>OY728138.1:1552025242-1554471492 GCA_963277665.1 Viscum album
AAACAAAGGATATATGATTATATATATATATTGTATTCATATAAACATATATATATATATTTATTATTATATAATTCAGATTTAAGAATAAAGAAATATGTATATATAAAATATATATGCATAAAAGGAAACCTTTATACATATTCTTGGGTATATATATATATATTAAGCCCCCAAGTCACCCTAAGAGGGGGTGAATCAGAGGGTGATTAATTTAAACCTTTTCAACCATTAAACTAATTTTTATCTTTGGATCTTGTTTGCACTTATGTAAGAACTATGTTCAACCTATCACTTGATTTCCTCTTTACTTGACAAACCCCAGTATAAGATATAATCAATGGTTTCTTTATCCCACTTTGTGTCTTGTAAAAATATAAAAAAGGATGCACATGAGCACAATGATTTTACTTGGTTTACCTACACTTAGCTAATCCAAGGAGCATGCAAAGACAATGTGTCCTACACCAGAATCTACTAAACACATTGATTAATGGTGAGTTTTTTCAAGGTCACTCTTGCCTAGGGTCACTACCCTTACAATGGTTTTGGGTTGGATCATTTCCACCCAAGAAATACTTCCCTCATCGCCTCACTCATTGCTCACTACTTCAAGATAGGATACCAATGGTTAATAGACATATAGATATGTCCATAGATACAAAAATTTGTGAAGATGAATGCATCCTCAAATATGTATAGATGCACTGTTGATATCATTGAATACTTTTTTATAGACCAATTGTGAACTCTTCTCTAAAAAACTTTACCTTCTTCTTTCTAGCACTGGTCTATTATACTCTTATTCACTACAAAAAAGAGATGTATTCCTTCTTATTAACTTTACTAAAAAGTAGAAATCATATTATTCTTCTCTTGGACTCAGTTCTTCAAGATGTTAGTAATTCATTCTTCACTTATATATAGGTCTTCAAGAATATTCATTTGATTCTAAATCTTCTCCCACCTATAGTGTTCTGATATGTGTGAGAAAGTCACTTAGTCTATCATATTTCATAGATATGTAGTAAATGATCTTTCAAGGATCTCCCTATTCTTTCTTCTTCTATCCTCTTTGAAGACCAAATATCATGCGAGATCACTTTCCATATTTAATATGGAAATATCTATTTCATTTTTTTGTTATTTCAAACTAGAAAGCTCATCCTTCTCTAAATAATTTATTAAAAGTATATACAAGTCTTACTACAACAATGTACATGTCCCCACCCTCATATTGTTTATGGAATATTGTTACAAAACCCAGATCAACTAAATTATTAATCTCACCCAAATCATGCAACTTTAAAAATTAAGTTTTAATAAATAATAACATTCCTACATCAAGTGGCTTGATATTTTCATGCATGAATCAGCTTAATGATTCTTCTTTATAATATTATATTTACTAAAATATCATTGTAAATCCTTTGATTTTATCCTACATAATGGGTTCTATTTAAAGAAATATGATATTTAAATCATTCACAAGAAGTTCATTCATTGTTTGAATTTAGAATACCTTCACGAATATCATATATAATATTTAAATTTAATTTAGAATATATTATTTAAACCCAGAATAATATCCTTACAGACATGTATTGTATTTCCTCCATATGAATCTATATTTAATTCACTTAAATACGACACCAATAATCTCTTAAATACTGGTTCTAATCATTCATTTAAACCCTTGATCTATTATAGCATAATTTCCCTTCAAACTACCTACCCTAAAAAATTATACATTGGCATCATTATTATATAACCCAACCTTTATATAGATTATGGTTATGCAAACCATGTATAAGAAGATGATGGTTTCACATATGTGAATGATTCTTACAGAGGGTAGAATCATAGTTACACAGTACTAGATTATTTATAGATAGCTCTATATGATGTTTACCCACAACCAAATAATTATTATAAAAACACAAGTTGATTTTTACACAAACTATAGAATAATATTTACCAAGAGTGGTTTCATCCTTACACATCCTTGGATGATGCATATGAAAAACCTGAAATGATTTTGAAACACCCAGAAATTTTCAAAATCACAAATCCTACTAATCAACTAGACTTTCCAAAATTACTTCTATAATTAATCCAATTAACTTCTATCCTTCATGGATTGTTATATAAACTTCTATAAGCATTGTCACATGTATTTCTCAATATGTATGAGAAGCATAAGTTTCATTACACTATGTCTTTCCTTTTTTGAACAAATCAAATCAATATAAAAAATAAATATCCATTTATTAACAAATCCAAATAGGCCATGAGATATATCACCCATATGGGTCCTACAAGGATTAATCCATAATAATACTCTAATCATCATTAATTTGGACATATCATACTCATATTTTCAATAAATCCAATATAAATCTATATGGTTTCCAATAATCTACATCTTTGGATTTTTTCTGAAAAATATGACATATCATCTTCAAAATGTCTCCCCCATTATCAATGAAATAAAAAGGGGCCAAGATTAAGTATATTATTTCCATTTCTTTCCCCCTACCAGGTGTCTTTATATCTTCTCCTCCTTAATAATTGGGATCTAACTTTTTTTATCTCACACTCCCTCTTTTTCTTTAGAGGATAAGAGGATTTTATTCATGGTCATACAATATTCCTTCATGAGAAACTTTTACATTGACATATCCAATTTAGTTGGGGAAAAATACTTCTCCCCCTTAGTGGATGGGAAGAATTCCTTAATTACAATCCATTAAAAATTTCTAGTCAGGCTATCCAATTCAAAAAACTCCTCATTAACAATTCTAAAACACTTTATTCACTTTCACTACACAGACTCAAATAAATCCAATTTAATTTACCAATTAGAATTTTAGTAGTCAATATATCCTATATGTTTACTAATTGAAGTATTATTGTTGGAAATAATATTTTTTTTAAACATCTTCAATGTTATCTATGTCACTCTATAGTTTTCCATTAAAAAATTATAACAAAAAACCTTTAATTTTATCTAAAAATAACCAACCTATAATCTCACCAAAATTTCACACCAAACCATTAATATATAAGGAATAAATCACTGATCATGAGGATATAACACTTGATAAATCATTTTTCACCACTTGTTATAATTGAGTTCGTGATTTCAGTTGAAATTTTAGGTTAATCTATACTTTATAGGTTTCTTAAATTTCTAAATAAGATTGAAAAACCTTGAGAATTTAATACCAAATCCCCCTGAATTACTGCACCATATTTATTAATATTCTATTCATTTCAAGGATGCCACTTATTAGAAATGATACCACTATTTCATTAGCTTTTGGTATCTTATAAACACATGATACTAATTGTAAAGTCATAAATATAAACATGAAAATACTTTAATATTGTTGCTGCTATTTTCAAGATGACTCTTTCCTTTTAGTGGATTTATTACACTAATTTCATAAAAATATTCCGCTTGTTTCAAACTAGATTTAGCATGATAACACTATATAATCATATAATGATTTGAAACCACTTTTTTTTAATCCAGTTTTGAGAAAAAAACTAGTTTCTTAGAACCTATAGTTGGGTTAGGCTTGACCTTGCTGCTACTGTATAGACCTGAAACCAAATTGGACTTGAAACATCTCTAAAACAACTAGTTGCATGCACTTTCTCTAGTATAAATTAGATCTTATTTTGGCTCAAGAAAATGCATATTTCTTTTAAAAATACCCCATAGATTATATCTCCCCCTAATTTATTAACCTCTTAAAAATAGTTAGAAACATTTATAGATTATAAAGATATGAAAAAAAATCTATTTTACTTAAGTTGAATAATGCTTCTATTCAGGTTTGACCAACCCATCATCTTCACACTTTCCATTTCCCTTTCTCAGATTTAGGTAATGGAATTCAAATACCTTAATAATTTATTTTTCTTATTTATCATCACCTAGAGTGATCTTCCTTAGGTACTTGCAAGTGGATCTTATTTATGTGATCCCACTTACACAAACATCATATTAGTTGTTCTACTTCATATATTCATTTTATAGATTACACTTCATCTTTATTGTGAGGTTAATCCGATGTGTGCATGATTCATCTTTTAATGAATTACCAATACTTTCTTTTTTGTTATTCCTTCTCTAATGGATAACACCTCCACTAATATTCTTATCTTACCTTATAGTGGGTTTTGTAAGAACAAAAAGGCATGAATCTTCTTTTATTGTCATGATATCCATATTTGACTTTATATTTTTGGTATATTTTTCTTCTCAAGTCCTTCCTTATTTCCCATAATTGGAGGAGCCCCTTTCTTCAACATCCATAGTTATCTTCTTCCTTTCCACGATAGTTTTTATGTGTAACAAGATTTTAGTGTTTATTATACCCTTTTTTGAGATATATATTTACCTTTAAAATAATAAACCTATTTTCAAGCTTAATAGGTTTATTTCTTAGATAAAATATCCCATTTTATATCATAATATTAGGGGATATTCTAGTGACTTTCCTTGATTTATTCATGTTTTAGTGGGTTTCTAAATGACCAAGGTTATCACATATAAAAAATATAAAATAAAGATTATATCTTATCTAACACTAATTAGTTAGGATATTGCTGTAGAATATTTTATTTCATCATTGGGAATTTGAGACTCAAAACACATGCTCATAATGTATCAAGTATTCCACAAAATAAAAAATCGCTTCTAACTTATTTATGGGTACCTCCCTCCATATTTTTCAAAATTATTTCTAAATTTTAGATCTAGATTTTATTTGGTATATTCTATATTTGATACTTTTCCTTACACTATACATGTTGGGGATATTATAGAGAGAAATCCTATATTTTCATCATCGTTTTTATTAACTTCTCAAGTTCCCTAATTTTCTTTATGTCAAACTCCAAGGTCACATCCTCTGTTTTTAACCTATTATCTTCTAAGGAAAAAGATTCTAAAAAGGCATAGTGAGCTTCATGTGTAACCCATAATTTTTCCAATATCTCTTGTAAGGTTGATTTATCCTCTTGTCTATTTATATAAAACTTCCTAGATTGAAAACTTTATGTTATTTCTACTTCTTCACAAAATCATATCCTATTCTCAGATCTATGAGAGAGTCTAAATTTTCTGATACACATGATTTCTACACACTAGTTTTAGAATCATATATAATATTATATTTAATATTTATTATATCAATTAGAGAGTTCTTATTCTAGAGGGAAATTTTCTTATCTTTATTATTATTTATTTTAGACATAAGGTGTTCTTCACAAAAATTACTAACTAATTTTATGGTATACATGTCATAAAATTCTCTATATTTTATCCATATATAATTATAAAACTTGTAGGGATAAATTTTCTTGTTAATATACTATTTTAAATACTCCTTTAATTCCTTCTTGATCGAGGTTTCTAAATATATATTTCTTTGATCTATTTAAAATATAGTTCTATACCAGGTCAACAGAACAATCCCTTCTTGTAAAAATTCTTTGGAAAATTCCAAAAAAAAAATCCATGTATTCCATGAAACTCTTTTTCCACCTTTGGAATTTTATACCATTTAATAATGGCAGCTCTATTATTTCCTTCAGTTATGAAAGAACACCAAAATTTATCCTTCAGTTGAACACATAATAAGATAATAAAACTTTAATACATCTTGTTAGGTACCCAAGTTACACTGATGGGGGGGGGGGGATGAATCAAAGTGTGACCATCTATTTAACCTTGAAACTAATTTACATTTTTATATATTATTTCTGCCTTGGTAGGAACTATGTTAAACCTTTCATATGATTACCTCTTTACTAGACTAGCCCCATTATTAAATATAATCAATGGTTGATTTATCCCACTTTGTGACTTATAGAAACATAAATAGAAATACACCTAGGCATAAGAATTTTACTTATTTCACTACACTAGTGTAATCCAAGGAGTATAAAACATCAATGATCCATGCACCTGAATTCACTAACCACACTAATTAATGGTGGGTTTATTCTCGATCACTCCTGCCAGTGGTAAATACACTAATAATGGTTTTGATTTGGCTGAATTCCATATAAGGAACACTTACCTCAATTCATCACTAGTTTTATATTTCTTTAAGAGAGTATACCCATATTTTATTAAAATATAGGTCTTTATATCATTAATAATATTTTTAAACCTGAATGCATCTTTAAATACGTGTAGATGCACTATTGATCACCTTGGATGATCCTTCATAGACCAACCATGATTTTATCCATGAACACTTTCACCTAATTATTTATAGAACTATTATTGAAACCTATTCTTTAATAAAAAATAGTTATATATTTCTCCTTCTTCAATTTCCTATAAATAAACAATCTCTTTCTTCTTCTCTTGGAACTTAGATATTCAAGATGGTACTATTTTATTATTCCTTTTTGTATATTTATTCAATAATATTTAGTTGAGTTTATCTATTCTCCCACTTGTGGGTATTCTAATAATCACACAAAGGTCTCTCACTCTCTCTTATTTCATAGATATATAGTAAAATCTCTTTTTAAAGTCTCTCCCTTCTTCTTTCTTCTCTCCTATTTAAAGAAAAAAATCACGCAATACCACTTTCAATATTTAATATGGAAAACTCATTTTTATTTTTATTTATGTCATACTAGAAAGTTATCATATTATGATATTTCACCGGTCATCATGAGAAACCAAATAATGTATTAAAAATACTTTCAAGTCCTGCTGCAACAACTTCCACACCCCCACCTCCATATATTGTTATGGAATGTTCCATACACAAACCATATAAACTGAATCTATAGTCTATTATGAATAATAAAACTTTAAATATCAATATTGAATAAATATTAATATTCCTGTATCAAGTGGCTCAATATTTCCATATATGAAGCCGCTTCATGGTTCTTCTTTACAGTATGATATTTACTGAAATATCACTGCAACTCCTTTTATTTTGGATAAAATCATGGATTCCATTCAAATAACCATGATATTTAAATCATTCATGAAGAGTTCATTAATTGTTTGAATTAATAAAACCTTTATAAATATCATATATAATATTTACATTTTATTTAGAATATTTTCTTTAAATGTATAATAATATCCCAGGAAACTTGGATTAATTTCCTCCAATTGAACTTGTATTTTATTCACTGAAATTTAACAATAAAGTTCACTTAAATATCATCCTATATCCCCCATTTAAACAATTGATATATCCTTGTATAATTTCCCTTTAGGCTGTCTAGCCATAAAAATTTTACAAAGGCATGATGCTCATGAAGCTCTACCTTTATGCAGATTATGGTTATATAGACCATGTGTATGTAAATTATGGTTACACAGATGTAAATAATGCTTAAGTATGGTAGACTCATGGTTACACAATGCTAGAAGACATTTACATAGCTTTGTCTAATGTCTACACAAAACCAAATAATGATTACAAAAACTTAAGAATATTTTTATGCAAACTACTAAATAATGTTTATGTAGAGAGGTTTCATCCTTACATATCCTTGGATGATTCTTATTGAAAACCTAAAATGATTTTTATGCACATGGACTTTTCTGAAATTTTGAAACCTACTACTAAACCAAAATTTTCAGAATTACTTCTAGAATTAATCCAATTAACTTCCAAACTTCATGGGTTATTCCATGGACCTCTACATAAGATATAAAATTTATTTTTCCATATGTCTAAGAAACATGAAATATATTTCTATATCAATTTCATTTGTCAACAAATACAATCAACTCAAATAAGAAAGTTCTTTTTTCCCTCAACTAAAAATCATCCTTAAGATATGTCACCCTTCAGAGTCCTGTAAGGTTGAATCCATATCAATCCTCTAAGAATCAACACTTTGACCATATCTCACTCATATTTCCAACAACCCCAACAAAAATCCATAGGATTTCTTACAATATATAGACAAATAATTTATAAAAAATGCATATATAAATTATATATTCTTATAAAATATATGTATATTATAAGAACAAACATATATAATTATATATATAATAAATTATATAATAAGAAAATAAATATATAAATTTAAATATGTACTATATTTAATGCATTTATATATTTATTTATATACTTCATAACTCTATATTCTATAATAGATATAAATATAATTCTTTATATTATTATAAATAAGTATAAATTAACATATATATTGTATTTATATAAATATATTTTATAATTGTTATATAAATTATATTTAAATATATATAAATTAAATTATTCATGGTGTGCTTTATCAATTCTAAAAAAGCGCTGATAAATTACAACCTTTATTAGTACAAACTATAGCACTGATAAAGGGTGACATTTATCAGTGCTAAAAAAACACTGACAAAGTGTTCCCTTTTATCAATGATTTCTTAGCACTGATAAAGGTTACCATTATTAGTGATTTTGTTTAGTTCTAATAAAATTTAACCCTTTATCAATATTTTTTTAGTTTTGATAAAGGGAAACACTGATAAAAGTTCTTTATTCCCGTATTCATTATTGTTGTGGTTGTCCCTCCCCTCACATTTGCAACTCCCATCACCATCCCCTATTTGTTACTATCATGGTTTCCTATCCCATTTCACCTACAACTCCCATAAACCCTTATTTTCATCAATGCGGCCACCCCTCCCCTTGTAGACAACCTCATCCACTATTTTCAACTGTAACATAATGGTATAGTTTCACTACGAATCTTTTCACTTTGACTTTTTTTGTCAATTTATTTTTTATTGTTAATTAAGTGACGTAAATATTATTCTTTTAAAGTAAGTATAAGTTTTTATTTTGTGTTTTAGTTTGAATTTACTCAATCATCCCTTTGTAATTATTTTTTAACTAAAATGAAACCTCATTTCCAAAAAAACATCACCCTTACATGAAAGAAACCTAACATAGAAAAGCTTAAATAAAACATCCTAAAAGCTAAAAAATAGAGTAAATTGCTAAATTCTCAAAATATAGGTGTACCAAAAAAAAAATTTATGATCCAAATATACTAATTCCATATTTTTATTTGGACACAGATGTAAGGATTAATTCTTACCACTGTAATTTTTCCCATAGATTAGTTTTTAACATAACATAAAAAATATATACCTATTGAAAATTTTAAATGTGTTCTAAGGATCTCATCTGAAGTTCACTACAAAATAGATTTTCAATATTTAAAATTAATTATTACTAGCTAAATATTATTTTCAATTTTTCTTTGAAGAATATTATAATGAATTTGTAATGGTTTACCATTTTCATTTTATACACAATTATAAAGGGAGATGTGTTGAGGCATTAATAAGGGAAAAAATCAAGTAGAATGTGAGAATAAGTTGTAACAATGATCCATACAAGTTTAGAACTTGATCCTAAGACTTTTATGTTCAAAATAAGATGATTAAAATAAGATTTAGATATAAATAATAATTTATGTCCCTTATTATAAAAATATATGGAATTTTTTTACAGTTGAAGAAACATTTTTGAAACATTTTCAAAATTAAACAAATGTTTTAGTAAAAACATGAAAGTATTTATTTTTTAATATAATTTAATTTTTAGTGGATAAATATCAATGTTGAAACTACAAAACCAATAATTGTATTTCATTGACATCTAAATGACTTAATTTTGAGGATATAATGACCAAATGGTGGTGGTTATAATTTTTTTAATTCACTTGGGGGAAGTTTTTACTATATTTATATGATATGTTTCTATTATACCATTAAATTAATGGAAAATAACATTTGTTCTTTATTAAAAGTCTTATTTATTCCATTTTTTTTATTTTTTGATTTTTAGGGATATGAACATGTCATTTATTTTCTAGGTTTTGGCCATGAAGTTAATACAGGTATATTAACTTTTAGACCATTCTACTTGAATTGGGAGTCAAGGTTGATTTAAGTGATTTATTTCTACCCGTACTATGTGTTTATTTTTTTTTCATTTTGGTTATAAATATTATTTCTACAATGAATACATGTCTTACCTCTGTAAAATGATTTCTTTTTTTATATTATCCATCTTTATCAAAAGAAATTATGCGTTTTCCTAATGTGATATAAAAAACTATGAGTTTTTTATATTTTGTATTTAATTTATCACGTCATTTTATTTTATACCTAAAGAACCTTAGGTTCCAGTTTTAAGTTTATATTACTTGGTTTACTCTTAATATTTAGTTTATTAAGTAGGATACTAGGCTTAGGGATGCACTTATCCAAGACATTATAGTTTAAATTAATTTTTAGTTTATTATTTTTTACACAATTTTTATAAACAAGAGGTTTATCCCAAGTCAAATTTATATTTTTTTTATAGAAAAAAGTGTGCCTAATTTAATAGTTTATTTTATATTCCAGTGATTAAATTGATAAAATATTGAGTTACTTTGAAATGATTTATTGGACAAATATTCTAAAAGGAAATCCTTAAAACACCGATGGTTGTGGTAGCAACATGTCAATAAATCTAGGAAGTGGTAGTCTTGGATATACAATATTTAGTGATGGATTCAGATCTTGGTGTGTTATGATTATTGATTACAAATATAAATGTTGTATTTTTATGATGGAAGAATATTTGGCTTGAAATTGTTGTTAATTTCGTGAATAATTTTTTATTTTTATTTAATATTTTAGATTTAGGTATGTGATGAATCTTTGAAATTAAATCTATAATTTTAAGTATTTTTTTATTTTATTTGATTTTTGATGATTCTTGTAAACTAATTTTAAAATTATAAGTATGAATAATTTTAAATTATAAATATATTTTAAAAAAAATAAGTATTTGGGGTTGAAATAGGCAGTTTTCAAATATTAATTTTTTAAAAGAAAAAACATTGGTGAACAATTGTTGTGGTCACCAAATTTATTGTCCTGGTAGTCATGAAAGAGGTATTTGTGACCCCATCTACCATAACCATCAAATTTGACCATAGAGTGGTTGTCTGTGTTGTGAAAACCTATTCCATGATCATTTTTTTTCAACTGAAAATGACTATTTTTATACTATAGTATGAACTCATTTCAAGTATTTTTAAATATATTTAAATATATATTTAATATTAAAAAAACTATTCCATAGATGGAATCCTATCTCCACTATGAAAAGGTAGACTCTAATTCTACCCACCCAACTAATGACTATGGAAGAAAGCTATATTAATTCATTTACCTTCACTCCATTCTTTTCAAAGTAAATAATATTTATACTTTCTATAGTTTATATCTGATTAAAACCATGATGGACATGTAGAAAGTAAAGTTGAATATCTTTATCAACAGGATGACGTAGACGGTCATGTTGGATAAGGTAGGAAAAGAGTTTGTGAATCTCCTATTCACATTGCCCAGTATCCTTCTCACCACTATATCTGACCTCCTCCATGGGGGCTTCATCCCTATCTCCATATATATGCTCCACCAAAGAATCTTTAACCTTGATGATGTTATGCACAATTCCTCTCTCACTTGAATGCATACATAAAAGATCACACTCATGCATATATACAAGAAAAAAATAGTTACATGATACTTTATGTGGTTTGGTTAGGATGACTTGCATATAAAGTGGAAGGAATCAAATCATTTGATTATTAAAATGATGAAACTAGTTATTATGTTTTTCCCACAAGAAACACCCATATTTATATAGAAAGAGGAGAATAATATTCAAATGGTCGTTGTAAGAAATTATTTGGGTAGCACCAACTCCTAATATTATTTAAGAAGCACTAAACCCCTATCATGGTCTTTTTAAGGTGGTACCGACCATGGGCCATGGATTTATTCTTCAATATTCAATAATCTCCACCTTGATGATAAATACCACAAAGCTACTATTAAAATTTTTATTCCTACTTACTTCCTGATAACCATAGGTATCTCAAGTATGAGAGATATTGACCAAGTCTGAATACTATTGGAACATGATCCATGTAACTACTTTCTTGTTTTTTATAAGAGGAATAAGATCCCATGTATAATTCTAAAGAAATGAACTCATTTCATCTTCCAAAGATAATTTCCTCTAGTCTATCTCATTTCTATCCAAAACATATCAATAGATGTCTATAACATCATTTTTTTTTACTAGAAGATCACAAAAAACCATATCATCATTCCTAGAAGGCATATATATGGTTCACTATGTTATACCAATTGAAATACCCTCATGATGTTGATTATCCTATTATATTTGAGCTTTTTATTTAGTTGGGACATTAGATTGATCATTGCACATTGTCTCCAATAGCTCCTGATTAGTTGGAAGTGTAATTTTCTATAATTAAATCACAAATTTATTAGAGACATCCTACCCTTTTATAGAATCATTTGACACCACCTTTAAAAATTCATCATATGTGATGTCATGACTTTGAATTACCTTCTTTTCCTCTAGACCCCATAGTCATAAAGCATTCACAAAATCATTGAAGAAAAAAACCCTTTCTTTACTCCCAAATCCATCATTGAGCCTGTGATGTGAAAGTAAGTAGTACAACCAATGATATGTGGTATTTCATAATAAAAAACATACTCACAAGACCAAAAATCTATAAAATTTTTACCATCAACCACGGAATTAGGAAATCAATTTATAATGTGTGCTTCATATATTAATTCTTCTACACAAAATTATTTTCTCAAACTCAACTAAGATAACACGCACCATTCCTTTTCAATGAGAATATGGTCTATTTGTTATGATACTCCATTCTGATGTGGTGCTCTAGGAACTGTGAATTTATTCACAATACCTTCATCCTAAAAAAACTTTTTTAACTAATATGATGTGTATTATCCACCGTTATCAGATTTTATCCTCTTTATATTTCTTCCTATTTGATTTTAAATCATCTTCTTCCATTTAAGGAATACATTTAAAACATCATATTTATGTTTTATGGGATAAAACCAAAAATATCATGAGTAATCATCAATAAATGTGAAGAAATAGTGATTGCGTCCCATTAAATTATTCCTCAATGGTCCCCAGACAATAGTATGGATATAATCAAGTTTTCCTTTTGTACGATGGGTTTCTATGATGAAACTGACTCTAGTTTTATTAATAATTACACGATGATCACAAAAGTTTATTTTTCCTATCTTAGAACCTTTCAAAACCCTTTATTCACTAAAATCTACAAATAATTATGTCTACCATGCTCAAGTATCATATGGAATAGTTTGGAAGGACTGGATCACTCTCCACTGATATAGATACACCACCCATAACAGATTAAGCATTCAAATAATATAAAAAACCTTTACGAGTACCTTTCATTATAAGGAATGCATCATGGTTTAATTTTAGGACTTGATATTTAATTATTATTCTATAACCAAGCATATTAAGTCCATTAAAGATATGAGGTTCTTTACCATTTCAGATAGACATCTCACATCAGTAAGGCTTCAAATTATACCATCATACATCCTTAATGCTACTATTCCAATACCTCCTATATGGTAGGGATGGTTATTTCCCCCAACCACCACACCTTTATCTGATTACTTAAGGTTTTAAAACAAATATCAATTCATAAACTTCTGAAAATAATAACAAGAATCAATAATCCAACCATATGAGTGGTTAACCATCAGGGAAATGAGGAAAAGTTGAATTGTAACATCATCAGATTTATGTACAACATTCACCTTCAGTTTCCCAACATTGGGACAATCCTTATTCCAATTCCCTTTTGGGTGACAATAGGCACACTCATATTTTATTGGTATCCTATAGGCAGACTCTACTCTTGACTTCGATCATGAATTACCTTTTTTCAATCCATTGTTATTCCTATTAAATTATTATAATGGTTTCTATCAATGCCTTAGATATATAATATCTATGGTCATACTTATCCTTATACTTGTACTCATTTTTAATTAAGGAAATTGATACATCAATAAATTTTACCTCATCCTTACTATACAAGTGTGTAGTAGTTAGATGACCATAACTCTTTGGTATAGAATTCATCAAGAAGAGTGCCTTATATTTATCTATAATCAATACATCTAAACTTTTCAAATATTCCAGGATTTTATTAAAATTTTCTAAGAGCTCAATCATGGAAATAACTTTATTTTATTATTATAATAATAATTTTCTTTCCAAGTAGATCTAGTTTTTTACTATTTTAATCATATACTTATTCTCAATTTTTTTTAACAATCTCTTCATAGATTCTTCTTACATCACACATTATTTTTATCTTTTACTAGACAAAGATAGATCATGCTAGATACATTATGGTTGAGTTTACTCCAATTGCTATAAAATATGTCAGTGGGATTTTCCTATAGTGCAATATATAACTCATGTTGAGTTAGAACATCAATAACATTGTATTTCTACATGATGAAGTTATTTATCTCATTGAATTTATCATCCTAAAATTTGGTATTGGAAATCATACTTCTTTATCCAAAAGTACTTGCAGTTCTAATATGTCTATCTATAATAGACTCCTTGGTTGGCACACCATACTAATTTCATATTGGGTATTCTCCAAAAAATAAAAAACCATTCAATTTTTTTAAAAAATAGATAGCACCAACGAATTCAAACTAGTAAAAAATGCTATATTTGACTATTTTATCACTTCTATTCAATATTAAATGTAAATTAAATTTTCCTCTAAAAAAGTCCCAATTTTTTTCTCTAAAAAAATTCCAATTATGCATATATTGGTATTAAAAATAAAAAATGGTGGAAACTTCCCATTTCATACCATTCTAATCACTTAAAAAACGTTTCTCTTTCGATTTTGTTATTCCAAAACATGAAAAGAGGGAGACAAGTCCATCCCACTTTTTAAAAAAAATATCCCACTTGTTTTTTTGACTTTTTTATTATAAAACACAAACTTAAATTATTTTTATATATCTCCAACTACATACACCAGTTTCCACCTTTCTTACCTTATTTTTTTCTATAATTTTCCACACCTGATTTCATAGATCTATCCATACCGGTTTTGTAAGTGAAAAATAGAGACTGACAAAGAGAGGGAAGAACATGGATAAAACTAGAAAATTTAGGGTCATACAAAAAATTAGAGAGGGATCACATAGTCACCTAAAACCACATATAGTGGTTGTAGAAACTCATTTACAAACAAAAATGTTAAGAAGGAAACACATACATCAGTTTCAAGGTGTTGTACAAGAATGAAAATCAAAGGTTCTATGATTTCTTTCCCTAGGTAATGAAACTGGTGCTTTGGTACTAGTTTTTTGTTTGTGAATATTCTCTTTATCAAATTCACACACACAATATCATACTCATGCTCATATGTAGGTAAAAAATAAATAGACATGATACTTTATTTTGTTAGGTCAGAATGGTCTACATCCATTGGAAAATCAGTGAATCATATAATTATAAAAATAGAGACTCTGATTATAATTATTTTCCCACAAAAAACAATAATATTTGGGTATGAGAAGAATAATATTTAAATGATCAGTGTAAGAAATTCTTAGTGCTGTTAGCAACTCCTACTGTTTTTCAGGCATATCCAACCCTCTATTGTGGGATTCTATAGGTGGCACTAATTATGAGAGGTGGATGTATTCATCAATATTAAATAAGAAATTCCCACCTTCAAACCACCATTAAAAATCTTTCTATTCAGAGACCCAATAATTTTCTACCTCTCTAATCGCTGCTATTTGTATATTTCTCCCTGATGACCCTCCCTAATTTTTTTTTATAGTTTTCCTTGTTCAAGTTCTTATTATTACCAATGTGAGGGTATCCACATAACCAAGTGTGGGGAAGGGGGGGGGGGGTAGTTACCTTAATTGTAAGGATAACATGAAAAAATGCAGAAATAGTTACATAATACATATCTAAAGGGGTGGGGTTTGTGAAGGATGTGGTCACGTTCATGGTGATAGATAACTTGATAGTGAAGCTGACATCCTTGATCTCAACTGTTTCAGTTTTTACTGATTCCAACATCAAAGAACTTGGGTCCCTCGAAGACAAAGATTTTGAAGTTGGGATAAAAAGGTATATAATATAACTCTCATCGTCTTATATTATTTAAACTCTTTATTTTTCTTATATGTTTATAATTATTATTGGAATTATAGGTTTAAACTATTTGAGGATTCTTTGTGGTTGTAGTGTGTGATGATGAGAATATTCTTGAGGATGTTAGAGAAGCAGGATAGGAGTGGAGGAAAAAAATATATTGTTTTTTCCATTGTTAATGGTATGTTTATCATTTGATATATACCATGTATTTATGGGCTCTACCAAGACCTTTGATAATTCTTATTCTACTATAAACAAATAATGAGTTGAAGGATTGAATGGACTATCCTAGGTGTTGAATGAGAGAGATATATATAAAGGATTCTAAATAATATATATTGAATTTCTCCTTTATTTTTGTGAATGAGTATATGCGGGATTAATTATTTATGGTTATTTTATCATATTAAATTAAACACTTTTTTATATTAATACACTCATATATTTTCATTTCCAATAATAAACATTTGCATATTAATCTCATGGTAAATCAATTTGTATAATGTGTGCTATGTAACATAGAATGAGGGGGTACTAAACAATGTGTTAGATGAATGATGTTCACTTGTTTTATGATTATGTATTCTAAAATTATGACATCCATACTAAAAATAAGTTTGTGGGAATTGAGACCCCAAAAACAATGCCCCGTTATATTATTATCATATCCCAAGAACATATATTTCTTGAATCTCAAATTCAACTTCAAAATTTTATGGTCATTAAAAAATGCATATAAAATAAATCAAAAAATATTTAACTAAGAATAATTGGAAATTTTACTAGTCCACATCTCTATCGATGTTATTGTTGTGGTGGAATGGGTCCAAAATATGTCATTCCACACCCAATAGAGGCCAAGATAATCCTTTTTCCATTTAACCCATCCATTTTAGATCCTAGAGAGACATTTTCATTAATATCTCCATCAAATTTCATAAATGAGCTTAAATATCTTAAATAATCATCTTCTCAAATAACCTGGGGGATTCCAATCTCACATCACTAACATTACTATACAATGCATTGGTAAAACAACACTACATATATGATGTATTATCCAAACTAAGAATAAAATATTTCTATTCAAAATTCTCTCTATCCGTATCTATAACATTAACTTGATAGTCTATTTATATTCTACATAGTAATTGATAAGAAAATTAACTAAATAAGAAATAGATAAACCACATATTCATGATCTATGTGAAATAAAAAAAATAAAAATGTGATAGGAAACCACTTATTCATGATGTCTGCAGACATTATAACACCATGTAAGATTCCCTCTCATTTTGAAAAAAATCTATTTCCTCTTTTGAATATGTATATTTTCAACATTCTTGGTATTAGATAGAAATTTTGGATTAAAAATAATTTAATAAATACTTTAAGTGAAATTGGAATTACATTTAGAAATACCTCTTTAGGGATGCTAGTTTGAGGATGGAATATAATATCTTTGATAAATTTATAAATGTAATAATAACAATCAATGTGATTATTTTTTTAGACACTAAATAAACATTGAGAAAAATATATAATTTTTTTATATATGTTTTAATAATGATATATTTTTACATATACCCTGTGAATCTTGATTTCCATGTTACAATTTCCTTTTAATCAACTATTTTAAATTTTCCATTTTTTATTCCCATGCATGGAAAATTATGGAATTTATTTTTATACTCAAATTATACTGATCATCTATATGCTTGTTTCATGCTTCTTTTTTGGAAAACTGAGCTTCTATTTTGGTCCTGTGTGTGCTGGGTCGTGGGTCTGTTGGCCTTTATACCTCCTCAATCTTCCTATTATGCATAGAGTTTATCTTAACCATTGATTTTCTACACCACCTAATTTATAATACCCATACATCTATTTTTTCCTCACCATTTGGGTTGTTTATTCAACCCACATGGAATTCAATGACTGTCTTGGGTCATTTCATTGGTTGTTCACTCACTATGATTATTAGATGCCTTTACTCATATAAAGTTCATCATTTCACTACATTGATCACTCTAGCTTCTCAGATATCATTCAATATTTTATTTCTTAGCTCTTGCTGAAACCAAGGTGAAACCCTAGAGCACATTAGAGAGGAAGTTTAAATCCTTCTCTAGAGATTCTACTGTACGACTTTTACTCCTTCATTAAAGTTATATCATACTTTAAAGAGATAATTCCAATGCATAACACTGGTGGAAACTTTCTACTCATTTCTAGTAAGGATAGAATTCTGAAAGAATATTTAGATCAATATACAAGAACATTTTCTTTCGAGGGTTGTAGAAGGAATACTTGTTGGAAGAATGTTAACCAGATTATAAGTTTCCTTTCTCCTTTATATGATTTAATTATTTCCATTTATTATAGTTCTATTATTGAAATGATTTATTTGGTTCATTTTTTTAGTTTTTTGAGCTTATTAAAGTGTATGAGTGGGTGGTGTTCTTTCCATGAACTCAGGACCAATATATCCCAAAATAAATAAATCTCTATGATCTTTCTTACTTTATCATCCAATTTGTCATTATATTTGGTTTTTTATCGATTGTGCTTTATATTTTCTAGATATGGAGAAATTATTCTCATATTTTGAAAATAACATCATTGTCTAATAACTTCAATTTTCATTATACAAACTAAAAAGAAACCAATCATTAATTTGGGTTCCTAAGACATTATTTGGGGCATACACTTAATATTTTCCCCAAAATCTTGTAATCAGAGTTTATGAATAAATTGTGGAATATACTATGTATAATATAGATAAATTTTATGGAGGCAATGACTTTAATACTTGGAACATCAAGAAGAGATCCCTGTTTACACAGATGAGGCTCATTGATTATTTTCATGGCACTAAGAAACCGATAATTATCCTATATGGAGATGAACAGACCATTACTACATATTAATATGTTTTTTAATGTCTTATATAAATCCCATTGCTCCCCCTTATTATCCCTAGAAGATAATGTCTTTAGGGAGGTTTCCTATGAGTCTTCTTCTATGAGAATTTGGTAGAAACATGAGGAATTATATATGACTACATCATTAGTTGGTCTTATCTATAAAAATAATAGGATGTTTAATTTTAATATATGGTTTGGTACTTCAATTAAGGATTATCTTGATGAATTTAACAAAATTATGCTTGATCTTGCTAATATCAATGTATTTATTAATGATGAAGATCAAACTTTGATCCTTCTTATCTCTATTTATAAATACTATAATAATTTGGTTAAAACCATGGTGAATGGGAATGAATCTTTAGCCCAAGAAGAGGTTAAATAATATTTAATATTTAAGAAACTTCACAATATATCTAAAGTAAGGTCTGTGGTAGAGTCCCAGTTTACCAGATGTCATTACTTTACCTCCATGGGCCATGAACATGGTCATTTAACCCCATTGGTCTCCTATAATACCTTAGCTACTGTGCAAGCACACCACTGACTATTACTCACTAGGGTCACTTATCAGATTATTGACTATCTCTATAGGACAATACACATTCTTTCAATGTCCTTTTCCCTCACTCACACTCACCTTGGGAAACTTACCAAGTGATCACCCATTCTAACACTACTCCTGGCCAAGACTTGATTAACTATGGAGTTCTAATTAGGTAGGATTCCAAAAATAAAATTTCACATTGTTGACATGCGTAATAACATTTAGCCTTTTTAAGAATTACTTTTACAGGGGTATTGAAATCTCCCCCACAATGACCCTACTATGGGCCCCAAACCACAAACCCATGAAATTCTAATGTAATTTCCTCTAGGAATTGGCTATGATAACATTTTCTATGACCCAACCTACCCAGGCCATGAACCTAGTATTTTGAACCCATGGGTCTCTTGTAATACCTTTGTTTCCTTCCCAACACACTACATGATATTACCCGTTGGGGTTACTTATCCAACTAATGACTTTCCCCACATTCCAACACATATTATTTCAGTATTCTTTTTCCTCACTCATACACACCCTAAGAAACTTATCAAGAGGTAACCCATCCTAATACTACTCCAAGTTAAGGCTCACATAACTATGTGGTTATTATCATATAGGATCCCAAAAATATAGGTTCACCTTTTTGACATCGGTAGTAACATTTAATATTTTTAAGTCTCACTTTTATATGGGTATTACAATAGAGTTAGGCCTAAGAAAAGAAATAAAAATAAATATAATAATAAGGTAAATGGAAATAAAAATATAAAAACTTTAAATAATAGATATAAACATAAGTATAAGAATTTTACCCACTATAATTATGGAAAATCTGGACACATCAGTCTAAAATGTCCAAAACCCAAACAAAAATAGAGTTTAAAACCTGATGAACCTATTAATATATCTTGTTTTTTTTTATTCTGTTCATGATAGTGCTATGGTGATTAATGTTTTTATACATGCTCTATCATGGGAGTGATTCCTTGAATCTGTTAATTCCTTCAATATGTGTCCTTTTAGAGTGTCCTTTCATGTTTTAATTGAGGGAGTATATAGAGAGGTTATTCTTGGAAATGATAAGAGGTGTATAGTCCAGTGTATAGGTTTCGTTTCATTAGAGATTCATGACTGTTCTATTATTAAATTTCTTGACATCAGGTGAGTCCTCAAATAATATAATAATTTAGTATCCCTAGATTTTTTTGATTATAAAGTATATTATTTCAAGTCTAAATCATATTTTCTAAACATTTCACAAGGATATAGAATAGTTATTAGAGGATTTGTTGTTAGTGGGATCTATATTTTGGATGGGAAAACTCACAGTTTACAACTAGTGAATATCTATGTCCCTAATATTGAAAATACTATTCTTTGGAATAGAAGGGTTGGGAATTTTATATCCAAGGGTCTTGAGGAATTTAGTGGGTAAGGGTTATTAAATGACATCACACTGATAAATCCTCTATTTTGTGAAGATTTTGTTCTGATTATGGATAAAAGAGTCTATTTTAATAGGTCTTATTTTAATGTTAATAATACTTTGGAATACATTCATTTTAACTTATGGGGTCCTGGTATATAAGCCTATTATGGTTGAGGCCCATATTCTATGACCTTCATAGATGATATTTTTTTAGAAAAGTATGAATTTATATTCTTTGTAACAAATATGATGTATTTGAAAACTTAAAAACCAAGAAATCCCTTGTTGAAAATCAAATTGTAATAAGAATTAAGGATATAAGAATAAATTTTTTTTAGAGTATTATTCTTTAGAGTTTATATATTTTTTGTGAGTCTAAGGGTATTCTTAGACATCATTATGTTAAGAAAAATCCCCAACAAAATGGGTTGGCAGAGTAGATGAACCACACTATATTAGATTGGGTATATAGCATGCTTGCATGTTAGATGTTGCCCAAATCTTTCTGGTCCGTGGTTGTAACTACTATAGTTTACCTTATTAACAAATTCCCTTCCACCACTAATTAGTTTTAGATTATTGAAGAGTTATGGTGTAATTGACCACCCTATTATTGTGACTTGAGAGTTTTCAGGTGTAACAACCCCAACTCCGGTAACCCAGAGTAGGTGTTTACTTTATTATATTTGAATAAGATACAAGGGAACACATCACCAAGGATTGATCAGTTTAGTATTCTTAAAGAACAAAATACAAAAAAGCTTCCCATATTATATTCTAAATAAAATATAAAATATAGTGAAATTAAATATTATGCATCCTTTAAATCATTCAAAGATTACATCTTTTAATGTAGAGAAAGGGAAAAAAATAGGTGTGTTCTTAGATACTCAGTACGGGTTACATAAATCATAATATTTATTGATTATGTGATGCATAATCAAATTTTAAAGGTAAATAACTGTAAAAAGATTCCATTTAATCAATAACGTGGTCATGCGGAATAATATGGAAGTAATAAATTATGGTAAAATAATTCCATATAAATTATCATAGGAGTTAGAAACCAATCCTTGTATATCATAACTATTAAAATAATCAAATTTAAAATAATAAATGATTTCATAATGATGTAATTCTTAATTCTATACATTTTAAACCTACCATCAAGGCCTCATACCAATACATTTTACATAAATGGGTAAGTCCTCAACCAAATACCCAACCTGTGTTGTCTCAAGAGACCTACCTATTCATTGAGGAGATATATAATTTTGGGCCCCACACATGACATAATATGTATAATTCATTTTTCAAACATTGAATGATCAATTTAGTTCATAAAAAATATATCAATAAATATATGTATTTGGTAAAGGATATATAATATCAAGATTTCCCAAAATAAATTAAATAACTTTCATAGTAAATTACTGTATGTAGAAATGGTTTATAGTTTAGGAAATAGAAATATCCATTATACAAATAATATATATATATATATAACATAAATTTAATGTCTAATGATATATGAACACAATAAAGTGAATTTTTCAAGAGAAATTCAATGAAAACAAAATTAATAAGAGATAAAATATGAGTATTAATTTATAAAAAAAATATATTTTTTAATAAATTCATGTATTTTGGAGAATAAAATAAATTGGAATTGAAACATTAAAATAATATTTTATTAAATATCATTATTTAAAAAACCATTGATTTTTTATAAGAAGATAAATATCATAAAACATTTATAGCAGTAGGAAAGTCCATTAAAACAATATACATTAAAAGGAATCATTCCTTTTTAATTTTTTTGTTAAAAAAATTTGAAAATGACCCTTTCAAAAAGAATTAGAAATATTAAATTAATTTTTTTTAAAATTCAATAATAAATTAAATTTTACTTATTAAATAATTTTATTTTAAATGAAAAGAACTTATATAAAACAAGATTTGAAAAATATAGGCATGGAAATAAAATATACCCGATCAAAAGAGTAATAATATTATATTTTAATTTAAACATTTATTTTCTTGATTAAAGTTACAAATAGAGGAAATTTTTGGAATAAAAAATGAAAAATCCTTAAATATAAAAATGATAAGAATATAGATGGATTTTATGAAGGATAAATTATAAAACCCATTTAATGAAAAATATAAGCAATACTAGAAAAATGAGGTTGTAAAATAAATTCTTACATCTTAGGTAACTTTTAAATGGTAAACCCTTAAAAGAGTAAACTTGAATTGATACTTTAATAATAATGAATAAATATGAAAAATTTTAAATATATTAAATAGTAATTATATACACCACATAAAAATAGATAGGTTCATAATACCAAATATGTATCAATGGAGTAGAAATTGAGACAAAATTCCTTACAAAGATCATATAATTGATGTAAGAATTCATTAATGAAGTGATAAGTTTTGATAAATGTAAATCCAAATAATTTTTTTAAATTATATATAATATAATTATAGTCCATTCAAAAATTACCATTTCATAACATAGTTAATTAAGTAAAAGTATAAACTAATGAATAAAAATTGAGTTAGGAAACCCCTTACCTAAAGCTTCCACTTTGTTGAACATTATTTGTCCTCAGGTATAATATTTTTAAAATTGTTATAAATTTATACTATAACCATAAACATATTTATAATATCATATATGAGTCACTTAAAATATCTTATCACCCATTCATCAATAATCATTCATTATAATCATTGTTTATAGTGTAAACTGCTTAGTTTTCTCAAGCATGTTTAATCACTAATGTTATGGTTCTCATGGATAGGTTATAGTTTCAACATCACTAGAATTATATTAATGTCATAAATACCAAATCTATTCATTAGATACATTTTTAAATTAAATCTTGAAATGTTGAAATAGGATAGTGAATTACACTGTTCATAAAGACGGTAGGCCATACGTACAAATGAACACTGTTTTCACTTTTCTAACGGATAAAACAAAAGAAAGGTAAATAATAAATAACCATTAAATAAATATTATTATATCATATATATAATATATATTTATTAAATATATCTTTATTACCATAATTTTAAATTGGAAATGAAAAACAAATCACATCGCTTCATGGTGGCGGCAGTTCGCACGTACACACGAGCGACATTATTATTTTACAACATATGGAATGGTAAGAAGGAAAATGATATATTATATTTAAAGAATAATAAATATTTAATAAATATCATTTATAAAAATTATTTAAATCTTTATAACCATCCTAGTAAAATGGTGATAAAAAAATGCACCGCTACGTGCAGACGGTAATCCGTATATATGCATGAGCGATGTTTTTGATTTCTGTAAGATGGAAAAGAGGTAGAAAATGGTTTTACCATAATAATAACAACATATAAGTATATTTATGATACTGTATTTATTATTTTAGTATGGTTAAAATATATTTAGGGGATTTATAAGAGCAAATAAACTTGAAAGATTCAGTAAAGACGATTACCTCTTCTTTAATTGACCTCCTTTAGATCCCTTCTTAAGGATCCTTGGAATGATCTTTTATGAATACCCAAACCTATAATTTGAGTATGTAGAAGTTTATGAGATGTTTTTCAAGTGTTTTGTCGATATAGGTGCATCAATGTGTTGTAAAGGTGATAGGGGGTGTCCTTTTATTAATGAGGGATGGGTACTTTTTGGAAATTCATGAAATATTATAATATAATATGTTTCTAACTCATGTTAAATTGTTCTTAAATGACATGTATTTAAAAAAATGGGGATATGGACATAATATAACCATAAAATCAAATTTATAGAGGTTTATATAAAATGTTAAAACTTATATATTGGTTTGACCCCTTGATTAACCAATTTTAACCTTATCACACAGTAACAAATTTTTCAAACTTAAAGGGATATAATTTTACATATAAAATAAAAATTGACACATATATGGCCAAGGGATGAAAATTTATACCATTTATCATACAAATTTTCCTATTTAAAGATTTTTATTATTTTTAAATAATTTAATAAAATATTATTTTTCCTAAAATATCATTAATGTCATTTTTGACACTATTCATTTAATTTTACTCGAAAGACATAAAGATAACAAATGAATTAAAATATAAATTCTTTATCCATAAATTATAAATTATTAGTGACCACAAAATTCATGTGAAACTATAATTAATAAAAAAAGTATTACTTTTTTTTTTGTTTTTAAAATCATTGATTTTTATTTTTCTACTACTTTCACAAACACCATGTCAGCTTTTTAAGGGTTTAAGTTAATTATATAATCACTAAAAATTATAAATAAATTACTATCAAGATTTTTATTATTATTATAAAAATAAAATTTAATAATAATTCAAAACTTATTTTTATTTGTATATAGACATATAAAATATTTTTAAAATCATGAGAGTGAAATTTTGTATTTTTATTTGCTTAAAATATTTTATTAATAATAATTGAATATAAATAGAGAAAATGTATCATTTTAAGTTTTTTGATGATTATGAATGACATATACCCATACAATGTAATATAGTCAAGTTATATAATGATTTTGAGACCTTATCTCATAGTTTTAACCATGTTTTACCCATTTTACCCTTACCAAGGTGACAAATTCTTACCATGATTACTATTAATAATGACTAAAAATGAAATGGAAATATTTACCAAATTAGAACATAATGATTAAAAATATTATATATAGTTTTAATATTAAATCTATAAAATTTTTAGAAATCAATTTTAATATAAATTCATAAAATACAATGAAAACTAATTTTTAGAAAAATGCTTTTTAAGCATAAAAGTTTACTTATAAAAAATCATTAATTGCTGATTGAAATATAAATAATTATATTATTATAAATAAAATGGGTTATATTTAACTTTAATACCAAATCCAAAATATAATGGTAATTTTAAATTACTAAATTTAATAAAAATAAAGGATAGTATTTGAAAAATCAGTATTTTTCACTATTCACTAAAGAATCAATTATTCTAGAAAAATATGAAAATTTCACTCGAAGTTAATTTTTATATGATGATGTAAAAAATTGATTTCATTTTATGAAATAAAATTTCTAAAAGTTGAATAAATTTATTAAAATTTCTATTCACAAGATGTAATAAAATCATTTTTGAAGAAAATGAAATTTTGAAGCCTAAAATTACTTCACTAAAAATTGAGTGCTTGTTGCCTAAGAATTAATTAATAAATTTGTATTGATTAGTGATATTATAAATATATTTAATAATATATTTACTCCTATTCATACTTACCAATTCCATGACTAGGCCACATTTATGTAATAATATTTTTATAATATATATTAATTTTTTTAAGGCTTGAGGTTTCGTGTTAAGAAATCTGTTGAGATTATTATTCATTTAAACTAGATTTTTAGAGTGTTACATTATCTACCCTTAGATAAATGTTGAAATTAAAATTTTATCTCGGTAATAAATGTTTTAATATTTAAAAATACCTATATTGAAAACTCACATCATATAGAGGGATAATAAAAGTTTTTCTAAAAGGGGAAGTGGGAAGGATAAAGGTTACTAGAAATAACACATAATCATGTTCATAGATAAGGATAAATTTAGTGGGAAGTTAAAATATAAACATAGAGGAGAAAAATGATATCTAAGGACTACCATATAGTGTTAGATAACATGGTCATGAGAAGGTTAATGACCACAAAACCAAAAAACTAGTGAGGGGTGAAAAGTCTATCAATTTATTAGAAATGAACGGAAAATGATAATATTTTTATTTCAAGAACTTTTACTAAATTTGAGGTATTTTTTTATAAAAAGGTAGTTAACAAAAGAAAATGTAGTTACTTTATTTCTTTCTATGTCATAAGAATAATTTCATCCTTTGGTTGTGATTAAATGAATTTCCACTTTATATCTTATTTCAAAAAATGAATATTAAAGATGAATTTTTTAGACCTAAAGCACTAAAATTAACTTTTATTGAATCATAAGATCCATAAAATAAATACAAGTCATTATTTATTTCTCAAAATATTTAAAAAACCAAAATAGTTATAACAAGTTATCCAATATAGATAAATATAATACATTAATCTCTAAAAAAATAAAAATAACACCCAAATTTCAACTTAATCCATTCCATAAATAGTTAACCTTAAGATTCATCCAAAATATGTCTGAAAAAAATTCATAACCCTAGAATCTGAAATATTTAATAACATATTAGTTTTTCAAGATAAAATTTAACTTATCCCCAGTTGACATAAAGTATCTCAAAATATCACATACCAGACATGTGAATACCTTGATCATATATTCTCTTAAAATAATCTAATAACATGAATCAATATAAAACCGAAATGAAAAAATAGATGATTCAAAAATTAACACAATACTTATTACTCTAATAAAATCATATAATATTGAATATATTACATAAATCCAAAAATGAAATTAACTTAATAAAATATGATCTAAATCACATTGTCATAAAATAACCAACCAATTCAGAGATCACCAACACTATCCCATTTACTTCATCAATGAAAATCATAAATTTATCCTAACCAAACATTATTAAATCAAAATTAGGAACATATTAAGGGTTATCTTTCCCTTAATCAGTTATTCTCTAAAAATATCACTTTACCACTACATCAATTTTCTTTGTTATTGGTACTATTCAACAAATGTTTTCAAATACATTATGAAAAACTACTTTAGAACAATCCTTAGATTTTTGACAATTATAATAATCATAATATCATAATTCTTGAATTTTAATAGATAAACACTTAAATCATTCCACTTAAATGATCAACATAACAGAGGACCTTACTTTTACCAGGAGGTAGATATTAGAATAAAGGATTGAATTGGATAATTACCATGGTCTCCACACATATAACATTAAACTATAAATGGTACGTTAGGATGAAATTCATATAACCACACCAAACTCTTTATTTCTCCTTAGTAGTTACTTGATTTATGTGATTTTTTCCACATATAATACATCTTCTCATTCCTCTAGGAAATTTCCTTGGGCGCTTCTTCCCACATTATCTAATTGTTAGAAGATTAATCTTCTTCTATACAAGATCTTCATGAAACTCTATATTTCACTTATTAGGTGTGTTAAGAAACTCACCCATGTTGAGATTTTTAATCATATAATGATTAGATGATAAGGCATAATCATATTGTTTCACTTTCTATCTCCAATTTCATTTGGTTTCTCATGAAAAAAATCATTCAATTTTATGTCACATTCAATGTTAACACATTTCCTTTTATTTATATCCATTGAATGAAACAAAAAAAATCAAAGTATGAGAAATAATTTTCATAGCGGGAAACTATATATTCATGAAATTAGTTTTTAGGATTTCAAAATCATGAAACCTTATTTTCAATCTAAGAAACCTTGGGTTTAACCTAGGTCATCTATGATCATCATATATTCAAATCATTTATAATGATTCATAAAGAAATTTTGAATTAACCCATGCATATCCCCCAAGAGTGTAAGACTAGTTTCACAGTAAGGGAACACTTTTTATTCACTATAATTATGGTTGAGATATACTAGACCATGAATATTTTATGTTATTACCCCTAAATGCATCTTTAGCAAAACCACACCCACATGTAGTATCTAAAATGGGATGTATTATTAGAAAAACCACATAATCTCTATGTTACTTAAAATTTAATGATATTTTCCTATAATTAGACATATCTTCAAATTATATCATAGGATTATGTTCCATAATCTATGTTTTACTAAATCTAGTTCCCATGGTTTCTACTAAAATTTCTCTGATACCAAATATAATAATCCCAAATCCAATAACCCATAATAGGTGTTTACTTTATTATATTGTCATAAGATATAAGGGATAACATCACCAAGTATTGACAAATTTTTTAGTCATTAGTAACCATATGAAATGTTGATTCCCATATCACATTGAAAATAAAATATAAAATATAGTGAAAGTAAATATTCGGCATCCTTAAAGATTACTTCTTCATATCCTGGGAAAAAAACTTTATAAGGGTGAGCTCAGATGCTCACTAAGGGTTACATACAATAGAATCTATCTCGATTAAGTAAGGTATATTAAATATGAAATGGTAAATAATTGAAAATAGATGTCATTTAATCAATAACATGAGCAAGAATAATAATATGATAGAAATACATAATGATCAAATAATTCCATATATATAACCACATGAGCTTAAAACATATTCATGGATATAATAACTATTCAAATAATCAAATGGAAATCAATAATTAATTTCATAATGATGTACTATATAGTTTCAAATATCTAAAACTTACCATCGAGGTCTCATTACAAGACATCATACATAAATAGGGAAGTCCTTAGACAAATACCCAACCCGTTTTGTCTCATGAGACGTACCAATGCATCGAAGGGATATGTAATTATGAGAACTTCATGTCACTTAATAATTCTAATGCATTACTCATACATCTAATGATAAATTTAATTCATAAAAAATATTATTTATCAATAAATATCTATATTGAGTAAAGGATATAAAATATCATGATTTTTCTAGTCAATCAAATAACATTTATAGTAAAACCCTATATGTATTAATTGTATATGGTATAAGAAATAAATATATAAATAATGCAATGAATATGGTTATTTAAGATAAATTTTTATCCAATGAAATATGATCACAAGAAAATGAATATTTCAAGAGAAAGTTATTGAAAAGAAAATTAATAAGAGCTAAAAGCTAACTATCAATTCATCCAAAATATAGGTTTTGTACAAAATTCATGTATTTTGTATAAGAAAATAAATGTAAGAGAAGTATTAAAATAATTTTTCATTAAATAATTTTTCTTTAAAATAAATTGAAAACTTTTTGAAGAATCAAAATATCGTAAAATGGTTATTTCGGCATGAATGTTCATTAAAACCATATACATTAAAAAGAATAATTCCTTTTGACTTTTTATAAAGAAAGTTGAAAATGAAACTATCAGAAAACATTTTTAATATTCATTTAAAAACTTTTAAAATCCAATAATAACTTAAAATTAATTTAATAAATCCTTTTTGTAGAAAAAAATAACTTTTTTATGACAAAGTTTGATAAATATAGATATAGAAGAAAAATATACTCAATCAATAGAGAAATAAAATTAGATTTTCTTTGAAACATTTATTTTTTTATTCAATTTCCAAAGAGATTAAAAGTTTTAATAAAACATGAAAAATCATTAAATATCGATTGGATAATAAAATATATGGATTTTTATTAAGGATATATTATAATATTCTTTTAATGAAAAATATAACTAATCTTATAAAAATGATATTGCAAAATAAATTCCTACCAGTTTGGTAGATGTTAAATTATAAACCCTTGAATGAGTAAAATTTAATTGATAATTTAATCATCATGAATAAATATATATTCATTTTAAATATATAAAATGGGTAGTATATATGTAACATCCCAGGTAAATAAAGAATAAAGAATTTTCATATTTATTAATATTTAAGAATTAAATATTAATTTTAATTAAAAGGGGTTTCTACGTTCGATAGCGTACTCGATACGCAACGATGAGTTTCTTTGAAAACTTACGTTGCACACAAGTAATAAAATAATATTATTTTAAATGTTAGTTAACAAGTAGCCGTTGTACTGGCAGGAATGGATAGAAATAACTAAAATATGATTAGATATGTTTTTAAATGTTTATACATTTACCCAATAAAAGATAAAGGCTTAAAATACGGAAAGAGTTCAATTTTAGGCATTTATACTCTAATTTTCACGAAAGGTCCACTTATCACCTTTTGATGGAGAACCGTCATTAAATATAGTTTTGATCACTCTTATACTTTATTTTGGACCAAATATAACTCTTCTTTAGAATTGGGACATCAAAATTTACTTTGTGTAAATTTTTGGTACCTTTCTGATAAAGTTTATTTTTTTTATGAATAGTGTAAAATGTTGTATTTTAATTCAAAACCTCTTTTTAATCTAATTTATTTATATGATTAGATTATATTTTGAATTGGTTTTAAAGTGAAATTAGAATATATTTTTACCATTTAATCCAATGGTGGTCATTGGAATCAATTTCACTTTGAAATTGGACTTAAACTAGTGTCAATCTTTTGATACTTATCGTTTCATAAAAACACACTATTTGCTCTGACAACGGGAATTAATTATTAAATTAAATAATGTGACAAATATGTTTTGAATTTTGTAAAACGGACTTCATTTTTGAATTCGTAATATCAAATATAGCTTAGGGTGAATTTTTGGTAATTTTCTGAAAAACTTCAATTTTTGATGAATAGTGAAACCACTAAGTGGTACTTATAAAGACTGATTTTCCGTTTAAATAAAATTTTTCCATCATTGTGTTTTGAATTTCAAAAATCTGACATACATGGTTGTCATTAAGAAGTAAAATGTGGTTCAATGAGATTATAATAATTTTTTGGTGAATAGTAACTTTTTTTCATTAATCGCGATTAGAGGTAATTAGTGTAGTTTAAGGTAAAAATGATATTATAAGAATGTGAAAACACCATGACACTTGTCCTACACCTATTGGGTGAGTCATGGCCGACCAAGACAAGCCATGGGCCAACTTGGGGACCCCATGGAGCCACTTTAGTTGGAAAATGACATTAATATATTTTTATTTAATGTTAAAGTGAAAATTACACTAACATAAATTGTTTTACTAAAATAATTTTTAAGTGGGGTTACACAGGTCCAAATTTTGATTATAAATAGTCATTGGAAATCTAAAAAGATTTCCTACATCATAGTATTTTTTTTATAATTTTTAGACATTAAATAAAATAAATTATTTATGACATAATAATGATGCAGCGATGACATCATTATTTGACGATTTAAATAAAATAGAAAGATAATGAAAAATCTATAAACTACACATGTCCAAAACTTATTGGATGAGTGGATTTCTAAGCCTTATCACCTTATCCATGAATTATATCAATGTGGGACCTTTTAAAACCGAATTTTTTTTTCAAATAAAGTAATAATTCTTTACTTTCCAAAAGTGACCGTCCTCCCCTCTTATAAAAGGCCCCCACCTCTACCTCATTTCACACACTTCTCAAGCCTTTGGCTCGGCCAACCCCTGCCCAATTACTCTCTCCAAATCCCTCTCCTCATCCTAGAGGATTCCCTTTGGGCAGAATCCTTTCAAAGGAAGCCTTTAGGCTCAAATCAAAAGGGAGTTACACTTTTAAAGGTAATTCATTCTCTCTTGTTCATTTGTTTTATTTTTCTTATCCAACCCTCTAAACTCTTTTTATTTACTTCTTTTGTAACAACACCAGTATCTTCAATATACTAGGATGTTGTTATAATATTTATTTGAGCTACACTCTCACACAACTACATCAAATGGTTAAAGAACATACGGTTTCCGTGGATGGCGAAATTCTGCCTCCCGAAACGATGATTGTTCAATACTCATTTAACACATTCAAGGGTGGCCATTATGATGTCACTATTTTTATATATGATATATAATATGTTTATGTTTTCTTTAAGCTTCTGTATTTTTCATTTTTGGCATACCTTTATGGTTTCCATTATGGGTAAACACGATATCTTCATTTAAGGAAGTGCGGACTACCGCCCCCTAAAAGTGATGTGATTGGTTAATGCCATATGTGGGATGTGTAAAGGATGGATTTAAAGTTATTATATATGATTTTATACTGGAATTATAATGTACCTCTATATCATTATTATTTCTTTCCATTAAAGTATGACATAGAAATGAAAGTAGCGTTCATGCGTACGTACGGCTTACCGTCTCCATGAACGGTGCCTTTCATTTCTTATCCCCAAATGTAATGTAATATTAAAAGTACATGTATATAATGGATATATATAATGAATAGTATATCTAAATGATGAATATAATTTTGGAATTAAAATATACATACCTCTCATTTAGTTTTAATTCCATTAATATGACAAAGAAATGAAAGTAGCGTTCATGCGTACGTACGGCTTACCGTCTCCATGAACGGTGCATTTCATTTCTTACCTCTAAATGATTATGTAATATTATAAATACATGTATATGCTGGATATATATGATATATATGATATCCAAATTAGTAATGTCATTCTGGATATAAATAACCTTTGACCACACGAACAACATGTAATTGTAAGAAGTCCACTTTCGACTTAAGAACCAAATATTGACAAAACAAACATTATTAACTTAAATGGTTACATAATATTTATAACATGGCAATAAGTGATATAAAAGGAATAATGAACATTAAAAAGGTTCTTAAACAAGTATAAATTAACTCAAGTTTATTATTCAGGACGTTAAAGAACGATCGAGTCAAGTCGGACCCGAGGTAAGGGACTTCGTCTCAATCTCCTTTCATTGAGGCATATTTAGTTTTATACACAAATTTATTTTATACGGTGTATAAACTCCTTTGACTTTTACTTTTATACAAAAGGAATCTTTTTCTACGAAGCGTTTTACTAAACGACAAAAAGGAATGTTTTTTTTAACGTACGCGGTGACAACGACCTTTTCCGCCGCCGCGAGTATTATTTGGTCTTTGGCTTCCTCAACAAGCCGTAATGTTTTTAAAATAAAATAAATACCATATACTCTTTTATGTATTTTGGTATTGAAAATGGTTTTGAAAAAGGATTCTATTATGTCAATATATTTATGATATATTGTGATTGAAATGTGGAAATGTTATCATTCCTTTATATTGGTTTTATGTTTTATGATTTTATATTGGTACTTGGACATTTAACGGGTAGTTACGTTATAAACCATATGACGGGTGGTGTCGTGAATACCAGGACGGGTGGTTACGTTATAACCTCCAATGCATTGGGTATGGAAGTCGGCCGTATGGCTATTCCATTAAGTATGTATGGAAATTGGCCGTATGGCTATTCCATTAAGTGATATGTGTGGAAGTCAACCGTATGGTTATTCCACTTAAGTATGTTTATGTCCCAAGTTACCTTTATATATGTTATGTGTTCTTTATATGGGTTTTATGGTAATCCTTTGGTTACAAAAAGGTAAGTAATGATACTTTATTCAGTGAAGATTTTTTTTACTACTTCATGAAGGTGAAGGTATTACTTTGATATAGTATACATGGTTTACTTATTGTTTGAAAAACTAACAGTTTTCATTCTCTTTGTATCCCTTACTGAGCTTTTTATGCTCACCCCAAGTTTTTCGAAATGTTTTTCACAGGACTTAAAGTGGAATAAGGTCAAGGATGGGATCAAGGGAATTTCATGCTATCTAAAACATGGAATCTAGACATCTTTCTTTTTAAGAGTTTTTATTTTATGAAGACTTAGTAGAGGTGTCTACTTTGTAATCTTTTAAGATGTAATAGTTATGTTCTAATTCTCTAAAACTCTAAACCTGAAAAGATCCTCAATGCGAATTATTCATTTAATTCAATATTAAGTAAGGTTTAAGGCCAGGGCCTTATAATATACACCATATAAAAATAAATAGGTGCATAATACTAAATATGTCTTAATATATTGGAAATTGAGATGAAATCCCTAAAAAAGATCGTATCATTGAAGTGAGAATAAATCAATGAAGATATCATGTGTAAAAATTTGAATCCACAAAAAAATTTTTAAATAAAACATAATACAATCAGATATTATTTCACATAAAATCATAGTATAACATAGTCAATGAAGAATAAGTATAACACAGTAAATAAAAAATGAGTTAAAAAACCCCTTACCTCACACATCCAAGTTGTTGAACGTGATTTAAAATATTATATAATGGTTTTAATTTTTTTTATCAATTTATAAAATTACCATATTAATATTTAAAATATCATATATAATCCACTTATAACATATTATCACCCATTCATCAACAATATTTCATTATTATCATTGTTTCCAGTGTCAATTGCTTAGTTTTATCATCCATGTTTCATCATGGATGTTTTGGTTCTTATAAATAGGATATAGTTTCATCATATATATAATTATATTAATGTTATAAATATAATATTTATTCATTAGATACATTTTTATAATCATTCTTTTAATGCAGAGATAGAAAAATGAATTACATCATTCATGGATATGGTAGGCTGTACATACACATGAAAATTGCTTCCACTTTTCCAAAGGATGGAAAAAAAGAAAGGTAAATAATTATAAAATCATTATTATATAATATATATCAAACATGTCATATATATTCATTAAATATATCATTATTACTAACATTTTAAGGGATAAATAAAAAGATAATCACATTGCTTTTTGGAGGTTATAGTCCATACATACGCATGAGAGACATTATCATTTTCCATTGAATGAAAAGGTAAGAAGTTAAATGATATATTTTATTTAAAAAATCATAATTATGTAATAAATATCATATATACTCATTATTTCCATCTTTATAACCACCCAAGTAAAATGGTGATGAAAAACGAATTACACCGCCATGTGGAGACGGTAAACCGTACGTACGCACGAGTAATGTATTTTTTATTTTTATAGGATGGAAAAGAGGTGTAAAATGGTTGTATCATAATAATAATAAAATCAAAATATATTTATGATAATAGAACTATTAATTTAGTATTTTTCAAATATAATAAGATTAAGTAGAAGAAGAAATAAACTTGAAAGAGTGAGTAAGATTGATTACCACTTCTTCAGTAGACCTCCATTAAATACCTTCTTAAGGATCCATAGAATGGTATTTTAAGAATAAAAACACTTATAATTAGAATATATGTAATTTTATAAGATATTTAGGTTGGTTTTGGTTTATATATGTGGCTCAAAGTGGTGTGAATAAGAGAAAGGATGGCTGCCCTTTTATAAGTTGGGCACAAATACATTTAGAAATTCATGAAATATAAGAAAATAATATGTGTATAAATCATGTAAAATGGTTCCCAAATTACATGGATTGTAATATAAGGATTATAGGATCTTAATATAATCATAAAATAAAATTTATATAGTTTTAAATTTCATTTTAAACCTTATATTTTTGTTTAACCCCTTGGTTAACCAATTTTGACCTTTACCACAATAACAACATTTTCATTCTTAAAGGGTTATAATTTTAATTATAAAGTAATAATTGGATCATAAATTTTAAATTCATGATATTTTATACCATTTATCATCCTACTTTTACTCTTGAAATATTTTAATTATTTTTAAATAATTTAATAAAATATTATTTTTCATAAAATATCATTAATGTCATTTTTGACACTAGTCATTTAATTTGACATTAAAGACATCAAGATAACATATGAATTAATCCAAAAAATATTACTTTTGATATTTTTAATATCACTTAGTTTGATTTTTATACAGCTTGCACAATCACTATGTTAGCATTGTGTAAGTATTTAATGAAATTATATAATCAATAAAAATAAGAAATAAATTAAAAATATATTGTTTTTTTATTATAATAAAAATTTACTTTAATATTCATTCAAATTTGTTTTATCCCTATGTGAAATTATATGATATTTTTAGAAGTAAGAGAGTGACATTTTTTATTTTTCTATACTAAAAATATTATATAGGTCATATTCAAAGATAAACATAAAAGGGGAAAAAATTTCAAACATTGGATTATTTTGGATAGAATATACACATAAAATGTAATATATACATGTTTTGAGTTGATTTGGAGACCTTATCTCAAATTTTTAGCCTTGTTTTACCCATTTTACCCTTACTGAGGTAACAAATATTTACCAAAATTACTATTTATATTGAAAAAAATAAAATGAATCTATTTAACAAATTTGAACCTCTTAATTAAAAATATAGTATTCATTTTTTAATATTAAATATATAAAATTGGAAAAAAATAAATTTTAATATAAATGCGTAAAACACAATGAAAAATAGTTTTAAAAAATGCGTTTTTAAGGATAAAAATTAACTTAGATAAAAATAATGAATATTTATGAATCAAATCGAATTAATTAGATTATTAGAAATAAAATGGTTTATATGTCACTTTAATACAAAATAAAAAATATAATGAGAATTTTAAGTTACTTGATTTATTAAAAATAAATGAGAGTATTTTCAAGTCAGTATTTTCACTACTCATCAAAAAATCATTTATTTTAGAAAAATACCAAAATTTCATCCTAAGTTAATTTTGATTTTATGATTTAAAAAATTATATTCATTTTAGAAATTAAAATTTCAAAAAGTGGTATAAATTAATTATAATTTTCACAAAAATTTTTTAATAAAATCATTTTTGAAGGAAATGAATTTTTGGAGAATAAAATAAATTCACTGAAAATTAAGTTTTAATTTTCTAATAATTAATTAGTTAATTTTCATTGAGTATAACCATTATTCATATATTTCATAATACAATTTCCCATATTCATACCCCCCAATTCAATTACTAGGTCACATTTAAATAATATATCTTAATTCACTTAAAGCTTGGTGTTGTGTGCTAAGCAAGATATTGAGCTTATTATTCTTTTAAAGTAAATTTTCAAGGTTCAACATTGGTTGTACAGGTTATTCCAATGTTATAATTAATATTCATGAACCTAGAACTATCAAATTCATCTTCATTGATTATACTGAAGGGTTAAAGGGTGTAAGCTGTGGGTTGATAAAACTGATTACCAAAAATGTACAATTAGTCAAGATATTGTTTTCCATGTACCGATTTCTCCTAGAATTAAGCATGTCACTGATGAGAGTGATTACACACCTCAAACTAAGAGTGTTGAGGCTATCAATAAATCGTAGTTTGAGGTTTCTGCTGATCAATCTCTACCAAAACCTCAAGAGTAAACCCAACCCCAGTCCAACTCAGATATCAAGTTGGATAGTGAGCCCTATAATACTCAAGTTACTACTATCTAAGTAGAGATAAATCTAGGAGGATCCCTAGGCCTCCTTCAAATTTAATTTGGCATGATATGTCCTCCCTTTCTTTCCATATTTCCTAAGATATTGAATCTGGGGATCCCTCGACCTATAATAAATCTGTTAATGATAGAGGTTCCAAGCATTAGATCCCTACCATGGATAATTGAATGAATTCCCTTAAAATTAATAACACTTTTCAATTGTTGAAAAACCCCTAAATTCCAAGGTTATTGTCTATATATAGATATTCAAAATAAATAAGGATAGTAATTGATATAAAATCATTAAATATAATTCTTGACTTGTAGCCAAGTGTTTCCTCCAATGAGTGGGAATTGAATATTCTAATTTTTTTCTCCAATTGTCAAACATTCATATATCAAATTGCTACTTTCTTTTACTGCTTACCCTGACTTTCATATTTATAAAATAAATTTGAAAACTTATTTTCTGTATAGTAAAATTGATGAGAAATGGTACATGAAACCTTTAGATGGTTATATGAATGAATTAAATTCCAATCATGTATTTTTTTTTAAAATAAGTCTTTGTAAGGATTAATAAAATATTATCGAAAATAATTCAAAAATACTGATACATTCATGCTTTATAATTAAATTAATATAATTAAACATGATACATGTGTATATTTTAAATCTATTAAGAGTTGAATGCTTTTCATTATGCTATATGTAGATGATATTTTATTCATATGCAAGGATATGAAACTCATAACTATTTTTAAGTCACAATTTAAGTGTAATTTTGTATTGAAATAACTAGGAAATTCATGGAAAATTATGGAAATTAAAATTGTTAGAGATTGAAGTAAGAGGATTCTATACCTATCTAAATATGATTATATTTTGAAGGTTCTTAAGGTATATCTATTTGAATCTTTAAAACCTATTAATGAGTAATTTGAACAATATTTTAAACTATATTTGACTCAATAACTAGCCACTAAGGCTGTTTTTGATTATATGGTCAACATACCATATACTAGTACTAATGATAGTATCATGTATACCATGATTTTCAGTATACCAAATATGGCCTTTGAAATATGCACCCTTAGCAGATTTATGAGTAAATTGGTCAAGTCACATTAGAATCTACTCAAGTGGATTCTAAGATACATTACCCATACATAAACATTGTCTCTATGATTTTTTAGAAATATTAATACTGATCAAATTGTTATTGGATTCATAGAATCATATTATGAAAGGAATGTTGACACCAGAAAATCCATCCACGTCTATGTATTTACTATATTTGAAGGAATTTTTTTCTTAGAATTGTAACATATAGTCTATGATGGATCTCTCAACCACTGGGGATGAGTATATTTTTTTTAACAAAAGTAGTAAAATAAGTGATATGGTTGAACAAATTTATCTCTAAATTTTGTTAATTAATTCTATTATTACCGTATATTTCAATATCCACTATTCTTGAATTTTATCTTGAAATCTAGTTTTCTTTGGTAGGTCTAAACTTACAAAAATTAGATTAAATTTAATTAGAGATATTTTTGAATTAGTGATAGTATTTTTCAATAAGTTAGATTCTAAAAAAATCTAGCCTATAGTTTTACTAAGGACGTGACATTGTCCAAATTCATCCATTATTTAAATATCTTGAATTTGGATCCAATTTAATAAACTTAGGTACCAGAACATTTCCAAATTTATATGAAAATGGTTGAGATTTGTGAATCCATATTTCCATATTAAAATTTCTTTTTAAACCTTCTTTTTATATTTTTCATTTAGGTTTCTCATGCATGGGAAATTATTTAATTTAATGTTGTGCTCAAATTATGCTACTGGTTTGGATCCTTACTAAAAGATTCTTTATAGGCCAATTGAGATTCTCTTTTGGGTTTGTGTGTGTTAGGTCATGGGTCCATTAACCTTTCCACCTCCTTGATTATCACCTTATGCATGGGGATTATATAATTTATTTATTCTATTCATTTCCTAATTTATCCTAGCCTTGAATCTATACTTTCCTTTTTTCTTGAGTTTTTTAGCCACCCAACATGAAATTCAATGATTGGATTGGGTTGTTTCACTAGATATTCACTTGTTGTTCTAGTCAGGAACCTTAAATCCTATGTAGGATATAATTTTAATATATAAATTACATCATATTTTTGTATCTCATCTGATATTACCTTCCTTTTGTCTCTTTTAAACCAGGTTGAAACATTAGAGAGATATCAAAGATGAAGTTTGAAGACTTATCTAGAGCCACTACTAAATGATTTTCACTCCTTCAACCGAATTTTTTTATCCTTTTAAATGTAGGTCCTTGTGCAAAACTCTAATGGAGACTTTCTACTCATTTATATTGAGGATCAACATATGTGAGAATATTTAGATCCATATATAATAACATTTTCCTTCAGAAGTTATAGAAGGCATACTGATCAGTAGTAAGAAGATTGAGTTATAAATTTCTTTTCTCCTTTCTATGAATCAAAATTTCAAGTTCTTATAGTTATATTGATGATATGACTTCTTTGGATCATATAGTTTAATATTTTTTTTGTTTTTAACTTAATAAATTGTGTGAGAGGGAAGTGTTCATGTCGTCCACATAGGACCAAAATAGTTCAAAGCATCTAAATACCTATATTCATTATTTTTTTCTTGTTCAGTTTCTATTTGTTTCTAGTTTTAATTTATAACTTTTCTTTTCATATTATTTTGATATTCCAACATTCTACTCATATTTTTCAGCTCACATATTTTTCTAAGCACTTTAATTTTTATCATACAAACCTAATAGAAACAAATCTTTCATTCATGTTCTAAGGAAGTTCTTGGGGGTGTATGCTTAAAGTTGTCCCCAACATACCCTAACATGTTTCCAGCCATATAAGTCCAAAGGTTTATTCCATACATTTTTCATTCTCATACCATGGTTTTAATAATAAATAAACACCACCCCATCATAAAAAAATACTTTTTTATATTTAATATAAAAAATATAATTTGAAGTTAATTTATAAAATGTAAAATGTAATGTATTAAAAATTCATAATGGATGTCATAGGTTGTCAATTTGTTAAATAACCATGCATTGGATCCCAAATATACATCTATAGAGTATCCAAATTTATCACAACAATAACCTAGTGTGTCATAAAAAATAGGGATAAGAAATAGAAAAAATAAAAATATATTTTATACTATTATTGTGTAGAGTTTCACCCCTGAATTTTAGATTTTAAGAAGATCATATCGTCTATTATTTTATTTTGAAGCACTATGGCTACATGTTATGATATTACTATAATTTCATCTCTATTAATTGCTAATTTTCTATATAAGTGGAATGAGGACTATTAAATATAATTTTTTTGCAAGGGATTCCCTTTTACTTGGTGTGATTTAAATGTATATAGAAAAAATTAATAGTATTGAATTGAAATTAACATACTTCATCAATTATTGGATAATAAAATTATGAAAATACACATCATTTATGCTTCGAAAACCGAGGATCCCAACCATTCATGGTTGAAAATTTCATTTACATTCTCAAGAAAAATCATTTCAGTAATGGACTCTCGATATATTTATTCTTTATATTAAACACAAACCATATTTATTTTTTGGAACATTATATCTATATAAAACTATAATGTAATAAATGTGGAAATGAAATTAGTGGTGTAAAGGTACTCTAAGAATGTACTTTTAATCAATTAGTTGATCCTTTAAATTTTCTTGACTCAACCTTCTGTTTCTCCTACTCATTATCCTTCTATAACAATATATCTTAGTTTAGAACTTTTTACAAAAAATTGTAAATTTTTTTAATTTAAAATAAATAGAATTTAATAACTTCATTGTCATCATGTACCTTCATAATATTAGATAACCATGTTATGAAAGTTCCAATAGCATGGTCAATCATGTGAACATTAAGATCATAAAGGGGGATAGGTAACTCAATGATAAAACCATGATCTACCTAAATTCCTACTATCACGTGATTTTTGGAAGTTTTTTATTGAGTATAGTATCACCTAGATATTATAAATTATTTCTATTGTAATAAGGCAATGAGTGAGAAATGATAAATATAATTTTTAAGTACCAATGGATATAATGACTACATTGAGAGGGGGAATAATTAGTGTAGTCTTCCTTTTTTACAATTTCTTTGTGATATAGAAATTATACTTTATAACTAGTTAATATTTGATCCTCTATCTTGAATATTTATTCACACCCTTGCATGAAGAATATTGAAAATAAAAGTGAATGAGATAAAAAAATTATAAGGTTATCCCTAAAAGTGAGATATTACAACATACTTTAGCTGGTTATTATCCCATCCTATAAAATTTACACTATAATATATTTATATATAATGAATGGTTGGGTTGTATATCATCTTGTAACCCTTGATATATATAAAATGCACTACCTCTCACAGGTTATACTATCTCCCAAAAATTACAATGTGAAAAAATACCACCACATAAGAAATACCTTTGATTAAATGAAGGCTTATTTATAATTTGTTGAGAGATCTTCATCTTCAATATAGAAGATAATATACATAGGAATTATTGGACACTTCTTTAAGAAACATGAATTTTCATGAAAACCAGCTAAAGAAGAATGGTAATTCTGTTCCTACTCACTGGATACTAATCCTTAAATATATAATTCTTCTCAATCACTAAATCTTGGGCTAACTAAGTTTCTCAAATCTCTATAGCCTCACTAAATCAATCTTGACTTATTTTTCTTCTCAAAGAGTTACACTTCTCAACATACACAAAAATCATTCTCTAGGTTGTAATATTCACTATTTTTGAAAAATATTTTTTTGTACAGGGTGTCACATTAATTTATAATGTCATTTTCCATATAGCCAAATTGGTATTTTTCAACATTTCTTGAGCCTCATAAGAGAAAGAATCATGATAATAAAACCATTTTCATCAACCATGATCCCCATGAAAATCACAAAAAAAAAAAGAAAAGAAAAGTAGGAAAACATCCCACACCCTCATATATTCTCTTTTTATTATTTTTATCCTTATAAATAAAAATAATCATACAAAAAATAAATCAATATCCTATATGAATATACATTAGTGATATATTCTTGTTTCAACTAGATCATCCTCATATTTTATTTTCTCCAAGCTTTTCATGTCATGAAAAAAGTTATTCGCTATACAATAAGAGCACATATCTCAATCTATTAAAAAACTTAGACAGTAAAAAAATAGGCTTGAATTATATCTTGATTAACTTATCATTTTGTAACTGAAGAAAAATAAACCATCATTTCATTTCATCAGCATTATTCTTGAAAATAGATAAAAACATTTGAGTTCATTCTAAACTAGTTTTTTACTCTATTTTCTTATTATTAATGATATGAGAATAATGTATTATTAATAATTATTGAATAAAAATTAATTTATGATGTTTTAATTCCTAAAGATTAGATCTTGCATTATCTAGTTTGATTTTCTTATTTATATGTAAATTCCAAAAACTCCATTTTCAGTTTACAGAATTATCAGAATTTTCCTAATGAATAACTCATATAAAACTTGTAGATGACTTATACACATATTCAAATGGGTCACACACAAAAAAAATTGACTCATACTTAACTTCAAATAATTCCTATACTGATAAAAAAGAATCTTACATAGATATGGTCAATTATTATATAGATCTCCAAATGACTTTTATGTAAACTAACTTTGCTAAATTCTAGCTTCTTTATAGAATTTCAGATTCATTCATAAAATTATATAAATTATTCAAAATCAAGGAAAAATATATATAAAATCCTAAAAATCTATCCAAACATGTTCCAAACAATTTTCTACAGCTCATATCATGTTTTTGAAAAGAAATAAAATAACCCTCAACAATTCTAAAGGGCACTTCAATCTCCTCCATTTTATTTTTTTACCTAATTTTAAATCTTATTTAGGACGATCAAGCTCATCATTGATTTTAGTATACTCACTAATGAATAATTAAATAATATCCTATCTCAAATGAGATTCATATTAACAAAAAAACCATAAGATAATGTTGTGTTTTTGAAATAATTACATCCCTTAGTGAAAAGAATCATTTATCAAGGTGATTCAAATGTTTTGTCCTTATAATTTTCTTCACATCATAAAAAATTCTCCCACTTTTTTCAATTACCATAGCTCTGGATTAAAAAAAAGTGTACAAAAATATCCCCCTTTTGACAAAGGGCTGTGACAATATTTCTCTCCTGCTTTGATAATATAAGCTAAAGCCTTATGAGGGTAATTTCCACAAATTTCTAAGTGAGAATGGAAGGTTTAATGGGAAGTTTCTATCTTATTTCAGATAACCTCTCCTTTGGAAACACATTAGTAATAATATTTACAACTTTCTCCTTGGTTCCAATACACTCAAGCTTCACATAATTTGTTTCCACTTCTTTTAGTTAAAATGATATCTAATATTAATTTACTTTGAATTAGAGTTTTTAATATGATTCTTGGAAAGATTTATGTCAATTTTATTATTACAAACTACGAATAGTGGTTTCTCAACCTTAACTCTCAAGCCATATAGATACACCCGCATCTATATCATATGTGTACAACCATGTGTTGTAGCTATGCATTCAAATCGAGTTATGAGAATTTCCAAAAAACATTGATTATTGTTATGAAATTTCACAAAAATCAAACAAATAAAGAACATGCCACCTGAAGTGGACTTACTTTCAACAAAATCCTCTACCCAATTAAAATTTTTATAGCCCTATAAAGTTAAATTTGAACTGTATCTATATAGATAAATGAAACTCAGTTTATTCCTGATGTATCTTAGTATTCCTATAGATGTTAACATGTGAGAATCCTTAAGATCACTTTGAAATATAGTCCATAATTTCAAAAAAAATACTATATTAGGTTTGGATGCTATTAAGTAGATAAGTATTACAATAAATTTTATATATTACCTTTAATTAATACAATTTTTAGCAACATATTTGGTCACTTTAGTTCAAAAACTCTAAGAGTCAAAATAAATTTGCATACCTCCATTCTTAACCTATTTCAAAATTATCTATAGTATTTTTCTTAAGATAGAATAATATAACCATCCCCCTGAATGATTTTCAATCCTAACAAATATGACATCTCACCCAATATAAAAATATCAAAATGTCTCTTCATTTTATTAGAAAATTCTTCAAAAAGAAACATTTTATCACCTAAAAAACTTATGTCATCCCTATAAACTATGACAATTATAGTAACTTTAGATAGATCCTTCATATATATATATATTACTTTCAACTTTTAATTTTGAAAAAATCATGATTCTCAAGCATATATCCATCTTAGAATAAAAGGCTATTGGGGCCTAATTTTGGCCACACAAATCCTTCTTAATCATATAAACCTTACTTCTATATTTATAAAGAAGAATATCTTTAATTTATTCAATGAAAATCTCTTTATCGAGGTCAACATTTATAAAGGAAGATTGCACATATATATGATAATTTTTTTAATTTTTGTGAGATGAAACTGTTAAGAATGTCTTTATAGTATCAATCATTAAAATTGGTGAAAAGGTTTTATCAAAGTAAACTCCTTCCATTCAGAATACCCATTGTAAACAATCCACACCTCATTCTTTATGAATTCACATTTCTCATTCATTTTATTTACAAAAACCCACTTGTAACCTATTATGTTTTTGTTTTTAGGTCTTGGAAGTAGTTCCTAAGTAGAGTTATTATCTATTTGATCAAGCTATTCATTCATAGAAGTAATAAATTCTTCCCGATAAACTATATATAAAATAGTTTTAGGTTTAACATGAGATATGAGAACAATTTGGTTTTCAAGTATCAACCACCTTCTAGTTTTGAAAGGTGTATTTTTTAGATAGTAATATTGTCTAAATCAACATTATTTTTAAATATTTTATGCCACCACCTCATATTTATAGTATCTTCATCATCACTAGTCTCATATTAATTAACATTAACCACAACCTACTAAATTTAATCTTGCTCAATAATATAATTTTACGAATTCTACATGTTTCCATCTCTATTATTTTCATCTTCAAGTTCAATAAAAAATGGGTTTTTTATAATTTTAAATGATTTTAACATCCAAAAAATCTACCACATTTTTTTGAAACTTTTATATTATTTGAGCCCCATACATTATAAAGATAGCCAATGAATACGCCATATCCAGTAATTTCTTCAAACTTTATAAGATTTTTGTTTTTAAACTTCATGTAATAGGGGATTACAAACACATTGAAGTACTTTATAGTTAGATTCTTAATGTTCCACATCTCTTATGGTGTCTGTAAGTCTCAAGTCCCAATAAAATCTATTTTGAATATAAAACATTGTGCACACATCTTCACTTAAAAAGAATCATGAAAGTATATTTTCAGATAGTATATTTCTTCCCATGTCCACAATGCTTATATTTTACCCCTCAGGCAACATGCTGAAATTTTAAAATAAGAACATTATATTCGATAACATATGCGACATGCAACACTGTGATTAGAAGAAAATATAACACCTTAAGACTTTATGCTATATTTATTTTTAAATAAATCAAATCTCTTAAATATCTTGAATTACACGCAACATTGAGTTTATATTTCATTACATGAAATGATGAGTTTAGCTTGCATTACCCGTAACATTAATTTTATCTTGTGTTATACATAACACTCAGTTCATATTGTGCTACACGTAACACCGAGTTTTAATGAAATATGAAAAATTATTAAAATATTATTATTTAATATAATAATTATAACCTATTCATTAAATTGTTTGGAATGAATATTACTAAGTAAATAATAAAAAATATTTTTATGTAATTATTAATAGTAAAATAAGATTTATTTATAATAAAAATAAATGTTTTATGAAAAAAGGTATTTTTTCTTAAAGGCAGATTAGTTGCACTTTGTGAACATAATTTAAAACCAATTTTTACCACATTTAGAAACATTTTGTGAAAAAATAAACTTTATTTTTGAAATTGGAATATCAAATCTATTTAATAGTTAATTATGGATATTTTTCTAAAAAGTTCCATTTTTTTGGTCAATAGTGAAAAATATTGGATTTTAATTGAACATTTACTTTTAATTTCAATAATTTATAATGTTAAATTATATTTTGAATTGGGTTTAAAGTAAAATTAGTTCAATTTTATATCAATTAATCCAATTTATTTTATTATAATCATTTTAATATTTAATTTAGATTTACAATTTTGTAAAATTTTGAACATTTTCACTTTAAAATCCCACTTCCTTATCATGTATATAGGATTAATGTTAAATTAAAATTTTATACTTACATAATTGAATTTATAAAAATGTATTACATATTTTTAATTAGTGTAATTTATAATTTCTAATAAGTTTAACTTATTTTTTGACCAAAATGAATAGTGAATGCAGTAAAAAATTAATTACCATGATTATGGTAAAAATAGGATTACCTGAGGGTTAAACTAAAACGATAAAGGTAAAAATGAACTATAAACTTGTATAAAAAGTATTATATTTCCATATTTCTTCCATTCCACCTCTAACGTTTGAGAATGATTCTGTTTGAACCCCTGTGACACATGAAAAATGTGAGGGCACTCAATTATTTTAAAAAATATCAAGTGTGTCCTCTCTTCCACTTATATAAAAGGAAACCCCTCTCATCAGTTCTTCAAACCTTCAAAAATATTTATTTAATCCAATATAATGACCCAAACTTGACATATATAGACATTAGGGGTATAAATCCTCATTCCCATTTTCGAACCCGTGTATTTTGTGGTGGTGTTTAGAGACTCAGTGTAACCCAAACCGTGGGTGTAGATCTTCAAGTATAATACCCCACAACAACCAATCCATGTGTACATGATTATTCATCCATTGACCACATATTCCGTAATTAAAATCATACACAAAAAAATACACATACCATTTATATTTCACATTTCATTTAACACATAAATAACCTTGATGCCTTAACCCATTAACACATTTACCATTTACTTATCATAACTCATTTAACCCATATCCCATTTTCTTAATTTAACATAGTTTTCATAATCAATAATTATCATAAATTATCCCATTTAACATATTAATCAATACCCATTCATTAATTCATTTACACATTAACCATTTCATATGCCTTAATCTACATAAGCATTTACATTCTAATTTAAAAAGCCTTTTGACTCATTCACGCTGATCCATTTAACTCAACTTTCAAATAATGTAAAATAATACCTTATGTCATTACTGATAACTATACATAACCAATATTGGTTCTATTTATAATTTAAACTAACATTTCAACACATTTATAATGGGATCTATTTTAATTTAATCCAATTGCATGCTTAACACTACCATGCTCTATGTTCGGGAATGTTGGTTCACCTTAAGGGTGGACCTAAACTGGTCAAACCATCCTCAATGCTTCCCATAGGGATCATTAGGGGTTCATCTATTCATTTAACCAACTATTTTAACAACCCTATCAAATAAACCAAATTCAAAATAAGAGAAAACCAAGAACACAACTATACATGCACAAATAAGCTCCAAGATGAAGTGATATAACTTGTATACCACATACCTCAAATATGAAGATGAAAACACACTTAACCTTAGACTTAGATCCATATTCAAGAACCATTTTAGTCCCCAACCAAAGATCCACTAGAAGAAGTGGGTTTTTGGAATTCAAAATAATAATAGAAAAATCCACAAGCCCTAATATAGAAAAAGGAAGCACGAGGAGTGTTAGACTTACCTGGAGATTGGACCTGCAACCAATAGTGCTCCAAATTACCTAGAATCGAAGGAGGTCCACCCTTGGTAATCTTAGTTTGAAATTTTTTATCACTAGGGTTAATGGAATAAGAAATAGGGATGAAATAATTTAATAAACTTAAAATAAAGAGGTGGAAATTTAGTAATTTTCCACTTTTTAATGGGGTGCACGGTTTGGATTCCTGGTTTTCCAAACCATGAACAAACTATACGCCTTCCTCTGGAAAGAGGGGTTAAGTCGAATAGTTACTTGGGAGGCCTATATATTTTGAAAAACTATGTGCCAACTATATAATATGACTCTTTCCATGGTTTCACAATTTGGTTTCCTTCCTGGCACGGTTTTCCATAACCATGTGCTAACTGTGAAACATGCATAGAATGGTCTTATTTACCTTTCTTTCATATCCTGGACCCCTATAACACCTATGAGATTCCTTATACATTTGGTAAATATTTATTTTTACAAATTTAGGGGATCTAAATCAAAATTAAATGGGAACATACCTCCATGAAGTCCGGAATCTTACAACCTCCCCACCTTATAACGAATCATCCTCGATCTTCTTTTCCAAATAATCACTGAGATTCTTAAGAAAAAATATTTGGCCACTGAGCCCTCATATCCAAATATCTCTTCGAAGTTTTTTCCTAAGCATTAACATCCTACCAAAAAACTTAAACCAAAGGCACAATCTTTCCCTACAATACTTTCTTACTAAGATCAAAAATACAAACCAGATGCTCCTTAAAGGATGAATCAGCCTCAAGTTCAAGATACTCAAAATCAATCACATGAGATGGGTTAGGGTGATACTACCAAAGACAAGACACATGAAATACATCATGCATACCACTATACCACTATGGAATATCAAATCAGTACACCACTAACCCAACCCTCTCCATAATCTTAAATGACCCCATGTACCTAGGCGCCAAATTTCCAGGCTTCCGAATTCGATAGTGACCCAACCTTGGAGATGCCCAAAAAAACATATGATCACCTACCAATAACTCAAGAGGTCGACGATTCCTATCTACATAGGACTTATTCCTGCTCTGATATGTATCCATACATTTCTAAATCAATCAAACCTATTATGACATATCATTAATGAGACTAGGTCCCAACAACTATGATTCCCCATCTTCTATCAAACATATTAGAGATCGATATGAACTACCATAGAGAAACTCTTTTGGTGCCATTTGAATCGTATCCTGGTAACTATTATTATAGGAAAAATCTACCAAAACTAGATACTTTTCCCATGATCCACCAAAGTCTAGGACACAAGCCCTTAACATTGCTTCTAGCACCTAAATGGTGTGATCTGATTTCCCATCCATTGGATGGTGAAAATCCATACTAAAAAACAACTAGGTACCAAGTAATTTCTGTAATCCCTACTAGAAGCATGAAGTGATATGAGGATCATGATCCAAAACTATAGTCCACAGTACCCCATGAAACCTCACTACCTCTCAAACATACAACTCACCCAAATAATCCACAATAAAGGTATATGAAATTGGTTAGAACTGAGATACCTTAGATAACCAATCAAAAACTACCCAGATTGCATCATTCTTATGAGGTTTCCTCAGAATACCTACCATAATATCCATCAACAAATCATTTCATTTCTATTCAAAAATGGTAAATGGATGCAATAATCCACCTGATCGCTAATTGTCAGCCTTCACATGCTGATAGGTAAGACGTCGCACCACAAAACCTGCAAAATATTTCCACATTATTGGCCATCAATACTACCTAAAAAGATCACATTAATTTTTGTTCAAACCAAGATGCAATTCCCACTTTGATTCATGAAAATAGTGCATAAAATCTTCTAAAACAAATGTTCGTACAACCAAATGACCACCAATAAAAATGATCCCATCATCACCAATGGTCCAACCGGAAGGCGACTGCCCACCTTTATGAATTTTCCTTAAGCCAAGCATTCTAAATCCTCATATTGTTTCTACCTAATATAGATTAGATGCATAAAATCAACTTCCAAGGATGTAAAGGTCATATTTCATTGACCATCATTCACCATAAGATGAATATCAGTAAACAATTCTATCATTTTCGACTCTGAACATGATTCTTAAACCGCATGGTTTTGGGTCTTTTGACTCAAAGAATCTACAATACTATTCCCTTTTCCTGGTGTGTAAACCAACTCAAAGTCAAATTATTTCATGTATTCAACTCATCTTCACTGGTTAATATTCAAATCATGCTAATATAATTTGGGATTATGGATTTTATGATCGGTATACATCATAAAACGTTCTCCCAACAAGTATTGCCACTAAAATTTTAAGGAATGAACCACCACGACCAACATGAGATCATGCGTAGGGTAATTTATTTCCTGAGGACTCAACTAACATGACCCATATTCTATAACCCAGTAATCCTCCTTTAAAAATTCCCCAAGATCAATTCTAGAAGAATCACATAATAAGTTATACTTTTGACCCGACTTAGGTAAGATCAGAATTGGTGTGGTTGTCAATCACCTATTTAAATCTTGAAAAGAATTCTTACGTCTCTCAAAACATTAAAAATTCATTCCATTCTTGGTCAAACTAGAAAGTGGTGATTCCAAAGAAGAAAAGTCTTCAATGAACCTTCGATAATAGAAATAAAAGTCCAGAAAACTTCAGATATAAAAAATATTCTTCGGATACTTCCTAGACTGAACTGTCTACACTTTATCTATGTACACTAAAATACCTTCCTCCATGATTATGTGACCCAATAAGTACACCTTATCAATCCAGAAATTACATTTGGATAGTTTGGTTTATAACATATAATATCTTAGCATACTCAGGAAAATGTAAAGATGTTTTTCATGGTCATCATGAGTCTTAGAGTACACCAAGATTTCATAAAACAAAGGCGACTATGAACTGATCTAGGTAATGGTGAAAGATTTTGTTCGTTAAGGCTATAAACACTTCCAATTTTTTTTTAACCTGAACAACATTTCAAAAAACTCACAGAACCAATACCTTCTTCTGAAGGCAGTTAGTGGTAGATAATAAGGTCTCACCCTTAGCTATTGATACCCTGATCTTAGATCAATATGGTAGAACACTGCTGGACCTCTTAGCCGGTCAAAAAGATCATCGATTTGAGGAAGCGGGTATCAATTTTTAACCACCATCTACTTCAACTTCATATAATAAACACATAACAAAAACGATACATTGGAATTATTGAAAAAAAACTATAGATCCCCAAGGTGACATAATAGGAAGAAAAAATCCTTGAGTATCTAATTCATAAATAGAGTTTTAAGTTCCGAGAGCTTTGATCGAGCCATCCTGTGTGGAGGAATAGAAACTGGTTCTTCTCCTAGCAATAACTCTATTGTGAGCTCAACACCTATCCCTGGAAGAATCCCTAAGAAGTACTCAAAAAAACACCCTAAAACCAATATACCATAGAAGGAAATAAAATATGCTCTACCCATCCTTCATCAAGCATAAGAAAAGACACTTTGGCTATGAGTTTACCCATATACTGATAAACTGGTCCTGAACAACCTGCCTGGATATCCCATTCACCGTGATCGATATATGTGCCTCCCAAAAGAGATGTAAATTTTACTACATAGTGGAGAAAATCAATATAGACTTGGTACAATACTAGAAAATCCATACCTAGAATCAGATCAACACCCGACATCTCAACTAAAAACAAATCCCATAGAAAATGGTACCCACCAACCTCGAGTGCACACCCATTAGATTGCCTAATAGCTTCTTCTCACACCCCTAATGGCATGTCAATCGACATAACCCCACATATAAATTCCATTAATAGGCCCAAAAAAACCAAAAACTAAGAAAAAATTAAATAATATTAGGAGAATGTATCAAATAAAGTACTAGAAAGTGTGGAATCTACAAGGATCATACCTTAAACAATTGATGGTCTAGCCTCTCCACCTCTATTTGTGGACTGAACTATATGAAGCTAGCCTACCCCTATACCCCAGGTCCCAATCCAAGTTCCTAATGATTCACTACCCTAATAATATAAAAAATCTTTCCTTGGAGTGCCATGTCCTCTACCTCTACCTGTACGACCTATCAAACTCCAAATACCTTCCTGATTAAGGATAACTAACCCCTTCCAATGCTCAGAATCAGCCTAGATCCCACATCCATTCCCAACTGTTGAGGATTCCTATAGAAAATCTACACATTCCCTATTATATCGCATGGTCGACACTCAACTGGAGGTCAGGGGCACTAACCACACATGTTCCATATCCTACCACACTGATAGAAAAACACTTGGTCACCACTTTGAGAGGCTGATCCTATATTTGGACCACTATGTGCACTTCCACCCTAGTGTAGATTTCTAAAACGAATATTCTATCCCTCATAAGTCACACTACTAGTTTTTCTAACTAGAACCACAAACCAACTACCTAAAGCTTATTTTAATTCCCTTCTGAAATAAGTGTATGATCTAACACTTCTGCAAACCTCTTTAAATGGAAGATCTTCACCTGTGACTTAATCTCATCTCTAATACCATCTTGGAAATGTCTTGCTATTGCGGCTTCTTCCCCTACCAATGTTGGAATTGAAAGTCAATAAAAAATCCTGCATAATCCATTACTAACATCGTTCCATGGGCCAACCTCATAAATTTTGGATCCCAATCCTACGTTAAGGTATCTAGATTGAAATAATCTAGAAACTTCACTTGAATGTCTTTACACACCATACGATCTTTCTACTGAGTATGAACCAGGATATCCCACCAACACTTTTTCAGTCCCCACAATATGTATGCTACCAAAATGGCTTGCTTCCTTGTAGGAATTTCTAAGTTGTCCAAAATTTTCTGGATGGACTCTATCCATAACTATGCATTCTCAGGTACAACCTCTCCAGAAATTTTTGGAGGGTCCCGCAACTAAAACACTTTGGTCATATTGAACATATTTAGCATAACACCCCTAGGTCCCTTTCCACCATCTACATAAAATGAGAAAAGTTCTCGTAGAACCACTCTAATAATATATTATCTTGGACCAACAGATTTCCTTTCTCCACCACTAGTAGAGCACTCTCGGTAATATCATCTTGAATCCCAACTAGTACACACCATCATGGTGGCGTTTTTCTACAATTATAAACACGATTATTAGAACACATGACATAAATGAGTCACAACTTACGTAAATAAAAAATTTACACTAGCCATACACATTCCATTTCACATACTCCATCTCAAAAGACATCATCTCATCTAGAACACTACCCTCTACCATCCATACCATAGGTTATATTCAACATTGGGTAAAACAACCTAAATAGTCACAAGTATTTAATTATACACTCTTTTTAAACCATTTATACCTTCATAGCACAAAATATACTTCTTTAGGAACATTTCCACCTTTAAAGTTCTTTACAAATAACTTTTTAAACTTATTTTCAACTCACTATAACCAACATTTTGACTCATTTATGCCCCTTAATTAAGCACAATTATTTAAAAATTATTTAACATTCCTTATACTTAACAATTTACATCATCTATGTTATACATTACTTTATTTAGAATTTTCAAGAAGTAAAATGCAACCTACCCTTCAAGTCCCACACAACCATCCCATGTATGCCTATCATGATGAATGCCACCTATATCCCTAGATTCCAATAATGATGCATGAATACACAATCTCATGTCATTTTGACCATGAGAAAAATATCATAAAATAACCACATCAAACAACAAGTGAATCACACAATGGTGAAATATTAATCAACCTTAACAAGGCATATCAGGAACAAAAACTACCAACCTAGGTACTTGAGTTTTTCATCATACATGGGTTAGATACTCCTAATAATGAGCTAATTTCCAAGGCCCAACACTTCCTAACATCTTGTCTACCATCCCAAATAGTAATACCATAGAAAATAACCACTCTAATACCACTTTGTTACATCCCTGACCTGCAATCCACTAACTGGTGCCCTGAGCTAGGTCTTCACATGACCTTAATCACACCACCCCATACACCATAGGTTAGTGACTAGCAGTGAGAGTTTGATAAATCACATGGGATAATATACCCTCTTTACAAGAGTAATCCACAATATATAACATGTGAAATAAAGGGAATAATAAGAAATAAACCAAAAACATGCATTACTAACCATTTCACAAAAATGGTACAAGACACAACCAAAATATAAATATATCATGGCATTCTAATAGAGGAAAAGTGAAGAAAACCCAAAATAAAGGCAACAACCAAATCCACAAAACATGTCCTGACTCTAAGTTAGGATCCTCACCTATTCAAATCCCAATCCCAAATCAACTCCCTAGCATAGGGAACTTTCCCTTGTCCTGACCTGCAATAATGAAGTCTACTCGAGTACCCAATGGTGACCTAAGTAGGGTGTGAGTATAAATCAGTAGTCCACCACCAATAGTGTATACAAAAGATCTAGTCTAAATATATAGTGCATGTAAGTATGAAATAAAGGTAAAGCAACAAAAAACTTAGGTGCCAATATTTAACAATATTTACTTGAATAATTTACATCATTATTTCCTTTTTTATCACTCATAAAATCTTCATTACTAAATTCATTTACATAACATGTTTTATGGGTTAAGAGTTTACATTATTTACACAACATCTCAAGCCAGTAAATTATCATGCATAAGGGAATTACTCAAGCTTATTATCTCACCAGGGACAAAAATTTCCTAAACAAATACATTACACATACCATGGATCCTAGGTCTAGGTAGTCTCATCAAATTTAACTGTTATGGGTATATAACCTTGGTACCCTTTCCTAAACCATGAATTGTGGGGTGGGGTTTAGAGACTCAGTTTAATCCGACCCATTAGTGTAGATACTAAAGTCCAATACCCCACAACAAACAAGCCATGTGCACATGATTATTTATACAATTACCATATATACCATAATTCAAATCATACAAGAAACAATATAAATACCATTTACATTTCACATTTCATTTAACACATAAATAACCTTGAATCCTTAATCCATTACCACATTTACTATTTACTTAGCATAGCTCTTTTAACCCATATACCATTTTCTTACTTTAACCCTTTTAGGATAATCAATAATTCTCATACATTATCTAATTTAATATATTAATCCATACAAATTCATTAATATATTTATACATTAACCATTTCATATGGCTTAATCAAATTAAGAATTTACATTCCAATTTCATAAGCCATTTGAGTCATTCATAAAAATCCATTTAACCCCTATTTCACATTATTCCAAACAACCCCTTATGCCATTAGTGATAACAAGACACAAACACTATTTATTATATTTATAATTTAAACTAACATGTCAACACATTTATCTTAGGCTCTATTTAAATATAAGTCAATTTTATGATTAACACTAATATGATCTATGTTTGGTAATATTGGTGTACCCAATGGGTGGCCCTAAACTGATTAAATCATACTCAACATATCCAAAAATGATTAAGAGGGGTTAATTTATTCATCTATCCCAAAATTTTACCAATACCTATCAAAGGAACCAAATTTACAACTAGATAAAACCAAGAACACAACCATACATGCACAAATCAACTCCAAGACCAAGGGATATAACTTGTATACCACCTACCTTGAATTTAAATATGAAAATACCTTTAACCTTAAACTTAGATCCAAATTCAAGAACCATTTGAAGTCCTAAACTAATATACACTAGAAAAAGAGTGTTTTAGGGATTCAGAAGAAGAAGAAATATATCAACATGCTATAATACAGAAAAATGAAGCAAGAGGAATATTAGACTTACCTAGAGCTTTGATCTACAACCAACGATGCTCTAAATGGACTAGAATCAAAGGAGATCCACTCTTGGGAAGATTGGGTCAAAATTTTACATCACTAGGGATAGATTAAGATGAAATGGGGAAGAAATCATGTGAGAAACTTAAAATACCAAGGGGAAAAGTTTGTAATTTTACACTTTTTAATGGGGTGTATGGTTTGGTTGCATGGTTTTCCAAACTGTGTGTAAACCATGAACCTACCATTATCCAAGAGGGGTTAAGTCACATAGTTACCTGGTAGGCCTGTACAATTTGAAAAACCATGTGCCAACTGTGCAAGATGCCTCTATCCAAGGTTGCATGGTTTGGCTTCCTCCCTCACATAGTTTTCCCTAACCGTGTGCTAACTGTGAAAAATGCACAAAATTACCCAATTTCCATTTAATTCTTGTTCCAAACACCCAGAACACACCTGAACTTCCTCATACACTCGGTAAAAATTTATTTATCCAAATTTAGGGGATTGAAACCAAAATTAAATGAGAAATTACCTCCACGAAGTCCAAGAACTTACACTTTTTATTTTAAAATAACCTTGAAAAATTATAAAAAAAACTTTGAAACAATGATTTGTCATGATGTTAGAAAATCTTGTTCATGTCGTATACTTTAAAATGATGGTTCCTTTTAAATTTCTGGTAAAATGAAAATGAGCATTGTTTTAGAAAATGACATGAATATTCCTTTAAATTTTTTTTTAAAATCAAACATTTGTAAAAATGTATTTTAAAGATTATAAGATAGTAATACATTTTTTTGAATTGTTTTATAGAAAACATGGATTTGGAAGACAAATAATTTCAAATAAAGAGAGAAATAAAGAATAATTTTATTAAAATAATTTCTTACTTATATTAAGTAACAAAGAGTAGAAAAACGGTAACATTAATTGAATATATCATGAATATCCAGAGTAGAATAAAATCCATGTGAATTATTGAGAGGTAGATAATGAGATGTTAGCATTGGAAACTTAATAATAAATAATCCTAATAAATGATGAGATTGTAACATAAAATCATTACCACTTTGGTAACATCGAATCATAATCCCGATGAAGGAATAACATAACATAAAACTTAAAATATCACAAGTATTAATAAATTCATGATATTATATGTCTAAGGGGATGTATATAAACATCATGAAAGAATATTGGTGCATAACATAACGTACGTCTCAAAGAAGGAAAATTGAGGAAAAAATTCCTTACCAATTTGTTAAATTTTGAACCGTAAACCCATGAAAGAGAGATCCTGAAATGTATATACAAGTAACAATAATTATTATTATATTGAGTTCTTTTTTATAGTTGAGGAGGAGTGGCATTTTTGTAAATTTTCGGAAGAGATAATTCCACCCATGTTTTTCATATGGAAAAAAATGTAAAATATCAATCAAATTCGAACCTTATACATGATAAGGTCAAAATATGGCCATAAAATATTCTTTTTGACAAAAGGATAGGTAAATTTTACCCTTATATTCTTAGTTTAACCCCTCAATAAACCCATTTTTACCTTAATAATAGTAATTAATTTTTACAACATTCACTATTTATTTTAGTCCAAAATTAAGTTTAAATTCTTATACATAAAAAATTATGATTGTTAAAATTATATAATCCATTTTTAAAAATTTAGTTAACATAAGTGGAAAAAATTAATTTAAAATTAATCTTGTAGACGTGTCAAGAAAGTGGGTTTCTAAAGCGAAAATTATCAAAAGTTTACAAAGTTTTTATATCCAATTTTAATGTGAAATTGAATCCAATGAATAAATTATATTAATAAATGTACAATTTAAATAAGTGTACTTTAAAACCAATTTAAAATATAATTTATCTTTATAAATAAATTAAAATAAAATGATGTTTTCAACTAGGATTCAATATTTATCACTATTCATCAAAAAAGAAACTATTCAAAAAAATATCAAAAATTCACTCTACAATAATTTTGTCATTAGGAATTCAAAAATGAAGTTTATTTTTAAAAATTAAATTTATAAAAGTATCAAAAAGTAATTTTATTATTTATCACAAAATATATAAAACATATTTTGAGAAAATGGTATTTTCAAAACATATAAGGGCTTTACAAAAAATTATGTATTTTATTATCAAAATATATTTTTTATATCAAACCATTATATGTAATATTCAAAAATTAATTATTATTTTTCATATTACTAAGTTTTAAAAGTATGTTATAATGACCATGTTTTAATTACTATATCAATAATATATTATTATTTTGTTAAAATTCAGTGTCATGTATAATGCAAGCTAAGCTGATATTGCTTGAAGGGCATGCTTAACTTGGTGTAGTGTGCAGCATAAGCCATCAAATAAATTTAATTTATTCAAAAACATTTCTTAAAAACTCAAGGTTCTATATTCTATCCCCCTTAAAATAAATTTCACCAACAAAATTCATCACTTTGATATAAAAAATGAGGATAATTCTTCCTCATAATATCCTCAAGATCCCATGAATCTTCCTAAAACTAGTGGTTTCTCCAAAAAACATTGACCAGGTGAGTGGTGTTGTTTTGTATAAATTTCTCTATACAATCTAAAATCTCCAATGGTTATTCCTTATAAGAAATGTATTTCTCTAGTGGTATGATCGTAGAGTTTAATATATGTGAAGGCTCAATTATATACTTCCTCATGAGAGATACATGAAACACATCATAGACTTTAGAGAGGTTTGGTCAAAGCACAAGCAATAGGCTACCATCCCAATATGATCAAGAATTGAAAAGGGACTAATATACATAGGTAATAGTTTCCATTTCTTCTCGAATCCCATAACCATATTCCATGGAGAAATTTTTAGAAACACCATTTTTCCAATTTCAAATTCTAGATCACATTGTCGATTATCAACATAACTTTTGTACTGACTTTGAGCTGCATTGATATTATTCTAAATGGATCAAATATTCTTGTCCATTTATTCAGATATCTTATGTCCCAATATCTTTTTTTCTCTAACATCATTCCAAAACATTGGAGATCTAAATTTCTTTCCATAAATATATTTATAAGGGTCCATTTGAATACTTGAGTGAAAGATATTATTGTAAGAAAACCCCACTAGAGGAAGGTGTTAATACCAACAACCTTTTAAATCCAAATAATAAGATCTCAATATTACTACTATTGTTTGGATTTTTCTTTCAGACTGACCATCTATTTGAAGATGGTAAGAAATAATGAAGCTCATCTCCATATCAAGAGCTTGCTAAAGTCTTCCCCATAAATTTGAGGTAAACCCCAAATCCAAATCAGATATAATGGAATGTGGTAATCCATGAAACCTTACCAATTCCTTAATGTATATCCTAAAAAACTAATCCTGAGATAAGTATTATCTAATATAGATGAAGTATTATAGCTATAAACCATATATAATTATCCCCTTTATAGGTTTTGGGGAGTCCAATGAAAAAAATCCATAGTGACGTTCTACCATTTCAATTCTATTATTGGTAATGGATTAAAAATACCCTTAGAATTCTTTCTTTTCGCCTTAACTTGTTGGTATACCAAGAACCGAGATACAAACTCTATGACATATCTCTTTATACCATCCCACCTGAAGCATTATTTCAAATTTTATTACATCTTCATATTTCCTAGATGAATAGAGAATGAAGAACTATGAGCTTCCTCTAACAACTCCTACTTAAAGTCATGTATGGAAGGAATACATAAACGTTTCTTAAACCCTATCATATCATCATGATCAAGGTTAAACATAGGAACAATTCTAACCTTATTTTTCAGCTTTACACCTTACTTATGTGCCTATTTAGCCTTCAATTAGATTAATGGTTGAACATTCAATTGAGAAAGATAATATTTTCCCAATTCCTTTTGGATTTCCAGATCCATCCTTCTAAAATCCAAAAATATTGGATATTTTGTGATACTCATCAAGGATAATCTTGGATGATCCTTTCTACTCAAATCATCGACCACCTTATTCTCTTTCCTAGGGTGGTAATTTATTAAGCAGTCATAATCATTAATCATCTCTAACTATTTTCTATGGAACATGTTCAAATCCTTTTATGTGAATATAAACTTCAAAATTTTATGATTGGTATATATTTCACACTTTTCTTCATAAAGATAATTATTACATATATTTAATGAAAAAATTACCACAATTAACTCTAAATCATGAGTTGTGTACTTTTTCTCATGAATCATCTGTTATCGTGAGTCATAAGCTATAAACGTGTCATTCTGCATAATAACACACACCAATCCCTTATTGGATGAATCACTATAGATTTCAAACCCTTATCCACTATAGGGTAATGTAAGAACAACTGTATTGAAAAAGATTCTCTTCAGTTCCTTGAAATTTTCTTCGCATTCATCTCTCTAGAGGAATATAGATCCATTCTAAGTTAAATTGGTTAGAGAATTAGATAACTATGATAAATTCTTCACAAAGTGTTGATAATATCTATATAAACCAAGAATACTATAGATATCAATCACCATGGTTGGTCTAGTACAATATTCAATATCCTTTGTATTTTATGGATCTATTGATATACCCTCTCTTGAGATTATGTTACCCAAAAATGAAAAGTTTTGCAACTAAAATTAACATTTTAAATCTTTTCATACAATTTCTCTTTCCTTAGGGTATTTAGTAAAATTTTAAAGTTGTATTCATGATCTTGATTTATCTTTGAGTAGATAATAATATATTCTATAAAAAATATGAAAAACTAATCAAGGAAATCTATTAATTCTCTCTTAAATAAATTAATGAAGATATCGAGGGAATTTGTAAGACTGAAAGGAATCACTATATATTCATAATGTCCATACCATGTATGGAATGCCCTCTTAGGTATATCCTTATTATTGAACCTCAATTGATGATATCCAGAGTGAATTTCAGTATTAGAAGATTATTGAGATCTATGAGGTTGATAAGATAAGTCATAAATATGGTGAAGAGGATACTTGTTCTTAATTGTGATCTTGTTCAGCTCCATTATTCAATACAGATTCGCATTAATCCATCTTTATTTTCACAGAAATAATAGGTGCATCCCAAGGTGATTCACTTGGTTGAATGAATACCTTTTCAAGGTTTTATTGGAGTTGATTCTTCAATTTCTATAACTCAATAGGGGATATTCTATAACGAGTCTCTGAAATTTATGTGGTACTAGGTATGAGTTATATTGAGAACTAAACTTTACGTTTTGGTGGAAGGATAGAAAAATATTCATGAAATACATTAAAAAAATCCTAAAAAATAGGCATATCATCGATATCAAGTTTCTTCCCAACCATTTTAGATAAAAATCCCTTCCAAATAGGATTAGGACCCATAAAATGGATGTAATATCCATTGAAAGTTTATAATTATTGTCACATTGATAGAATATTATAGGTTAGTTTATAATTTCAAACCTAACTTTCCTTAATTGATAATTGACTTAGGATTTATTCAGAGAAATCTCATCCATGCCTAAGATGACATCAAATTCAACCAGAGGAAGAATGATAAGATTTGTAGGAAGAATATTCCTACTAATTTCAATCAGATAGGAATCATATACTTGATATGTGATCATATTACCATTAGGGACTTTTACTACTAATTATATATCTAATAATTTGGGTGGACCATCTATACCCTTATAAAATTATTTAGATATGAAATAATGGGTATATATAGAGTCAAATAAGACATTAGATGTTATAGAGTGGATGGTAAGTGTACCTTTCACTACATCGTTATTACACCACTCATCAAAAAAAAAATGATCAGATGCTATTTCCCCTTATCCCTTAGCTTAAGAGGTTGCTAATTCCAATAATCATCATTAACCCTTAGGTTTGGTCACTAGTTACCATAATTCCCATTATCATTACACTTAATGTACTGGAGGGTGGGAGGTGCATTCTATATATCTTTTTCTCTATTATCATCATTAGATAACTTCTTCACATCACTTTGGTAATCAATTACTCGATGATATTCTCTTACACACTAAAAACATTTACTAGTCCCCTAGGGAAATCTACTCCATGCTTCTTCCCACACTTAGAGCATAAAGGAAATCTCATCTTCTTCTCTCCATGATTTTTAGATTTTCCTTTGAACTATATCTTAATTTTCTTTTCAAAACCATGAGATTGATATGTAATTCCAACATCCCTAGTGAGGAACTAGAGAATCATAAAAATGACTTATAGGATGCATAAATCATGAAATTTTCTTCTTTAATATATTAAACCTTAAGTATATACTAGGTTATTCATAGTTATGTTCAATTTAAATTATTCATGATGGTTCATAATGTGTTTCTAAATTCCTAAATCACATCCCCTAGTATTTTCAATCATGGTGTGCATCCATGCTCATTATCATGCACCGGTTCTCGATCAATTATTGCTCAATATGGCGTTTTCAAGGTTGTTACCCCTAACTACATTTGTGGTAGAGTAACATACACTTATAATATCTAGATAGGGATGTATTTCTTAGAAACCACTCTCTATATCCTTCACCAAAATTATAAAACATTTTCCTATACTTTGACTAATCCTTAGACTTATCCTTAGATGTGTCATTAAAGATATCACTATTGTTTTCTTATCATAGTTTCAAAAGGTTAACTGAAAAATTGTTCTTATACCAAAAATAATGAACTAAGATTGACATACATAGAAATTACATCATTGTTTATAGAATATTTATTTCATTACATAAATAAATTCCTAAGAAACATTATAGTTTAGTGCGTTTGGAAACAAGAAAACATAAACACTGGTCCATAAGTGAGCTATATCATCTCTTAATACATTCTTCATAACTATCACCCTTCTTAGACATATCATACATAATAAATATCTTAAGAACATGGGGAAAGTAAAAAAATAAAGGTTGAGCTTGGATGCTCACTAAGGGTAAAAAAAGGGAGATACATAAGCATAACACAAATATGAGGGTATGAGAACAAGAGCATAATCATTTGAAAACCATAAATTTTCCATAAAAGATCATAATCACGAGTCATGGAATAAATATTGGTAGTTTATAAGACATGAATCATAATAGAATAAAATAACATGAGTCATGAGATCATAACATTGGCATAAGGTATGAAATTTTTGGCATACACATAATCAAAGAAAATCATTTCCATATTAGTAAAGGATCACTTCCAAGACCATCATAGTGGACAAAGTCTTTTATTGAACTAGGTTCAATCCCATTTCCATAACTATATTACTAAACTAGATTCACTTTCTGATCTAGCCTTATATTATTGAATTGTTTTTACTTTCTGTTCTATTCCTATCTATCTCATGAGATATAATATTTACACAATGCATTGAAGGGAGATATAGGTCTCACCCATCACATAATGAAATAATACATTTTTGTTCCAAAAGATCATAAAAATTCATCATATCATAACATATGAAATGAAATGGGTACAATAAAATTTCATCAAATCATAATTTGTGGAAAAGGGGAAGATTTTATAATTATTTCATCATAGAAAACCCATGAAAAGAAGCAGTATTCATAAGCATTTTATTATGGTATAACTCGTATAAGAGAAACAAGTTTTATAAACATCATCCCATGAAAACATAAACCATTCAGAGAAATAATATTAATAGTGTTATTGCATAATATCCCCAATAAGGAATAGATAACACCAATAGATTTCATCTTAGATGGAAAATAATTTTGAAAGATAATTTAAAATATTTATTGAGGAAAATATCACATCTGTTTAGAAAAACTCTTTTTAAAACATAAAAAAACTTGAAAACCTTTTTCCTTGAAAATAACCTTGAAAAAATATAAATTAATCTTTTAAAAAATGGCTAGTCATGATGTTGGAATTTTTTTTCTATTCCTTACACATTAAAATGAACATTCCTTTCACATTTTTAGTAAAAAACTGAGCATTGTTTTGGAAAATGACATAAAGATTCCTTACATTTTTTTGTAAAAATTAAAACATTAGTAAAAATGTATTTTAAAAATAATAGGTTTGTAATAAAACGTTTTTGAAAACTTTTTTTAGAAAAAATGGTTTTGCATGAAAAAACATTTCTGACCGAAGAGAGAAAAAAGTCATATTTTCTTAAAATTTTTTCTAAATTATATTAAGTAACAAAGATTAAAAAAAATGGTACCATTAATCAAAGATATCATTAATTACTAAAGTAGAATACAATTTATGAGAATTATTTAGAGATATATCATGATATTTTATCATCTGAGACTTAATCATAAACAATCCTAAAAATGATGAGATTATAACATGGAATCATTACCACTTTGGTAACATAGAATAATACCCACAAAATAATAACATAACATGGAACCTAAATTATATTTAAACTACTAGAAAAATGATCTATAGCCACAGATCTATAGCCATAGTTTTATAGAACCGTGGCTATATATTAATTTATAGCCACAATTCAATTATAATTGTGGCTATATGGTTATTTGAAGCCACGGTTCCATGGAACCAGCTTCATTCTATCATGGGACTCTATTCTTCTCCCTGACCCCTCCCCATTACCCTCACAACCTCTCCTCACTACGATCATCCTCCACCCCCGTGAACTCTACTCTCTCGGTGATCCTCCCATTACATCGTGATCTCTCATCTCTGCGGCCCTCCTCCACCCTCACGAGCTCTCCTCTCAGCATCCCTCCTCCCCCAACGTTGTCTCCCAACGTGGCCACCCCTCCACGACCTCTCCTATCTGCGACCCTCACTCGACACTACCATCCAACATATCTACTCCACCTCCCCACCGATGCTACTCTTAGGCAGCCTCCCCACCTCCTCCTTCAGCGTGCCAACAAATCTAGCATCACAAAACCCTAACACAATTCCGACCAACTTCAATTCATCATAGATTTCTATTCCATCCCATTGACCTGACCTCACGCATATCAGAATCCTCATCATGATGTGTTTCAATACATATCTCCTTGATTGGGACATAGATGGATGATAAATAAAGGTATGTCAACTGCTAGGTTCTTTAAACCCTTTGATATCTTAGATCATATTTTAGAAACAACTTAAATATTGGATTTTTCTCACCAGTTCAATGCTACGATGATTTTGTTTCATATTTTAAAACTGAGGAGATGTATACTTGATCCTACCCATGTTATTCAGTTTGATAATTTTGAGTTGGAAGCTAGTGGTTCCTATATGGGATGATCAGTTGGTATCATCAACTAATGTTAGAATGTTCTATAAGGAATTCTCATATTAATAGATAAAGAATATCGATTGTTTGTATAGATTCATAATGAAAGTTATAAACATTTATTTTAAATTCTTTCTTAATGTATAGAGTTTTTCTCTCAGGAATCTCATTAATGATTCTTGGTGAGGGGAAGCCTAGTGATGAGAAATTTATAAGGAATCTCATCATTTTGAGTTATTAATTCCATTATTTGATATGTGATATTATTAAAATGGATATTTATGTAAGTTTAGGGTGTTTAAGAATGATCTAAGAAGGGTGAAAGGAATTTGGTGTTAAAAAGGTACGGTTTTTGGTGTAGGTGTATAAATAAATACCTAGTTGACTAGTACCAAGTATTTAGTGGTGTCAGGTATAACCATTGGTAACTACTGGTGTTACCACTATATACCTAGTGCCTTATACTAGGCACCTAGTAAGACATAGATGAGTTTTTTTAAATAGGGGTTAAAATAATAATTTTATATTAGATAATTAACCCCTAAAACACCTTTTTTTGGGATTTCATTGTGATTATCATTTTGTAACACCCTTGAGAGGCTATCCTTCATCACTCTCCATCTCCCATTGAACCTAACTTTGATTCTTATCTAAATTCATCATTAAGTTTCTGAAAATCCCATAATATAATAGATCTAAGTTTGGAATCCATTATTTTTTTATTTTACTACTCTTCATGTGAAATGAGAGTGAGTCCCTAAGTTCCTCAACTGTCAAGGTTTTGAATTCATGTTTTCCTTTCATCATTCTCACACTGAATGGTATCATGGAGTCTTAATTCCTGATCTTAAGGTAAGTAAATACTCTAAATTTATATTTTTATTTCTTCCATATATAATGGATTAAATCCTAGATTAAATTTGTCCTAGGTTTTCTAAATATTATTAGGATTTTTATATCCTCATCATGAAGGTTCTTGAGTTGTTCTATCATGCTCGAAACATCATAATTCTTAGTTAAGCCTTGGTCCATGATTTTTTTGAGTAAAATAAAATGAAAGGGGGATGAGAAGATCACGAGGATGAACTTCTTGATAAATTAAAGAACCTAATGGTTTTCCCAGAATAATGTAGATGAATTTGGGTCGATGATTGAGTTATTGAGACTAAATTATTGAGATTGGATCTATTTTCTTGAGTCATTGATCTTAATGACTGAGACAAAGAGAACATGTGATGGAAGTAAAGGAATTTAATCAATCCTGAAATGAGAAATATTATAAGTCTCTTAAACATGGAAGTGAAGAATTCGGAGGATGCATATGCTAAACTCCAATGATCAATACATCACAAAAGAACTATAAAATCATTATTGAGAAGAAGGATGAAGAGATGATCAGGCAGTGATGGAGGCTTTGACTAAAAAGAATTATTGTTTTGAAATTTCAATTGCATCAAAGCCAAAATGAAGAGATCCTCTCTACATACTGATAATAAGTTTTAAAATAGCCAAGATGATTAATATGAAGTTGTTTTATAGAGAGTATTTTGAGACGAAGAAATAATTGATCTCACTAGGAGACAAAATTGGACAAGAAGATAATAAAGATAAAAAGAAAAAGGTATTTGTGGAAACCTAGTAGATATAACCATTAAAGAAATCAAACAACCAATCAAATGGGTTAAAATAGTTTCATGAGAAGATATAGTTGGTGTGCCAAGTTATACCTAATTTGTTTCGAATTATATTATAGTGGGAATGGGTTTAAAAATATATTTTTCAACTTTAGGTAATAAATATCTTGATAGTATAAAAAACTAATAAACAAAAAATGGCACTACTACAAATATGGCCTTTATCAGTGCTAGAAAATTCAATTAACAGCACTAAAAAAGTGCTATTAATCGAGGTGAAGATAAGGGGGGGGGGATTTTATCAGTGCTTAAGGTCCCTTTTATTAGCGCTAAAAAAATGCTAATAAAAGGCGTCTTTTATCAGTGCTAAAAAAGAACTGATAAAAATGTATTTTATTAGCGCTTTTTTTAACACTGATAAAAGACACCTTTTTCCTGCACTTTTTTTTAAGCGTTGATAAAAGTGAAAATAAATTTTAATAAAAGTTAAAAAGAATATATAATGCAGGGGGGATATTTTAACAGTGATTGTCCCCCCTTTATCCATGCTAGGAGGACCTCCTCGCACTCTCCCCCGTGCGTTGCCCTTGCCCACGTACCTCCCACATGCCCGCACGCCCCTTCTTGCTTCCACCCGAACTCGAACCCGCGACCTCCCCCCTAACGCACCTGCACCTTTACCACTAAGCCATTTCATCATTTTCTCTATTTAATGATATATCTATTTATTTATATATATAGTTATATTTATTCATATATTATTATAGATTCATATTAATATAAATATATTCAGTTATATTAATACATATATATTTATTCATATATTAATATATATATATATATTTATTAGTGTATTAATATATATTTATATATATATAGTTATATTTTTTCGTATATTAATATAGATTCATATTGATATGAATATATTTAGTTTTATTAATACAAATATATTTATTCATATATATATATATATTCTTATATTAATATATATTTATATTTATTTATATATGTTTATATTGTTATATTTATTCGTATATTAATATAGATTCATATTAATATAAATATATTTAGCTATATTAATACATATATATTTATTCTTATATTAGTATATATATATTTATTCGTATATTAATTTATATTAATATTTATTTATATAGATATTTTTAGTTATAATTTTTTATCTATATATATTTATCTGTATATTAATATATATTTATAAGATTAGTTTTAAATAAATTTATAAAATATGTTTTTTATGTGTGTTTATAAATAAATAAATAAATAAATACATACATATATACAACACACACACACACACACACATTTACGAATATATACATATATATGTGTATTTGAAAAGCCATAGAATGTTAAAACGACCATAACTTCTAATCCAGAAGTTCGTTTCAACTCCACAACCAGTAAAATCAAATAAAATGAAATAATATTCAATATGATATATGCTACAGGCCTAGAGGACATCCATATTAGAAGTTATAAAAATTTGGATATCCGGACTAAAAACTCAGTTTTAGAGGCCTTTTGGGCCTTTTTTGGTCTCAAAAAATGTGACAGAAGGTTCCCTTGGGTCACTAGCATGTAGCTCTCATCACAAGCTTCGATTTGATATGCTCTAGAGCTCAAATGAACACCCAGATCAAAATTTATGGTTGTTTGAAGTTTGAGCTAAATTTTCAACTTATTTTAGATCTTTTATTGATTTTTTTTGATTTTTTGTGTCATCAAATTGTTATTAAATGATTATTAATCAATGGTAATTAGAAAATTATTGATTAATAATATTTTTAAAATATTTTAATGACATTTTCACTAAATTTATTATATAATAAATCTAATAGTCTATTTATAATTATCTAAAACATATTTAAAAAATATATATTTTATTTGTATCAATATAAATATAGTTATATAATAATATATTATTTTTCATGATTTTTTTGAAATATAAAATTTATCAGTGAGAGGAAAAGGAGATGATAAAGCCCCCCCCCCCCCCTTTATCAGTGCTACTAAAAAAAGCGCTGATAAAGGGGTTCACTTTAACAGCGCTAAAAAATCACTAATAAAGGGTCATTTTTAACTACGCTTTTTTTAGCACTGTTAAAAGTGACATTTTTCAGCCCTCTTAAAGGGTGGCATTGCAAAAACCCTATTTTGTGGTAGTGTGGTGTTTTGTGCTGGGTGTGCCAAGTGAGCAGTGAGAGGATCCAATAGTGTTGTAGAAGAGTTTGTTGATTGAGTTGAGGATTTTGAATAATAAGAATCAGGATCCACTACATACTATATACAGTAATAAGAAGAGTGTGTTGAGATAGTGATGATGAGTTATAACCTAACTAGTTTTGATGAAGAAGATAAATAGAAGGAAAAAGATAATAGGAAGATTTACTTTGAGTTTGACAAGCCAATGAATAAGTTTTGAAGAATTGGTAAGTGAGAATAAAAATAGATACCAAGTTTGAAGTGTTTCTTTATGATTCATTGAAGACTTTGTTTGAGGAAGAATATTATTTTTGTGATATAGTAACATATTAGATAATATTTGTGATCTACTCCAAAGATGGAAGGAATCTAAGATGATGAGCTAGTGTGATGCTAGTTTGAAGAATGTGGGATGCAGTATAATGGTCCTTTCACTTATGTTATAGAACATCTTTGGTTTTTTAGGTATGGAAAATCCTTTTGTTTATGTTTTTTATCATTTGGTTGATCATTTGCAGCTTTTGGGAATTTTTGATCTTTGAAAGAGATACAACACTGCTACTGTAGTATCTCATTATGTGAATGAGGGGTTCATTCCCTGAATGCTCATGGATTCTCAAGACAAAGAGCCCCGAGTTAGGTAACCTCAGTCTCAAGGATTCTTTAAACTTCCTCATTCTTGTCAATTATTAAAATCAACATCTCCCACTTAATTTTAGGAATTTATTTTCTAACTCAAGAATGAGAGAATATGAATCCATACCAATTCAATGAAGCTTTTCAGAGCACTTTCTAGAATTATAATTTACATGATTTTAACAGGTTATGGTAGCTTCTCAAGGTTTTCTGCACCTTTCTCCCCCACAAGGAGAAACTATAAATTATCTTCATCAATGTGGATATCTTCTATAGATAGATTTTAGGATATACCATATTTAGAATTCACTAAAATGGATTACTTGAAGTAACATTCTAGATTTTATAGCTTGTACAATTTCTTGAGTTCTCTTTGAGATCTAGATTCACCTTCAATTCCATTCATCGTTAGCACATAAATACAATATGAAATAGAATAAGGTGTTACTATTTGTTCCTTAGCGTGAACAAAAAGGTTGGGAATGTTTTCTCAACCAAGTTTTCCTTTTCTTAATACTTTCTCATTTTTATTTGAGATTTGTTTTTTTCTTTTTTGAGCATGAAGTTTATCACTTTCAACTTATTTATGTGAGATGTTATTCTTTTCATAAACCTTTAAGGCACATGCATCACATAATGTAATATTTATCTTCTTTAGTGATTTTTCTTATACCAGTAACCTGATTAAGAAATTGCTAGTAATATATCCATCCATATTACTTGTTCCGAAAAGTTTTAGACAACCTTTGGGGTTTTTATTTATTGAACACCTCTCAAGAAATTTCACTTCTTCATAATGAATTTCATCATTTCCTTTGGAAACAAATTTTATAAGTGCTTACTTTATAATCATTTATTTTTTTCCAAATAGATGGGACATTCTACCATGAACTATTTAGGTACACATTAGAATTTTCCACATGGATTCTTATGATTTATTTTCACTAAACCATTTCATTTGTATTCTCCTTGGAAAAATATTCCATTATGCTATTTCTTGCCTCTATTTTCATATACAATAAAGGCTTGTTTGCATGAATCTAAGTTTTTATCCTTCTTCCATGATAGAAGAAACTGATCCTTTTATATTTATCACTTGGATTAGACTCCTTAGGTTTATTACCCAAGGATATATGATCAGCCTTCTTTGAAAACTTATTGGGAATAGTGTTTTCAACTTCATTTTTTAAAAATTTTACAAAGGAATTTTTCTTCCATTTTTCATCATCAGTGGTCTTCATCATCTATTTGTTTTTAACACATTCTTAGATGAGCATGCCCCATTATAGTGACCACACTCAATTAAAATACAATAGCGATCTTAAAGATGTTTAAATACGTTATAGATAGATAAATACTTTCATTTTACTTTCTAATTTCTAAAATGATCTTGATTTTATCCCCCTTGACATTAGAACTTTCAAATTTTCAGGAATTGATAGATTATACCAACAATATAATGATCTATTCCCAAACTTATAAAGGGGGTTGGGGGGGCATTGTGCAGTGGGGGTGTAGGTGTGGGGGTGGGGGTAGTGGGGGTGCATGTGGTGGGGGGGGGAGTTGGGGTGCATTTGGGGGGGTAATGGGGGTGCAGATTGGGGGTAGTAAGGGGCTGAAGGTTGGGGTGGGGGGGGGGGGCAGTGGGGGTGCAGGTGGGGGGGGGGGGGTGAAGGTTGCAGGGTAGTGGAGGTTCAAATGAGTTGGGGTTAATGGTGGGGGGAGTGGGGGTGCATTTGGTTGGGGGGGGGGGTGAGTGGGGGTTCATTTGGAGGGGTGGTGAGTGGGGGTGTAGGTGTGTGTATGGGGGGGGGGGGGGTACAGCCGCTGATTCACAACATTTTTCAGCACAAGAAATATGCACCTGTTTTGTTACTTGTTTTCTTGGTTGTATTATTTTATGTTAATCTCTCATTTCACCCATGCGTTCATGTGACAGTGTGTTGAATTCAATAAGATATTGTTTTCCTTATGTCTTAATCTTGCTGATGATAATGCATGTTGATGTTTTTATCATCATAACCTATTCTATTATTGACTTTCTCACTAATCATGTTCCTCCCACTTCAATTTTTAGGTTTAATTAATGATGATTCATCAGATCACTGACCTTTTTCTGAAGTCTCCCAGGACTCGTTCGTGTGTGTTGAGGCAACCAGAGTCAAAGGTGACTCACCGCATATGAATAGGTAAAAATATATATAATAATTTCTCCCATTATATGTATATCCACCCATGGAAGTGTGATTACATATAAGGGGCTCGATGTGCTTATGTATATATATGAAAAATGCATGTGTGTGTGGGTGATAACAGGCTTATGCATGTGATTATATATATAAGGATCCTCTGGTGCATGTTCAAGGCCATGCAGACACATACATAGGGGTTAGGGAGTCCTTATGTATATGCAAAGGTGCATATTCCTGGAGGATGGATGAAGCATCTTAGAGTTGTCACAGATAAAAGTTTCAAGCACCTAGTGTGGCTTGGCTCCTTTGAGGTAGGGTTCCTCTCCTATCCTCTTTAATTCAAGAATGTTTTAAATTGCATTTAGCTACCTTCTTAATTCTTCTTATATTAAATTAAAATTCTTGAATAAGTGTTAGTTAATATAATTGTTTTGTTTGATAAACAAGTCTTGGTTTTGTAATAAAATCCCTCAAACGGAGGTGCACTGTCTACGAAAACTCACAGTGGTATACCTTGTTTGACATTATTTCATTGATATTTTTCTTATACTTAATGTCATTTTTAGTCGTAAATAACACATCGTACTTGACCCTTTTAATATCCTTGTAGGGGGTTTCCCTCTTTTCATATGAAGAGCAGTTCATGGTGAGCCAACTCCCCTTATTTTTAGAGAAAAGTCATTGAAAAATGTTACCACCCCTTTCTTTTCAATTTTCTTTGAAATTCTTATGTCACTGGTCATGTGGGAAGAACCACTGTCAAGAATCCAAGACTTAGTTCTCTTGAAAGAATCCAAGACTTGGTTCTCTTGAAGGCCTTTAATGAAAACCTCAGTAAAGCAAGACTTCTCCTCCCTATCCTTTTGAATTATCTTTTTTTTCTCACCATAAGAAATATGTCCAAGTAGGCTAGTCATGAACTTCTCAAAACAATGACCCTGTTGATCACATCTGCCACATAATTGTTCTAATAAATCAAATTGGTTATGTGTTTAAGGAAGAGATGATTTCCTGGTCACAGTTTTTTTCCTTTGAGAGTCTCTTTCCATTTTCTTAGAATAACTCCCCCTTGATTCATGCCTCTTCTCTAAATGTAACAAATTGAACCAGCATGAGTAGGATTTGTGTCCAAAATCTCCAAAACTCCATCAATAGTCTATGAACCTTGATCTTCCATAATGTTAATAATTTTTTCAAAAATATTTTTGTCGAGGTCATGCCACAAACCATGTCCGTCTTCACTTATACAGAAGTGATCTTCTCGAGATATCCTTCTCTAATTTTGATTCAAAAGGGTTTCCCATTAGACTTTTTGGTTCAAACTAGTCTAGATTTGGTTTTAGTACCTACATTATTAGATTCAATATGTTTGTTTTGAGATTTATTAGGAGACAAATTAACCTACCTCTTTGGACCCTTCTTTTCACCATAAACCTCAACTTCCACGAGGGGGGTGTCCAGTAGGGGTGTGCAGGGGCGGGGGGGGGGGGGGGGGGGGTGGGGGGTGGGGGGGTGAAAGGGGTGTGTTGGGGGGGGTGTGCAAGGGGGGTTGTGTGTGTGTGTGTGTGGGGGGGGGGGGGTTCAAGGGTTCATGGGTGTGTAGGGGGTCTGTCATGGGCGGGGGGGGGGGGGGTGCATGGGTTCATGGGTAAGGGGGGGGGGGGTGTTTAGGGGTGTAAGGGGGATGTCTAGGGGTGTAGGGTGTTCTATAGGGGTGAAAGGGGGTCTGTCTAGGGGTTCATGATGGGTCTGTCCCGGGGTGCAGTGGGGGGAGGGGTGCAAGGGGGTTCTGTAGGGGTGCAAGGGGGTCTGTCCAGGGGTGTAGGGGCGGTCGGTCCTAGGTGCGGGGGGGGGGGGGGGGGGGTTCTGTCCATGGGTGTAAGGGGGTTCTGCTGGGGTGCAAGGGGGGTCTATCCAGGGTGCAAGGGGGTATATCTAGGGGTGCATGACGAGTCTTTCCATGGGTGCGGGGGGTGGGGGCAAGGGGGTTGTATGGATGTGCAAGGGGGTCTGTCCAGGGTGCAAGGGTGGTCTGTCCAGGGGTACACGAGGGGTCTATCCAGGGGTGTAGGGGGGGTCTGCCCTGGGGGGGTGATTTTTTTATGAAATGGGAAGGGATATATCCACAGTTTCAAATTGTGGCAATAGACCTATAACTATAGTTTGAACCGTGGCTAAAGCCCTATAGCCACAGTTTTTGGGCTTGTAGCCACTGTTCTAAACCGTGGCTATAGCCTAAATTTCTAGCAGTGTTAGGATTATTAAATTCATGAAATAACATGTCAAATTTGATTTATATACACATATTTAAGGAATATAGGTGCATAACATAACATATATCTCCAAGAAGGAAAATTGAGACAAAAAATCCCTTACCGATTTGTTAACTTTTTAACTATAAACTCCATGAAAGAGAGATAATAAAATTGATATGTAAATAAAAATAATTATCAATATAATAATAATAAAATACATTCATAGTTAGTATACATACCACATAAACTAAATAGGTGGTGAATATGGCATGTGTCTCACAGAAGTAAAAGGTTAGATGGAAATCCCTTACCTTAAGTGTTAAGTTCCTTCGTACTTATTGAAACCTAATTTATAATAAATATAGTTTATTATAAATATATTAAAGAAATATATTTAAATATATAATACTGTATAATATTTACTTATGATATTTTAATACCTATTTATTAACAATTCTTCGTTAAAGTGATGTTTTGGGTAATAACCACTTTGTTTTTCATAAATGTTTTGATTTGTTATATTTTTTGTTATCTTAATTTAAATTTTATTATAATAAAATAAATAATGTTAAAAATGATATAAAAATGATATAAATTCTCTATATATTAGTTTATAATAATCTATATAATATATAAATAGGAAATAAAATACATCATTCATGGAGACGGTAGACCGTGTATACACATGAGCGTTGTTTCCATTCTATTTTTGGATTGAAAGAGATAAAAGTATATGATATATTATAATTACAGAGTAATTTTTATTTCATATAAATCACATATTATTATTAAATACATCCTTAATACATTCCATTTAATGCGTGAAAAAATTACATTGCTTAATGAGGATGTAGTCCATTGTAAACACAAACGACATTACCATATTCCCAAAAAATAGAGAGTATGAAGGTATGTGTGGTATAAAAATTATATAATCATAATAACATCATAAAAATCATATATATTATATATAAACAATAAATAAATCATTATGACTATCCTTGAGAGGAGGTAATGAAAAAACGAACGACATCAGTTTGTGAGGTAGTAGTCCGCTGTACATACGAATGATGAATTCATAACCCATTTGATGGAAGTGTATATTATTGTAGGTCATGCACTTTTCATAAAAAATATATAATTATATGTGAGATACTAAGGTTATTATATAATAAATATATAAAAATAATTAAAGGTGTTTGAGGAAGAAATAAAACAAAAACATTGATTGATGAATGTTACCTCACCTTTAGGTATCCTCCTTTGGTTGGCACTAAAATCCTTCTTAGGATGGATTTTTCCCAAAATAAGGCTACTAAGATGAGTGAAGAAAATTTTATATGTTATTTTGTTAGGTATTTTCCAAACCAAATAGGTTTGAATTTGTGAAGAAGGTAGGATATTGAGTTCTCTTTTATAGTCGAGGAGTAGTGGCATTCTTGTAAATGTTTGAAAGAGAGAATTCCACCAACATTTTTCATATCGAAAAAGTGACCAAAATGGATCAAATTCGAACCCTAGACATGATAACGTCATAATATTTCCATAAAATATTTTTTTGACAAGTGAATAGATAAATTTGACCCTTATCGTTTTAGTTTAACCCCCTAGTAAACCCATTTTTACCATAACTGTAGTAATTAATTTTTACTGAATTCACATTTCATTTTGGTCAATAATTAATTTGAAATTATTTGAAATTATAAATTATACTTATTAAAAACATAGAATCAATTTTTAAAAATTTCATTCAAAGTAGTAGTGAAAATTAATTAAAAATTATTCCCATAGACGTGTTGAGAAAGAGGAGTTTTAAAGAGAAAATGATCTATCATTTACAATGTTTTTATATCCAATTTCATTGTGAAATTGATTCCAATGAAATAAATTGGATTAATATATATATAATTGAACTAATTTTACTTTAAAATGAATTTAAAATATAATTTATCTTTATAAATAAATTAAATGAAATGAAAAGTTTAAATTAAAATTTAGTATTTTTCATTATTCATTAAAAAAGAAACTTTTCATAGAAATCCCAAAAATTAACCCTAAGATAATTTTGATTTTATGAATTAAAAAATTAAGTTTAATTTATAAAATTAAATTTATAAAAGTTTAAAAAATTAATTTTATTATTGATTAAATAAATACATAAAAACATTTTTTGAGAAATTGGTATTTTCAAAATATATTAAGCCTTTACTGAAAATTAAATATTATATTATCAAAATTTTTTCTTTATATAAAACTGTTATGAATAATATTTAATTTTTTTGTTAATATTCATATTACTATGTTTAGTAGATAAGTTATAATGGTCTTGTTTAAATAACTATATTAACAATATAAAATTGTTTTTTAAACCTCAGTGTCATGTGTAACACAAGCTAAGCTAGTGTTATATTAAACACAAACTTAGCTTTGTGTATCATGCAATGCAAGTTATCAAAGAAATTTAATTTATTCAAAAAATATTTCCTAAAAAATCAAGGTTTTACAGTGAATACCTACCTAAATCACTTTTAAACTTCTCTCCCCTCATCCTAGAATCCTTAGTTTGGGAATAAAGTTAACCTAGGAAGGCATTAGTGCAAACCTAATGAGGATACCCGAAGAATAGGTAATGTTCTTCAACGAGAATCTCTATTTTATTTATCTTTTCACCTCCTTCAAATCTTATTAAACCATAATGATATAATAACTTTAGTATCTTCCATATAATTATATGAATTTTATAATAAGGTCCTGACCGACAACAATATTCACTTCCATCAAATGGGTTATAAAATCATCATTTGTGTGTATGATGGACTATCACCTCAAAAACCGATGTATTTCATTTTTCCATTACCACATTTCACGAGAGGGTATAATTATGGATATAAAGTATATATATGATATATATAATGTATTTATACCTATGGATTCATTATATCATAAATATATTTTTTTACTTTCCATTCCATAGGGGATAAGATCACATCGCTCATGTGTATGACAGACTACCGCCTCGCGAAGCAATGTAATTCTTACTTCACTAATGCTTTACATAGAATGTAATAAGTGTAAAGTTAATGATTATATGTGACATAAATGAAATAATTGTGATATTAATTACATATTTACCATTATATAAAGATAATATATATCATTTTGTTTCTTACCTTTCCACTCTCTTAAAGATGATAAGATCGTTCGGGTACGTATGGACTACCACCTTCACCAAGAGATGTGAATCTCTTTTCATTACCACATGAAATTTATGATATATATAAGTATATAATATGGTATATATTATATTATAATTATTATTTAAAGGTAAAATATTACTTACCACTTTCCCATAATGTTTATTGAAAAATTAAAATATTACTCATGCATTCGTATGACCTACCATCTCCATGATCATAACGTACTTAATTTTTCATAACCAAATTTCATGATTAGTTTTAAAAGTATAATTTATATTTAAGTACGATAATTATTTCATGATAATTATTTTTGATATTATAGAACTACATGATATTCACATAAACCAAATCTTTCATGATGAAACATGCATGAGAAAGCAAGACAATTAACACCTGAAACAATAAAAATAATGAAAGATTATTAACTAATGAGTAATAATATGTCATAAAAGGATAATATAAGATATTATAAATATTAATATGATTATTGTGTAATTTAATAATAAGTTTAAAACCATTATATACAAGGTTAAATAATGTTCAATCAAAAGGAAATTTAGGGTAAGGTATTTCATCTCAATTTCATTTCATTGAGGCACATTGTAGTGTTATGCAACTAATTTCATTTATATGGTGTATATACTTGCAATTTAACATGTAATATCATTAATATTTCATTATTACCATTATTTTATGTTTTAATTTGAGTTATTTAATCTAATGTTATTTTAATTAAAAATTACTAATTAGTAAATAATTTCACAACTCAACTTCGTTTCATTAAGTTATATTACTCCTTCGTTGTCTTTGATATTATTAGATTCTGCGTGGAATGAATTTTTACTATATATTGATTTATTTTAACTTATTTTATGTGGATTTATATTTAATACCCATAATCAATTCATTTATTATTTATCACTTCGACATTAAAATCATCTTACGTGTTTATTTCATAATCTAATTCTAATCGAGATTGTTTATTATTGAATTTTAGTAGAATGAAATTATTTGACAATTTTATAATAAGACCATTTAATTTTATTATACTATGTTTATTCATGATATTTAAAAGTAATATTAACATTTTTCCACTCTTTGGTACTTAATTTTATTTAAGGAAATCTGACTTCATTCTTCTATTTGGCCAGAAATCAGTTTTCTTCCAAAACCATGTTTTCTAAAAAAAAATTCAAAAATGTTTTTAACATTTTCCTAATGATTTATTAAAGTATTTTCACCCATTTTTATTCTTTTAATTTTTTAAAGGATTATTGTGTCTTTTTCAAAACAATTTCTATTTTTATTTTATTGAAAATATGAAAGGATTATTATTATCATTTTCTGAACAAGGAACTTTCCTAATATTTTTACAGTGAAAAAGGAATGTTATATTTAAATTTTATAAAATGTATGGAATTATATGATATCATTTTCCATAATTTATTTGAATATTACTTTTCATTTTACAAGGTTCTTTTTAAATATTTTTTTAAAAATTGATTTTAAAAAAAGGATTTTAAAAAGGGATTTTCAAAATGAAAAGAATATTTTACTCAATATTGTTTATAAAGATATTTTATGGTATTTATATTAATTAATTAAAACAAACCTTTATTATTAATTCAATGGGTACATATTGTATTTATACCATTTTTATTCTTTCTATGGATTGTTTATGATTCTTTTGACAAAGGAAAGTTTTGATATTCACTTTCATGGTTAATTTTTGTAGACATTAACCTTGCCTTGAAATATTCAATTTCTTGTGATCATTAGAACTAAAATATACACTAAATATCTAAATTATTTATTATTTATATGTTAATTTCTTAAAATTTATGCCATTACTATGTACAATTCTTTTCTTTGAATGTTATTTGATTAATTATAGAAATGTTGATAATCTGCATCCTTTACTCGACATAAATATATGATGATAAGGAACATTGATTCATGAATTAAATCAATTATTTGATATATGATTAATTATTTGAGTATGTAGTGATGGTTGGGGCCTAGAACTTATATAAACCCTCGATTTTTTGTGAAATGCCTCATTAGAAAATTTAGTTGGCTAAATCATATGGGTTTCTACCCATAGATTTAAACTTTTTTGATGATAGATATTGATAGTAACTATCTTGAAGATATATATTTATAGTAATTATACTAAGGATAGAACTTTATAGTTTATAAATTTTTCTTTATGAATTATATCATTATGAATTCATTTATTGATATTCCATGTGATTATTTTATTAGTTAGAATATACAAGGATAAGTTTTCAATCTTATCTGATTATTTATATAGAATTTATTGATCATAATTTATTACTTCCATATTATTATCATGTTAGTGCTTAAATGGAATGTGTTTCAGTTTCATACCTTACCATATTTTTTATGCTTATTGATTCATGGTAGCTTCCACTTTACTTAACCCTTACTAGTCATTTGATATCACCCTTATTTTGTTTTATTTTCCCAGGAACCCATGAAGTGTACTTGGTTTGATATGAAAGGATATTCTAGAATTAATAATTTTTTTCTCAGAAAAATTTATGTTAGAATTCTTATTTTCAAATTTAATGAATGAATCAAGTATGTATCTAGTTTAACAAGACTACTAAACTATTAAACCATTTGGTATGTGATTCCTTTTACCTTATGATGATGTAATAAACAATGCACCGAGTTCAGGCTACTGAGGTTTGGGACATTATAGTTGGTATCATAGGAAATTTAATAGAAACCTAAAGAACTAGATTTAGAAAAACATAGATCTGGTAACATAACCCTATAATAGACTTTGATGGCAAGATTATAAGAACATATGAATGTTTTGTAAAGTTAGATATTATGTTCTTTTTCCTAGGATACATCCCTATCTGGATACTGCCACTAGACATGGTTCTAGAACAAAGGTACATAGGGGTAATAAATCTGAAAAGGGAACAATGGACTTGACCTGATAATCACCTATTGTTAGATAATGAGCCTTACCACACACCTAGTATGACACTAATTGGGGATATTCATAGTGTAACGACCCGAAATTTTGAACAAATTTTGTTTCCTAACTTTGTGTGTTATTTTATTTTATACTCAAAAAAACTATTTCATTTAATAAAATAAGTATAATTAAAATAAGACTGTTGGGTTTCGACTGTTATATGACCGTTGGTCAATAAGATCGTGGGAAACTAAATGTTATGATTATTGTCTATAAATACAAGTGATCTTGATTAATTAATATAGAAAGAAGATTCGATGGCCCCATATAGTATTCTCATGCCGATCGAAGCCCATTTGACGGAACTCAGGAAGGAGGTATCACCTTTGGGTTTTGCTCTGAACCAAACCCAAGCCGAACTTCATCGTGTGAATCTGGAACGGAATCGCCTTCATGAGAAGTTCAAGCTAATAGAAATCACTACTCGGGCAATGTTGGCCGAGCCGCACCAAGATTCTATCACCCTAGCACACCTTACCCTTAGGTCCTATGCTGGTGTTATAAGGGGTTATGTAACGAGACCATAACTGCCTTGTGTAATCCTTTGATTTAAATAAAAAATTGTGATTTCTTCTTATGGTAAAGTTCCTGAATTTTTGAATGTACAGATAAATATAGTATGCATATTATTGATGAATTTTATAAAAAAGGATATTTTTAAAATATTTATGTAAAACTTAAATAATTAATTATGTGTAAAGATTTTCAAAAAATGGTCTTCTGGAAATGTGTTCAGAAAGAAATTTAGAATCTAATAAGATCAACTTAATTTTTTGTGAATAGTAAATCATGAATAGTGATTTTACACTTATGATTAGTAATGTGACTAAATGGATTAGTAATCTCACTGAAAGAAAGTACTAATATAATTTAGGCATTTTTATTTTTGTAATGTGATTCAATAAAATAGGTAAATAACTGTTTTGGAAATTATTGGTTAAGGTGAATTTTTGGGATTTTTCTGAAATAGTTGAATTTTCAGTGAGTAGTGTTTTTTATTTAAGAATTAAATTAAAATTCTTTATAAAATTATTTTCATAAAATGGAGTTCATTTTTGAAATCAGAACATCGATATTTGGTTAAGGTGAATTTTTGGGATTTTTCTGAAACAGTTGAATTTTCAATGAATAGTGTTTTTATTTAAAAAATAAATTAAAAATATTTAGAAAATTATTTTCATAAAATGGAGTTTATTTTTGAAATTAGAGAATCTATATTTGATTAAGGTGAAATTTTGGGTTTTTTTGAGAAGGTGGAATTTTCAGTGAACAGTGAAAATATAGTTTTTGAGTTTCGGGTGTTTAATGACATCATTAAGGATATAATAATTATGCAATCATTCTGGTCGACTTATGAATAGTAATATAAGGTATGAGGTGTCCCATGTGACAAATAACATGGTAAAATACCATGGGAAAGACCATAGTTTTTCCAATACCACTGATGAGGTGTCCCTTGGCAATTAATGCTTTGTCCACTCATTTCTCCTATAAATACCAAGACTTTTACTCATTCATTTCACTCCCAACTCTCCCCCAACGAAGCTTTGGTCTCATTACCTCCCAAGGAGTCCTCCCAAGGTACCCCAAATCCCTCAAGGTCCCGACCTTCGAGTTTTAAGAGTTACGTTTTAAGGTAAGGGATCCTACCTCTCCTTCATTTCAAGTACTCTCTTTTATGTCATTTCTTTTATGCTCCATGTTAATATGTTGGAAAATGTTTTTTTATATTCACCTTAATGTAATTTGTATGTTCATATGATTATAGACCCCCTCTTTCTCTCATCAATTCATTTTATGAATGTTTAATTGGCGCCGTTAGGCTGCCGAATTTTTGTAAGGGATTCTTTCACTCTTCCCATTTTCAAAGTTATACATTCATGTCAAGTATTTCAAGTTCCTTTTTACATGTTGAGGTATGATCTATATATTCATCATACTTTCCTTTTATGTTCACATTATGAGAGACCCTATTTAATCCCATCAATTCATTTTTTTGAAGTATTAAGTGACGTCGTTAGGCTGCCGAATTTTTTATAAGAGAAATATTATTTTTGTCTTCCTTTCAAGTTTTTCATTTCATATGGTATGTCCTTAAAATTTAATTACCATGTTCTTATATCCTTTATATTCTGTCTCTATACTATTTTATGGATCATTTATGAGTGGGTGACCCATGTCCCCTCTCTTTTCAATGTTTTCTAAAACCCTAAAACATAGCCGTTATGCTGCAGAATTTTCATCTCAAAATGTCTCTCTCTTTTTCTCAAATTCTTCTATTTTATTAAGTGAATACTCAAAACTCTTTATTATACATGGTTATTCACATATATATCAAAATTTTCAATTTTAAATTCTGGTATTTACATACATGATACCCACTTTCCTTTTCCGTGGGTTTAAAGTTACATAAAGATCTTGTCTTTAAAGTAGTTTTTAAAATGTTATGACTATAAAAGGAAACCCATTTCTTTTATGGTATATGGGTTATTTATGAAATGATTGATTATGATATATGTGTCTCATATGTTAATAAATAAAAATTAAGGGTGCACCCTGATAGCTCTCCAATGCATTGGGTAAAGACTTAATCTCTAGAGATGACCATTTTAACGATACCTTGGTGAATAACCTTGGTAAATTTTTAATGACACCTTGGGGATGGACCTTGGTGATACAGAAATGATTGTCTATGTTAAATGTTGTATCCAAATCTTCATGTTATGAAACACATTATTTTTTTATGATATGCCTCATGATCTCTTTCTCATGCCTTAAAGTTATTTATCATGACTTTATTTATGTATCTCAATTTCACATTTAAATTGTTTCTATTGACTCCCTTACTGGGCCTTCTGATCACCCTTTTCTTTGATGTATTCTCCTAGGTTATGAGATTCTGTAATGAACTTAGAATGAACAATGAAGAAGCCTTTCAAGTGTTTAAGAATAATTTTTGTTGTTGTCGTGTATTAAGTTCCTGGTTTCCAAGACACTAAACCTTAAAGATCCTTGGTTTTGTATAATGTAATGAAAGTTTATGTGATAAAAAGGAGGGATTATATACATAGTATAATTCACATTTTATTTACAAACCATTCTGAAGGATTTTAAAATAAGCATATCCCCATAGAAACTCTATTTATTATTATGAGATTCTCTATGCATAAAATTTTAAATTTATGTTATGTGTATCACTAGTTTTGGGATTATACAATATGTTTCATAATTATATAATCTAATATAATTTATTCCATAATTTATAAATGGAACATAGAAGAAGGAATGTGAACCACATCAATGCACATAATCAAAATAGTAAGAATGGTCATTTATTTGATGGGTTTAAGAGAGCATTTCAAAGGGAACTTGTCTCCTAAATATTATCATCATATGAGAACATAATACCATATGATAAAAAGTTAAATAAATAATTATATAAGTATTATGGCATTAAATAAAATTACAAGAATAAGAGTATGACATATAAAAATATAGATAAAAGGAAGAAAAGAAAAAAGGATTTTCTCACATGTGATAACTATGGAATGACTCACCTAGGGAAATTCTTGAAGGGATTAGGAGTTTATTATAAGTTTGGAGAAATTGGTCACCAATAAAAATAATTCAAAAAAATAATAATAAAGAAAACAATGCTCTTTAATGTTTCAAATATAGGGAAATAGAGAATTATGCAAATATATACTCGAATCATCAATGGAATATACTGCAGAAGAATCTATAAGATCAAGGTCAGTATTATGCTATTGATGAAACAAAAGTGGAATGATTAATGTGATTATATATTTTGATCCAATAAAAATGTTTTTAAAATTATTCTATCAATGATATTCTCATCATAAGTATTATTAAATATATAAGGATTGTATGATCATACTAATTCATTAAGGATTTGAGAGCATATGTTGAATGATACTGATGTCCAAAAAAATGATTTAGTGTAATGTTTAATTTATTGGAAAAACATGATTTAGGAACCTTAATATGTCCTTGATGTTGATATAATGATGTTTAGATAAATAGATAATTGATATAGATAAAGTAAATTGGATAATGCTAACTACCATGGAAGTGATTGGTGATTTGTTGAATTTTTTTTATGCTATCATTGATAAAATTTCCAAAAAGTTATATTTAAAAAATATATCCAATAATCTATGTTTTATTTAAAGAATAAGTAATAATCCATGTTTTCAATAAGTTTATTTGGTAATTTAGGTTATTATTGTGTTTTAATAGAATACATGATGAATGTATTCACATGTTTGGTATGCGATGATTAAGAGTATCTTCATGTTGTTAAAGAGATTAATGGTAAGTTCATTTTAAAAATTGAGTGACGTTCTTTCTAATGTTTTGGATATTGATATTTTGGAAATGTTCATAATGTTAATCATTTATGAAATAATTTAATTTGAACTTTGGATGTGGTTTTAAATATTAACACTTTACTTCACCATTTAAAGATTTATGCACATTGAATAACCTACACTAACCATTTTGTTATAATAATAAATAGAGAATGAAGGAACACCTTATAATTATATTAGGGATATTAAGATCCATTAGAAGTAAATTTTAGTGATTCAGGAATAATAAAAATTCAATTTTGGATATTCATGTCTTGTATTAAGAGACAAATTGGAAATTGATCGAAGCACTACAAAAGTATGAAATTGTTCTTATGAAATAAAAACGTATCAAGTGAGTATATTTACTTATATTATTAGATAAAAAAATAATTCATCAACTCTAGAAAAATGATATTAATAAAAAATATTATCCTACTTTAGTTATCTTGAACTCATGATCTTTTATATCATCATAGATTTATGGCTTTAAAGAACTTAACTTTCCATTGATCATTCACTTGCTTGTGATCAGTGACCTCAATCACTCACTATTATTATTTATAACTTTTATTACATGTATTTTTTTTATTTATGACATATGTTATACTACTTGGAAACCTAGTTATGTGTTATTATGGATGACGTTCTTACTTCCTTTTCTCTCTCATTAAGAGGTTGTTTTATTAACCCTTTTTTGATGTGGGGTTTTCCACAACAGTATTTCAAAATAAAAAAAATCAGATTATCAAGATCAAGTTTAAATTGATAGGAAACAATTTATTTAATTTGGGGATATTGTAACACCCTATGAATTTAAAATAATAACATCATATTCGATAGTTTATACAATACACAACACTAAGCTTAGAAGAAAATATAACACATGGAGACTTATATGATATATTTATTTTTAAATAAATTAAATATCATCAATAACTTGAATTACATGAAACACTGAGTTTAACATAAAATACACACAATGATAAGTTTATCTTGAGTTACACACAATATAGAGTTTATCTTGTGTTACACACAACACTTAATTTAGCATGCATTACATGCATCTTTGATTTTAAATGAAATGTGAAATATTATTAAAATATTATTATTTAATATAATAATTATCACCTTTCCATTAAATTGGAAATAATTAATAGTACTAACTAAATTCTGAAAATATGGTTATATATTGATTATTAATAAAATAATAATCATTTAGTATAAAAATAAATGTTTATTTTCAAAAACAATATTTTTTTTCTAAAAGACGGATTAGTCTCACTTTGAACAAATAATTTAAAAATAATTTTTAAAAATTTTATAAAATTTATATGAAATAATAAACTCCATTTTTTTAAATAATAATATCAAAATTTTCTTAGGTTTAAGTATTGATATTATTCTAAATAGTTTCATTTTTTTATGAATAGTGAAAATACTAAATTTTAATTGAAAACTGACTTTCAATTTAAATAGTTTATAATGTTAAATTATATTTTTAATTGGTTTTAAAGTAAAATTAGTTCAATTTTTATAAATTAATAAAATTTAGTTCATTTTTATCATTTTAATATTGAATTTATATATAAAAACCTTTCAAACTTTTGAACACTTTCACTTTAAAAACCCAATTTCTCGTCACATATGTGTGGTTAATTTTAAATAAAAAATTTCCAATTATATGAATTTAATTTAGAAAAATGGTTTACATATTTTTAATAATAAGAATGTATAATTTATAATAATTCCAACTTAATTTTTTACTAAAATGAATAGTGACTACCATTAAAATTAATTACCCCGATTAAGGTAGAAATGGGTTTACCTAGGAATTAAACTAATGTGATAAGGGTAAAATGACATATAAAATTTTATAAAAACTTTTTTATGGTCATATATAGAACCTTAAACCTATATGGTTTAATAATGGTCCATTTTAGTCCCTTTTGGCACATGAAAAATGTGGGACCACTCAATTTGTTCAAAAATACCAAGTGTGTCCTCTCCCCCACTCATAAAAGGCCACCCCATATCATCTATTATTTGCACCATAAAACCTATTTGTTTAATAAAATACCTACCAAAATAAATTCCTAAATTACTTACCCTCATCCTATAATCCTTAGTTTTTCCAAAAAATCCAACTCAGGAAGGCATTAGTGAAAACTTAAGGAGGATACCTGAAGAAGAGTTAATGTTCTTCAGTGAACATATTTACATTATTTCTTTCCCCACAACATTAAATTATTATTAATAAATGATAATATAATAAAATAAGTATATTAAATATACTATGATGTTTTCATAAAAATTTAATGACCTAAAACCATATTCAATTCCATCAAATGGGTTACAAAATCATCGTTCATGTGTACAGTGGACTACCGCCTCGTGAACCGATGTCATTAACTATTACATTACCACATTTCATGATTGGGTACAATGATATATATAGAGTATATATATGATCTATATATAAAATATTTATACCTATGGATTCATTATATCATATATATCTTTTTAATTTCTATTCTGTATGGGATATGATAACATCACATGTGTGTACAATTAACTACTGCCTCACGAGGCGATGTGTTTCGTCTATCGCTAATGCTTTAAATGGAATGTAATAAGGTTAAATTTAATGATTATATGTGATATATATTAAATAATTTTGATATTAATGACATATTTATCATTCTATAATGATAATATATATCCTTTTTTTCTTTCCTATTCACTCACTTAAAGATGATAATATCATTCATGTAGGTGTGGACTACTGCCTTCATGAAGCGATGTGACTCTGTTTTCATCTAAAAAAGCATGGATGATATATATAAGTATATAATATGTCATATATGATATTATTATAATTATATATAGGTAAAATATCTCTTAACTCCTTTCCATAATGATCATTGAAAAATGGAAATGTTACTCATATGCACATACGACTTACCGTCTCCATGACCGTAACATACATCATTTTTCATAACCATATTTCATGATTGGTTTTAAAAGTATAATTTAAATATAAGTATCATAGTTATTACATGATAATTATTATGGGGATGATATAAATATATTATATGTGAAATAATCATATCTTTCCTGATGAAACACACATGAGAAAATAATGCAATTAACACCCAAAACAATGAAAATAATGAAAGATTATCAACAAATGTGTAATAATATATTATAAAAAGATCATATATGAAATTATAAATATTAATATGTTTTTATATAAGTTAATAACATTTTTAAAACCACTATCGAGTAGGTTATAAAGCATTAAATCAAAAGGATATATGAGGTAAGGGATTTCATCACAAAATCATTTCATTGAGGAAAATTGTAATGTTATGCACTTAATTTGTTTTATATGGTGTATATACTACCCCGTTGACATGTAATATCATGAATAATTAATTATTAATGGTATTTTAAGTTTTAATTTTAATTATTTCATCTAAGGGTATTTGGATTAAAACTTACCAAGTGGTAAATAATTTCACATCTAAACTTATTTTCACTAGGTTATATTACTCTTTTGCTGTCTTTGATATTCTAAGATTATGTATGTAATGAATTTTTACTATCTATTGTTTCCTTTACACTTATTTTATGTGTATTTTTAGTTGATACACATAATTGATTAATTTTCACTTTAATGTTATAATCATCATTATAGTTTATTTTATAATATCATTCTAATCGAGACTGTTTATTCATGAATTTCAGTTGAAGTAAATTATTTGATAATTGTCTAATAAAACCATTTAATATTATTCTACTCTATTTATTCATTATATTTCAATTTATTATTACCATTTTCCCAATATTTGGTAAATAAAATGTTTTAGAAAATATTTGAAAGAAAACATGACTTTATTTTTCTCTTCAGTTGGAAATTTGTTTTCCTCCAAAACCATGTTTTCTATTTTTTTAATTTATTTGAACATTTTTAAAATAAATTATAATAGTAATTTTCATACATTTCAAAATTTTTTGTTTTTTTCAAAGGAATCATATTTTATTTTCAAAACAATCCCCGTTTGGCTTTCATTTGAAGTATGAAAGGAATGTTCTAGTCATTTTTCAAATAAAGAACTTTACTTACCTTTTTATAGCATTAAAGGAATTATATTTTTAACTTCTACAAATTGTATGGAATTAAATTCCATCATTACCACCACTTCTTTTAATATTACTTTGTAAGTTTATGAGGGTATTTTTAAATATTTTTTTGAAAGTGATTTTCAAAGAACATAATTTTAAAAAGTTATTTTCAAAATGAAAAAGATATTTTCATAATTTTTTTACAGAGGCTTTATGGTATCCTTATTAATAAATGACAAAAACCCTATATTATTACTAAAATGGGTATATTTTTTATTGATACCATCATTAATCTTTCTATAGTTGTTTTATGATCTCTTTGACCAAGGAAAGTATTGAAATTCACTTTCTTGATTAATTCTTCTATTCATTAACATTACCTTTAAATATTTTCTTTCATATGATCATTATACATTAAATTTCCTATAAATATCAACATTATTTTTTATGGATGTTTTTATTTCTTAAAACATTTCACATTCCTATATATGGTGTTTTACTTAAAAAAATTATTTGATTAACTAGGAAAATATTTCCAATCCATATCCTTCAATCGATACAGATATCTGATGATAAGGAACATTGATTCATGAATAAAATAAAATATTTTATATATGAGTAATGATTTGTAAATGTAGTTACGGGTGGGTTCTGAACTTTATATATCCCCTCGATGCACCTATAGGTCTTTTGAGACAAATCAGTTGTCCAAATATGATGGGGTTTTACCCATATATTTAAAATGGAGTTCATTTTTGACATCAGAACATCGATATTTGGTCAAGGTGAATTTTTGGGATTTTTCTAAAACAGTTGAATTTTCAATGAATAGTATTTTTATTTAAAAATTAAATTAAAAATATTTAGAAAATTATTTTCATAAAATGAATTTTATTTTTGAAATTATAGTATCTATATTTGGTTAAGGTGAAATTTTGGGTTTTTTTGAGAAAGTTGAATATTTGGTGAACAGTGAAAATATAATTTTTGAGTTTCAGGTGTTTAATGAAATCATTAAGGATATAATAATTATGCAATCATTCTGGTCTACTTATGAATAGTAAGATAAGGTATTTGGTGTCCCATGTGACCAATAACATGGGAAAATACTATGGGAAAGCCCATAGTTTTTCCAATACCACCGATGAGGTGTCCCTTGGCAATTAATGCTTTGTCCCCTCACTTCTCCTATAAATACCAAGCCTTTTCCTCAGTAATTTCACTCCCAACTCTCCCCCAACGAAGCTCTGGTCTCATTACCTCCCAAGGAGTCCTCCCAAGGTACCTTCAATCCCTCAAGGTCCCGACCTTCGAGTTTTAAGAGTTACGTTTTAAGGTAAGGGATCCTACCTCTCCTTCATTTCAAGTACTATCTTTTATGTAATTTCTTTTATGCTCCATGTTAATATGTTGGAAAATGTTTTTTTATATTCAAATTAATGTAATTTGTATGTTCATATTATTAGATACCCCCTCTTTCTATCATTAATTCATTTTATGAATGTTTAAGTGGCGCCGTTAGGCTGCCGAATTTTTGTAAGGGATTCTTTCACTCTTCCCATTTTCAAAGTTATAGTTTCATGTCAAGTCTTTAAAGTTCCTTTTTCCATGTTGGGGAATGATATATATATTCATCATACTTTACTTTTATGTTCACATGATGATAGACCCTATTTAATCCCATCAATTCATTTTTTTGAAGTATTAAGTGACGTCGTTAGGCTGCCGAATTTTTCATAAGAGAAATATTATTTTTGTCTTTCTTTCAAGTTTTTCATTTCATATGGTATGTCCTTAAAATTTAATTACCATGTTATTATATCCTTAATATTCTGTCTCTATACTATTTTATGGATCATTTATGAGTGGGTGACCCATGTCCCCTCTCTTTTCAATGTTTTCTAAAACCCTGCAACATAGCCGTTATGCTGCAGAATTTTCATCTCAAAATGTCTCTCTCTTTTTCTCAAATTCTTCTATTTTATTAAGTGAATACTCAAAACTCTTTATTATACATGGGTATTCACATATATATCAAAATTTTCTATTTTAAATTATGGGATTTACATACATGATACCCACTTTCCTTTTCCGTGGGTTTAAAGTGACATAAAGATATCGTCTTTAAAGTAGCTTTTAAAATGCAATGACTATAAAATAAAACCCATTTCTATTATGCTATATGGGTTATTTATGAAATTATTGATTATGATATATGTGGCTCACATGTTAATAAATAAAAATTAAGGGTGCACCCTGATAGCGCTCCAATGCATTGGGTAAAGACTTAATCTCTAGAGATGACCATTTTAACGATACCTTGGTGAATAACCTTGGTAAATTTTTAATGACACCTTGGGGATGAACATTGGTGATAAAAGAATTATTGTATATGTTAAATGTTGTAGCCACATCTTCAAGTTATGAAACACATTATTTTTTTATGATATGCCCCATGATCTCTTTCTCATGCCTTAAAGTTATTTATCATGACTTTATTGATGTATCTCACGTTAACATGTAAAATGTTTCTATTGACTCCCTTACTGTGCCTTCTACTCACCCTTTGCTTTGATGTATGCTCCCAGGTTATGAGATGATGTAATGAACTTAGGATTAACAATGAAGAATACTTTCAAGTGTTTAAGAATAATTTTTTGTTGTTGTCGTGTATTAAGTTCCTGGTTTCCAAACACTAAACCTTAAAGATCCTCGGTTTTGTATAATGTAATGAAAGTTTATGTGATAAAAAGGAGGGATGATATACATATTATAATTCAAATTTTATTTACAAACCATTCTGAAGGATTTTAAAATAATCATATCCCCATAAAAACTGTATTTATTATTATGATATTTTCTATGCATAAAATTTTAAATTTATGTTATGTGTATCACTAGTTTTGGAATTATACATTATGTTTCATAATTATATAATCTAATCTAATGTATTCCATAATTTATAAATGTAACATAGAAGAAGGAATGTGAACCACATCATTGCACATAATCAAAATAGTAAGAATGTTCATTTATTTGATGGGTTTAAGAGAGCATTTCAAAGAGAACTTGTCTCCTAAATATTATCATCATATGAGAACATAATACCATATTGTAAAAAGTTAAATAAATAATTATATAATTATTATGGAATTAAAGAAAATTACAAGAATAAGAGTATGATATAGAAAAATATAGAAAAAAGGAATAAAAGAAAAAAGGATTTTCTTACATGTGATAACTATGGAATGAATCACCTAGGGAAATTCTTGAAGGGATTGGGAGTTTATTATAAGTTTGGATAAATTGGTCACCAATAAAAATAATTCAAAAAAATATTAATAAATAAAACAATGCTCTTCAATGTTTCAAATATAGGGAAATAGAGAATTATGCAAATATATACTCAAATCATCAATGGAATATACTGCAGAAGAATCTATAAGATCAATGTCAATATTATTCTATTGATGAAACAAAAGTGGAATGATTAATGTGATTATATATTTTGATCCAATAAAAATGTTTTTAAAATTATTTTATCAATGATATTCTCATCATAAGTATTTTTAAATATATAAGTATTGTATGATCATACTATTTCCTTAAGTATTTGAGAACATATGTTGAATGATACCGATGTCCAAAAAAATGATTTAGTGGAAAGTTTAATTTTGTAAAAAACATGATTTAGGAACCTTAATATGTTCTTGATGTTGATATAATGATGTTGAGATAAATAGATAATTGATATTGATAAAGTAAATTGGATAGTTCTAACTACCATGGAAGTGATTGGTGATTTGTTGATTTTTTTATACTATCATTGATGGAATTTCCAAAAATTTTTATTTAAAAAATATATCCAATAATCTATGTTTTATTTAAAGAATAAGTAATAATCCATGTTTTTAATAAGTTTATTTGGTAATTTAGGTTATTATTGTGTTTTAATAGAATACATGATGAATGTATTCACATGTTTGGTATGCGATGATTAAGAGTAACTTCATGTTGTTAAAGAGATTAATGGTAAGTTCATTTTAAAAATTCAGTGAACTTCTTTATAATGTTGTGGATATTGATATTTTGGAAAGGTTCATAAGGTTAATCATTTATGAAATAATTTAAGTTGAACTTTGGATGTGGTTTTAAATATTAACACTTTACTTCACCATTTGAAGATTTATGCACATTGAATAACCTACACTAACCATTTTGTTATAATAATAAATCGAGAATGAAGGAACACCTTATAATTATGTTAGGGATATTAAGATCCATTAGAAGTAAATTTTAGTGATTCAGGAATAAAAAAAATTCAATTTTGGATATTGATGTGTTGTATTAAGAGACGGATTGGAAATTGATCGAAGCACAACTAAAGGATGAAATTGTTCTTATGAAATAAAAACGTATCAAGTGAGTATATTTACTTATATTATTAGATAAAAAAATAATTCGTCAACTCTAGAAAAATGATATTAATAAAAAATATTATCCTACTTTATTTATGTTGAACTCATGATCTTTTATATCATCATAGATTTATGGCTTTGAAGAACTTAACACTCCACTGATCATTCACTTGCTTGTGATCAATGACCTCAATCACTCACTATTATTATTTATAACTTTTCTTAAATGTATTTTTTTATTTATGACATATGTTCTACTAATTGGAAACCTAGTTATGTGTTATTATGGATGACCTTCTTACTTCCTTTTCTCTCTCATTAAGAGGTTGTTTTATTAACCCTTTTTTTATGTGGGGTTTTCCACAACAGTATTTCAAAATATAAAAATTAGATTATCATGATCAAGTTTAAATTGAAAGGAAACAATTTATTTAATGTGGGGAGACTGTAACACCCTATGAATTTAAAATAATAACATCATATTCTATAGTTTATATAATACGCAACACTAAGCTTAGAAGAAAATATAACACATGGAGACTTTATGATATATTTATTTTTAAATAAATTAAATATCATCAATAACTTGAATTACATGAAACAATGAGTTTAACATAAAATACACACAATGATAAGTTTATCTTTAGTTACAAACAATATAGAGTTTATCTTATGTTACACACAACACTTAATTTAGCATGCATTACATGCATCTTTGATTTTAAATGAAATTTGAAATATTATTAAAATATTATTATTTCATATAATAATTATCACCTTTCCATTAAATTGGAAATAATTAATTGTAATCGCTAAATTCTAAAAATATGGTTATCTATTGATTATTAATAAAATAATAATCATTTAGTATAAAAATTAATGTTTTTTTTTTCAAAAACAATATTTTTTTTCTAAAAGACGGATTAGTCTCACTTTGAACAAATAATTTAAAAATAATTTTTAAAAATTTTATAAAATTTATATGAAATAATAAAATCCATTTTTCAAATAATAATATCAAAATTTTCTTAGGTTTAAGTATTGATATTATTCTGAATAGTTTCATTTTTTATGAATAGTGAAAATACTAGATTTTAATTGAAAACTGACTTTAAATTTAAATAGTTTATAATGTTAAATTATATTTTTAATTGGTTTGAAAGTAAAATTAGTTCAATTTTTATAAATTAATAAAATTTAGTTCATTTTTATCATTTTAATATTGAATTTATATATAAAAACCTTTCAAACGTTTGAACACTTTCACTTTAAAAACCTGATTTCTCATCACATATGTGTGGTTAATTTTAAATTAAAAATTTCCAATTATATGAATTGAATTTAGAAAAATGGTTTACATATTTTTAATAATAATAATTTATAATTTATAATAATTCCAACTTAATTTTTTACTAAAATGAATAGTGACTACCATTAAAATTAATTACCCCGATTAAGGTATAAATGGGTTTACCTAGGAGTTAAACTAATGTGATAAGGGTAAAATGACATATAAAATTTTTTAAAAAAAATTTTATGGTCATATATAGAACCTTAAACCTATATGGTTTAATAATGGTCCATTTTAGTCCCTTTTGGCACATGAAAAATGTGGGACCACTCAATTTGTTCAAAAATACCAAGTGTGTCCTCTCCCCCACTCATAAAAGGCCACCCCATATCATCTATGATTCGCACCATAAAACCTATTTTTTAAAAAAAATACCTACAAAAATAAATTCCTAAATTACTTCCCCTCATCCTATAATCCTTAGTTTTTCTAAAACATCCAACTCAGAAAGTCATTAGTGAAAACTTAAGGAGGATACCTGAAGAAGAGTTAATGTTCTTCAGCGAGCATGTTTTCTTTATTTCTTTCCCCACAACATTAAATTATTATTAATAAATGATAATATAATAAAATAAGTATATTAAATATACTATTATGTTTTCATAAGAATTTAATGACCTAAAACCACATTCACTTCCATCAAATGGGTTATGAAATCATCGTTCATGTGTACAGTGGACTACCGCCTCGTGAACCGATGTCATTCCCTATTACATTACCACATTTCATGATTGGGTATAAATATGTATATAGAGTATATATATGATCTATATATAAAATATTTATACCTATGGATTCATTATATCATATATATCTTTTTAATTTCTATTCCGTAGGGGATATGATAACATCACATGTGTGTACAATAAACTACTACCTCGCGAGGCGATGTGTTTCGTCTGTCGCTAATGATTTACGTGGAATCTAATAAGGTTAAATTTAATGATTATATGTGATATATATTAAATAATTTTGATATTAATGACATATTTATCATTCTATAATTATAATATATATCATTTTTTTTTCTTACCTTTTCACTCACTTAAAGATGATAATATCATTCATGTAGGTGTGGACTACTGCCTTTATGAAGCGATGTGACTTTGTTTTCATCTCAAAAAGCATGGATGATATATATAAGTATATAATATGTCATATATTATATTATTATCATTATATATAGGTAAAATATCTCTTAACTCCTTTCCATAATGATCATTGAAAAATAGAAACGTTACTCATATGCACGTACGACCTACCATCTCCATGACCGTAACATACATCATTTTTCATAACCATATTTCATGATTGGTTTTAAAAGTATAATTTATGTATAAGTATTATAGTTATTACATGATAATTATTATGGAGATGATATAAATATATTATATGTGAAATAATCATATCTTTCCTGATGAAACACACATGAGAAAATAATGCAATTAACACCCAAAACAATGATAATAATGAAAGATTATCAACAAATGTGTAATAATATATTATAAAAAGATCATATATGAAATTATAAATATTAATATGTTTTTATATAAGTTAAAAATATTTTTAAAACCACTATCGAGTAGGTTATAGAGAATTAAATCAAAAGGATATATGAAGTAAGGGATTTCATCACAATATCATTTCATTGAGGAAAATTGTAATGTTATGCACTTAATTTGGTTTATATGGTGTATATACTACCCCATTTACATGTAATATCATGAATAATTAATTATTAATGGTATATTAAGTTTTAATTTTAATTATTTAATCTAAGTGTATTTGGATTAAAACTTACCAAGTGGTAAATAATTTCACATCTAAACTTATTTTCACTAGGTTATATTACTCCTTTTCTTTCTTTGATATTCTAAGATTATGTATGTAATGAATTTTTACTATCTATTGTTTCCTTTACACTTATTTTATGTGTATTTTTAGTTGATACACATAATTGATTAATTGATTAATTTTCACTTTAATGTTATGATCATCATTATAGTTTATTTTATAATCTCATTCTAATCGAGACTGTTTATTCATGAATTTCACTTGAAGTAAATTATTTGATAATTGTATAATAAACCCATTTAATATTATTTTACTATATTTATTCATTATATTTCAAATTATTATTAACATTTTCCCAATATTTGGTAATTAAAATGTTTTAGAAAATATTTTTAAGAAAATATGACTTTCTTTCTCTCTTTAGTTGGAAATTTGTTTTCTTCCAAAACCTGGTTTTCTATTTTTTTATTTTTTTTAACATTTTTAAAATAAATTATAAAAATAATTTTCATACATTTTAACACTTTTTGTTTTTTTTCAAAGGAATCATATGTCATTTTCAAAACAATGCCGGTTTGTCTTTTATTTGAAGTATGAAAGGAATCTTCTCATCATTTTTCAAATAAAGAACTTTACTTTCCTTTTTATAGCATTAAAGGAATGATATTTTTAACTTTTACGAATTTTATGGAATTAAATTCCATCATTACCACCACTTCTTTTAATATTACTTTGTAAGTTTATGAGGGTATTTTTAAAGATTTTTTTAAAAGTGATTTTCAAAGAATATAATTTTAAAAAGTGATTTTCAAAATGAAAAAGATATTTTCATAATTTTTTTAGAGAGGCTTTATGGTATCCCTATTAATAAATGACAAAAAGCATATATTATTACTAAAATGGGTATATTTTTTATTGATACCATCCTTAATCTTTCTATAGTTGTTTTATGATCATTTTGACCAAGGAAAGTATTGACATTCATTTTCCTGATTAATTATTCTATTCGTTAACATTACCTTTAAATATTTTCTTTCATATGATCATTATACATTAAATTTCCTATAAATATCAACATTATTTTTTATGGATGTTTTTATTTCTTAAAACATTTCACATTCTTATATATGATGTTTTACTTAAAAAATTATTTGATTAACTAGGGAAATATTTCCAATCCATATCCTTTAATCGATACATATATCTGATGATAAGGAACATTGATTCATGAATAAAATAAAATATTTTATATATGAGTAATGATTTGTGAATGTAGTGATGGGTGGGTCCTGAACCTTATATATCCCCTCGATGCACCGATAGGTCTTTTGAGACAAATCAGTTGTCCAAATACGATGGGTTTTTACTCATAGATTTAAAATTTCTTGAGGATTGATTTTGAAAATTACTATCTTAAGAATAGATCATTATAATAACTATTTTGAGGATATATCATGGTAGTTTAGACATCCAACATTATGGATTCCATCATTATGAATTTAGTTATTGATATTACATGTCATTATTTGATTATTTAGAATATCTATGGCTAATTTTTCAAAATCATGTGATTATTTATATTCTATTACTTGATCATAATTTATTATTTCCATATTATGATTAAGTTATTGATTAAATTACTTGTGTTTCAGTTACATACCTTTCCATTTTTATTATTATTATTGATTCATGATAGCTTCCGCTGTATGTAATGCTTACAGAGTATTTTAGCTAAAAATAATATTAAACCATTCTCTCATTTGGGATGTGGTTATTTGTATCTTATACCAATATAATAAAACAAACACTAGATCTAAGCTACTGGGGTTAGATTCATTACAATTGGTATTAGAGGAAGTTTAGTATAAATCTTGGGAACTAGATTTTGGAAAACATAGATTAGGGAACATAACCCTATAATATAATTTTAAGATTAGTGTAGAAGAACATCCTAATGTTTTGGTATGGTATATATTTTATGGTTTTTCCTAGAAATACATCCCTGTATAGATACTACAAGTGGAAGTGGTTCTTTCAAAGAGGTACCTATGGGTAATAAATCCAAAAAGGCACATTAGGCTAGAACAGATTATCACTTGGTTCATGACAACAAGACTTACTATGCACCAAGTTTGACACCCCTGTGGGACATTCTTTGGATAATTAAAATTTACTTTAAAAAACATTATAAAGGATTTGAAAATAGGGATATCCCCAAAGAAAATATATTTATGATTATGAGATTAGCTATGCATAAATTCTGATATTAATATTAATTAGTTCACAAGTTTTGATATTCTACATTCTATTTCATAAATATGTGATATAATATATCATATTCCATTGTTTATAATTGGTTCCAAGTAGAAGGAACTTGAACCATGTCAATTCACATAAACAAAAGAGTAATAATGATCATTTATTTGATGGGTTTGAGCCAATAATTCTAAAGGAATTAGTATCCCAAAATTTCTCATCATATGAGGACATAATATACTGTGATAATAAGATAGGGAAATTATTTTCTAAGAATTATAGAATCTAAGGGAAGAAAGAGAAGAAGAGGAAAATAGATAAAAAGAGGTATAAAACAAAGAAGAGAAAAAAGGATTTTCTCACACATAATAATTATGTAAAGAATCACCCTGGGAAATACATGAAGGGATTGAAAGTTTTTTATAAGTGTGCAGAAATGTGTCACAAAGTAATAGAATGTAAAGGGAAGAAATAAAACACTACTAATCAATGTTTCAACTATAGGTAAATGAGTCACTACAAAAAAAAATTCCCCAATCATCACGGTAATATACCTTATAAGAATCTAAGGGATCAAGGTTAAGCTTATGCTATTTATGAAATAAAAGTGGAATGATTAATCTTCTTCTGTATTTGGATCTAAGAAAAATGTTGTAAAAGTAGTTTACCAATGATATTCTCTTGAAAAGTATTATGAAGTATATAATTATTGTATGACCTTACTATTTCATTAAGGATTATTAAGGACCATTAATATGTTCTTGATGTTGAGATAACGATTTTGGGATAAATATATAATTGATATGGATAATTTAAATTGGATAGTTATGACTACCATGGAACTGATTAATGATTTGGTGAAAAAGTGTTTATATTATCATTGATGGAATTTACATTTTTTTATTTAAATAATATATCCAATGATCTATTTTTTATTTAAGTAATAAATAAAAATCATGTTTTCAATAAGGTTATATGGTAATTTATATTATTACCAAGTCTAAGAGAATACACGATGAAGGTATTCAAATGTTTAGTATGTGACGATTAAGAACCAATTCACATTGTATGAAAAATTAATGGTAAGTTCATTTTAGAAATTCAGAAAACTTATTTATAATTTTTTTTGCCTTTTTTAATGGATCATAAGTTTAACCATTTATTAAATGGTTTAAGTTGAACTTTGGATGAGGTTTTAGAGATTAATGCATTACTTCACTATATGATGGTTTATGAATATTGGATAAAATATGCTAACCTTTTTTTATAATATTAATAACTAGATATTTAAGGAATAAATTATCATTATATTATGGATCATAAAATCTATGAAAAGTAAATTTTAGTGCTTCAGCCATAAAAAATTAATTTTTTGAAATTCATTTCTTGGATTGAGCAACATATTGAAAATTTGTCCAAGCACAACCAAAGAATGAAATTGTTCTTATGAAATAAAAATGCATCAAGAATGTATATTTACTCATATTATTTGATAGTAAAATGATTCCTAAACTCAAATAAAAAGATATTGAAACAAAATTTTATCCTAATAGCTTAATTTAGGATGAACTAATGGTCTTTTAGATCATCCCAAATTTATGGCTTTTATGCCCTTAACTTTCCATTTAACATTCAGTTTCTTGTGATCAATAACCTGAATCACTCTCTATAATTATTTATGCCTTTTCTTCCTTGTCCATGTTTTTATTTCACAACTATTTTATCTGACTTAGAAACGTAGTTATGTGTCATTTTAGATGACCATCGTACTTCCATTTTTCTCTTATTAAGAGGTTATTTTATTAACCCTTTTACAACGTGGGTTTTTCAAAAGTGGTATTTCCAAATATCAAACTTTTATTTTTGAGATCAATTTCAAGTCGTGAGGATGAAATTTATTTAATGTGCTAAGAATTTAACACACTTAGATTTTAAAATAATAATGTTTTATTTGATAGAATATGTAACATGAAACACCAATATTAGAAGAAAATACAACTCCCTAAGACTTTACGATATATTTATTTTTAAATAAATTCAATATATTAAATATATTTAATTAAAATAAATGACGAGTTCATATTACATTACATAAAACTATGAGTATAGATTGTGTTACAAACAACACTAAGTTTAGGTTTCATTACATGATACACTCAGTATAGCTTGCGTTATACACAACACCGAGTTTAAAGGAAATGTGAAATATTATGAAAATATTATTATTAAATACAAAAATTTTGATGTAACCATTGAATTATTATGTATTAATATATCTAATTAAATTATTCAAAAAAAATTTATCTATTGATTAGTAAAAATAGAATCATTTATAATAAAAATAAATGTAAACTAAAAATATATTTTTTTTTCTAAAAGACAGTTTAGTCGTGATTTGCACACATAATTTAAAAATAAATTTTACCACATTTGTAAAATTTTTCTGATAAGAGAAAATAAAGTTTTTAAATATTAATATAAAAATAATCTCAGGGTGATTTTTTGAGGTTTTTATGAAAAAATTCATTTTTGATGAATAGTGAAAAATACTAGATTTTAATTGAAATCCGCCTTTTCATTTAAATAAATTATAATGTTAAATTATATATTTAATTGTAATTAAAATAAAATTAGTTCAATGTTTTATCAATTAATATAATTTATTTAATTTTAATTACTTTAATATTGAATTTAGATATAAAAACATTGCAAACTTTTGAACATTTTCACTTTAAAAACCCACTTTCTTATCACGTCTACGAACTTAATTTTAAAATAAAATTTTCCACTTCGATGAATTAAATTAGGATAAATAAATTATATATATAATTTTATAATAATTTATAATGTCTAATAAGTTCTACTTAATTTATGACCAAAATGAATATTGAATGTAGTAAAAATTAATTAATTTGTTAAGGTAAAAATGAGTTTATCTGGGGGTTAAACTAAAAAGATAAGGGTAAATATGACCAATAATCTTATATAAAAACTATTTTATGGTCATATGTATAAGATTAATTATATTATGTTCTATAATTATCCATTTTGGACCATTATGACAATTGAAAAATGTTTGAGAACTCAATTATTTTTTAAAATACCTTGTATGTCCTCTCCCCCACTTATAAAAGGCCAACCGCTCTCCTCTCTTTTTAACACCTTAAAACCTATTTGTTTTAGATATTACCTAAAAATTTAACTTCCAAAAAACCATCAACTTATCCTATAATCATTAGTTTGGGTATAAATCCAACATAATAAGGCATTAGTTAAAACCTAAGGAGGATACCCGAAGAAGATGTGATGTTCTTCAACGAGCGTCTTTATTTTATTTCTTTACCCACCACTTTAAATTATTAATAAAACATGATGATATAATAACCTCAGTATATTTTATATACCGGTGTGTTTTAATAAAATTTGAATGACCTATAACCATCTCTACTTCTATCAAATGGGTTACGAAATCATTGTTTGTGTGTAAGGCGTACTATCGCCTCACAAACTGATCTCATTCGTTCCTCCATTAAAACATTTCATGGTTGGGTATGATGATGGATATAAAGTATATATATGATATATATAAAATATTTATACATCCATATTCATTATATCATATATATATATATATATTTTACATTATTTTTTGGATACGATAATGTTGTTCGTGTGTACGATGAACTACTGCGTCACTAAGTGATGTGATTCACCTTTCACTAATTATTTAAATGGAATATAATAAGGTTAAATTTATTGATTATATGTGATATAAATGACATAATTATGATATCTATACATTTTTATCATTATTTAATGATAATATATATAATTTTATTTCTTACCTTTTCACTCACTTAAAGATGATAACATCATTTTTGTACGCGTGGACTACCACCTTCACGAAGTGATGTGCCTCTCTTTTCATCACAAAAACACATGAATGATATACATAAGTATATGATATGGTATATATAATATTATTATATTTATATAAAGTTAAAATATAACTTACCTCCTTTCTATAATTATCATTGAAAAATGGAAACGTTACGCATGCGTACGTACGAGCTACCGTATCCATAATCGTAACATACTTCATTTTCATAACCATATTAAATGATTGTTTTTAAAATTATAATTGATTTAAAAATATAATAATTATTTTATGATTATTATTCTGAATATGTTATAAATATATTATATTCAAACTAACTAGATCTTTCATGGTGAACCACACATTATAAAACATAGAAATTAACACCCGAAACAATGAAAATAATGAAAGATTATTAATCAACGTGTAATAAGATGCTATAAAAGGATCATATATGATATTATAAATATTAATATGATTCTTTTTTAAGTTAATGAAAATTTTAAAACTACTAAACAGGGGGTTAAATAATGTTCAGTCAAAAGGAAGTGTGGGGTAACACATTTCGTCTCAATCTCATTTAATTAAGGCACATTGTAATGTAATGAACCTAATTTTTTTAGATGGAATGTATACTTACCATTTTAAATTTAATATCATTAATAATTAATTATTCATGGTATTTTATGTTTTAATTTGAATTATTTCATCTAATGGGAATTGAATTAAAATTTACCAAGTGGAAAATAATTTCATAACTCAACTTATTTACATTAGGTTTAATTACTCCTACGTTTTATTTTTCATTCTATGATTCTGTGTGTGATGAGTATTTAAAATATATTGTTTTATTTCTAATTATTTTATGTGTATTTAAACTTTATACACATAATTTATTCATTTACAAATTCTTACTTGAACATTATAATTGTATTCAGGGTTTATTTCACAATCTCATTCTAATCGAGATTTCTTATTATTGAATTTCAGTTAAAGGAATTTTTTGATAATTTTTAAATAAACCCATTTAATTTAGTTATCATCTATTTATTCATGATATTTAAAATTAATGTTACCATTTTACCAGTATTTTTTATTTAATTTTTTTTGAAAATGTTTTTAAGAAAATCCAACTTCATATCTCTCTTTGGTCGGAAATTTTTCTTCTTCAAAAAACATTTTTTCTAAAATTGTTTTCAAAAATGTTTTTAACTGTTTCAAAATAATTTATTAAAGTAATTTTCACCCACTTTTACTATTTTAATTTTTTTCAAAGTAATCTTATTTTGTTTTCAAAAAAATTCTCGTTTGTCCTTTATCAAAAATTTTAATGGAATATTTTAATCATTTTATAAACAAGGAACTTTTATAACATTTTTGTAGTACAAAAGGAATGTTATTTTTAAATTTTATGTAATTTAAAAAATTACCAAGAATCATTACCATCATTTATTTGAAGCTTCCTTTGCATGTTCATGATTATCTTTTTAAATAAAATGTTTTTAGAAGTTATTTTCAATGAAAATGATTTTAAAAAGTGATTTTCAAAATGAAAAGAATATTTTACTCACAAATGTTTTTAATGATATTTTATTGTATTTATATTTTTCAATGATAAAACCCTTTAATATTACTCCAATGGGTATATGTTTTATTGATACCATAACTATTATTTATTTTGGTGAATTATGATCATTTTGACTATGGAAAGTATTAACATTCACTTTATTGATTAATTTTTGCAGTCATTACCTTTCCCTTAATGTATTCAATTTTCTATGATCAATAGAAATTAAATTTCCCCTAAATATAAAAATTATTTATTATGGATATATTTATTAATTAAACCATACCCCATTCATAAATACAATGTTTACTTTGAAAGTTTTTTGATTGACTGGGGAAACTTGATAATCTGTATCCTTTACTCGATAAAGATTTTTGATGATAAGGAACATTTATTAATTAATTAAATATATTATTAGATATATGGGGAATGATTTGGAAATGTAGCAACATTTTCAGCAAATAATTTATATATTCCCTTAATGCATCTATAGGTCTCATGAGACAAATCATTTGGAAAAATTAGGTGAGTTTATACCCACAAATTCAAACTTTCTTCAGGATAGATCATGATAGTAACTATCTTAAGGATAGAACTTGAAATTAACTATCTTGAGAATATATTTTTATAGTTCAGATGTCCCAAATTATGAATTCCATCATTATGTATTTAGTTTTTTATATTATATCTGATTATTTAATTAGTTCGAATATCCATGGATAACTTTTCAAGATCATGTGATTATTTATATGGAATTAATTGATCATCATTTATTCCTAGAATATTTTGATCAAGTTACTAATTAAAAGGAATGTGTTTCAATTACATACCTTTCTATGTTTTCTATGCTTATTGATTGATGATAGCTTCCACTATACTTCACCCTTACTGAGAATTTGAACTCACCCTTATTTTGTCTTTTTTCCTCAGGAACCCATAACGTGTACTATGTTTGATATGCAAGGAAATGTTGGAGGGAATAATGTTATTCATAAAAAAATATGATGTGATTTTTATTTTCAAATGTATTGAATGAATCAATTATGTATCTATTTTACCTGCACTAATAAACTATTTGGTCCTTCGGGATGCAATTACTTATATCTAATTCCAATGTAATAAAGTAGGCACCGACTCTAAGATGCTGGGGTCAGGGTCTTTACAATCAGTATCAGAGAAATTTTAGTATAAAACTTCATAATTAAATTTAGTAAAATATTGATCAGAGAACATAAAACTATAATAAAATTTGACGATAATTATATAAGAACATCCTAATGTTTTGGTAAGGCAGTGATTATGTGGTTTTTACAAGAAATATATCCCTATCTGGATACTACTTGTGGATGTTGTTTTGGATAGAGGTACCTAGGGGTAATAACTCTGAAAAGGGAACTTTGGTCTAGACCCGATCATCACCCGGTGCATGAAAATGGGCCTTATTAGGCATTAGATTTGACACGACCACAAGATATGCTTATTATAATTCACATTTCCTTCACAAACCATTATAAAAGAATTAAAAACAGGGATATTCCTAAAGAAACTATATTTATGATTATGAGATGAGATATAAATAAAATTTTAAATTTATGTTAAGTTTTTCAAAAGTTATAGGATTATACATTTTGTTTCATAATGATATGTTATAATCTAGTGTATTCCATCATTTAGAAATGGCTCCCAGTAAAAGGAATTGGAACCACATCAATACACGCAATCCAAAGAGTAATAATGATCATTTATTTGATGATTTTAAGCCAATATTTAAAAAAACTATTCTAACCAATATTCTCATCATATGAGGAAATAATATCATATTATAATAAGAAAGATAAATAATTCTCTAAGTATTATGGCATAGAATGGAAAGAAGAGAAGAAGAGGAAAAAATAAAAAATATGGATAAAGTAAAGAAAATAAAGAAGGATTTTCTCACATGTGATAACTATGGAAAGAATTACCCTAGGAAATGATTGAAGGGATCTAGAGTTTGTTATAAGTGAAGAGAAAAGGGTAACTAGGGAAAAAAATCAAAAGGGAAGAAAAAAAACATTTCTATTCAATGTTTTAACTATAGATAAATAGGGAGATATGAAAATAAATTCTCCAAACCTCAATGGAATATACCTCAGAAGAATCTAAGGGATCATGGCCAAAATTATTCTCTTGATGAAACAGAAGTGGAATGAATAATGTGATTCTGTATTTGGATCCAAGATTTTTCTTAAATATTCTAATCATAAGTATTATGAAATATATAAGGATTGTATTATTGTATAATTTCATTAATATTTGAGAGAATATATTTAATGATACTGATGACTATAAAAAATGATTCAGTGGGAAGCAGAACTTCTTTGAAAACACATAATTTAGGACCCTTAATATGTTCCTGATGCTAAGATAATGATTTTGGGATAAAGAGATAATTTTTATGGATAAAGTAAATTGGATAGTGCTGACTACCATGGAACTATTTAATGACATTTTGACAAAAAAAAAATTGTAATCATTGATGGAATTTATAATTTTTTTGGATTTATGGAATATATCCAATGATCTATAATTTATTTAAGGAATAAAGAATAATGCATATTTTCAATAATGTTATATGGTAATTCAGTTTTTTACATTGTTTCAAGAGAATACATGAAAAATGTATTCATATGTTTGGTATGTGAGGATTAAGAGCTACTTTATATTGTTTAAGAGATTAATGGTAATTTAATCTTGGAAATTCAGTGAAATTTTTTCTATTTTTTAGACATAGGAATTATTTAAAGGGTTATAAGGTTAACCATGTATTAAATACTTTAATTTAAACATTAGATGAGGTTTTAAAGATCAATTCATTACTTCGCTATATGAATATTTATGCATATTTGATAACCTATACTAACCATTTTTTAATAATAATAACTATAGATCAAAGTATTAACATATCATTATATTATGGATCTTATGATCCATTAAACGTAAATTTTAGTGCTTTAGGAATAAAAATAATAATCTATTGAAATTCATTTCTTGGAGTAAGTGATGGATTGGAAATTGACCAAATAACAATTAAAGGATGAAATTGTACTTATCAAATAAAAATATATCAATTCAATAAATTTACTTATATTATTAGATTATAAAATAACTATTCAACTCTAGGAAAATAATATTGAAATAAAATTTTATCATAATAACTTTTTTGTGTTGAATTGATGGATTTTTTAGTCATCATAGATTTATGGATTTGAGGCCCTTAACACTCCATTGATCATTCACTTGCTTGTGATTAATGACCTCAATAACTATCTATAATTATTTATGATTTTCCTTCTATGACCATATTTTCATTTCCCACCTATGTTATCCTACTTGGAAACCTAGTTATGTGTTATTACAGATGACCTTCACACTTCCTTTTATCTCTTATTAAGGGGATGTTTTATTTACCCTTTTATGATGTGGATGTTTAAATAATGGTATTTAAAATTATCAAAATTTTATTTCCAAGATCAAGTTTAAATTCTGAAGATTCGATTTATTTAATGTGGAAAGAATGTAACACCCTAATATTTTAAAATAAGAACATTATATTTGATAGCACATTCAATACAAAATACTAAGATTTTAAGAAAATATAATACCACAAGACTTTACAATATATTTAATTTTAAATAAATTTAATCTCTTTAATAACATGAATTTTATGGAACATTTTGTTTTTTTTAAAATTACATAAAACATTGAGTTTATCTTGTATTACATGCAACAATAAATTTAATTTTCATTACATGTAACACTTAATTTATCTTGCGTTACATGATACAATGAGTTTAAATGAAATGTGGGATATTACTAAAATATTATTATTTAATATAATAATTATAAACTAGTTTTTAAATTAGTGGTTATGAATAGTACTAACTAAATTATGAAAAATTTAGTTATTTATTAATTAGTAATAATATAAGAATATTTTTGATGAAAAATATGTTTTCTGAAAAATTTTATTTTTTTTCCTAAAAGATGGATTAATCGTGATTTTCACACATTATTTAGAACTAATTTTTACCAATTTAATCAAATTTATATGAAAAAACACTATTTTTGAAATATTAATATCAAAATTATATTAGGTTTAATTATTGATATTTTTCTAAAAAGTTTCATTTTTTGAGGAATAGTGAAGAATACTGGATTTTAATTGAAAACTACCTTTTCGTTAAAAAAATTTATAATGTTAAATTATATTATTAATTAGTTTTAAAGTAAAATTATTTTAATTTTATATCAATTAATCCAATTTAGTTAATTTTAATCATTTTAATGTTGAAATTATATATAAAAACTTTGCAAACTTTTGAAAATTTTCACATTAAAAATCCGATTTCTGATCATGTTTATAGAATTAATTTTAAATTAAAATTTTACATTTTTGTGAATTTAATTTTAAAAAATGGATTCCATATCTGTAATGAGCACAATTTATCATTTATAATGATTTTAAATTAATTTTTGATCAAAATGAATAGTGAATGCAGTAAAAATTAATTAGAGCGGTAAAGGTAAAAATGTGTTTACTGGGGGTTAAACTAAACAAATATGGGTAAAAATGATCTATAAACTTGTCTAAAAACTATTTTCTAGCCATATTTTAACCATTACACCTATAAGGTTCTAGAAGGTTCCATTTTGTACCCTTATTACGTATGAAAAACGTGGGATCACTCAATTCTTTTCAAAAATACCAACTTTGTCCTCTCCCCCACTTACAAAAGGCCACCCACTCTCCTCTCTTATTAACACATTAAAACTTATTTGTTTTAGCCAATAACTAACCAAACCACTTATAAAATTCACTCCCCTCATCCTAGAATCCTTATTTTTGGCAGAAACCCAACCTAGGAAGGCATTATTAAAAACATAAGGAGGATACCCAAAGAAGAGATAATGTTCTTAAACGAGCATCTTTATTTTATCTCTTTCTCCACCTAATTAAAGTCTTATTAAAACATGATGATATAATAAAATCATTATATTATATATATTGGAATATTTAAATAATAATTTCATGACATAAAACCATCTTCACTTCCATCACATGGGTTACAAAATCATCATTCATGTGTACGGCAGACTACCGCCTTATGAATCGATGTCATTCATTATTCTATTACCACCTTTCACAGTTAAGTATAATGATGGATATAAAGTATATATATTTTATGTATAAAATATTTATACTTATAGTTTCATTATATCATATATATATATATATTACATTCCATTTCGTAGGGGATATGATGACGACACTCGTGTGTACGAAGGACTACCGCCTCATGAAGCGATGTGATTCATCTTTCACTAAAACTTTAGATGGAATGTAATATGGTTAATGTTAATAATGATATGTGATATAAATTAAATAATTATGATATTAATTAAATAATTTTCATTCAATAAATATTATATATATCATTTTCTTTCTTACATTTTCACTCACTTAATGATGATAACATCATTCGTGTACGTGTGGACTACCGCCTCCATGAAGCGATGTGACTGTCCTTTCATAACCACACCACATGAATGATATATATAAGTATATTATATGTTATATATTATATTATGATAATTATTTAAAGGAAAAATATTACTTACCTTCTATCCATAATGATCATTGAAAAATGGAAATGTTAGTCATGTGTACGTATGACATACCATCTCCATGATCGTAACATACATTATATTTCATAACCATATTTACAAATTAGTTTTAAAAGTATAATTGAATTTAATATATGATAATTATGTAAATTTTATTATTCTATATATCATATAAATATATTATATGTGGAAGAACCAAATCATTCATAATGAAACACGCATGAGAAAACAAGGTAATTAACACCAGGAACAATGAAAACAATGAATGATTATTAATGAATGGGTAATAAGATGTTATAAAATTATCATATATGATATTATAAATTTTAATATTTCTATAGTTTAAGTTAATAACATGTTTAAAACCACTATAAATGAAGTTAAATAACGATTGATTAAAAGTAAGTGTGAGGTAAGAGATTTTGTCTCAATTTCATTTCATTAAGGAACATTGTAATGTTATGCACCTAATTTCTTTTATATGGAATATATATTACCAAATTTCCTTTTAATATCATGAATAATTCATTCTTAATGGTATTTTAAGTTTTAATTTTAATTATTTCATCTGATGGAATTTTAATTAAAAGTTACCAAGTGGTAAATAATTTCATAACTCAACTTCTTTTCATTGGTTTATATTACTCATTCGTTGTCTTTGATATTATAATATTATATGTGTAATGGATTTTAACTATATATTTCTTTATTTCCACCTATTTTATGTGAATTCATATCTTATACACATAATCAATTCATTTTCTAATTCTCACTTTAATGTTATGATCATCTTAAGGGATTATTTCTCAATATCATTCTAATCGAGATCGTTTATTCTTGAATTTCATTTGATGAAAATTATTTGACCATTCTCTAATAAAACCATTTAATTTTCTTGTCATGTAATTATTCATGATATTTCCAAGTAATAGTAATATTTTCCCACTCTTTAAAACTTAAAATGCTTTTAAGAAAATTCGACTTCATTTCTCTCTTCGGTCAAAAATCTGTTTTCTTTCAAAACCATGTTTTCTCAAAATGTCAGAAAATATATTTTTAACAACTACTAGAAAATTAAGCTATAAAAAAGGTTTTTAACCATGTATATAGACACCAAAACTATTGATATATGATATAACCATGGTTTATCTAGATTTGGCCCCTATTATCATGGAAATAGGGCAGAGGCTGTAGCCACAATTGATAACTATGAAAATAGACCTATTTACATGGTTCAAACCATGGAAATAGACCTGTAACCATGGTTTGAAAATGTAAATAGGCCTATTTAAATGATTCTCAATAGTTTCTATAGCCTTTTCCATGAATACCTACTTCCATAGTTACAATATGTGGCTATAGTCTTACTTATAGAAATAGTTTGTAACCATGGAATTATACTAGTAGCCATTGTATAAACCATGGAAATAGGTCTATTTTCAAGATTATAAACCATGACTATAACTTCCACATGACAAAAAAAACTCTAGACTACAATATTAAAATATTCATATCCTCCCCAAAAACCACCAAAAAAATCATTTAGCATTTAAAATAATTACATAACTATTAGAAATACCTTTAATGAATCATCAAATAATTTTTACCTATTTATGATAACTTAAAATGGATGAAAAGAAATAGTTTTGGGTTCTAAAAATATTAAATAGTTCATAGTTTTGAAAAAAACCATGACACTGAATAGGGAAATTTATACAAAAATAGATTGAAAAAAATAAAATAAAACATGTAATAGAAATATGCAGCAATTAGTGAAATCAGTCCAATAAATACATGGATGAATAATAACCACTAATCCCTAAATTAAAATTTATTTCATTCTAATGTTTGGGTGATATCAACATAAATACATAAAAGGGACCCCAATGTTTAAGCCTTCAACATCAGTTTGAACATAACTCTTAACAATCTACTTCAGAGTGGACTTGGGATCTCTAGGAAAATCCATGGTGACGAGGCAATGATTTTAATCATATCTCTAAAAACGGATCATGTATTGCAATATTTCTTTCATTTTTTAAGTATCTAGCACATGAGAACAAAATTGAGGAAGTTTTAAAAAATATGAGACTGAAATTGAAAATTTTTGTAGTGAGGTTAAGATAATTATGATATAAATGAAGGACCCCAGAACACCCTAAGTGGGGAGGGTCAAATCAGGGTGTCAAATTTTTCTTTTAAAATGATGGATTTTATTCCCACATTAGTAGGAACCTATTTAACCTTTCTGATGAGAAAGATAAGAAAAAAACAATCACATTCAAAGAGAAGACACATCAATTTTACTTGGTTCACTAGTAAGGGAAAAGTCCAAGGAGTATACACTGATAGGTTGTTAGTCATACCAAATTCCACTAATCTTCACTAGTTGTAAAGTAAAAAAGTTTAGCATAGTCACTCAATTCTAGGGACACTACCTTTACTAGGATTTAGGGATAGCACACCATGTCCCTCAAATCACTTCGGTTGAATCCCCCATTCTCACTAAGTTGGGAAGAACATGAAATTAGTTTATCAACATGAAGGCCACTTCAATGGGTTGGAATTAAATCATACATTCTCACCTATAGACAGATTCTTTGTGGAAGTCTTGTTGCCCCTACTGATGTTATCTACTATTCTGTGTACTCCGTGTTTGCGAGTTTATCCTCTGCAAACTGATCTTCTTCCTCCGCCTACCTCACTGCACCATATACTATGAGTGCTTTGTGTACTACCTCCGCAAACTGTGCTTGTGTACTACCTTCCCAAACCGCATCTGCATATTGCTTCTGCACACTGCTTCTGTGTAATGCTTCCACGTACCACTCCCACGTACCGCTTCATTGTACCTCTTCTTCTTAGCGAACCAACTCCTCCTCCACGAACTATCTTCCATGAACCATATTCCATGAACCGTATTCCATGAACCATATTCCATAAATATTTCATGGATCATGAAATATGGTATGCGAATAAAGAACCTCTAACCACATTTCAAGAATGGTTTGCGGAATTAAAAACGGTATACAGACTGCTTAGGAGGAACGATTCGTGGAGCGAAGGAGGTTCTTGGGAAGGCCTATGGATCCCAAAAGGAAAATAGTTCACAAGATGGAGTGTTGTTTGTGAAAAAAAGGTCATGTTTTGTAAAGCCATAATGGGTGTCATTTGCAGAAATGAGGTAGTAATTTGTGCCGCCACGTAGGGAGAATGGAGGTACGTGGACCGCAGAGGGGATATGGTTCAGGGGAGATGCACTGTACATGGTGAAGGCAATACCATATCGAAGATTTGTTAAATCCTAGTTTATCAGATTATAAGGATATATTTACAATATAAGGAGCACTAATTCATTCATTAGAAAGTGACACTGAGATTAAAAATCATTGGGGAAATTTGGTGAAGTCTAGAATAGTTTATAGGAAGACAACCCCACAAAGGAGAATTTGATTAGAAATTAGAATGGAATTTGGTGAAGTCCAAAATGGTTCACAGAAGATGGTTTACAGAACACAGTTCATGAAATATGGTTTTAAAAAGACAATTTTCAGAGGAGGAGTTGGTCTGAGGAGAAGAAGTGGTACGCAGAAGTGGTACCTGAGAGCAATACGTAGAAGTGGTGTGCAAAAGCAGTATACTGATTTAGTTTGGGAATGTAGTACATGGTTGTGGTTCACAGATTCATTATGCGGTGCAATGCAGTATGTGGAGGAAGAATACCAGTTCGTAGAGGACAAGTTCACAAATGAATAGTATGAAGAATAGTATATTACCTATTTAGGGGAAAATGAGACTTCAATATAGAATCTATCTATAGTTGAGGAGTTATGATTTAATTCTAACCCAAGCGACCTTTAAGTAGATAAACAGAGTTCAAATTCTTTCCAATACTGTGAGCAAGGGGGAGTCAATAGAAGTGATCTGAGGGACGTAGTGTGCTATCTTTAAAACCTTGTAAAGGCAGTGTGCCTAGAATAGAGTGAATATGATAAACTTCTATACTCCACAACTAGTGAATATTAATGGACTTTGGTATGACCAAAAACCTATCGACGTATGCTCCTTAAACGTATCCCTTAGTGGTGAACCAAGTAAAATTATCGTGTCTTCTCTTTTCATGTGATTGTTTATTTTTTATCTTTCTAATTATAAAAGTTTAACTAGTTTCTACCAATGTGGGAACAAGATCCATTAGTTTAAAAAAAAATTGACTCCCTGATTTACCCCTCCTATCTTAGGGTGTCCCTAGAATGAAAATATTTCATTCTACTCCTTTCTTTATTCTATGTTCTTAGTACTATTGAATTTATCCATTCTCCACCATAGGAAATAAAACCAAAGAACCAAATTATATATTGTAGAGCTTAAATCACTCTCCCCCTAGATCATATCTACCCCCATAAACCTGCATCACTTTCACAAATAGATTAAAATAGTTAAAACAATTTAAAAGGGGGGACTTCGTAACCTCCTCATGCACGGGGAGGTGGATAAACACTAAGGTTCAACCGATACTTCTCAAACACATGTACCAACAATGGTTTGGTTAGTATATCATCTATTTGATCATCAGTTCCAACTTGATCCATTTTAATCATTCCTTGTTCCACTTTTTCCTTGATGAAGTGATATCTTATTTCAATGTTTTTCATACAAGAATATTGAACAAGATTATTTGTAAGATCAATTGCACTCTTGTTATCATAGTGAATCACCATTGTCTAGTTCACATCATCACCAATATCAGTTAATTATTTCTTCATCCAAAGTAGTTGTGTGAAAGACTTTGTAGCAGAGATTTATTCATCTTCAGCTGTATTGGGAGAAGTGATTTACTCTTTCTTACTCAACCATCCCACACATTTATTGCCAATAAATAATGATACATCACCTGTAGATTTTATATCCACCATATCTCTAGCCTAGTCACCATCAAAAAATGATGAAAATTCATTATATTTTCTTGCAGCAAAGTATAAGACATTATTGTGAGTATCTTAAATATACCTCATGATTATTTTCATTGTTGTCATATGTTCTTACTTTGGATTACTTTGAAAGTGGCATGCTAAGCATGTTGAAAATACCATACCTGGACATGTTTTAGTCAGATATAATAAGATTCCAATGATTCTCCTATACATTGTGGGATATAAAGAAGTCCCTTATTTATTTTTTTCCCAATTTTGTCCCAACCACAATCAGAGTCGACATTGGTTTGGAATCATGCATATTGAATTTCTTTAGCAACTCATTTTCATACTGTTCTAGAGAAATGAAAGTGTAGTCTTTCCTCTAAATCACTTATAGACCTAAGAAGTATTTTAGTTCACCAATCATAGACATTTAAAATTCTGATTTTTAGGTGATTGGAAAATTTATCCAATGATCCCTACCTGCTTCCACCAAATATAATATCATCTACGTACACTAGAACCATAAACTGATCCTTATAATCATTCTTCAAATAGATATTGTGATCAAATCGTCCTATTTTAAATTCGATCTTCCTTAGATAATAATACATCCAAGAGTACGATTATCATGGTGCCTTATTTAGACTATAGATAGCCTTTGTTAATATGAAAACCTTCATTTCATCATTAACAAGAAGAAACCCACTAGTTTTTCAATATAGAATTTTTCTTCAAGAACACCATTTAAGAAAGATATATTAACATCCATGTGATACACTTTGTATTCTCTTTAAATTTCTATGGAAATAAATAGTCTAATTGAATCTAATCTTGCCATGAGAGAAAATTTTTCTTCAACATCAACACCTTTAATATGGGAATAGCCTTTACACACTATCCATGCCTTATTATTTATCACATTTCCATGATTATCATTTTTTTTTGAAAATCTACTTCATACCAATACCATTGTGGGTTTTGGGTATCTTAACTAGATCCCATGTTTGATTATTATCAATTTGATCCAACACTTAATTCATGTATTTAACCCATGATTAATCATTTGTATCTTATTCAAATGAGGATGGTTCTACAACTAATATGAATGTAGATTGTTCATTATTCCTAATTCTCCTTGTCTGCGTCAGAGCTATCCAATCCCCAACGATGTTGGATTGATCAATTTATTCTCTTCAATTTCTCCTATTGGAGTATGATCCTTGGACGTATCCCTTAGTGGTAAACTAAGTAAAATTGACATGTCTTCGCTTTGAATGTGATTTCTTGTTTTATTATCTTTCTTATTAGACACTATTAACATATTCCTACCAATGTGGGAAAAATATCCATCAGTTTAAAAGAAAAAGTTGACACCCTGATTTACTGTAACGCCCCGACCCCAGCTACCCAGAGTCGGTGCATTACTTCGTAACATTGGCATGATCACAAAAGATCAAGTCTCGAAAGACCGATTAGTTTAGTAGCCTTGGAAACACTAGATACATTCGTAAACGTTACATTACATCATAAAGTGAAAAACTACAATAACAAAGTCTCCATAGTCCACACTCATATCCTCTTCTGACTATCCCTGCAGGTCATTCATAAAATACTTCTTCACATCCTGGAAAATATTAAAACATTGAAAGGGGTGAGCTCAGATGCTCAGTAAGGATAACAATATTGCGGAAGCTTTCATAAATAAACATTAACATTTAAGGCAATGTATAACTAAAACAAAAGTCTTTTAAACTTGAACTTCAACATAATATGGCAAAAGTAAATTGAGATAATGCCATTCACTTCTTCACATGGATATTCTACTGGTCGAATAATCACATGCAAAATCAATAACCACTTTCATAATGAGGGGATGTATAATGCCGGACATTCTGAAACATTTTGTCAAGGCCTCGGCCAAGACGTCTAAAATGATTAAGGCCTCGGCCAAAACCATAAATCAAATTGGGAAAGGGTCTCGGCCAATTCCACGTCTAGTTGTCTCATGAGACCTACCGATGCATCGAGGAGCTATAGCGGGCTCCACCCGTCACTTATTAAGTCCAATACATTCCTCATATGAATAGGTTTAAACATATCATAAACCATAACATAATCGTATCACATAAAACATGCATAAAGGAAACATAAAATTTCCACATTTCAATCACAAGATATCAATACAACACATTGATATAATAAAAAAGCTTTCAAAACCATTTTCAATACCAAAATAAAAGAAGGTTAAAACTTTGTATTTATTTTTCATTAAAAAAATGGCTTGTAGAGGAAGCCGAAACTCAAATAATGGTCACGACGGCGGAGAAGTCGTTGTCGCCGCCTAAGTACGGAAAGAAAAACATTCCCTTTTTGTCGTTTAGTAAAACGCTTCGTATAAAAATATTCCTTTTGAATAAACGTAAAAGTCATAGGGGTTTATACACCGTATAAAAGGAAGTTGTGTATAAAACCAAATACGCCTCAATGAAAGGGGATTGAGACGAAGTCCTTAAAAGATCATTTTTAAAATAAAATAGATCTATTATGTGTATTCACTATAGGTACACATAAAGAAAGTAAAAATACAAAATAGGACATAATAATATCGTGACATAAATTGAAAGTAGGAGATTAACCCAAAGAATGGAAGTTGGGTTAAGAAATTCCCTTACCTCGTGTCTGACTTGACTCAACCGTTCTTTAACCTCATGAATAATAAACTAGAGTTAATACATACCTTATTAAGAACCATTTTCAATTTCATTATCCTTTTTATATCACTTATTACAATGATATGAACATTATGTAATTATTTAAGTTAATAACGGTCGTTTTGTCGATCTTTGGTACTTGAGTCAAAAATAAACTTCTTATAATTACAAGTTGTTCATGTGGTGAAATATCCATTATATCCAGAATTATATTCATGATGTAGATATCATATATATCATATATACAGTATATACATTCATTCATAATGTCACGTAACATTTAGAGGTAAGAAATGAAATGCACCATTCATGGAGACGGTAAGCCGTACGTACGCATGAACGCTACTTTCATTTCTATTTCGTATTTAATGGAATGAAATCATAATGATATAAATTTATAATATAATTACAGTATAATATAGTGTATAATACCATTTAATCCATCCTTTATACATCCCACATATGGCATTAACGATTCAAATCACTTTGAGGGGGCGGTAATCCGCACTTCCTAAAATGAAATTATCGCGTTTTACCCATAATGGAAATCATAAAGTATGCCATAAATGAGAAATACAGAAGCATAAGTAAAACATAAACATATTATATATCATATATAAAAATAGTGACATCTTAATGGCCACCTTTGAAGGTGTTATATGAGTGTTGAACAATCATCGTTTCGTGAGGCAGAAATTTGCCATCCACAGAAACCCTATGTTCTTTAACCATTAGATGTAGGTGTGTGTAAGTGTAGATCGAATCCTTCTTATAACAACATACTAGTATATTTAGGATACTGGTGTTGTTACAAAAGAAATGAATAAAAAGAGTTTAGGGGGTTGGAGAAGAAAAATGAAACAAAACAACATTATAGAAGACATTACCTCAAAATCGGGTAACTCTTTTTGATTTGAGCTAAAGGCTTCTTTGGGAAGAGTTCTGCCCAAAGTGAGGCTTCTAGGAGTAAGGGAGGAATGTTGGGAGAGTATTTGGGCAGAGGTTGGCCGAGCCAAATGGCTTGAAAGTGTAAATGAGGTGGGAGAGGTGGGGGCCTTTTATAAGAGGAGAGGAGGGGCTCTTTTGGAAAGATTGAAATGTTACATTATTACACAATGCTTTTCGGATTCTAAAGGTCCCACACTTATATAATTCGAGGATAAGGTGATAAGGGTTCGAAATCTCCTCATCCAATTGGCTTTGGACAAGTGTAAGCCTTGGATTTTCCATTATCTTCCCATTTTATTTAAATCGTTAAATAATGAGGTCATCGCTGCATCATAATGATGTCATAAATAATTTAATTTATTTAATGTCTAAAAATTATAAAAAAACTACTATGATGTAGGAATTCTTTTTATCTTTCTAATGAATATTTATAATCAAAATTTAGACTTGTGTAACCCCACTTAAAAACTATTTTAGTAAAACAACTCATGTTTGTGTCAATTTAATTCTAACATTAAATAAATATATATTAATGTCATTTTCCAACTAAAGTGGCTCCATGGGGTCCCCAAGTTGACCCATGGGTTGTCTTGGTAGGCCATGACTCATCCAATAGGAGTAGGACAAGTGTCAAGCTCATATCATATTATTAAAGCATTGTTTTTATCTTAAACTACACTAATTACCTCTAATCGCAATTAAGAACTTAAAAGTTACTATTCACCAAAAAATTATTTTAATCTCATTGAACCACATTTTACTCCTTAATGACAACCATGTATGTCGGATTTTTGAAAATCAAATCACAGAAGTGGTAATATTTCATTTAAACGAAAAATCAGTTATTTAACTACCACTTAGTGGTTTCACTATTCATCAAAAATTGAAGTTTTTCAGAACAAAGCCAAAATTTCACCCTAAGCTATAATTGATATTCCGAATTCAAAAATAATGTCTATTTTACGAAATTCCAAACATATAAGTTGCATTAATTAATTTTATAATTAATTCCCGCTGTTACAAAAAATGGCGTGTTTCTAAGAAACAATTTATATCAAAAGATTGGCAATTGTTTATGTCCGATTTCAATGTTAAATTAATTCTAACGACCACCATTGGATAAAATGGTAAAAATATATTCTAATTATAATTTCAAACCACTAAATAGTATAATTTATCACTATAAATTATTTTGATTAAAAAATTTGTTTTTAAGTATTTTTCACTATTCATAAAAAATAGAAGTTCTCAGAAAAATACCAAAAATTCAACATAGGCTAATTTCGATATTACGAATACAAAAATGAAGTCCATTTTGATATATAAAATTTATATAATTTCAAAAAGTGGGTATTACTATTCATAATTGCTACTTTGATTAGTCGCGGTGTTTTAGAACTCGAAGTTGCGTACAATGCAAGCTATTGCATTTTTGAATGAGAAGCGTATCGTGGAAACTCGGGGTGTTACATTCTCCCCTCCTTCAATAAATTGCGTCCTCACAATTTGAAATTTTTCTTGGAAAATAAAAGGTTGAAAATAGAAAATACCTTTGTGGAAAACCCACATCAGAAATAAGGTTAATAAAATTTAGCCTTAATAAGAGGGAAATGGAAATAAGAAAGTCACCACCAAATTATGATCTCGATAAGGAGAACATTGGTGGCAATTAGAGACATATAATTAGAGGGAAAACGTAAATATTTGTAGGGAGTGATTGAGGTCATCAATCACAATGAAATTTCAAATTGAGGGCCTCAAAGCCTTCAATCTATGTTGATTTAAAATATCATCAGTTCAACAAGACATAAGGTATTAGAATAACACATTTTTTTGTTTTAATATCCCTTTACTAAAGTTTAAGAATTAATTTATTCATTGAATAAGAGATAGGTATATATATATTTATGCTTGACAATTAGAGTTTCAACCTTCAACTCATCTTTCACTCAAAAAGATAATAGAACTCAAAAATATTATACTTATCCTAATTGTATAAGGCTCTAAATGTTAACACATACCATTTAGATTAGTAAAATTATTTTGTAATAACCAGGGACTTCCTGTAGGCTAGTGGTAGGAAATAAAGGCCTGTCGCACTATGATTGTGGGTTCGATTCCTGCAGCTTTGTCCGACGTGACGGGTTATGCCCCACCCTGTAGGTTGTCCTTTTCCTAAAAATATAGTACTATACTATTCCAAAAATAATCTTCATAAATGTTTTAACCTTAAACAATACTATCCAAAGATCAACTTAATCCACTCCAACCTTTATAGTTATCCAAAATACCTCTGTCCAGACTTTCTCTAAAAGGTCTCTTAATTCCAAAATCAATTTATCAGATTCCCCAAACAAAGTAAAGTTTCTCTTATTGTCACATACTAAAAATATGATTACCTTCATCATATTAAAACCTTACTGAAATCAAAAAGTACTTTAGTACAATCTTTATATATATCACATTATTCTTATAACCAGAATATAATCCATTAGTCCAAAAGCACCAATACATTAATTATTCCGCTTCAACTGTAGTAACAACATAAGATTTTCCTTGATCCCTTGGACTTTTTTGAGGTAAGTTTCCTTGACACTTAGGACATTCATTTGCATAATGCCCCATTTCCCTACAATTGTAGCATTCAACGTTGATAGCCACTTTCTTTCCCTTGCAATCACGCGCCTGGTGACCTTTTTCTCCACATTTATAACAAACTCCCATTCCTTTTAGGCAAGTACCAGGGTGATTCTTCCCACAATTATCACATAATGGAAAATCCTTCTTTCCCTTTTTCCCTTTATCTGTCTCTTATTCCACCGTTCTCTTCTTCTCTTGCTTTACTTTGTTGTCATAAGACTTAGAGAATTCATTTTCTGTCTTGATAGCACACAAGACAATATCTTCGTATGATGAGAAGGATTGTGATACTAAAGCTCGACGGAGAAATGGTTTTAACCCATCAAAGAAACGATCAATCTTACTCCTTGGGTTACGTATATAATCGGCAGCATGCCTCGCTAACCTTGTAAAGTTAGCCTCATACTTTGCGACATTCTCATCCTCCTTCTGCCTCAGACTCAGAAATTGCCTTTCCATATCTGCTCGATGGTCACGAGGAAAGTATTTTTCTAAGAAAAGATCTTTGAACTCCCTCCATTCCATATTCGATACGTCATCATCTTCCTTTGTGTTTTGAATCAGCGACCACCACTGATCGACATCTCCAGTGAGGCGGTAAACTGCCATGATAACCTTTTCCCTTTCACTACTCCCCAAGGCGTGGAATATTTTCTCTAAGAAGTTTATCAATTTCTCAGCTACTAATGGATTTGTACTCCCATTGAAGGTTGGTGGTTGTTGTCTCATGAAACGATCTAGCATTGATCCTCCACGTTGCGGATCAGGGTGCTCCATACGAGTAAGGTTATTATTCAAAACCTGAGTGAGTTGTCCCAGTATGGTAATAAGTTGATCAGCACCAGTTGTATCTCCAGATCCACAATAATTATCTTGAGCAGGAGGGCAATCCCTACACGGAGTGCGTGCATTGATACGGTTTCCATTCCTTCCACTAGGCGCCATTTCTAAACAATGGCATAAACTAGATTAGTTTATGAATCAAAATACATAATTCTATACTTGTAAAATACTTAACATAAATTGAACTATTTATGGATATAATCCATAATCATAAAAAGGTTTTATTTGAGGAAGTATATACTCATAACCGTTCATAGTGGTTTGTAAAGAAAATGAGAATTATCCTAAGTATATCCCCCGGGAGTGTCGTAACCAAGAGTGCAGCAAGGCCCATTGTCGTGCACCAGTTCCCGTTCGAGTCTAGCTCAAAGCGGTGTTTTCGGGTTTTACCCCTAGGTACATCTGTGCCAGAGCCGCCTCTACCTGCTCGTATCCAGACAGGGATGTATTGCTCGGAAAACTCACAACATCTCTACAATACCAAAATTCTAGGAAGTTCTTCCATACTAATCCTCAAAGTCTATCTTTGGGATATGTGCTCTAATCAGAGTTTATCTAAATCTAGCTTCCAAGGTTAGTACTAAACTGCCTCTGATACCAACTGTAACGCCCCGACCCCAGCTACCCAGAGTTGGTGCATTACTTTGTAACATTGGCATGATCACAAAAGATCAAGTCTCGAAAGACCGATTAGTTTAGTAGCCTTGGAAACACTAGATACATTCGTAAACGTTACATTACATCATAAAGTGAAAAACTACAATAACAAAGTCTCCATAGTCCACACTCATATCCTCTTCTGACTATCCCTGCAGGTCATTCATAAAATACTTCTTCACATCCTGGAAAATATTAAAACATTGAAAGGGGTGAGCTCAGATGCTCAGTAAGGATAACAATATTGCGGAAGCTTTCATAAATAAACATTAACATTTAAGGCAATGTATAACTAAAACAAAAGTCTTTTAAACTTGAACTTCAACATAATATGGCAAAAGTAAATTGAGATAATGCCATTCACTTCTTCACATGGATATTCTACTGGTCGAATAATCACATGCAAAATCAATAACCACTTTCATAATGAGGGGATGTATAATGCCGGACATTCTGAAACATTTTTTCAAGGCCTTGGCCAAGACATCTAAAATGATTAAGGCCTCGGCCAAAACCATAAATCAAATTGGGAAAGGGCCTCGGCCAATTCCACGTCTAGTTGTCTCATGAGACCTACCGATGCATCGAGGAGCTATAGCGGGCTCCACCCGTCACTTATTAAGTCCAATACATTCCTCATATGAATAGGTTTAAACATATCATAAACCATAACATAATCGTATCACATAAAACATGCATAAAGGAAACATAAAATTTCCACATTTCAATCACAAGATATCAATACAACACATTGATATAATAAAAAAGCTTTCAAAACCATTTTCAATACCAAAATAAAAGAAGGTTAAAACTTTGTATTTATTTTTCATTAAAAAAATGGCTTGTAGAGGAAGCTGAAACTCAAATAATGGTCACGGCGGCGGAGAAGTCGTTGTCGCCGCCTAAGTACGGAAAGAAAAACATTCCCTTTTTGTCATTTAGTAAAACGCTTCGTATAAAATGATTCCTTTTGAATAAACGTAAAAGTCAAAGGGGTTTATACACCGTATAAAAGGAAGTTGTGTATAAAACCAAATACGCCTCAATGAAATGGGATTGAGACGAAGTCCTTAAAAGATCATTTTTAAAATAAAATAGATCTATTATGTGTATTCACTATAGGTACACATAAAGAAAGTAAAAATAAAAAATAGGACATAATAATATCATGACATAAATTGAAAGTAGGAGATTAACCCAAAGAATGGAAGTTGGGTTAAGAAATTCCCTTACCACGTGTCTGACTTGACTCAACCGTTCTTTAACCTCCTGAATAATAAACTAGAGTTAATACATACCTTATTAAGAACCATTTTCAATTTCATTATCCTTTTTATATCACTTATTACAATGATATGAACATTATGTAATTATTTAAGTTAATAACGGTCGTTTTGTCGATCTTTGGTACTTGAGTCAAAAATAAACTTCTTATAATTACAAGTTGTTCATGTGGTGAAATATCCATTATATCCAGAATTATATTCATGATGTAGATATCATATATATCATATATACAGTATATACATTCATTCATAATGTCACGTAACATTTAGAGGTAAGAAATGAAATGCACCGTTCATGGAGACGGTAAGCCGTACGTACGCATGAACGCTACTTTCATTTCTATTTCATATTTAATGGAATGAAATCATAATGATATAAATTTATAATATAATTACTGTATAATATAGTGTATAATACCATTTAATCCATCCTTTATACATCCCACATATGGCATTAACGATTCAAATCACTTTGAGGGGGCGGTAATCCGCACTTCCTAAAATGAAATTATCGCGTTTTACCCATAATGGAAATCATAAAGTATGCCATAAATGAGAAATACAGAAGCATAAGTAAAACATAAACATATTATATATCATATATAAAAATAGTGAAATCTTAATGGCCACCTTTGAAGGTGTTATATGAGTGTTGAACAATCATCGTTTCGTGAGGCAGAAATTTGCCATCCACAGAAACCCTATGTTCTTTAACCATTAGATGTAGGTGTGTGTAAGTGTAGATAGAATCCTTCTTATAACAACATCCTAGTATATTTAGGATACTGGTGTTGTTACAAAAGAAATGAATAAAAAGAGTTTAGGGGGTTGGAGAAGAAAAATGAAACAAAACAACATTAGAGAAGACATTACCTCAAAATCGGGTAACTCTTTTTGATTTGAGCTAAAGGCTTCCTTGGGAAGAGTTCTGCCAAAAGTGAGGCTTCTAGGAGTAAGGGAGGAATGTTGGGAGAGTATTTGGGCAGAGGTTGGCCGAGCCAAATGGCTTGAAAGTGTAAATGAGGTGGGAGAGGTGGGGGCCTTTTATAAGAGGAGAGGAGGGGCTCTTTTGGAAAGATTGAAATGTTACATTATTACACAATGCTTTTCGGATTCTAAAGGTCCCACACTTATATAATTCGAGGCTAAGGTGATAAGGGTTCGAAATATCCTCATCCAATTGGCTTTGGACAAGTGTAAGCCTTGGATTTTGCATTATCTTCCCATTTTATTTAAATCGTTAAATAATGAGGTCATCGCTGCATCATAATGATGTCATAAATAATTTAATTTATTTAATGTCTAAAAATTATAAAAAAACTACTATGATGTAGGAAATCGTTTTAGATTTCTAATGAATATTTATAATCAAAATTTAGACTTGTGTAACCCCACTTAAAAACTATTTTAGTAAAACAACTCATGTTTGTGTCAATTTAATTCTAACATTAAATAAATATATATTAATGTCATTTTCCAACTAAAGTGGCTCCATGGGGTCCCCAAGTTGACCCATGGGTTGTCTTGGTCGGCCATGACTCATCCAATAGGAGTAGGACAAGTGTCAAGCTCATATCATATTATTAAAGCATTGTTTTTACCTTAAACTACACTAATTACCTCTAATCGCGATTAAGAACTTAAAAGTTACTATTCACCAAAAAATTATTTTAATGTCATTGAACCACATTTTACTCCTTAATGACAACCATGTATGTCGGATTTTTGAAAATCAAATCACAGAAGTGGTAATATTTCATTTAAACGAAAAATCAGTTATTTAACTACCACTTAGTGGTTTCACTATTCATCAAAAATTGAAGTTTTTCAGAACAAAGCCAAAATTTCACCCTAAGCTATAATTGATATTCCGAATTCAAAAATGATGTCTATTTTACGAAATTCCAAACATATAAGTTGCATTAATTAATTTTATAATTAATTCCCGCTGTTATAAAAAATGGCGTGTTTCTAAGAAACAATTTATATCAAAAGATTGGCAATTGTTTATGTCCGATTTCAATGTTAAATTAATTCTAATGACCACCATTGGATAAAATGGTAAAAATATATTCTAATTATACTTTCAAACCACTAAATAGTATAATTTATCACTATAAATTATTTTGATTAAAAAAGTTGTTTTTAAGTATTTTTCACTATTCATAAAAAATAGAAGTTCTCAGAAAAATACCAAAAATTCAACATAGGCTAATTTCGATATTAAGAATACAAAAATGAAGTCCATTTTGATATATAAAATTTATATAATTTAATAAAGTGGGTATTACTATTCATAACGGCTACTTTGATTAGTCGCGGTGTTTTAGAACTCGAAGTTGCGTACAATGCAAGCTATTGCATTTTTGAATGAGAAGCGTATCGTGGAAGCTCGGGGTGTTACATTTACCCCTCCCTTATTAGGGTGTTTCAGGGTCCTTCAAGTGGTATCAGAGCATAAAGGTTATTGGTGTTAAATCTTCCATTCATTTCAACAATATATAATACAGTAAATTTTAGGGGAGTACCCCTATTTGATGGAAGAAAATTTCAGATATGGAAGAATAGGATGAGATATCATCTAAGATCTCTTGGAATGGAAGTCCTGTTTTCCACTGCACAAGGAATATTGGTCACTGATCCAACTAGGATTTCTATGACTAATACAGATAAAAAAATAGTTGATGCAAGTGCCAAAGCATAGAATTCCCTCGCTATTTCTCTTTCTGATTAGATATATATAAAGGTGATGATTTATACATCAGTAATGTTTATGTGGGAAAAATTGGAGAATATTTATAGAGGTGACAACAAATTAAAGGAGGTGAAACTACAGGTTTTTAATAATATTATTGGTGATATGAAGATGCATCCTGAAGAAAATGTAGATACCATTTTCAATCAAATTACTAAAGTTATTGGAGCAATACAAGGACTTGGTAAATAAATTAAATACATTGATACTGTAAAAAAAATCTTGAGAATACTTCAACCTCTTTATAATGCAAAGGTGTTAGCCCTTGAGGAAAGGGAAATTTCCAAACGTTCTATGGATGATCTTCTAAGCATCCTGGTGGCATATGAGACTAGAGTCAAACCAAAAGATGAAACAACTCAAGTAAGCAAGGAAATGGTATTAAAAGACATGGACAAACTTGAAATTTTAGGAGATAGTACTGATGAAGACAATGAGAAAAAATAAATTATTTCTCTCATTTCCAAGAAATTAAATAATGGAAAAGGGAAATTTGAAGGGAAGTTAATTCTAGCTGGTTGTTTTTGTGAAAGAGTTGGGCACATTGCCTCTCGGTGCACAAGAAAGTTCAATGATGAAGAAAGAAAAGATGGATACATGTAGAAGCCTCAAAAAATATTTTTTTTGAAAGGGAGATTTCAAGTATGGTAATAAGACATAGAGAAAGAATTTTGTTTGTGAAGAAGAAGATGATGACACTGAATTATTTGAGGAAGGAGATCTATAATTTAAATATGGAACCCATGATTCAATGATGGATACCATTGAAAAATCAGAACCATTAAGAGATAAATATAGAGATAATCAATTAACCACTAATGTAGATCTCAAGTTGAAACTTAAAGATGCTTTTGGTAAGCTTGAGAATCAATTAAAGAGATGAAAAAAGTATAAATCAATTGTGGAAAAGTTATCAAAATATATTGAATTACTAGAAGATAAAATTGATTGACTTGAGGAAGTAGTAAAAAAACATTTCACAACCATTGAACTGTCAAAATATATTATTTAACTAAACTTAGAATTGAAGAATAGAAAAAGGTAATTAATTACATTACCTCGAGATTGGAGGACAATTAAAACACTATTGAGGGACTTAAATAAGAAGTTGTTACTCTTATGAGTAAATTTGAAAGTGAATCAATTCCAAAAGAAGAATAGAATAAAATTCAATTTTGAAAATTTTCAGATGTTGAACTACTAGAGAGAGCTAAGCGTGGTTCTGATGGAGTTGAAAAGGCTCTGAATGATAAAATACCCTCATGCATGGTTGTAACGTCCCAACCAGGATCACCCTCGAACCGATAGTCAGACTGGTCACCACATGACCTCAAGAACGTCTCCCTGTATGCCAGAGGTTGCTGACTAGCAGTAAGGGTCTAAGGATAGTTAGTGGGGAGACTATACCCTCATATTTAGAATGCACAGCAGAAACACATAGTAACTCAGATAAAAGTGGAAGCATATGTAATAAATAATCAACTAAACAATGCATAATTTCCAACACCAATTTATAAAATGCATTCATGTCATGGTGATACAAATCTATAAGAAATAAACAAAAAAACACGTTATACATATCATAACAGAAATAAAGAAAAGACTTAAATCCCCAAGGGAGATCTCCAAGAGCATCCTGATCTCCTGCTCTTTCATTTTCTCCTAACTCCAAGTTATATGAAATCAATAATAAGAAATGTCTAAGGTCTTGTTAACAAGTAGAGTTTACTCAGGTACCTCAGTTCAATGGTAGTCTAAATAGGGTGTGAGATATAAATCTCAGTAAGCTGGGACCACTGGTGTCTATCTAAATATAGAAAATGAAATAAAAGTAAAAAATGTGCAAGTATATGAAAGCAATAACAAAATTGAATAAATAACCAAAAAGCCATCCAGGTTTCTATGGGACACCTAACAGCGATACCTGCTTCATCCCACAACTGGTTTGTCTAATCATGTCAATTATATGTATATATATATAGATAGATATGATTAGAATCCTCCTATATGAACTAAGAATTTCCCAATGCCAAATAAACATATACCCTAAATATTATTTCTAGTTGGACCTGGATGTAATGCAAATACATTCATTACCAAGGGAAGAGCTCACGGTCTTTCCCTTGGTCCAAAATCCAAGACCTCTCATGGTCTCATGAAAATCAACATGGAATCTCACACAGTCTTCCTACCCTAGGCTCTCATGGTCCTTTGTAAAACGATGTTGGATGGATTGAGACGTAACACACAAACACCCATCACCAAGATTAGTACACACGGTCTATCCCCTGGCTGAACTCCATGGGATCTCATAGTATCTGGAGGATCAAAACAAAAACTAACATATTCTTTCTCCCTAAGGGCTCTCATAGTCCCTTGGTTCCCATACCTATACAAGGTGTAACCATTCACAACATATAATGCATGAAGCATTTAACATCTAATGCATTTCATTATCCCATTTCAATTACATATAAGAAAGCATATTCACATTTATACTTAAGGAAAACCATATTAAGTATTTCAATTAAAACATTAACATTGACTTCACATTCAACTAAAAAACATTAGTCATGGACCTCTCAATAATCTCATTGGTCATACTCAAATACATTAACTAACTCAACAATTAACTAGGTACAAAAATCCAATTAATTAATTCATCAATTAATCAATCAACAACATAATTTTAATCTCATAATTAATTTTCAAGAATTAATTATCTCATTATAAATATCAACTCTATAATTCAATTTCACAATTAAATATCTAGATCATAATATCAAAGACACATAATTAATTCACAAATAATTATCTCATTTTATCCGAATTTTACATCTGTTAACTAATCCCCCAATTAATCATCTCAATTAAAATTCTTAGAGAACATAATTAATTCACAATTAATTATCTCAACTTAGCTAATTTAATATCTCATGATTAGTCCTCAGATTAATTATATCAATTACAATTCTCAAAACACATAATTAATTCACAATTATTTATCTCAACTTATCCAATTTTATATCTCATAATTAATTCCCCAATTAATTATCTCAATTAAAAATCTCAAAACACAAAATTAATTAAAAATTAATTATCTCAACTTAGCCAATTTAATATCTAATAATTAAACCCCCGATTAATTATCTCAATTAAAATTCTCCAAGAACATAATTAATTCATAATGAATTATCTCAACTTAGCCAATTATATATCTCATAATTAATCCCCTGATTAATTATCTCAATTAAAAATATCAAAACACAAAATTAATTCACAATTAATTATCTCAACATAACCAATTTAATATCTCATAATTAATCCCCTATTAATTATCTCAATTACAATTCTCAACGCACATAATTAAATCATAATTTATTATCTCAACTTATCCAATTTAATACCTCATAATTAATCCTATTAATAATTATCTCAATTACAATTCTCAAAGCACATAATTAATTCACAATTATTTATATCAACTTTTCCAGTTTTATATCTCATAATTAATCCCCTAATTAATTATCTCAAATACAAATCTGAAAATAAAAAACTAATTAATAATTAATTATCTCAACTTAGCCAATTTAATATCTCATAATTAATCCCATGATTAATTATCTCAATTACAATTCTTAAAGAATATAATTAATTCAAAATTAATTATCTCAATATATCCCACTCATTAATTCATAATTAATTATATCAACTTATCCCACCTAATACTCATAATTACCACTTAACCAAAGTGTGTCAACATGAAAGGGCGTCAATAGAAAAACACATATCAGCAAACTAAAAAACATATCAGTCAAATAATTATGTTTTTAGCTTGAAGGAATTGAACCTCCGTTGGAGGGGTTTTATTACAAAAACGTGATTTTATAATCTAATAAATTATTTTATACCAATAAAGAATTCATTCAGCATTTACAGTCATTTTTTACAAAAATAGTAATTAAGCTACTACTTCATTTTATTAATTAAGAAAAGTTGAGGAACCTACCTTAGATAATTGACCGATTCAATTCTTTTTAATTAAAACCGCAACCCGGTCACACATATGTAGTACCACATTAACGAATGTGCATACTTGGAATTGATTGCAACACCCAAATATGATGACAGTGAACCAAACCAAGTCAAAAAGCTTCACCTTCAGTAGTGGTCATCGTAACACAGACCAACGAGTCCCTAGACATCTTATACACTGCCTTGAAAAAATGGACAACTTCCACGAAGAGACCTGGAGAAACCAATGCATATAGATGGAGCTAGGAGAAATGGGTGGTGCACCACCCATGGGGGAGCCGAGAGGGGGAGGGGTCACGCCTCCCTATGTTGTGCACCTCTCCCTCTTTTTTTATAAATTAATTAAATTCCTTATTTTATTATAAGAATTACTATAATAATAATAAAAACCATCATCTTATTATTATTACCCATTAATATAACACATCATTAATAAACCCCAACTCCCCAATTACATATAATTTAATTAAATTCTTATCCAATGAATTTAATTAAATAAATTCTCCAACTCATCATTATTTAATTAAATCCTCTCAACATAATTTAATTAAATAAAACCCCCTATTTTTCATCAAATAATTAAAATCATATTAACTTGGAATTTTATTAGATAAAACCCCAACTCTACATTTAACACGTAATTTAATTAAATTCTTTTCCAATCAAATTTAATTATATAATTTTCCAACTCATTATTATTTAATTAAATTCTTTTAACATAATTTAATTAAAAAACATGACACCTCATTAATCATCATTTAATTAAAATCATTCCAACTAAATTTAGTTAAATAATTTTTCTTATTCATGTTATTTAATTAAATTCTCATGATATAATTTAATTAAATAAAACCCCTATTTTTCATCAAATAATTAAATTTCTTTTTAATACTGACTTTTATTAAATAAATTAACCCGAAACATAAAACTAGGTAAGCCGCATGGTTTGACTTGCATAGTCTGGCAGACCGTGTGCTGATCATGCGTCCGCTACTAGACACCCATTTTAACAGGCATGACTAACTTGCATATTTTGACTAACCATGCACAGCATGTGCATACACCTTTGTTGGGCCCGGTGCTCCTGATACCCATCCAACCATCTGAAAAACTCATGGAGCCTTTACCTAAGCCTGATATATATATGTCTAAAAGATTCCAACTTGAAAAACTTCATCTCAAAGATTGGTTTTAAAACCGACCCATCGTTACAATGAAAAAGTTAAAAAAATTGTGTTTTAACCCGGTTAAAAAAAACACGGGACTTTACAATATATGAACCATAAAAAATTCTCATCCCTGAGAATCCATCAAGAACTACTACAACATCACCAACCCACGAAGGTCATGAAGTATCATTTGAACAGTTGTGTTGCATTCCAAAATGCCACACACCCTTGAAAATTTTAGAACACCATGCCACAACTCTTTTCTTAAAAGAGATTATAGACCAATGAAACCCAGACCTGTCATAAACACATCCAATAAATTCCCACTCAAGCAGCCATTTACATATCAAAACATCTCTAGCATGTTATCATAATAAGTAACACAATATCATGCTATAACACAGAAGAATGGAACAAAAACACAACATGATAATTATAGAGGCAACATGGCATATAATCATCTATAATTTTATACAAGAAGGAATGCTAAAGCAGATCAAAACAAGGCATTACACCCAAGGCACACAATCAAAATTAATAGGCATTATACTAATGAAATACATGTCATGTGATATTCATGGAATGTGAGTCTTTAAGTGCCTAATATGATACATGTAATTCAATTTCTTTTCCATATTAGGCTAATGAAAAATTTCAAAATTCTCAAAATTCATAAGCAACAAAAAAACACCAGTTAATCAAGGTGAAATCATATCAACTGTAATATCAAGCAGTATAAACATCAATTCCCATCCCTAGACACTTGGTATTTTCTCATACATGGGGTGATCAGTCCCAAGTACGACTATTAACCAAGAACTAACACTTTCATAGTCTCCTAGTTTACAAACCCAAAATAGAAAAAAAGGAAAAATAAAGAAAATTGAACCCTCTAATACCACTTTGTAACATCTCGACTCAGATCACCCTTGAATCGATAGTTGAACCGGTAACCACATGAACTTAAGAACATCTCCCCATATGCTATAGACTACTGATTAGAAGTGAGGGTCAAAGAATAATTAGTGGGAAGACTATACCCTCATATTTAGAATTCATAGTGGAAACATATACTAACTCAAATAACAACATAAGCAGATTTATTCAATAATCAACTGAACAATTAAAAATGGCCAACACCAATTTATAAAATTCATGCCTATAATGGTGATACATATCAGGGAAAAATATACAAAAAAATATGTTATACATCTCATGATAGAAAGACTCAAATCCTTAAGGGTGATCTCCATGAGTATCCTGATCTCCTGCTTGGTCCTTTGCTCCTAACTCCCAGGTTCAAGCAAATAGCAACAAGAAATGTCCAAGGTCCTGTAAACAAGTAAATCTTATCTGGGTACCCCAGTGCAATAGATGCCTAAATAGAGTGTGAGATATAAATATCAGTAGGCCAGGCCCACCGATGTCTAGATAAATATAGACAATACAATAAAATTAAACATTGTGTAATTATATCAAAGCAATAACAGAATTGAATAAATAACCAAAAACCTATCCAGGTTTCTATGGGACACCTGACGACGATACCTGCTTCATCCCATAGCTGGTATGTCTGATCATGTCAATTATGTATATATACATATAAACTAATAGTTTATATATAAATAAGAATAGATAGATATGCTTAGCATCATCCTATATTAACGAAGCATGTCCCAACTCCAAATAGACATATACCTTGGATACTATTTCTGGATGGACCAAGACATAATGCACAAACATTCTTTACTAGGGGAAGAACTCACGATCTTTCCCCTAGTCCAAACTCCAAGAGCTCTCATGATATAATGGAAATAAACATGAAAGCTCACACAGTCTTCCTACCCCAGACTCTCATGGTCCTTTGTAAAATGATGTTAGATGGATCGGGACATAACACACAGACATCCATGACCAAGAGCAGCACACATGGTCTATCACCTTGCTCAACTCCATGAGATCTCATGGTCTCTAGAGGATCATCACAAAAAATAACATATTATTTCCCCCCAAGGGCTCTCACAGTCCCTTAGCTCCCCTAACTACACATGGTGTAACCATTCAAAACATATAATGCATGGAGCATTTAACCTCTAATGCATTTCATTATCCCATTTCATTTACATATAAGAAAGGATATTCACATTTATACTTAAGGCAAACCATCTTAAGAATTTCAATTAAAACATTAACATGGTCTTCACATTCAACTAAAAAATATGAGGAAATGGCCTCTCATTAATATCATTATTCATACTCAAATCCATTAGTTAACTCAAAAATTAACTGAGTACACAAATCCCATTAATTAATTCATCAATTAATTAATCAACAACATAATTTGTGTCTCATAATTAATTTTCCAGAATTAATTATCTCTCTATAAATCTCAACTCTCCAATTCAATTCCAAAATTAAATATCTAGATCATAATATCAAAGGCACATAATTAATTCACAAATAATTATCTCAACTTAGCCAGAGTTTATATCTCATAATTAATCCCATGATTAATTATCTCAATTACAATTCTCAGATAACATAATTAATTTACAATTAATTATATCAACTTATCCTATTTAATATCCCATAATCAATCCCCTGATTAATTATCTCAATTACAATTCTCAAAACACAAAATTAATTCACAATTATTTATCTCAACTTAGCCAATTTTATATCTCATAACTAATCACCTGATTAATTATATCAATTAAAAATCTTAAAACACAAAATTAATTCACAATTAATTATCTTAACTTAGAAAGTTTAATAGCTAATAATTAATCCTCTGATTAATTATCTGAATTACAATTCTCAAATAACATAATTAATTCATAATGAATTATTTCAACTTAGCCAATTTTATATCTCATAATTTGTCCCCCGATTAATTATCTCAATTTAAAATCTCAAAACACAAAATTAATTCACGATTAATTATCTCAACATAACCAATTTAATATCTCAAAATTAGTCCCTCAATTAATTATCTCAATTACACTTCTCAAGGCACATAATTAATTCACAATTGATTATCTCAACCAAGCCAATTTAATATCTCATAATTAATCCCCTGATTGTGTAAGAACCCAGTTTTTCATTTAGGTATGGATACATTAATTTTCGATCTAAATATTTACTTTGGACCTAATATGGATTCCTAATGAGTTAGTAAAGGTTCCAATGGTTTAAAGGGATTGTTTGTAGCCCGAAACCCATCTTTTTGGAGAAAATAAACTCTTCACATGGTTTAGAGTAGACCGTGCGGGATTTTCACATGGTTTTCCAAACTGTAAGGATGGTGTTTTTTCGAACAGAGCCACCTAACATGGTTGGTGAAAGACCATGTGGCCTAACCATGTGAGCGCCCCCTTTTCCCAGGTACTCGTGCATAGTTTGCACACGATTTGACAAACCATGTAGACCAAACTGTTTGGGCAGAGCTGTCCCGCATGGTTTGTGCACAGTTTGACAAACCGTTCAGACGAACTGTGTGAAGGCTATTTTTCTGTGTAAATTTCCAATTTTCACTTAATGATATGTTAATCCTCCTCCTTCCTCCAAACTCATAAACCACTGGTATTTTCCTCCATTTTCACCCATTTAGAGCTTTTGAAGACCAAATCTTGGAATCAAGATATCTTCTTCATCTGACATCCGATCGAGCTTCCGTTCATTACGTTGGATGTGAAATGGTAAGCACTCGAGTCCTCTTTAGCTATTCTTCTTCTCTTTCACTCTCGACCCAGTTATCGTCATATGAGTGTTTTTCACCTTTTATTATATCTACTCCGATCAGAAGTAAATCAAGGGCTGATACCAGAGGATAAGAATTGTACAACCATAAGGTGGGTGGTTTAAAACTCATCCCTAAAGTTCGTTGATTTTGGAATGTTCATGTAAGGACCACCAGTTTCGTTGGAATCCATTTCTTAAATTTACATTCCATGATTATAGTTGATAGAATCGTATGGTTTTGATCTTTCCAAATATGTGATTAGTTATTAGTGGTTACACCCACAACCCAATCTACCTCATTTTGAAGGTTATGCCATATTGGGATTTTAGTGTTTCGGCATGTTTGAGCCACCATTAGGATGTGAATTTCTTGACCTTCATAAAGGAGAGACTTTTCATAATAAATGACTTGTTATTAATGAGAATTTCATAATGGTAAGTACCATGTATGCTCACCACTTGACCCGCCTTAGGTAAGTGCTTCCAAATGATTATTAAATGTAAAATTTGAAATGGAAAGTATACTGCATATATAACTTGGCCTTAACAAATGTGATTGAATAAAGGCTACATTTCCATATCACCACTTTCCATGTTAATGGAAGGTAGCATAGCGAACCTCTCAAATTGAATATGCCTTAATGGTTAATTAAGACTTAAGTACACAGGTTCAAAACTACTTGTCCTATCCACACTAATGGAAGGAAAGACTTGAACCAAATGAATTATTACATGATTACAATATCAAATAAGAGTGGGCTGACTCAATCTCTCCTTGGATTCTGAGAGAATAATACCTTGGGTATCGGGAACTCCATTCTGATTCAAGGATGAGGTTTTCTTAGGTTGATACCCATCTAGACTCTGATTCATGTCTTTTCCTAAGATGCACGGTATACTATCATAGCGTCCTTTTTCATTATTACAGGATACCTCAGATACAATAATTTGATCTTCCATTGACTAGTAGGTTACATTGTGAAAGCCCATAGGGCTCAATCTTTACCTAGCCCCATTTTACCTTGGTCAATCACCTTGGAATCAGTAGGAGCCTTATTTTGGAATTCCTTGGATTATGCTCCTTGTATTACACTCTTAACACTTATCTAGACTCAAATACTACTGGGTTAGTGTTCTGCGAGATTTATGTTACCTTAGTTATTTCCTTGGAACTCCCTCACTAGATATCATTTTCAGGTTTCCTTGTTACGTCTTGGTACCTTCACTATTTATACTATCATGAGGTGATTTTGGTGCTGGATATGCCTCACGTGACCTATTAACATTAAATGGTAATTTCTTAATTAATGAACTGGTTACAAGTTCAGACACCAGACGATGGATGAAGCAGGTACTTGGGTATTTAGTTATGTTTTACTACCTGATTTACTTTATATATGCATGCCTTAACACTGCTATATTCCATTACACGGGCCAATTGTTATAGACACTATTGGTGGTGTCCCACTGATATTTATCTCACACCCTCTACAGGCTCCGTTTCGTACCTGGAGTAGATTACATGGTTGTAGGTATTTACAAAGGGAAGCATACAACTTCTAATACTTGATTGTGTGCAGTTAGGTTGGAGCTTGATAGTATATGATCGAGTTGGATCTTGGGATGCTTGGAGTAGTCTTTGTTTTCCTTTACTTTGTGAAACTATTATGCCTATTGTCCTGTATCCATGTTTTCTAATTTTCTAGTGACATGACATTACATCATCATTGTTCCAGTTGATATAGTTATTATTATTCTCGTTTATCTACTCCATCAGTTTTCTTCCACTATTTATTAATATTGCTTCCACTGTTTACTATTCTTTTATATTCCTTCCACTATGCTACACTCTACTAATTAGGGAATAGTATTCCCATAGAAACACCATACATCCTCACTGCTAGTCGGTAACCACTGATGTTTGGGAAGATGTTCTTGACACCATGTGGCCCACCGGGCTTGGGGCACCCATTAAGTGGAATCTAGGTTTGGGTTGTCACAAAGTTGTATCAGAGGTGGTTTATTTTCTTCCTTTACAATTTGGAGATAATAGATTGAAGAATAGGAATTCTTGGGACTTGGTCATAAGACGTTCTTGGGCATCGTGAACCCATGTTTGGGGTAAAAGCCAAGTTACCCAAAATGCAATTATTATTCAATTTTTTGCATATTACAGTTGATATTATTTCACTATTGGGTGACACACATGTTTTGTGGTGTTTTTGATTAATACTCTATTTGAGAATTTATATCATCCTTATCCTGATGATATGAGGGCAAGGAGAATTGTAACATGCATCATTATAATCACTTAGAGTTCACTTGTCATGCATATTTCCATGCCTTATAGGTGTATTTCACTACTTTGCATTGCTTGATATTCTTGTGATTGTTGAGTGATGTTGTGATATTTTGATTGTACTTGTATTACCTTTTCTACAATTGAGTGATTAAACATCTCAATTAATGAGGTGTATGGGTCCTCATGGGTTGGGATGAGTAATTTACCGAGTAAATCCATTATACTATAAATAAATGTCTGTCGTTTCTGGTGATTGGTGTATGGGAACTGATTCATCAGAAATGGATATCCATTATAAAGTGAATCCTAAAATCTAAAATGAATTGGTCACATATCCTTATCCTACATTGTCATGTTTATTAAAGTTAAATAAGTGAACCAAAGAATTAACTACGAAATGACATGAAACTTATACTTGAGCACTTACCGATGCATGGTTGTCTAAGCCAGCAGTTTGGGTAGTATGCCTTGGGTAGCGAGTTGTATTACATTCATCTTCCATTAGGGATTATATCTTATGCTTATAATATTGTTATTAGGTGTGTTCTTGGCATTTTTAGACCAATTCCTCCATGTTGTCCTCATGTCATTCTCCAAGAGGGTGGTGACGACCATGCTCCAGACATGGTGGGCCCTAATCCACCAGTCTTACTTCCAGGAGTGCCACTTGAGGTACCACATGATGTACCTAATCCGAGCACTGATTCCAATGTCTGTGATAGATTCCTAATTCTGATGTAATCCATGCAAGGTGCTCCACGGGTTGCACCTATGATGGCTGATCTAACCTATGAGTTCCAACAACAACATCCTCTTACTTTTTCTAGGGATGGCGATTCTTAGGCTGCTGAGTCTTAGCTAGAGGAAATGCTGTATATCTTTGAGAATTTGGAAATTCCTCTAGATCAAAGAGTCAATATTGCTACATACATGCTTCGAGATTTGTCCAAGCGTTGGTGGGATGTGGTTACCCATGCCGGTCGTCATTAGGGCATGTTATGGGATGATTTGCAGATTGGATTCTATGATTAGTTCTTTCCTCAGGCATGGAGAGATGACATAGACATAAATTCTAGGCATCTTGAGAAGGGTTCAATGCCAGTTATGTAATATCCATCATGTTTCATTGATTTACATTTCTTTTTACCACTTCTATCCGGTGATGAGATTTCGCGTGCTAAACGTTTTTAGGATGGGTTCCAGTATGCCATATGAACTCAAGTGGATGTCTTTCACCTTCCTACCTTTTCTGAAATTGTTGATCATGCCCTTATCACAGAGTGCAACCTAGGGGATGTCACAAGTACCAGGTTTAAAGGATCAGTGCCACGTTAGGCAAATTGTTCTTCCGGTGGTAGGAAACATTCCCTTGAGGTTTTTCTTCAGGGTAGTGGAAGTCAGAGTATCTGGTTGGATAGATTTGTGGTGTGTCATCTATGTGGAATACCAGGGCATAATAATCCCCAATGTGATACAGATCCTATAGAGTGACGAGATTTCAGCCGTATGGGTCAACTTCAACACTTATTCAGGACCCTTACACTAGATTTGAGTGGAAAAGGATCAACTTAAGCTCCACTTTCAAAAGGGAGTTATTTTTCATCGCATTAGGAGGGGAATTGGAATAGAACTGGTAGATCTATCCAAGGATGAGGTCGTGGCCTTGGTAGTCCGATCCCTGATCACCAACAGTGCTGGAAGAGAAATCATGATCATGGTAGTCCATATTTGGCACAAGGCCATAGATTAGGTCAGTTGCAAGCTTTACAGCCGATACCTGAGGATTAAGCTACATGAATATCTATAGTAAGAGGTACTATTCTAGTAGCCTCTACTATTGTCTCTACTTTTTTTTGATATAGGTGCTTCAAACTCTTTCATTTCTATATGTATCGTGGAAAGTATTAGACTATAGATACAATATCACTATGGTGTAATGACCCTCGATACAATATTGGGAATATGGATAGAGGAAATATGCCAGTGCAAGGACAGTCCCCTTAATGTAGGAATTTACCATTTCTTGTGGAATCTATTTTTTTCTCGAGATGATGGGCTTCGATGTATTTCTCAGGATGGGCTGGTTAGTCCACTATCATGCCTTCATAGACTAAAATCATCACAAGGTTTCTTTTACATCACCAGAAGGCAACAATTATCTTTTCAAATGTGAGTAGGATGTCTAGGCTAGGAGAGCTGGACCAAAGCATCATGGGATAGGTGAAGTGACTGCTCAGATTGAAAATCTTTTCCTAAAGAATTAGTGTTTTCTTAAAACAGATTTCCCTCCAGTAGTTGATCATTTTAGGGAAGTCTTTCCCAATGAATTTTATGGATTACCTCCTAGAAGATAGGTAGAGTTTACAATTGATCTTGTTCCAAGAGAAACACCAGTGTCCATTCCTCTATATATGATGGCACCTACTGAGCTTTAGGAGCTCAAGAGGTAGATAGAGGACCTAAAGGCCAATGGATTTTTACACCATAGTACATCCTCTTGGGGTTCACCCGTGCTTTTCTCCAAGAAGGAAGATGGAACCTTACATCTATGCGTGGATTACAGGAGGTTGAAACAACTTATGGTCAAGAACTGATATCCAATTCCTCGAATAGATGATATATTTGACCAGATCTGAGGAGAAAAGGTGTTATATAAGATTAACCTGAGACCGGGTTATTATCCGGTGTGATTCAGGCCATTAGACATACCTCTTACATCTTTCCGTATAAGGTGTGGTCTGTATGAGTATCTTGTTATGCCGCTTGGTCTTACGAATGTGCCTTCCGTTTTCATGTCTTTTATGAATAGGGTTTTCCACCCCTATCTAGACTCTTTTTTCATGGTCTTTTTGGATGAAATCTTGGTGTATTCTCTCACTCGTAACAACCATGCCAAGCATCTTGAGATTGTTCTATGTACCTTGAGAGAGCATAAGTTTTATGCCAAGCTAGATAAATGAAACTTCTGGATCAACAAAGTTCACTTCTTGGGTCATTTATGCCAAGCTAGATAAATGAAACTTCTTTCTTCACGTCTTACTGGACTTAAAAATAATAGTTTTAAGTTTCTGTGGCCAGAAGCATGTGAGTACTCCATTCTGGTACTGAAAGGGAGGCTTGTCTCAGCACCAAATCTGATTCTTCCAGAACCTGGTAAAGGTTTATTGTCTTCTATGATGCATCAAGAATTGTCCTAGGAGAAGTTTTGATTCAAGAATAAAAAATTGTTTCGTATATATCTCGGCAGTTGAGGCCTCACGAGAGAAATTATCCGATGAATGACCTCGAGCTAGCATCATTTTTCCATTCCTTACATTTCTGGAGACATTATCTATTGGGTTAGCGCTTTGTGGTGTATACAAATCACAAAATCCTAAACTGTATATTTCCTCAACATGACATGAACCTCAAACAACAGAGATGTGTCGAATATATACAATCCTTTGATTTTGATCTTGACTATATTCATGTAAAGGGAAATGTGGTTGCTGATGAATTGAGTCGGAATACTAAAATGTAGACCATGCAGGAAGCCAGTGATGAATGGAAATTATTGGCTATATTTTCTGAACTTCATCTAGAGTTTCATGATAGTCACAAACAGTCTTACCTCTCAGCCTTAATTGATACCTCTTCCCTCCTTGAGAAGGTGAGGAGAAGGCAGTTTGAAAATCCTAAAGTTTTGGTTCTCTGTGAGAGTATATCAGAAGATAACCCACATCTGGATTGGTCTGTGGATAGATACAATGTCCAGTGTCTATGTGGATGTGTCTTGGTTCCTACAGGTATGAGAGAGGAGTTGATGAAAGAGTCTCATGATTCTTAGTGGGAATTCCATCTAGGAATCTTGAAGATGTATCGAGATATGCGATACCAATATTGGTGGCCTGGAATGAAACATCAAGTTTCCGGATTCATCACTCGGTGTTCCACCTGTCAGCTGGTGAAGGTAGAGCACTAGAGACTTACATGCTTGTTACAACTGCTTTCAGTCCCAGAATGGAAATGGGAGGATGTTTCTATGGATTTTGTAGTTTGCTTACCTAGGTTGATGAGGGGTAGATATTCTATCTAGGTAGTCATTGATCGACTAATGAAATCATCCCACTTCATTCTTATACAAGAAACTTTATCAGTTGATGAGTTGGGTATACTATATGCCCATGAGATCATATGACTACACAGGGTACTACATACTATCATTTCAAATAGGGATTCTCATTTCATGTCACGGTTCTAGAATGGTTTGTAGAAAGCTATGGGGACTCAAGTTCTTTTAGGCACAACTTTTTAGCCTCAGACTGATGGACAATCAGAATGGACAATACAAATTCTAGAGGATATGCTCCAAGCATGTGTCCTTGATTTCAGCGAATCTTAAGAGAAGCACATCCCTATCATCAAGTTCACTTATAATAACAGTTTTCAGGTGATGATTCAGATGGATCATTTTGAGGCCTTATATGGTAGGCCATGCCTTTCACCCTTATGATGGATAGAGGCAGATGAGGCAGCCCTACTAGGTCCTCATCTTGTTTTGGAGACTTCATAATAGGTCCAGTTGATCAGGATGCATATGACTATTGGTCAGTCTAGACATAAATCTCATGCCAATATCCATTGATGAACTCTTGAGTTTGAGGTTGGGTATCGTGTTTTTCTTTGGGTATCTCCCAGGTTAGGTCATAGATGGTTAAGGAAGCAGGGAAAGATATCGCCTAGTTACATCGGGCTATTTGAAATTCTAGAGAGAGTCAGGCTGGTAGCTTATCAGTTGATACTACCTTAGAGGTACCATGCCATGCCCGACGTCTTTCATATCTCACATATTTGACAATATCATTTTGACCCGTCTCATACCTTTGATCCCGAGGAAGTTGAGCTAGATGTCGATGCTACCTTTGAGGAGTATCCAGGGTGCATTGTTGACCAAAGCATGAAGGTTCTACAAGGCAATTCTATCTCTCTCATACAGGTTCCATGGAAGCACGACTAAATACATGATGAGACTTGGGAGAGGGAATACGATGTACATTCTTAGTGCCCAGAGTTTTTCTCAAATAGTGTTTCATTACCCTTGAAAGGAGAACATGGGGGAGAGTTCTTTTAAGGGGGGAAGACTGTAAGAACCCAGTTTTCACTCAGGTATGGATCCTTTATTTTTTGTTCTAAATCTTTACTTTGGACCTAATATAGTGCCTAATGAGTTAGTAAAGGTTCAAATGGTGTCAGGGGCTTGTTCAAATCCCAAAACCCATCTTTTTGGAGAAAATAGACTCTGCGCCCAGTTTAGAGTAGACCATGCAGGATTTCCACATAGTTTTCCAAACCATGCAGATTTGTTTTGGATAGAGCCACCTCGCACAATTAGTGCACAGTTATGCAGCCTAACCGTGTTAGCACCCCATTTTCCAAGGTATCCATTCATGGTTTGGGCACGGTTTAGAAAACCGTGCGATCCAAATCGTTCGGGCAGAGATTTCCCGCATGGTTTTCACACAATTTGACAAACTGTACAGAAAAACCAAGTGCAAGCTATTTTTCTGAGTAAATTTTCAGTTTTTCCCTTAATGATCTATTAATCCTCTTCTTTCCTCCCAACTCATAAACTAGCAGTATTTCCTCCCATTTTCACCCATTTAAGGCTTTTTGAAGGACAAAGCTAGGGATCAAGAGATCAACTACATCTGACATCCGACTGAGCTTCCTTTCATCACGTTGGATGCACAATAGTAAGTAATCGAGTACTCTTTATCCATTCTTCTTCTCTTTTTCTCTCAACCTAGTTATTATCATATGATTGTTTTTACCTTTTCATAGATCTACTCTGATCTGAGTAAAATCAAGGGCTGATACTAGAGGATTAGGATCATACAACCCTAATTTTGGTGGTTTATAACTCATCCCTAAAGTTTGTTGATTTTTGAATGTTTGTGTGGGGCCCACCAGTTTTGTTGGAGGTCATTTCCTTAATTTACATACCATGATTATACTTGATAGAATCATATGGTTATTCTATTTCTGAATATGTGATTAGTTGTTAGCGGTTACACCCACAACTCAATCTACCTCATGTTGAAGGTTATGCTATATTAGTATTTTTGTGTTTTGGCATGTTTGCGCCACCGTTCAGGTGTGCCTAGCTTTACCTTCCTAAAGCTGAGTCTTACCATAATAAATGACTTATTATTAATGATAATTGCATAATGGCATGTACCATGTATGCTCACCACTTGACCTGCCTAACTTAAGTACTTCCAAATGATTATTAAATGTGAAATGTGAAATAGAAAGTAGACTATGTATTTAACATGGCCTTAATAAATTAGATTGAATAAATGTTACATGTCCATAGCATCCCATGCCATGTTAATGGAAGGTAACAGAGTTAACCTCTCAAATTGAATATGACTTAATGGTTAATCATGACTTAAATAAATGGTTTCAACTCTAATTGACCTATCCACACTAATAGAATGCAATACTTGAACCAAATGAATTTTTACATGATTACAATATCAAATAGGAATGGACTGACTTGAGCTCGCCTTGGATTCTGAGAGGATAATACCATGGGTATTGGGAACCCCATTCTGATTCAATGATGCGGTTTTATTAGGAAGATACCCACCTATACTCCAGTTCTTGTCTATTCCTTAGATGCTTGGTATACTACCGCAGGGTCATTTTAATTATTATAGGATACCTCAGATACACTCCTTGGATCCAACATTGAATAGTAGGTTCCATGGTGAAATCCTACAGGACCCTATATGTGCTTAGACTCATTTTACTGTGGTCGATCACCTTGGATTCGGTAGGTATCTTATTGTGGAATTCCTTGGATTTCACTCCTTGGATTACACTATTACCTCTTATCTAGACTAAGATACTACTGGGTTATCATTCCATGAGATTTATGTTACCTTGGTTATTACCCTTGAACTCCCTCACTCGATATCATATTTAGGTTACGTAGTTACATATTAGGACCATCACTATTTATTCTATCATGAGCTGATGTCAGTGCTGGATATGCCTCACTTGACCTATTAATATTAAATGGTAATTGCTTAATTAATGAATTGGTTACATGTTCAGACACCAGCCGAGGACTGAAGAAGGTACGTGGGTATTTTGTTTTGTTGTACTGCTTGATTTAATTTATATATGCATGCCTGCAGACTACTATATTCCATTACACGAACCAAATGTTATATACACCATTGGTGGTTGTCCACAGAGATTTATCTCACACCCTCTCTAGGTGCCATTTGGTACCCGTAGTAGATTACATGGTTGAAGGTATTGAAAAAATGTAAGCATAAATCTTCCAATACTTGATTGCATGCTATTAGGATGGAGCTTGATAGTAGATCACCATGTTGGATCTCAGGATGCTTGGAGTAGTAATTTTTTCCTTTAATTTGTGGAAATGTTATGCTTATTGTCTTGTATCCATGATTTCTAGTTTTCTAGTGACATGACATTACATCATCATTATTCAAGTTGATACAGTTATTATTATTCTCATTTATCTACTATGTCAGTTTTCTTCTGCTGTTTATTTATATTGCTTCCACTATTTAATATTACCTTATATTGCTTTTTCTGTGATACACTCTGCTAATGAGGGCACAGTCTTCCCACAGACACATCCTAGGCCCTCACTCTAATTGGCATCCTCAGGCATTCAAGAAGATGCGCTTGAGGCCATGTGACCCACAAAGCTCGGGGTACCTGTTAAGTGGCATCTGGGTCTGGGATGTCATAGATTAATTACCTCATTTAAAATTCTCAAATCATATAATTAATTAAAAATTATTTATATCAACTTAGCAAATTTTATATCTCATAATTAATCCCCGAATTAATTATCTCAATTACAAATATAAAAAAACAACAATAATTCATAATTAATTATCTCAACTTAGCCAATTTAATAACTAATAATTAATCCCCAGATTAATTGTCTCAATTACAATTCTCAAAGCATAATTAATTATCTCAATATATCTCAGTCAATAATTCATAATTAATTATCTCAACTTATCCCTCCCAATACTCATAATTACCACTAAACCTAAGTTTGTAAACATGAATGGAAAACAATAACAAAACACATATTAGAAAACTAAACGAACATATCAGTCTAATCATTATGTTTTTAGATTGAAGGCAGTGCACCTCCGTTGGAGGGGTTTTATTACAAAAATGTGATTTTGTAATCTAAAAAATTATTTTATACCAATAAACAATTCATTCATCATTTGTAGTCAAATTTCCCAAAAAAAATAATTAAATAACTACTCCATTTTATTAATTTAGAAAATTTGAGGACCCTAACTCAGAGAATTGACTAAGCTAATGATTTCTAACTCAAACCGCAACCCACTCACACATACGAACTTCCAGATTAATGTGTGTGAATACTTGGAATTGATCACTACACCCAAATATGATGGAAATGAATGAAATCAAGTCAAAACACTTCACCTTCAACAGCGGTCATCAGAACACTGACCAACGGGTCCCTAGACATATTTTTCACCACCTCTCTGAGATGGAAAACTTCCATGAAGAGACCAGGAGAAACCGAAATACGGAGAGGGAGCCAGGAGAAATGGGTGGTGCACCACCCATGGGAGAGCGAAGAGGGGGAGGGGTCGTGCCTCACTATGTTGTTTGCCTCTCCCTCTTATTTTTTTTGTAAATAAATTAATTTTTTTATTTTATTATAAGAATTAGCATAATAATAATAATAATAATAATAATATAACTATCAACTTATTATTATTACCCATTAATATCACACATCATTAATAAACCCCAACTCCCCAATTACACATCAAATAATTTAATTCTTCTCCAAAAGATTTAATTAAATAAATTTTCCAACTCATCATTATTTAATTAAATTTTATCAACATAATTTAATTAAATAAAATGTAAAGACCCATAAATTTCAAGGAATTTTTTTTTCTATTAAATTCTTTGGAATTTTACGAGTACACAGTTATTGACGACACCTGATTCTGAGCCGCGGTGTGCCCGGAATAATTTTCTGATGTTTTGTTAAGCTTAAATTAACGCGCTTAAGCAGTTTTCCTGAAAAAGTGGAATAACACTTAAACGGTTACTCGGATCAGAAATCTGAGGGCACCGTTATTCTCAGGATGGTGGTTTTACCCTAGAAGTGACTTAAGTTTAGTCGACGTAGGCCTCCTGTGAGAAAACCCGAAAATGGCATAACCGTAAATAAAATAATTAAATAAATTTATTTTATTTTTAAAATGCTTATAACTCACAAACGGTAACTCAGATTAAAAATCCGAGACCACCGCTAAACTCATGAGGGTATTCTTTCTTTAACTAGATACTTACTTTGGCCGGCGTGGGCCACCTGAGAAAGTTATTTTTTGGCCGTAAATAAAATAAATAAGTGAAAATTATTTTATTGTAAAATTTATAACTTCTAAACGGTAACTCGAATTAAAAATCTGAGAGTACCATTGAGTTCTTTGGGGCGTGTTTCTCCTAGGAAGATCCTAACCTTGACTGTAGTGGGTCGAGGGTGATTCATAATAATTTTCCAAACTTTTTTCAGGTACGTTCAGTAAACGTACGAGCAGATTTTTCTGTCTTTTGAACTGGTTCTTGGAATTGAAATCCGAGGGCACCATTGAACTTGAAACGCGGGTTTTCGCTTAAGAATACTTTCACCTTTACGGTGGATGATCGGGTATGAAAGTTAGTTTTTGGGGTTTTACGTGGGTTAATAAAATAAAATAAGCGAATAATTTATTTTATTTTGTTAAACACTTGTCGTGTAGATAAAAGTGGTTAGAAGCTCCACTTGGTAGTTGGTGGTGGAACCGCCACAACCTAACCTCCCAATTAACGGGGAGGGAGAGGAAAACTCTCAACCCCCCCCCCCCCATCAATTAATTTTATGTGTTGATGTAAAATTAATTGCACTCAATTAATTTTATGAGTTGATATAAAATTAATTGCTGTTAGTTAATTTTATGTGTCGACATGAAATTAATTGCTGTAAGTTAATTTTATGTGTCGACATGAAATTAATTTCTGTCAATTAATTTTATTTGTCAACATAAAATTAATTCATGTCATATGTTTTGATGCAGGCTATGTGGGGGAAACTTCCTGGCGTCCTCCCGTCTTAAGTTGTGCTAACACACCTCTTAAATTGCACCAACGCAATTTAATTCGCCCGACCCCCTTTTTAAATTAAGTAGCCGCATCGTTGGAATTTAGGAAGGTTCCAAATAAATTAACCGTCATAAATTCCATGATGGTTACATACCTCTCCCCCTCTCCTATATATATGGATCTTGGGAGAAGGTTTTGGGATGGCTTCACCAAGTGACGGAGCGCTGGTAAAGTATCGCAACGCCCAACACTTGGGGAAATCATATAATCTCCAATGAAGAACATGAAGAACGCCAACGACAATCTTCCACACGATTCTTCTTCGACCTTCCTTCCCTAGAAACCTATCCTCCGCAACATCGTCAACGAACCGACAAAGCTTAGAATTGGGGATGTGTGGCGGATGCGACGAACGACGGTCTTCATCATCTTCCTTCCGCGACTCCGCCATCGAGCGACGAGCAAGAGGTAGGGGTTATTTCTTCGTTCAATTCTTCGTTCAAGTATTATTTAACGAACTTCATTGTTAAATGATTGGCCGATTGCTATCAAAATAACAGGAGGAGGTTAGACCGCACAAACATGGCTGATTCTCCCCCACTTTTGTTGTTGATCTTCTTCATGGCTTGAAACGGAGGCGACACGGTGCCGTCGCACCATGCGGGAATGAGAGAACTGCGGCCGGAGCGGGCCACGACAAAGGAGCGTGGCGCTGTCACGCCACGTCGGTGAAGCCGAAGGAGGCCGCAGGCAAGAGCGGGCCGTGGAGGAGGGGTGCGGCGCCATTGCGCCGCACCGGAGCTTCAAGAAGGGCCGCGGCCGGGGCGGGCTGCGGCGGAGGCACGTGGCGCCGTCGCGCCGTGCCGGGCATACAAGGTTCGTAGCCTATGTCGCGGCTGTGCAGGGGAGGGCGGCTGGAATCGCCGGCCACCGGCACTTTGGTAGGGCGGGACCGCGGGGACCCGCGGCGGCGGCACCATCCGACCAACCAGGCTGGCCGTTCAGTCATTTCTGTATATTATACTCAATGTTTCGGAGAAATTTGGGTATAGTCGGGTTGGTTCGAACATGAAACCAACTGGGCCCTCGGAGCGAAAATGCTTATAACTCGAGCTTCGGACGTCCGATTGACGTGCCGTCGACTTTGTTGGATTCCTCTTAGTGAGAAGGTTCTTTTGGATTACTCTGCTTGATGTTTGGATTCAGTTGGAGTACGGTCGGGTTGGTTTTGACTTAAAAAACAACCGGGCCCCTTGAACGAAAAAGCCAATAACTCTCAGACCGGGCGTCCGATTGACGCACTGTCTGTCGAATTGAGTTCCTATTGACGTGACAGAACTTTGCGATATATCAACTTTGGACTCCGTGATAGTTGATGTATCGACCCCTTGGCTTATGGAGCGGACCCTCCCGGAATGAGCGTGCTATGTACGGGAACACTAGAGCTGGCTGCGACTGTGACGAAGATGACTTCCGTACTAGGATCCTCCGTGGGTTCGACGATGAAGACTACCATACTGGGATCCTCCGTGGGTTCGACGAGGATGACTACCATACTAGGATCCTCCGTGGGTTCGACGAGGATGACTACTGTACTGGGATCCTCCGTGGGTTCGACTACCGTGCTGGGATCCTCCGTTGGTTCGACGACGATGACTACTATACGTGGATCCTCTGTGGGTTCGACAGCGAGGACTACTAAACTTGGATCCTCCGTGGGTTCGGCAGAAGAGATGATTCAAAGGCTACATCTAATCATCTCCACCCCTCTTCATAAATGGATACATGTGTGAGCTGAGTCTTGACTTTCAATCATTATCTTCGATGTGATTGACTTGATATCCTATGTGGATTGGATTATGCTTTCCTGTGTGGATTGGGTCGTACTTTCCTGTGTGGATTAAGTTTTACTTTCCCGAGTGGACTGGATTGTACTAGAGCTTATGAGTTGGAGTTGAACTGGATTTGATGACTTAGGTATATGTATGGGAATATACCTAAGTAGTGTTGGATGATACTTCATGATTGTATATTTCTTTGTGGTTTATCCTTTGTGGATTCAAGGAGACCTTCAGGGGTCTCGGGGTCCCTACTGAGTATCGTATACTCACCCCTACACGGGCTTCACCCGCACTACGTTGTGTTGGTTGCAGAAGACGGACATCACTGATCGTTGTTGAGGCTTGTAGAGCTGGACGGTACTCGGAGGAGGATCTCACGACGAGTCGGTGCCCAGAGGTGGATATCACGTCGATTCGGTACCCGGAGGAGACAGACGGACGTCGAAGTGCTTAGGAGGAGATCTATACCTACCCATCAGGTAGCAAGCCGAAGGACGATCCAGGAGCGTCTTTTCACCTTTCAGCTGTTGTCATTGAGTTGTACTTTACTTTCAGTTGTACTGCACCTTTAGTTGGGTTTGTATTCTGGCCCATTTACTTTTCAGAAAATACTTCTATTTTCAGTTTACTTAGTGTTTACTTCAGTTTGCGTACTTTGTGGTGTTTGTTTTCTTTTATAAAGGCAATGCCTTCCCTTTTTATTGGGATTTATTCCTTTGGTGATAGTCGCCGGCCCCTGGCCTATGGAAGGCGGGCTTGGGGTAGTCATGGCATGGGCCCTGAGGACGGGTCGTGACAATTGGTATCAGAGGAGTTCGGTTCTACCGCAGAACTCAGGACTCTGATCCTTATTCTATGTGAAGCAATAGTGTTAAGGGTATTGAGTGTGGTTATCAGTCCAGGGAGTCCAGTGTTGGTGCGGTGGCCGACGTATCCATACACCAGGACCCTGATTTCTGATTTCTGACTCAGTGTGCGAAAACATTGATTGCATGCGTGTTTCAAAAGTTTTCTTTGTGATTACTTTGTGTCAGCTCACCAGGTATACTTTATTGACCATGGCGCACCTGTTTCATTTCAGGATGGACCCACGATGGTAGCCAGTTAGGGTTCCGAGCATTATGCGAGATGGAAGCCCACCGAGCAACGAGGCCTCGATGTAGGTCCCCATTATAGCGGGGGCACCGGTGGTACCTCTACCCGCCAAGCCACCGATGCCACCAGCCCCAGCCGCTGAGAGTGCACATCGCCTTAGTGCACTGCACAAGTTTTAGCGTCAGAGACCCCCCAGGTTCCGCGGGGAGATGGACCCTCAGGCAGCTGAGGATTGGCTGGAGGCTGTTGTACGAGTTTTCAGGTTATTAGGGACACCAACTGACCTCATAGTGATCCTTGCAGCGAGTCTCCTGCACGTGACAGTAGGTAGATGGTGGAGCTTGATGCTTCAGGTTCACGACGAGGCATCTTTACTTTGGACGGACTTCAAGAGCCTCTTCGGCTTGGAGTTCGTTCTAGCCACCCTCTGTGTGGTGCGCGTTCAGGAGTTACTACAGCTACGACAGGGAAATATGACCGTGGCCCAGTACTCGGCGAGGTTTACTGATCTCTCGCACTACTCCACAGATATGGTACGAGACCTATTCTTCAGGTCCCTGACCTTCGAGCAGGGACTGAGGCATGAGATCAGGGCTTCGATGATCTCCCTCAACATCCCGACACAAGCATGGGTGTTGGAGAGAGCCCTTCTAATAGAGAGTTTTCTCACCGAGAAGTCACCAGTGGTGAGACCCTCCGCAGGATGACTCGTAGTGGAGTCTTCTGCAGCTGGTAGTAGACAGATGACGCAGAGGTCCAAGCGGGCTAGACCATCATATGAGAAATATCAGGATGGAGATTAGATTGTATGGGGCACACGAAGGAGAGCCAGCGACACGAGGAGCAGGCAGTGCTATGGATGCGACGGGCAGGGTCACATGGCTCAAGACTGCCCGACTTGTTCTGTAGATGAGCAGCAGGTGGTAGAGGGACCTCCCAGGAAGAGGTTCGACCATGGCGGTCCACAGGGAGCAGGTGGACGAGGCAGAGCAGCTGGCCGAGCAGTGGGTGGTGGGTGACGCTTTGAGGCCCTACCACCACCACCACCACCAGGGAGACCACCCCGACCGCAGGGAACATGTGGACAGGGTAGAGCTCAGCTTCAGTCAGCTGAGGCTTACGAATATGGAGCTCCAGAAGCTGTTGGACAAGAGCAGGACTACTTCTAGGCATAGAGGCCTTTGTTCTTGGTGCTTCTAGTTTCCATGTTGTTGTTGTTTGTGGTTGTCATGTGTCTTTGTACATTGAGATGTAGTAATAAAAGACTCTTTTCTTTGTGACGTTTATTATCCTGTCCTTTTTTATGGTTGATACTAAGAGGTTCTAGTTAAGACTGTTGACTTGACCCTCACTTATGAGATTCCTACTAGAGGAGACCAAGTAACCACACACTGATGCCGACAGTGTGAATAAACCCTTGGAGGCGAGAGTAATGGTTGGATTTCTTGGTAGTAGCGTCGAGGCCTTACGACATCATCCATGACATGAGTTGTACTGTTCATGTCAGGATTGACTGTATTAGGCATAGAACATGGTTCATCCAGGGGATGAGACCAGATTTCCCTTTTCGGCAAAGGAGAAATCTTAGCAGCTCTTATAGAACGTAGGCGAGGTGGCTTACTGCCTGGACCTTCCACATCATTTGCACTGGGTGCACGATGTCTTCCACGTATATTAGTAGAGGGGATGAGTCCACAACCCGTCCCACATCATCAAACACGGGGAGCTGGACATTATTGACGGGGAGACTTTCACGGAGGTTCCAGTGAAGATTGAGGATCGACAGGAGCAGGTCCTGCGTGGATGATCAATTCCCATGGTGTGCATTTTCTGGCAGCACGGAAACCTCTAAGAGATCACTTGGGAGCGGGAGACTCAGATGTGTGCTCGGTACCTCCTTTAGTTTCCCTAGTTCATGTTGTAGTTTACGGGGACATAAAGCCCTGAGGTGGGAGTAATTTAAAGACCCGTAAATTTCAAGGAATTTTTTTTCTTAATTTTTTTGGAATTTTACGAGGACACAGTTTCTGACGGCACCTGATTCCGAGGCCCGGTGTGCCCAGAATAATTTTCTGAAGTTTTGTTAAGCTTAAATTAACGCGTGTAAGAAGTTTTCCTGAGAAAGAGGAATAACCCTTAAACGGTTACTCGAATAAGAAATCCGAGGGCACTGTTCTGCTCAGGATGGCGGGTTTACCCTAGGCGTGACTTAAGTTTAGTCGATGCATGCCTCATGTGAGAAAACCCGAAAATGGAATAACCGTAAATAAAATAATTAAATAAAGTTATTTTATTTTTAAAATGATTATAACTCACAACCGGTAAACCGGATTAAAAATCCGAGACCACCGCTGAACTCATGAGGGTATGATTTCTTTAAGAAGATACTAACTTTGTCCAGCGCGGGCCACCTGAGAAAGTTAGTTTTTGGCCGTAAATAAAATAATTAAGTGAAAATTATTTTATTGTAAAATTCATAACTTCTAAACGGTAACGCAAATTGAAAATCCGAGAGTACCATTGAGTTAGTTGAGGCGTGTTTCTCTAAGGCAGAGCCTAACCTTGACCGTAGTGGGTCGATGGTGATTGATAATAATTTTCCGAACTTTTTTTCGGGTACGTTCAGAAAAAGTATGAGTGGATTTTTCTTTCTTTTGAACTGGTGCTTGTAATTGAAATCTGAGGGCACCATTGAACTCACAACGCAGGTTTTCGCTTAATAATACTTTCACCTCGACGGCGGATGATCGGGTATGAATGTTAGTTTTTGGGGTTTTACGTGGGTTAATAAAATAAAATAAGTGAATAATTTATTTTATTTTGTTAAACACTTGTCGTGCAGATAAAAGTGGTTAGAAGCTCCACTTGGTAGTTGGTGGTGGAACTGCCACACCCTAACCTCTCATTTAATGGGGAGGGAGAGGAAACCTCTCAAACCCCCATCAATTAATTTTATGTGTCGACGTAAAATTAATTGCACTCAATTAATTTTATGAGTTGACATAAAATTAATTGTTGTCAGTTAATTTTATGTGTCGATGTGAAATTAATTGCTGTCAGTTAATTTTATGTGTCGACGTGAAATTAATTGTTGTCATTTAATTTTATGTGTCAATATAAAATTAATTCATGTCATATGTTTTGATGCAGGCTATGTGGGGGAAACTTCTTGGCATCCTCCCCTCTTAATTTGTGCCAACAGACCTCTTAAATTGCGTCAACACAATTTAATTCGCCCGACCCCCTTCTTAAATTAAGTAACCGCATCATTGGAATTTAGGAAGGTTGCAAATAAATGAACCGTCATAAATTCCACGATGGTTACATACCTCTCCCCCTCTACTATATATAGGGAGCTTGGGAGAAGGTTTTGGGACGACTTCACCAAGCGACGCAGTGCTGGTAAAGTATCGTGACGCCCAACACTTGGGAAAATCATATCCTCTTCAACGAAGAACGTGAAGAACGCCAACGAAGATCTTCCGCACGATTCTTCTTCGACCTTCCATCCCCAGACACCTATCCTCCGCAACATCTTCAACGAATCGACGAATCTCAGAATTGGGGACATGTGGTGGACGCGACGAACGACGGTCTTCATCGTCTTCCTTCCGTGACTCCGCCATCGAGCGACGAGCAAGAGGTTGGGGTTATTTCTTCGTTCAATTCTTCATTAATGTATTATTTAACGAAATTCATTGTTAAATGATTGGCCGATTGTTATCAAAACAATAGGAGGAGTTCAGACCGCACAAACATGCTAATCCTCCTCCCCTTTTGTTGTTGATCTTCTTCATGGCTAGAAACGGAGGTGACGCGGTGTCGTCGCACCGCGCGGGAACGAGAGAACCGCGGCTGGAGTGGGCCGCGACGAAGGAGCACGGTGTCGTCGCTCCGCGCCGGTGAAGCCGAAGGAGGCCGCAGACAAGAGCGGGCCACAGAGGAGGGGCGCGGCGCCGTTGCGCCGCGCTGGAGCTTCAAGAAGGGTCGTGGCCGGGGCGGGCTGCGGTGGAGGGGGGTGGCGCCGTCGTGCCGCACCGGACGGACAATGGCCGCAGCCTAAGCCGCGGCTGTGCAAGGGAGGGTAGCCAGAATCGCCGGCTGCCGGCGCTTTGGAAGGGCGGGACCGCGGGGTCCCACGACGATGGCATCGGCCGGCCAACTGGGCCGACCGTTCGGAGGAGGCCGGGGGTCGTAACCCCCGGCGACAGACAGGAGGGCCCCCTCCATGTGGGGGCCGCCGTTTCGAGACAAGAGGGGCAGCGCCCCCTGTTTTCTGCTCTGCCAAAATGTCCGAGCTGCTAGCGACGCGGGCCGTGCCCGTGCCAGGCCAACCGGCCGCGTCGAGCCGGACCAGCCGCGCTAGCCCGGACAGCCCGCTCCGGGCTGGGCCGCCTGCGCCGGGCCAGACCCCCGCGCCGGGTCGGGCCACGCCTGCTGGACCGGGCTGTGCCAGCAGGGCCTAGTCGCGCCCTAGTGGGCCAGACCCAGACCCGGGTCGGGTCGACCCGGTTCGGGCCGACCCAGGGGGTCTTGGGTTGGGTCGGTCCAGGCCCAAAACCCCCTAAAAATGGACAGCTTCGTTAAAAGGCCCATAACTTGGGCGACAGACCTCCGATTGATGCACCGTCAGTTGTGATGAGATCCTTGGATCGAGGCAGTCGTTTCAGTATATTATAATCAAGATTTCAAAGAACTTTGGGAATGGCCGGGTTGGTTTGAACACGAAACCAACCGGGCCCTCGGAGCGGAAACACTTATAACTCTAGCTCCGGACGTCTGATTGACATGCCGTCGACTTTGTTGGATTACTCTTAGTGAGAAATATCTTTTGTCTTACTTTGCTGAAGGTTTGGATGCAGTTGGAGTACGGTTGGGTTGGTTTTGACTTAAAAACCAACCGGGCCCTTGGAACGAAAAAGCCAATAACTCTTAGACCGGGCGTCCGATTGACGCGCTATCTGTCGCGTTGAGTTCCTATTGACGTGACAGAACTTTGCGATACATCAAATTTGGACTACGTTAAAGTTGATGTATCGACCTCTTGGCTCGTCGAGCGGACCCTCCCGGAATGAGCGTGCTGTGTTTGGGAACCCTAGAGCTGGCTGCGACTGCGACGAAGATGACTTCCGTACTAGGATCCTCTGTGGGTTCGACGATGACGACTACCGTACTGGGATCCTCCATGGGTTCGACAAGGACGACTACCATACTCAGATCCTCCGTGGGTTCGACGAGGAAGACTACCGTACTGGGATCCTCCATGGGTTAGATGAGGATGACTATTGTACTGGGATCCTTCGTGGGTTCGACTACCGTGCTGGGATCCTCCGTGGGTTCGACGATGATGACTACTATACGTGGATCTTCCGTGGGTTCGGCAGCGAGGACTACTCAAATTGGATCCTATGTGGGTTTGGAATATGAGATGATTCAGAGGCTACATCTAATCATCTCCACCCCTCTTCGTAAATGGATACCTATCTGAGTTGAGTCTTGAATTTCAATCATTATATTCGATGTGATTGACTTGATATCCTGTGTGGATTGGATTATGCTTTACTTTGTGGATTTGGTTGTACTTTCTTGTGTGGATTAAGTTTTACTTTCCTGAGTGGACTGGATTGTACTAGAGCTCGTGAGTTGGAGCTGAACTGGATTTGATGACTCAGGTATATGTATGGGTATATACCTAAGTAGTGTTGGATGATACTTTGTGATTGTATATTTCTTTGTGGTTTATCCTTTGTGGATTCAGGTAGACCTTTGGGGGTCTCGGGGTCCCTACTGAGTATCGTATACTCACCCTTGCACGGGTTTTTCCCACACTACATTGTGTTGGTTGTAGACGATAGGCATCACTGATCGTGGTTGAGGCTTGTAGAGCTGGATGGTACCCGGAGGAGGATCTCACGACGAGTCGGTGCCCGGAGGTGGATATCACGTCGAGTTGGTACCCAGAGGAGACAGACGGATGTGGAAGTGCTGAGGAGGATATCTGTACCTACTGTTCAGGTAGGAAGCCGGAGGACGATCCAGGAGTGTCTTGTCACCTTTCAGCTGTTTTCCTTGAGTTGTACTTTACTTTCAGTTGTACTGCACCTTTAGTTGGGTTTGTATTCTGGCCCATTTACTTTTCAGCACTTACTTCTATTTTCAGTTTACTTAGTGTTTACTTCAGTTTGCATACTCTGTGGTGTTTGTTTTCTTTTATAAATGCAATTCCTTCCCTTTTTATCGGGATTTATGCCTTTGGTGCTAGTCGCCGGCCCCTGGCCTATAGAAGGCGGGCTTGGGGTAGTCACGACACGGGCCCCGAGGATGGGTCATGACATAAAACCCCCATTTTTATCAAATAATTAAATTCATCTTAATCTTGAATTTAATTATATAAAACCCCAACTCCACATTTAACACACCATTTAATTAAATTCCTTTCCAGCCAAATTTAATAAAATAAAATTTCCAACTCATTATTATTTAATTAAATTCTTTCAACATAATTCAATTAAAAAAACCCGACACCTCATTAATCATCATTTAATTAAATTCATTCCAAATGAATTTAAATAAATAATTTCTCCAATTGATGTTTTTTAATCAAATTCTCTAAACACAATTTAATTAAATAAAACCCCCATTTTTCATCAAATAGTTAAATTTCTTTTTTAATCATGAATTTAATTAAATAAATTATCCTAAAACATAAAAATGGGTAAGATTCATTGTTTTAATTGCATGGTTTTATAGACAATGTGAAGACCATGCGTTCGCTACTGGACACCCATTTTAACACACACAACTGACCACCATGGTTTGACTAACCGTGCATAGAATTTGTGTACACCTCTGTTGGTCTTGGTGCTCCTAAGACCCATCCAGCATTCCCGGAAACTCCTGGAGCATTTACCCAAGTCCGATATAAAAACTTTTAAAAGATCCCAACTCACAAAACTTCATCCCGAATCTTGGTTTTAAAACCGACTAGCCATTACAATGAAAAATTTCAAAAACATTCATGTTTTAACCCAGTTCAAAAAAAAACATGGGTCTTTACAATGGGAAACATATGAATTTCTATTGATGTTGAATCATCGAATACTGGAAGTAAAATAGACCAAAATAAAGTCAAGATTAAAGTTAGATATATCATAGAGAATCTTTAAGTCCAAACAAATAATGTCTCAAATCAGACTAAAAGGAGGACTGAAAACCTTTCTTGAGTTTTCCGAGATGATAGAAAGTCAAAATATCCTCCTAAAGAAGTTGATATATGAAGGAATGTAAGTGAAAATGCATTTCCAATTATGAAATGTTAATTCTGCGGCTATCTGGGCCATACCATGTCATACTGTGAGGAGGGAAGGAACTATTTGAATGGGAAAGAGATAGGAAGTTAACAAATAAGAACAAATTAATAACCTAATTCTTATAGAATATACAATTTCTATGGATATGGTTTTTATTATTCCAACTTTGGCTATAAAGCTATCGATTTCAAGTAGAGGAATAGAAGGAAAATTTTGTATAGAACCTATAGACAAGTCAATACTAGCCAACCAAATGGTTTTTCTCTTACAAACAAGTTTTCTCTACTAGAAGAATAATATGATTATGAAGAACCTAATCACATGGAAGAGTGATTTGAAAGAACATCTTTATCCTTTACTCAATATAATATTTCATGGAAGGAAATGATGAAAATTGAAAAATCCAACCTTGCAGAAGTAGCTCTGCAAGCTACCAAGAACATCATTACTTGGATTCTTGATAGTTGATGCTCATACCATATGATGGAAAATGAAGACCTATTAATGAATATCAAGAAAAAGGTTGATGGAATAGTGGGATTCAGTAATGATGTTTTTTTGAAGATAAAAGGCTATAGAAGTACAAAACTAGCCAATGTTGAGATGATGAAGACCAAAGTTCATTATGTGGATATGTTGCATCACAATCTCTTGAGTGTGAGAAAAATCTGTTACTCAGGACTTATGGGGACTTTCAACCGAAATTGATGCACTATAAAAGGAATAATAGGGAAATATATCATTAAGGGATGAATAAAAAATAGAAATTTATATTAGGTTGATAGTAAAGATAACATTTGTAACATGACAGTTGAAGAAGAGAACAACTTATGACATCAGAGGTTGGGTCACATTAATCAAAAAGATATATAAAAGATAACTAAACTGAATATTGTCATGCATATCCAAAATCTGAAGCATGAATGGGAGAAGACTTAAGATGCTTTCATGTGAGGAAACTTTATGTGTAGTTCATATCATCTAAAGAAGAAAAGAGAATCAAATATTTTTGATCTCATTCATACATATGTATGTGGTCTGATAAATGTTTCTAGAACTTATTGAGAAAGGTAATTCATGTTTTTCATTGATGGTTATAGTATAATGGACTGTATGATGGTTATATATAGGAAACTACAAGTGATTTATTGCATGAAAACTTATCACTGAATAGCCGAGAATGATACTAGATGAATAATTAAAGTTCCGTGGTATGATAATGGATGGGAATAAAAATCCATTGAATTTGAAAATTACATAGATAAACATGGAATACAACATCAGGTGGATTCTATGAGGACTCTACAAAAAAAATGGAGTTTTTGAGTGCCAGAATTGATATATGAATAGCATGTTTAGAACAATGCTGATTGATAGTCGCATGTCTCTCCATTACTGAAAAGAGGCTATTCAAGATGAAGTTTATATTCAAAACTAAACTGGGCTTTATATAGGGGAAACCAAGACACCCTAGGAGTTATGGAATAGAAGGAGTCCATAATTAATGTATTTTTATGTTTTCATAATTAAATGCTTTATCCGAAACAAATATGGAAATAATGGAAAGTATGGTGATGTTGCAGATGAAGAAATATTCCTCGAATATTCAATGAATAGAAAAGCCTACAAATGTTTTAATAAATGTCTTTAAAAAATTGTGGAAATAAGTGATATGAATATCATTGAAGATAAAACCAAAAATTCCTCAAGGAATTTGATTGTTGATCAGATAAAATATGAGAAAGAATGTGGACATGGAATGGATATAAATACAGAAGTAGAGGAAGGCGTGGAAAGCACTCAAAAATCCCATCATGATGTTGAATCAGAAGAAGAATTAGAAGAGGAAACCATGGATAAATAAAATTTATTTGAACCTCACAAGAGAAATAAAAGAGCATAAACTGATTAATCCAACATCATTGAGCATTGGATAGATCTCACATAGATAGGGAGAATGGGGAATAATGCACAATCTGCATTCCTATAACTTGTGAAACCATCCTAATTTGATGAAGCTACAAAGGTTAAATCATGGGTTAAATCCATGAATGAAGAGTTGGATCATATAGATAAGAATCAAACATGTGATCTAGTTAAGAGACCCGAAAACCATAATGTGATTGCTACATAGTGGATTTTCAAAAACAAATTTGATGAGCATGGAAATGTGATCATAAATAAGGCACAACTAGTGTGTAAAGGCTATTTCAAGATTAATGGTGTTGATATTGAAGAAAAATTTGCTATGATGGCTAGACTAAAGTAAATTAGATTATTTCATGCCATGTAAATTCAAATAGGATACAAATTGTATCAAATGGATGTCAAGATAGCTTTCTTAAATGGTGTTCTTGAAGAAGAAGTCTACATTGAAAAACCAGTGGATTTTCTACTTAGTAATGATGAAATGGAGGTTTTTAGATTAAAGAAGGATCTCTATGGTCTAAAGTAGACACCATGATCATGGTACTCTCATCTAGATTCTTATCTATGGAATCTCAAATTTAAAAGAAGAGTGGATCACAATCCTAATGTAAGGAATTATCATAAAGATTAGTTCATGGTTTTGGCATATGTAGATGAAATTTAATTTGGTGGAAGCTGGAAGGGATCAATGGATGAATTTTTCAATCACATGAAATAATAATTTAAAATTTCTAGGATTGGTTAAGTAACATACTTCTTGGGGCTACAGGTGATTCAGAATTAAGACTAAACTTTCATTTCTCAGGAAAAGTATGCAGGAGAGTTGCTGAATAAATTCAACATGCATGATTCCAAACTAATGTCGACTCTGATTGAGCTTTGGAAAAAACTAGGAAAGCATGGAGATGTGACATCTATAGACCCCACAATGTATATGAGAATCATTGTAAGCTTATTGTACTTTACTGTGACATGACCAGATATTGTCTTTACAACATGCTTAGAGGTCCGATTTCAAAGTAATCTGAAGGAAGAACATATGGAAATAGTGAAAAGAACCATAAGGTACATTCAAGGTACTCACAATTATGGATTATACTTTTATGTAGGAAAATATAATTAACTTTCATCGTTTTATGATACTGACAGGGCTAAATATGTGGTGGATAGAAAATCCACAAGTGGTGGAGCATTCTTTATTAGAAAGAAATGTGTGGGTTGGTGGAGTAAGAAATAGGAATGCACTCCTCTCAAAACTATTGAAGCTGAATATATCTCTGCTATAAAGGATTTCACTCAACTACTTTGGAGGAAGCAATAACTAACTGATATTGATGATGAGGTGAAACAACCAATGGTGGTTAACTTTTATAATAAGAGTGCAATTGATCTTACGAAGAATCTTGTTCATCATTCTCATATGAAACACATTGAAATCAGATATCACTTTATCGAGGATAAAGTGGAACAAAGAATGATTAAAATGGATCATGTTGGAATTGATAATCAAGTGTATGATTGTTTCTTCTAGAAATGGGGATGACCTTGTTTGTTTAAGGTTCAAACTTTCCAATCGGTTTCTAACGAGTTTATTCGTAGAACTATAAACATCCAATGATTCTATATCCATTTGGACCTACATTCCAAAGGTAGGTGCTCATTATTCGTGGACTGATGAGGCTTAAGAATTTACATTGGTCGAGAGGATGGGAGGTCAGGCTCATCACACCTTTTTTGGGGGAATTATTACCTATTCCAGGACTCTCTTATAGATTTAAGTTATGTTCACGAATCCTTATTAATTTACCAAGCATGAAAATGAGTTCTTCCTTTAGATCTTGCAATCAATGATTGATATGTATAGTATTTAGAGAATCTATTATATTTATTTGAGGTTCTTCATTGATGGAGAATCATATGTATGTATTAGAGATCCTTAGTCAATGGTATCCTTCAATACATTATATAGAAATCTCTTGGTCATTATGATGACCATACTGGTTTTAAAGTCACTCAGTGGGGCACATGAAGTTTATTGTCATTCATAAATATAGGATTATTTTTGAGTTGGGATCATATCCATAGATGGGATACCTACGTATCCTTGTTAAAAAGGAATAAGAACCCACGCAGTTCGATAGGAAGGATAAAGTTTAACTTCATATGGGGCAGAATAGAATTAATGAAAGATGGGATTGAACCTTAGAAAGGATTCCTACGTACTCTACTTTTACGGCAAAGATCAAATTCCATGTAGTTAGGGTAAATAAGTATGAGGTTTATGCATGATTAATGGACCAAAGAGAGACGACATAATTACTTTTACACTCTATGTTCACCTGAGTCATGCTCGGTGTGAGAAACACGAGGTATCAGTAAATATGATGATTGTGCCATGATAGATGCAGTCATAAAAACTGATGTGGGGCTTACGTATGTATGACGGCCTAGGTAAATGAAGATCAGGACTTAGTTCTGGAAAGAAGCCCAAAAGCAGGGTCCATAAATGTATTTGTACTTTATAGGAATTTGGAATTTTAACTTGGGACTTACTCCCTAAAAGGAAGCCCAAATTAAGAGGGACTTATGATTGGGTTTATTTCTGAGAAGGAAACCCAAATAAAAAGAAATAATATTGGGGATTACTCCTGAGAAGGTGGCCCAAGTTAAGGGAAATTATGATTGGGACTTACTCCAGAGAAAGAGGCCCAAGTTAAAGGAACTTATGACTGGGACTTACTCTTGAGAAGGAGGCCCAAGTTAAAAGAGACTATGATTGGGACTTACTCCTGAGAAAGAGGCCCAATGAATTCCTCTCAGATAAGGAATCCAATGAAGGAACCATGCCATAAATGGATTTGAAGAAAGTTTTGAAGGCCATGTCTTAAATAGGAGAGGTGAATTTTAAGAAAGGAGGTGACCAAGAAAAAGGTGCGCAAGTATTTTTCTGGTGCGCAAGTCCTGGTCGCGCAAGTATACTTGCCTGACCTGAGTCACCTTGGGTGATGAATAATCTATAGCATAATACTTGGACGATTTTGAACTCGATCCCTTAGTATCATCTCTAGAGGCTTCCAAAAGGGTGGCGTGCAAGTTCCCTTGAGAGGGAAATGCAGTGCGCAAGTGTCTTCACTTCTCTTAAGGGGTGGACACTTAGGTGCGCAAGTGTTGACGAATTCTAACACTTATGCCTTATCCTTCTTCTTTAGAGCTTCCATTCTAGATAAAGAATTACCTTAGAAGTGTTTGGAAGATGTCAAAAAAAGACTTGGGTGACCAGAGCTTGAATCTGAGTTTTGGAAAATTTGTCCACGAAATGGGGGGCCCACAGGGGCTATTTATAGGCCACTGAGAACGTTGGGAGAAAAAAATGAATATGGAATGCAAGTGACTTCCGCGACCCATATGTGGCATGCAAGTGACTTGCGTGACCAGAAGGAAACTTGTGCAACCTCTTCTTAAAGGGTTCCTTATTCATGCCTTTGTCAATTTTTGATGTTCTTCAAAGGATGAATCTTCTTGTGCTTAAGTTATTCCCCTTTTCCATTCATTAGACTCTATGATGGAAAGAAGCATAAAAAAAAATTCCCCCCTCAGAGTTGGATCTGAAAAAGGAAAGAGGATTCGACTCTGATGAAAATGAGATACAAGAGTTCAACGACGCGTAGTTAGTAGATGTGCAATTTCTAGTGCACAGGTTCCGGCGCGCAGGGTTGCGGGATCTCCTATATATATGAGTGTTACTTCGCGCTTCTCATCCTGCCTTTCAAGTTTTTGAGCTCTCATCGAGAAAGTGTATTCATCTTCTTTGGTCGCTCGCTTTTTCCATGTGTCACGCTTCTTCAGTAAGATTTTGACTTGCACGATAGTACTTGCGCGACCACACTTGCGCGACCACACTTGCACGACCACACCTGCGGGACCACACTTGCACGACTTAATTCCTTAGCCATTTTTTTTGTTTTCTTCACAAGTATTTCATAAAAAATAGACTTATTTAAAAGTTAACTGTTAGATCTTTGTGCATATTCAATGGATCCCAGAAGAATTGGATCGGCTGATGAGTTGGCTAGAAAATGAATTGATGATATGATAAACATCATTGGCCATGACTATTATGATATCTGCGACAGTACTCTCCAAGATTTGGCTAAGTACTTGAAGAAGTATCATGCCAATTTCCCATAGAGCATTTATCTGCCTTTATATGGACATGGTCATCTACAAGGAGTCAATGTTCCAGAGGCAAAAAATTACATTCCTCATTCCTGGTTTCATAATTACACCAATTTTTCTTCAGCAAATGTCTCAATTGTAGGATCATTTGTCAATTATGGAATAGTGGAGAAGGCATTCATAATGCATCATAACCCATTTTCCCTAGATCTCAAACCTTACAAGCCTGAGTTGCAGCCACATTGTTATTCCTTTATTTCGGTTATACTGTGCATTAAGAGCAATAATAATGGTGTGAAATTTCAAATTTTCCCTCCATGCCATTTCCTTACAGATATGAAAATGGAAAACCCATGGGTTGATATGTTTTTCACTACCAGTTGGTGGAGAGAAGACTATCATGTCAGTAGAACAATATCTGAATAGAGTACTCTCTCTAAATGGTTATTTACTTCCAATTCTCCATTCTCAAATCCATGTATCCATCTTCCAAGTCTTTTGGATAGAAACAGAGTCACTGTTTGATCAGTAGAAAATTTTCTCAAACCGCACTCAAGAACATTCTTTTACAATTGTTCCAAGAACAGATGGTATCACTGTGTCTCTTATTGTATCTAGTTTGAATGAATGAATTCCAGGTGGCTGCTGATGAAGCTCGGGATTCCGTAAATCAAATGAAAAGTTATATTGAAAGCCTCTTGTAATTCTAGAAAAAGAGAAGAGACTCCAATATGTGGATGTACTTTTAACTCTTGTGCATCAATGAAAAACACTTTCATCTTCAATCATTTGTACCGGCATTCTCTTAATAATTACTTATATATATATATTTTTACCTAAGCCAATGTGACTAGTAAGCATAGTTTTATTTTTCTAGTATTATACAAACAAACCTACAAACTTTGCATCTTTTATTGCTCAATATTACCTAAATCATACAATATGTATGTTTAGCAAGATGGGACTCAACTTTTGTTCAGATTTCCTTTTATAAGTTCCCAATTTAATGAGTACCCTGTCTTTTGTTGGCAGTTTAAAGTCATGCATGTCAGAAAAAAAGGATAACGTTTAAGGTTGAATAGCTTTGACCGAATGGATTAAAAATTTACTCAATTCATTAATAATTTGTTTGAAAACATATTACCACATTCAAGTATGGGGGAAAACATGTGAAATATGACTTAAGAAATTTTAAATCTGAGGTATGATATGAAAAAAGGGCTAAAAGGCATTAGAGGAAGTATTTCCTAAGATTTAAGTTACCACTATTTGACAAACCTGTTAGGGGGTTGAAGTATGTAGGGCCACTTAAGGGCATTGGCTGCATAGTCAAATAATAGCATCCTTTGGCTGACAGGTCTGTTATTTAGACTACTTATGCAAGGCCACCTAGGGGCACATGATGCATAGTCATACAAAAGAACTCTCAGAAATTTTACTTTTCTATTTCTAAAAGCCAGTGGAAGTTTATGGAGATTCAAATTTTTCAAAGCACAAAGTCTGCTGTATGGAGAGATGTACTTGAATATGGAGATGATATTCCCAATCAAGATTGTCAAAGAATAGGATGAATGTCACTCCTGCGAAGGTCTGACCTAAATGTAGGTAAGGGAAATATAAACCATAGACTTAAATACTTTCAGATCATGAAAAATAGTATGGGAAAATATGTTAAGGATGGTTGTTTTTGCAGATCGCTACATATCTTCATTAAGAAAAATAAGGAAAAAAGTGGTTTTCCCCCCAAGAATGAAGTTACCACTATTTGAAAAACCCATTAGGGGGTTGAAGTATGCATGACCACTTAAGGGCATTGGATGCATAGTTAAATAATAACATCCTTTGGCTGAAAATTCCGTTATGTAGACTAATTATGCAAGGCCGCCTAGGGGAACATACTGCATAGTCAGACAAAATAATTCCTGGGTATCAGAAATTTTATAACTAGAAGTCAAGAAAAGGGTTATGGAGATCTGGAAGTATTTAAGGTTAGAAGTATGACACATGAAAATGGGTATTGTTCAATTCATGGAGGAGATACATAGACCAATGCTGACCATAATCATGTTGTGTCTAGGTCCTAAATTGAGATGCTGGACTTCACTACATATCTCATTAGGATGAGAATCAAGCTATACGTAGTTCTTGAAATACAGTTTAACATCATGTGGGATGAGAGTGTAGGAGATCTTAGTTTAAGGTCGTAGAGTTCAGACCATAATGAGGGAGACACATTGTGTCTTTATTATAAAGTTGATGTGAATAAAGACCAGGGTTTTCATACCACATTCATGTGCTCACATGGGGAGTTTTCAGCCAAGGGACTGAAAGTGGAATTTGGGGTTAGAGCCAAATACTTGGGGCTGGGTTTGAGTGATGCTCGAACATTCCTAAGTTTCCCATAAAGATGGGAATCAAGCCATACGTATTTCTTGAAATACCCTCTGTATAGATTTGGTTCGTACATGTGAAGGGTGAAAGGGGACTTTAGTGAAATGATGGTTGGATCCAAGATTAAAGGTTCAGGCATTGCCATGTATGCACGTAGTCTTTGGAATATAACATGATTGGAGATCAATGTCAATAATGATTCCCTCTCAGGTGATGGTGTCAAAGAATGTTGTAGTTTATTGTCATATAAGACACAAGTGAGAATAGTTTAAGGTCATATGCATGGAACAATGCTGCATAATTTAGCATCATGTAGCTAGGACTTATTGCTATGAAATTTAATGTCTTGCAGTGAGGACAATGGGGGACTGTATAGTTTAATGTCATATAGTAAGGAAAACGGTGAACCAATGTGAAGATATTGGTTTGGGGGGGGGGGCTTCACGGATCAATATCGTATGAGATGGAGGTGAACCGATGTGAAGATGTTGGTTTTGGGTTTGAACCTTAAGAGGTTGCCTACGTACCCATCCTAGAAGGTAACGATCAAAGTCCGCGTAGTTTGATTGAAGAATGAATTGATGATCGAGTTGTACAAGACGACAAACCAAAGATGGTGTTAGGACTTACGCGTGGTTAGCAGCTCAGAGAGGGTGTTATGGTTGAATATTACTCTAAGATCATGTGAGTCATGCTCAGTGTGAGAAACAAGAGGTAGTAACAACCCTAACGATGCAAAGTTTAACTTAATGTGGGACAAAGGATGTATGGTTGTGCAGTTTAACATCTTGCATGACATGTGCACAGTTCAACGTCATGTAGGATGTATTTCAGAACTTTTTCATAGTTTAAACATCACGCATGAAGAATATGTATAGTTTAACATCATGTAAGACAACAAAGGGAACACAGTTTAATGTTATGTTGGATGAATGAGGGACGAAGCAGTTTAATGTCCTGCAGCAAGGATGAAAGGGACCATGCAATTTAAAGTCTTGCAGTAAGGAATAAATAGACCATGCGGTTTAAAGTCTTGCAGTATGGACTAATATAGTTTGAGGTCATATGCATGGACCAGTGTTGCATAGTTTAGCATCATGTAGCAAGGACAACAATATATATTTGTGTTACACAAAATACTTCTTCAAGAATATTGCATTTGTTGGAGTTGTAATGAGTTCTCCATCCATTGAGATTAAAGAATAAGCTCCATTGGAGTAAACCTTATGTATTGAGTAAGGTCCTTCCCACTTTGACTCAAGCTTTTGAGGTTTCTTTCCTAGTATCATTAGAGTTCTGAGGACCAATACCAATTCTCTTTGAATGAGTGAATGAAGATGAAACTTTTTGTTGAAAGCTCGTGCTATTCGATTCTGATAGACTTCCAAGTGGTTCAGGGTGCACAATATTTTTTCATCTAATTGTTCCAATTCATCAAATCGCTTCTGATATTGTTCATCTATAGATAACTAATCAAAAATGGATACTCTGAGTGAAGGTAATTGAACCTCAATGGGTAAGACTGCTTCTGTTCCGTATACCAATGAATATGGAGTTGACCGTGTAGCAGTGCAGGTTGTGGTCCGACAATCCCATAAAGCATGAAATTTTTTATCAGGCCATGATTTCTTATCTTTATCCACCATCTTTTGCAGTATGTTTGAAAGAGTCTTATTGAAGGATTATATTTGGACATTGGCCGCCACATGATACCAAGATGAATGGTTGGATTTGATGTTGTATTCTTGATACAACTTTCTCATCTCGGATGAACAAAAGTTGGTGCCATTGTCCGTCAATATGGTATGAGGGACAAGGTCCTACTACATCCATTCCCCATGTGTCAAATGGCCATGAGTATTTAGCTGTATAGAGAAACTCTATGGGTTGATGAATGAAATTTTCATATACTTGGCAAGAATGAAACATTTTAGTGAAATCAACACAATCTTGTGTCATTGAAGGCCAGAAGTATCCAAGCCTTCGAATTTGATCAGATAGTCTATGTCCAGACTAGTGGGCAACACAAAATTCTGCGTGTACTTCATTAATGATATCCATTGTCTCTTCACCATCAATACATATGAAGAGAATTCCATAAAAACCTCTCTTATAGAGAATTTTTTGGTGATCTAGGATATCATAAAGAGTAAAATTGACCACACGTTTCCAGACATGTTTTTTCTCGGCTCTATTAGGTGGGAGTGTTCCATTTTAAAGGTATTCTCTGATAGGTGTCATCCATCCTGTAGTATGACCATATGGTTCAGAAATGGGGCTGATTTCATTGATTTCTTCCATTCTGATTTGAACATAAGGTGAAACTATATGACGGTGGGCAATATTGATGCTTTTTTCATCCCAGTTTGGATCTGCCAGTGCTGTGGCTACATTAGCCAGTGCATCAGCTTGGGCATTTTGTGATCGCGGGACATAAGAAAATTTTGGTTCTGAAGGAAATTTCTCTATTAACTCTATGACATAATCATACAAAGGTATTAACTCTTATTTTCTAATGGCATAGTCCCCGTTGATTTGTTTTATTACCAAATCTGAATCAACTTTTACCTTTAAGTGATTCACCAATTCCTGAAGCACCGACTCCAATCCTGTGATGAGAGCTTGATATTTTTCTTCATTGTTTGTACCACCTTCCAATAATAAGAAGGAATAGGGTAGCACTACCTTTTTTGGGGAAATAATAACAATTCCTAACCAAACTTTGTTGAATTTAGGATCTTATAATTTCTTCCCTGTTGGACTTCTGGAAGCACTATCAAAGTACATTTCCCATTTTTGAGGATTATCTTAAATAGAGAATACTTTTTCATCAGGAAGTTCAATATTTAAAGATGTATCTTCTACTGAAGGGTGTTTAGCAAGGAAATCATCTAGAGATTGGCTCTTTATTGCCTTTTGAGACACATACTGTATATCAAACTGCTGCAAAATAACTGCCCACCTTTCCAGATGTCCTGTAAGCATTGGATGACTAAGGATAAATTTGAGCAGGTTATTGTGAGATACCAATTGAACCCCATGATGTTGCAGGTAGTGTCTCAATTTATGAACTGCAAAGATTAATGCTAGGCAACACTTTTCAATACTTGAATATCGAGTTTCTACCTCAAGCATAGTCTGACTAATATAGTAAAGGCTGTTTTCATTACTAACATCATTTTTTTGGGCAAGGAAGGCACACAATGATCACTCTAAAGCTGTCACATAGAGAATAAGTGGTCTTCCTTCAATGAGTGGCATTAATACTGATGGAATCATGAGATATCTCTTGATAATATCAAATTCTTCTTGACATTATTTAGTCCACTAGTAGGTGACTCCGTTCTTCATTAATTTGGTGAAGGGTAAACACTTGCCTTCCAAATTGGCAATGAAACGCCGAATATAGGACAAGTGTCCTTGAAGTCATCTTAATTCTTTCAAATTTCGAGGAGGTGAAATACCAAGGATTGATTTTGTCTTCTCAGGATCAACTTCAATACCACGATGGCGTACAAAAAAGCTGAGAAATTTTCGTGAGGTTACCCTGAAAGCACATTTCAAGGGGTTCATCTTCAAATTGTGTTGTCGAAGTTTGTGGAATATGATATCCAAATCATCCAAGTGATCAGAACATTGTCTGGATTTAACCACCAAATAATCCACATAACATTCAATAAATTTCCCTAAAAAGGTTTTGAAGATATGGTGCATGGCACATTGATATGTTGCACCTGCATTTTTCAGGACAAAGGGCATTACCCGATAGCAAAACACACCTTCAAGGACTCTGAAAGCTATAGAATCCTTATCCTATGGGGCCATTTGTATTTGATTGTACTTAGAATATCCATCCATGAAGGAAAGAGCTTTGTAGCTAGCTGTTGCATCAATTAAGAGTTATGTGATCAGAACTGGAAAATCATCCTTGGGACAATGCCGATTAAGATCTCTGAAGTCAATGCAAACCTTAATTTTTCCATTCTTATTTTTCAAACAGAAAATATTATCCAACCATTTGGGATACTGAACTTCTCTGATGAAGTTAGCTTTGATAATCTTATCAACTTCGGCTTCAATTTTGGAGGCATAAGTTGGGTGTATTCTTCTTGTAGCTTGCTTGAATCCTCAATGTTCTTCTGAAAAACCCAAATGATGAGTAGCAACATCAGGATAAAGACCTGACATTTCTGTATAATTCCAGGAAAATACATCTCGATTTTTCTTTAGAAATGAAATATACATTTCTTTCTCTTCAAGAGTCATGACCGCACTAACTAAGTGGGGTGTGGATATTATTTTGTACACAGATTTATTTATCTGAGTTCATCCACAGTGGTAGAGATACCTTCTTCAAATGCTGGAGGAGAATCCATGATATCTTTCTCTTCTTCTTCAGTATATATTACTTCTTTTGTTTCTACTTTCATAGTAGATGATGAAGAAAAATTTTCATGACCAGGGGAGAAGATAAAATTTGAACATCTTGAAGAAGGGACTACTATTTCTGAACCTATTGATGATGAAGGTTCTTCCTTAGGTAATAAATAGGAGATGATGGATTTATAATCGAAATCATTGTTCATATTTGACATTGCTATAACTTCTTCTGGCCTGGTTGATGAAGTATAGAATTGCTGGATTTTAGCGGATGAAATAAAGACATCTCCATTTAAACTTTCATCATTGCTTGGTGAATAAACAATTTCTCCAATGATGTCTGGCTCAATTTCCGTAATTGAAATTATGGAAGTTTCAATAAGAGTGTTTGGATTTGGGTCTATCCTGTCAATTTGACTGATAGACAACACATAATCTGTACTCACATGTATGAATGGGTTTGCTGGAATCTTTTCCAAACCATTTGGAGCATTAATTTTGGTAACCTCCTTTGTCATGGATTTCTCTTTTCCTTCCATGTGATAGAATTCTGCCTCAATGTATTGAGATTCACATGTTTTAAATGCGGATTTATCACCATACAATGTCCCAATTTGACCATTGAAACAATATTTGAGACATTGATGGTATGATAAAGGTATAGCTGCAAGTTGATGTAGCCAAGGTCTTCCAAGAAAAATGTTGAAGGCTGTGCCATGACGAACAACTATTAAATCTGAATTAGACACAAGGTCTCCAAACTGAGTTCTGAGTGTAATCTCACCCAGAGGTTCATGTTCATTTTTATCATATCCTTGCAACATCAAATTAGAAGGATATAAATCAGATTCGGTGATGCCCAATCGACGAAGTGTACAAATAAGTATGATGTTGACTCCTGAACCATTATCAATGAAAGCTCATCAGATATATACATCATTGACCTTGCCAGATAAATAAAAAGGTCTAATATGTCCAAGTACAACATCATCTTCATCTTCATCTGTAAAAGATATCATTGCATGGCATTCTGTAGGGTCATTTTCTATATGGTAAACCTCATCCGTAACAATTTCAGTTTCGAATTCTTAAGGACTTGAAAAAGCCTCAATAAGAACCTCCTGAAGATCTTTTGATAGATTCAAGGAATCCAAAACTGATAACTTGGCCGGTACCTAGGAAAAATGTTTCAAGACATCATACTTTTTATCCAAGGGTCTGCGTTTCCTAACAGGAAACTGTGGTTTTTCAGGTGCCTTAGAAGTTTATGCTTTGGAAGTAGATGCATCTTGTATCGAGGTAGGAGTTGGAAATACTCATAGATTCGGTATATTAGACCGACTAGGTCTATTTATTTTCTGAGAGGAATAAGTTGCAACGTCTAGCTAATCCTCCAAAATAACTGTGCCAAGACTGAATCTACCATGTGTGGAAGAACTTTCCCGTTCCTGTTGAGCCTGCTGAAGGGTTTTTCCATGAGTTTCTGCCGCATATACTGTTCTAGCAAGGGTAGGATTGAAATAGTGGCTTCTAAAATATCCACGTATTCCCCTGTATCCTAGAACTTCGTCTCTTCCTCTAATTCCTCTCTTTGATATAGGGAACTCAGGCTCATCAAGATTGAAACTGTGGCTGGCATATGGATCCGTTAAGTGAATCATGTTAATAGAACCAAAGATCAACTCTTCATCTGATGAAGATTATGCCTAATTATCTAATTCAGGTTGTGCCATTTGGTGGGGTGGTGCCTGTTCTTTTAAAGCATATGGCATAAAATCTTCCAGAGTCAAAGATAATTTAGGCTTTGACACGAACTCATCTTCTTCTAACTGCTCTTCTTTCTTCGAATTGTGCTGCCTTTTTGAGGATTTTTCTTCTAATGAAGGGGGTTTTGCTATGGAATTCATAGAAGAAGAAACAATTGGTTGATTCAATTGTGTTCGTAAAATGGAATGAGTTTGGTTGATTGTTTTCCTGACCATCCAATCATCATATTTCTGCGTATTTTTGCTTTTGACTTCATGACACTCGCTTTCTTCCTCTGGATCAGTAGTAGTAACACATGTTACATGGGCTGAATAACCTTTCAATTTTACCTGTCCATTGTCCACCATATTTTGCAGAAGGTCTTTGAAGACAAAACACTCCTGAATGGGATGCCCCAAAATCTGATGAAATGGGAAATAGTTGGTAAGTTCTTCATCTCCTTCCTTATTCGGCCTTTTGGGCCTTAACAACTGAACCTTATTGTTTTCCAGAGCTGAGATGAAGTATCCAAGAACCCGTTCATTCTGGAAAGAATAAACTTTGTTCTTAAAATCTTCAAAATATTTCTGCCTTTGATCTCTTTGATCATCTTGAGGAGGCAGCCGTTGTTGTTGACGCTTAGGAGGTGGAGCCCTTTGATATGATGAAGGTTTTGAAGTGGACACTACTGGAAATATAATATTTCCCAACGGTTCACAACTGTTGGGAAAGCCCCTCTAACCGTTGGTATATGATATACCAACGGTTCTGATAACCGTGGGGAAGTAAGATGTTGGGAAAAGGTTTTCCCAACGGTTTACTGGAAACCGTTGGTATAGGCTCACAAAAGCCACCCTATCCCAACGGTTCTGCCAAACCGTTGGGATAGTTTTTCCCAACGGTTTGGGAGAACCGTTGGGAAATATCAGTTTTGGGACAGTTTTCCCAACGGTTCTCCCCAAACCGTTGGGATATCCCCATGGATGAACTCTTTCCCAACGGTTTAGAACCGTTGGGAAAAGAGATATTTACCAACGGTTCAATGAACCGTTGGTAAAAACTTCTTTAGGATTATATGCCAACGGTTTTAAACCGTTGGCATATCCTATGCTGCAAATTGCAGCAGCCTGCAATTTGCACAGCCCCTGTCCATCAGGCCCCTCTCCATCATGCCTCATTTTGACCTCATTTTCAATCCAATTATTGTACCTGCAATAAAATAAAACATACATATACAATTACGAACAAATTCATACACATTTAACATATAATGGATCCTGAAACTCTACACATCCATAATTAAATTAGAATTCATAACGTAATTATAAACGTACATAATTCATATAGAATTCAAATTAAAATTTAGATGACAATTATATGTGGAATCCGAAATTTAATTCATAATTTGATCGGTTTTTTCTATACCATATATTTTTACCTCAAATGATGTCCATTTTAAACAAAATACATACACCTGAAGTGATACCGGCCACACCGCACCTCAGATTGAGGCGGGGTTGACTCTTACACGTCACATTTGACCCATGGATCGTTGTGCTAAAGTATCGACACAATCCGAATGCGTTTGGTCGGTTTTCCGTATGCCAGTTGATGTTTTCACTTAAAATGACGTCCTTTTGAAACAAAAGACGGACACTATGAGTGGTGCCGACCACACCGCATCTCCAATTGAGGCGGGGTTGATTCGTACACGTCACATATGACCCATGGATCGTTCTTCTAAAGTTTAAATGGAAACCGAATGCGTTTGGTCGGTTTTCCGTATGTACTTAAAATGTTGTCCATTTTAAACAAAAAAGTGACACTTGGACTAATCCTGACCACACCACGACTCAGATTCATCCCGGGTTGGCTCGTACATGTCACATATGACCGATGGATCGTTGTGATAAATTATCAAAAGATTCCGAATGCGTTTGGTCGGTTTTGCGTATGCCAGTTGTTCTTTTCATTTATAATCATGTCCATTTTAAACAAAAGAGACAGAGTTAGAGCGGTGTCGGCCACACTGCGTCTCGGATTAAGACGGGGTTGACTTGTACACGTCACATATGACTCATGGATCGTTGTGCTAAAGTATCGATAGAATCCGAATGCGTTTGGTCATTCTTCTGTATGTCAGTTGATGCCTTTCACTTAAAATGACATCCTTTTGAAACAAAAGACAGACACTTTGAGTGGTGTCAGCCGCACCGCATGTCGGATTGAGTTGGGGATGTTTCGTACACGTCACATATGACCCATGGATCGTTCTCGTAAAGTTTCAACGGAAACCGAATCCGTTTGGTTGTTTTTCCGTATGTACTTAAAACGGTGTCCATTTTAAACAAAAGAGAGCCACTTAGACTTATCCTGGCCACACCGCGACTCGGATTCATCCCGGGTTGGCTCGTACACGTCACATATGACCCATGGATTGTTGGGATAAATTATCAACAGTTTTGGAATGCGTTTGTTCGGTTTTCCGTATGTCAGTTGATGCTTTTCACTTAAAATGACGTCCTTTTGAAACAAAAGACGGACACTTTGAGTGGTGCCGACCACACCACATCTTCGGATTGAGCTGAAACCACCGTGCAACATTATAATTATTATTCATGACATGTACGTGCAGACAACACATCAATCGGACGTGCGTTTTGCGCGGTACGACTCAATATTCGTGTTTTAAGTGATGCGAGCGCTTCGTAAACGCGCGTGAGGGGGGTCCAAACAGGCCGAACAAAGTCGGAATGGCCTGAAATCAGACGACAAATATGGGAGAGTGATTTATGAAGTGGTCGAGCAGACGGAACGTCAATCGGACGTGCCGTGTGCCCGCGGTGACCGACAACGCAGTTCTGGTGTCATAAACGGCCAAAACGGGCGTCCAACGGTCAAATTCATAGAGGACGACCTCAGATTGAGCTGAAACCACCGTGCAACATTCTAATTATTATTCGTGACGTGTACGCGTAGACGACACGTCAATCGGACGTGCGGTTTGCACGGTACGACTCAATATTCGTATTTTAAGTGATGCACGCGCTTCGTAAACGCGTGTGAGGGGGGTCCAAACGGGCCGAACGAAGTCGGAATGGCCTGAAATCAAACGAAAAATACGGGTGAGTGATTTCTGAAGTGGTTGAGCAGACGGCACGTCAATTGGATGTTCCATGTGCCCGCGGTGACCGACAACGCAGTTCTGGTGTCATAAACGGCCAAAACAGGCGTCAAACGGTCAAATTCATAGAGGATGACCTCAGATTGAGCTGAAACCACCGTGAAACATTCTAATTATTATTCGTGATGTGTATGCGCAAACGGCACATCAATCGGACGTGCGGTTTGCGCGGTACGACTCAATATTCGTGTTTTAAGTGATGCGCGCGCTTCGTAAACGCGCGTGAGGGTGGTCCAAATGGACCGAACGATTTCCGAATGGCCTGAAATCAGATGAAAAATACGGGTGAGTGATTTATGAAGTGGTCGAGTAGACGCCACGGCAATCGGACGTGTCGTGTGCCCGCGGTGACCGACAACGCAGTTCTGGTGTCATAAACGGCCAAAACGGGCGTCAAACGGTCAAATTCATAGCGGATGACCTCAGATTGAGCTGAAACCACTGTGACACATTCTAATTATTATTCGCGACGTGTACACGCAAACGGCACGTCAATCGGACGTGCGGTTTGCGCGGTACGGCTCAATATTCGTGTTTTAAGTGATGCGTGCGCTTCGTAAACGCGCGTGAGGGGGGTCCAAATGGGCTGAACGAAGTCGGAATGGCCTGAAATCAGACGACAAATAAGGGAGAGTGATTTATGAAGTGTTCGAGTAGACGGAACGTCAATCGGACGTGCTGTGTGCCCGCGGTGACCGACAACGCAGTTCTGGTGTCATAAACGTCCAAAACGGGCGTCCAACGGTCAAATTCATAGCGGACGACCTCAGATTGAGCTGAAACCACCGTGCAACATTCTAATTATTATTCGTGACGTGTACGCGCAGACGACACGTCAATCAGACATTCAGTTTGCGCGGTACGACTCAATATTCGTATTTTAAGTGATGCACGCACTTCGTAAACGCGCGTGAGGGGGGTCCAAACGGGCCAAACGAAGTCGGAATGGCCTGAAATCAGACAACAAATACGGGTGAGTGATTTCTGAAGTGGTCGAGTAGACGGCACATCAATTGGACGTGCCATGTGCCCGCGGTGACCGACAACGCAGTTCTGGTGTCATAAACGGCCAAAACGGGCGTCAAACGGTCAAATTCATAGAGGACGACCTCAGATTGAGCTGAAACCACCGTGATACATTCTAATTATTATTCGTGACATGTACGCGCAGACGGCACGTCAATCAGATGTGCGGTTTGCGCGGTACGACTCAATATTCGTGTTTTAAGTGATGCGCGCGCTTCATAAACGCACGTGAGGGTGGTCCAAACGGGCCGAACGATTTCGGAATGGCCTGAAATCAGACGACAAATATGGGTGAGTGATTTATGAAGTGGTCGAGTAGACGGCACGTCAATCGGACGTGCCGTATGCCCGCGGTGACCAACAACGCAGTTCTGGTGTCACAAACGGCCAAAACGGGCGTCAAACGGTCAAATTCATAGCGGACGAAATCGGATTGAGCTGAAACCACCGTGAAACATTCTAATTATTATTCGTGACGTGTACGCGCAGACGGCACGTCAATCGTACGTGCGTTTTGCGCGGTACGGCTCAATATTCGTGTTTTAAGTGATGCGCGCGCTTCGTAAACGCGCGTGAGGGGGGTCCAAACGGGCCGAATGAAGTTGGAATGGCCTGAAATCAGACGAAAAATATGGGAGAGTGATTTATGAAGTGGTCGAGCAGACGACACGTCAATCGGACGTGCCGTGTACCCGCGGTGACCGACAATGCAGTTCTGGTGTCATAAACGTCCAAAACGGGCGTCCAACGGTCAAATTCATAGAGGACGACCTCAGATTGAGCTGAAACCACCGTGAAACATTCTAATTATTATTCGTGATGTGTACGCGTAGACATCACGTCAATCGGACGTGCGGTTTGCGCGGTACGACTCAATATTCGTATTTTAAGTGATGCACATGCTTCGTAAACGCGCGTGAGGGGGGTCCAAACGGGCCGAACGAAGTCGGAATGGCCTGAAATCAGATGAAAATACGGGTGAGTGATTTCTGATGTGGTCGAGTAGACGGCACGTCAATCGGACGTGCCGTGTGCCCGCGGTGACCGACAACGCAGTTCTGGTGTCATAAACGGCCAAAACGGGCGTCAAACGGTCAAATTCATAGCGGATGACCTCAGATTGAGCTGAAACCACCGTGAAACATTCTAATTATTATTCGTGATGTGTACGCGCAGACGGCACGTCAATCGGACGTGCGGTTTGCGCGGTACGACTCAATATTCGTGTTTTAAGTGATGCGCACGCTTCGTAAACGCGCGTGAGGGTGGTCCAAATGGGCCGAACGATTTCATAATGGCCTGAAATCAGACGACAAATATGGGTGAGTGATTTATGAAGTGTTCGAGCAGACGGCACGTCAATCGGACGTGCCGTGTGCCCGCGGTGACCGACAACGCAGTTCTGGTGTCATAAACGGCCAAAACGGGCGTCAAACGGTCAAATTCATAGTGGACGACCTCGGATTGACCTGAAACCACCGTGAAACATTCTAATTATTATTCGTGACGTGTACACGCAGACGACACATCAATCGGACGTGCGGTTTGCGCAGTACGGCTCAATATTCGTGTTTTAAGTGATGCGCGCGCTTCGTAAACGCGCGTGAGGGAAGTCCAAATGGGCCGAACGAAGTCGGAATGGCCTGAAATCATATGAAAAATACGGGAGAGTGATTTCTGAAGTGGTCGAGCAGACGACACGTCAATCGGACATGCCGTGTGCCCGCGGTGACCGACAACGCAGTTCTGGTGTCATAAACGGCCAAAACGGGCGTCAAACAGTCAAATTCATACAGGACGACCTCGGATTGAGCTGAAACCACAGTGAAACATTCTAATTATTATTAGTGACATGTACGCGCAGACGGAACGTCAATCGGACGTGCGGTTTGCGCGGTACGGCTCAATATTCGTGTTTTAAGTGATGCGCGCGCTTCGTAAACGCGCGTGAGGGTGGTCCAAATGGGCCGAAAGATTTCGGAATGGCCTGAAATCAGACAAAAAATACGGGTGAGTGATTTATGAAGTGGTCGAGCAGACGTCATGTCAATCGGACGTGTCGTGTGCCCGCGGTGACCGACAACGCAGTTCTGGTGTCATAAACGGCCAAAACGGGCGTCAAACGGTCAAATTCATAGCGGACAACCTCGGATTGAGCTGAAACCACCGTGCAACATTCTAATTATTATTTGTGATGTGTACGCACATACAGAACGTCAATAGGACGTGCGGTTTGCGCGGTACGACTCAATATTCGTGTTTTAAGTGATGCACGCGCTTCGTAAACGCTCGTGAGGGGGGTCCAAACGGGCCGAACGAAGTCGGAATGGCCTGAAATCAGACGAAAAATACTGGGGAGTGATTTCTGAAGTGGTCGAACAGACGTCACATCAATCGGACGTGCCGTGTGCCCGCGGTGACCGACAACACAGTTCTGGTGTCATAAACGGCCAAAACGGGCATCAAACGGTCAAATTCATAGCGGACGACCTCAGATTGAGCTGAAACCACCGTGAAACATTCTAATTATTATTCGTGACGTGTACGCGCAGACGACACATCAATCGGACGTGTGGTTTGCGCGGTACAGCTCAATAGAACCTTCGGGATGATTCTTGTTTCGAACATAAGACTTTAATGTGAACATATTTCTTTCAGTTGGATACATCCAACGAAAAGAAACAGGTCCTCCGAGAAGTATTTCAGTTGGAATATGGACAGTCAGATGTAGTATGCATGTGAAAAATGACGGGGGAAATATTTTCTCCAACTCACACAAAATTAATGGGGCATCTGTCAACATTTTTTGCAAGAAAGGCTTGGACAACTTCTTAGCACAAAGATCTCTAAACAAATGGCACGACCGAATAACACCCACCCTTACATTATTGGACAAAAGATGGCGGATTTCTATTGGAAGCAACTCATGCTGTAGAACGTGATAATCATGAGTCTTTAAAGATTTTAGCTTCAACTCTCTTCTGTTGACCCGTTGAGATATATTACTTGAATAGCCATCAGGAACTCTAATAGTCTCTAATACTTCCAAAAATTGTTTTTATTCAGTAGGTGTCATCACATAAGAAGCACATGGAAGTTGCCATTTATTTTCACTGATACGCACAGGATGCAATTCTGGTCTGATGCCCCAATCCACCAAGTCACGTCGAGATCGTAAACCATCTTTTGTCTTCCCCTTGACATTTAGAATAACTGAAAGAAACATTTCACATATATTCTTTTCAATATGCATTACGTCTAAGCAATGACGTAGCAAATTGGTTGACCAATAAGGCAAATCAAAAAAGATACTCCTCTTCCTCCAATTGTAACAGGTTTCTGTGGAAACATTCTTTCTCTTTCCAGATTTCATTTGACCCTTCCCGAACAAAAAACTGAAATCTTTCAATTCATTAAGCACATTAGTTCCAGACATACGCTGAGGTGGATCATCGGTCTATATAGTATTATCAAATATTCGATGATTCATTCTATATGGATGATCCTTTGGAAAAAATCATCGATGTCCCATAAAACTGAAACTACAACGATGTTTCAGTCTTCTGGATCGTGTATTCTTCATACAAACTGGACATGGCAGTTTTCCCTTCGTGCTTCATCCAGACATCATTGCATAAGCTGGAAAATCATTGATCATCCACATAAGCGCAGCACGCATCTGAAATATGTCTTTCGAACATGCATCGTATGTGCGCACACCCACATCCCAAAGAAGTTTCAACTCTTTTATTAAAGGTTGCATGTATACATCAATATCAATGCCGGGATCAGAAGGACCAGATATGAGTATACTCATGAAAGTGATAGATTTTTTCCTACACAACCATGGGGGAAGATTATAAATGTGTATAAAAACTGGCCATGTGCTGTGCGAAGTAAGCATTTGCCCAAATGGATTAAAACCGTCGCATGAAAGACCCCGCCTCACATTACGCACGTCAGCTGCAAAATCAGGATGTCGAGCATCAAATCTCTGCCATGCAAATCCATCTGCAGGATGAACCAACACATCATTAGTCTTCTTTCTCTCGGTATCATGCCATCTCATTTTTATTGATATGTCATCAGACATAAAAAGATTCTGGAGTCTGGGGATCAATGGAAAGTGCCACATTACTTTCTGTGGAACGCGGGATGGTGTTCCATCAGATTTTGACTTCCAGCGGGATGTGCCACATTTTATACATTCATTTCGTTCAGCGGTTTCTTCCCAGAATAAACTGCAATCTTTCGGGCAAGCATGAATTTTGTTTCTGGAAAATCCAAGTTCTTCAACTAACTTCCATGCCATATAGTGGTTTGAGGGAATATCTGCATCATCTGGAAGTAAATCTTTCAAGAGGGTAAGAATGTAATCGATTGCTGTATTAGAAATCCCATACATAGTTTTTCCATGAAACAATCGGATTAAAAATTCCAGCTTTTTCATTTTATCGCATTGTCGATATACTGGAGTCATGGCAACATCATTCAATTTTTTCACCCTATCAATATCATCATTTTCACTAGATGCATCAGTTGTCCTCATATCGACGTCTTCTTGAGTCGAAATCCTTTCTTTTTCATGATGACGAATAAACGGAAACCGATCATCTGAAAAATTCTCCATTCCAGTCCTTTCATTTCGATCATCACCAATTTGAGATTTCATTTTCTCCCCATTGTGATACCACACAAAGTAGTTTGCTTGAAAACCATTTTTGGTTATGTGGTAGCTGACTTCTTCACGACTCAACCAAGGTCTACCAACACAATTGGAACATGGGCAGTGTATGCGACCACTATCTGAAGCATTGTGAAATGCAAAATCTATAAAGCTCTCCAAATTGTTTTGAAAATCGCTTGAGATATGATCAGTTTTATACATCCAACTTCTATCCATTCTGTAAAAAGAATTCATATAAGTCGTTTTGTCATAAACAATTCAATAGGATTGAACTTTAATAGAAAATACATTTAAGTAAATGATAAAGGAAGAAAATAATCATGGTATCAACTACACATGTGAAAAAAACAAACTAATGTGTTATTGAAAAAATGTAAAACCAACAAGAACATAATGTGTTATCACATCAGAGCATGCCTCATCCCATAACCATATTAGTAGGGTACCCTCGTGGACAGCCCCACCCACCCCCGTGGACAACCCACCCACCCCCGTGGACACTCCCTACCCCCTAGACAGCCCAACCACCCCCGTGGACAGCCCACCCACCCCCCTCGACACCCCTTCTCCCTATGGACAGCCCCCACCCCCTTGGATAGCCCGCCCACCCCCTGGAAACCCCTACCCCTGTGTCCAGCCCACTCACCCCCCTGGACAGCCCGCCCACCCTCCTTGATAGCCCGGCCACCCCCGTGGACAGCCCGTCCACCCTTGTGGACAGCCCGCCCACCCCCGTACCCACCTGGACACCCCATACCCCCCCGGGATAGCCCCGCCCACCCTCCCAAACAGCCCACACCCCCTCCCCTGCAACCCCACCACCACCACCTAGACATACCAACCCCCTGGACACCCCACACACCCCTCCTCCACCAGGACACCCCACCCAGACCCCAGGATAGCCCACACCCCCTGGACAGCCCCGCCCACCCCCGTGGACAGCCTTTCCCACCCCCGTGGACAGCCCCGCCCACCCCTGTGGACAACCCACCCACCCCCGTGGACACCCCCTACCCCCTAGACAGCCCAACCACCACAGTGGACAGCCCACCCACCCCCCTCGACACCCCTTCTCCCTATGGACAGCCCCCCCACCCCCTTGGATAGCCCGCCCACCCCCCTGGACACCCCTACCCCCTGTGGCCAACCCACCCACCCCCCTGGACAGCCCGCCCACCCCTCCTTGACAGCCCGGCCACCCCCGTGGACAGCCCGTCCACCCTTGTGGACAGCCCGCCCACCCCCGTACCCCCCTGGACACCCCGTACCCCCCCGGGATAGCCCCGCCCACCCTCCCAAATAGCCCACACCCCCCTCCCCTGCAACCCCACCACCACCACCTAGACATACCAACCCCCCTGGACACCCCACACACCCCTCCCCCACCAGGACACCCCACCCAGACCCCCAGGACAGCCCACACCCCCTGGACAGCCCCGCCCACCCCCGTGGACAGCCTTTCCAACCCCTGTGGAATACCCCGCCCACCCCCGTGGACAACCCACCCACCCCCGTGGACGCCCCCTACCACCTAGACAGCCCAACCACCCCCGTGGACAGCCCACCCACCCCCTCGACACCCCTTCTCCCTATGGACAGCCCCCACCCCCTTGGATAGCCCGCACACCCCCCTGGACACCCCTACCCCCTGTGGCCAGCCCACCCACCCCCCCTGGACAGCCCGCCCACCCCTCCTTGACAGCGCGGCCACCCCCGTGGACAGCCCGTCCACCCTTGTGGACAGCCCGCCCACCCCCGTACCCCCCTGGACACCCCGTACCCCCCCTGGATAGCCCCTCCCACCCTCCCAAACAGCCCAAACCCCCTTCCCTGCAACCCCACCACCACCACCTAGACATACCACCCCACCTGGACACCCCACACACCCCTCCCCCACCAGGACACCCCACCCAAACCCCCAGGACAGCCCACACCCCCTGGACAGCCCCGCCCACCCCCGTGGACACCCCCTACCCCCTAGACAGCCCAAACACCCCCATGGATAGCCCACACACCCCCCTCGACACCCCTTCTCCCTATGGACAGCCCCCCACCCCCTTGGATAGCCCGCCCACCACCCTGGACACCCCTACCCCCCGTGGCCAGCCCACCCACCCCCCCTGGACAGCCCGCCCACCCCTCCTTGATAGCCCGGCCACCCCCGTGGACAGCTCGTCCACCCTTGTGGACAACCCGCCCACCCCCGTACCCCCCTGGACACCCCGTACCCCCCTAGATAGCCCCGCCCACCCTCCCAAACAGCCCACACCCCCTCCCCTGCAACCCCACCACCACCACCTAGACATACCACCCCCTCTGGACACCCCACACACCCCTCCCCCACCAGGACACCCCACCCAGACCCCTAGGATAGCCCACACCCCCTAGACAGCCCCGCCCACCCCCGTGGACAGCCTTTCCCACCCCGTGGACACCCCTGCCCACCCCCATGGACAACCCACCCACCCCCGTGGACACCCCCTACCCCCACAATCTATTATCCAAAACATATCAAATTGGTTTGAACACAATCCATAATTCCCACAATCCATTATCCAAAACATGTAAACATTCACGATAGCCTCCCCCAACTCTGATTTACATGTTTTGAACACTCTCCTTCCAAACATAGAATTCAAAAACATTAATGAAGTATTCACAAACACAAACAATATCCTATTTAGATATTAATTTCAATAATCAATTAAACCACCAACACCTGGAAAAAATCTATTCATTAAAACAACTACAACAATATGGTTGAGATCAAATTTTACCTATTCGTATGGGGGTGTACCTGTTGGGATGGGGGTGCTGGTGTTCGGATTCGCGAGAGCAGTGGAGTCGGATGGGGTTCGCTAGAGCAGCGGAGCGAATAGATTAGGGCTCTGTCCGAATGGGGAGAGGAGATCACGATCTGGAATTTGGGGGAAACCTTTGCCAACAGTTTATAAAAACCGTTGGCAAAGGCACACATTTCCCAACGGTTTCAGTGAACCATTGGGAAATGTGTGAGTTTAGCACCCCTTCCCCAACGGTTCCAGTGAACCGTTGGGAAAGGGTCCACATTTCCCAACGGTTCCAGTGAACCGTTGGGAAATGTGTGAGTTTAGCACCCCTTTCCCAACGGTTCCAGTGAACCGTTGGGAAAGGGTCCACCGAAATTCCCTTTGCCAACGGTTTTGTTAAACCGTTGGCAAAGGCTCACTATACCAACGGTTTTGGTAAACCGTTGTCATGGAGATGTGACATCTATAGATCCCACAATGTATAGGAGAATCATTGTAAGCTTATTGTACTTTACTATGACATGACCAGATATTGTCTTTAAAACATGCTTAGAGGTCTGATTTCAAAGTAATCTGAAGGAAGAACATATGGAAATAGTGAAAAGAACCATAAGGTACATTCAAGGTACTCACAATTATGGATTATACTTTTATGTAGGAAAATATAATTAACTTTCATCGTTTTATGATACTGACTGGGCTAAATATGTGGTGGATAGAAAATCCACAAGTGGTGGAGCATTCTTTATTAGAAAGAAATGTGTGGGTTGGTGGAGTAAGAAATAGGAATGCACTCCTCTCAAAACTATTGAAGCTGAATATATCTCTGCTATAAAGGATTTCACTCAACTACTTTGGAGGAAGCAATAACTAACTGATATTGATGATGAGGTGAAAGTACCAATGGTGATTAACTTTTATAATAAGAGTGCAATTGATCTTACGAAGAATCTTGTTCATCATTCTCATATGAAACACATTGAAATCAGATATCACTTTATCAAGGATAAAGTGGAACAAAGAATGATTAAAATGGATCATGTTGGAATTGATAATCAAGTGTATGATTGTTTCTTCTAGAAATGGGGATGACCTTGTTTGTTTAAGGTTCAAACTTTCCAATCGGTTTCTAATGAGTTTATTCATAGAACTATAAACATCCAATGATTCTATATCCATTTGGACCTACATTCCAAAGGTAGGTGCTCATTATTCGTGGACTGATGAGGCTTAAGAATTTACATTGGTCGAGAGGATGGGAGGTCAGGCTCATCACACCTTTTTTGGGGGAATTATTACCTATTCCAGGACTCTCTTATAGATTTAAGTTATGTTCATGAATCCTTATTAATTTACCAAGCATGAAAATGAGTTCTTCCTTTAGATCTTGCAATCAATGATTGATATGTATGGTATTTAGAGAATCTATTATATTTATTTGAGGTTCTTCATCGATGGAGAATCATATGTATGTATTAGAGATCCTTAGTCAATGGTATCCTTCAATACATTATATAGAAATCTCTTGGTCATTATGATGACCATACTGGTTTTAAAGTCACTCAGTGGGGCACATGAAGTTTATTGTCATTCATAAATATAGGATTATTTTTGAGTTGCGATCATATCCATAGATGGGATACCTACGTATCCTTGTTAAAAAGGAATCAGAACCCACGTAGTTCGATAGGAAGGATAAAGTTTAACTTCATATGGGGCAGAATAGAATTAATGAAAGATGGGCTTGAACCTTAGAAAGGATTCCTACGTACTCTAATTTTTAAGGCAAAGATCAAATTCCATGTAGTTAGGGTAAAGAAGTATGAGGTTTATTCATGATTAATGGACCAAAGAGAGACGACATAATTACTTTTACACTCTATGTTCACCTGAGTCATGCTCGGTGTGAGAAACACGAGGTATCAGTAAATATGATGATTGTGCCATGATAGATGTAGTCATAAAAACTGATGTGGGGCTTACGTATGTATGACGGCCTAGGTAAATGAAGATCAGGACTTAGTTCTGTAAAGAAGCCCAAAATCAGGGTCCATAAATGTATTTGTACTTTATAGGAATTTGGAATTTTAACTTGGGACTTACTCCCTAAAAGGAAGCCCAAATTAAGAGGGACTTATGATTGGGTTTATTCCTGAGAAGGAAACCCAAATAAAAAGAAATAATATTGGGGATTACTCCTGAGAAGGAGGCCCAAGTTAAGGGAAATTATGATTGGGACTTACTCCTGAGAAAGAGGCCCAAGTTAAAGGAACTTATGACTGGGACTTACTCTTGAAAAGGAGGCCCAAGTTAAAAGAGACTATGATTGGGACTTACTCCTGAGAAAGGGGCCTAATGAATTCCTCTCAGATAAGGAATCCAATGAAGGAACCATGCCATAAATGGATTTGAAGAAAGTTTTGAAGGCCATGTCTTAAATAGGAGAGGTGAATTTTAAGAAAGGAGGTGACCAAGGAAAAGGTGCGCAAGTATTTTTCTGGTGCGCAAGTCCTGGTCGCGCAAGTATACTTGCCTGACCTGAGTCACCTTGGGTGATGAATAATCTATAGCATAATACTTGGACGATTTTGAACTCGATCCCTTAGTATCATCTCTAGTGGCTTCTAAAAGGGTGGCGTGCAAGTTCCCTTGAGAGGGAAATGCAGTGCGCAAGTGTCTTCACTTCTGTTAAGGGGTGGACACTTAGGTGCGCAAGTGTTGATGAATTCTAACACTCAGGCCTTATCCTTCTTCTTTAGAGCTTCCATTCTAGGTAAAGAATTACCTTAGAAGTGTTTGGAAGATGTCAAAAAAAGACTTGGGTGACCAGAGCTTGAATCTGAGTTTTGGAAAAATTTTCCACGAAATTGGGGGCCCACAGGGGCTATTTATAGGCCACTGAGAACGTTGGGAGAAAAAAATGAATATGGAATGCAAGTGACTTGCGTGACCCATATGTGGCATGCAAGTGACTTGCGTGACCAGAAGGAAACTTGTGCAACCTCTTCTTAAAGGGTTCCTTATTCATGCCTTTGTCAATTTTTGATGTTCTTCAAAGGATGACTCTTCTTGTGCTTAATTTATTCCCCTTTTCCATTCATTAGACTCTGTGATGGAAAGAAGCATAAAAAAAAGTCCCCCCTCAGAGTTGGATCTGAAAAAGGAAAGAGGATTTGACTCTGATGAAAATGAGATACAAGAGTTCGGCGACGCGTAGTTAGTAGATGTGCAATTTCTAGTGCGCAGTTTCCGGTGCGCAGGGTTGCGGGATCTCCTATATATATGAGTGTTACTTCGCGCTTCTCATCCTGACTTTCGAGTTTTTGAGCTCTCGTCAAGAAAGTGTCTGCATCTTCTTTGGTCGCTCGCTTTTTCCACATGTCGCGCTTCTTCAGTAAGATTTTGACTTGCGCGATAGTACTTGCGCGACCACACTTGCACGACCATACCTGCGGGACCACACTTTCACGCCTTAATTCCTTAGGCATTTTTTTTGTTTTCTTCACAGGTATTCCATAAAAAATAGACTTATTTAAAAGTTAACTGTTAGATCTTTGTGCATATTCAATGGCTCCCAGAAGAATTGGATCAGCTGATGAGTTGGCTAGAAAATGAATTGATGATATGATAAACATCATTGGCCATGACTATTATGATATCTGCGACAGTACTCTCCAAGATTTGGCTAAGTACTTGAAGAAGTATCATGCCAATTTCCCATAGAGCATTTATCTGCCTTTATATGGACATGGTCATCTACAAGGAGTCAATGTTCCAGAGGCAAAGAATTACATTCCTCATTCCTGGTTTCAGAATTACAACAATTTTTCTTCAGCAAATGTCTCAATTGTAGGATCATTTGTCAATTAGGGAATAGTGTAGAAGGCATTCATAATGCATCATAACCCATTTTCCCTAGATCTTAAACCTTACAAGCCTGAGTTGCAGCCACATTGTTATTCCTTTATTTCGGTTATACTGTGCATTAAGAGCAATAATAATGGTGTGAACTTTCAAATTTTCCCTCCATGCCATTTCCTTACAGATATGAAAATGGAAAACCCATGGGTTGATATGTTTTTCACTACCAGTTGGTGGAGAGAAGACTATCATGTCAGTAGAATAATATCTGAAAAGATTACTCTCTCTAAATGGTTATTTACTTCCAATTCTCCATTCTCAAATCCATGTATCCATCTTCCAAGTCTTTTGGATAGAAACAGAGCCACTGTTTGATCAGTAGAAAATTTTCTCAAACCGCACTCAAGAACATTCTTTTACAATTGTTCCAAGAAGAGATGGTATCACTGTGTCTCTTATTGTATCTAGTTTGAATGAATGAATTCCAGGTGGCTGCTGATGAAGCTCGGGATTCCGTAAGTCAAATGAAAAGTTATATTGAAAGCCTCCTGTAATTCTAGAAAAAGAGAAGAGACTCCAATATGTGGATGTACTTTTAACTCTTGTGCATCAATGAAAAACACTTTCATCTTCAATCATTTGTACCGGCATTCTCTTAATAATTACTTATATATATATATATTTTTACCTAAGCCAATGGGCCTAGTAAGCATAATTTTATTTTTTCTAGTATTATACAAACAAACCTACAAACTTTGCATCTTTTATTGCTCAATATTACCTAAATCATACAATATGTATGTTTAGCAAGATGGGGCTCAACTTTTGTTCAGATTTACTTTTATAAGTTCCCAATTTAATGAGTACCCTATCTTTTGTTGGAAGCTTAAAGTCATGCATGTCAAAAAAAAAAGGCTAACGTTTAAGGTTGAATATATTTGACCGAATGGATTAAAAATTTACTCAATTCATTAATAATTTGTTTGAAAACATATTACCACATTGAAGTATGGGGGAAAACATGTGAAATATGACTTAAGAAATTTTAAATCTGAGGGATGATATGAAAAAAGGGCTAAAAGGCATTAGAGGAAGTATTTCCTAAGATTTAAGTTACCACTATTTGACAAACCCGTTAGGGGGTTGAAGTTTGTAGGGACACTTAAGGGCATTGGCTATATAGTCAAATAATAGCATCCTTTGGCTGATAGGTCTGTTATGTAGACTACTTATGCAAGGCCACCTAGGGGCACATGATGCATAGTCATACAAAAGAACTCTCCGAAATTTTACTTTTCTATTTCTAAAAGCCAGTGGAAGTTTATGGAGATTCAAATTTTCCAAAGCACAAAGTCTGCTGTATGGAGAGATGTACTTGAATATGGAGATGATATTCCCAATCAAGATTGTCAAAGAATTGGATGAATGTCACTCCTGTGAAGGTCTGACCCAAATGTAGGTAAGGGAAATATAAACCATAGACTTAAATACTTTCAGATCATGAAAAATAGTATGGGAAAATATGTTAAGGATGGCTGTTTTTGCGGATCCCTACATATCTTCATTAAGAAAAATAAGGAAAAAAGTGGTTTTCCCCCCAAGAATGAAGTTACCACTATTTGAAAAAGCCATTAGGGGGTTGAAGTATGCATGGCCACTTAAGGGCATTGGATGCATAGTTAAATAATAACATCCTTTGGCTGAAAAGTCCGTTATGTAGACTAATTATGCAAGGCCTCCTAGGGGCACATACTGCATAGTCAGACAAAATAATTCCTGGGTATCAGACATTTTATAACCAGAAGTCAAGAAAAGGGTTATGGAGATCTGGAAGTATTTAAGGTTAGAAGTATGACACATGAAAATGGGTATTGTTCAATTCATGGAGGAGATACATAGACCAATGCTGACCATAATCATGTTGTGGCTAGGTCCTGAATTGAGATGCTGGACTTCACTACATATCTCATTAGGATGAGAATCAAGCTATACGTAGTTCTTGAAATACAGTTTAACGTCATGTGGGATGAGAGTGTAGGAGATCTTAGTTTAAGGTCGTAGAGTTCAGACCATAATGAGGGAGACACATTGTGTCTTTATTATAAAGCTTATGTAAATAAAGACCAGGGTTTTCATACCACATTCATGTGCTCACATGGGGAGTTTTCAGCCAAGGGACTGAAAGTGGAATTTGGGGTTAGAGCCAAATACTTGGGGCTGGGTTTGAGCGATGCTCGAACATTCCTAAGTTTCCCATAAAGATGGGAATCAAGCCATATGTATTTCTTGAAATACCCCTTGTATAGATTTGGTTCGTACATGTGAAGGGTGAAAGGGGACTTTAGTGAAATGATGGTTGGATCCAAGATTAAAGGTTCAGGCATTGCCATGTATGCACGTAGTCTTTGGAATATAACATGATTGGAGATCAATGTCAATAATGATTCCCTCTCAGGTGATGGTGTCAAAGAATGTTGTAGTTTATTGTCATATAAGACACAAGTGAGAATAGTTTAAGGTCATATGCATGGAACAATGCTGCATAATTTAGCATCATGTAGCTAGGACTTATTGCTATGCCATTTAATGTCTTGCAGTGAGGACAATGGGGGACTGTATAGTTTAATGTCATATAGTAAGGAAAACGGTGAACCAATGTGAAGATATTGGTTTGGGGGGGGGGCTTCACGGATCAATATCATATGAGATGGAGGTGAACCGATGTGAAGATGTTGGTTTTGGGTTTGAACCTTAAGAGGTTGCCTACGTACCCATCCTAGAAGGTAACGATCAAAGTCTGCGTAGTTTTATTGAAGAATGAATTGATGATCGAGTTGTACTAGACGACAAACCAAAGATGGTGTTAGGACTTACGCGTGGTTAGCAGCTCAGAGAGGGTTTTATGGTTGAATCTTACTCTAAGATCATGTGAGTCATGCTCAGTGTGAGAAACAAGAGTTAGTAACAACCCTAACGATGAAAAGTTTAACTTAATGTGGGACAAGGGATGTATGGTTGTGCAGTTTAACATATTGCACGACATGTGCACAGTTTAACGTCATGTAGGATGTATTTCAAAACTTTTTCATAGTTTAAACATCACGCAGGAAGAATATGTATAGTTTAACATCATGTAGGACAACAAAGGGAACACAGTTTAACGTTATGTTGGATGAATGAGGGACGAAGCAGTTTAATGTCCTGCAGCAAGGATGAAAGGGACCATGCAATTTAAAGTCTTGCAGTAAGGACTAAATAAACCATGCGGTTTAAAGTCTTGTAGTATGGACTAATATAGTTTGAGGTCATATGCATGGACCAGTGTTGCATAGTTTAGCATCATGTAGCAAGGACAACGATATATATTTGTGTTACACAAAATACTTCTTCAAGAATATTGCATTGGTTGGAGTTGTAATGAGTTCTCCATCCATTGAGATTAAAGAATAAGATCCATTGGAGTAAACCTTATGTATTGAGTAAGGTCCTTCCCACTTTGACTCAAGCTTTTGAGGTTTCTTTCCTAGTATCATTAGAGTTCTGAGGACCAATACCAATTCTCTTTGAATGAATGAATGAAGATGAAACTTTTTGTTGAAAGCCCGTGCTATTCGATTCTGATAGACTTCCAAGTGGTTCAGGGTGCACAATATTTTTTCATCTAATTGTTCCAATTCATCAAATCGCTTCTAATATTGTTCATCTATAGATAACTGATCAAAAATGGCTACTCTGAGCGAAGGTAATTGAACCTCAATGGGCAAGACTGCTTCTGTTCCGTATACCAATGAATATGGAGTTGACCGTGTAGCAGTGCAGGTTGTGGTCCGATAATCCCATAAAGCATGAATTTGTTATCAGGCCATGATTTCTTATCTTTATCCACCATCTTTTTCAGTATGTTTGAAAGAGTCTTATTGAAGGATTATATTTGGACATTGGCCGCCCCATGATACCAAGATGAATGGTTGGATTTGATGTTGTATTCTTGATACAACTTTCTCATTTCGGATGAACAAAAGTTGGTGCCATTGTCCGTCAATATGGTATGAGGGACACCAAATCTGGAAATGATGTTAGAATTTACGAAGTTAGAAATGCCTTTAGAACTAACTTCTTTGAAAGGTATTTCCTCTACCCATTTGGAAAAGAAGTTAGTAGCAGTAAGAATATACTTAAACTGCTTGGATGTAGATGGAGGATAAGGTCCTACTACATCCATTCCCCATGTGTCAAATGGCCATGAGTATTTAGCTGTATAGAGAAACTCTATGGGTTGATGAATGAAATTTGCATATACTTGGAAAGAATGAAACATTTTATTGAAATCAACACAATCTTGTGTCATTGAAGTCCAGAAGTATCCAAGCCTTCGAATTTGATCAGATAGTCTATGTCCAGACTAGTGGGCACCACAAAATTCTGTGTGTACTTCATTAATGATATCCATTGTCTCTTCACCATCAATACATCTGAAGAGAATTCCATAAAAACCTCTCTTGTAGAGAATTTTTTGGTGATCTAGGATATCATAAAGAGTAAAATTGACCACACGTTTCCAGACATGTTCTTTCTCGGCTCTATTAGGTGGGAGTGTTCCATTTTAAAGGTATTCTCTGATAGGTGTCATCCATCCTGTAGTATGACCATATGGTTCAGAAATGGGGCTGATTTCATTGATTTCTTCCATTCTGATTTGAACATAAGGTGAAAATATATGACGGTGGGCAATATTGATGCTTTTTTCATCCCAGTTTGGATCTGCCAATACTGTGGCTACATTAGCCAGTGCATCAGCTTGGGCATTTTGTGATCGCAGGACATAAGAAAATTTTGGTTCTGAAGGAAATTTCTCCATTAACTCTATGACATAATCATACAAAGGTATTAACTCTTCTTTTCTGATGGCATAGTCACCGTTGATTTGTTTTATTACCAAATATGAATCAACTTTTACCTTTAAGTGATTCACCAATTCCTAAAGCACCGACTCCAATCCTGTAATGAGAGCTTGATATTTTGCTTCATTGTTTGTACCACCTTCCAATAATAAGAAGGAATAGGGTAGCACTACCTTTTCTGGGGAAATAAGAACAATTCCTAACCCAACTTTGTTGAATTTAGGATCTTCTAATTTCTTCCCTGTTGGACTTCTGGAAGCACTATCAAAGTACATTTCCCATGTTTGAGGATTATCTTAAATAGAGAAGACTTTTTCATCAGGAAGTTCAATATTTAAAGATGTATCTTCTACTGAAGGGTGTTTAGCAAGTAAATCATCTAGAGATTGGATCTTTATTGCCTTTTGAGACACATACTGTATATCAAACTGCTGCAAAATAACTGCCCACCTTTCCAGATGTCCTGTAAGCATTGGATGACTAAGGATAAATTTGAGAAGGTTATTGTGAGATACCAATTGAACCCCATGATGTTGCAGGTAGTGTCTCAATTTATGAACTGCAAAGATTAATTCTAGGCAACACTTTTCAATACTTGAATATCGAGTTTCTACCTCAAGCATAGTCTGACTAATATAGTAAAGGTTGTTTTCATTACTAACATCATTTTTTTGGGCAAGGAAGGCACACAATGATCACTCTAAAGCTGTCACATAGAGAATAAGTGGTCTTCCTTCAATGAGTGGCATTAATACTGATGGAATCATGAGATATCTCTTGATAATATCAAATTCTTCTTGACATTATTTAGTCCACTAGTAGGTGACTCCGTTCTTCATTAATTTGGTGAAGGGTAAACACTTGCCTTCCAAATTGGCAATGAAATGCCGAATATAGGACAAGTTTCCTTGAAGTCATCTTAATTCTTTCAAATTTCAAGGAGGTGAAATACCAAGGATTGTTTTTGTCTTCTCAGGATCAACTTCAATACCACGATGGCGTACAAAAAAGCTGAGAAATTTTCCTGAGGTTACCCTGAAAGCACATTTCAAGGGGTTCATCTTCAAATTGTGTTGTCAAAGTTTGTGGAATATGATATCCAAATCGTCCAAGTGATCAGAACATTGTCTGGATTTAACCACCAAATCATCCACATAACATTCAACAAATTTCCCTAAAAAGGTTTTGAAGATATGGTGCATGGCACATTGATATGTTGCACCTGCATTTTTCAGGACAAAGGGCATTACCCGATAGCAAAACACACCTTCAGGGACTCTGAAAGCTATAGAATCCTTATCATATGGGGCCATTCGTATTTGATTGTACTCAGAATATCTATCCATGAAGGAAAGATCTTTGTAGCTAGCTGTTGCATCAATTAAGAGTTATGTGATCAGAACTGGAAAATCATCCTTGGGACAATGCCGATTATGATCTCTGAAGTCAATGCAAACCTTAATTTTTCCATTCTTATTTTTCAAACAGGAAATATTATCCAACCATTTGGGATACTGAACTTCTCTGATGAAGTTATCTTTGATAATATTATCAACTTCAGCTTCAATTTTGGAGGCATAAGTTGGGTGTATTCTTCTTGCAGCTTGCTTGAATCCTCAAATTTCTTCTGAAAAACCCAAACGATGAGTAGAAACATCAGGATCAAGACCTGACATTTCTGTATAATTCCAGGAAAATACATCTAAATTTTTCTTTAGAAATGAAATATACATTTCTTTATCTTCAAGAGTCATGACCGCACTAACTAAGTGGGGTGTGGATCTTCTTTTTTACACAGATTTATTTATCTGAGTTCATCCACAGTAGTAGAGATACCTTCTTCAAATGCTGGAGCAGAATCCCCGATATCTTTCTCTTCTTCTTCAGTATATATTACTTCTTTTGTTTCTACTTTCATAGTAGATGATGAAGCAAAATTTTCATAACCAGGGGAGAAGATAAAATTTGAACATCTTGAAGAAGGGACTACTATTTATGAACCTATTGATGATGAAGGTTCTTCCTTAGGTAATAAATAGGAGATGATGGATTGATAATCGAAATCATTGTTCATCTATGACATTGCTATAACTTCTTCTGTCCTGGTTGATGATGTATAGAATTGCTGGATTTTAGCGGATGAAATGAAGACATCTCCATTTAAACTTTCATCATTGCTTGGTGAATAAACAATTTCTCCAATGATGTATGGCTCAATTTCCATAATTGAAATTATGGAAGTTTCCATAAGAGTGTTTGGATTTGGGTCTATCCTGTCAATTTGACTGATAGACAACACATAATCTGTACTCACATGTATGAATGGGTTTGCTGGAATCTTTTCCAAACCATTTGGAGCATTAATTTTGGTAACCTCCTTTGTCGTGGATTTCTCTTTTCCTTCCATGTGATAGAATTCTGCCTCAATGTATTGAGATTCACATGTTTTAAATGGGGATTTATCACCATACAATGTCCCAATTTGACCATTGAAACAATATTTGAGACATTGATGGTATGATAAAGGTATAGCTGCAAGTTGATATAGCCAAGGTCTTCCAAGAAAAATGTTGAAGGCTGTGCCATGATGAACAACTATTAAATCTGAATTAGACACAAGGTCTCCAAACTGAGTTCTGAGTGTAATCTCACCTAGAGGTCCATGTTCATTTTTATCATATCCTTGCAACATCAAAGTAGAAGGATATAAATCAGATTCGGTGACGCCCAATCGACGAAGTGTACAAATAAGTATGATGTTGACTCCTGAACCATTATCAATGAAATCTCATCAGATATATACATCATTGACCTTTCCAGATAAATAAAAAGGTCTAATATGTCCAAGTACAACATCATCTTCATCTTCATCTGTAAAATATATCATTGCATGGAATTCTGTAGGGTCATTTTCTATATGGTAAACCTCATCCATAACAATTTCAGTTTTGAATTCTTAAGGACTTGAAAAAGACTCAATAAGAACCTCCTGAAGATCTTTTGATAGATTCAAGGAATCCAAAACTGATAACTTGGCTGGTACCTAGGAAAAATGTTTCAAGACATCATACTTTTTATCCAAAGGTATGCGTTTCCTAACAGGAAACTGTGGTTTTTCAGGTGCCTTAGAAGTTTATGCTTTGGAAGTAGATGCATCTTGTATCGAGGTAGGACTTGGAAATACTCATAGATTCGTTATATTAGACCGACTAGGTCTATTTATTTTCTGAGAGGAAGAAGTTGCAACGTCTAGCTAATCCTCCAAAATAACTGTGCCAAGACTGAATCTACCATGTGTGGAAGAACTTTCCCGTTCCTGTTGAGCCTACTGAAGGGCTTTTCCATGAGTTTCTGCCGCATATACTGTTCTAGCAAGGGTAGGATTGAAATAGTGTCTTCTAAAATATCCACGTATTCCCCTGTATCCTAGAACTTTGTCTCTTCCTCTAATTCCTCTGTTTGATACAGGGAACTCAGACTCATCAAGATTGAAACTGTGGCTGGCATATGGATCCGTTAAGTGAATCATGTTAATAGAACCAAAGATCAACTCTTCATCTGATAAAGATTATGCCTAATTATCTAATTCAGGTTGTGCCATTTGGTGGGGTGGTGCCTGTTCTTTTAAAGCATATGGCATAAAATCTTCCAGAGTCAAAGATAATTTAGGCTTTGACACGAACTCATCTTCTTCTAACTGCTCTTCTTTCTTCGAATTGTGCTGCCTTTTTGAGGATTTTTCTTCTAATGAAGGGGGTTTTGCTATGGAATTCATAGAAGAAGAAACAATTGGCTGATTCAATTGTGTTCGTAAAATGGCATGAGTTTGGTTGATTGTTTTCCTGACCATCCAATCATCATATTTCTGCGTATTTTTGCTTTTGACTTCATGACACTCACCTTCTTCCTCTGGATCAGTAGTAGTAACACATGTTACATGGGATGAATAACCTTTCAATTTTACCTGTCCATTGTCCACCATATTTTTCAGAAGGTCTTTGAAGACAAAACACTCCTGAATGGGATGCCCCAAAATCTGATGAAATGGGAAATAGTTGGGAAGGTCTTCATCTCCTTCCTTATTCAGCCTTTTGGGCCTTAACAACTGAACCTTATTGTTTTCCAGAGCTGAGATGAAGTATCCAAGAACCTGTTCATTCTGGAAAGAATAAACTTTGTTCTTAAAATCTTCAAACTATTTCTGCCTTTGATCTCTTTGATCATCTTGAGGAGGCAGCCGTTGTTGTTGATGCTTAGGAGGTGGAGCCCTTTGATATGATGAAGGTTTTGAAGTGGAAGCAAGTACAAGTGCTTGTTTAAGTGTAACTGTAGCAGTCTCTGCTTTCCCCATTCTCCTCCCTGGAACTGACGGAATTACATGAGTTTTAGCCTTAGTATTTATAAGAGAGTCTTTGATCTTATGAGCGATTGAATTAAGGTCTCGAAACCCTCCTATATATTTCACAGGGATCAATAGTGTGCGTAATTCATCACACAAATTTGCAACACAGATTGACAACAATTCTTCTTGAGGGAGTGATAAAATTAAGGAATATGTTAATCCCTTCCATCAAGCAATGAAATCTAAAACTCTTTCATTTTCCATTTTCTTACAATTTTTAAGATAAAAAACTATTGTCTTTGGAAATGTTGAGCTAAATTGAAGAAGAAATCTTTGACAGATATTTTCCCACTCGGTAATTGACGGAGATTGCAAACTTGTATACCAGACAAAAGAAGGCCCTTGTAATGACTGCACAAAACATCTAATCTTAACTACTTCTTGTTGTTGAAGAGTTCCCATCATAGGATCACAACAAGAAACATAATGTGTTAATTGTTTTTCTGGATCTCCCGAACCATTAAAAATTGGGAATGTGGTATTCAAAAAATTTGATGGGGGAGGAATTGCATCAACCCATTCAAGGTAAGCTTTCTTTTCTGGTTGAACTTGTGCATGTTTTCCTTCCATATCTTCCAACCGAGCTATTAATGACTCAATGGTAGTTATTAATTTTTTAGAAACATCTGGTTGAGCTTGTACCTGATCAAGTGCAATAACTAGAGTTTGGATGGGTGTGGCGACCGAGACTACCACTGATGGTAGTATTGCTGGTTGTTGTTGTGTATGACCCATAGGATTGGTCCTGTGAGGGTGTACCTGTAAAAGAAGATATTCTTGATCCATCCCAGTAGCTGCAATGAATTCCCTTAACTAACTAACTCTAGCATGCTTAGGAGGAAGACTACCTTGAAGTAGTTCTGCATTTAACCTCCTTAATTCCTTCATTTCTTCTTCCTGCTGTGTGAACCTTTCCTCTAATGAGAGTGATTGGCCTTCTCTAGAGGCAGGGTGGAATCTAACTTGAATTTTACCCTTTTCCTTGGTATGTGCCTTTCCGGAGTATGGAATGGAATTACATGAAGGAATATCTTGCCTCTGGGTAGCCCTCTGGCTTCTAGTACGCACACATTCTTCATTTATTTTTGTGTGTACAACCTCTTGAATAGGAACTTCTTCATCCAATTCCTTTGAGTGAACCTCATGTTTTGGGGGATCAGTGACAATGGCATTGATGACATTTATCGATGCATAACGCATTGCATCCCTTCTGCCAGAATTTCTATAATACTGTCTTCTTCCATGTCCTTGATTAGACATTGCCTTTTATTTGGTTGATCCCTCAGGAACTTTTTGATGAACCATAATTTGGATGGAATCTTCTGATAATTCAGCTCTGTGTTCCTCTTGTGGCTTCTTCCCTAATCAAGAGAAGATTGACTTTCGCTGAGGAAGAGATTGAGAATTTGAAAAAGTCCCCAGTCCGGTGGACTGGGGCTGTTCCTGCTTATCTCCTCGAATCATATCTGTTAATCCTGAGGGTTGGATTAAAATAGTCCCCAGTATAGCAAGCTGAGGTGGATCTTGAGCTGCTACATATAATTTTTTTAAAATATCTTCTAATTTTTCGGACTTTAGTCCGGAAATTATCCGGATGCATCATCTAACATCTACTCAAATCACCTGGATCAGATGACTGTTGGATTATTTCTGACACTTCTGTAACTTGCTGATGTGCATGCTCTAAACGAGAAGCCTATTAGATATTCTCATTTGCTTGATGCAAGAGTAATTCGTCAACTTGTTCTTTATATTCCCAACTTTGGAAAGAACTAGTTGAATCATGTTCTTGAGAAAGCATGTGATTACACACAAAACCAATTGGATGTGGCCAGCCATGGGAAATAACATTGCATGAGACCACATTTTGTGGGATTTGTTGACTGGAGAGTACAGTGAAATGCAGTTCTCCATGAACACCCCATCCCCTGATATGAATACCAGATGGGGCATTGGTAATTAACTAGCGCAACCTTTTTAACGTGCCAAGGCATGAATGCTGAAGGGCTCTCTACTGCTTTTCAACCTTTGGATGTCAGGAAACTGAGAGAGATACCAAATTAATTTGGTGTTGTAAACCTTATATTATCTTGACATGATTATCATATTCATTATAAGATACTATTTTCTCTTTTAAGTGTCAAACAGTTTTCCACATGTTGAGACGAACATCGTGAATACAATCTTCAGTCAACATTTTTGGAATATCATACTAAGAGTCAGCCAAAGGCCAAAACATGATGGGTAATTTTCCTTTCTCCAGTTGTTTTCTCATATTCAGCACTTCCTCATTATCATTTGATGAAGATTCTTCTACCTGATTGGACCAAAGATGGTGCTTCTTTGTTGCTTTATCAGATTCAAAAAGATTAGTAGAGAATTCATTTGTCAAATTAGAAGATGAATGACCCAGAGGTGGCTTAGAGAATGACCTACACTCTGGGATATCTTCTGATTGAGAAAGTATTTTACCTGCTAGTGGTAAGGCATCAGACATGACTAGATTTTCATTTTCAAGTGCCTCAAGATAAGAGGGCTTTCTCATTACTTCATTTTCCATTGAAGAATTTTCCAGGAAATGCGAGTTACTACTGTGGAGAGGACTTTCACAGCTAAATTTATCATCATGGGGAGGACCACCATGGTGGGTTACAACAAAAGATAAAACGTCTTGCTCCTTGGTATTCTGGCCATGCAAAGGGTTATTGTGGCTCTCATCTGAGGATGATACTTCGAGATCGACCGAATTGTAATGAAGAAGGACTTCATGAGGAAATGTCTGATGAAGACCTTAGGAATTATTGTTGTTACTTCCAGAATCTGGAAATGAGAGAGTATAATCTTTAGTTGCAACAGAAAATTGTCTGAGCACATCAAGAACTCCAGCATCGAGAAAGGCCTTATTGCATATTGGCTCTTGATTTCTTGACTGTTTTGGATGAGTCTTTTTCTTAGACACCTTCTTACTGAATTTGGAAACCAATTGTTGACGAAAGTGGTTATTATAGGTAGGTGTATGTGACTACTCAGAAGAAATGGCCAGGTTAGGTAGATTATCTCCATTCAAATTGGGTGTATGTGCCTGACTTGATTGTCCGTATGACATGAGATAGTATTCCCCACAAACCTCCTGGACTGGGACAGAGGTGTGTATCTGCTCTGGAGTGATATGTTGATGAGTCACTCCATTCATAGGGATATATTTATGATTCTTTCCCTGTGATGCTGCTGAATTTTTTATAATATTCTGACAGGTATCCAAAATATGGGAAAGGATTTGTTTCTGCTCTTTCACCATTGTCAGAATGTGCTTGGTGACTTCAGCTGCCGGAACAGGAATATACGTCCATTCTATGTCTGGAGTAGGTGTATGTTCCTACTCATGTCCTCATATTCCTGTCAATGAATTCTGACAGTACTTATGCATAGGGGCAGAGAGTTGAGTCTGCTCCAAATTTGTTGTTGGAGCTTTCTGACTGACTTCTCTGGGTGATACCAACCGGGACTGTTGGTTAGCCTAATAAATTTTAGTTGTATGTGCCTAATGATTGTTCTCCACCATATTTAATTGGTGAGTTTCTTTTCTTGCAGTCAGATGAGCCTATTTACTGGTTGATAAATTATAAATAGGTGTATAGGCCTGCTTATAATACTCCTCTGGAATTGCCTGGCGGGATTGGCGTGTTACTGCTAGACGAGTCTGCTGGGCAGTAAAATCAGGATGGATCGTTGTATATGCCCGCTCGTTGTTTTCCATAAAGTTAAGTTGATGGACTTCTTCGGAGGGGAAAAAGGTAAGAACCTGCTTCCTGTTGTCCGAATTTCGCCTCTGGCGGTTCGTCTTGCATGCTCAGGTTTGAGGAACCTGAGCCGAACCTCTAAAGGCGATACCCTCATCATGTTGAGGGTGTACTACCACACGAGTCTAGCGTCGATTGTTCATGGGAGCCCTTAGATAGGACTCCTGTCTTCCTGAATTGAGGCCTTGGGTGACCTCTTCATTCACCTCTATATAATATTAGAGAGACGGTTGTTGCATTCTGGGGATAATGACTCGAAATGGTTGGAGATGATGGTTAGCACCTCCTGCTTCTTGACCACTGGTCGTCACTGTCCGGACAACCAGGGTGAGTTGTTAACTTGGAGGGCATGTTGAGTGGCCTCTAGAGTCGGGATGGTACCGTGTTGAAAATATTACCTCACCAATGCATTTGAGACCCAGCGTTACAAAAATTGATTAGGTGATGTTGTCCTTAGAGTGGATGAGGATCCAGTAGGAGTAGCGATCGAGGCATTCACATGTGTGAATTTTAAAGAAGCCATTTTGTATTGCAAAGAGATCTTGAAAACGAGTGTCTGTTTCATATAGCTGACATAATCAAGATAAGTTTGGCTAGACTACATCTTTTGGATGAGCATATATGTTATTGATTGATTTTTTGGCCCTCATATTGAGTTTAATAGGGGCCTAACAAATAAGTAAAACATAATTTAACTTGGTTAAGGATTCACATCGGTTTCAGCATTTTTTGTTTCTTCCAGAAATGGGAATGACTTTATTTGTTTAAGGTTCAAACTTTCCAATCGGTTTCTAATGGGTTTATTTATAGAACTGGAAACATCCAATGATTCTATATCCATTTGGACCTACTTTCCATAGGTAGGTGCTCATTAGTCATGGACCGATGAGGCTTAAGAATTTTCCTTGGTAGAGAGGATGGGAGGTCAGGCTCATCACACCTTTTTTGGGGGAATTATTACCTACCTCGAGACTCTATTATAGATTTAAGTTATGTCCATGAATCCTTATTAATTTACCAAGCATGAAAATGAGTTCTTCCTTTAGATCTTTCAATCAATGATTGATATGTATGGGATTTAGAGAATCTCTTATATGTATTTGAGGTTCTTCATCGATGGAGAATCATCTGTATATATTAGAGATCCTTAGTCAATGGTATCCTTCAATAAACTATATATAAATCTCTTGGTCATTATGATGACCATACTGGTTTTAAATCCACTCAGTGGGGCACTTGAAGTTTATTATCTTTCAGAAAGACAAAATTATTTCAGAGTTGGGATCCTACCCGCAGATGGGCTACCTATGTATCCTTGTTAAAAAGGAATTAGAACCCACGTAGTTCGATAGGAAGGATGTAGTTTAACGTCATATGGGATGAAAAATAATTAATGAAAGATGGTCTTGAACCTTAGAAAGTCTTCCTACGTACTCTACTTTTAAGTCAGAGATCAAAGTCCACATAGTTCAGGTAAATAAGTATGCGGTTTATGCATGATTAATGGCCCAAAGAGAGATGTCATAATTACTTTTACACTCTAAGATCACATGAGTCATGATTGGTGTGAGAAACAAGAGGTATCAGTAAATATGACGATTGTTCCATGAAAGATGTAGTTATAAGAAATGATGTGGGGTTAAGTATGTATGACGGACCATGTAAATTAAGATTTGAACTTAGTTCTGGAAAGAATCCCAGGAGAAGGGTCCATAAAGGTATTTATACTTTATGGAGATTTGGAATTTTAACCTGGGACTTAATCCCGAAAATGAAGCCAAAATTAAGAGGGACTTATGATTGGGTTTTATTCATGAGAAGGAAACCCAAATCAAAAGAAATAAGATTGGGGATTACTCATGAGAAGGATTCCCAAGTTAAGGGAAATTATGATTGGGACTTACTCTTGAGAAGGATGCCCAAGTTAAAGGAACTTATGACTGAGACTTACTTTTGAGAAGGAGGCCCAAGTTAAAAGAGACTATGATTGGGACTTACTCCTGAGAAGGAGGCACAATGAATTCCTCTCACATAAGGAATCCAATGAAGGAACCATGCCATAAATGGATTTGAAGAAGGTTTTGAAGGCCATGCCTTAAAGAGGAGAGGTGAATTTGAATAAAGGAGGTGACCAAGAAGGAGGCGCACAAGTATTTTTCTGGAAATCAAGTCCTGGTCGCGCAAGTATACTTGCGTGACATGAGTCACCTTGGGTGATGAATAATATATAGGGTAATACTTGGGCGATTTTGAACTCGAGCCCTTAGTATCATCCCTATAGGCTTCCAAAAGGGTGGCACACAAGTTTTCTTGAGAGGGAAAGGCGGCGCACAAGTGTCTTCACTTCTCTTAAGGGGTGGACACTTAGGCGCGAAAGTGTTGATGAATTATAACTCTTAGGCCTTATCCTTACTCTTTAGAGCTTCCATTCTAGGAAAAGAATTACCTTATAAGTATTCGGAAGACGTCGGAAAAATACTTGGGCGAACAGAGCTTGAATATCAGTTTTGGAAAATTTGTCCATGGAATGGTGGGCCCACAGGGGCTATTTATAGGCCACTGGGCACCTTGGGAAAAAAAGGAATACGACACGCAAGTGACTTGTGCGACCCATATGTGGCATGCAAGTGACTTGCGCGACCAGAAGGAAACTTTTGAGACCTCTTCTTAAAGGGTTCGTTGTTCATGCATTTTTCAATTTTTGATGTTCTTCAAAGGATGAATCTTCTTGTGCTTAAGGTATTCCCCTTTTCTATCCATTAGACTCTCTGACAGAAAGGATCGTCAATAATGAGATAATTACCAAGCCATTTTTTGAACATGTGTTCGAGAATCATCGGTTGAACCTCGATATTCATCCACCTCCCCATGCATAAAAAGGTTACAAAGTCCCCTCCCCCCAGTTGTGCTAACTATTTTAATATATTTTCGAATGTATTGTAGGTTTATGGGGGGGATACATTCTTGGGGGAGTGTGCTTAAAGCATTAAAATTCAACATTTGATTCATTGGGTTTATTACACATAGGGTATAATGGATAAATTAAATGATAATTTAATGTTTTTCTGGTTGATTGTAGGAAGATGAAGAGTATGGAAATTCAAAAATGTTACAATGGGAGATAATGATCAGTTACAAAAGGGAGATGATAATGGTGAAAACAATTCAGTGTTATAAGGAAACAATTAGAGCTGATCTTGGACATCTTTAAGCATTCCAACACCTGAGAACCCAATTCATCCTCCTCTTGTTTTCTACACTGAGATTTTCTCACGTAGACTTAGAGTGTTGGATGATTTGATTCTCATGTATCGGGTTTGGATGGATTTTTTTGCTTCATTGATTTTATCTGTAGATTTCCAAAAAAACAAAAGGGGGAGATTATTGGAACCAATGTCGTTCTTTGCTAGAAATAGAGTATGTTTTGTGTTTATTGTCAAGACACTTTGGGTTGATCAAGAGGTTTGAAAGTCAAGTGATATTACAGTATAGGACTAAGCATGTGTTTAAGGTGGTAGAGTCTCCCAGTGTTTGCTAAATGTTTGGGCCTCAAAATTTGGAGTTTGTTTTTGAAAAAATAAGTTTTTCTGGAAAGTTAGTATGTGAAATGGGATTTCTGGGAACTCCCTATTTTGAGGACAAAAAATTTAGAATATAATGGGAAACTATGGTACCTTAAACACTTTCTACATCATGTATTGTAGGATCGCATGGCTTTCAAACCCCTTGATTAACCCAAAGTGGATTGAAAACAAAAAAAAAACCATACTCCATTTCTAGCAAAGAACATCCTTGGTTATGATAAGAAATGTAGTGATTTTCATCAAATCACACTAATATATAGTAGCTATTATTTATATTTTCTCATTCACATCAAATTTTCTAGGATCCATCCTAATAAAATTATACACAAAAGAAAAATTAATCTCACACAAAAATTACAATGCAAAAATTTCTCTCATACCATAAATAATAAAAACATAATGATTTATTTCATCCTAATTATTTAACCAAATATGTATGTGTGTGTTTCATGCTTTCTTTGTATATTTTAAATTCCCCTTTCTTGACCATTTTTAGTATAAAATGGATAAAAATAAATGATTCCATATAATAATAGGTATTCTACATCATTCCATAAATCATGATGAACCAATACCACTAGTCATGTTATTGGTATTATGTAACAAGAAATTAACCTATAACTATTGTTTTTTTTCTGATCTTTATACCATAATTCCATCAATTTCTATCACAAAATCATTCTCGAAATAATATATTTATACACCCATAAATGTAAAGTAGTTAGAATAAACTCAAAGGTAATTCATACTTACCAATAAATAAGAAATTCCACTGAAATATAAAATAGAAGCATGTGTGGATACCCAATCTTTAATAATCTATAAGATTATAGACTAAGCTTCAAGATTTTTCTAAAAACCAACAATCAACTTCAAAGGCCACCTTCTATTACCTAAACCATCATCCATTAAATTTTTATGCACAAAAGGTGTTATGTATAGTGAGTGAGAACATAATCCTTATTAAAACCACAACAACCTTTGTTAACTCAAGGAGCTAGTATGTGAATATATAAATAATAGCGTAATTCTAAAAAGGGTCAATTACCCTCAAGACCAATTATGTAATACCTTGGAATTTCATAACTTAGCCTGCCATAGGCCACCTGTAGGTGAACATCATCATAGCTCAAACATATGGAAACATGGTTAGTGATAAACATATCATACATCACTAAAACACCACATATTACATCATTTCTTAACCATGATAAATCATGTTTTTATTTTATTACCCCCTACATAGCATGTGAAATCAAAATGGAAACACAAATCTATTTATATATTAAATATCATAATTTATTCAACCCAATACACATAAAGAATGTCTAAGAAGGTATCAATATCCCTAATTTCCTAGAATTTAGGGAACCATTTAAAGAATACCAATCTTACACTTTAGTAAGGTCAAGCATATGTCCAACACACCTAGAACTCCATGTGATTTTAGTAAGTTTATTCACCAATTTATACTCTTAAAATACTATTCTTAACTCTATATAATCCACTGAAGATAGCCTAAGAATGCCTATAAAATTTTCAAGCTAGAGGTTAATTCACCAAAGTTGTCTCGGCATGGTTATCCCTCTTAAATGCTAATTTTAACATGTAAATAACCATTTATGTAATGATTATACCCCTTAAAACTTCCAAGTTATGTTTACCATTATTCTCATTATTTTTTAATTTGATAGCCTTATTTACCTACCTAAAATCATCACATTATTGTCCATTTATTTGATACATTTACTATTCATCTTTACCCAACCATTTCATCAGTCAAAACTTGTACAAACATAATTTGAACCTTGTATCACCATTTTAGGATCATGATCAACAGTATACAAATCAAGAAAATCTATTTATCACCAATTAAACTGTTTACCAATAAAATAAACAAATAGAAGAAATTTAAATCAATAAGAAGTACATAAGTAGTCCATAATTCACATATGAACACATACCTAGGCCATGTGAAAGTGACAGGTCATCTAACTCAAAGAGGAAAAGGAATCCTTTAAGGGGATTAAACCTGACTTTGAATGAAGATGTAGTGGATACAACTAGGTGTATAAAAAGATGGATGGTGAATCTCCATTATGGTTAGATGATGGTTCAGAGGGTAAGGGGGTTATACATGTGAAGTAATGATGTAAAAGTGGGTGTAGAAGTAGGGGGAATGAGTTAAAACACATAATGTAAATAAAGAAGCTGACCAGTTTTGGAAAACTCAACTATATGACTTATAATACTATGAATCAGATTTCATAGATCCTATAACCCTACGCCACTTGGAGTTTTTTGTTATTAAAAATATAAAATAGGATACTCTCATGGGTTAATCTCCATGTATCTTAGAACTATATACCCCAATGTGTACCCTAGTGCAGACCAGGTCAATGCTCTATACCCACATGTTGTGTAAGATAACTAACATAGTGTATTTTAGTGACCAAATTAAGTAAGCTAATTTATTAAATCCTCACATCATCTATAGGGAATAAACATAGGGTAGAAAATTTAAATAACATTTATTTTGGTTATATGAAATGAATTTCTAGGGTAATACGTGTCTTATTGTTCTACAGGTCTAAACAATCACCTACTATAATAGAAATTCCCTTTAGTTAGACCTAACTTGGACTAGAAAATAAAAGTATGTACCATCTAATACCTAATTTACAAACACATTTCTGTAAGAAGTACATTTTAGGTAATTTTTCATATTTTATGTGATCATAATTCCCTTCTTGAGCATTAGTTTTGGAGGCACGAGTAGTCCATTATGGGAATTTTATGTATGGAACATCATGTTTCATATCACTTTATTATCTAGGGATTTATTTTATGTAATTGAGGGAGTGTTTCTTCCATCAACTAGTTTTGTTCATATATCCTTATTTAAGAAAACTATTACTTCCTCCATGAAAATGCATGACCTATTCACCATTTTTTGTAAAAATATAAGTAAAAACTATTTAATTTAGAGTATGCTAAAATGAAAAGTTATGTGAAACAAAATTTAGGATAATTATATAAGAAAATGTTTTAAACAAATGAAAAATAATATGTATAATTGAATAATTTGAATAATTACACTTTAAGATTATAGATTTCATGAATTAAATAAATGTAAAAGGAATTGAAAAAAAAAAGAAATAGTAAATGAATTAAATAAAAGTTTTATAATTTTGATGGATATAATAGAAAAAATTGCCTCAATAGAAAAGAAATTTTCATACTTGGAATTCAAATACCAAATTAAATAATAGATAACATATCATCAATATCATTCTTTTTCCAAAAATGTATAAAAACTAACAACTATGGCATGAAACCATTATTAGGAAAACCTTGATAAGAAAAATGTGAAAAAAATAATCGTTCCCAATGTTTCATCAGAATAATTCCATTGATGAAAGAACCAAGACATGTACTGTTTAAAAATGATCTCCAATATTCATCTCTTTAGATAAAAATACACATTAATAGTTTAATATTATTGAATATTACTATATATATAGGTATATGTTAATCTTGTATAATAAATTGTTAATAATGTTATAAAATTTTCAAATTCAAAATATTAAGGCAGTAATATTGCAAGAATATTAGATTCATACTGAAAATATCATGGTGTGTTTTATTCCCATGATTAATACATCCTCTTAAGAAAGTGAATAAATATTTTTAGTGTAAAAAAATCACCAGACCCATGGGTTTGTAAATCCAAACTCAAGGTTTTATTTTTTTTAAAAACACACACCAAATGAATTCAATAATTAAAAAATCTATGAAATTCCCCAAAAATAGACAACCAAAATCCCTTAATGGAATGACCAAAAGTTCATGAAATGATTCCATGAAAATTATAAATCAACTCCCAAAGGCATTGGATCCATTCAATAGAAAAACAGTCACACACTACATCAAATACTAGTCCAAACCTAAACATCAAAAGCAGAAAGGTAGATTGGTAGTTCAATTGATTTTAATGAAAATATTTTTCTAGTATAAGATATATAATTCATATTAAAAATTCATTTATATAGAAGAATGAACATTACAAAAGGTACTGACAAGAAAAGAGGTTAAAAATGATTCTAAATCCAAATTACATTAACATGTATGTTATAAATGAAATATGAAATTATAAAGATGAATTCCACTTATAATACTAGGTTGTTGACAGATGTAAATAGTTTCCTACTTGAAGTAATCGATAGGAAGGATGATTAGTAGGGAGGTTGACATTAACACAAGCAGTATTCAGTCTATACTGTTTAATTCATGTTGAAAAGTAATTTATATAGAATAAAAATTATTTTATATGGTACTCAAATTTACAGGAATGAATGTTAAAAATTATTTTGAACCCTAATTATGATAATAAGGATGTTTTGAATACATCCTAGAATAATATAAAAGAATTCTAGTTGAGAATAATTTTAGTTACAGATAATACCGAATTACATTAAAATTAACATATTTTAGATTATACTTTATAGAAGCATAAAAATTGAATGCATGTTAAAACTGATTTTTTATAGAATCATGTTAGTTAGAAATGCTACTTACATTAGGAGACAAGTATGCTATAAACACTAGTAAATTCCATTTATATAAATAGTAATATTATAGTAGCAGCCATGTTACAAATGGAATTGAATCCCACTAATAATTATAGGTGGGTTAAAAATGAAACTTGCATCGTATATAATCATGATAATTACATACAAACATGCGATAAATTCTATTGAATAAAACATTCATTAAAATTAAAAATTAAAAAGATAAAATATAATGCAATAATTACACAATCTAATATAGTATGTCAATTATTCTATATAAATTAATATAAAAGAGTCTAATACATTATGTAAAGTATCATTCATGTTCATTTATAATGTTATCATTATATAGTATGTATTTTTAATATAAAAAAATCTCAGGTAAAAATTCCCACAAAAAATAAATAACCATAAATTTTTATATAAAAAATAACATATATAAAACCGATATTGAATTTAAAATCTAACATAATTCATAGAATCTTTAGAAATAATTAAAAATGAAATAACTTCAAATAATTGAAAATAATAATAATGTAGATTCATAATGAAATTTTAGTTAGTTAAAAGTAGTATATTTAGACAAAAAATAGATTCAAAATATAAATAATAATGTCATTTTTGAAAAGATTGAATATTTTGAACCATCATAGGTTTTTAATAAATGGATAATAGATTGAATTTCAAAAAAAATTATCCATATATAATTTATAAACCACTAAGACGGGGGAAATAAAATCATTTTTTCTTATGAAACTCAAGAATATGAAAATCAAATATGAGGAGTAAAAATGAGTAAAAGGGAAGATGGAAATTGAACCTCAGATCTTGAGGAAGAAAGAAATAAATCCTAAAAAATAAGAATGGAGAAAGTGAAATCAAACTAAAATAATCATAACAGAAATTATTCCAAATAATAGATGAAGATAATAACTTAGATTCATAATTAATTTTTAGTTTATAATTTTTAATGTATGATATTTTATATATAAAAATCAACTAGGATATAAATAGAAAATTTACATTTGAATAGATTATAGATTAATAGCTATCATATGTTTTAAATTAATACAAAACATAACAATATTTAACAAAAATGAATATACCATTGTTAAGTTGATAAAATGGATTGATGTTTTTTGAATACGACTAAGTTGATCTCATATATGAACTTGAAATTTTAAAAATAAATTTAATGAATATAAATATACTTTTAACATAATATATTTTAAAGGTAAACATATTTCTTAGGGGTGGTTGGATGTAACCAAATCATAACACAAATGTTACTCATTCTTTTCACATGCATTATTCTAATATCATTATTTTCATTTATGATTCTAAATCAGATGCAAAACCTGATAGAAGACATGTCAAGAAAACTCATTAAATTGAACTCTATGAGACCATAATGGTCCTATATATTGGTAGTTTCCACCCCTTTTGTTGTGTATATGGAGAGTTCCAAGTGTTTTAAAACATATTCTTCAATTAAATCATAGGAATAATATATAGATAGTGAAATAAAAATGATACTATGCTTGAGAATTTTTCCATTGGTATATGAATTTGTACCTTGGCCCCGATAAGAATTATCATACCATAAGTACATAAAAGACTAACCTTAGTCTATTTATATGAATATTTTCAAAATAATTACATCTTTTCTGCATAAGAAACCATTACAGACATTAATGAGTATCACTGCCTAATAAAATCATTCATGTTCTTATATAGTAATACCTTGTTTTTCTAAAAATTAAACAACACTTATAGGAACTAAAGCTTCAACACCAACCCATGTGACCCTACACACTTTACAAAATTTTATAGAATTTACTGCCTTTGAATTTCTATAGATAAATTTTATTGGTTCATTAACATTTCAGAGAACAATATAATAATAAAAAGATGTGCATTTGTGTATTGAGATATAAGTAGTTATACGTGCTTATTGAGATTGTAGATGGGTATACCACTTACTGAAATAGTGTAAGAATAATCAATTACACATGAATCATAGTAACATTTTTTTGTAACAACATGAAGATATAATCCAGGGAAGCTCCCAAAATTGAATAGTAGTATAATATTCCTTTAAAAATTTTATAAGAGAACCTAAAGTAACTACTAAATTTTAAGGGATCAAAATAGGAAATATAATAGTAATTATTACCTTGATTATTAAATAAACAATTGATATTTAATATACATTCACATAATAATTATAGAATTAGATTCAAGTGTCAACAATATTAATTTTTTTTTCATTTAGTACAGTGAAAATATTATGCTAATCATTCAAAATTTTAATATAAAGTATATTTCGTATTGATTATGGTATTGAATATTAATGTTTAATGAAATGCATAAAAAACCAAGAAAATAATTTCATCCTTAGCTATAAGGATTTTATTCATAATATTTCACTCACAGTATATCCTAAAACCATAAGATACCCCACTTATACTATTTTATAAGTAGAGTACTAGTAATAAACTACACTAAAAGAACTCTATTTCCTATTGAGAGAATGTCCATGTTTTTATCTATTACTAAAAACAAATATAAAATCAAGAATAACAATACTGAAACTCTCTAATAAGTAAATGAAATTTTAATAAAAAATCAAGGTTGAATTAGCACTCAAAGAAGTACACTAAATACAAAACAAAGACTCAATAATGTAATGTATTTCATCTCATATTATTTAATTTTTTAATGAAAAAATAGACTAGTTTTGTTAAATTTCTAAGTACTTTCAGAAAAAACTTTATATCAATCTTTTTACCAGAGGTGAAAAGGAAGATATAACATTTAAAATTTCCCTAGTGTGAATAATATCATTGGTCCTAGGTCATCACTTAGTAACTCTAGTGATAGTCACTTTGTTATAATTGTTGATAATGTTAAATTAATTCTAATAAAGATGACCCACTAAAGAATAATCAAAGTTTAAATCATTAATTTTTTCACAATGAGAAAGATACCTAGAGTCTATGAGATCACCTTTATATTTGGGATGACTTAGGAACATCTATAATTTTACACATAACACCCAAAATCTAGTTATGATACATCTAGGTCTTGTTTTCTCATACTTGGAGCCAAGAAAAATTAAAACTGTATTGACATATAAACTTATAAACTATGTTAATATATAATTTGTTTGAACATATAAAAACTATTAACATATAATCTTATAAGAATATAAAATATATTAATAAATAATACATATATAAACCATTCCTAAATTGTAAACTATTTATGTTAATACAAACAACTTTTAAATAATGCTTATATGTTTATTTTGATGTTAATTTGTTTAATAAAATTAAAATATAGACTATATAGACTTTATGGTATGAAAATTTTAAAACCTATTATCATATAAGCTGAAACAATTCAATAAAATTAACATATAAACACATATTTTCATGAATTTTTTTAAATAGAATCACGAAAACATAAATAACTAAACAAAAATATAAATTGAAAGTCATCTCTTTGAATGATTTTTTAATATATAACTAAATGATAGATGAAATTAATTATTACATAGATTTTGGTACAATTATGACATTTACATAGTACTTGAGTTAGTTTTTCGAGATCTTTTATTAGAAGAAGCACCCTGTAAGGAAATAAATAGTAATATCAAATTGAATGACTACTCATATTTTAGACATAGGTGGCCAGAATGAGATAATAATATTCAATCTTTTAATAATATATCCATTATAAATCTTGTGAAATCAAGAAATTCATCCCCATTATTAGATTAAAATAAAGAAAAACATTCATATAAAATAAAATAGTAGGACTATTTTAAATGAATTAACACTAAATCATTAGAAAACCACATAAATATATATGAAATGCTAAACTAATAAAATTTAATAATCATATTTAAATAATAAAGTAATAAATAACAAAATCACATTACACCAATAAAGGGGTTCCCATAAAAAATAGAATCATTAAATAATAAAACATTGTACTTGAAAATGACCACACAAAATAAACACACTAATGGAAACCAAAATTATCGTATCAGTAAAGACAAAAAATATGACAACTGACTTTCAAGAATCCTTTATAATTATATTTTTTTCATCACAATATATTTTTAATCTAATAAGGTATACAACAAACAATGGGTAACATGGATTTAACTAACTTTGGAAAATATACAATAGTTTTCTTAAATTGACATCTATTTTCAATCATTAAAATTGGTCAGTACACTATGATAATAACTTCAACTAGTGAATAAAAATGTTCAATATTATGAGTAAACTATATTTTGTTTACAGGAAAACACAATTAAAAAATTTATTATAACACTCATATTATAGTTTTTGAAAAATTCTTATACTAAAATATTTAAAGAGTTATAAATTTAGAATAAAAAACAAAAAAATGAAAATTCTGGAATAAAAATTAAAAATATAATCTTATCCATTAAAAGACTAATCCCCAATAATTATTCTTGAATAAAAAATACATGATTTAATTACAGAATAATTCTCTATATTTGAAATTACATGTCACATTATCATATATCTTGGTAAATGAAAAAACAATGTAAACAATAATAAATCATGTAATCTAAAAAAGTAAAATTTCATACCATGGAAAATAAATACTATAATATGGATTAGAGTAAAACATAGGTATTGAAAAGGCTTAGAAAACTATCAACAATTCATGAAAAATATCAAATACAAAAAATAATTAATTTATGCACCGGATTTATAGTCTTTTATGACATGAAAAAAATAATTATATTTTTTATAAAATGTTTGAGCACTTAACACAAAAGACTGAGTGTATTATTTGCTACACTTATTGAAATTATTTTACGCACTTATCAAATATGATAATAAATTCAAAAAAGAAGAAGTGTTTGTTCTATTAATAAAAATTTTCATAAATAAGTTGTAGAAAAGGACGCCATCAATGGGAAAAACTTATAAAAAACACTTATAGTGAGTGATAATTTTTATAATAAGTCTTCAATAAGTGATATCAAATAAACCCTCTCTAGATAAAAATCATGTTGTAGTTCCTGGAAACTTTATTATACCAATAATAACCATGTAATATCTGTATTATTAAAAATAGGGTATGATCATATTACAAATGGAATGCAGAACATGATTGTCGGTCACCACTATGAACATATATAAATATAGAAATAGAAGAATATGAAATATAACCAAGTAATTCATTTTACATATTCTAAGAATGTATAAAAAAAATCACATTATACAACAAAAATACATTGGGATCCAAATAGGTTACTAATATAGGTAGAAAAACAAAAATTTTATGTTCATGAAATAAATATGGTTCAATTTCTAACTAAACACATATTATATCAGGATAAAAATCTATTTATAGTGGAAATTTCGGGAATCCAAACCAATTATGTGGATACAAATCAATAGAAGAGTAGGTGGTAGAGATTTGACATGAGAAATCACGGAAGGGATGATTTCAATATGTTTAGACGAATGGGGTTAGTGATAAATCATGGTAGGAGGATGATCATGAGGGTAGTTTTTGGTTAGAATGAGAAATCAAGGAGGTGGGGTCATTGTTTTGGAGGAGAAATTTTGGTGGTGGACACATCAATGGAGAAAGATCTATGTAGGATGGGTGGCTACATCAGAGCCGTGTTAGAGCTATGTCAAATCTGTGCTAGAGCCGTGCCAAAGAAGGATAATCATGGTAAGGTGATGTGGTCAAACAATAGGTTCATTAGAGGAGGATATTGGGAGGTTGTGTCAAAGTAGTGTCTAAGCAGCGTTAGTGGGGAAGTGGGGTGGGTGTATCAGATGTGGAAGAGGATTATGGGGAAGTTAAATGACCTCATAATAGGAGGATGATTGGAGGTTGGGTGGAAACATTGATGGAGGAGGGCCTCATAGAGGAGGAAGCTCATGAGGGTATGGGGGAGGATGAAGCTCATGAGGGTAGGGGAAAAGGGGATTGGGTTGAGCTACTCCCACAGGCTATAAAATAGTTATGTTTATTACTAATCTATTACCGTTGTTCTTATTGACCGTGGATATAGTTCTATGTCTATAGGCCCAAATTATAGTAGTTTAACCTTTTCAAAATGATTTATTAAATCCATTTTCACCCATTTTTACTCTTTTAATTTTTTTTCAATGGAATCTTATGTCATTTTCAAAACATTTCCAATTTCGATTTTAACAAAAATATAAAAGTAATCTTCTTATTTTTTTTTCTAAACAAGGCTCTTTAATAATATTTTTATAGTGTAAAAGGAATGTTCTTTTTAACTTTTATAGAATGTATGAAATTACACACTATCATTACCATCATTTATTTGAAGGTTTATTTTCCATTTTATGAGGAATTTTTTAAAGAAAATATTTTTAAAAGTGATTTTCAAAGAAAAGGATTTTAAAAAGTGACTTTTAAAATGAAAATTATATTTTATAAAGAATATTTTTTATATATCTTTTATAGTATTTATATTTTTCTAGGAAATAAACCATTTATTCTTACTTTAATGGGTATATATTGTATTAATACCATCCTTATTATTTCTATGTATGGTTCATGATCATTTTGACTAAAGAAAGTATTGACATTCACTTTTCTGATTAATTTTTAGAGTCATTAACTTTATCTTGAAATATTCACTTTCCTAAGATCATTAGACCATAAATTTCCTCTAAATATTCACTTTATTTATTATGGATATGTTTATTTCTTAAACCATATTTCATTCATACTTATGGTGTTTTACTTTGAAAGTTACTTGATTGACTGGGTAAATATTGAAAATATATATCATTTACTCGATATAGATATTTGATGACAAGGAACATTGATTCATGAATTAAATCGATTATTCAATATATGAGGAATTAATTGGACATGTAGTAGTCGGTGGGGACTATAATTAATATAGCCCCTTAATGCATCGATAGGTATTACGAGAAAAATCAGTTGGCCAAATCAGACAGGTTTCTACCAATAGATTTAAACTTTAGCGAGGATAGGTATTGATAGTAACTATCTAGAGGATAGACCTTGAAAATAACTATCTTGAGGATAAATATTTATATTTTAGACATCCAACATTATGACTTCCATCATTATGAATTCAGCTATTGATTTAAATTGTGATCATTCAATTATTCAGAATAGCCATGGATATGTTTTCAGGATTAAGTGATTTTTTATATAGAATAACATGATCAAACTTTATTCCAACCATATTATGCTTAGGATATAGATTAAATGACACATGTTTCAGTTACAAAACTTTTCACGATGTTTATGCTTATTGACTCATGATATCTTCTACTATACGTGACCCTTACTGAGCAATTGAGCTCACACTTATTTTGTTTCTTTTATTTAAGAACCCATGAAGTATAATATGTTTGATATGAAAGTATATTCTCGATGGAATAATGTTATTGTCAAATATAACTAATGTTTTAATTTTAATTTTCAAATGTAAGTAATGACTCAAGAATGTATCTAGTTTACCAAGACTACTGAACTATTCGGTCCTTTAGAATGTGATTCCTTATATCTTAGGCCAATGTAATAAATCATCCACTAGATCCAAGCTACTAGGGTTGGGGTTGTTACACCTCAACATCATCATTTTGTTGAGGGGTGTATGGTATTATATATTGATTTTTTATAAAACTATTTTCTAGGATGATATCAAAATCCTTACATGTATATTCTTTGTCATTTTCAGACCTCACCTTCTTTATATAGAAACTAATATACTTCTATACTTATCTTCTGAAGATTTTAAACTCATAAAGACCCTTTGATTTATACTTTATAATGATAACATTGGTTATACAATTATAGAGATCAATGACTGTAATGGAATATAGATCACTACTTATCAACTTATTTCCCATAATACAATAAATAGCTGAATATTAGAGTTCCAATTGCCTAGTAGATTGAAAACCCACCTATTTCTATATCCCTTTCACCATCATACCCCTTTGGAATGCTTGAAAAAAAAATATCTTTCCTATTTAAATTTTGTAAGGTATCTCACCAAATCATGTTCTTTTAACCTAGATGGACAAGTCTTCAAATCTGTATGTTGTTTTCATATTTGGAATTCAATTAATATGAGTTGGGTGGATAAAAAATTTAAAAAAAGTTCCCAATTTTTCATTGAAATCTTAAAATAAATATTTCAAAATTTTAAATTTCGTTGATACTTGAGATATTTTAAACAAATATTAATTTCCTTCATCATATAATTGGCCGAAACTAATAAAATTATGTTTCAAACCTTCCAAAAATAATATATTTTTTTTTCTGAATTTGAGTACTCTTAACCAAATATCAGATATTCAAACAACTTTCATTATTGAAGATATTTCATTAATGAATTTAACTCGTAATCTTCTAGGTCTTATAAGATTTTCATGTCCCTAGTTATGTGTGAAGAGAACCCACTATTAGGGATCCATAGTCTTCATCTCTCTATCTTTTCTTTAATGTAACTTCCACTATAAATGACTTATATTCATGTTTATTATTTTAAATATCATTCCACTTTTAACTATTGAAAAATTATCCAATGATATTTTTCATAAATGTATCATAATAATTCCCCAACTTCTTACATCTTCTAAAATCTTCTTTCAAAATTTCAAGCCTATTTTGGGTAGGAAAACATGAGATACTTTTATTCACAACTTTATTCTTATCTATAAATTCATTCCTTTTCAATTAAAAAACACCCCATTTATTAATGTATTCTTCTAGATAGATAGATTTTCTAAAAAAATGTTTAAGGTTTGTAACTGAATATTCCCTAGCCCTAACAGTGTCCACTAAATTTGAATAATCTATTATAACTATAATTCTATCTAGAAAATTACATTCTAGATTCTTTATTTTGATATTTTGATATTATTTTATATTTATTGTTCTTTAATGATTTTTTTCCTTATATTATTCTCCACTATATAGATATAGAGGATTTTTTATCATCAAATTTTCTAGCCCAACCTAGTTAAGATTTTGATTTGTACCCTAAATTTTTAGTCATACCAGATTCAACTTTTTGTGAAACTTTTGGTTTACTTTCAACATGATTTTATTTTCCATAAATCTCAAATATTTTTTATAATAAATCCCTAGCTTAAATATATTTCATAAATTCTTCTCAACACCTTCTAAACTGAAATTTATTTTTATTGCAACATTCTTATCTCACCTTCTTTTAATACAATATTTTCTTCAAGATATTTCTTAATCTTTTATTACTTAATAGTCTCCAATTTAAATTTCAAGAACTATTCAATAAGTTTAATTTATAATTTTATAAACTCTTCATTTTTCTCATTATTATTTCTATTATCCTTCTTCAAAACTTTTATTTCCTTTATGATCTTTATTGTAACGACCTAAAATTTTAGACTTTGTAAAATAGATGTTATGTTCGATAAATTTCATTACACACTAATAATAATGAAAAAATACAACATATTAATATAAATTTATTAATAAATAAATAATAAATACTAAAATGGAAAACCATTAAATATTTAGAAGTTAAATAAATAATATTAGTCAATATTGAAAAAAGACAATTTTCAATAAAATCCTTTTTATTTTTATTATGTATTTCCATTTGAAATATAAATTTATGTGTTTTAGAATTTATATTTTATAAAATAAAATTAATTTTTAAATTCATAAAATAAAAATTTACTATGTATGGGTTTCTTAATTATTTTGAAAACATTTATTTGCAGTCGAAAAATACATTTTTTATGAAAATTAAACTTTTTATGATTTTTTCATTATGTAAGATTGTCTTAGATGATTAAAAAACCATATATGGAATGAAATATTTATTTAAGAAATAAAATTAAACAATTTTAAATATTTTATGTACTTATAATCCCATGTCCAATATTTTTAAAACTAAATTTAAAGGTTACTTAAAAAAACAGGTTTAGGCCTTTTCCTCTAATCAAGTGTTTAGATGGTGAAATTAGATTTGTTATTGCTTTGAGAGACTCCTACAATTTATTTTTATATTACATGAACAAATATTTCATTAACATTATTATCCATGATAATTTTATCATATATATAAATTTAAATAATAAAAGTGTTATTTTTCAAAATATTGTTTTTACGTGATTAAGTGTGTTAATTTTAATATTAAATTTTAAAACCTTTAAAATTTTTATATATTAAAATTATTTCCAAATTTTAAATCATAATTTTCATAATAGTTAAAAGTATAAAATTTTAATTTTTGTCACTAATGTTAATTACTAATGTTAAAAAGTAATTACCAAGATAAAAGTTAATTTGTGTAAAAGGTTTAAAATAAAAAATATAATCCTTAAATCACTCTTAAACAGTCTCAAAATTAATAGAGGAGAGTATTTTTGACCTTATATCTTCTCAAAACACCTATTTTTACCCTTTTGATCCATTTTCATTTAAATAGTGTCATGATATTATTAAAAAACGATTCATGTATCCAAAAAGTGCCCTTTTTCTTATCTTATAAAAGGAAACCACTTCCACCCTTTCAAGTTACACTTCACATTCAAATTAATACTTGAAAATATGACTTTATTTCTCAATATTAAATCCTCTCTAACCTATATAATCTTCTGGTCACCTTAATTTTTATTAATGCCTTCAATTACAAAGAGTTTTCTAAGAGGAAACTCAAGCTTTCCAACATGAGTATTACCTTCTCTTAGTCTTTTATTTTATTATAATTCTTCATAAAATAATTTATACATTTTTTAATATAAATAAATAAGTATATTTAGTGTAAAAAAATTTCATTATATTAATTATACAACAAATATTCAATCCTTTTTATCCACTAAGAAAACAAAATAACATCGATTGTGTGTGCTTCCAGACTATTGCCTCCACAACAAGATGTGATTTTTTTCTATAACCATCTCTCAATAATGGTTCCAAGGATGAATTTTATGAATAAATAGGATTTACATGACATATATTCAATTATTAAATCAAAATTTATCAAATACCATCACTCCATCCATTCATTTATGAATGAGATCATTAATCGTGCATACATGTGGACTACCACCTCCACGAACAAAAAATATCATTTTTCATAAACACTCATACTGGATGGTTATATGAATGATTTTATTAAATATATATGATAATTATAAAATTTTAAATATTACTTAATGGTTATATTAACATTATATAATAATATTCTATTACTTATTCAATCATTATAATACACTCCTGTTTAGTACTTTTTTTCAATCTACATGAGTGATGTTGTAATGTTTATGTCATGGATGATTATGGAATGATATATTCTAGTAAAAACATGTAATAATAATTTATTGAATATTTAGAAATTATTATGGAGTCTTAATATCAATGTCTAATGATGTTATTAGTATATCACCTTTTATTCATTAAACTCACCTAAATGATCTCATCTTCGGTTTCATCATTAAAAAACATCACCAAAATACTTAATAAATGAAATTATAAATTTATAAAAAAATTAAAATATCATTTTAAGTGTGTATTATGATCCATGAATGATTAAATTTGGGATAATAATGAATAAAAACACCACCATAACAAAACTAGTTCAAAACGATCAAGATTTATTTTATACAATTTTTAAAATAGATGATAACTAAATAATAAAAATCTATTGAATATTTATAAATTAATTTTATAAAAGTTTATATAAATAAATAAGTTTCTAAAATAGGTTATTAAGATAGTCATTTTTATCATACATGTGGTTAGTGAACATTGAACTAAGAGGGAGTAAAGGTGAGGTGTTTGGGTGACTTAAATCCTTCCCATGGGTAATAATCACTTATATTTGTCTAAAAACTTTTCAAGTATGATCATATCTAGAATATGATGATGTTATTTTGTATTCACAAATTATTTTAAGGTGAAGTCATGTTTCACACCAAATAATTCTTCTACGAAGAATCTATTATTTTGAGGAAATGATTTTTTTAGAATAATCCCCATATCTTTTAATGGATTTTCCCTCCATATCCACATTTTACATCCCAAAAATGTTATAATATCCCTAGTTAAAACACCAATTTTTTTATCTTCAATGACCCTTATACTCCCCTTTATTTTATAACCATGGTTTTGATACCCTTTTAACGATGTGGGTTTTCAATAAAGGTGTTTTAAAATATTTCAATGTCTTTTCCATTATATGATTATATATTATTATATTCTAAATCACATTTTGACATTTAATTTATTTATTTTAAAGGGATATTTATTTGATTTTTTTCTAAGAAATGTTTTAATATGTTTCTTATTTATTAAAAAAATGTTTTTTTTAATGTGACTAAAAAATCACATCTTTTTAAGATGATAATAGGAGACAATTTTTTAAGAAAAATACTTTTTGAGATTTCTTGTTTATTCAAATAGGGTTATTCTACAATAAAGTAACTATTCCAAAATCACATGATATATTCAATTTTTGGATAATCATGTTTTCAGTACCAAATTATCATGTTTTTAATATGATTCCATTTGGAAAATTTATAAAACCCACTATTCTTCCAATGGGTTATTTATGATAAAATGAATGATTTGATTTTAAGTGGAACACATATGTATAAATAATGATGGGTGATATCTTATATAACCCTCCAATTAATTGGTTATGGTTTTATATCTCATGATATAATTATGCATGGGAATTATTGTTATTTTTTACAAAACTATAGGGTGGCCATACTTAGATTTATTCACAAAATTAACTGGTGGATATGGATTTATTCACAGTGTTTTTTATGGTTATATTTGTTCCACTAATTCTCTAAATTTTACCTTAATTAAAAAATGTCCCATATTTTTATGATATTCAATGTTATAAAGATTTTTTTCCTTCTTATGTATTGATTTCATGTTGTTTATATGTTTCTAAGCTATGTTTTTATGACATTTCTTTGGTATCATGTTCATATTCATGGATCCTTAATGACTATTAAAGTTTGTTTTATCACTTATGATCTCATGATATTTTTTTATAATATTACACACTTACACATTCCCCCATATTTAAGATATATAAGTTATTAAAATTTGATATGTTTCCCTTATTGGGTATTTGAGCTCACTCCTTATGTTTCCATTTCGCAGGTTATGAAGATGATTGTGTCATATAAAATTTATAAAAGAGTGTCTAGAGGATAATGGTTATGGAGAAATATTCATAAGTGATGTAAAATAAGTTTTTTATACAATTAATCTAAAAGACACTAAAACATTTGGTCCTTGGTTTGTGAGACTATTTTTGGAATGTATTAGTTAATCCCTAAAATAAATGTATTATTTATGTATGATTATCTTGGGATTCCATAGTTGGTATTAGAGTGAGGGTTTAGTTATTTTAGGGATTTGTTGGAGAAATTTATTGATAAATATAGGAATGAGTCTAATTATTAGATAACATCAAGATGTTTTAGTAAAATAGATGTTATATTGTTTTCCAAGTAATACATACTTGTCTGGATACTGGAAAGTGGGTATGGCTATGACACATTTCCACATAGGGGTAATAATATCAAAAAGTTTTTTATTTAGAATTTAATTGATAATTACCCTAATGCAGGATGAGTGGATCTGCATCAGTTATTTCCAATTATCTTTATGAACCATTATAATGGATTTTAATATTTTAGGGTTGGAGAAGCTAAAAAATAAATCACTATAGATAACTTATATTAAATCCCAGAGGATCATAAGTTAATATATGTACATTATTTATAAAATATTTATTATAAACTCATAGTTTTTCCTCACTACATTAACAAAATCATGTCCCTAAACATTATTATTTTTGAAGTAATGGTTGGAATAGGGTGTAACCAAGATAACAACAAGTTTGACAGAAAATGTAGAGATTTCTCGATTGAGATACCAAATAGGATGGAATTCATCATAAAAAACCTCTTAGAAATTATCATTATACTATCACAATCTATGATTAATAATATGAATCACATTTATCTTTATAACATACCAAAAGGGAGTAAATTTATATTAAATCCTCTATGCATCTACATCCACCCTTTTTATGTGGATCTTTTAATCCACTTATTTATGACCAATGGATAAATTTAATGGTAAATATATTTTACATCATTCAGTGCTCTGAGCACAAATTTTTTTTTGGATATTTATCATTTAGAAGGAGAGGCTGGTGAATGATGGAGACTCATTAATAATACAACCAAAAATGATAAAATAGACTTTGTATAATAGGTAGAGTTCAAGAAATACTTCTTTATCAAACACATTCATCAAACACTTCACACAATGATGGATCATGAATTTCTTCAGATGAAATAAAAGGAGGATGAATCTACTGGAACATATAAAGAAAACTTCATTAGGATCATAAGGTATGCTTGTTATATCTCCCAATCTGAAAGAAAGATTAAATATTTCTTTGCTGGATTAAAACCAAGTCTTCAAAGAGAATTATCCATTATAGACTTTCTAATCTACAAGGATATTGTTTGATGTGCACTAAAGGTGGTTATGGAAATTGGGGATTCTATCTTTTTTTGGGAAATTGAAAGGTGGAGTATGATGGATTCTTTAATGCTAAGCAACATAGGGGAAAGAAAATCCAACTATATATGTGTTAAAAATATGAGAGGAATCACCTGAGAAACTTCCTTAAGATATTTGGGAGGTTATTTAAGTGTGGAAGGGTAGAATTTATTTCAAAAAATTACCAAATTGGTTATAAGAGGTCAATTAACCCAATAGAGGAGAAAAATAACCCAAACAATGTTCCACCCACAATTCAATGTTTTAAGTGAAAAGTGTTTCGGAATTATGTAAATAAATGCCATAATCCCAAAGCCGTTGAAGATAATAGGACTCAAAAACATCCTAAACTAAGAGTTAAAGGTAGAGTATATGCTATCACTACTTCTGGGGTAGTGCATGTTAATTAAATGGTTCAAGGTATACTCATTCTTTAATATAGGTCTACAAATGTATTTTTTGATTTTGGTTCTTCACATTATTTTATATCATAAATTTTTTCAAATAATATTTATTTACTACATAAAACCATGGGTAATGAACTATCTATGAAAACCACTAGTTTTATGATGGTATCATCTAAGATATAAAAATTATTTGATAGATTTTTGTGCGAAGATACTTCATTCAAATCTATTTCTTATTCCCTTGGTTGAATTTAATGCAATTTTGGGTATGGATTTGATATCCCTATATAGATAACATATCAATTGTTAGGATTAGAATATCTCATTTCATATCCCCAACCATCCTACGATCAAATATTGATGTAAGGATGATTATGAGATCCCTTCAGAAGAAAATTAGATAATATGGGTTATGATAACGAGAATTAAGGGACTTACCAACCAAAATACTTGGGACAAAGTCAAAATTAATGACATGCATATTGTACTAGAGTATACTATTGTATTTTAGGATGAAATTCATGCCTTCCCCCAGAGTGTGAGGTTGATTTTTTAGTTAATCTCAAACCTAGATGTATGACTTTCTAAAATATTCCTTATAGAATTACCCACATTGAGTAGGGATAATTATATAAGAAACAATAATATAATTTGGATAAGGGATTTATACACCCATTTTCTTTACATTGGGGTTCACTAATAATTTTTGTTAACAAGAATAATGGATCAATAATCATATGAATCGACTATCATAAACTTAACAAGATAATGATTAAGAAAAAATATCCTATGGATCATATTGATGATCTATTTGATCAACTTTAAAGAGCTCAAAACTTCTCAAAGATTTAAATTTGATCTAGATATCATCAATTGAGGGTAAGGTGAGAAGATATACCTAAGAAATATTTCCACACAAGTTATGAACAATATGAATTCACAGTGACACCATTTGTTCTAATAAATTATACTAAAATATTTATAAATGTGATGAATAGATCCGTTAAAGATTACCTCAACAAATATTTAGTAGAATTTATTGATGACATAAGAATATATTCGAAGAGTAATAAGGAACATGAATAAAATATGGGATTGTTTCTTAAGGCCATATGAAATCAAAAACTGGAATCCAAGTTTAGAAAGTGTGAATTATAGTTACAAAGAGTATTCTTCTTAGTTCATGTTATCACTGGTGAGGGTACATCTATAGACACATAGAAGAAATATGTAATTGAAAAAGGTTGATCCCAAACTTTGTGTAATAACCATGACCCTAGTAGCTTGGAGATGGTGCCTTACTTTATTAAATTTTTATAATATATAAGAAATTACATCCCAATGGATCAAATAGTGTATTAGTCTTCATATACTAGATACATATTTTAAATTCAATTCACATTTTAGAAATAAAATAATTGATTTTGAGAACACAATTATTCACCTTAGCTTAACCATACACATAAATCATAATATACTTCTTAGAAACCTAGGAAAAATAAAACATAAGAAAGAGGTGAGACAAAATTCTTAGTAAGGGATAAGTACAAAAGAATCAATAATGAATAAATGAGCATAATAAACATGGAATGGTAAATAAATGAAAACACATTCCATTTAATCAATAAACTGGGAATGAAATGCATCCATAGATTTTTTCGTAGTGAAAATCCTCTGGAAAATGATAACTGAATACTGAAATTAGGAAATTATTAATATTGGATGTCATATATCTGGAACATGAACCACTACCATCAAGAACTTTCACAAGTTGGTTTAATCTACAGGTAAAAAGACATTTAATTTGGACAACTATTTTGTATCGTGAGATCAGTCGATAGATCGTGGGAAAATATAATTCAAGGCCTCACCCATCACTGAATGCCCAAATCATTCTTCATATATCGAATAAATTATTTACAGAGATATTTATAATTAAAATCATAACATAACACTATGAAACATTTGAAAACCATGAATACAATTAGATTCATGATATGATATATCAAAGTTGTTGTATATACACCACATAAAATAAGGTGGGTGTATAACATCAAAATACGCCTCAACGAAAGGAGATCGAGAAAAATTACATTACAAATGAATAGATTATGTTTATTCATTGTAAATAAATATAAAAATGTGTAAACAAAACATGATATAACAAAAAGTAATTTAAAACCTAACCTTGGCATGAAATAATCAATGAAATAAAAGTTTAACCCATTGAATGAAAATTGAGTTAAGAAATCTCTTACCACTTGTAATCAGTTTAATCATATACCCCATAAAAGTAGTAATTATGAAGTGAAACATTTAATACCATAAATATTATGATATTAATGATATTATATATAAAATATAATTATACATACACCACCCGCAATAAATAAGTGGTGAATAAGTCATATATCTTATTGAAGAAAAAGTGAGATGAAAAAATCATTACCGCATTATTCCATTTAGTGTAGGGTTGTTTAAACTCCTGTATAATGGTTTAAATAATGTTATTAAATCATTAATGAACTATATTAATATTTATTATGCCTTAATTTATGGTTTTATAACATATTATGACCCATTAATTAATAATTTTTCATTATTTTTAGGGGTTCGAGTGTGTTCATTTCATCGTTTCATGATCAGATCACTTGTGTAAAATTATAGATGCTCTTGTAAGATGGGAATAGAAATATATACTTGGAATAAAATAGTATTAATGAAATTTCAAGATTATAAATTTTAAAATATATAATTTTTGTTTCTGATATGAGTATGATTAATTAGATGAAAGGTTAATGATAAATGGATAGTTTACTTTGGCTGTTTTTCTGAACACCATGACCTGGATTCATTTTATTTACAATTATGAGTATATATTAGTTCCAAAACATTAAATAGGATATAATATACTTATTGAAATATTATTTAACTATAATAATAGTTGTATTAATTTTCATTTAGGTGGTAATTGAAAATGAATAAAAAAATTATTCACAGAGGTGACTAACCAACATAACTTAAACAATAGTTTCACTTATTTGAATAAGAGGAGTTAATTAAAGGTATATATATAATATATTCCATTATAAACATAAAAATAAATTATTTACATTATAATATTATTATTATGTTTTTATTTATTAAATAGATGAGGAGAATGTACAAACAGAAAAGAAATTAAGAGAGGTGTTTTGAGAAAATTACCTCTTGAATATCACCTCATTGGAGGATCCCCTAAGGACCTTGTATTTGGTATTTTGGTTATAATAGTAGAAATTTGATGTTCGTATAGTTATTAAGAGAGGTTTCGGAAGATATTTTAGGATCTTAAATTCTTGTGAGTCGAAATGGGGTGGTAGTTTTTACTGGAGGATAGGTTGGTTTAAGTGATTAAATAATTAATATTTTATAATTAAAGACAATCACATTGAGATGGAATTAATTTAAGTGAATTATATTGTTAATTTATGTTTTGGATTATTTTTAGGGTCTATAAATACCTTAAAAACCCATGAAAAGTTTTATTTTGTTAGGTATATTAAGCTTTTACCTTTTAACTTTAACTCTTCATTATTTTACATATACTGCGGTAAATAATTTTGTCCCACAATAGATTTTTTGTCTATAAAAATGAAAATTACCTAAAAACCTAATTTTGAACTTATGATTCCAAATATGGAATAAATTTTACAGAAATTAAATTCATATAAATTTAAAAATTATATTTACGAATAATCCCGCAGACACAATGAAACAATGGGGTTTTAAAATGAAAAGTTAAAATGTTCGAAATGTTTTTATATACAATTTCAATGTAAAATTTAATACAAGGTAATAAATTGGTTTTATTTTTGTATAATTTAACTAATTATACTTTAAATCAATTTTAAATATAATTTAACTATATAAATAAATTATATGAAGATGCAGTTTCCAATTAAAAGTAAAATATTTTCATTATTCATCAAAAAATGAAACTTATCAAAAATACCAAAACATAATCCTAAGATAATTTTGATATAATGAATAAAAAATGAATTATATTTTTTCAAATAAAACTTATAAATATTTCAAAATTTAATTTTAAATAGGTATATTATTAAAAGGCGACAAAATTACCTTTTAGAAAAATATAGCCTTTTTATGCTCAAACCTGAATTTATTCTTATCTTAAGACTATCAAACATATTGAATGAATTTAAAAAAATTACTAAATATATTAAATATAAATTAAATTAATATCTCTCACTAATAGATATTAATTAAATTTATTAATATAAAATTCCATTCTGGGAAAAAAATATTTTTTTATAAAAACACATCCTTCATGTTCAATTGGTTTTTATTTTCATTAATAATTAATTATTAACAAATCAATTAATTTTATAAACATGTGTAAGCTATATTTTTATAATTCAGTTAATATAAATCATTACCACCATTCCTATGGATAGATGATAACTATCATAATTAAATAATAATATTTTAATAGTTTGTTTAATCTTGGTGATCTATATAACATAAGCTATTAAAGAGATTGAATTTAAAAATATATATAACATAAAATATTTTGGTGTTACATTCTCCCGTCCTTTAATAAATTGCATCCTCACAATTTAAAATTTATTTTCAAATATTAAAGGTTGATACTTTAAAATTACTTTGTGGGAAACCCACATCGTATATAGGGTTAATGAAACATCCCATTAATAAGAGGGAAAGGGAAATGTCAAGGTCACCACAAAATTAGGATTTTGAATAGGATAACATTAGTGGGACATGGATAAGAAATTTCAATATCAATTTCTAGTCATGATAAAGTCTACTATCACAAAATCATAAATATATGATGGGTTAAAAAGGACATTGATTTCTCAGTAATAAAATTAAGCAAATAGAGTTTTTCATTCCAAATTACTTTCTTATAGTTGAGGTATTATTTTTCTATCCAGAAAAACACTTGAAAAAATAATCTTACCTAATTTAATTCCATGTTATAATCATGATATTATCTTTTGGTTGTGATTCTATTTATTTACACTTCATCCCCTATGCCAGGAAATGGATATTCGAGATGATTTTTTATACTATAAGTAGTTTCAAATGAATCATAAGATCCATAATTAAATTTTATAATCTATAAATAGTTACTAAAACCAAAATGGAAAGAACATGTTTTTAATGTATAATAATATCCAAAGTTCAACATAATCCATTCTATAAGTAGTTAATATTATGACTCATCCAAAATATGTCTGTCAAAATTCAAAGACCAAAAATTTAGAAGGAAGGTCACTAAATTTACAAAATCAACATCAGATTCCCCATAAAAAATAATATAAATCATTTTTCACATACCAAATATATGAATACCTTTATCCCTTTAAAACCTTAATGAAAACATGAATTCTTCTAAAAATAAGATCTCATGTTGTTGAATATATTCTTTAATTACAAAAAATGTAATAAACCCAACAAAGATAAAAAAATCCATCAAATCACTAACCAATTTAATGGAAAAAAATAATATCCAATAAATATATTTTTTTCCATTATTATCTCAACATAAATAATATAGTAATGGTTATCTTCCCTTAATCATGTGTTTTCATAAATATAAAATTTATACTGAATCACTTTTCATGGTTATCAATACAATTCAATATGTGATCTCAAATTCTTAAAGAATATTTAATGCAGTACAATACTTATATATATCATGTTTTTTTATAACTAGAGCATCATTGAAAAATAATTCTTGAATCTAAATACGTGAGAAACTTAATCATTTTACTTCATTCTTAAAACATTAACTATGCTTCATCATCTTATTCCATAATAACTCATTATTTTCATTGTCCATTTTTAGTATCATCATAATTAACAATATAACCATTAATTGTATAACCTTTATGATTATCTTCATGAGTTTTCCCCCTAGGACATAGGTTTTCATAATTCTTATACTTTAAACATTTGAAAAATTTAACCATCGATACTACCTCATAGATACTATTATCCCAAACTTTTTATTTTTCATAAAAAATAACTTTGTATCTTTTTTTTTCACTCCCAAAACATATTCCTATTCATTTTCTCAACATATATGAAAATGAATATTATTTTCTACATGATATACACAATTCTATCTCTTAATGAACTTCTATACTTCTCTTCTTTAATGAGTTTTAGAGTTGGATATGGTTTACGTTTTTAATAATATATCATGATAATTGATTAGGAATTATGATGATATCCTATAGTTGTTATCCTGTACATAGACTTATCCTGAAAGTCATTCATAGGGTTATATCCTCTAATCTATGTTTTCTTAAATAAAGTTCTCAAGGTTTCGACTAAACTTTCTCTGATACCAACTGTAACGACCCCGAGCCAAGTAGCCTCAAGCTGGTGCCTTAATTTATTACATTAGCATAAGATACAAGAAATCACATACCAAAGGAAAAAATAGTTTAGTATACTTGGTAAAATAGCTAAATATTTTAAATTAAAATTACATTTTTACATAAAATAAAAAATCATTTTCTCTGAGAATACTATTATTCCCCTTAGCATAACCCTTCATATTATCCATAATATACTTCTTGGAAACCCAGGGATAATAAAACCAAGGAATGGTGTGGTCTAAAATGCTCAGTAAGGGATAAAAACAACAGAATAAATAATAAATAAATGATCATAATAAATATGTAAAGGTAAATAACTGAAAAAACATTACATTTAATCAATAATCTAATAATGAAATGAGTTCATATATTTTTTTCATACTGAAAATCCTTTAGATAATGATAACTGAATAATGAAAGAAGGGAATACTTAATTATTAAATGTCATATATCTATAACATGAACCACTACCATCATAAATTTTCAAAATATGGTTTAATCTATAGGTAAAAACCAATTTAATTTGGCCAACTTTTTTATCTCAGAAGACATATCGATACATCAAGGGTCTATATAATGTCAGGCCCTTCCCATCACTACATGTACAAATCATTCTTCATATATATATATATATTAAATGATTTGAAAAGGGAATTATAAATCAAGTTTTCCCTTACCACTTTAAAACATTTTAATATCATTAATACAATGAGATTAATGATATGATATATCAAATGTGCTGTATATACACCTTATAAAAAAGGTGGGTGTATAACATCAAAATATGCCTCAATAGAAGAAGATTGAGACACAATTACTTAAAAATGAATAGATTATGTGTAATAACTATAAATCCACATAAAAAATTGGAAATAAAACATGTGATAACAAAAAATTAATTTTAACCATAATCTTATCATGAAATAATCAATAAAATATATGCTTATCCCAATGGATGAAAATTGGGTTAAGAAATCTCTTACCAATTGTAATCAGTCGAATCATATACCTCATAAAAGTAATAATTATCCAGTGAAACATATAATACCCTTAATAAGATGATATTTATGATATTATATAAAAAATCCATTATAAATACACCAAACCTAAGAAATAAGTGGTGAATAAGTCATATATATCATAGAAGTAAAAGTGAGATGAGAAAACCCTTACCTTACGATTCCCTTTAGTGTATAATTATTTAACATAGTGTATAATGGTTTAAATAAAGTTATTAACCCATTAATTCACTATAATAATATTTATAATACCTTAAGTTATTGTTTTATAACATATTTTACCCATTCATTTATAATATTTCATTATTTTCATGGTTTTAGGTGTGTTTGTTTCATGGTTCCATGATCGGTTCATTTGAGAAAAATTATGGATGTTCTTATAAAATGGGATTACAACTATAGAAGTAGAATTAAATATTATTAATGGAATTAAAAGATTATAAATGTTCCAATATATCATTTTGGTATCTAACATAAGGATGATTCATTAGATAAAATGTAAATGATAAATTATTAGTTTATTTTGGTGGTTTTTCTGAACATCATAGACTAGTTTTGTTTTATTTAAAAGTATGAGTAAATATTTGTTCCAAAACATTAAATAAGATATAATAAACGTGTTAAAATATTATTTGACCATAATAATATTTTTATTACCATCAATAAAGGTGGTAATAGAAAATCAGAAAAAAAATTATCCCTAGAGGAGATTAATCATCATAACTTGAACAATAGTTTTTCTTCTTTGAATAAGAGGAGGTAATAAAATGGATGAATATTAGGTATTCCATTAGAAAAATAAAATTCTAGTATGTACATGATTATGTAATTATTATTCCTTGTTGGATTAAATATATGAGAATAAAGTACAAATACAAAATAAATTAAGAGATGTGTTTTGAGAAAATTACCTCTTGAATATCACCTCTTTAGAGGACCCCTTAAGAACCTTGGATTTGGTATTTTGGTGATACCAGATGCACTTGGATGTGAATATATTATGTATAATATATTTTTGTAGAGAGTTTAGGAGCTTAAAATATTGTGATTCTAAATGGGGTGGTGAGGGGTGATATTTATACTTGAGCATAGGTGTGTTTAAGTGATTAGATAATGAATATTTTATAATTAAATCCAACCACATTGAGGTGGAATTAAATTCCATGAATTATAATTTTATTTAATTTTTTTGAGTTTTCTTATGATATATAAATATATCAAACACCCATTAATTTTTTTATTTTTTATGTAGTTGAAGATTTTACCGTTTAACATTAATACTTTTCATTATTTTACTTATACTATGGTAAATAATTTTTTTTACCATGGTATATTTATTATGTATAAAAATGAAAATGAACTTAAAAACTAATATATAACTTATTAGTCCAAATAAGGTATTAATTTTACCAAATCGTTGCCAAAGAATTGGGAAAATTAGATTTAAAAATAACCCCACAGATAAAATGAAAAAGCGAGGTTTTAAAGTGAAAAGTTCAAAAGTTTGGAAATGTTTTTATATCCAATTTCAATGTGAAATTGATTAAAATGAAATAATTTGGTTTTATTTATGTATAATATAACTAATTATTTTGTAAAACCAATTTAAAATATAATTTAACTATATAAATAAATTAGATGAAAAAGCAGTTTCCAAATAAAATTCAATATTTTTCACTATTCATCAAAAATGAAACTCATCATAAAAATACCAAAAATTAATCCTCAGATAATTTTGATGCCCAAATTTCAAAAATATAGTTTATTTTTTCAAATAAAGCTTATAAAGTGTAAGAATTTAATTTTAAAATAGGTGTTCCATTAAAATGCTGCAAAATTACCATTTAGAAAAATATAGCTTTTTTTTCTTAAAACTAGATTTATTCTTATATTAAGAATCTCAAACGTATTGAATGAATTTAAAAAAAAATTAATGAATATTTATCATATAAATTTCTTTAATATTTCTTTATAATAGTGATTAATTTAATTTATAAATATAAAATCCCATTGTGGGTATAAATTTTTTTTTATAAAAACACTTTATATTAAATTAGATTTTATTTTCATTTATAATTAATTAGTAATCATTGAATTCATTTTATAAAAAAATTTAAGCTATATTTTCATAATTTAGTCCATCTTAATGGCTCGAAGGCCTTAAATGTTTTTTATTATAACATAAGAGCCCCTTTTAAGGGAAAAAGGGGAAAACCCATACATACATCATGGACTTAAAACATACATAACCTGAAGATCTTAGAAAATAAAACATGGGCTGGAAAGAGGAGGTGCCCCTCCCCAATGTATGAAACAGGATGAAGCTTTCCACTAGTGCAGGACTGAATAGCTATCAAGTTTCTTATGTCCAAACACATACCTGATCTGATGGATGTCGTCATACCCTCTCAACCATCCTAATCCGTAAAGAATGAAAAGGTTAACTACGTACTCTTAAACCTCATTTGGGCTTATTCCATGTGATCAAGTCTTGTTGAAACTACATTCCAAGTCTTGAAGATCAAACAACATCATCCCAAAAAACAATCACCAACGAAAATCCTTCAATTCTAGATCCACCTCCAATAAAAAAGCATGCAACCTAGATGTTGGAACTAGAAAAAAACCTCTCCACGACCGAAAAATATCCCTCCCACCACAAACACAGTTAGAACTTGAAGAGTCAGACACTCCTTGGTTCACAAAGTCAAGCTAATGCCACCAAGGAATAGAAGGCCCAACATCTGCACCTATAGAGAATCACCGAAGGGGGGGGGGGTTTCGAGCTAATCTAAACATGAAGCACCACTCTTGGCATGAGACCGGGTAGATCTGGACCATGGAAGAATCGTCACTGGAGGACAAAACATCTAAACCATGGGAAGCTAAGGAGAAACAATGAGGAATGTTTGGAGAGCCCTATGACACCAATGCCTCAAAAACATCATCAAACCAAATAAAAAAACCAGAAAAAATTACCCTAAAAAAACCATAAAACCTCCAACGAAGCCGATGCCAAGAAAAGAGTTTATAGCCCTCCCCCCCTCCATACCACACTGGAGTCGACGATAATCCATACCTAGAGATGAAGATGAGGCCATGTCGGTGTCGACATCAAGACGCACACCGCTGAGTTAGAAACCACGCCAATCCTCTCTGAAAAAACCATTAACGCCACACTGGACCAAGGTGCCACCAGATCTGGGCAAAAAAAACTGAGGCCACCCTGGAATCATAACCAGGTTACATATCCAAATGGAGATGAGGCCACGCTAAGACAACACACACCCAAATGATGTGGAGACGAGAGTTAGAGGAAGGCAGGAGCTGGCGATGATCCACTCCAACGCCATCCAAAAACTAGGAAACTGACGTTGAGGTACACTAGGCCGTGGAGGAGGAGAGGAGGAGATAACTGCAAAGAAGTAACCCTACCACAGGAGAGGGGAAAGGCACCGACACTCAGATTCTTCCATAAAAAAATTGAAATTACTTCATAATTTAGTTAATACCATTCATTATCACTATTCAAATAGCTAGGTGATAACTATCATAAATAAATAATAATATTTTAATAGTTTATTTAAACTATGTGATATATTTAACTTATGTTATAGAAGATATTGAATTTAAAAATAGACATACCATAAAATCATGGGTTTTTACAATTTTTGAATAATATATAAAGTTTTCTTTGATTATCTAGATACTGCAAGTGTTTTTTGAAAAACTTCTCATGATTATCTAATCTGTTAAACAAGTTAACCTAGAATGGAGTGAAGTTCCTTTAGATAATGAAATGTGAGGAAAGATTCAGGGATATTAAGAATATATTGGTCATTGAACTTATGTTTACACTACTTTTCGGTATAGAAGGGTTTATGATATATAGTGATACTTATTTGAAGGGGTTGGTATGTGTTATTATATAGAATTATGAGATAACTTCTTATATATAATGAAAATTTAAAATCATGATAAGAACTACCGAACTCATGATCTAGAGATAACATCAATAGTATTTTCATTGAAAATTTGGCAGTATCATCTCTATGGTCAGAATTGTGATATTTATATTGACCATAAGATCCTAAAGTATATATTCACACAAAAACTGGTGAACTTGTTCCAAAAGAGATGTTTTTAATTAATCGATTACTACGACTACTCAATACATTACCACCCTAGGAAGGAAAATGAGTTGGTTAATTCCTTGAGTAGAAAGGGAAATATATTTTATCCATGATGATGATTTAAAAAGATTCAATACTCATAGATTTATAATGAAAAAATCGTAAAATAATAAGGTAAAGAGAAATATACTATTTTCCCCCAAATGATTGTTCAACCATTCATTCATAAAGAGATAAAATATTTATAAAAATATTATGTGCAACTACATAAAAAGGTAGTGAGTATTCTAGAGATCAATTTTAAAAAATATGGAGTTATATGGTTTGTAATTGAGATACATATACCATCAAAACTAGAACGAAAGAAGAAAAGTTTGGATGATTATCATAGATCATCATTCTATATTCTTATAGGAATCACAAAGATGTATATATATGTAAAAAATAAAAGTAGGATAACATGAAGTTGGAAATCATGAAATACATATATTAATACTAGGTATTCTAGTAAGTTAAGGTTTAATGGAAAAAGACTAAGGGTATATTGAAATAATTACCTATACTAGTATAAAAACGAGAAAGAATCTCCATAGAATATGTCAAAGGACTCCAAAAAAAAATTTGAATGCCACAATTATATTAGGGTTATAGACGATTGACTTACAAATTTATTATTAGAGTTAATGTCTTATGACCAACTATTTTTACTTTGATTACTTGTATATTCAATGATTTTAATATTAATAAATTATTTTTTTTACATATTATTCATTATTATACAGGAATTTAAAGTAATAATGTCTTAGAGTACCTATTACATTGATAAGGTCATAGTTGTTCCTTGCTATGATGATAACCATGAAATTCCATGATGATATTCTCAAATACAGTTATATGGTTAGATGACGTTCTATTATATTACACATAGAGCATAACTATCATGCACGAGTACATGTAAGTGGATAAAGATTCTTCTCCCGAAATTCACACTTTTTAATATCAAAGATGGGATATTATGGGAACATACCCTCCTATAGAAATTCCACATATTTTTGTGTCATTAGATATTCCTATCTGTAAGAATGTGTAATTGTCCTTAGAATTTAATATTATCATTGATTCATGTCATGAATCATAGACTTATATTTTCTAACCAAAACCATATCTTCATATCTTGGTGGAAAGTAGGGTATTTTGGGTGCATCACAAATGACATGTTATTAATGGATAAGTCGAGGAAGGATTTTTCCCTTATATCATAATGGAAGTTTATTTCTCAGCCATTTAATTTGAATAGAATTGTCATATAATATTCCATGTCCATGATGTAATTATGTGTTTATTTCAAATATTCAAATAAATACATATCGATCATATAGGTTTGTGAGATGTTTGTGTAGCCTTCTTGATGAGATATTGTGATAATAAGATTATGTTACACAATAACCATTCATATGTGGTTTTCATCTTGGTGACATTGAGTTCTTTCTCTTGGGGTCCTTGACTTGTTTGTAGATAGTAATCTTAGAATTTAGGCAAGCCCGCCTAATTCCAACGAGAAAGAATCCTAGAGATTCACACACTAACTGTTTTCATTGATCTTGATTAGATTATATTTTAATTTAATTAATAGAAAAAATATTATTCTCAAGACTGAGGAATAAATTTATTCAATTTTTATTGATCAATAGTATTTAAATGGTAATATAAAATTATTTATTTGTTAATAAATAATTTATTTGATTATGTGAATATATAATAAATATTAATTCATTGGTCTGTGAATAAAATATTTATTGAATATTAAATAAAAATTATTTTCTAATTTGTAAATAAAATATTTATTTATGTTAATAAAATATTTATTTGGGTATTCAATAAATATCTAGGAGTTCGAGTGGTCCAAGATCGTTTTCAATGATTAATATTAATTTACAGGTTGATAAAATAATATTTTTCATCACACAAGATAAGGCGCACCATAAAATAATTATAATAATGATAATTTTATTATTATTATTATATTACATGGGGTTTATTAAATATTATTATATTTTTTAAGGGATGATATGTAATTAAATAATATTTTAACATAAATTCAAACTCTATAAATAGATGGATATGTCTATTTTGAAGGGTTAACCATGAAATAGATAATCATTGCACATAATAGATTTCTCTCTCAAATTAATAATTCTATACCCCTATAAAGAAAAAAAACATAAGAGATATTCCTTCAATATCGAAGGGATAATGATCAACATAAACAATGTAAGATAATTGATTCACCGTGCTATCAATCGTAAATCAACTGGAATTTCTTGGAGATCAAAGGAACACATGTGGATCACCACTAGAGGGATTCTAAAATTGAACCCTAGTAGATCAATGAAGGTAATATTAAATGGTTTTCTAAAGATCAAAATCATCTTAAAATAAAGGACCTTAAGACGAGGTAATCATTTCTTTTAATTTTAAATAAATTAATTATAAATTTAATATAAAAGATCCTCTCTCGAGTTTTGAGGATCTCTAAATTAAAAGTATTTTTTTATTTAATGCCCACTAAAAGTGCTTACTCTATGCTTATAAACTCTAGTCAAAACATTTTATTTCCATAAAAGAATATTTCTCTCATGACTAAATCACCAATATATACATAAGGGAAGTAGAGAGGTTGCATGGAGTACCATTTTCCGTTGTATCTAATCAGGATCTAATGATTACCTAGATATTCTACAGAAGTCATTAGAATTATTTGGAGATATATTTGAGTTTTATCAATTCATATAATCCTTAGACAAATGGTTAGTCTAATAGGATAATTAAAACTCCATAGAATATACTGAGATCTTGTTTGATGCATTTCCAAGGGTGTTTGGATCAAAAACTTTGCTTGGTAGAGTTATCATATAATGATAGTTTCTAGTATAGAATTAAAATGGAACCATATAAGGCTCTATATGGGAAGAGATGTAATACTCCGACATGCTCGGATGAAGTTGGGGAGAGGAAGATGATAGGCTTTGACCTTTTCCAAGAAATGATGTATAAGCTTAAAACCATTCAGTGACATATGAAATTAGTATAAAGTTAAGAGAATATTTACCCATATAAACATTGATGAGATCTAGATTTGGAATTGGATACATTGTAATCCTCTAGATATATCCATGGAATAAGGTTATGATATTTATAAAGAAAGGGATGTTGAGCCCAAGGTAAATTGGTCCCTTCGAGATCCTTTATCTTGTCGAGGTAGTAGATTATCACTTAACACTGCCACCTGATCTCTCCCAAGTACATGATGTATTCCATATATTTCTTTTGATTAATCACATAACTAAACCATAATATTTACTGAATTTATAATCTATTAAACTAGAACATGATCTCTTAAATATAGAACAACTAATGAAAATTCTGGATCAAATAGATAAGGTGTTGTAGAACAAGACCGATCATATGGTCAATTTTTTATGGTGGAATCATAAGTTTAAGAATTATTCATGAGAACTAGAGGAAGTGATGTGAGAAAATTACACTATATTGTTTTCCTATGTCTAATAAAATTTTGAGAACAAAATTATATTAATAGAGGTAGAATGTAATGACCTGGAATTATAGTAAAACTGATGTTATGTTTAATAACTTGTGTTACACACTAAACTTAATGAAACAATTACCAACAAATTAATAAAAAATTATTAATAACTCTATAATAAATACTAATATAGAAAACTATTAAATATTTATAATGTAAATAAATAATATGTGTTAATATTGAAAATTGTTATTTTCAATAAAATCCATTTTCTTTGAATTACGTATTTTATTTTTATTATAAATTTAAAATTTTATGATTTTAAATTTTGTAAAATAAAATTCATTTTTGAATCCCTAACATTAAAATTTACTAATTATTAATTTTTGAGTTTGTTTAGAAAAGGTTGATTTTCAGTCGACAAATATGGTTTTTATGAAAATTATACTTTTTATGATTTTATCATTATTGAATCATATAATATAATATTAATAAACATTTTTAGTAATTAAATATATATTTAAGGAATAATATTATACATTTTAAAATATTCTATTAATTTATAACCCTATGTCTAATATTTAAAAAAAAATTAAATTTTTAGTTTAATAAAAAAAATATTTTAAACCTTTTCCTCTAATTAAGTGTTTAAATGGTAAAATTCAGTTTTCGAATTCCATGAAAGCCTCATACCTTTTTTTTCTTATAATGAATAAATTTATGTCATAAAAATCCATTTCTATGATAATTATATCACATATATAAAATTAAAGATTAAAAAATTATTTTTATAATAATTGTTCTTATAAGATTAAGTGTACTTATTTTTAAATTAAATTTTCACACCATTATAAATTTTATGTGTTAAAATAATTTTAAAAATTTATAATTAGAAGTATTAAATTAATTAAAATGATCCAATATTTATTTTAATAATGTTAATTAAAAGGGTTAAAAATTAATTAATAAGGTAAAAGTTAATATGGATAAATGGTTAAAAGCTAAAAAATGAAAGCCTTAATTTACTTTTACCTTATCTCAAAATGAATGGATGGGGGGATTTTTGACCTTATATTTTCCCAAATACCATATTTTTCACTTTTGATCCATTGGCCTCTTAATAGTGTCATTGAATTATAAAAAATGATTTGTGTTTCTAGAAGTACCATTTTCTTCTCTTATAAAAGGATATAACTTCCACCCTTTCAAGTTACACTTCACCTTGGAATTCACTATTGAAAATCTACCTTTTTATCATATTAGCCTCTCCCACGTACATAATCTTCTAGTCACCTTATGTTTTCTTAAGTTTTGTCTTAGTCTTTTCAATTGTTCTAATCTTTCATAAAATAATTTATAATACTGTAAATATAATGAAATCAGTATTATTAGTATAATTAAATTTCATTATTTTAATTATACAAAAAATATTCAATATTTCCATCCACTAATAAATCAAAATAACATCTATTATAAATATGTGCATACTATCACCTCCACAACACGATGTGATTTTTTCCATCACCATCTCCCTAGGATAGTACCAGGGATAGATTTTATTAATAAATAGGTTATATATGTCATTAATAAATTTGTAAAATTTCTATTTTTTATATTCCATTATTCCATCCATTCATTGATAAATGAGATCATTAATCACAAGTACATGTATACTACCAACTCCATGAAAAATAAATTTAATATTTCAATACCACACATCATGGATGGTTTAAATAATGATTTTAGTGAAGATATATTATGATTATGAGATATTAATGATTCTTTAATGGTTATATTAACATTATATAATAACATTCCTTTACTTGTTCAATCATTATAAGACATTTTTTGGGTCACTTTTACCACCTACACGAGTGATGTTGTAATGTTTATGTGATGAATGATTAAGGAATATTATATTATATTAAAAATATGTAATAATAATTTAATCAAAATTTCCAAATGATTATTTATTTATAATATCAACATCTAATGATGTTATTACTATATCACCATTTATTAATTAAAGTTACTAAAATGCGCAAGTCTTATATTTCATACTAACAACATGTTACAAAAATACTTAATAAATTAAATTAAAAAAATTATAAATTATTTTATAACATAATTTATAATACCTATTATGATCTATGAATTATGAAATCTGGGATAATAATGAAGAAAAACATCACCATTACAAAACTAGTTCAAAACTATCAAGATTTATGACACCGATTTTGAAAATAGTCGATAACAAACTAATAAAAATGTATTGAATATTTATAAATTAATTCTATAAAAGGATATTGAAATGAAAAAGGTTATTAAGTAGGTGGTTAAGATAATTGTTTTTCTGATACAAGAGGTTCAAGTGTGTTTGACTAAGTAGGGGTAAAGGTTATGGGTTTTTGTGACTCAAGTCCTTCCCTTGGGTCATAATCACTTCACTTTTTTCTAAAACCATTTCAAGTACAATTATATTTAACTAATGATAATTTTATGTTGTTTTTACACATTATTTTTTGGGGAAATGGTTTTTTACACTAAATTATTTTTCCTCAATAAATCTATTATTTTATATAAGTGAAATGTTTTTTAGAATAAACCATATCATTTTTAATGTATTTTCCTCCAATCCATAGTTTTAGTTCCCACCAATGTTCTTCTTTACCCATTGGAAACACAAATTTTTATCTCAAATGACCCTTATATTATTATTTATTTTTTCAAGAAGGTTTTAATAGCCTTTTAATGATGCGGGTTTTCAATAAAGGCATTTTTAAATATTTCAAAGGTTTTTTTCATTATTTTATCATATATCTTCCATTATACATCAAATTTTGGCATATGATTAATTATTTACAAGGTCTTTGTATTGGAATTTCTATTTAAATAATTGTTTTTAAGATGTTTCCACTTCATTTAAAAAAATTGGTTTGGGAATTTGACTAAAAAATCATGTCTTTTTTAAATGATAGTAAGAAACATTTTTTAAGAAAAACCATTTTTGTGACATCCCTTTCATTTATAAAGGGTTACTCTCTAATAAATTAATGGTTTATAAATCACATAATATGTGATATTTTGGGGTGATCATGTTTTTATTTTCAATTGATCACTATTTTTTATGTGATACCATTTCGAAAAGTTATGAAACCCATTTTTTTCCCATGGGTTATTTATGATAAGATGAACAATTTTATTTTATGTTGCACTAATATGTATGGATTGTAAATCCTAGAAATTCTAAACGAATAATATTTTATTTAGTTGATTATGTTACATTAAAAACCAAGCATATAAGGTAATATATAATACAATTAACCTATGATAAATTTACTATTTTAAATAAAAAAATTCTATATTTTTTAATTTATACAACACTGAGTTTAGCTAGAATTATACATAACAATGAATTTCTTTGATATCTTGTGTTACACACAAGAATGAGTTTTACTGAATACTATTAATATTATTATTTAAAATGGAAATTATATCCTCGATATTAAAATCATTTTTATTAATATTATTATATAACTTATAAAAATATATGTTTAAATTCCGTTGTTACTATTTAATTAGAAATGAAAATAAAAACCATTTTAAAATTAAGGAAATGTTTTTATAAAGAACTTTTTTATATGCCCAAAGGTGATTTATCATAATAAATGAAATTAATTAAAATTAGTGAATGATATTAATGAAATTAATATATTATATATTAAATCAAATATCTTTTACATTCATAAAATATATTTTATAGTCATATGATAAAAATAAATTCAATTTCATGCATAAAAAAATTATTTTTCTAAAAGACAATTTTTACGCCTTTAAATAGAGCAGTTGTTCTCAAACTAAATTTTCAAAAATTTATAAATTTTATTTAAAAAAATTACTTAATTTATAAATAGGAATTCCAAAATTATCTTAGGGTGATTTTTTGGTATCTTTATGAGAAGTTTCATTTTTTGACGAACAGTGAACAAATGGTGAATTTAATTGAAAACTGACTTTTCATATAAATAATATATAATATTAAATTATATTTTTAATTGGTTTTAAAGTTAAATTATATAAATTATAAACATATTTATAAAATTTATGTCATTGGAATCAATTTCATAGTGAAATTTTATATAAATAATTTTCAAATGTTTGAACATTTTCACTTTAAAAACACGCTTTTTCATCATGTCCATGGGATAAATCTTAAATTAAATTCTGCCACTTCTATGAGTTGAATTTGAAAAAATGGATTAAATATTTTGAATAATACTAATTTATAATGTCTAATAAGGTCAAATTAGTTTTTTTACAATTGTGATTAGTGAAAAATGAGAATGTTAATCACATTGATTATGGTAAAAATGAGCTTACATAGTAGTTAATCTTAACAGGAAAGGTGTTGAAATGACCAAAAAATTGTAAAAAACCCATTTTATTGAAATATTTAGACCATATAACCTATTTTATCTATTTCTTTCTTTATTGGAGTCACATGAGTTTAGGGATACCTCCCAAGAGTGTTTTGTTTTTGGTATTTACAAGAATGCTACTCTTCCTCCATTATAAAAGGCACCCACTCCCCTCACTTATTCACACCTCCAAAAAAAATTGAATAATTAAAAACCTTCCCAATTCACTTAATAAATTTGATAAAATCATGCTATAAGCATTTATTTGGAAAAAAATCTATCCAAGTAGTGAATTTGGTGAAAATTAATAAGAGTTACCCGAAGAACATGTAACGTTCATCAACATGCATCTTTGTTTTATTTCTTTCTCCAATCCCTTAAATACTTATTATAACCAGATTTTATGATAAAATCAGTATATTAAATATTATAATATATTGTTATGTTAATATTAGTAACTTCACCTACACACACTTCCATAAAATGGGTTATGAAATGATCATTCATGTGTACGACTGACTAACGCCTTACAAACAATGTCATTAATTTTTCCATTAACACATTTCAAGGTTGGGAATAAATATGGAAATAATTTTTTATATGATATATATTATTTTTATTATTTATTTAATCTTTTTTAATTATTATATAACACATACCTTCACATGTTCTATTTTTTAGGAATACGATGATGTCATTCGTGTGTATGACGGACTACCGCCTGACGAAGCAGTGTGATTCATTTACACTTTAAATGGAATGTATTAAGGATTAATTTAATAAAAATAAGTGATTTATATGCCATAAATATGATAATGTTAGGATAATATACATATATATTATTTAATTTTCTTTTTTTAATATGAAAAGAACATGGAATCAGCGTTCATGCTTACTTTCAACCTACCATCTCTATAAATGGTGCATTTCATTTCACGTCACTAAATTTTATAGATTAATATAAAGAAATATATACTGAATATATAAGATATTAAAATCATGGTTTAAATTCTATAGATAATTTAATAATTATAGAATTAACAGGAATAAAAAATAACAAGTCAAAACATACTCAAAAAAACAAAGCAAGTTATTACCTGAAATGATGGAAATAATAAAATATTATTAACAAACACGTAATAATATGTTATAAAAGGATCATATATGATATCATAAATATTATTATTTTTATTATATAATTTAATAACATTATTAAAACCTCTATATAAGAGGTTAAATCAAGTACAACCAAAAGGAATGTATGTGGTAAGGGATTTCGTCTCAATATCATTTCATTGAGGCATATTGTAATGTTATGCACCTAATTACTTTTATATGGTGTATATACTGACCATTTTCTTGTAATAGAATGAATATTTCATTATTAATGGTATTTTAAGTTTAAATTTTAACTATATTATCTAAGTGGATTTGAATTAAAAGTTACAAAGTGGAAAATAATTTAATAACTCAATTCCTTTTCATTGGGTTATATTGCTTCTTCATTGTCATTAATAGTCTATTATTATGTGTATAATAAAGTTTTACTATATATTTTTCTATTTTCACTTGTTTTATGTAGATTTATAATTTATACACATAATCGATTCATTTATTAATCCCTAATTCAACATTATAATCATTTTTAGGGTTTCTTGCGCAATCTCATTCTAATTGATATTGTTTATTCTTGAATATCAGTTGAAGAAAACTATGTAACCATTTATTAATTAACCATTAAATTTTCATCTAATATCATTATTTATGATCATTTTCAAGTGATAGAAACCACTTTCCCTCTTTTTAGTACATAAAATTATTGTAAAAATATTTTAATAAAATATGACTTCATTTATCTCCTCAGTTAGAAATCTATTTTCTTACGAAACCATGGTTTCTAAAAATGATTTCAAAATTTTTTCATTATCCTTTTAATTTTTTTTATTAAAATACGTTTTTACCCATTTTTTTTAAAAAATATTTTCAATGTAATATTCTTGTTGCTTTCCAAACAAGGCACTTTCCTATCCTTTTTACAATTCAAAAGGAATATTTTTTTTTACTTGTATGAAAATACCCAGTTTCATTTATTTTAATATTCCTTTAAAATTTTATAAATAGATTTAAAAAAAAAATTTAATGTGATTTTAAAAGATAATTGTTTTCAATTTTTTTTTAGAAATGAAAAATATATTTTCCTCACTATTGTTTTTAAAGATCATTTTTTTGTTCATCAAAGAGAGAAAAATTTATTCTTACTCCAATGGGTATACATCATATAAATACCATAATTATTATTTGTCTGGATGGATTATTATTATTTTGACCAAGGATGGTATTGAAATTCACTTCCTTGAATCATTTTTGTAGTCATTAACTCCCTATTGATTTATTCACTTTTTAGTGATCATTGATCAGTAAGTTTTACCTAAATATCAAAATTATTTATATTTTATTTTATTATTTCCTAAAACATATAAAACTTTTACATACGGTGGTAATTTGACAATTATTTTATTATCTAGGTAAGTATTGACAAATCCATATTCTTTTCTCAATACGAAAATTTGATAAGGCACATTATTTATGAATAAAATCTATTATTCGATATACGATGAATTATTTGGGATAGTATTAAATGGGTTGGGTACTATTTAATGTATTCCCCTTGATGAATCGATAGTATCACGATACAATTCAGTTGAAAAAATGAGATGGTTTTCATACTTGGTATATTTTAAACCATCTTGTGAAAGGCCTTGAAAAAAAATGTTTTGTGTATCTAGGAAATATGACATCCAATAATTAAGAATTACCTTAATTCAGATTAATTTATTATTATACGTGATATTTACACTATGAAAAAATTTATATATGCATTTCATTCTCAGTTTATTTAGGAAATGGTATGGTTTTTAGTTATTTACCTTTCTATATTGATTATTCCTTATCCATAAATATAAATAGAATGTGTGTTCATTTATTTACCTTCCCATATCGATTTTCCTTATCCAGTTATTTAATTGTAATGTGTGCTCAATTATTTACTTTTCCATATTCATTATTAATATTTATTCATTATTTCATACACTATACATAACACATACTAAGAATTTGAGCTAACCCTTATTTTGTTTTCTTTCCCTAGGATTCCATGAAGTATACTAAAAAAGATATGAACGGATATTCTAAATGGAATAAAGTTATTCTAGAAAAGGAAAAAATATGTTTTAATTTGTATATTCATTTTTGATATAAGAATTTTTTATATATCCAGTTTACCAAGACTACTTAACTGTTTGGACATTTCAGACATGATTTTCTTGTATCTTATGCCAATGTGATGGTAGTATGAACTTCCTCTAGGATGCTGGGGTCAGGGTCACTATTGCTGGTATTAGATAAAGTTTAGTATTAACCTTGGAAACTAGATTTAGGAAACGTTATATTAGGGAACATAACCCTAAGGTATACTTTGTGGATAAGTATAGAAGAACATCATAATGTTTTGGTAAGAAAAAGATTATGTGGTTTTTCTAAGAAATACATCCCTACATTGATACTAGAAGTGGATGTGGTTCTAGAATAGATGCACACAGGGGTAATAAATCCAAAAAGGGTGTGTCAGACCTGACTTGAGCATAACCCATTACATGATAACAGGATTTACTGCACACCTAATTTGACACTCCCAGGGGATATTCATAGAATAATTCACATTTTCTTTACAAATCAATATAATGTATTTGAATAGATAATTAAAATGAATGACCTAGGATAAACTCATGGTGTCTTAGATTGAAAATAATTTTTTAATACTTAGATGTCCAAAATATAATTACATAGTTTTCCAACTATGATAATTTTTGCTCAACTATACATTTTGGTTTTCGTCAATGGATAGAACAAGAATGAATCATGTTAACATTGATCATGAAGGAAAAACTGGTAAAAATAAGAAACCAAATGTGATTTTTATAGGGGATGTAGATATCATGTTTATGCCTAATCAGTTTTCCTGAAATATGATTAACAAAATCTACTATAACCAACTCATAGACTCACTAAAGAAGTGAAGGATGAAGTTTTATAATAACTTGAGTGGTAGATACCATGGAGAAAAGAATACCCAATTTCCATTATGAAAGAAACATTAAAGGAGACATCCATGAAGGTATCTCAATTGAATGTGGAAATGATTTATGTGTGTAAAATAAGGTTATCATAAAAATAAGTGCTGTGAAAAAATGAAGAGTATGACAGAAGGAAATAAATATCATCATAAGGATCCATTTATAGTTCATTACCTTAAATGTGGGGAACCTAAGCATTAAATGAGTCAATTACCCTTATTAAGGGTAACCCTTAGACCATTAAAAGACCTAGGTGGAAATAAAATGGATGAAGTGATTATGTATTGTGATTTGATAAATAATTTATTTAAGTGTTTTACGAAAACTATTTTGGTTACAAGAATTATGAAACATTTAAGGATTCTATTAAATTTTATAAGTGATTGTGTATTAACTAACATAAGATTAATGGATACCATCATGGGTTAATGAGTTTAAAAATAAGTTCAATGATTTAAAAAACAAATTTTGGATTCTATATTATGGGATTAAACCAAGATGAAGGACATTTTAGAGAAATTTTTGGCAAGCCTAAGCTATATTGGAAAATTTAGTTGAGGAATAATTCCTTTACATTTTATAAACATAAGTTTAATGGTATTAACAAACATTAGGGTGGATATTTAAATTATATTATTATACTTTAGGGAAAATTTATTTACTGAAAACCTTATGGAAAATTATATTTAAAGATTAATTTTAATTCAAAGATTCCGATCATATTTTTGGGAACATTACAGAAATATAGTTTTAAAAAAGGACAAAAAATATTTTAGGTGATAACCCATCATATCCAACAAGTTTATATGGCTTGAACCCACAACCGAAGGATGATAAGGCTTTTATGCCAACCATTTACCAATGTAATGTCCTAGTTAATATGTCATTTTTTTAGTTAAAATTTTAATAAATAAATATTAATAATAAACTAGTAGTGTTATTTTTGAGGTTTATAGATTAATTTGTTAACCAAATTGGAAAAATGGTTAGATAAAGAAATAAACAGTTTCACTCTTTTATGGATCCTACAAACCCTTGAAAGTGAATTGTATTTCATCAGGAATAAAAATTTATTTTTTGGTATTCATTTCGTGGAATAAGTGATGAATTGAAAATTGATCAAAGAAAAAACAAAGGATGAAATTGTGTTTATGAAATAAAAATTTATCCTGAAATTATATTTCCTTATATTCTTATCTAGTAAATAAATTCCTCATCTTTATTACAAGGGTCTTGACATAATTTTTTTATCCTAGTGGCTTAATTTTTGTTGAACCGATGGTCTTTTTTATCATCAAAGATTTACAGTTTTATACCCCTTAACTTTAAATTGATTATTAACTTTCTTATGATTAATGAATGCAATCACTCTATATAATTATTCATGCTTTTCTTCAATTTCCACATCTTCCCTTTTTATCAATGATCTCATATGTGTTAACCTAGTTATATGTTATCAAATATGTCTTTTGTGCTTCCATATCTATCTTATTAAGAGGATATTTTATTAAAACTTTTATGATGTGAGTTTTTCAACAATGGTATTTTCAAATGTCAAATCCTTGATTACTAATATCATGTTTAAATTGTGAGGATGAAATTTATTTAAGGTGGGGAGAATGTAAAACCATGAAATTCTAAATGAACAACATTTTATTTAATAGTACATGTGACATGAAACACCAAGTTTAAAAGGAAATATAACATCTAAAGACCCTATGAATCATTTAATATTTTAAATAAAAACATTATATAGATTTAAATGCATGTAATATTGATTTTATCTTGCATTACACACAAAAGCTTTATTCAATAGCTTTGGTTACATACAAAACCAAGTTTTACTGAATACTATTATTATTGTTATTTAAAATAAAGTTTATATCATAGTCATTAACTTTATGATTATAAATAATATTAAATAACTTATTAAAATATATTGTTGAATTAATTGGTTACTAATTAATTAGAAATGAAAATAAAATCCAGTTGAATATAAAAAAAAATGTTTTTATAAATAACTATTTTTACGCGCCCAAAGGTGATTTTTAACAATAAATTAAATTAATTAAAATTATTGGATGATATTAATAAAATTTATATATTATATATTCAATAAAATATTTTTAAATTCATCAAATATATTTGATATAAAAAATATAATAAAAGAAATCTATTATTACCCATAAAAGATGTATTTTTCTACAAGGCAATTTTGCCTTTTTTCAATAGCACACTTGTATTAAAAAAATTGAAACTTTTATAAATTTTATTTTAAAAAATAAAATTAATTTTTTAAGTAGGATTTTAATAATCTACTTATGGTGAATGTTTGGTATTTTTCTAAGAAGTTTCATTTTTTTGTTGAATAGTGAAAAAATATTGAATTTAATTGAAAATTGGATTTTCATCTCAACAAAATATATTGTGAAATTATATTTTATATTGGTTTTAAAGATTTATTAGTTAAATTATAAACATATTAATCCAATTCAGGTCAGGGTAATCAATTTCATAGTGAATTTTGATATAAAAACATTTCAAACATTTGAACATTTTCACATTAAAAACCTGCTTTATCGTCACATATACAGGATAAATTTTAATTTAAATTCTGCCACTTATGCGAGTTGAATTTTTAAAAATGGATTCAAGATTTGGAATTTAATAATTTATAATTTCTGATAGAGTAAAGTTAATTTTTTACCAAAGTGACTAGTGAAAACAGTTAATGTTAATCAGAATAATTAAGGTAAAAATGAGTTTACTTAGTGGTTAATCTTAAATGATAAGGTGTGTAAATGACCCAAAACATATCCAAAATCCATTTTATAGAAATATTTGGACCCTATATCATATTTTATTTTTTGTTTTATTTTTTGTGATACATGAGGAAAGGTAGACCTCCCAAGAGTGTTTACTTTTTGGTTTTTACATGAATACCACTCCTCTTATACTATAAAATGGAACTCACTACCCTCACTTATTCACACATAAAAAGATATTTAAATCATAAAAACCCTAGAAATTTCACATAAAAAATTATCTCCCCTCATACTAGAAGCTTTAATTTGGTAATAATTCCATATAAGGAATGCCTATGGTGCAAACCAATAGGAGTTACCCAAAGAAGTGGTAATGTTCATCAACATGCATCTTTGTTTCATTTCATTATCAACACCATTAAATTATTATTATATCATTATTATATAATAAAATTAGTATAATAAATATTATGTGATATTTTTTATGTTAAGGATATTACCTAAACCCACACACACTTCCATAAATGGGTTACAAAATCATCATTTGGGTGTACAAAAGACTACCACCTCATAATCTAATGTCATTCGTTTTTACATTACCACTTTTCAAGGTTAGAAATAATGATTTAAATAATATTTTTATATGATATATATTATGTTTTTATGTTTTTATTCATCTTTAATTATTATATAATACACAACTTGATTCTATCCATTTTATGAGAATACGATAACGTCGTTCGTGTGTACGACGGACTACCGCCTCACGAAGCGATGTGATTCATCCACACTTTACATAGAATGTATTAAGGATGAGTTTAATAAAATATGTGATTTATATGACAAAAATATGATAATTTAATGAAATTATACATATATATCATTTTATTTTCATTTCTTTGAAAAAATGATAAGAAGATGGAAGCATTGTTCAAGTGTACATATGACCTACCATCTCCATGAACGATGCATTTAATTTCTTATGACAAAATTTTATGGATTACTATAAATAAATATTTAATGAATTTATATGATATTTAAAAAATGGTTTAAATTATATATATGATTAAATTATGCTCTAATTTTGAGGATTAAAAAATAACAAGTCAAAATATACTCAAAAAACAAAGAAAGTTATTACCCCAAACGATGAAAATAATAAAATTTTATTAAAAAAAATGTAATAATATGTTATAAAAGGATCATATATGATATAATAAATATTATTATGGTTATAGTATAAGTTAATAACATGTTTAAAACAACTATACAAGAGATTAAATAAAGTACAAACAAAAGGAAAGAACGATGTAAGGGATTTCATCACAGCTTCATTTCATTAAGGCATATTGTAATGTTATGCTCATAATAACTTTTCTATGGTGTATATACTTCCACTTGACATTTAATATCATGAATAATTAATTATTAAAGGTATTCTAAGTTTCAATTTTAATTATTTCATCTAAGGGGGTTTTAATTTAATGTTACCATGTGGTAAAAGATTTAATAATTCAATTCCTTTTAATAGGGTTATATTAATTCCTCATTATCATTAATATTATAAGTTTATGTGTACAATTAATTTTGGATATATATTTTTTGATTTTATAATTTATTTATGTTTATTTATAGTTTATACACACAATTAATTCATTTATCAATCATCAGTTCAACATTATGATCATTTTAAGGGTTTATTTCACAATCTCATTCTAATTGAGATTCTTTATTCCTAAATATCAGTTGAAGGAAATTACATAATCATTTCTGAATAAACCCTTAAATTTTCTCTACCTTGAGTAATTCATGACATTTTTCAGGTTATAGTACCCTTTTTTTCACTCTTTGGTACTTAAAAGTATTGATAAAATATTTTAGTAAAATCTGACTTCATTTATCTCTTCGATCGAAAAATTGTTTTCCTAAAAAACCATATTTTATAAAAAATAATTCTTTATCATTTTTAAAATGATTTATTAAAATTCAATTTTAATTATTTTTTTCTATTTTAAAAAATATTTTAAAATGAATCTTCTTGTATTTTTCTAAATAAGTCACTTTCCTAACCTTTTTATAATTCGAAAGGAATGTTCCTTTTTTCCTCATATGGAATTACCCGTGGTAATTTTGTTGAAGATTGATTTTAAATTTTTAAATTTTATTTTTAACATTATTTAAAATTATTTTCAAATAAAATGATTTTGTTTTATTTTTTCAAAATGAAAAAGATATTTTTCTCAAGAATATTTTTAAATGTATTTTTTAGTTCATCAATGATAACAAAACTTATTATTACTCCAATGTATATACATCATATTGATATCATCCTTATTATTTTTATGGATAGATTATGATTATTTTAACCACTGATAGTATTGGCATTAACTTATAAGAATCTTTTTTACAGTCATTAACTTTCCCTTGAGTTATTCACTTTCTAATTATCATTGAACATTAAATTTCCCCTAAAAATCCACATTATATATCGTGGATATGATTATTTTGTAAAACATATTCCATTTTTACATATAGTGTTTACCCTGATAGTTATTCGATTATCTAGGGAAATATTAATAAATCAATATTCTTTACTCAATAAAGAACTTTTATGAATTAAATAAATTATTTGATATATGAGGAATTATTTAGACTGGTATGACCCAGGTTGGGGATCATTTAAAGTAATCCCCTCAATGCATCAGTAGTATCATGAGATGAATCGATTTTCCAAATCAAATGGGTTTCTTTCCTATATATTTTATACCATCTTATGAAAGGTCTTAATAGTAAAGGTTCCTTGTAATTAGAAAACATAGTGTCCAATAATTAAGAATTTCCTTCATTTAGAATCAGTTATTATTGTACACGATATTCTCATTAAGAAAAAATTTATAGATTCATTTCATTCTCAGTTTATTGATAAAATATCCCAATTTTCAGTTATTTACCTTTTAATATTGATTATTCCATATCCAACAATGAAAATGGTATGTGTGTTTAATTATTTACCTTGTCATATTGATTTTTACTTATCCACTTATTTAAATGGAATCTATGCTCAATTATTTATGTTATCATATTGGTTATTCTTATTGATTCATTATTTATTTCTCTATACCTAACCCTTACTATGATTTTGAGATCACCCTTATTTTTTCCCATTCCCTAGGATTATATTACATGCACTAAGGAAGATATGAAAATATATTCTAGATAGAATAAAGTTATTCAAGAAAAGTTAAAAATTATATATTGTAATTTCTGTATTAATTTGTAATAAAAGACTAACGTATATATCTATTTTACAAATACTACTAAACTACTTTCTTCTTTGAGATGTGATTTCCTTATATCATATTTTAATGTAATGGTATTGGGCACTAGCTTCGGCTGATGGCGTTAGGGTTGTTACATGGATGAGGATAGGTGGGGACCTATATCACCCTCTAATGAATTAGTCCTAGTTTTATATCTCATGTGATAATGACAAATATTCATACTTGGATTTTTTTGTAAATCTAAAGGGTATAAATTCTTTAACTTTAAAAAAAAATAAAGGGCAGATGTACTTGAATTTTTTCACAATATTTTCCTATGCTTATATTTGTACCTCTAGTTCTCTAAAATTCACCTTATTTTAAAAAATATTCCAAATGTTTATGATATTCCACATTCAAAATATATTCTAATTTCTAATGTATTATTTTCATGTTAGTTATATGTTTCTAAGCCACCTTTTTTGACCTTTCATTCGTCTTATATTCCTCTGATGTGATCCTTAATAATCATGTTTTGTTTTTTCACTTATGATGTAATGATATTTTTATCAAATATTTCTCCCTTTCTCATTTTTACCTTATACTTAAAATATAACTTATATAAATAGTTGATATGTTTCCCATAATAAGAATTCAAGCTCATTCCTTATTATGTTTCCATGTTATGTATTACTATTGATAGAATGTATTAATTAAATCATGAAATCAATATATTATGTATGTATGATTATCTTGGATTTCCAGAGTTTCATTTTTTCCAAGACAAACTTTTAATTTATATTTGAGCATATGATCCCTGTTTGTTTCTCCACCACCTTCTTTATAAATACTTGAGGGGGTTTCTTGTCTCTCTATACGTTCTCTAAAATTTGAGATATTTTCATAAACATTACCCTCTGGATAGAGATTAGATGAAGTATCTTCACCTTCTTATTTACTCATAAAATTTCTTCTCTTTATTCATAGAAATATCTTCTTGATTTAACCAAACTTTTATATTATTTTAGATCATTTTACACATTTTTTTTATTTTTCATCTTGATCATTAGTTTCAAACTCATAGTTTTTCTTATTTGTAATATATATTATAATGTTTCCAATGCCTCAAAATTTGAGTAATTTTAAGGGATGTTTATATTTATATTTTCCATTTTATTTTTTGAAATTTATATATATAAGATACATAATTCTCTTATTGTCATTATCTAAATCACCATCATAAACAATCTCAAAGGATTCTTTAGGTCCTTCTTCTTTTAACTCAATCTTCCTCTTGGATTCAAAAGAAATATCATCTTTCACCTTATTTTTAAATAAAGGTGTCTTTATCATTTTATATGTGATGAAAATATAATGAATATGATCTAATTATACATCCTACCTATCAACTAGAGAATAAATATAAGGATAAAATCTATCTACGAAGTTTCTTATTATTTTTTTATAGAAAAATTGAGTCATCTAGTTTTTCACTAAAACCTATAATATTTCTCACAATTTATTAACCTAGTGAAATAGTCATCAATGGATTCTTCCACAATAATATTTATATTTTCAAACCTTTTTATCTAAATATGAAACTTTTACTCCTTGATTTTAACATTTCCTTTATAAAGTATTCAATTTTATCTCATACATCTTTAACAATTTGCAGTCCCATAACTTTTGTGAACAATGTTTTATAAAGGGGTATAAGAATCACATTCCTAGAATTAACATCAAGTTCCTAATTTATTTTTCCAAAAATAGACATATTTTAATCTCATTACATATTCATGGGTGGAAATCCCATTATTTCTAAATAAATAAATTCAAAACCCAAAGACAACAAGTATGGAAACATTAAATTTTTACAACCATGTAAATTATATCCATTAAATGTAACCACTCCAATATTATTGAATTGTGTTAAATTATCCTTATTTTTTAATAAAGAGAGAACTAAATAGAGATAAACTCTTACATTGATACCAATTATAAGTTCCAATGTACTGAATGACTATACTAAGAGGGGGTGAATCATTTTAGTATTCTTAGTTTTACAATTTCCATTACTATATAAATTAGCTTCTGTAATTAGTTAAGGTTTAATTATCTATCTAAAATATTTACTCACAAACTTGCATGAATAATGTTGAAAATAAAATATATTAAGGAATATAATAATTTTTATGTGGTTTAGCCTCAATGTGAGAGACTACTAATTACTAAAGTTATCTAAGTCAAAAAAATTTAAACTAGAATTTTTTTGAAAATTACAAGATTTTAGGTTAGGTATATTAATTTAACCCTTTATTCCCAAAAAAATACACTATATTCTATGGATTCTACCACTTATGAAAAGTTATAATGAGAAAAAATACCGACAAATGAGAATGAACTTCGATAAATACTTTTTAGTTCAAATTATTTTGAGATATATTTCTATTCGAGCTAAAAAATGATATGTAAGATAATTCTTTCTCACTTCATCAAGAAACATAATGTTTCATGAAAACCTAATAAAGATGAATGGAAAGTCAGTCCCAGATCATTGGATGTAGATAATTTAAAATATTGTTATTCTCAATCACTAAATTCTTGCTATAACTTGTTTTCTCAAATTAATCTAGACTTAGTGCATCAATTTCAACTTATTCTTATTCTCAAAGAGTAACATCCCTTGAAAAACTCATAACTATTTTTCTCAATAGCAATATTATCTTTCCTTGAAAGCCAACTTTTTCTATATAGGCGGTCACACTAATTTATGTCTTAATTTTCTATATAGCTGAATTTGTATTTTATAATATTTCTTGAGCTTATTAATATAAATCACCATAAAAATAAAACCCTTGTTTTTAAACTACAATCCTCACAAAAATATCACCAAAAACAATAAGTAGGACAACCTCCCATGTTCTCTTATATTTTCCCACAAATTAAATTTTTCTTCTTTTTATCCTATTAAAAAATATACTAATACAAATAGTATCTCAATCTCATATAAGAAATAATTATAAGTGGCCTCTTCTTGTTTCAAATGGATTGCTCTAGAATTTCAATTTATCCAGGATAATCGTAACAATATATAAGTTATTCACTGTTTAGTAGGATAATATATATTAATCTCTTGAAAAAAAAGAATAATAAAAAAAATTTTTTTTCATCACATCTTTAATAGTCTATGATTTAGTAACTAAATAAAAATAAATCAACACCACATTTCATATACATTATTCTTAAAAATAGATAATAATATTTGAGTTATTTCTCAAGCATTTTTTCACAACCATTTTTTTAATATTTATGATATGAGAATAATGTATATTTAATAAATCTTGAATAATAATTAATTTTTTATGTTTCAATCAGTAAATATTGGCTATAGCATAATTTTTTTATTTTCATCTTCATAATTTTATTTGGGAAACTCTATTTTTAGTCTACTAAATTCAAAGAATTCTCTTAAGGTATGACTCGAAAACAACTTTTAGATAACTCATAAATAGAGTCCAATAACTCATATATAACATAGATTGATTCACACTAAACTTGAAATGATGCTTATATTGATCAAATAGACTCTTACACAAGTTTATTTAATGCTTACATTGATCTTCAAATGACTCATATACAAAATGATTTATCCAAGTTTCAGTTTCACAGAATTCCAAATTTCTATATAAATAATAGAACATTATCCAAATCAATTCAATCCTTATCCAAACATCTAAAAACAATTAAATCATTTCCCAATATATTTTCCATATATCCTCTCTAGAGGTTGGTAATAAATACATTAATGATCAATAATTCTAATGGGAACTTCAATATTAAAATTTTGATTTCTTGTCACCCAAATTTTAACTCTTCCTTAGAATGGTCAAACTTTGTCACTGATTTTTGGAATAATTAAATCATAGGATTTACAAAATTATATACATATTAATGGAACACCATAGGATAATGTTGCATTTTTTAGGGAATTGTATTCCTTAGGAACTATAATTTTTTATCCAAGTGATTCAAATTATTTTACTATATAATTTTCTTCAATTAATTAAAAAAAATACCATTTTTTGAAATAAACAATGACCTATTTTAAAAACAAATTGTAGAAAAATATCTACCCATTTGGACAAGATTTGTGACAATGTTCCCTCCCCCTATGAAAGTATAATCTAGAGAATTTTTTGGGTACATTGCATGCATTTTAAGGTTAAAAGGAAGGAATAACATGATGTTTCATCATTAATTCATAGAACCCATCCTTTGGAAATGATTTAGTAAATATATATATATAAATGTTAGGTCCAAAAGGGGCCTAGAATCCCTGATAGGGGTGGGGGTGAATCCGAGTATGAATATTCTTTTTCAAACTTCTTTATGCCCCACTGGATCATGACCTTTTTATTACAAGGGACACTTCTTATACTCTTTAATGTTAATGTTGATAGTATCCTTTCAATTTTATCTGATGGTAATGCACTGAAAGTAAAATAATAAATAAATCAAAAGGACATAGATATTTTTACTTGGTTCAGCCTCACTAGGCTACATACAAGGATCATACATAAACAATGTGTCAATTGTACCAAATTCACTAAGGCTCACAACCAATAATGATGTTTGGGATAAATCAATTCTATACCCAAGATCACTACCTTTACAATATTGAGAGTTTTCTCACTGCATTACCAAGGGTCAATCCCTATGTCTCTTTTTATAGATCACTACCCGTGGATAGGATCACCGTCTTACTCTTCCTTCACTCACTAATTTTGGAAGGTATCCAATCACAGTTTATTAACTTATAGGTCCCCTCATTTTCATAAAATCATGCATCCTCAACTATAGGTATATTGTCTATTAAATTCCCTTTTTTACTCGTAGATGAAATCCACTTTTCTCTGTACTGTTAGGTTATAAAAAATTTCATTCATGAACTGTTTTAGTGCCTTTTCAATCTTCCTTGAGTCCACCAGGAACTACCTTGCCTATTTCGTGAACTGTATAGCGGGTATGCTTCATGGATCACCTCTCCTCCGTGAGATGCCCCTGCTTCACAAATTATCTTCACTTATGTGTACTACCTCTATGTTCTACCTATTCAAACTACCTCTGCGTACTGCGTCGACATACCACATCCGCATACTATCTCCGCTTTTGTGGACTTCCATCTTCCTTTATGGGCTGTAGTGCCTCGCAAAATACTTTCACAGAATTTTTTATGTGAACTACTTCACACTTTGTGGAATAACTTCCCCGTGAACTACTTCACTTCGCGAAACCCTCCTCACAAACCAATTCTCCATCGTGGACTCTCCTCACAAACTCTTTTAGACTTAGAAGAATTTCCTCATGGAGAAAATTTTCTCTCTAATGAAAATCTCTCTCACCATGACGATGGTATTATCTCCCCATATATAATAAAATAGATCTGCATAATCCACTAATATAAGATTTAACCAAATCTTCACCACGTACCATGCTCCCACAAATTGTCTGCCCCTACACGGTCCGCATACTACCACTCTTCTTTCACACAAGACCTTTCTGTCTCCTTAATCAGTGCATATTTTCTACCAATGACAAGATATATTGCGAATTGTATTCCTTTAGCATACCACATACCTTCACTATGAACTGCTTTCTCCCTGTGAAACTATTCCTATACGCGGTCTGCATCTCTCATTTTTCGGTTCCCTTCCATTTCCGATTTCCTTTTACATTCTACATACCACCATTCACAGTCCACAAACTATCCCTCATGGTCCACATACCTTTCACTCATACTCAGAAATCCTTCCTTTGAAAAAATTAAAACTCTATATTTTGAGGAAAAAAATATAGAAAACACTAGGAAACTATGCCACCTTAAAAACATGCTTTGAAAATACCAACCATACACATTCATAGTCATCTGGCTTTGTCAACAAACGCAATCACAACATAATCATACCGATTGGTAATCTTGATGGATTTTTACTCAATAATATCCCACTTTGGGTTTTCTGACAACAATTTCATAATTAGATATATCATTAAATCTTCTTAAAACTTATTCTAGTATTCACATCATATGATTAAGATAGTGATCAAGGATTTACACAACACATACTCTAAGCCCATATGATCTATGCTCGGTGTGAGAAACAAGAGTATAATTTTAATCTCATCAATGAATCACTTCATTACATTCCAAAATAACCATTTTTCTTTCATTAAGAACCTCATATATCATGATATGTATCATCTGAACAATCAATTCAAGTATTTCTAGATTTAATAATCCCCCTATGTCACTGATCCTCCAAAATATTCAGCTCAGCTTCAACTCCCCCTATATCGCTTCTTCACCTATCAACTTATCCCCATGTCTTGACTAAGAAATTTTATCCCTTTGAACAACCACAATCCCCCCCCCCCCATTCTCAACTAACCCAGATGCCATTCCTTTTAGGTTTGAAATAGGGTAAATAACACATATTAGAATATTAGGTAAAACATACCATACCTCTAGGAGAGGGGGTCCACATCTACACTTTTTCTATTGTGGTTAGTTGACTAGATTCCCATATATAGTTGATTCCTTTCAAGTGCTTCTTTGGGTAAGTCCTTTTTCAGAATATATGCAACTTGTTTTCCATTTGGAAAATACTCCAACTTCATTGGACCTTGATCCAACTTCTCTATAATAAAATGATACTTGATTTCAATGTACTTTGTCCTTAAGTGATGTACTAGATTTTTTCTAAGATTTATAGAACTTGAATTATCACCATGTATTCAGATCATAGACTTCACTTCAATTCCAATATCCTCAAGCCACTTCTTTATCCATAATAACTGTTTTCATTCTTGAGTAGTTGCAATATATTCAACTTTAGAAATGCTCAATTAATTTCAAACTTTTTTATTGCTTATCTAACAAGTACGCAGTCATCCATGATAGAATTCACCACTATATGTCAATTTTCTATCATATGTCGTACCATCCAAATTTGAATCTTTATATCCCAATAACTCTTGCTAATATTTATCACTATACATGAAACTGAAATACACCGTTCACTTGATATTCCAAAATATTCTTTTCACTACAAGCATGTGGATTGATTTGGGATTACTTTGATATCTTACTGACTAGCATGTGAAAAAAAAAACATCAGGTCTTTTCATTGTCAAGTATAATAGACTGTCAATTATTTTTATATATTCTATAACATTATCTAAATTTCCTTCATCCTTTCTTCATAGTTTCATCCAAGTAGCCATCAAATCTTCCATCTTCTTAAAATTATCTATTTCAAACATTCTCATGGCCTCCTTGTAATATTAAGACTATGAATTGAATGTTCCATTCCTTCCTTGTGTTTCCAACACCATCATTCTTTGATTACTGTCATTGTTAACATATAGATTGTAATCAACTCCACCACACTAGAAATCTAGCTTCTTCATAAATAGATCTAGTCTCAAATACCATGCTCTTAGTGCCTGATTCAATCCAAATAATGCCTTCTTCAGTTGACAATTCTTTTATCATCTGTATGAATGAGAAAACCATATGGGTTCTCAATGTAAACGTATTCTTCAAGAACATCATTCATAAATTTTGACTTGAAATCCATATGGAAAACTTTGAACTTTTATTTCACTACTATGTCCAATTATAATATGATTGTTTCTATCCTTGCAACAGGTGTAAATGTTTTATCAGCATTGATATATTCTATTTGGGAGTACCATTTTCATACTAGTTATTCTTTATTCCGAATCACTACACCATATTAATTAATCTTATTGTGAAATAACCATGTAGTCCTGATGACATTATTATTTATTATCATCAAAACAATCTCTCAAGTCAGATTCTTTTCTATTTGGTTAAGCTCTTCATTAATAACCTGAACCCAGTTCTCATTTTCAGCTATATAGAAAAAACATTTTGGATCTACCTTTGGTAAGAATGATTCTTGATATAGAGCCTTTATCCACCTTTAATTTCAACTAGAATCTTTGGATTCTATGCAGATATAGATTCTACTTCCTCTTACTCACTATCAATATCTTCTTCTGAGTCAGAATCTTCCAGTTCTGCACCCATTGTATTTCTTACCTCTTCATCACTCTCATCAGGGAACTATTCGTTATGATGTTGAATATTTTGTTCATTTTTCACTATAGTGACATCACTTATTTCAACTCATTTTCCCATCCTCTTGTTTAAACAATTTTAATCTTCTCTCACAGCTTCATGGTATCCTAAAAATAGTCAGTTGATAGCATATTGTTAGAGTAAAATAGATAATCATTAAATACATGAGTTTTGATTCTTCTCCCAAAATTAGTCTTTGTTATGTTTGATAGCATAAAAATTCATCCTTTATATCCTATTGATATCTTACATATGATTAGGAGATTGAATTATACCCCTATTATGTGAAACTCCTTATATTTTTGGGCCCACAATTTAGATCCACAACCATTCTTCTTCTCCAGTATCATTTATTCTCATGTGGTACTTTTCAATGAGCCATCAACAAAACCACTAAGACTATTGAGTCATAACTCAGTGTAGGAAACATGAAATAAAGTTAATAACACAATCACAGTCCATTATGCTCAATTAATTTCATACATTTCTAGAATCCATAAACCATTAACTCATTTAAAGAAATTCATCTAGATTTCTTCTTCATCTTTGGTAACTGATTTGAATCCGTTGAAATTTTAGAACACATCACATAACCATTTTGCATATTTTTATGACACTTACCCTTGGATCGTATCTCCCCCTGAACCTGAAACACTAGAACATCAGTTAATAGTAATTATACATATAGGGAGAGGGGATTATCGAGAATCCTCAAGAAGAGGATTATGGTCTATCTTGATGGATTAACCATTTGATACTTTCTTTTAATGATATGTACTCTTTCTATGCTTTTTCCAATTTCCCAGCTAACCTCAACTATTCTCACTATATGAGTAAACATTTTTTATCCACATACTGAGTCTTCTTCTGATAAATAGATTCTATAGGCTTATCCTTTTTCCAAATTTGGTATCTAAACCCACTAATACAAATTTAATTCATTGATTTTTTACCAAAATTCAGTTTTCTATGTTTCTTTCTCTGAGCAAGAATCTCTCTACTAGCCATCTTCTCTTTCTTATTACACTATTGGAAAGATATTTCTCTTTCTTTCACTTCTATCATTGTAAAAAATTTGATATTATGGATACAATATTTATTCATTTTTATTTTATCATTTATTCGAGTCTCCATACTGTTACTTTCTACTAGTGGGTTCTTCACTGAATGTACATTCTTCTTACTCAAAACTGAAGTAGCTCCTCCATTTTTCTTCTAGGTTTTTTCAAATTCATTCCCTGAGAGTTTTTTTGTGTGTAGTAGAGGAGGTTCTTGATACATCATTATTTTAGAACATTATATTTTCTCAGATAATTTAAACCTATTTTTTTAACTTGTTAGTTTTTATTTTATTATAGGTTTTCTTATTATACACCATTGGAGTTGGAGATCTCCATTCAAATTAATTTTCTCTCCCTTCTTTAATCTATCTACAATATCTTTCCAAATTCCCATTATTAGAACATATAAAACATCTCCCATTATAATCATACCTTATGTTATCATTTCTTGTCTAAGATGTTGATACATCCTGAGTTCTTATTCTTCTGACATTGAGCCCTCAGGCTTCTTAACACATAATCATATTGTGTCCCTGTCTTCCACAACAATAGCATTTTGTGGACACTTTCTTTTGACAGACTCCTCTTCCATATTTCTCAAGATGATTCTTCTTATTATCAAATTTAAAAATATTTCTCTCTTTATAGCATGAAATATATTCCAAATCCTATGAATAAAAACATTAAGTATTTCCCCATTTTTTGAACTATTCATAACTCTATTCCTATAATACATGGGAGAGGATTCATAAAATCCAATTCTAGTTTTTCCCAAACTGTATGGACTTTGAGATGAGGAAATATTCTCTTGTTTCTCTTTATAAATAGCATATTTTCTTCTCATTTCATCATTACATTCCGAACGATAATGAAATAGTATGTGAAATTCATCCTTCATGTCAGGCTTTCCTTTGGAATTGGATTTATAAAATTAATTCTTCATTGATTGCATATATTCTCTCAATTGTTGAATCTTCACATCCCTTGATTTAAGTTGGGAATTATGTTATCTCTTTAGATTCTTCCCTCTACTCATCTCATCTTCTAATTCTCATGTGAGCTTATCCACCATGTCACTTTCTTTTTTATTTTAAATTTTTCTTGAGAAATAGAATCATAAAAACATGCATTATCTTGTTGTATCATTTGGTTCTTCTGAACTAGTTCAGACTGATGTGTAGTAATATCATAATTTATGGATTTCGGGTTCTGAATTTCATTGGACTTCATATTATCTTCATTTTTATCTACTTCTGGGTTTTCTATCTTTCTATACATCTTTTTCAGTTCTTCACCCTCATATCCGTAGCCATATTAATAATCCATTCATTTAAACCTCTTATATTATTGACCTCAATATCCAGTGCTTGGATCCAGATATCTTTAGACTTAATTTCTTCATCCAATTTCTAATCCAGTTCTTTTGTTTCATGGACGACTTCCACTTTTGGACTTATTGAAGTTTCTTCATCATCAGTAGTTTCAACATCACTTAGAATGTCAAGTTCTTCACTCATTCCTAGAAAATCATTGAGTGAGTCTATCTTTTACCTATCTAATCTATCAAAAACTTTCTTCAGTAAACTGTTGGATTCATTAAACTAAATCACACTTTTTCTGTAAACACTTCCACACTGAGGAATACCATCAGACTTCTACTTCTTCTTTGGAGTTCTTCCCTTTTTCCCTGGAACACCAATATAAGATAAAAATTAATCTTTAACTTCAAAAATAAACCGAATCAAGTCATAAAAACCAAATATGATAAACAAAACCATCCCTTTGATACCAATTGTTAGGTCAAAAAGTGACCTAGATACCATAGGGGGGTGAATCAAGGTATGGATACTGTTTTTAAAACTTCTTTATGCCCAACTGGATCTTGCCCTTTTTATTAAAAGGGTCACTTATTATGATATTTAACTTTAATGTTGATCATGTACTTTCAAATTTTATCTTATGATAATGAACTAAATGTAAAGAAATAAATCATGTACAAGTAAACATATATTTTTACTTGGTTCACCCTCACTGGGCTATATTCAAGAAGCATACAACAGAAATATGATGACTGTACCAAATTCACTAAGGATCACTTCCAATAATTATGTTCAGGCTAGATCAATTCTATTCTCATGATCACTTACTTTACAAGATTTAGGGTATGCTTACTACCTTCCCAAGGTTCACTCCCTATGTATCTTTCTCTAGCTCACTTTTTGTGGAAAGGATCACCTTCTTCCTCTTCCTTCACTCACTAATCTTAGAAGGGATCCACTCATATTTTATAGACTTATTGGTCCCATCATTTTCATGATACTATGTATCCTCAACTGTAAGTAGATTCTATGTTGAAGTCCCCATTTTACTTGTAGATGAAATCCAATTTTACACATGCTATTAGGTTAGCAGAAATTGCTTTCACGGACTGTTCTAGTGATTTTGAAAGCTTCCTTGAGTCTTTAATAAACCACCTTGGCTATTTCGTGAATTGTGTAATAGGTATGCTTCATGGATCACCTCTCCTATATTAACTGCCCCTAATCTGTAGAATGTCTCTGCTTCTGTGTACCACCTCCGTGTTCTTCCTCCTTAAAATATGTTCGCATACCATGTCCATATACCAGATCCACGTACCATGTCTACGTACCACGTCCATGCACCACGTCCACATACTGGATCAAATTCTATTGACCACCTTATTTATTTATGGGAAACAGTTCCTCGCAACCTCCTTTCATAGAATTTCTTCTGTGAACTGGTTCACCCTTTACGGAATCACTTCCATGATAACTTCTTCACTTCATGGAATCATCCTTCTGAACCACTTCTCCTTTAAAAACTCTTGATGAACTCTTTTGGACATATACAAATTTCTTCTCAGATTAAATATTTCTAACAAAAATAACTCTCACCATAATTATGGGATTAAAACCCCTTATATAAGAAAATAGATTTGTATAATCCTCTAATCTAAGATTTACCCAAATCTTCACTGCATACCATGCTCCCATGAACAGTTCATCCCTACACGGTCCACGTATCGACACTCTTCCTTTGCGAGGGCCCTTTGTGACTTCTTAAATCACGGATTCATTTCTACCAATGACAAGACACCCCACAAACCATCTACCTTTCACATAACACATGTCTTCTCCAGGAACCATTTTCTCCATGCAAACCATTCCCGCATGCATTTTGAATCTCATGATTCATGGTTCCCTTACTTTGACGATTTCCTTCGACATTCCACGTACCACCATTCGTGGTCTGTGAACTATCCTTCATGGTCCTTGTACTATTGACTCCTACACGTAAATCCTTTGAAAAAATTAAAATTCCTAATTTTGAGGCCCAAAAATTTGGAAAACACTGGGAAACTGTGCCACCTTCAAAAAATTATTCGTCAATATTAACCATACTCATTTGCAGTCATCTGTATTTGTCAACAAAGACAATAACACCCAAAACATACTGATAGGACACCTTAAGGGATTTTTACCAATAGTAAATTTATCATTGGTTCTAAAAAAATAATTTGTCAAATCACTTACTACCACATTTTCTTTGATAAAATGGTATATAAGATCAGTGTTCTTTGATATAGAGTATTGAACCGGATTATTGGAAAGATATATAACACTTTTATTATCAAAATAAATGCATAATGGTTTCTAAATAATAACTCTCAATTTATCTAGTTTTACATGTATCTATATCATATATGTATATTCATATGTTGTAGCTATGTTTTTAGATTCCACTGTGATTACTTCCATGAATTATTGTTTATATGTTATTCCACACAACTCTTACCAAGAAAGAATGTTCCAATTAAACTACACTTTCTATCAACACAGTCCTTAACTAGTTAATGTCTTTATAGATTTGTAAAGTCAAGTATGAACTAGTTATTAAAAAAACAAAACTTAATAATTCCTGATGTATATCATGATTCTCTTGGATGCTAACATGTGAGACTTATAGAGGTCTCTTTTAAATCTAGCACATAGTCTCACTACAAACACTATGTTTATTCTAGAATATTTCATGTATAGAAGGCTGCCAATCAATTTTATATATTTCTTTTTATTCAAAGAATTTTTATCGTCATATTTGGTTATTTAGTTCCAATAGTTATATGAGTGGAAATATGTTTACATTATTCAATTATAAACCAATTCAACAATTCTATAGATTATTGTTCTTGGGATAGAAAAATATAATTAGTTGAATGATTTTCAGTTCTAGAAAAAATAACATCTCACTGAAGATATAAATATCAAAATGACTCTTTATTTCTTTATAAAATTCATAGAAAATATTTTATTTTTCACCTATAAAAAATATTTCATCCACATATACTATGAAAATAAGAGTATCTATGGAAGGCTTCTTCAGATATAGATTACTATCAACTTTTCCATTTGAAAAATTCATGATTATCTAGATTCCATGAAATGTGGAATAAAAAGATCTTGGGACCTTTTATAATCCATAAAAATAATTCTTAAGTCTACACCCCATTCTTTTATATTAATCCAAGAGAAAACCCTTAGTTTGTTAAATAAAAACCTATTCATCAAGTTCACTATTTAATAAGATATATTTCACATCTATTTGGTAAATTCTATAATCATTGTGAGTTTCCACTACCAAAAACATTCTTATGATATCAATACATACCAAAAGTGAAAATATTTCTTCAAATACAACTCTTTTCATCTAAGAATAACCCTTGAAAAATAGGATTTCTATATTCCTTTTAACATCAACTTTCTTATTAAGTTTACTTTATAAAACTCACTTGGTTCCTAATATGTTTTTGTTTCCAGGTCTTGGAAATAGATCCCATGTTTTTTTCTATATATGTGATTAATTTTTCCATTCATAGTAGAAATCCATTATTAATGCTGAACTACCTTGTAAATAGTTTGAGGTTAAAAGATAATACATGTTTGATTCTCAAGTATTGACCTATTTCTAGTATATAAAAAAGAATCTTGTTTTCCAAAAATATTACTTGAATAAATATTATTATTTAATATTTTGTTCCTCTAACTTTTAATATTATAAACTTCTTCACGACTATTCTCATATGATTCAATATAAACTACAAACTACTCACTTATGGCCCACTTAAAAACATTTTTTTCATAATTTTTTATGTTTCTAACTCTAGCAGTTTCATATTTAAGTTTAATAAACACATTTTTTTACATTTATACTCAATTATTTAGACATCTGATCAATATATCATATTGTGTTTATTTTTTCTCCATTATTTTTATCCACTACCATTAGAAAGATAACCCGTTAATATCCCTTATTTAAACTTTTCTTGAAACTTGTCTAGATTTTTGTTTTTGATCTTCATGTAATAGTGGATTCCAAACACATTAAAGTACTTGAGAGTTGGATTATTGTTGTTGCACATATCATATGGTGTCTTGTATGTTTTAGTTGTAAAAAAATATTTTTAATATGAAAAATAGTGCACATAACTTCTCTCTAAATGAATTTTGAATGTTTATTTTTCATCCAATACAGTTCTTCCCATGTCCACAATGCCTATAAATTACCTCTCATCATTTTTTATTAAATTGTATATGGTGTTCTATAATGATATATTATACCATGATTTTCTATTTATCTCTCAAAATCATTTCATGTATATTATTTTCTATTGTAAAACCTCACATTCTTTATGTAGACACCATACTTCTCAACTTGTCTTCTAAAATTTTTAAACATCTAAAGAGAATTTTATTTATACTTAATAAAGAGATAATTGGTCATAAATGTGTAGTCATTAATGAATTTAATTAAATATATTTCACCATTGGTTGAATTGTTTCTCATAGAACACCAAACATATGAATATATGAGTTTTAATGGTCTAGTGGACTAGATATACACCATTTTATGTGTCCCTTTCACCATCTTCCACTTTTTTCATGTTTTACAAAAAAATTAGCATTCCATTTCATGTTTTGAAAGATATATTAGAATCTCATGGTTATAAATAATAATCATGGTCTTTTTAAATAGATGGTAAAGTCTTCTCTTCCATATGTTGTTTTCATTTTTGTCACTCAAGTAACTTGAGTTGGATGGATCAACAATTTGAAACAAGTTCCGACTTTTTCTTTCAAATATTTTAATAACTCATATATGTTTGAAATTTTTTATGATAAATGAGATATTTAAAAAAAATAACTTTATTTATCAAAATATTTCATGAAACTAAGAAGGTTATGTTTCACCCTTTTTATAAATTAACACATTTTTTGATTTGAGCCCTTTTAACTCAATATCAACTGTTCCAACACCCCTGATTCTCGAGGAGATATCATTATGGAATTTAAAATCTTTTTTCATTATATTCCATATTTTTCAATATTTTGGTGTCTTCATTAATGTGTGATGATCACCCACACACAAGGATCCATGGTATTCCTCTCTTTCTTACCTTTAATCCCACTTCTACTATGAATTATCTTTATAATTATCCTTTTCATATTACTTCCCATTTTATCTATTGTAGAATTATCCAGGGATATTTTTTATATGTTTCTCAATAAAATAACTTGGGTTTTTCAAATCCTCAAGAATCTTATTTCAAACATTCAAACTTTTTTTGTATGAAAACATTAAATACTTTTATTCACAACCATATTCTTTTCTAGAAATTCATTCTTTTTCACTTCCTAGCTTCACCCATATAATTCATGTCTTCTTCAAGGTAGAAAAATATTTTACCAATATGTATAGGATTTATAGTGAAATATTATATAGCATCAATAGAATAAATAGAATTTTAATATTCTATTATAGCTATATTTTTATTTAAAAAATTTTATTCCAGATTCTTTCCTTCGTTACCCAGATGTTCCATAATGTTGTTTGTTCTTTAAGGTGGTTATTTTTCCTTGTATACTTCTCCCTTACTTAGATATATAAGAGTGTATCTCATTATCTTTTTTAACCCAACCTTATCTATATTTTTGTGTTTTGATCTGCATTATTAGTCAAACCATATTCAAGTTTTTGTTAAATTTTTGGTATAGTTTTGACCTAATTTGATGTCCTAGAAATATCAACTATTTTAGATAATAAATCCCTAAAACCAATATATTTATTAAATTAACTTCTCATCATTTACACTAATTTTTAGATAATTTTTTTAATTTAAACTTTATCATATCATTTTCTTTTAATGTATGCTTTTCTTCATGATATCCCATGATTTTTTCTTACTCAACAACTTTCTATTTAATTTTATTGAGATATTAAATATGTTCAGTTTATATTTTGAGAAACTAATAATTTTCACAATATTTTTTCCATTGTAATTTTTCAAAACATTATTTCTTTTTTGATTTTTTGAAGACATGTTTCTAATTCATATCTGAGTATATGCACCATGTATGTTTCTTCACCACCTTCCTCTTCATTACATAAATAGGTTTCTTACCTCTCCAAATATTCCATGAAATTGGTGAATTTATCAGAAACTTCATACTTTTATTGGTTGGAATATGATATATCTTCTTCTACTCTATTTAAAAATTAAATTTATTCTCTTTCTTCTTTATAATATTTTATTACTATCACAAGTCTTTTACATTGTTTTAGAGAATTTTTTCCATTTTTCTTTTGAGGTTTTTTTGTCAATAATCATCATCAAACCCACAATTTTTATTTTTTTAATAGTTTAATGTGAAGTGTCTAATTCTTTGACATTTAAATAATTTAAAGGGTAGTTCCCCTTTATATTTCACAAGTAGTAAAATACACTATAACTAAAGTATGTGTCCATGGATATAGACCAAATACTTATGGATACAGATTATAGACATGGGAATAATGTCTGTGGATAAAAACACCATTGATATAGCCTATATGATGTTGAAATAGGTATATAAAGGATATATATTCATGTTTATGAAGACCATGGATACTGGTACACCAAGATTAAACTATAGACATAGTCACTTGATTATTTCCATAGAGTAGTTTCAAAATAAAACCCTGATAGCATGAATTGACCTCACACATTTTAGTTGTCAAAATAGATCTCTTCCACTCACCAATTGATAATTTTTTTAATATATAAGAAAATTTATTATATATATATATGTCGTTGAAAAATTAAAGTATCATGGGATTCAAACCTAGGGATCAACAATGCTAACAAAAAAATTATACCACTATTTTATGATTTGTATTACATTATGAACATTAAAATAATTATATATATAAATATTTTTAATAGTACACATAATAATGTTTAATGAGATTTGAATCATGAACTCACACAAATGTTCAAAGTATATTAGTAGTACACTATTACAGGAAACTATATAATAGATGTAAGAATGTATTTATATATAGATATATTATATATTTTAATTATAAAATTATATCCACAAGTTCATATACCCATGTATATATGTTTTATTGGAGAGTACTTATAGCCACAAGTGGCTACAAACATGGATATAGAGGTTTTGGTCAACGACTATAGCCACAAGTACCCTTTTCCTATGGTGATAGTGGTTCCTTGTGGGGCTTGTAGCCATGGGTGGCATATGATAGTGGGTACAACGGTTCTGGTCAGTTACATTAGCCATGGGAACCCTTTTTCTTAGCGTCAATGGTATTTTGTATGGCCTTTAACAACGAGAGCCCAATACCCATGGATACAAGAGTTCTTGGTGGTGCCTGTAGCCAAGGGTAACCTATGCATGTGGTGATAATTGTTCTATGTAGGGACTATAGCCATAGCCATGTTGAGTCAATGACTTAATTATTTTATTTACTTTATAAATAATAATACACTTTATATGATAACAATCTTAGATTATTTTTTTAGTTATGTTATTTTGATTACACTGAATGAACTTCCAATAATTGAAATATCAGTGAACTAAAACTCTATAACAAAAATCTAGTAATCTAAATTTTCCAGCTAGATTACATCCACCTGATTAAGAAGAACTATAAAGGTTTTGATTAAACTCATTAGTATAACACAAAATTCTATATTTATCAGTATAAGGATAAGCTGTCATCGATATAGTTACAACTGATTCATAGTTTTGTGGAATCTAAACATTGAATTTAGTTACAATGATGACTATAAATACATCCAAACTTTATGTTTCAAGAGTATGGAAAGTTGGACCAAGAATTATAATATTTTATTTGATATTTTGAAATTTATTATTACTGGGAGCACTTATGATTAGTGTAATATTGTTCTTTATTAGTTTTTGTTAAAAGCTATTTTGTAAGATATTCATTGCAAAGAGAATAAAATTTTTTATGGTAATTATTCTTTTTCTGACCAAATAATATTAAGGTTTTATAAATATAGTAATATAGTAGAATTTATTATCATATGGATCAAGGTATTTTACGACTAGGAATATAATAATCAATTAATTATGACATGTGGAAGTGAGAGACAAGTTTAGTCAAGGTCTTCCTGGATTATGAAAACATATCTTCCATAGGTATAAAATTAGAGATACCTTATGATAGGTTTAAAGTTTTTGATACCTTGGATCTATTCTACCAATCCACATTACACTTTGGATTAAAATTGTGGTTTAAATAATAACCTTTTAAAGGAGTGTTCAGTTTCCTAACTAATACTCCATGTTTTTTTTAATTTATTCCACGCTTACTCTATATCATATTTTTTTATAATTCTACTACTTGAACTATTTTTACTATGAACTTTTCTTTGATCGTTAATATGAATAATGGTCAACATAATACTTTTATAGGACAAAAATTGTCGGGTTTTTTAATACTACAATTCACCCCACCTCTTATATTTTGTTATCCATCATACCTTGGGACAAATTTTTTTATCAAATAATTTCTTTACCTATGTTATGATATTTATATCCTTTTAATGATATTATCCATTAGTATAAAAATATTTAAATTAATTATTAATTTTATTAGTTTATAATATTTTAACTCATCTTATTTACACTAACTTTTTTATAGAGGAAAGATATTTTTTAATAGAAGGAGTCCCAGTTGGAATACTCAAAAACTTAAATCCAACCAGACCATCTTTTTTAATGGAGTTGATTATGATTACTAGACTGATCATATGGAATTATATATTATTAATACCAGAGGAAAAAAACATATCATGTTATCAGAAATAAATAAAGTTATGGAAAATGAGATATTGTTCTCAAATTTATCAAAATAAAAAATCAGTATGATGATGTTTTTACAAAACCATTTACTTCTGATGGATTCATATTTATTAAAAATAGTTTTGGAATAATAAACCTAAATTGATTTTAAGTCCTCTTTTTGTTTCATTTATATCATTACATTAAAATAAATCTAGTGAAAAAGGATGAAAATTTTGATTTTTATCTATTTTTCAATTTTATCTGCTTTTCAATATTATCTATTTTTAATTATTTTAACTACATGAATTTTATATTTCTTTCATTTTAGATTTTTTCTATAATTTTTTTTCAATTTTATTGCTAAAATATCCTTCAAACCATCATTAAAATATGAATATCATCCATTGTTTTTAGAAGATAATTTCTGGAAGGTTTAATCTTGTGAACTATGTATTATGTTGTTCCCATGTTATTATTTTTCATAATAAGGGTATTTTATGAAAATTCATAAAATTTTAAAATAAATTTTATAGGGAGATTATTTATTTTTTCTTAAAAATGTACCTTTTCCCCATTCAGAGAAATTTTTAATTTTTATCTTAAAATATTTTTTATTAATATGTTTTGGCCTTTAATTTTTTTCCAAGTATTTGTGGATCAATAATATAAAAAAGGATTATTTATTGGATTATATAAATCATAAATTCCTATATAAGGACAACAATATCAATACCTTTTCAAATTCAGTTTTTCTATCTTCACTTTTATGTTCTAAAATGATTTTATTGGAAGCATCTACATAAAATTCTTTATAAATAAGATTAGAAGGTCATATATAAAGCTTAATGATATCCTTTCCAAAGTAGTAATAGATTTAGATAATGCTGAAGCACTCTATTTAATCATTGGAGGAGAAGGTAAAGTTTAATGTATGGAAATGTTGAATCAGATTTACTATTATATATAGATTCTGGATAAGATCCTTAAGACTGGTGGAGAATGTGAACTTTAATCTTAACTCAGATTATAAGAAGATGTTTCAATATATGAAAGAATGGTTAAAATATAATTCCTGTCATAAAATTTTATTACATCAACCATGTTATATTAATTTTTCATGATGACCTGAAGAGTTATATAATTTTTGAAAGAAAATAAAATATATAGTCAAGTTTTTTTAATTTTTTTCTAATTCTTTATTGTTTCTGTCTTTTGTTTATATGAATTTTTTAAAATCATAATGGGGGAGATATTTAATAAAAAATTTCTATTCTTTACTTTTTATTTTCTCCAACTCTCATTTTACTTTTTCCTGATCAAATAAATATTTTTTAAAGGCAATTAATTGTTTTTCAAAATAATTTTAGTGAATTTTTTCTCAAAAAAAAGGAGAAGAAATTCATTATCATTAGGATTAGAGGGGGATTTACTTATGAATTTCAATTATTTATTTCAATTTTTTAATGTACTATTCTTTTTAAAAAAGAATATAATGTTTAGTCAATGAATAAATTCCTTTATTTATTTTTTTGAAATGAAAATATAGGGTATATTAAAATGATATAACTTTATGTTCTGATTAGGTTGTTATTATTCTGAAGAATAAAATTATGGTAACTAAAATTCTATATAAATGAAATGGTTTTATGAAAATTTTATTACTAGAAGTTTCATGACATATTAAATCCATATGATTTAAAATCAAAATAGAGGTTCCAATTAAACTCATTGATATATGAATCAATATACAAAGTTCATTGGTAGATGAAGAAGCTACTACATATGCAATTATAACCAATTCTTAGTTTTTTTTGGAATCAGACAAGTAATGTTTGTTACAAAAATTATTATAAATAGATCTACACTTTCACTATTATAAATCTTCACATCTAGACCATGAATTATAAATGTTTTTGTTTGTTTTTAAGGTTTTAAATTTATTATTACTAAGATTTCTCTAATCAATGTAATATTTTTATTTTTGATTGATCCTACTAAGATCTGACATTGTAAGTTTCACATTGTAATGATCATGTAATTTTAAATTATAATTGTTACTTTTCAAATCTTATATAAATATAGGCTTCTAAGGATATGATGATAGAGGAATTTCTGATAATGTGGATCAAGGGATTATATGGATAGAAAGAAAAATATCAAGTACTTCTGGTGTGTGGAAGTGAGATACTACCAACAGGTTTAGTCGATGGATTTAAGGGATAGTATGATAGTCCTTATGATATATATAAAATTTGGCATACATTATAATAGTTTTAATGATGTGGATACCTTTGATCCAGTCTACAGATCCATATTACACATTGGTCTAAAATAATGGTTTTAGTAAATTTGTTTTAAAGGAGTATTTGGTTTGATAACCAATAATTAGTGGTTTGTTTTTTAATTTAACCCATGATTACTAGATTTCATAGAGTTTATAATTCCACTACTTTCACTATTTATACTCTACTATTTTACTTGATCAAACAAATACAAAAAACTGACAAACATAATACTTGTAGTGGATGAATATTGTAGGTTTTTTTTAAAACTACAATGAACTACATATTTTATTTTATTATCTAACATACCTTCCCATGGCTACATGGGTTATAGGTAGTTCCTATATCTATAGTTATATAGGGCCAAAAAACCACCTATATTCATGGGAATAGGAACCCATATCTATTGGATTCCCTATATCCATAAACATTTTTTCTTATGGATATAGCCTCATGGATATAGCCATATTTTATAGTAGTTATTACCCTTTAATTTTTTGAAATTTATATAGATAATAGAGATAATTATCTTATTGTCATTATCTAAAATCATTATCATCATTAGACTCTCCAAATTCTTCCGGTTCTTCTACGTTCAAATTAATATTCCTCATGGATTCAAAATGAGTACGATCTTTTATATTCTTTTTAAGTTCAGGTGTATTAATAATTTCATGTGAAATGAAAATATTATACATATCATTTAATGAGATATCATAACTATATTATTGATAATTAATCTCAAGGAAAAATATATCATGGAAGTTCATCTTGAGTTTCTATACAATAATGGTATCATTTGGTTTTTCACAAAAGACTCAAATATTTTACAAAGTTTCACTAAAAATTGTAAATTATTCATAAATAGATTCTTCCCAATCCATATATATAAATCTATAAACACACTTCTCCAAGTATGTAGTTATGAATCCTTGACTTTAACATTTCGTTAATAACCACTTTAATTTTTATCACCTAATTCTTTAGATGTTTTCAATCCCATCACTTTTGAAAAACATTTTTAGTTTCATACATAAGAATGGAATTCATAGACTTACCATTAAGTTCAATATTTATTTTTTCAATAAAATAAATTTCGTCACCTCTTTTCATGGGTATAAATACCAATACAACTACATCAATAGTTTCTTGACCTTAAGACAACAAGTATGGAGGAATTATATTTTTTCAACCATGGAAATTATTTCTATTAAATATAAATAACCCATATGTTGTTGATAGAATTTATATTATCTATATTTTTTAACAAATAGATAATTTAATAGAGATAAATTTATTCTCTAATACCAATTGTATGTACTAATGGATCAAATAGATACACTAATATAAGGTGAATCAGAGTAGTCTTAATTTTTTGAAAATTTTTCAACTATAAAAATTAACCTTGACATTCAATTAAGATTTAATTTTTACTCTTGAATATTTACTCATATGTTTACATGAAGACTGCTGAAAATAAAAGAGAAAAAGTCATGTATTTTTTTAATGTTCCATCCTCAATGTGAGATCATACTCCTTGCTTATTTTTCTCTCAGTCTAAAAATTTTATATGATACAATTTTTATCAATTAAATTCTTTTTGCGTCAAGTATCATCTTATAACCCATTCCTTCCATAAAATAAACTACCTTCTATAGGTTTTACTATCTTCTTATAGTTATAATGTGAATAAATACAACCCCTAGAGATTAAAATTTGATAGATGTAGATTTCTTAAAAATCTTTTGAGAGATATTCCTCTTCAATATAGAAGATAATATATATATATATATAATATTTTATTCTCAATTCTTCATAAAACATGACTTTTTCATAAATCTAGTTGAAGATGAATGATAAGTCAGTTCCTGATCATTGGATCTTGATCCTTCAGGATCTACTTCTTCTAAATCATTGAATGATCAGGATAAAAAGGTTACTCAAATCCCACTAACCTCACTTCTTCAATCTTGGATTCTTAAAAGTGTTACACTCCTTGAAGCATTGATTAACCTTTTTATTAGTAGTAATATTCTATATACTTGAAAAATATCTTCTCATGTATAGGAATCCATATTAATATCTCATTTAATTTTATATATACATGAATTGGTATTTTACAAGATGTTTGAATCCTCTCAACTAAAACAATCAAGAATCTGGAACAAATTTTTTCTACTATGATCTTTATGAAAATATCACAAAAAGAATGTAGGTTAGCCTCCCAAATTCACATGTAGTGTTCTAAAAATTTCATTTTTCTTATTTTTATCATAATGAATAAAATACTTAGATACACAACAACTTATTCTCCCATAATAATTAACCATAAGTGATCTATTATTGTTACAATTAGATTAGTTTAAGTTTTTATTTACTCTAACCTATTCACAATATGACATAATTTCTTCATTGTGTAGTTACAAAAGAAATCTCAGTATCTTGAAAAACTCATAAATTTTAAAAACTTATCTTGAATTGTAACTTTATTACTCTAGGATTTAGGAAGTTTATAATAACAAAGCATCATCCCATTTTATCAGCATTATTCTTGAAAATTGATAAAAATATTTGAGTTATTTCTCAACAAGTTTTTCTCAAATGTTTTCCTATTCTTCATGATGTGATAATAATTTATTCTTTATAATTATTGAATCATATTTCATTTTTTATTTTTTAATCACTGAAGATCTTATCTAGTATCATCTGGTTTTATTTTCTTCATCAGAAGTTAATTCATGAAAATCTCTTTTTAGTCAACACAATTCTCAGAATTTTCATAATTCATGACTCATACATAACCAATCGTGACTCGTACATAGATTAAAATGACTCATATGAATCATATTTTGACTCATACAAAACATCAAATTATGATTAAAATGATTAAAAATACCCATTACATAGACTGATTTGATGCTTAATTAGAGTTATAAATCACTCATACACAAAATGAGAATCAAATTCCAGCTTCTCTATAAAATTATATATTCTTCATAAAATTATAGAACTTATTATAACTCAAGATAACCATATTTTGATTTATCAAAAACACTCCAAACATTTCCCAAACTATAAGGCCCCGACCTTAAACCTTACTTAATATTGAATTTAAATGAATAATTCACATTGAGGATCTTTTCAGGTTTAGAGTTTTAGAGAATTAGGACATAACTATTACATCTCAAAAGATTACAAAGTAGAAACTTCTAGTAAGTTTCCATAAAATAAAAACTCTTAAAAAGAAACATGTCTAGTTCTATGTTTTAGGTAGCATGATTTTCCCTTGATCCCATCCTTGACCCTATTCCACGTTAAGTCCTGTGAAAAACATTTCAAAAAAAACTTGGGATGAGCATAAAAAGCTCAGTAAGGGATACACAAAGAATGAAAACTGTTAGTTTTTCAAAACAACAAGTAAACCAGGTATACTTTATCAAAGTAATAATTTTCACCTTTTAGAAGTAGTAAAAACTCATCACTGAATAAAATTTCATTACTTACCCTTATGTAACCAAAAGATTACCATAAAACCCATATAAAGATCACATAACATATAAAGGTAACTTGGGACATAAACATACTTAAGTGGAATAACCATAAGGTCGACTTCCACACATATCACTTAATGGAATAGCCATTCGGCCAACTTCCATACATACTTAATGGAATAGCCATACGGCCGACTTCCATACCCAATGCATTGGAGGTTATAACGTAACCACCCATCCTGGTATTCACGGCACCACCCGTCATATGTTTTATCACGTAACCACCCGTAAAATGTCCAAGTACCATTATAAAATTATAACACATAAAACCAACATAAAGGAATGATAACATTTCCACATTTCAATCACAATATATCATTTAAATATATTGACATAATAGAATCCTTTATCAAGACCATTTTCAATACCAAAATACAAAAAAAGTATATGGTATTTATTTTATTTTAAAAACATTACGGCTTGTTGAGGAAGCCAAAGATCAAATAATACTCGCGGCGGCGGAAAAGGTCGTTGTCACCGCGTACGTAAAAAGAAACATTCCTTATTGTCGTTTAGTAAAACGATTCATAGAAAAATATTCCTTTTGAATAAACATAAAAGTCAAAGGGGTTTATACACCGTATAAAATAAGGTTGTGTATAAAACAAAATATTCCTCAATGAATGGAGATTGAGACGAAGACCCTTACAAAGATGGTATCCTTGGTTTAAGGATAAATAAATTTCATAATTATGTGTGACAAATGAATACACCAAATATAAGTGGATATTAAGTGTAAAAAAATCAGAGGTAATTCACACATATTCATAGAACAACATATTCAAGGAGTACAAGTTTATCCCAAAGAATCAAATTTGGGTTAAGAAGTTCCCTTGCAAAAATTTGACAGCCTAACGGCGTCACTTCAAAATTCAGAAAACGAGTTGATGAGAGATAAAAAAAGGGTATCTCATCACTTGGACATAAAATTTACATCAATAAGGATATATGAGAACATATACCAACATAACAATATGTGAATTAAAAGACCCAACAAAAGAAGTCTTTTAAAAAGAGGAGGGTGAAAGGTTCCCTTACCGACTTGGGTATCTTTTCAAACATACACCCAATGAAAGAAGGACAATACATCATTGATTTAAATACTCATAAACGAAAGTATATTACACAAAGAGTTGAATAATGGGAAGTACATACACCACTCAAAGGAAATTGTGGAAAATGTAGCATAAATCTCACGGGAATAAAAGTGAGATGAAAAATCCCTTACGAAAACTCGGCAGCCTAACGACGCCACTTAAAACTTCTAAAATGGATTGATGAGAGAAAGTAGGGTCTCTCATCATATTAACATAATGTTTAAAGAAAGAGGAATATAAAATAACATCCCCCAACATAACAAAGTGGATCTTAAAAGAAGTGACAAAAAGGAGAGTACTTAAAAAGAAAGAGAGAGGTTAGATCTCTTACGAAAATTCGGCAGCCTAACGGTGCCACCCAAAACATCCAAAATGGATTGATGAGAGAAAATATGGTCTCTAATCATATGAACAATAAAAATTACAGTAAGATTAATATAAAAGAACATCCCAATAACATGCAAGATGATATTTAAAAGGAAGGACATAAAAGAGCGTACTTAAAAAGAAAGAGAGGAGTAGGATCCCTTACCTCAAGTCCAACTTGTCTTGTTCGTTTCTTTATATTCCTGAATAATAAACTTTGGTCAATTTATAATTTCTTAAGGACCTCCTATAAAGATTATTATTCAGTTAATATCACATATTTTAATGTTATAATAATTGCTTAATAATATGAGTTCATATCAGACGTTTTTGTCGATGTTTGGTACATGAGTCAAAAATTGAACTTGTTGGAAAATAATTTTCCATGTAGTTATAGGTACATAATATCCAGAATAGTATTTATGTTTTAAATATCATATATATACAGTATATATTCATTTTATACTATTCCATAGCATTTGGAGATAAAAATTAAAAGCACCGTTCATGGAGACGGTAGGCCGTACGTACGCATGAACGCTACTTTCATTTTTTTGTCATATTAATGGAATTAAAAAAAATGAGATATATATATATATATATGTTACAATTCAAGAATTATATCCATAATTTAGATGTAATATATTACATATATATCCATTATATATATGTACTTATAATAGTACAATAACATTTTGAGATAAGAAATGAAATGTACCATTCATGGAGACGGTAAGCCGTACGTACGCATGAACGCTACTTCCATTTCTATTTCATATTTAATGGAATTAAAACATAATGATACATAATAGTATTTTAATTCCAGTATGGTATCATATATAATATTATTAAATATATCCTTTATACGTACCATATATGCTATTAACAAATCAAATCACTTTGAGGGGGCGGTAGTCCGCACTTCCTTAAATGAAGATATCGCGTTTACCCATAATGGAAACCATAAAGGTATTCCATAAATGAAAAATACATAAGCTTAATTAAAACATAAAAATATTATATATCATATATAAATATAGTGTCATCTTAATGGCCACCTTTGAAGGTGTTAGAAGAATGTTGAACAATCATCGTTTCGTGAGGCAGAAAATCACCAACCACAGAAACAGTATGTTCTTTAACCATTAGACAAAGGTGTGTGTAAGTGTAGCTCGAATAATTATTATAACAACATCCTATTATATTGAAGATACTGGAGTTGTTACAAAAGAAATGAATAAAAAGAGTTTAGGGGGTTGGAGAAGCAAAATAAAACAAAAGGACACAAGTGAAGACATTACCTTAAAATCGGGTAACTCCCTTTGGTTTGAGCTCAAAGGCTTCCTTGGGAAGACTTATGCGCAAAGTGAGGCTTCAAGGAGTTATAGAGGGATGTGGAGAGACAAAATGGGCAGGGGTTGGCCGAGCCAAAGGCTTTGGAAGTGTGGGTAAGAAGGTAGAGGTGGGGGCCTTTTATAAGAGGAGAGGAGGGGCACTCTTGGAAAGGTATAAAATGTAACTTTATTTTCAAATGAGTTTCGGATTTTAATGGTCCCACATTGATGTGTTTCGAGGATAAGGTGATAAGGGTTCTAAATCCACCCATTCAATAGGTTTTGGACATGTGTAGGTCTTAGATTTTGCATTATCTTTCCATTTTATTTAAATCGTTAAATAATGAGGTCATCGCTGCATCATCATGATGTCATAAATAATTTAATTTATTAAATGTCTAAAAATTATAAAAAAAATACTATGATGTAGGAAATATTTTTAGCTTTCCAATGAATATTTATATTCCAAAAGATAATTTATTTAGACAAAATTAAAAATATTTTACTTAGGTGATACATTCTTTGTTACATTTAACATTCTTTAAAAATAAAAAGATAAAAAGTCACTTTCTCACAAAAGTGATTCCATGGGGCCCCCAAGTTTGGCACAAGGCATCCCATGGTCGGCCATGAGACAACCAGTAGCCTTAGGACACATTTTGTGGTCATTTTTTATTATTATGATATTATCTTATTATCTTTAACTACCCGATTACTCATTAATCAAGATAATTAAAGATAATTACCGTCGTTACTGTTCATAATGTACAAAAACAAAAGAGTCTTAATTACATAATTTGGACCTTCTGATTCCAAATATGTAATTAATTTTACCAAATTACAAACACATAAATTGCAATAATTAATTTAAAAAAACTTCCCACTGTCAAAACAAATAGCGGGTTTTTAAGAAACAATATTTATGAAAAGTTCGGCACTTGTTTATGCCTAATTCCAAAGTGAAATTAATCCCAATGACCATAATTGAATTACATGGTAAAAATATATTCTAATTAAACTTTAAAACAAATTAAAAAGATAATATAACCATATAATTAAATTATTTGAAAAAGCAGTTTTGATTTAAAATGCAGTATTTTTAACTATTAATTAAAGAATGAACATTGTCAGAAAAATACGAAAAATTAACCCAAGGTAAATTTCAATGTCCCAATCATAAATGATATGTTTATTTTGAAAAATAGAGCTTATAAAATTGTCAAAAGTTTGATTTAAAAATGGTTTTCCATCAAAAGGTAGAAAACAATCTTTTAAAAATACTAGTGTATTCAATGCTTAAGATTGGATTCATTTGTATTTTAAGCCTCTAAAATTTATTGGATAAAAGTAAAAACATTTAACAAACATATATAATCGTATTTTAGTTATTTCTATTCATTCCCGCCAATACAACGGCTATGTATTAACTACCATTTAAAATAATATTATTTTATTATTAGAGTGCAACGTAAGATTTCAAAGGAACTCGTTGTTGCGTGTTGGGTACGCCATCGAGCATATAATCCCTTTAAAGTAATATTAATATTTTATTCAAAAATATGGATAAATATAAAAATGTCATATTCTTTATTTACCTGGGGTGTTACACAAACCATTTTCTATATCCTCATTGAATATTTTTTTAAAATACAATAACCATCAATAACATTAAGGGTAACTTTATAAATCAAAATTAATTTCACCCTATAAAATTTTATTACAACAAATGTATAAATTATTAAGAATTTAATTGTTGGTATGATGTTATAATTATTAGTATAATTATTTAATTGTAAGGGATTTAAATTACATGCTTAATGGTTAAATTTAATGTTTAATTTTTTATTAGTAATGAAATATTAAAATATGTTACAAAATTGTATTAATACTAATAATAATATTAAACATTATATCTAAAATTGTTTAAATAAATGAAATAATAATAATATAAAATGATCTTTTAATTATCAGTTCTTTAGATTTATTTATTCTGAGAACTTGGGGTAGTGAAGAATCACTATGTACCACCTATATGGAGATCTCAGGTCTTTTTATCAACTAAGTCCATTGATATGTGTAGTGCTTACTCGAACAGACTCACACTAAGTAATATCATTATAGATTGTTAATTATAATATTTCTTGTTAAAATAAAATTGTAATTTATTTTAAAATCCTATTTTGTTTCCATGATAAAATATAATCTTTAATTATAATATTAAGTATTTTTGTAGATTAAATGATTTATACATATATTTATTTTAATTTATGGATAATTAATACCGAATAAGAATTTATTTATAGTAGAAAACCTCATTGAGTTGCAGTGCTTGAGGATTGTACAACTTCGGAAGACATTTAAAGGAAAATTCATTGACAATTAAAACTCATAATTAACTAGGTGATAAATTCCATCACATATAGACATATACAATATAAATATAGGTTCTATAATATATAATATTCAATTAATGATGATGATGAATAGATAAAATATCTTTATTGGTTAATAACCAATACAAATATCAAATAATAGTGTTCTATATTATTATATCTTCCATCAAATATGTTCTATATGAAGTGGATGTTTTTCCATCACAACCTCAGGATAAAATATTGTATCCTCAGACCATGAAACCTTGTAGAGGGAGTGAAACCTTTATGTATATTTCTCCACATTATGTAAACATAATAGTGGATAATTTCATAGATAATAAATATTTAGTATAATAAGAAAATAATGAGGATGTAGAACAATATGATGATGTCAAATAAATTTCTGATTCAACACCTTTGACATCACACTAACCTTGGAATTATCCTCCACCATCTGAATCATGGTTGATAAAAGGTATGAAAAACTTACCAAAATTTGAAAGTTCAATCATTAATCCTAGTATATAATTTCTAGGAATTATTAGTGGCATGAATCGAGTGATAGATGAAAGTTTTCTATATATTAGAAGAGAGTTGGATTGGAAATACAAGATGAAGATTTTGATTATATAGTATCATATTTAGTGAAATTAATGTTATGTCATGGATTAATAAAATACAGATTTTATATTATTTGGTGTGAAAAGTATGATTCAGATTGTCAGATGCATCTATGAGCTAAATTTGATAACAATTTCCACTACTGGAGAGTCTCTAAATTTTCTCCACACACATATGTGAATCCAATCCAATCACAGGGTCACAAAAAAATAGATATTGAATTCACTTAAAATATTATTTTTGAAATAATAAGATCATTTATAGTGTAAAGTAATTTTTGTGGTGTATTGAATCAAAAAAATATTTGGTTATGATATTTCTTAAAGTAATACATGGGCCACATTATAGAAGGAAATTATGAATGTTTATGGGGATTGAGATGAATCCTACTGATTTTTAAGATATATTATTGGGATTATGTGTCACAAAAATTAGGTTATATACCAGTTACACACTATTGAATATGTCATCCAATGAAACTAAGTTTTTTGGTAAAAGTTGGTATTTGATATATATTTTTAGAATTCTTACATTTTGTTTCATACTTCAGGAATTAAAAGTATTTATATTGATTTTTGGAATATTTATATATAAAAAGTATACTAGAAAATTTTTAATTACTACCATAAAATATGAAAATAATTACCATGTACCATTAGTAGTTTCTATTGTCCCGAAATAGAACTTATCATATTGGATTTGGTTTTTATATTTCCTATGATAGTTTGTGACATGCATTTAAGGATTTTATATGACTTTAGATTCAGATAGAATGATCAAGCCTGCAATATTGGCTTATGATATTTCATGGAAACTACCCCATAATTATCATCAATATTATATTAGACACATTTCAAGAAATATACAGAAGAAGTCCATAGAAGAGTCCATGAATAAATAAATCATCATGCTTTGTCTTCATATGATTTTTTGTTGAAAAAATACTTTTTATGGAGAGTATATTGTTATATGTGTTATAATGTATTTGGTTTGTTTTATTATATAAGACTAAATTTAATAAGATGTAGGATGATTTAATATAAATTCATAGATATAATCAAGAAGTATATGAATACAGGATGCAAATTTCAATGGATAAACAGTCAACGAAATATGACGATGAGAGTAGATATGGAGAAATGATGAAAAACATCATAGAATTCATTAATATAATTTTCAAGGGAGTCCCAAAGGTACCCATCATAGGTTATTAGGAAAATTGAATTATATCATAATTAATAATATAAAATTTTATTTTAATTAATAGTTTCTTTAGATTTCATTTTTATCAAAAAATATGGGTAGCAGGTCATTACATTGAACCTATTCCGTTGAAATATATGTGGTTTTCCATAACTAAGATCAGTATGATATCCAGTGTTTACTCCACTAGACCCCCACTACGTAATATTTTTATAGTTTTTTAATTAGAAGAGTCATAATTAACATAAACAATATTTTAATTAATAGTTTCATTATATTTATTTAATGTGAGAACTCTAGGAATTGGGGTGTCACATTTGACCTCTTTTGTGGTGATCTAGTGGATTTTCCTTGATTAAGATAGGTGGTATTTCTAATTATTATTCCATTAAACTCACACAAATTAAAGTATATAAAGATTTTTAATTATAAGAGTCATAGTTATAATAAAATTTTAATAAAATTTTTAAAATTAAATTATAGTTTTGGTGAAGGAAACCATCTATCACATAGTGAAGTTTTTTTTAGAATGGGGAAAGAAGGACGAAGAGGTTCTTCATGGTGGATAAGATATTGAAACCATTTTTAGTATGATATTGATATGATTCCGTTGGAGGATATCACCTTTCATGTCCATTTATTTACCCTTATTGGGAATATATTTTATCTCATCGAGTTCTATAATCATTTTACTGGTAATAATGGTTGAATGATTATGGTTTTACTAGATCACATTACTGTGATTGTGGTAACTTCCAAGCATTGTGGTATCCTTATGCACATTTGATCACAACATGTTCTTCTGTATAATTATATTGTTATAAATTAATTGATATAGTGTATCTAATTTAGAGTATTAATGGATGCTATAGTTATCCATGTATTCTTTTAGGTGGATATCAAATCTTTAGTCTTTCTAATGATGCACCTACACTTATACCAAACATGAGTAGGTTACAACCAAGAGGGAGAATGAAGTAGACCTGTATTCAGAATGATATGGATTTCCCTTTTGAATGTAAACCTTCATAGACATGTTTTATATTTATCAAGAAAGGTCACACCCACACATTTTTCCCAGACATATAGGCCACTCATCAAACAATCCATAGGATTGATGTCACAATCTAACTATTAATGTCAAAGTATTTTTAGGAAATGATTTGAATTTTGTTATAAATACAAACTTCATATGATTTTATTATTAATTATACATCAATATTCTAATGTAAATATTATAATTTTATAGTCATAATAAAATATTTTATTTAAATTAAATGGTTTAAATACTTAATGTATTAAAAAAAATTATACTCATGTAATATATTATGATAGAGAAGGTTCTCTTATCTTCCTTGTAGTCTCATGTCTCACTTCTTATGCTATCATAAAGACCTATTCATCGTCTTACTATATGAATATCACATAATTTCCACCATGATTCAATTATAGAAGCTATTTTTATATACCTCTAACATTTTGGATTTCATGGAGTTGAAATGCGTGACTTCAAGACCATCGATCATCATTAGAATGTTTCATTGGCAAAGAGATGGTGACCAGAGACCGTTTCATCAAAAATATGTGGATGTCTTAGACCAATGGTTTAATTTTATGGGTTTCAATGTCTTTTACTATCATTCATGTCACGTTCACCATTTTTATCTCTAATGGAAACTCTCAACGACTCCTACATCCAAAAATGAGTACAGATTTTCTTTCCAAAGGTAGGTGGTCCTTTGGTGTTTTAGACCCAACAATGCTTATGAACTCACATTGGTCAATAGGATAGAAGTTCAGGATCATGAAACCCTTTATATGTGAATTTTTTCCTACTATTAGACTCTATTATAGATTTAAGACATGTTTGAGAATCTCTTCCTAATCCTAATACAAAACCGATTACTCTAAAAAAATTTAAGATTTGAATCCCCCTATGTGAAAAGGGAGGTCTATTAATTAATCCATATGTATATATCTGAGGTTATCCATATATTTCCCCTTAATGGGAAGTTTTTTATATATTGAATCCATATAACTGGACACTCTGAAGTTTGTTTTTATATAGGGAGGTGATTAATATTTTGAGGATGAGATTGAGCTGTTGTGAGGTGTCATACCAATCCTTGTTATAATAGGAATCAAAACCCACATAGTTTTTTAAACCCATGAAATTTAATGTCATATAGAAAGGATATATATGTGGGCACTTAGCCACTAGGTATTGAGGTCGAACCTTAAGAAGGCATTCTAAGTATCTTGATTATGGCAGTAATCATAGTCAGCATAGTTCTATCACAACCTTGTGACTTATAAGGAGGTGGGTACCCTTGTATTGGGCAGTCATATCATGACACTTATTATAGATTACAAGCTGAGGATTCCCTAGTTGGTGTATATTCACGATGTTAATGATATGATCATTAAAAATCCCCAATCCCATGTGGTCCATTATCGGTGTGTGAAACAAGGGATAATAATTAATTAATATCAATACATATGGATAAATTACTTATGTATTGGGAAATCCATTTGGATGGTTAATATATAACTCGGGCCTTTGGAAACTATCCTACATATCATGGTTTTGTAAGGAATTAGAGTTGTAATAGTTTAGTTGCCTTCTCGAACCACTAGTGAATGAGGAAGAATAATCATCCCATGGGAGTGATTGGGTCCTGATGGTTAGAATAGAAGATATATAAAGGGGATTATACTGAGGTGGATACCTATTTTTTCTCAGGACATAGAAATTCATCCTATGTATCCTAGTTATGACAAGAATCAAGGTTCTCATAGTTCAGTTTGATCATGGCTTACATGTTGAGGTTTCCATTTGGATATTTTATATGGAGCTCAAACCTTAGGAATGAATCACACATATCATGTTTATGGAAGGAATTATAGTTCTCATAGTTTAATTTGATTAGGTGTTACTCACTGAGGTTTCCCTTTGGATATTTGTTATGGAGATCATGCCTTTGGAAGGCATCCTATGTATCCAGGTTATGATAGGAATAAGAGTTCTCATAGTTCAATTTGGTCGGGGCTTACACGCTAAGGTTACCCTAATATGGGGTAGTAATATAATGAATTTTTTCAGGGATTACACTTCAAGTCTAACCTTATATATCCACTGGAAAAGGTTATCATGTCCTAGGATGTCATCTTGACATGTCCTAATTGTTCACCTGACATGTTTGAGGATGCATTGACATGTCCTGGTTGACTAATAGACATGTCCAAAGAAAATCACATGATCAAATTGACTTATCTGAGGGACATTTCATGATCTGAATGACATGTCCAGAGGACATCTCAAGGTCTTGATAGTTTTCTTGGAGATCATCTCCTGACCTAGATGTCTTTTCTGGAGCACATCACATGACTAAGGATGAAATGTATGGAGAGTGTCATAGGACCTAGCTGACTTTTTCAGAGAACGTCACATGATCTGGGATGAAATGTATGGAGGACATCATATGATCCATACTAACATGTCCATAGGATGTCATATAATCTAGGATGACATGTTTGTAGGGTGCCACATGACCTAGATGACTTTTTTGGAGGACGTCACATGATCTTGAGTGACATTTCTAGAGGATATCACATAACCTAGGATGATATGCCCTGATTTCAACGTGAGACCTAGTTGACTTGTCCTAGTATTTCAACATAAATTTGGAATTATGTCTAGATAATATCAAAATATTTGGATGAAAATCCTAGGGGACTTATCAAGACTTGGGTAGTATACTATAGGGTTTTTTGGCTTTATTTGAAATGTACAAGGGACTTCACATGATACATGTAACGGCCCAAAATTTTGAATAAATCTTGTTCCCTAATTTCGTGTGTTATTTTATTTTATTTTTATACTCAACAAAAATGTTTTATTTAATAAACATGATTATAATTAAAATGAGACCCGTGGGTTTTGACTGTTATATGAACATCGGTCAATATGACCGCTGTGAACAAAATGTTTTGATTATTGTCTCTAAATATAAGTAATATTGGTTAATTATTATAGAATGAAGATTTGATGGCCTCACCTAGTAGTCTTGGACCGATCGAAGCCCATCTAACAGAGCTTGGGAAGGAGGTAGCACCATTGGGATTTTCTCTGGACCAAATCCAAGCCGAACTCTATCATGTGAAGCTAGAACGGAATCGTCTTCGCGAGAAGTTCAAACTGATAGAAATTACTACTCGGGCAATGTTGACTGAGCCACCCCAAGATTCTATCACCCTAGCACACCTCACTCTTAGGTCCTATGCTGGTATTATAAGGGGCTATGTAACGAGACCGTAACTGCCTTGTGTAATCCTTGTTTTAAATAAAAATTGGGATTTCTTATTATGATGATGTTTATGAATTTTCAAATGACCGGATAAATATAGTATGCATATTTTGGATGAATTTTAGAAAAAAGATATTTTAAAAATGTTTATGTAAACCTTAAACAATTAAAAATGTGTAATGATTTTCAAAAGATGGTCTTCTACAATTATGTTCAGTACGAAATTTGGAGTCTAATAAGATCAACTTGATTTTTGATGAATAGTAAATTATGAATAGTGATTTTAGGATTAGGATTAGTAATGTGACCAAATGGATTAGTAATTTCGCTCAAAGAAAGTTTTAATATAATTCAGACACCTAGATTAAGTAATGTGATTCAATAAAATGGGTAAATAACGGTTTCATAAATTATTAGTCAAGTATTAGTTTTTTCGGATGAATAGTGTTTTTTAATTAAAAATTTAATTAAAAATAATTAGAAAATTATTTTTATAAAAAGGACTTTATTTTTGAACTCAGAGCATCGATATTATGTTAAGGTAATTTTTGGGTATTTTTCTGAAAAAAATGAATTTTCGATGAATAGTGTTTTTATTTAAAAATTAAATTAAAAATATTTATAAAAATATTTTTATAAAATGGATTTCATTTTTGAAATCAGAGCATTGATATTTGGTTAAGGTGAAATTTTGGGATTATTCTGAGAAAGTTGAATTTTCAGTGAATAGTAAAAATACAGTTTTAGGGTTTCGGTATGTTTAATGACATCATAACTATGTCATGATGATGTCATGAGATCTTTTAAGGGTTGTCCGGCCATGGGTGATGAATTATTGTTTTGGGGGCCCCATGTGGCCTAACTCCATGATAAATGCCAAGGGAGAGCACATGGGTTTCAGAAAAGCACATGTGAGGTGTCCCTTGGCCATTAATGCCTTGTCCCCTCACTTTCCCTATAAATACCAAGCCCTCCTCTCATCCATTCGACTCCCCACTCTTCCCCAACGAAGTTCTGGTCTCATTACCTCCCAAGGAGTCCTCCCAAGGTGCCCCCAAGCCCTCAAGGTCCCAACCTTTGAGGTTTAAGAGTTACATTTTAAGGTAAGGGATCTGACCTCTCTCTTTCTTTTCAAGTAATCTCTTTTATGTCATTTCTTTTATGCTCCATATTATTATGTTGGAGGATGCTCTTTTATATTCATACTACTGCCCATTTCATTTTCATATGATGAGAGACCCCCCTTGCTCTCATCAAATCGTTTTAAGAATGTTTAAGTGGCGCCGTTAGGCTGCCGAATTTTTAAGGGATTCTTTCACCTTCCTCGTTTTCAAGTTCTATTTTCATCCAAGTCTTTCATGTTCCTTTTTATTATGTTGGGGTATGATCTCTAAATTTATCATACTGATCTTTTATGGTCATATTATGAGAGACCCTATTTGACCTCTTCAATTCATTTTTGTTGAAATTTAAGTGGCGCCGTTAGGCTGCCGAATGTTTAAGGGATTCTTTCACCCTTCTCGTTTTTCAAGTTCTACTTTCATGTCAAGTCTTTCAAGTTCCTTTTTGTTATGTTGGGGTATGATATCTATATCTATAATACTGGACTCTTATGTTAATATTATGAGAGACCCCATTTTATCTCTTCAATTCAGTATTTTGAAGTTTTAAGTGGCGCCGTTAGGCTGCCGAATTTGTAAGTGATTCTTCCACCCTTCTCATTTTTCAAGTTCGATTTTCATGTCAAATCTTTCAAGTTCCTTTTTATTATGTTGGGGTATGATCTCTATATCTATCATACTGATCTCTTATGATCATATGATGAGAGACCCTATTTTATTTGTTCAATTCATTTTTGTTGAAGTTTAAGTGACGCCGTTAGGCTGCCGAATTTTCATAAGAGAAATCAAATTTCTGTCTTCCTTCCATGTTTTTCATTTCAAATGGTATGTCCTTGAAATTGCATCACCATGTCCATATATACTTCTTATTCTGTCCCTATACTGTTTTATGGTTCAATTATGATTGTTCGACCCATGTCCCCTCTCTTTTCAAAGTTTTCTAAAACCGTGTAACATAGCCGTTATGCTGCAGAATTTTCGTCTCAAAATGCCTCTCTTTTCTCAAAATTATTTTATGTTATAAAGTGAATACTCAAAGATCCTACTTCTACAGGGGTATTCACATATATATAAAAATGTTCTATTTTAAATTCTGGGATATACATACATGATACCCGCTTTCCCTTTCCGTGGGTTTAAAGTAACTTAAAGATCATGTCTTTAAAGCAGTTTTTAAAACGTTATGATTATGAAATGAAACACATTTATTTTATGCTATATGGGTTATTTATGGAATGTTTGATGATGATATATGTGGCTCACATGATAATAAAGGCAAATTTAAGGGTGCGCCCTGATAGCGCTCCAATGCATTGGGTAAAGACTTAATCTCTAGAGATGACCATTTTAACGACGCCTTGGTGAATAACCTTGGTAATTTTTAACGACACCTTGGGGATGGACCTCGGTGAAACGAAACGATTTTCAATATTAAATGTTGCAGCCACATCTTCAAGTTATGAAAAAAATGTTATTTTTATTATGAAATGCCTCATGATTTCTTTCTCATGCCTTAAAGTTCTTTTCATGTCCTTATTGAAGTATCTCAAGTTCTCATGTAAAATGTTTCTCTTGTTTCCCTTATTGGGCCTTCTGCTCACCCTTTCTTTTGATGTATTTCCCCAGGTTATGAGATGCAGTAATGAACCTAGGATGAACTTAAGGAGAATTCTTTCAAGTGTTTAAGAAGAGTGTTTTTTTGATCTCTTCATGTATTATGTTCCTGGTTTCCAAGACACTAAACCTTAAAGATCCTCAGTTTTGTGTAATGAAATGAAAGTTTATGTTATAAAAAGATGGGATGCTATAATACAAATAGTATGTTGATGGAATGTCGCATGACTTGAGCAACATGTCCCAGTTTTGTCACAAGATCTTAGGTTGTCTCCTAAAGCACATGAGGATCGGTGTATATGTTATTCACATAGGTCTCCTATATTTTTTTCTTTATCCCATCCTTTATTTAATATATTACTCAGGTTTTTCTAATGCTAAATTATTTTAAGTTTTATATGGCCGAACCGACATACAAGACCCCCTTTACATAATTTGATAAATATGAAATAATTCCTTAACATGATCACAAATGATCACATGAAGTGACTCTATATTCCTCATGATCCCTTTGGTTATTATTAGATTTTTTACTTGGTGGAATAAATTTTCAATCACATGATTGGACACTTCGAGAAGTCTACTACTGGTCTCCCATGTGTGATCAATCGATGGACGCAATTTTGTGATGATAGGGGGGATTTATAGGTCTCACAAACCCATTTAAACTCTAACTTGTATTGAATGTATGTCATATATTTGATATATATTTTTTGAAGGGTTTTTATGTCACATGCTTCACATGATCCTACTGCGGGTTATTTTGGTGGTGTCACATGATATTTAATGACCATGTGAACATTCTACCTTTTTATTTGTATTAGACCCAAGTTGATCAAATGGATTTTGATTGACCATGTGGGCATGTCAAGGGGATTCCACAAGGTAAGGCTGACATGTATATGGGTCTTCAAAAGATCAAGAGGCATGTGCAAAGGTTTTCATAAAATTGAGGATAATGTGGATGGGGTATTTTATGAGACAAATGTTTCTTTCTAGGGGTCCTTCCTAAAATATGACCGACATGTTTAAGGACCATTATGAGATCTGGATGGTTATTGAGGGGGTCCTCATGTGATAGAATGTGAATTCCCGAGCATATGAACCCTTTCACATGAAGGACAGTGTATCCTCACTCCGAAAGAATATTCCACCTTTTACCCTTTTATTTCATTCCTTATTTTCCAAGGTTTGGGGTTCTCATGAAGTTGTGCAAGTGTTGTTGAAAATAAACAATATCCCTATCTATAATGTGTCGCATAACCAAAAATTGGTCTTGTAGTGATGCACGAGCTTTTTCATAGACATCTATTTATTTGTATTTAGAGTCTACAAGGCCTAATGTGAATCAAAGATGTGTCCAAAGTCTTTTTTTATGATGAAAGTGACACAAAAATGACTTCATGTGACAAAAAAGACATGGCACCAAAGGATTTGTGGTTTATTGTGATCTGTTTAAGTGCATAACATGAAAATAAATTTCTACAAGAGGCTTCCACCTTCTTCATATTTTTTCCTTTATTTTACATGGTTTTTTGACCCTATACCATTGGTTTTATTTAAGGTTTCTTCATGATCAATATGTGATCTTGTGATTGCAGACTCGCCTTGTCCTAATCATTACCTCTACTTGTCCACGGGGTATCACATAATCAATGACTGATCTTTTGTCAGTGTGTGATAATCATCATAGAAAGATCCCCTAATTGTCTTATAGATCTGTAGGGGCATCACAAAATCAAGTGTACATGTATGAGATGGTTCATATGATGATGGTCAAATACCCACATTCTTTCATGTGATAAGGTGGACAAGCTCTCAGGGCTCAGTGGTGTCTTGTGAACTGTATGATCGTTTCACATGAATATCAATGACTATATAAGGTCTACACCTTTGAATATTTTTATCCTTTATTTTACAAGGTTTTTTTGATGGCTGTTAGGACTCAAACTATTTAAGAAGTTTCATGACTCAGAGTAACTCATCTAGAAGTTACTGTATAATCAACAAATGTCATGGAAACTTTTTTGAGAACTAGATGATTTTCCAAGGGGATCTGTTTGATCTCAAGAAGATCATACAGTACACATGAATCATTTTCATGACCTTCTTAAGGCCATGAAATTTCATGTACTTTGTAAGATCATGTGATCCACATGTTTTAGCCAATTTATCTTCCTTTGCTGTGCAGATAGAACAATACCCATGACTTAGGAATTTTTCCTTTTTATATTTTCCAATGATCATTTAGAGGGAATAAAAAAACTATTCCCGTCAGGAGTGACATCCTCAGGGATGAGGGCTCAGTTCTAAATAAAGTAAAAGACTACTTGAGTCTTTGGGGATTCCTTTAATTGGTGTCTTGGGTGATTTATGGTCTTCTGGGTGACCATTGGTATTACGCAGAATGCCCTATATATTGGGTAATAGAGGGGATCTCATTCACCACTTAGTTAAACTATCAAGATCTCCTGTGATTTTATTCCATCACATGATGTATTCATTTGAACTCTAGAAAGAACAGATCATGAGACCTATTCATAAGAACTTGTCATTGGATCTGTTTGTTAAGGCTGATTCACAAGAACTGCTTTCATTGGATCTTTTTTTGAGACCTTCCTTGCCTTAACACTTGTCTGAATCAACCATGAATATATATCTATTAATTTATTGAGATTTTTCCTAAGTACTTGGTAGAATGGACATCTTGTAGGTTTTACATGATATGCTAGTTCAGTTTCATGATCACTTCAATTATTATGTAGATAATGTGACTATGTTACAGTCATGAGATTGTGAGTATTATGAAGGGTTATGTAGTTGAAATATTTCCTTTGAGTTAAATGTTCTATGAGTTATCCATGGGTCATGAAGTACGTGATAATATTATTAGGTCATGTGACTATGAATCCCCTTATGGTTCATACAATAGACATGACACTGCTGGAGTTATGTATTTATTTTGATTGTTTTTTTCATTTTTCTAACATATGCCCGTTAATTTTATTGAAATGGATTCCATCTTATGTACATCTTTTGTTGTAGGTATTATATGACCATGATTTCTAGGAACGATAACGCTAACCCTAAATATCATTTTCATTTTGAAAAATATGTTTTGAAGAGGATTCTCTCATCCAAACTTCAAATCTATCATTTATCACATCGGCTTCCCCTGTATGGGTTTGGTCTACTAGATGATATTTACATCCCTTGTCCTGACTACAATCTTCCAACTTTCTTGGTGTTAAATTCCTTCAATTTTATTTAGAATACATTTTCTAAGGATGTCCAATTAGTTATAGAACGGTCCCAAGGGTTGTATAATATATTGGAGAACTCACCTCTAGGTATAGAAACCGTGATTTCCACCACCAACTCATTACTCAAATATATTTGAGTATACTTGTTTATTATTTTAACAACCATAATAGTGGCTGGATCTGGAAATGGGATATACAACATAGAAATAATGTTTATGATAAATTGACATGTCCCTTGTGGGTTAGAAAAATATTTTCATAATTTTCCAACCAGCTACATGCTATTTGTCTATATGAAGATGTATGTGTTCCTCAATTTTTTGTTTACTATTATTCATATCTTCTTAAAGGATTTATTAGTCACTGGTGACCTAGTACCTATTCATTCTATCTATCCCAAGGTGAAGCATGAACTAACCTTTGGGATATCTATCGATTGGGTGGGATACCACCCATTGGGGAAATATATGATGAGTTCTTCCCTACTATGGACTTATCAGATGACCCTGCAAAGACTCCAATTTTATAAAGGTATATTCTCAACATTGTGAAATACAAGTTAAGAAATGATATGAATATTCTCTCATTCATGACTTTTAGATACTAGATCAACATTTTCATCTATCATAGTGAAGCTCGACCGACAACTATATTCCCTCACTGGAGCCCTTCTCGGTAGGTTCGTGATAGTTTAGTCTCCTATTGAGAAATCCTAGAAGGTGAGGAATATAACACATATAGATATCAGGTGATATTAGAGATATCACCAAATCGTAGGCTTATGGGTTTCATTGATATGTTCTTGAAGGTATGTATTTTCTTGGATGGGTATGCATGCCTAGGTTTATGAGTTGGCATATAGATAATGACAACTCGACTAGAAGAGGGATGACCTCCTAACCTGTTAGTAGTAAATATTTCATTCCTCTACTAGCACTTGGTCTATATCTAATAGGGAAATATCCCATATATAATTGGTGGTCCTTTCCAATTTTTATTTAGCTAGACAGGGGATAATTTTCACTGCTATAGATATCACAACACTACAGGGATCCTTGGAGCCGCGTTCTGCCCATGCTACTAAAAATTTATAGGGATGAAGAAACTTTGTTAGGTCCTAATGAAGTGGATAAAATTCGTATCCAATCTGAACATTTCAATTTTATACCTTATACCGAACTGTATGGGATAATTATCGACAATGGTAGTGGCTCTCTCAATGAGCAGTCATATAATTTATCTCTTCCGGATGGGGTTGTCATATCCTGGAAGGATGAGTTGATTATTTATGAGAAGCATACCCCATATTGGTTTTCTTTTTAATTTGACTACATTCAAAGGGTTTCCCTCATCCATTCAACCAATGTGTGTGGATAATGACATCCAAATGTTATCCACCATTATTATCTTATACTGGTATGTGAATATACCAATGTCGAGGTTATTATTCCACCTATTGGAACACCTATCTTCCTGGATTATGATTATTCCTAGGTTTGGGTGGAAGCCTATATGGGTGGTGTTATGAATAGACTGGTCTATCAAGTGGATAAACCATGTGCCTTACTGAATCCTTTTTCTGTAGAAACAATGGAGCTGATTTTATATTCGAGAAAGTCTTCAAGGAAGCATCCCCATACTAATGATGACCATCCTATTAGTGGGAATTTTTTTGAGGAAGAAAGTCCTTTAGGAGATGAATATTTTTAGAGAAGTTTATATGGAGCTTTATTTTTTTATTCTTCATCAGTTCAGTCAGTTGTTTCACTATTTGATGTATCTACTCTAGCAGTGGTAGAGGACCAGACATGGAACATGCTGATCTAGTAGTAGATTCATACCTTGACCATTGAAATTCCCTTAGAAAAATTTCATTATTAAGAAGAAAATATTTACCAGCTCTTTCAAGATCATAGGGTGGGTGGATTTTAGTTCCAACCATTGTATAACATCATGCAACAAATCATCTTGACACAAAAAGAGATGGATACTAGTGAGAGGGGATTTCATGATTTTAAAGAGAATCCCCTAGATGAACTAATGAGGGAAGCTTCAGTGGTGTTGGAATAAATCCATAAGATCATATCTGATTTGCATCCAAAAAAGGATACCTTGACTGTATATATAACGAGACATGAGTAGACCATAGATCTCTCAAATTATGATCTTTTGGAAACATCCTCTTCATTAGAAACTACTTATAAAATATTTAAGGATTTGTTTACTCTTATCGAGACTCATCACCCTCAGGAAACATTAGAAGAAGAGGGGTAGGTGGTAATTTGGTGTTCCATTAATGATTCTTGTCAGACACTTTCCGATTTGGTTAGATCATCTGATCAAAATTTATCGTAGTTTTATTATTAATGTATTTTCTTATTGAATCCTTAGAGAGGATAAGAAATGTGGAAACCCCTCTTTGGTAATTATTTTAATGAATATATCTTACAAACTATATATTTCATCTTCCAATTGTTTTTTATTCATGATGTTCATGATATTTCATTGATATAATGTTTTATAGATCATCTATAATTCCCTTACTTCACATAATATCAAGTAAACCTGAATACCTATATTTGAATGTTTAAACCATAATGGATTTTCCTTGGAAAATGACCATGAATTCCCACCAACATGAGATTACTAATTGATGTATCTTCTATATTTATCTTGATATTACCTATTTCAAAAAAGGATAATTTGTGTAGAGTATATGTACTAGGGAGATTTGGATGTTTATTTTGGATTAAGTTATTAGACTTAGAGAGAGTAACTTGATTTTTACTAAGGATATATGATGGGATAAAAAATATTTGTATCTATTTTTTTCACATTGCGTAAAATTTTTCCTATGTTTCATATAGGGGAAGTATTAGAAGGCATAGAATATACTTTTTAACAAGCCATCCTCTTACGTTTTTTTGGTCTAACATGTTTTTTTCCTTTTTTGTTATTGAAAACTAAATTATTAATGTATTTTAGTTTGGGGTCTTCTAGATCAGAATTTATATATCTATAGTTTTAGTGTATTTTATCTTGGATGTTATATTATTTTTGTTTAAAACAAAATCATTTTGTGATTTAGTTTGGGGTCTTCTAGTTCAGACATTCTATTGCATTAGTTTTAGGGTCATTTATATTAGACCTTCTATTGATTTAGTTTAACATCTTATGGATCATACCTTATGTTGCTGTATTTTAGGATCTTCTGGTTCATACCTTCTATTGTTGTATTTTAGGGTCTTCTGGATTAGACCTTCTATTACTATAGTTTAGGGTCTTCTAGCCCATACCTTCTATTACTGCATTTTAGGGTCTTTTGATGCAGACCTTCTATTTCTATAGTTTAGGGTCTTTTGGATTATACCTAATATTTCTGTAGTTTATGGTCTATTGGCATGGACATTATATTCCTATTATTTAGAGTATTATGGATCAGATCTTCTATTATTATATTTTAGGGTCTTATGGCTCGTACCATGAGATTCCATATAGTTTAAAGTCATGCTGTCTGGACTTGATTGATGAATATGGAATATGGGGAAGACCTTCTAAGGATGAACAAAAATACCCTAAGGTTCTGAGTTCTTCTGTGATGTTTCTAGGGATCATGAAGATGGGAGTTACTTTCCTACAAGGAGGAGGTACCTCTGGTTTGTAGGTCAAATCCTTTATGTGTCAATAGCTTTATCAAACTGAGGTGTCTCCACTCTTTTCCAAGGGACATGGAAGATTTTGGATTTGGAATGGATGGGTGGAGAAATTATAGGGAATCTGTTGTCAACCTAGATAATTGGAATATGGGTTGTATAAATCAAGTTCCCAGGAGATTAAATTGATGAATCATGGAATGGGAAATATATATTGGGGGAAACCCAAAACATCCTTTGTTTTTCAGTTCTACCATAGTGTCATCGAGGCTTATAAGGATTAGAGTTCCCTTCCTATAAAATTAATAGGTCTCTAAATGTTTGTTCAAATCCTTTATACATGATTCTATAGGTATTTCAATAATGGTCAAATAGAGTTGATCCCCAACCTTCTTAAAGTGACATGAAAGATTTTTGAAGACTCAAACTTCTAATCAATGAAGAGGGGTAAGGAGAAAAAGACTATATGGGAATGGTTCCTGAACCCTAGGGAAGTTCAGATCTTTATGGGGAGGCTTTGGACCTATTCCATGTGGTCGCAAGTCATGTTACATGGTCCATAAAAAGGTTCTGGAATGGAGTGTTTCATCCCTACTTTGAGAATGGCTACAATACATAGTGAAATAACATCAACGATGTCGAATCTACTTGAAGATTCTTGTTATGAGGATGTAAAATCATAATCCAAAGTGCTTGAGTCATGAGGATGGTATGGGATAATCATATAGAGGATATCCCAAAACACTCTTAGGTGCTGAGTTATACCATGGTGATTTCATGCACAAAATAATCAAAAACCCCTTCATATATGGCCAAGATGTCTCTAGTTTGTAGTAATAAACCCTTATGCATCAATAGAAAGGTAAAAAAGAGTTATCTATTTTACTTTACAAGGGAAAAGAATGGTTTGCGACAAAACAAGGTTCTAAAATCATGAAATGTGATTTAGGGAAATTGTAATATTCTATAAGGGTTCAAGAACCATATAATTTTTGTCGCAACCCAGTGAACATGTTATCACGATGATGGGATGAGAAAAACAATTACTCAAACTTTTTCCTAGACTAGGGGGTCCAGTGAGCATAACATGGATTTTATCAGGGCTATAATATGGCCCCTGTAAACTTTACACCCCATTCATTTATTCTCTAACATTTTCCTAAACTCTAGTTATGAAGAGTTTAGCGAGTAGAGGATTTACTATTTCTCATGCCATGCTTTGTGGGTATGCAACTAGATAAGTTTTGTGTCTCTTTCAATATAATTTTATAGTATTGTGATTTGGACCATCAAAGCCTATAATTTAAGGTCTTATATGTTTGACCAAAGTACATGTAGTTTATGTTCATGATGTATATGGTCCTAGTATGAGGGGAATGTTACATAATAGCTTAATTAGGATGTACAGAATCAAGAGCACTCCAAAAATCCTTCCGAGAGGGAGATGAAAATGTTATAAATCATGGTTTTTGGTTCTTAGGCCATGGGTAATGATATGGAACAATCCTACTGGGGATGGCCCAGAACACCCTAAGGTGCTGAGTTCTATCATAGTGACATCATGATCATAAGGATTAAAAATCCCTTCATATTGGGACAATATGTCTCTGGTTGTTAGGTCTAACACCATATGCATCAATAGTAAGGTAAAATAGAGAGATATTTTTTTTTTCCATTCCAAGGGATATAAAAGGGTTGTGGTAACCCAAGGTACTCAATACTTGAATTTTGATTTATGGGATAAGGTATTTAAAATATGAAAGAAGAACCCCATTATCTAGTTGACCAGGGTCAGGCTCTTATGGTACTTGGATAAGTAATACTTGAATTTTAACTTCATGTAGTAGGACACATCTATCATGAAGTTTTAATGTCATGTGACTAGGAAATTTATCTTGTAGTATAATTCCATGCAGTAAGGAAGTCTCTACTTACTTGTAGTTTAACATCATACTATAAGGATGTGGGAACTGACCAGAAAATTATGCAAGATATCCTTGGGGACACTTTTCACTGGTTGGGGGAATTTAGATTCATGGATCATTTTGATCCATGCACAAGATTATTGGTGGGTAGCCATATTCTAGATCCCTTATTCCATAGATCTATTACATAAAAAATAAAGTTGTATATACATCTAACATGTAAGTGATGTTTCCTTGTTAGGATTTAAGTATCACTGAGATGGGGAGGGGTGAATCAGTGATATCTTTTTATTTTATTATTATTTACTTATGAAACAACCTTTACCTCCTATTAAATATTTGTTTCCCTATTGAAAAAAATCCAAACACACATCCACAAGTACACAAGAATTTAAAAGGTTCACTACTCAACTAGAGTAGCTACATCCTTGGTATGGTTTGGAAACAATCCAATACCACACAATCCACTAGAAACAATCATTTTGTATGGAATACAATGAGTAAGATTTTCCATTAAACTCATGTAGCACTTTAAAAATAATCCAATAGTGTGTGTGATTCTTCTATCAAAAAAATATGCAATAAAATGTTACAGTTCTTCTTGGTAAACGTTCACAACATTGATCTTTCAAAAAAAATCACTTTTCTACCCAGAAGCTGGTAGGAACTATCTTTAGTCCTCCATGAACTGTCCTGCATTCTCTACGAACTACCTATATCATCTATGAATGAAGTTTCACCATGTGACATGGGTGCTTCATAGAACACACATCTTTTTATGGACAATCTCTAATCCATGAATACCAAATTACTTGTGGAACACCTTTTTTACATGGTCCCTTTTCCTTTGCAGGCTACAGAGCCCCATAAACATCTTCCACAAACAATCCCTGTGAACTGTCTCCTTCGTATAAATATTTCCCCCGAAATCTACTTCATAATTCTAAAAATGATTACCATAGTGATGAAAACTTCTTATAAAACTTTATCTGACTTATGGATGATATCAGTGTCATTTATATGGGAAAATGAATCTTTAAATCCTGCGAACCCAATTTACCAAAAATTTGGATGTGGGACAACCTTCAATACAGACTATGTCATACGGTCCTCAAATCACCTTTCTCCCTTTGTGAAGGTTGATATATTTTGAAAAACAATTACCACTTATCATCTAAAAACTATAGATTTTCCATGGACAAAAATATTCCAATAAACTATGATCCTATTACGAACCATTTTCCCCCACCCGGTCCGCATAGCGCACTTCACGGTTTTCATAGTACTGCTATGTGAAAATACTTCCTATCCCGATTTTTATTCACCATTCTTCATAATTAATTTGTGGTCTATGAAATGTTCTTTGCAGTCTGTGAACTATGATCTTATTTACATAAAACACTCCTTTTCCAAGTAACAAAATCCCTCTTTTGAGGCCCAAGAATTTGGAAAACAATGGGAAATAGTGCCACCTTAAAAAATTTCTTTCACAACACCAACTATAACAATTTTCAATCATCTTCTTTTATCAAAAACCTCACCTATCATGATTTTTATCCATTGCTCAATCATATTTAATGTCATTAGATTTATCAAGGGAAGTATTGTAACATTCTTGCCTTATATCATCATATTTCTTTCTAATCAAACTTAAATAATAATGGTATAGCCATTTCTCCCCCTTCCCTTTATAATGATTGCATCAAAAGTTCTCCAAAAAACTTATGATATTTTTAAAATACAGACCATAAAATAATCTTCATACTTAAAAAAACTTTTACAACGTGAATTGATTTATCCGTTTTGTAAAAAAGACAACAATCATGGAAAAAATATTTTCTTACTTCCAATAACCTTCTCTAGCCGACTTGTTCCCAACAGCAAGTAGGGAAAATGATTTTATATGGCTTACCCTTTTCTTGAATAGATGTATATACTTTTTTCCAATGAAGTTTAATGATATGTGACTAGAATATCCATTTCATAGGTCTGGCCTATATGTAGTTAATGGTGAATTTCTAAAATTTCATATACTATGTATGAACCCAAGATTGGAGATTTGGGTGTCTCTATGTATCCTGTTATGTTAGGAATCAACCCATATGTAGTTTTTTCATGGATTCTCCCTACACAGTTATAACCTATAAATAAGGAGGGGGTATCTTTATTGATTATTGTAGATGGACCTAGGATTAGAGATCCGGGCATCACTACGTATCCTATGGAAATAGGAATCAAGACACACAGAGTTCTTGAATAGGAAATGATCTATATAGGTCTGACTTATATACAAAGGGGGGAATTATTCTCATTGATCATTATATCTAGACCCAGGATTGGGGATCTAGGTGTCACTACATATCATGTGATGGCAGGAATCAAGCCAGATGTAGTTCTTGATTAGGAAACACTCTATACAGGTCTGACCCATATATAGTGAGGGAATTGTCCCTATTAACTATTGTATCTAGGCCTAGGATTGGATATATGAGCTTCAATACATATCATATGATGGCAGAAATCAAGACACATATATTTCTTGAGAAACCATGTAGTTTAACCTCATGAAGCAAGGACATAGGTTCCCTAATTTTAAAAGGGAATATCCTAAATGGTCCCAAGAATGGAGTTATGAGAATAACAATGTATCCTATGATGAAATGAATCAAGCCATACATTATTCTATAATATAGGTGTTTTGGGGGACCAAGAGAAAGTGTAGTGGTCTTCTCTGATGATTTATATAGTAATTCATTGTTTTATTTCATGAAAGAGACATCAATCGGGTAGTTTAACTTCATGCATAAAGGACACATAGTATTCCTTTTATGTTCTTTCATCTAGGACCATGATGAACCTCTTGTCAACTAATATGTCTTGGTAATGTGGGGAATCCCGCATCAAAATTCTTAAGCTCATGTGATATATGGTTGGTATGAGAAACAAGGAATGAAAAATTTTCCCCTCACTATATAGAGGCACTTAGAGAAAGGGAAGGATCATTTTGTATCATGTAGTAGCTAGTCAAAGATACAGGATAAAGGTGTGTCTATGTATCTCATTGGAATGAGAATCAAGTCGTACATAGTTCTAGAGAACAGTTCAATTTAGTCTTATATGGAGAGGACATTAGCCATGTAGTTTAATGTCATGTGGTAATGATGAAGGTGACTCAACTTGAAAGATGATAAATTTTGGGAATCCATGCAGTTTTATTTCATGATACGAGGATGTATTCCATATATTTTAAAGTCACGTGGTAAGGAAAAAAGACACAGTAGAGTTTAAAGTATTATTGATAAGAATACTTCTATATAGTTTAGTGTCATGTGGACTGGACATGTTTGTACAGTTTAACATCATGTGACCAAGAAGACAAGATACTAGGTAGTTTAATGTTATTTCTAGGACTTTTTTGTGTAGTTTCACATCATGCGACTAGGAATATTTTGTTTAGTTTAACATCATGATACTAGGATGATTTTTTTTAACGTCATGTGAATAGGACAATTTTGTATTGTTTAATTTCATGCGACCATGATGAGACACATGATGGAAGCTATGAATAATAATTCTTAATAAAACTTGCATTGGTGGGGGGTATGAATTATTCCCTATCTATTATGTCCAGGGAGTATTATATGTTATGAAAAACCTAATGTATTATATAAGGCCCTTCCCATTTGGGTTATATCTTTAGAGGATTATTTCCTATTATAATTGGGATTCTAAGAGCCAATACATGTTCTCATTAATAAAACGAGTGAAAGAGAACCTTTTTATTAAAGGCGTATTAAATCTGATTTTGATAGACTTTGAGGTTGTAAAATTTATGCCACCCATTCTCATTGAGTTTCTCCAATTCATCTAGCCTCCTTTTCAATTTCTCATAATATGAGAGTTTTTCGAAAATAGCTATTCAGAGTGAGGGAAACTTGAATTCTATGGGAAATGTCTCCTTAGCTTCAGACACCAATGAATACAAAGTTTCTTGTTTAGAAGTACGTGTGGTGGTATGGTAGGCCTGTAAATCATATAGGATCTTATTTGGATAATAATTCTTGTCCTTATTCACCATATTTTGGAGTACATATGATAAAGTTTTATTTAAGGCCTTTATTTGTCCATTTTACACAACATGATAGCATGATGAATGATTGGACTTGATGTTGTTCACCTGGTACAATTTCTTCAACTTCTTAGAATATAATTTGGTGCCATTGTTCATCAATATCATATGAGGGACTTGAAATATGGTGATAATATGGGACTTCACAAATTTTATGATATTATTCGTCCTGAATTCCTTGAGGTGTATTGCCTCATCCCATTTGGAAAAGATGTAGATAGTAGTAAGGATCTAATTAAACTACTTAGTTGTGGCTAGGGTATTTGGCCCCACAACATCCATTCCCCATATGTAAAATAATAAGAAATATTTATTTTTATGTAGCAATTATGAGGGTTAATTGATGAAGTGTTCATGGATCTTTCATGTATGAAATTTCTTAGTGAATTCAACATAGTCTTGGTTCATGGTTTTCTAGTAATATCCCATCCTCTTGATTTGGTGGGAGATCCTGGTCCCAGAATGAAGAGAACCATAAGAGCCTGCATGGACTTCTTCCAAAATGGAAGTAATTCCTATTTTTGATATGCATATGAGGATGATTTCATCAAATCCATTATTGTAGATGTATTTTTACTTATTTGGACCACCATGCAGGGTTAAGTTCACTTCTCGATGTTAAATTTGTTCCCTTATGGCTTGGTATGCTGGGAGATTCCAATTTTTGAGGTGACCAATTATTGTCCCCATCCATCCAACAAAGGAAACCATTCATCATAATCTCAAGAAGTGTTAACCTAATTGATTTCTTCCATGTCATAGAAGTTGATTGATGAGACCATTATTCGGTGTGTGATGTAGAAGATCGCTTCCTCCTAATTAGGGTCAGCTAGTATGGTGACTATATTATCCAATGCGCCAATACAAGCATTCTATGATCATGGATATGATACAATGTGGGATGAAAAGGTAATTTTTCCATTAGTCCTTTGATGTAGCTAATGAGTGGGTCCATTTATTCCTTTTTGATGGCATAATCACCATTGTTTTTCTTTATCACCAGCTCTAAATCCCCTTTTATGTTTAGTAGGGTATTTTCAACTATATGGATAGTTATAATCCATCAATGATGGCTTGGTATTAAGAATCATTATTCATGCATCCTTTAGATAGTGAGAAATAGTAGGGAAATTTTATTTTTCCAAATAAACATATACAATCCCTAATCCAACTTTTTTTGTTTTTTAGGTTTTATATTATTTTTTTGATAGGACTTTGAGAGTCGCCATCAAAATACATCTCCCATGTATAAGGAGTGTCATTGGAATAGAAAACCTCTTCATTTAGAAGTTTGGTGTCCACTTGTGTGCTTCATTGATTTGAGTGTTCCACAAGGAAATCCGCCATGTATTTCCCATTCACCAACTTCTATGACAAGAAATGAATGTTGTATTGTTGTAGAATGATCGCCCATCAAGACAATCTCCATTTCAGCAAAGGGTGGACAAGGATGTACTTGAGATAGTCGATACTAGAGACCAAGTGGAATTTGTTGTGTTTTAAATAATTCCTCATATGTTTCACTACAATGAAGAGAATGAGGCAGTTTTTATCGACATCAGAATATCGAGTCTTAGTACCTATCATCATTTGACTAATGTAGTAGAGAATTTTCTCACTTTATGAATCGTTTTTCTATATGAGGTGGGAATGATGTGATCATTAAATGGATACCACATATAATATGAGTGTCTTTACTTCCACCAGCAACATTAGGACTGGTGGGTGCCAAAGTTACTTCTTGATACTCTTTAAGGCTTCTTAGAAGTCCTCATCACATTGATAGGAAATCACATTATTCAATATCCTGGTTAAGGGGAGTGATTTTCTATCTAGGTTGGATATGAAATGATGAATATAGATAAGTTTCCCTAGAATACACCTTAGTTCCTTGAGATTTTGAGGGGTGACATTGTTATAATTTCCCTAGTATTTTTGGGGTCAACCTCAATGCCACAATGGTGTTCTGTAATGCCAAGGAATTTCCTAAAGTTACACTGAAAGTGAATTTCACAAGATTTATCTTCATACTATGCTATTGAAACTTTTAGAAGAATCTTTGAAGGACCTTGAAGTGATCGCCTCACTGTCAGGATTTGATAACCAGGTTATCAACATAACATTTAGCTATTCATTCCAAGAAGGGCTTAAAGATATAATGCATCACACATTTATAAGTATCAGCAGAATTCTTTAATCCAAAGGGTATAACCTGATAAAAAAATATCCCCTAGTGTACTATGAAGGTAGTGGATTCCTGATCTTCAGGGTCCATCTTTATTTTATTATACCATGAGTACCCATCCATGAAGGAAAGATCTTGGAAGCTAGTAGTGTCATTGATCAAGTGTTCTGTGATAAACAATGGGAAATTATCCTTCAGGAAATGTTGATTAAGGGCTTTAAAATATTTGTAGACCCTAATCTTTCCATTATTTTTCTTGATAGGGATGATTTTTTAGATCCATATTAAGTATTTCACTTATAAGAAAAAGTTGTATTTGATCAATTTTTCATCTTTTGCCTCTACATTTGTAGCATGAGAGGGGTGCATCCTCCTGGATGCCTGCTTGAATCCTCGATGGTCATCAGGCAAACCAAGGTGGTTTATAACCACATTTGGATTCAGTCTTGGAATTTCATTATAATTTCAAGATAACACACAATGATTTTGCTTTAAAAATGCAATATACATCTCTTTCTACTTGAGAGACATGGAGGTACTAATCAATGTAGGCATTGAGTCATATTTCATTCCAAAATTTAGTTTTCTAATCTCATCAATGTTGGTTGATACATCTTCCTTGAATACATAAGGGGAATTTATGAGGTTGTCCTATTCTTCTTCCACCACTAATTCCATGGAGACATTTTTATATGATGTAGGAAATATGAGGGAATCTCTCACTTTTGGGATGAGGGAGTCCATGGGAAGAGATATTGTCATCCCCTACTACTAGAGTCATTATAGAGAGATTATGGAGATGATTTTACTTCATGTTGTTTCTAGAGACAAACGGATCATGGACATATATGATTAATTCTACTTCCTCAATTTGGTTTATGGAAAGCATGTAGTCGTTGTTGAGTATACTCCAAGGATTTTTAGGGTCAGTTTTCAAGACATTGGTGGCTATATTTTTTTATATTTTCATCCATTGTTGGTTTTTTTACATTCCTGTTATATAAAACTAATTAAACATATGTGTCTTCACAAGTCTTGAAGGGAGATCCTTCACCATGTAGTATACCAAATTTTCCATCAATAGAGTATTTCAAACAGAGATGGAATGTTGAAGGTACCTCCATGTTGTTGTGGAGCCAGAGCCTTCTACGAAGGTCATCGTATGTGGTGTCTTACTACATAACCAAAAAATCAACATTAGATGCAAGATCCCAAAACTGATATTTGTGCTTGATGTTCCTAAGCGGTCTTTTCTCACACTTATCATAAACTTAAATGGTCAGTTTTGTGAGATACAAATTCCCTTCGATATATCTAAAATGTCAGAGGGTCTGAATCAGGATGAGATTGATCCTGGAACGATTATAAATATGATCCATTTGGATGTTGACATTTTTTATTCTTCCTAACATATATTGGCATATGATGTGTTTCTGGATGACCTATTCATGATCCTACTACATGAACAAGATGGAAATATGGAATTCTGATGGCATGGTTTCCACACAATAAACCTCTGCTGCATCAACTTCTATCTTGAACTCCTATGGGATCTGGAGGTATTCAACTATTTCCTCCACGATTTATTTTTAAATATAGAGGGAATATAGAATTAGGACCTTGACTATGATAACCACCAGTTGTTGTAAAATTATGTACCTTTTTTCTCAAGTTCAGTGCTTCCTGAGGTAGGGTTTCTCCTTAATATGTGGTTTATGAGATGAGTAACTTCATGTGAATGGTCTGTGTGATTATGGTTAGATTTTGGGGGCATCTTTTTCTAGTTTTTTATGTCATAACGGCCTTCCACATTGTATGGGATAATCAGATAATCACACCCTCACTTGGTGGTCATGTAAGATGACTGGGCATGGATTCCCACTAGAGAGTTTTGAAACACCTCCATATCCCTATTGGGCTTACTGGAGTGCTTTCCCATGGGTCTCAGCTACATATATTTCCTTTGTGGGGATGTGACCAAAATATTTCCCCCCCCCCGTGATGTCCTCTTTATCCTATATTCCTATGCATGCAACCTCATGTTCCCCAATCAGGTTTGGGGAACTCATAATTAGAGAAATATTCATCATCTAAGAATAGCTATGCCAAGTGTATCATATTAATATAAAAAAATATGAGCTATTTATCCAATGATGTTTCTATTTTGTGGTATTTTTTACATACTTCAAATTTTATAGTGAAGAAATTTGTAAGAGTCAGAGCATACATCAGATCTAAAAATGACTCTTCCTACCATGTCTATTCATGTGTCTAATGATCCCATCCACCATCGAGAGGAATATTAGATGTATCCTACCAAGGTAACAAGACCATTATGGTTCTGAAAAGTTGAACTCTTAGGGTTTCATGATCTCAATTAACTATTTTTTGAGTTATCCAATTGTCTAACTTCTTCCCACACTTGGACAAAACTTTTTTCCAATCATCCACTTATTTTGACTAGGCAACGATTATGAAGGTCACTTGTTCCAGGGAGTTGTAGAACCTAACCTATCTATAATCAACAATGATTTGAATCATGTATTTGATGATGAATACATCCTAGATTTTGTGACCCAACCTTATATGGAAAGTGAAATAGTCAAGATGGTTGGTGAGGTTGTCCACATTAGGCTTCTTGGTCTGCAGCAGTTTGAGTTGGTTATTATCCATGGTTGTAAGGAAATAACTAGGTACTTTTTCATTCTGAAGGGAATATGTTTTATTCATCCATTACTTAAATAATGGGTGACCCTGATCTATTTTCACTTCTTGAAAAGGGAGATTTTGTTGTTGTTTCCAATCAACAGGAAGTTCCAGGGGATTTGGGACATTCTTTGGTGCTTAGATGGGAATTGCTACTAGTTAGAGGGTAACAATTATAGTCTCTACATGGATAAGCCTTTTCCCCTATGATGAAGGAATGATATATGATTTAGCCTAGGTCCATTGAATGGATTCTTCCAAATTTTTTGTGAATTTTTAAAACTCACAGAACCCCCATGATATTTCATTAGTATCAGATGTGTTTACAGATCATCCTAGATATTTTCAACACAAGTTCAAGTAATTTATCTTATAAGAGAGGGATGTTGAGAAAATGGATGAAACCTCTACATATGGCTATGAAGTCATATTCCCTCTTATTTTTATGTCTATTTCAATTATTCAGGTTGACAATTTTCATTTTCCTCAACGTGAAGCTGAACTGGTCAATGAATTGATGACAAAGGTATTCCCATCCTATGAAAGATCCTACTATATGGATATTGTACCAAACAAAGTCTAGCCCTATCAGAGTCTATAAAAATAACCCCATATTTTCACCTCCTACTAATCTTTAGGGACCATCATTAGACCACATCAGGACACGAAGTGAGTGAGATATTGTTCGGGGTCTCTCACGCCATCAATCATGGAAGATATAGGATTGCCGAAATTGGGGGTGGGGGAGAAAGTGTAATCATAACATTTAGGATATGTATTATTATTAAGATTCATAGGTTCATGTATCCCTTCGATAACTTCTGTTCAAGTATCCATGGAATCGATGGTATTGAGAAATTTCCAAGGTACTGTAGTCTGAGCCGCCTCCCATCTATAGGGAGCGGCCAAGGCCTAATAAGGTAGCCCTATTTTTGTTTCCTTCTAATTATCAATTTTTTCTAAGACTAAATGATTCCCCTGGAGATAGAGAGTATGTTTCTATAATCAAGGGAATTAATGATAATTTTTGACTTCCACATTTATGTATATCGGCTACCTAGATCTGGAGTTGGTATGACATTCAAATGCTACTCTTTTACATGGATTGGATCTTTCCAGATGTATGGAAGGAGGGATATTCATTTCTACCTGAAGATGATACCCAGTGGCAATGTTTCACTTGAGTAGATCCTTGTTTAGTTGTCTTAGAGTTTTTATCTCATTCTAATATTGTTTCATTTGGTCCTATTTGGAAGGAATGTAGACTCTTTTGGGTGAAAGGTGGGATATTACCAATTATTTCCCTTTATCATTGGTATTATTCCTCCATATGAGTGGAAAATCAATATTTAGAGCTTCTAGTTTTTAGATCCTCCTATATATATGAGTATGTACGACCTCATTTGGTTCTTCCAAATCCTTATCTTAGGGTTTATATTTTGTATTGTGTCCCTCTATATTTTCATTTTGATCCACATTATCTATTATAACGATGGTGATGAAATTCACATAGGTGTATCAAGAAATGGTAGTTGTCCCATTATTTTCAACACAATTGGATGATTCTATACTAATTTCATTAGGGTTGTTTCTTGAACCCTTGTCCATATTGGAACTTTTTGCCTTATGACCCCAGCGGGGTTTGATTTCCTTCTCCATACGCTCCCCCCATCTTGTCATATGAGTAGTGAAATTGAGGGAGTTTTCAGTCCAAATTTCTAAAGGGGTCCCAAATAGAAAAGTTTTATCTTTTAGTGGGATGATTATATGGGGTTCTAACTATTGATATTTACCTCCCAACCTAGAGAAGTTTGATTCCCTATGCGATGATGATGCTGATGAAAATTCCCCCATCCCTACAGGCTAGGGACTAATTGGGGCCACCATTGGTATTTTTTGATCATTTTTTGAGGATTAAATGGTTAAAGTCAAGGATTTGATGAATCTTATGATAGATATTGAGATTTAAATTCCCCTAGCCTAGCGAGCTAGGGTTTATCTAGAACCGTAGTTGATTTCCCTAGGAACTTCTTAGGGGATGATGAACCTGGTGATGGAGATTGAGATATAAATTCCCCCAGACTAGCAGGTTGGGTTTTTATGCATCTTGTGCTAATATATAATAGATACTATTAGGTATTTCTGATCCAGGGGGAAGAGGCCATGATAGATATTCCCCCAGCCCGATAGGTGGGGTTGTCTCCTGGATAGATGTTATGGCGGCTTCTACTATGATGTGTTTGATGTGGAATAACTATGCTCATGTAGGATTTGGGTGAAATGGAATTCCATGAGGGGATTCATTTTCTATAGGAAGTTGTTTGGTTGACCGAAACATCAACTTTTGTGTCTGAAATTCATTCTTTTTTTTATTTTAGGGGTATAGTTCAAAGACCTATTGGCTGTCCTCCCCCTCTATTCATGATGTATTAGCATCATTTAAGCAGGGGTATTCAGTTTTTGTGACCAAATGACTTGAATGTTACCCAGTACCCTAATCTCTCATGAGGCTATGAAATTATAGGAAACCATATATAGTGTGTTATTCTATTTTAGGGGCATAATAAAATTCAATACTCTAAAATTTCTCCATCCTTGAATACAGATACATGATGTGGCTTCGACGATTAGTTACAGAAGAGTTTTGATGCAATAGAGGGACGTGTGTTGTAGATTTTCACTGTGATTTTTTGGTTTTGGGTACCAAGCCCTAGAGATAGCATCTATGTCTAGATTAAAATAGAGTATCTTGATGGTCTGAAGGTGACCCTCAAATTCAGGATAAGGGTGGTTCCTATCCATCAGTCACTAATGTGTTGCCAATATATTTTGGTGTAGAAAAGCAAGCACTCCTTCTCTAGCTCATCCGGGATCTCATAGTCCGAAGTGGAAAGCATCCAGAACATGTTGGTGAGGTTGTTTCCAGCTAACTCTCTACATATATCAATGTTAGATTCCTCTTCATCAGACTTACATGCATCCATATGTCCTAACCACAAAAGGTTCTTCATGGGGTCACCTAATGACCGGAGTAGAGTGTTGTTGATGTATTATGGGAATCTATATACAGTTAACCCAAATGTTTTGAACACCTCTCTATATAATGGTTTCATAGTTCTAAGAACCTCCCTATATAGAGGTTTCTTAGAAAGGGGATTATTTTCTTGTTCATGGGAGATATCACCAAGGGGAGTTTGAAAATGGTGGATGTTAGGAGTAGAGTCCCTATGATCCATCTCCACACAACCATGAAGAGGAATATCATGGTAATGATCTCTTTAAGCTTCAGTTGAAGAGTTAGAGGAACCTTGGGGTGTTGAGAATATGTCTCGAACAACCTCATGGACTCTGTCATTGAGTATCCAAAATCCATTAATTATTAATTTTCAAGATAGCTGCTTTTAAAGGATGATTTCTAACCAAACATTGCCAAGAGGGAATCCAAAAACACCATATCCAAATTAAAAATTCGAAGTTAAAAAATTAAAATTGTAAACAAACACCAGACCCGAGGATATATCAAGAATGATCGAGTGTGTCAGCCAAGGTCACTTCACCAACAAACTTCATCATGAGAACACCATCGATGTCTCTAGTGAAGTCTAACCCCACTGATGAGAATCTGCAGAAATATTTCTATGAGCTTCCTTTATAGAAATATTATCCTACCTTAAGGCATGTCCCTCTCTTAATTAGTGATCCTCAGTTAGAACATATATATGATCCCAGTCATGATCCTTTTAAGTATTACACTAATCATTTTCGAGATGAATATGAGCATGTAGTATGGAATATTTCTCTCTCACTTGGTGAACCCTGGTTGGAACAGGAATATGATCCTAGTCCAAATATGAATTCCCCATCAAAGTATACCGATGGACCTCTAGAATTGGAGAAGGGATATGAGCCTCATCTTTTATGGGCTCTGAAAGAATCTGTGAAATCATTCATTAGAGGAAGTAGGGATATGATCTTGGCTTCTGTGATTTACTAAAATATTACTGGAAGATTCACTAACATGAATATAAGCCTATTTTGAGGCATGTTCCATTATCACTTGGTGAGAATCATTCAGAAAGGGGACATGATCCCGATCCCAAGCCTTTGTAGTATGTCGTTGGTCCTTTTTCTGGGAATATGAGACTATCCTAAGGCATTTGCTTCTCTCACTTAGTGATCCCAATTCAGAATGGGGATATGAGCCTAATCTTAATCCTTCAGGATATGCCACCTGTATTTTTTGATAAGAATGTTCCCCTTATCCAAGGAATGTTCCTCTTTCACTTGATAAACTCTAGTTGGAATGGGAATATGAGCTCAATTCAGTTTCTCATCCTCTATCAAAATATAATGATAATCCTACTAGTTGGGAGAAAGACTGTGCACATGCTCTAGAAAACCCACTTTTTTATACTGATCAGAGTGTTGTAATTCCCTAACTATAGGGATAGGAATATGTTCCTATCTTTATATATGTACCACTTCTAGAATATTTCAATGGATTTATTCAACTATTTTAAGACTGTAATGTCACTTTAGTAAAGCATGTGCAAGAATATAAGATTTCCCGTTTTCCATCTTTAATATATACTGGTAGATATATTTGATTGAAGAGGGGATATGAGCCCACTTTTTCCCTCCTTATGCCATCAAAATATGAATATGGGATTCATGTGTGGTGGTAGGGATATGAAACCCCCTCATTCATGAATTAGTAAGGTTCCCACATACTTTATCTGAGTGAGAAGGGATATGAGTTTTCTCACTAGGTACCGTCAGAATATGTCGACATGCTTCATCTATGAATGCAAGGATATGATCCCACTCCTGGTTATCAAGAAATTTATATGTATGATGTTTATTTTTTGTTTCCTATTCATGGATATTAGAGGTGGCAGTGTGTCTGGTGGTACCCTCAGTAGGCAATTGAAGGGGACCGATGGGATGGTGCTGGTAATGGATTTTGACAAGATCCCTCCTTGGAGGCTTCTGAACTAGAAGGGATCCATGGTTGAATCCTTGATTATCCTTCATATGATACTAATGGTGGTGATTTTCACAGTTTGGGGATAATAATTTGAAGAATTTGGTAGTGGAAATGAGTGCTACTGTATGTAATGAAACTTTATTTAGACGATGCAAAATCATTGGTTTTAGCATTTGGAGACCCTCATGGGAAGCCTCTAGGGTCAGGATCATACAATGTTAATGATATTACCTCAACCTGAAGTTGAAAGTGTTAGGCAAGAGAGGTAATTATGAGTCCTGTGAGGGTTTCAACCATAGCTTATTTTCTATAATGGACGCTGGATAAAATCATTAACTTGGGGAAGGATATTGTTTGTGAGAGAAGTAAATTCAGTCATAGGGATAAAAAGGAACAAGGTCACTGATAATTTCATCAGTGTAGGCATGATACATGCTCAATCATATATTCATGGGTAACACAATTGTCCTTTCTAATTCTTAGTTTGATTATTATGCTTATGTGGACTTTTGACGGAGAGGATATAATTAGTTCCTGAGAACCAAGGCTACAAAGGTTCAACCAATAATTTTGATCATGTGAAAGATTCATTTCAAGTTCCCAACTTTTTGTGTGTATGAAAAAATGGTCTGACACATGGTAAACTGATCATTTTTCAATTTGGGATATTCAAGTCAAGTTTACAATTTCTGTTTTGTTGGAAAGATGTAGATGGTTTAGAACAATGTTTTGATTATTGGGAGGGGTTTCAATTTTGTTAACAATCATCCAATTAAAGTTAACCATTTTTATCTATAACAGAAACTACTAATGACTCTCACTTCCATAACTGAGTACAATCCTTCTTTACAAAGGTAGGATGTCATAGAGGGTTTTGAATCCAATGATTCTTAGCAAATCACATTGGTTGAGGGGATGGGAGGTCAGGCTCATAAAACCATTTTGTAGAGATTCTTTTCATACTCATGGAATCACTTATAGATTTAAGATATGTTTGATAATATCTTCTTAATCTTGATAAAAAATAGGTTACACAAACAAATTGTTTATGTTTTGAATCTCTCCATGTGAAACGGGAGGACTATTAATGAATCTATCTATTTGTATATGAGGATCATCATCCATTTACCCTTAATGGGTAGCTACTTGTATGTTTAATCCATATAACCATGAATTCTGGAGTTTTTTGTCTTCTATGGAGGCAATTAATATTTTGAGGATTGGATTGAGCTATTATGAGTCGTCCTACATATCATGTTTATAACAAAAATCAAAACCCATATAGTTTGTTAAAACTATGTAGTTTAACATCATGAAGAAATGACATATAAAGGGGAACTTAGGCATTGGTTATTACGCTTGAACCTTAGAGAAGATTCCTATGTATCTTGGCTATGAATGGGATCAAAGTCATCATAGTTTTATTTGTTCTTTAGGAATTACCCTGAGGTGGATTACCTTGTATGGGGGAAGTCATATCATGCCTCTAAGTGGGGATTACACACTGTGGTTTCCCTATATAGTATAGATTCATGATGCGAATGATATGATCATTTTTAAACCATACGGTCATGTGATCTATGCTTGGTGTGGGAAAAAGGGATAATATATAATCAGTCTCACTACATATTGAATTTGGAATTATGTGAAAATACATCCCTTTGGATTCTTAATATGGAGATCAGGGATAATAAAGGCATCCTAAATAACTTGGTTCTGGTACGAATCATAGTTCTCATAGTTAAATTTCCTTCTTGATACAATGGTGAATGATATAGAATAATCATCCCATGGGATTAATTGGGTCCCAATGGGTGTAATCTTAGAGATATAGAGGGGATTATACCTAGGCGGATGCCTATTTGAGCTCAGACCTTAGGAAGTCACCATACGTATCCTGGTTATGGAAAGAATCAGAGTTCTCATCATTTAGATTAATTGGGATTACACGCTGATGTTTCCCTTTGGATATTTGATATGAAGCTTGATCCTTAAGAAGGAATCCTATGTATCCTGGTTATGGTAGGAATTAGATTTCTCATAGTTCAATTTGATCTAGGATTGCACAATGAGGTTTCTTATTGGATATTTGATATGGAGCCCAAGCCTTAAGAATGCATCCAATGTATCCTAGTTATGGAAGGAATCACAGTTCTCATAATTCAATTTGGTTGGGTATTACACACTAAGGCTTCCCTAATATGGGGGCAGTCATATCATGCCACTGATCGATGCTTACACATTGAGGATTCCCTTATATATCCACTATATAAGGTTATCATGTCATGGGATTCCATCTTGACATGTCATGATTGTCCTCTTAACATGTTATAATCATCTTCCTGACATGTTTGTGGATATCTGGACATGTCTTGGTTGACTAGAAGACATGTCCAAAGGCAATCACATGATCCGGTTGACTTGTTTGAAGGATATTTCATGATATGAATGATATTTCTTGAGAGAATCACATGATATAGATATATTTTCAATAGGCAATCACATGAAATGGATGGATTTTATAGAGGAAACACATGAACAAGTTTGACATGTATGAAGAGTGTCACATGACCTAGTTAACTTATCTAGATGATATCACATGATCGAGGATGACATGTCTAGCAGACATCACATGATCCAGGATGACATGTACAGAGGATGTCATATGATCCAGGATGAAATGTTTGGAGGGTTCCACATGACCTAGATGAATTTTCCAGAGGATGTCACATGATCTAGGATGACATGACAAGAGGATGTCACATGAACCATGATTCCATGTCCTAGTGTTGAGGAAAGACCTAGTTTATTTGACCTCATATCACTACATAACTTGGGAGACATGTCTAGAGGACATAAAAAGGTTTGGATGGAAATACCAGGGTAATTTTCAAGATTTATTTAGTATGGAATAGGGAATCATGCGACTTAATTTGACATGTACAAAAGACTATGCAAGATCTAAATAGTGTGTTGAGGGAGTGTCTCAAAACTAGAATGACATGTCTCAGTACTGTCGCATGATATTAGCGAGTCATATGAAGCCCATTAGGATCAATGTATATGTTCTTAACATAAGTCTCCCTTATTTTTGGTCTTTATTCTAGCCTTTATTGAATATATTCCACAAGTTTTTCCTATTTTATTTTATTTTTAGGTTTCACATGACCCAACTAACATGTGGTAAATCCTTCATATAATATGTCTGATACGATAGATGTCATTTTCATGATCGAAAATGATCACGCGAAGTTCCTATTCATGAATCATGATCCCTTAGGTCATTGCCCAATTTTTACCTAGTGGAAGCCTTTTGTGGACACTATGAGAATTCCACTCCTATGATCCCATATGTGATCGATCGATGGATGCATTGTTTGTGTTGGGTGAGGGGATTTATAAGCCACAACACCCAGGTTATACACCACTATATACATAGTATATACCATCGATTTGAGATGGAGTCGATGGATGGTTTTGGTTTCACATGCTTCATAAGATCATGTCATGGCTCATTTGGGGGGTGTTGCATGATATTCAATGAATATGAGAAAATTCATCCTTTTCCAATTTTATTGGACCCAGGAAAATCTAATGGATTTCACCTGTCCATGTAGAAATTTCAAGGGGCTTCCACAAGGTTGGACTAACATGTATTGGGGTGTTCGTGTGATAATAATTTATGTGGAAAGGCTTTCACACGATTGAAGATGAATTGGATTGGAACATTTGTGAACCAAAGGTTTCTTTCCCGGGGGCCTTCACGAGATAAGGACAAAATTTCTAATGGACTTTTCAGGATGATGCTATATGGTCGAGGGGGGCCATGCATGATCAATTGTGAATGCTCAGGGGAATATGAACTCTTTCACATGAATACTAGAGTATCCTTACTCTACAAAAAGATTCCACCTCCCCCTATAATTTCCATCTTTATTTTTCAAGGGATAGGGATCTCATGAATTTGTGCGAGTGTGGTTGAAAACAAACACTCTCCTAGCTTGTGATGCATAGCATGACAAATAATGGGTTTTATGGTGATGCATGAGCATGGTCATGGATACCTATAAATTTTTTAATTAGAGTTGAAGGGGAATCATATGAATCAAAAATGTTTTTGAAGTATTTCTAATGATGAAAGTGACATCAAAATTATTTTGTGTGACATGGAAGATATGTCACAAGGGGTTTTGTGGTGTCTTGTGAACCACGTAAGTGCGTCACATGAAAATCAATGAATGGAAGAGGATTTTTACAATAACATATTTTCATCTTTTATTTTAAAGATTTTTTTAACCTTTACCATTGGATTCCCATAAGTGTTCCACATGATCAATATGGGATCTTGAAATTGTGCACACACCTTGTCCCATTTAGTATCTCTACTTGTATATGGTGCATCGTGTGATTAATGATGGATGTTGTTATTGTGCATGAGAATCATAATTGACTACTACCCTACTTATATTATAATGTTAAATGGGAAACTAAAAATAGATCAGACATGTATAAGATCATATTCTTGATGAATCTCACATTCCCATGTGCTTTCACATGATAAGGTAGACATGACTTTAGGGCTCTGTAGTGTCTTGAGAACCATATGACCGTGTCAGATGAATACTAATGAATCTATAAGGTATCTTCATTCTTCATATTTTTATCCTGTATTTTTCACTGATTATTGGATGGTTGTAAATAATAATCTGGCTGAAGATTCATGTGACTTAGAGAAACTCACTTGGTAGCCCCTACATGATCAGTGAATGTCTTGGAAAATTTCATGAGAATAAGAAGATTTTCCAAGGGGCTTCATGGGATCTCAAGAAGAAAATTAATTATGCATGAACCATTCCTATGACCTTCCAAAGGTCATGTGATAACATGGACTTTATAATATCACATGATCTATGTATTTTAGCCACTTTTTCTTCATTTTCATTATAGATAAAATAATACCCATGCTTCAGGTATTTCTTCCATTGTACATTTTTTGATGTTCATTTGGCAGGTGTTAATAGAGACACACACATTTCATCTTCTTGAGGGAGGGATGAAGATTAATTTAGAGGATGTTGCATATATACTGGGTCTACCTATCCATGTTTAGGTAGTTATAAGAACTACTACAAAATGAACTATATATAGCACTAGAGTTTATCAGCACTGGTAAAAATCACTCATAAAGGATTTCTTTATCAGTACTAAGTAAGTGCTCATAAAGGAAACCTTTTATCAGTACTAAAAATACACCCTTTATCAAAACTTTTTTCAGTGTTGATAAATGGTACCTTTATCAGGGATTTATTTTTAGTCCTGATAAATGTCTGGATCGCGTGCGCTTGTCTCACTTCAGAATTTCACAGGTTAGGCTACTACATTATATATGATTCCACCACATCATAACCATAGAATTATGCTACAAGGGTGGGCTCCCATATACACTTTTCATACATATCCATAAGACTCCTTCATGGGATCGTGTGGGATGAGGGCCACCCTATGCTTCCCTTGGCCCACCCTCATACATACGGATAGGTTACTCTTTTACAACGATGGTGCTCCTGGAGGATGTGAGGCACCTAGAAATGGTATGGGATGCTGATAGATTATGTAATCGAGTATCATGTGCTGTCAGTGGTATGGGACACTAATGGTGAGCAACTCCTGCCGAAGACATGTTGACTGGACCCTTTGGAGATGGGCATTGGGGATGACTATGTTTTCCTGAGTGATGTTGTTGAAGGGAATGATGATGTAATTGGGTGAATGTTTTTTGACACACTTCAGTTGTTGAAACTATCTCAAAGATTTTTAATTCAGGTTATTTGTTTTCTATCAACCTCATCATTGAAGTTAGGTGCACGAGGTCTTCAAGGTTAGAAGCTCTCAGATGGCACCATGGCTGCACTAGCTGGTGCAGGGGGTCTGGGCCTTTGGGTTTCTATGTTTGGGCTATTAGGCCTAAAAAATTAATGGTTATATGGTCTATTATGTGTAGGTCCTTTGGAGATTATGCGGTTCTTTGGGTGATGTTGTTTTTTTACTTTTTTAGTTTTTTAGTGTTTTATGTGCCACACATTTGTGTATCGCTATTTCTGCATTGTTATTTTCATTAATATTTTGTAGGGATGAGTTCACTTGTTACCTAAACCTTCTGGGTATATTTATAATTATAAAATTATAATAAATATATTTAAATAATGAATATTATAACTATATTTATATTTATATTTATTAAATATATGTATATATATCTATATTTACTATATTTATAAGATTATATATTTGTAATTATAAATAAATAAATATAATTTTGTAAAAGTATTTATATAATTATCAATAAATAATTATATATTTAATTAATTATAAAAATATAATAAATGTATTTAAATAATTAATATAATGAATATATTTATTAAATATATATATCTAATTATATAAATATATATAATGATATAGATACATTTATAATCATATACAAATATTTATAAATATATTTAAAAATATATTAATTTATAATTATAATTATAAATACTTTATTAGTGATAACACTTTAGTAGTAATAAATATAAATTTTATTAGTTCTTTTTTAGTATAGATAAACATACATTTTATCAGCGCTTATTATTTTAGAACTGATAAAAGATATCTTTATCAGTGCTTTTTTGGAAGCGCTGATAAAACCCTTATTATTTTTAAAAGAAACCTAACCAAACTGATTTCAATAATGCCTATAAAACATTGGTGTAATTCCACTATTTACAACAGTCTCCCATATCTTTCTTTCAGATGAATCAAGCCTCAAATCTAAGTTATGTTTCTTTATCCTTTTCTCTAGTTTCTTACTTGATCGGGTTTGATGGTGTGCATTAGTGAGATATTTTATTGCCTTAGTGATCTTTTGGGTTCCATGATTAGGGTCCTTACTCCTCATTCGAGTCTTGTTGATTTTAACCTTGTCTTGTGATTTTGGATAAGATTTGGATAGGCCAAATTCCTTATTGTTCTCCACTTCCTTTAATTTATTTTTTCCATCTCATTTTCTCCCTCTTCTTAATTGCACACACACTAGGATAAATCCTAGTTGGTTTTGGATTTTTATTTTTGTTGTCGATTTGATATCTAGGGAATGTGATATTCCCTTGGGCTTACCCTCTCTCCGTTCTTGAGGGTTTCTTCATTTACTTTTGGTCCATGTTTTTTTCCTCTTGATTGAACCTTTATTTTCAGAACCATTGATTGCTTTAAAATTATATTTGTGTTTTAATTTTTTAAAAATAGTATTAATTATTATCATAGAGTTTTTAGGTGTTAAATTGGATTTTGATTTGGTTTTAATAACTTTTAACGGGTTATCATATATTTAAAGAATGTTTTGAATATGGTTTCAAGTTACTCACTTGTCAAAATTGATCAATTGGTCCTTTAAAATGGTATTTTCAATTTAAAATGATGTATTAGGATTGAAAAGTATTTTCATAAATATTTTTCTTGTCATTTCAAGTGATAATTGAAATGAAAAGCATCATAAAAATGATTTAGGATAGGTTTTAAATAAAATTCATGGTAAATAATGTTTTTGACCCCATTTGGGACAAGGGATAAATTAAGGAATGAAGTATCAATCCATTAGAGTTATTATGATATGTAAACATGAGGACTATTTGAAACTTTTAATGATTATTCTTAAAATATGATGTTTTTGAATGAGAAATTCCTAATGATGCTTAAAAGGGATTGTTAGGAGAATCTTTTAGTATTTCTTGTTCTCAAATGATTTTTTAAATTGTTATAAAAATAATGACTCGTGATCTTTTGGAAAATAGTATTAAATGTTATGAACTTGTAAAACCTTCTTGATGTTGATTCTTGAATAAATTTAATGGAATTTGAAATATTGTATTTGAGGGTTCTTGTGGGATATTTGATGAAACTCCTTTTTGATAAATGAATAGTCCCTTAATTGAATTTTGAAAGAATCCCATGGGAAACATGGTATTTAGGATGGTAGTCGAGGACAATCATGTTAGGAATGTTTAACTATACCTAACAATGGAATCTATAATGATAACACTATCAAAACATTGGTGATGCATGGAGACACTTTAGGTGGTGGAATACCAACCCCTAGGCTATAGCCCTAGGGTAATTCTTTCCCCAGGTACCATGATCACTAAGAGTGTGAGGATCCTTGAGCCTTGACCTAACTTACTTTAGGAATCCTTTACCATGGTACTATGATTTAAATTGTCAATTTACTCTTATCTTCTGAAAAAAAATTTATTCGTGCCATCTTTATAAAATGTTTATAAAAAGTTTAATAATAATGTTTTTATTAGAACGTGTTAAATGTAATTGATGTGTGTTTGTTAAAATGAGGATATTTGGTTTATTTAATTAAAAATAGATTATGAACGATTTTTTATTAATTTTTATAAAATATTTAAAAACATTATTTAAAATTATTGTATTTCAAACTAGCTTGAAATTGGATATTTGGTTAAATTTTTGGCATGTGGAATGGTGTGTGGTGGTCTAATTATAATTTTTATGCCCATGACTATTTCAAATTTCATTTTTGAAAAAATAAACATGGTTTTAAATGTTAAAGTGGGTTTTGAAATTAAAAAAATGAAATTTTCCCCTAAACTAAACTAAAATTGAATTAGTATTTTAAAACTCAAGAAGTGATTTCAAAGTTAACTTGTAAAATTTTAAACATTTCAATGTGTACATATTTCCATGAAAATGGGTTTAAACTATTAAATTTTTTTTATGGTTTTTGAATATTATTTTAAATATTTTCACTTGATGCTAACATTTTTTATATAAAATGGGGATTTTATCCCATTTAGTGTTAAAAATATGGTTGATTTTCATATGGAATTTTAAAAAACTAATTTTAAGTGGTGTTTTAAATATTCCAAAGGAAATATATTGAAAATTTAAATTGGTTTTGAGATGATATTTGTAATTTAAATTTAATATGTGGTAATTTAAAATGTTTTGGTCTCTTGTAATGTGTTTTTTAAGGCTCTTTATTTAAATTTGGAATTTTGAAAATGTTTTTAAAAAAATTGGTTTGGTTCTTAAAAATGATGGAGTAATTTCATTAAGGGCCCAGGAAAATGCATTAAAGAGAAAGTGATTTATTGTGATATGTTGACATAGATGAACCAAATTTTCTATAAGGATTGTGATATGCCATGTTTTTTTTAATTTTTTTGTGTTGTGCCTTTGATTGGTGGCATGTTTTGATTATATGGCCATTGTGAAAACCAATTTTATGAAAGTAAAGAAATGTATTTTTATAAAAAAAAATATGTTTGATGGAAATGAATCCTTATGGATTGTTTGAAAATGGAAATACTATTTCCTAGGATTCCATCACTTATACCAAGGCTATAATATATAGTTCTTATTGAGACATGGTTTTATTTTAAAAATTCCTAATATTTATTCCATAATTATATTGCTCGATCTATCTTGGATGTTTTTTATGAGATTATAACTGTTTTTGGTCTTTTGTTCTAGTGTGATGTCTAATGTTTCTTAGAAATAGTACTTTTGGGGTGTATTTAGGTGAATAATGATTGTTTTCAACAAAAATTGGGTAATTGAGGAATCTTTATCTGGATAATGAGGAAAAACAATTAGTGAAATATCCTTTGAGCCTTTCCATTATTTGTTTAGTTTTTTCCCTTGTTAATTATTTGGAAGAGATTAGCCATTTTAAGAAGAATTGATATTTTAGTTGAATTGAAATATGGTGGATAGTCCACCATATCCAATATGAAATTGATTCCCTTGATCATCTAGTTTAAACCCATTTGAGGAACTATTTCGATGAGAGAGATTCTGCTTATCCATTGTAGTTTAAAGTTTATTCAAGATATTAAATGAGTTTGTTGGTTTATTAAGATCAATTTGTGCCTTGGTGTTTCTTAGTTTTAAACATGAACCATATTTGAAGAAGTAGAGTCTCATTCATTCTATTGATTCTCTTGGTGGACATTTTAAAACCTAAATAGTTATTATTCCATTTTGTTACTTAATCCTTAGCCCCCATCTCTTCTGGACATGCACCTATGTTGCTCGAACTACTCTGAGTAGTAATCAACCCATACCAGGTGCTGGTGATCATTTTGGATAAATTCAGAGGATAACTCCTACCACCAGTGGAGTAATTATATTCTTAAATTCAATTATCCATTTCCTTCAAAGAATAATTAAATTATTTGAAATAGTTAAATTTTGGGTTCCCATTATAATAATTATCTATAACTTTCACCTTTTATTCTGAACATATCATGTTTTTTTTGTATAAAATCAATATTTTATGAACGTAATAGAATGGGGATGAATAAAAAATGGATGCACACTCTTCGTATGAAAAAAAATATTATGAAGATGGATTCAAAGAGATCATCAATTTTGAAATAGATAAAATTCTATGTTCGTGTTTATGTTGTATTTTTTTCAAGACAAATTATTCTAGAAGTGTTGGAAGAACATATTATTTTTCAAAAAATAGATCAAAGCTATAAATGTTAGACTAAACATGGGAGAAAACTAAATGTGCACACTGATTGGGTTGATAATATAGTTTATAGATAATTTGATATGAATACCAATGTAAACGATGATAGAGACCGTATGGATAAAATGACAATGGAAATTGAAGATGAACTTCCTGATTTTCCAAAGTTATTTGAGAACTTAAATATAAGTTCTAAGAGACCATTGTATATTGTTTTTAATAAATACAAAACATTTTCATCTATATTAAATTTTTATTGTTTGAAATCTAGCAGTGGATGGAGTGACAACACCTTTACAAATCTACTTGATCTTCTGAATGACATGCTACTAGAACAAAATTAACTTCTATGTCAAACATATGACACTAAATGAATGCTATATCCAATGGGAATGATCTCTAAAATAGTACTTGTCTATCCAAATGATTGAATATTGTTTCTCAAGGACCACGAATCACTCATAAAATGACCTAATTTTGGTGTGGATCGATACATGAAAGATGCATCAAGTCCTTAAAAATATGTATGGTACTTTACTATCATTTCATGGTTTATATGATCATATTGATGTTATGAAATTGGGATACTATTGATATTACATGCAAATATAAGAATTAAATATGGGAAAGTATGCCTTTTTATAGACTCTCCTCTGGGGAAGAAAATTGATTATGAGTATACTTGATTTGTTAATGATACAAGAAACATCTATTTTGACTTATCTATAGATAGAATATATCCTTTTGGTGTACAATTTAGTACTCATAGTACATGACTATTTATGTTCATAAATTATAACTCTTCAACGTGGTTATGCATGATGCACAAATACATTATGATATCTCTTCTTATATCAGACCAAAACCACCTGGTAATGATATTGAAATCTATTTGGATCCACTGATTGATGACCTGAAATTTATGTGGGATACATGTGTTACAATGTATGATTATCATATAAGTGAAGAATTCAAATTGAGATTCATGTTGTACAAGATGATAAATGAGTTTCATACTAATTTGAAGTTACATGGTATAAAATCACACGCCTATCATGTTATGATGGAAGATTTGATACCCATCAATTTATGTTTCATTCTTCCTAAAAATGTTTTACATACATTAAACAAAATCTATTTTTTTTAAAATCCATATACATTAATGTTATAGGCCTAATAAAGTTTCAAATCAGGAATAAAGAGGTTATAGTCATATTATTTGAATTAATGATGTTCTTCCCACCATTATTATTTGATATAATGGCCAACTTGATGGTTCACTTGGTTAGAGAGGTTCAACTATGTGGTCTTGTAAAATACAGATGAATATATCCCATTGAATGGTGCATGAAGATTTTGAAAAGGTATATTAATAATTGAAGTCTACATAAAGGTCTTATTGTAGAATCGTGTAATATTGATGAAGCTATTGAATTTTGTACTGATTACCTATTATATGTTGATATCATCGGCCTACCAAATTCTTGTCATGGTAGATGCCTTATGGGAAAAGGGATTTCCATAATAGAATTTGTTACAATTACCATCACAGAATATGATCAAGTGCATCTTTACATTTTTCATAATAGTGAAGATGTTGATCCGTACTTTGAATCCCAAAAATAAATTATTAGATAATTGAATCCATCAAGGGTTGAAGGATGGATATAAAATACACATAATCAATAGTTTATTGGATGATTCCAAGATCATATTTAAATGGATTTATCTGAAAATCCAAATTCAATTACTGAACAACTTTAATGGCTACCTTGGGGACCAAATAAAAATATTATATCTTACACTAGTTTTATAATCAATTTATATAAATTCTATACAAAACAACCAAAAAACTATAGTATGATGATAAATAATGGAGTTATATATGTAATGGAATCGATGCACATATCTAGTTACAAGGATAGAAATCCAATTTATGAAAATATGTCATATTTTTGCATTATTAAATAGATATATGAGTTGGACTATACTACATTTCAAGTGAATATTTTCTGTTGAAAATGGGTTGACAATAGGAGTACAGTGAATGTTAATAAAATGGGATTCATGAAGGATAATTTTAGTGTGGAAGGAGAAAAGGATGAGAGTATAATAATGGAATCACAAGTAGTGTAAATATTGTAAGTATTAGATCCTTCAAAATAAAATTATCTTATTTTCCTACTGATGACTAAAAAAACTATAGGGTATAATGAAAATTCCATTGAGGATGACCCCTTCATTGGGAGATCAAAATCATTACATAGAAGTACCAATGTAGAAAATATCTTGTATATTAGAGGGGACCAAAAAGAGGGAATTCAGATTCTCAATAGAGGATCCAAATCCTTTCAACCATTAAAAAAATAAACGGAGTTAAATAATGAGGTTAAAGTTTCTTTAATATACTATTATTTTCCTCATAGTATCATATGTTCTCTACTTTATTAAAATAATCTAAATTAAATGTTTGAATACTCATATATACAATGACTTCTATACAAGATGATGTTACCAATCCTAAGGAAGAACATACAGATGATGTTGAAACAAAGAAATTATTAGGGGATCAATATCATGTTTAAGAAAAAAACAAAAATGACACAACATCACAGTATTGACTACAATTATCAAGGAAAAAAGTAAGTGTATAAAATTTGAGGTTAGATGGGATCAACATGGATAACCTGTTTACCCCAATAATTCAATGTTCATTGGTTATGTTGGGGTCACAAAAAGGATAGATGTACCAATTTATATAGATACATGGCGCCATGTCCACCCTATAATTAAGGGAACCCTTTGGAAATAAATAGAGGTAATGCTATGAAAATCATTCTCTACTTTAATAAAAAATTATATAATGAAACATTGAATTCGTTTTCATCATTCCTTGAAAATTTCATTTATTTTAGATGATTTTTGTAAGATATATGTCTTAATAGCCATAGAAATATCCCATAGAGGCTTCCAGGATCTTCGTACCATGTTTTATCTAAGATATTCTAATGGGAATGTAAATCCCCACCCACCAGTTACTTATATAGACATTATAAAACAAGAAATATGGAATTATTCCATTTGTCTTCATGATGAGAAATCATTTCAGGTGAACTATAGTTAGTAATATATTATTTGAAATTATTTATTTTATCTAATTATATTTGAAATTATTAATTTATGAACCAAAAAATGAGTACTAAAAACAAATAATGTGCATCAAAACTGATGTACCTTTATCACAAAGCAAAGATGAGGTATGATTCACTAAAGAAGAAATTGGTATGTATTAAAAATTAAAAAAAAGTGTTATTTGATATGAAATAATATATGTTTCTTTCTTTATATTCAGATTCATGAATAAAATTTCAAATCCACATATATCCCACATCATGTGCTATGGAAGTAGGCTCACCTAAATAAGGTGGGTAAAGTTTAGTTGATGAAAACACAAAATAAGTATGGTTAAAATCTCTAAGTACGAAATAATAGTAATTAATTATTATTTTATTATATTATTAAATTAAAAAAAAATCTATTTTTACATATTTTTTTTATATTTTTTTGACCTAAGAATCTGTAGTGACCATACTAAAATAAAAACTACTTTTAGTAGCATTAAATTGGATGGAATATACTGATAATGTTAAAGGAGTGGGTTTTAGAGTGTATCCTTGAAAAAAATTCGAGAATACAAAACCATAGAAATATTCAGATAAGATTATGAAAGGATTACATACAAAAATATATGCATTGAAAGATATTATTGTCTTGTTTGTTTTGGAAGACCGATATACGAGAAAGGATTAAAGATAACCAATGGTGGAACAAAGATCCTCACATGAACAACCAAATAACCCCACTATCTTTAGGGCTAGTCATTCCACCAACACCATAACTTACCCATGGTAATAAATTTTTTCATTACTCTTTCTACAAAATGTAAATGAAACAAATTTCAATAAATTTATATTTGTAAAAATATGCAGGGTAAAGTTTTATGTGATTTCTATCTTTCAACACCAACAAACCACCTAGTTGTGGGGGGTATGGTGTATAATATATGGGTAGACAAGTAAAATAATAAATTAAAACCAAAATATCACATGTGAGTGGGTATCAAGGTAGATCAAGAGCCTAAATCTAAGTTACCTATTCCACTTGATGGTTTGAATATTACAATGGCCAATGATGCTATTGGAAATTTTTCATATGGTCGTCTATTCTTATAAAGATACATGAGGTATTTATTTAAAAAAATCATATGAAAAACCTATAAAATTTGATGAAAAAATGTTTCAAGTGAGGTATGGTATTATATAAAGATACAGAAATAGAGAAACATAAGATCAAATCAAGAAAATTTTGTAAATTGACCAAGAAATCAAAAGGACCTTCCAGGAGTACCTTCTCCATACCTGTCACCCAAAAACATTTATTATCATTACAACTTCATGTAGAGACCAAATTTAAATATGGAAATATATCTTACATTCCATATAAAGAATAAATATTTTGAGCATTCATTACATACACAGTTTTTATCAGGAGTATTAATAAAAATCTCATGTCTGAATGGATAAGAGTCTCAATTTTGAATATACACATAAGGCACATTTTCATAATACATCTATCAAATAAATGTTCTAATATGTTCATTAAGGTAAATATATTATCATATTTTCTATAAGAGTTTATATTACTACTATATAAAGGGAAAACAGTGCGAATTATGATTCAGATTCCTTAATCCTCATATAATTTCTATATAAGAAATTTATTTCAAGAAATAAAAACTTGATAAGAAAAAAATGCGGTAAATGAAATATTTGAGAAAAAAATAATATAATAAATACTCATTTTTATAACTGTAATGTAGGGGTATAAATCTACAATCTAATCTCATAAAATATATTTTTACTCTCTTTATTACTTATTTATTTTTTAAGAAGTACTGGATACTAATAACAATTAATTTGGATACCCAAAATATTTATTTTTTAGATACAATGCATGGATATTTAAAAAACTTATGACACATGATGTGTATTTTGTATTTATAATGCATTTTAATCAACATTTTCTAGAAAAACATCAAATTATATGTTTTATTCTATGTTTTATCATGTTTTTTATGATAGGGATATCACTAAATATAGGTAAAATTATGGGATGAAGTCAGTGACCAAATCCAGGGAGCCTAGGGACAACTTCATATGGAACTAGATTAAGGTATATATAGAAATATTTTACTTTAAAAACATATTTCAAAAAAATTTACTTATTTTGGTCAATGATTTTGCAGTGTTTTAAGGAAGATAATTATAATGATTGTGGATATTATGATTGAATATTTATGAGAGAGGTCATAAACCATGAAAATATCAGCATCCACGGGTCAGTAATTTCATAAGGTAATTATAATTTCATTAAAAAAATGTCTTAATCATTTTTTATCTATATTTTCTCAGTACTACAAATACTTTCAATAAACTTCATACTCAAAATAAGATGGAAATTTGTTTAGAGATGAGTGGGCGATGTACATGGTGTTAGAATTTTTTCCGATATCAAATTTAGGTGACTACCTATTATGATTGTCATATACTATGTGCTATAACCTAATAAATATATTTTTGGTGTGAAGAATTTGTATAAAAATTCTTATATATTATTTTTGATCTATTTCTTAAGGATAAGTAAAATGGATGAAATCAATTTGTTATAAACAAATGGGTAGAATACATGATGTCAAAATGTATACAATAATCATGAAGAGGTGACTTTCTACTACTTATTTAGTTAATTTTCATCATTTTATCTACTTTTTTTGTTAGTTTTCTTATCATTTTTATCTAATACTTATTTTGTTAAATCTACACATTATTTTAAAACACACGTCACATGCTCAAAACTAAGAAAAGAGCTCGGTTTTTTTTAAACTTTAGGGAAATGATCCATATGACATTTGTGATGGGTAGGAATTTACCGCTTGTCAATACGACACCCGATGTGATCAGTATGATTTGAAGTACATGTTTTAAATACAAAAGTGTCATTTTAGTTTAAAATATACATTGAATAAGAAAAACCAATCAAATGATCTTATATTGTTTTAAGAAATTAGGAAAATTATCCGTGAATCATTTTTTACATTTAATAATTTAATTCAAGTCAATCAAACACCTAATGTGGTTGGTATGACTCAATGTATGTGTTTTCAATACAAAAGTGTCATTTTAGTTTAAAACATACATCAAATAGTCAATACTGAGCAAACGAGCTTGGATTGTTTTCAAACTTTAGGACACTCATCCTTAATTAATTTTTCAAATATAGGAATTTAATTCATACCCATACAATACATGATGCAGTTGATATGACCATAATTATGGGTTTTTAATAGAAAAGAATCATTTTAGTTTAAAACACCTATCAAAACAGAAAAAACCAAGTAACCAATCTCATATTGTTTTAAAACAATATGAAAACAATCCATAATTTATATTTCACATTTAGGAATTGACCTCACATAAATATGATTCATAGTGTGACTGGTATCACTGACATTGTGTGGTTTGAGTATAAAATTGACATTTTAGTAAAAAAACAAGTGAAAAACTCAAAATTGAAAAAACACATTCATATTTTTTGATACATTATTATAAATATCCCATATTAATTTTTGAAATATAATAATCAATTATACCTCTTTGATACATAGTGTACCTGGTGTGACTCAAATTGTGTGGTTTCAGTTTAAAATTCTCATTTTATTATTATATTGTTTCATATATGTGTTTAATTTATTATTTTATAGTTTTACTTACATAATAATAGTTTTATTATATAAGTGTTTTCTTTTGTTTTATTTGGGGTGGTTTGATTTGAAGATGCTCGTTCCTATGAGATATTGGACTTTGATCCCATAAATGAGATAATTGAATCAATGAAATAGGTCATGAATATATACAGACACCCTGAAAAGGTAAATTCCTACTACTTATTTCATTAATTTTTTCACCATTTTATCTACTATTTTTAAATTAATTTCATTTTAATTTTTGTCTAACAATTATTTATATTTTTACAGATATTTTGGGAAGTAATATTTTGGTTTCAACTGTCTACAACAATCCAGAAAAGAGAGAACATGTTTCTTTGGATGTGGTGGTTTAGAAAGTAATGGGTTTCCTATTTCATCCAAATGGAACATGTTATCTCTTTTATGGCTAGTTTAAAACAATTGAAAGCAAAACACACATCGCATACTCAACCATTCACACCTCAATCTGATACACAATTTGCTCGATATTACTCAAACTATATGTTTTTAGTTTATAATATATATTTTATTTCAAAACACTCATTACATACTCAAAATAGATAAAAACATTCATATTATTTTTATATTTTAGGAAAATGTTCCATAAGTCATTTCTGGCATGTAGGAATCAGAAGCTCCTCAATCGGATACATGGTGTGACCAATTTAACTCAAAGCATGTCTTTTAATTTAAATTTGACAATAATTTTAGTAAAAAATACAAGTGATGTACTTGAAACCAATAAAATGAATTATGATTATTTTAATTAATTAGTAAAATTATACATAATTCATTTATGATATGTAGGAATCATTCGTACCTTAATCTAATGCACAGTGTGACTAGATTGACTCCAAGTGTGTCTTTTTTTAAATTGACATTAATTTTTGAAAAAAGTAAAGTGACATACTAAAAACTAATAAAATGAATTCATTTTGTATTTATAGTTTATGAAAATGATCTAAAAGACATTTGTGATGTGTAGGTTTTAGCTGCAGCTCAATCTGATACACGGTGTGCCTGGTATGACACAATGTGTGTCTTTTTATTTAAAATTAACATTAATTTTAGTAAAAAAGTCAATTGAAATGCTCAAAACAAAGAAAACTAATTCATATTATTTTTATACATTAATAAAATAATCTATATATCATTTGTGATGCATAGTGTAACACCCCATGTTTTTGTAAAAATAAATAGAAATGCATGGAACTTTGTTTTAAATATATATTTTTAATTATCCTTTAAAACATAACTTTTTTTTACTTCTATGTTCTGAATTTCAAGAAATTGTCATCTACATTTGTGGTCAGTATGTTATTTGGAGTCTATTGGAACCAACTTGTTTTTTTGGGGAATAATAACATACCCTTATGAATAGTAATATGAATAGTGATATGACCAAAATGAATAGTAAATTTTATTATTATTTTATTTTATTAAGGCTTTATGATAATAACATCTAGGTTAGTTTTTCATTGTGATATAGAAGTAGTTACAGAATTAGAATTGTTAATTTTTGAATTAAATATGATTTTATTTAAAAATTAAATTAATAATATTTAGAAAATTATTTTAAAAAAATGGAATTCATTTTTGAATTCTACATGTCGATAAATGGTTAGGGTGAATTTTGGGAATTTTTCTGCAAGAGTTGATTTTTCGATGAATAGTAAAAAATTCAGTTTTTAGTTTCGGTGTGTTAATGACATCATTAATGATATAATAATGATGTCTTAAATATGGTAGAATTTTGTATAGTTAAATAATATGTGAGGTGTACCAAATGTCTTATACCATGGGAAAATACCATGGGCCTGCCCATGGTTTTGTAAATACCACTCATGAGGTGTCCCTTGAAAATTATTAAAATAATCCCTCACTTTCCCTATAAATACAAACTATTACCTTCATTGAATTAATTTCCAAGTCTCCCTCTACAAATATCTGGCATCCTTACCTTCATAGTAGTCCTCCCAAGGTTTCCTCAATCCCCCATGGTCCCAACCTTCAAGTTCTAAGGGTTACTCTACAAGGTAACAAAATTCTCAATTTCTTTCTTTTTTTCCATTCAAGTTCTCTTATATGTGTTATATCTTTCATGTTTTTATACCATGTTCTTATTTTCTTAATATTATTAATATACTCTATATTATGATTTATTTCTGGATGGGTTACCCTTGTCCCCTCTCTTTTTAATATTTTCTAAAACCATGTTGGGTAGCCCTTAGGCTGCCGATTTTTTGTAAGCGATTCACAATTATTCTTTTATATTGAGTTCTTTCCTTATTATTTCTTCATATATCCTTACCCAAGAGGCATGAAATATCCATATATCATGTATATTATTCATGTTATCATGTTTATGGAAAAATTACTCATCATTATTCTTCTCATCTCCAACTTATTTAAAGAATAAAAACATTGTCTGTTTGTGTCGAATTATCGACATTGTGGACGATGTGATTTCAATTTCAATTAATTATTTCAAGTATGGTCACAAAACCATTTATATGGTTGAACCAGGTTATAATATATGTTTTATGACTCACCCATGGTTCTATAATTCTTTTGTACTCATGTTTCTAATTTATATGACAAAACAAGGTTGTTATTATCAAAGAACCACTAAAAGGATCTAAACGAACATCATTAATGTTCTAACTTATGAATCATCCTCATGTAAGAATTCAAAATTATAAATGGAATAATTTATGTTACTGGTTATATTAAAATACTACTTCATTCCAATTTTGGAGCTTCACTTCCAATCGATAAGAATGTCCACCATGAACCAATCATAGAAATCATGTAAAGAATTCAACCAAAAACAGTACAAGGGAAAAATACTAACAATTAAGGGTGAAAAGATTTTATTAAATGATCATATAATATGTTCTAAACATTAAAATGTTTATGTAAAATATTAATAACACTCTTTTAACCATTATACATGAGGTTTAAACAAGTTGTAAGTAAGACAAACCTGAGGTAAGGGAATTTATAACCCGATTTCCATTCTTTGGGTTAACCTTCTAATTAATTATTTATGTTCTATTTAAATTGTTTTTGTGATGGGTTCTATCTATATTATGTTTAATTATGTTTATTTACATTATATATACATACTTAATCCACACCATTAAGTCTATCTTCAATTTTATGATATTCATAAGGGGATTTTCTTTAAAAATCATCCTTTTAAATTCGGTTTTACGAAATTACAAAGTAATGTTTTTTTGGAATTATTCATGTTGTATGATTATGTTTTGGTTCTTGGGAATTATTTATGATGAAGGTTGGGACCTATATATCCCTCCAATGCATTGGGTATGAGTAAGTTGGAGGTCGGCCGTATGGTTACTCCAAGTGTAACTACGATGGTTACACAAAGTAATGTAGCCGTGAGGGTTACAAATTATAAGGTAGCCAAGAATAGTTACAAGATTATGTAAGTAATGTCCCAAGATACCTCTATGATTATATTTATGTTCTCATGTTTTTTGTGGATCTTGGGTGAATCTCATGTTACACAAAGTAAGTATATATGAGTAACAAGCATGTCTACTGAAAATATTTTCATACGTTATGAGTATTCATGGGCTAATGTGCTCTTTCCTTCCTTTTTCATCCCTTACTGAGATTTTGTGCTCATACCAAGTTTTAAAATGATTTTTCACAGGATAATGGATGTGTAATACAAGGAATGAAGACACGTTAAATGTTCAATAATTGTCAAGGAGACTTGTTTTAATTTTTAATGTTTTATATTTTGAAAAAAATGGAAACTCTTTTTGTGGTATCCACTCTGTAACAATGTCTAATGTTATGAATGTTCTGTCCTAAGTATCTAAAGATCTAAACTTGAAAAGATCATCCATGTAAAAGGAAGTTTTTTCTTGGATAAATTGAAGATTATGTATGTAATAAGGCTGGGTCCTTATAGTTGGTGTCATAGGATGGTTTAGATAACTTTAAGTGTTAGGGGGATATTAATAGAATACCATAAATGATTTTCACTCTATGTTTAATTTGAAATGTTATATAATTTAAATATTACCATGTTGCTATATCTAAGACATGTGTGTTCATAATGGTTGTCTGCGGAAGGAATAGGGATGCTGAAGAGGAGAGGCACCCAGAATGACATCCTTCCGGAACTACAACCCGGAATTGTAGGTATTGAAACTGAGAAGTTTGTGACAGTAATGGCTCAGCTAATGCAGGAAATAAATGGTGGTGGAATCCATGAAAGAGAACCAATATAGGTACCACAACGGAACATGACTGTATTGGAAAATTTTATGGGACAACATCCTCTTTCATTCAATGGATCTTCTGACCCAGTAGTAGTTGAAGGATGGATCAAAGACCTTGAAAAGATATTCGGTGTTATGGGATGTTCAGATAATCAAAAGGTAAGTCTTGCCATTTATCATTTTGCAGGGAAAGCTGATTAGTGGTGGTCAATGGTAAGGAATATCAGGGGTAGAGAGGATTTTGATGCCTTAGAGTGGGTTGAATTTAAAAGTCTTTTCCTTGAAAAATATTTTCCTAAGGTGGTGCGACTAAGAATGGAGAAGCAATTCCTTGAATTGAAATAGGAGGAAGATTCAGTGGCTGTGTATGAAGCTAACTTCACCCGACTAGAGAGTTATTATCCAAATCTTATTCTGGATCTTGATTGAAAAATCAACCGCTTTTACTTAGGATTGAAGCCAAGGTATCGAAGGGCGTTGGCCTCTCATGAATTCAAAAGTTATGAGAAACTTGTCTGGTGTACTGAGAGGGTAGAGATGGAGTTTGCTGATGATCACGTTCATTTTGGAAACAAAGAGAAGAAGAGGTCCAGCTAGCAAGCAATGGGTAAGAATCAACCAAAGAAATCTGATGGTAAGAAAATCTAATTTATAGTTTGTGAAAAGTGTGGCAAGAAACACCCTAGGGAATGTCTTAGCAAAACTGGGAAGTGTTTTAAATGTGGTAAGTTTGGACATATGGCCCAAGATTGTAATTAAAATGATCCTAATAATAATCCACATAAGAAAACTATAAAGTGTTTTAAATGTGGTGAGATGGGTCACTATGAAAACGTCTTCCCAAAGAGAGATCCGAATGATGCAAAGAATCCAGACTACAAGAAAAAAAGGTTTAGTGAGATCCTTTGCGACTACGTCAGTAGATGTTGGGCCATCCAATGAAGTTGTATTAGGTACATTGTTTGTTCACCCAGATTTTGCTAAAGTTTTTTTTGATACGGGGTCTACACATTCCTTCATCTATGAGAAATTTTCTGGTAAATTGGAAATATCACCCCAACAAATGAGACCCGAACTTGTTGTTAAAACACCAGGGGGAAATGTTATAGCAAAGAAGAATTATAAGAATTTTTCTATTATGGTATTTGGAAAGACTTTACCTAAAAACCTTGTTGTTTTACCCTTAGTCGAGTTTGATGTTATTCTTAGGATGGACTGGCTTTCTGATTATCATGCTAAGATTGATTGTAGAGCTAAGGAGTTGTTTTCCAGAAAGAGTTTCAGTTTGTATACAAGAATGAACCAATAAAATTGATAATATATCAGGAAGCTGAGAAACTTTTGAATGATGGAAATGAAAGTTATCTTGCTCATATTTTTGAAAACAAGGGAACTATTCAGATTAATGATGTCCCAGTGGTAAATGAATACCTTGATGTTTTTCCTGATGAGTTACCTAGTGTCATACCTGATCGAGAAGTCGAATTCACAATTGACTTAGTTCCTGATGCTAAGACTATTTCAAAACCCCCATATCGTATTGCTCTAATATAACTTTTTGAATTGAAAAATCAGCTGCAGGATTTGCTTGATAAAGGCTTTATTCATCCTAGAACTTCACCATGGGGAGCCCCTATTTTTTATTAAAAAGAAAGATGGTTCCATTAGACTATGCACTGATTATAGAGCTTTGAATAACATCACTATTAAAAACAAGTATCCTTTGCCTCATATTGATGACTTGTTTGATCAGCTCCAGGGAGCTCAGTACTTTTCCAAGATTCACTTGAGATCCGGATACCATCAGATGAATGTGAAGGAAGATGACATCCTGAAAATAGCCTTTCGTACTAGATATGGGCATTATAAATTTTCTGTTATGCTGTTTGGATTAACTAATTCACCTGCTATATTCATGAATCTTATGAATAGAGTATTTCATGAGTTCTTGTATAAGTTTGTTATTTTATTTATTGATGACATTATGGTGTTTTCTAAAAATAAAGGAGAGCATCAAAAACATCTAAGGGTTGTTTTACAAACATTAAAAGAAAATAAACTATATAGAAAATTCAGAAAGTGTGATTTTTGGCTGCAACAGATTTTTATTCTTGGGCACATTGTAAATAAGGATGGAATAACAGTTGAACCTTCTAAAACAAAAGTAGTTGATGAATGACCAAGACCCACAAATGTTACAGAGATTCGTAGTTTTCTATGTTTATCAAGTTATTACTGAAGGTTTGTTGATAAATTTGCATGGTTATCTAGCCCGATAACTAAGTTAACATGGAAAGGGGTTAAATTTGTTTGGACAGAGGAATGTGATGTTTGTTTTCAGGAACTGAAGAAGATATTGGTGAATGCTCTAGTTTTGCCCATACCTTCCTGAAATGGTGAGTTTGTCATCTACAGTGATGCTTCTTTGAAGGGACTTGGTTGTGTTTTGATGCAGAATGATCAGGTAATTTCCTATGCTCCGAGACAACTTAAACCTCATGAGCTAAATTATCCCACACATGATTTGGAATTGGCAGCTGTGGTTTTTTCTTTGAAAATATAGAGGCATCATTTATACAGAACCAAATATCAAATATATACAGACCATAAAAGTCTAAAGTATATATTGACTCAGAAAGAATTAAACATGAAGAAGAGAAGATGGATAGAACTGATAAAGTATTATGACTACATGATCAATTACCATCTTGGGAAAGCAAACAAAGTGGCAGATTCCTTAAGTTGGAAACACCATGCATCATTAATCATGCTATGTTTATAAAATGATCCCTTGATTAATGATTTGATGAATTTTGGATTAGAAGTTGTTGTTGCAGGGAATACCTCTGTTTTGTTTCAGGTTTCAGTAAAGTCTTCATTGTCAGACAGAATTAATCAGGCACAAAATAAAGAACGTGAGCTACAGAAAAAGGTAGAATTGGTTAAAATGGGAAAGTTTCTAGAATTTAATCTTGATAAAGATTGTTTTTTAAGATTCGGAAAAAGGTTGTGTGTGCCTACTGATCCTTAGTTGAATAAAGATTTGTTGTGTGAAGCTCATATTTCTCCATTTTCTATTCATCCTGGCAGTACTAAGATGTACAGAGACCTTCAGGAGTATTATTGGTGGGATGGAATGAAAAGAGATATTTCTAATTTTACCAAGAAATGTTTGACCTGTCAATAGGTTAAAGCAGAGCGGCAGTTACTGAAAGGGATGCTTTAGCCTTTTCTAGTGCCAGAGTGGAAATGGGAGAATGTATCCATGGAATTTTTAGTGGGACTACCAAAGACTTCTTGAGGTAAAAATTTTATTTGGGTTATTGTTGATCGGCTAACAATGTCTGCACATTTTTTATCAATTCGAGATACAATTTCTTTGGATCAACTTTCTCTATTGTACCTCAAAGAGATTGTCAGGTTACATGGAGTTCCTCTTTCTATTGTATATGACCGAGACCTCAGGTTCACTTCTAACTTTTGGAAGGGACTTCAGAAGTTGTTGGGCATATAGTTAAATTTCAGTAAAACTTTTCACCCTCAATCTGATGGGCAGTTAGAATGAACGATTCAAACTTTGGAGGATATACTTCAAGCTTGTTCAATTGACTATCGGGGAAGTTGGGATCAGCATCATTCATTAGTTGAGTTTTCTTATAATAACAGTTTTCATTCCAGTATTCAGATGGAACCTTTTGAGGCCTTGTATGGAAAGCGGTGTCAGACTCCAGCATTTTCGGATTAAGTCGGTGAAAGAAATTTGATGGGGCCAGAATTAGTTGAAGAAGTGTATGAGAAAGTGAGGATGATCAAGCAGCACATGAGGACAACTCAGAGCAGGCAGAAAAGTTATGCAAATAACAGAAGGAAAGACTTATCTTTCGAGGTAGGTGACCATGTTTTCCTTAAAGTCTCTCCTTGGAAAAGTGTGATGCGTTTTGGTAAGAAAGGAAAGCTAAGTCCATGGTTCATCAGTCTTTTTGAAATCTTGGAGAAAGTTGGAACAGTTTCATACTGCGTAGCATTGCCTCCAAGTTTGTTCCAGGTACACAATGTTTTTCATGTTTCGATGTTGAGAAAGTGTGTGCCAGATTAATCACATGTATTGAGCCCAGAAGCAGTTCAGTTGGAAGAGAACCTTTCTTATGAAGAGAAACTGGTTCAGATTCTTGATCGAAGAGAACCATTATTGCAGAATAAGGTAAATCACCAAGTAAAAATTTTGTGGAAGAACCACATGGTTGAGGAAGCAACATGGGAGTCTGGAAATGCTATGAGGGAAAAATACCCACAGTTGTTTAATAAGTAAGGACGCAATTTCAAGAAGGTGGGGATAATGTAACACCCCATGTTTTTCTAAAAATAAATAGAAATGCATGGAACTTTGTGTTAAATAGATATTTTTAATTATTCTTTAAAATATAACTTATTTTACTTCTATGTTTTGAATTTCAAGAAACGGTCATCTACATTTGTGTTCAGTATGTTATTTGGAGTCTATTGGAACCAACTTGTTTTTTTGGTGAATAGTAACATACCCTTATGAATAGTAATATGAATACTGATATGACCCTAATTAATAGAAAATTTTATTATTATTTTTTTATTAAGGCTTTAAGATAATATAATCTTGGTTAGTTTTTCATTGCGATATAGAAGTAGTTACAGAATTAGAATTGTTAATATTTGAATTAAGTATGCTTTTATTTAAAAATTAAATTAATAATATTTAGAAAATTATTTTCAAAAAATGGACTTCTTTTTTGAAATCTACATGGCGATAAATGGTTAGGGTGAATTTTGGGAATTTTTCTGCAATAGTTGATTTTTCGGTGAATAGTAAAAAATTCAGTTTTTAGTTTCGGTGTGTTAATGACATCATTAATGATATAATAATGATTTCATAGATCTGGTCAAGTTGTGTATAGTTAAATAATATGTGAGGTGTCCCAAGTGTCTTATACCATGGGCAAATACCATGGTCAAGCCCATGGTTTTGTAAATACCACTCATGAGGTGTCCCTTGAAAATTATTAAAATAATCCGTCACTTTTCCTATAAATACCAACTCTTACCTTTATTGAATTCATTCCAAATTCTCCCTCAACGAATATCTGGACTCTTTAACTTTATAGTAGTCCTCCTAAATGTTTTTCAAGCCCCCATGGTCCCAACATTCAAGTTCTAAGGGTTACTCTACAAGGTAAGAAAGTTCTCAATTTCTTTCTTTTTTCCATTCAAGTTCTCTTTTATGTGGTATATCTTTCATGTTTCTGTACCATGTTATTATTTTCTTATTATTCTTGATCTAATATATATTATTATTCATTTCTTTATGTGTGACTCTTGTCCCCTATCTTTTTAATATTTTTTAACACCATGTTGTGTAGCCGTTAGGCTGCCGAATTTTTGTAAGCGATTTCACAATTATTCTTTTATTTTGAGTTCTTTCCTTATTATTTGTTCATATCTCCTTAACCAAGAGGAATTAAATCTCCATAAATAATGTATATTATTTATTTTATCATGTTTATGGAAAAATTACTCATCATTATTCTTCTCATCTCCCACTTATTTAAAGAATAAAAACATTGTCTGTTTGTGTCGAATTATCGACATCGTGGACGATGTGATTTCAATTTCCATTAATTCTTTCAAGTATGGTCATAAAACCATTTATACGGTTGAAAAAATTTATAATATATGTTTTATTGACTCACCCATGGTTCTATAATTCTTTTTTACTCATGGTTCTAATTTATAAGACAAAACAAGGTTGTTATTATCAAAGAACCACTAAAAGGATATAAACGAACAACATTAATGTTCTAACTTATGAATCATCCTCATGTAAGAATTAAAAATGATAAATGGAATAATTTATGTTACTGGTTATATGAAAATACTACTCCATTACAATTCTATAGTTTCACTTCCAATCGACAATAATGTCCACCATGAACCAATTATAGAAATCATGTAGAGAATTCAACCAGAAACAGTGCAAGGGAAAAATACTAACAATTAAGGGTGAAAAGATGTTATTAAATTATCATATAATATGTTTTAAACATGAACATGTTTCTTTAAAATATTAATAACACTCTTTTAACCATTATACAGGAGGTTTATACAAGTTGGAAGTAAGACAAACTCGATGTAAGGGAATTCTTAACCCGATTTCCATTCTTTGGGTTAACCTTCTAATTCATTATTTATGTGCTATTTAAATTGTTTGTGTGATGTGTTCGGTATATATTATGTTTAATTATGTGTATTTACATTATATATACATACTCCCTCCACACTATTAATTCTATCTTCAATTTTATGTTATTAATAAGTGGATTTTCTTTAAAAATCATCTTTTTAAATTTGGTTTTACGAAATTCCAAAGTAATATTTTTATGGAATTATTAATGTTTTATGAGTATGATTTGGGATGAAGGGTGGGACCTATATCTCCCTACAATTCATTGGATATGAGTAAGTTGAAGGTAGGTCGTATGGTTACTCCAAGTGTAACTGCGATGGTTACACAAAGTAATGTAGCCTTGAGGGTTACAAATTATAAGGTATCCAAGAATGGTTACAAGATTATGTAAGTAATGCCCCAATATACCTCTATGATTATATTTATGTTCTCATGTTTTGTGTGGATCTTGTATAAATATCATTTTACACAATTTACGTATATATGAGTGACAAGCATGTCTACTAAAAATGTTTTCATACGTTACGAGTATTCATGGACTAATGTGCTCTTTCATTTCTTTTTCATCCCTTACTGAGCTTTTGTGATCATCCCAAGTTTTTAAATGATTTTTCATAGGTTAAAGGATGTGTAATACAATGAAGGAAGACACATTAAATGTTTAATAATTTCCAAAGAGACTTGTTTAAAGTTTTAATGTTTTATATTTTGAAAAAAATGGAAACTATTTTTATGGTATCCACTCTGTAACAATGTGTAATGTTATGAATGTTTTTTCCTAATTATCTAAAGCTCTAAAATTTAAAAGATATTCAATGTAAAATGAATTGTTTTCTTGGATAAATTCAAGATTATGTATGTAATAAGGTCGGGTCCTTATACATAAGAATTAGTTGAACCTCAATATGAAAAATAGTGTGCTCGGTATAACTAAATATGTCGGTTATCAGTATAAAATTGACATTTTAGTTACAAAAGTGTTTCACACCTTGAAAACCAATAAAACGTGATTATATTGTCATGATAATTTAGTAAAATTATTAATAATTCATTGGTGATGCGTAAGACTTAGTCTCTGGTCAAACCAATACACTATGTGACCAGTATGACTCAAAGTGTGCTTCTCTAGTTTAAAATGATATTTTCGTAAAAAACAGAAGTGACATGATCAAAACCAATAAAACACATTTTTATTGTTCTTATAATTTAGTAAAATTATCAACAAATCATCTATGATGTTTAGAAATTAACCTCACCTCAATCTTACACACAATGTTCCATGTTTGACTCCAAGTGTGTATTTTTATTTAAAACTAACTTTAATTTTAGTTAACAAAGTGACATACTCAAAACCAATAAAACACATTCAGATTGTTTTTATTAGTTATAAAAATTATCCATATGTTATTTGTGACATGTATTAATCAACCGCACATCAAGCTGATACACGGTGCACCCATTATGACTCCAAGTGTGTCTATTTATTTAAAATTTACATTAATTTTAGTAAAAAAGACAAGTGACATAATAAAAACAAGGAAAACACACATTCAAATTATGCTGATACTTTTGAAAAACAATCCATTAGACCTTTTTAATTTTTAGTAATTATTCTTACCTCAATCCGATACACGATGTGCCTGGTATAACTCAAAGTGTGAGTTATCAGTTTAAAATTGACATTTTAGTTCAAAAAGAGTATCACTCACTAAAAATTGAGAAAATGCACATATATTGTCTTTATAATTTATGAAAATGACTCAAAAGTAATTTTTTGATGTGTAAGAATCATTATTATTTTAAACTGATGCACGATGTGGCCGATGTGACTCAAAGTGCGTGTTTCCAGTTTAAAATGACATTTTAGTAAGAAACACAAGTGAAAAAATCAAAACCAAGAAAACACATTCATATTTTTTGGATTATTTATGAAAACAATCCATAAGTCATTTCTGATGTGTATAAATCATCCCCACATCAATTCAATGCAAAATGTGACTTGTATGACTCCAGGTGTGTATTTTTTATTTAGAATCGACATTATGTTTTCTAAAAAAGACAAGTAACATACTCAAAATAGATAAAACACATTTATATTATTTTTATACTTTATTAAAATTATTAATAATTCATTTATGATGTATAGGAACCAGAAACACATCAATATGATACACATTGTTCCCGGTATAACTCAAAGTGTCCGTTATCAGTTTAAAATTGGCATTTTAGGTCAAAAAATGTGTCACTCACTGAAATCCAAGAAAAAAAAGCTTGGATTATCTTGATAATTTAGAAACATGATTATTAATTCATTTTTCATGTTTAGGAATTAGTCTCACATCAAACCGACACATGATGTAACCAGTCTTACTCAATGTGCATGTTTCTAGTTTTAAATGACATTTTAGTAAAAAAGAAAAGTGACAAACTCAAAAATGAGAAAAAATTCATATTGCTTTTATGATTCAGTAAAATGATCCATATGTCATTTTTGACCTTTAGGAATTATCCACACCTCAATATGAAGCTTTATGTGAGTGTTATGGCTCAAAGTATGTTTTTTTATTTAAAATTGACATTAATATTAGTAAAAAAGACAAGTGTCATACTCAAAATTTCATAAATGCATTTGAATTGTTTTGAAACTTTATAAAAATAATACATAAGTCATTTTTTACATTTAGGAAGAAACCACACCTCAATTAAATACACAAGGTTTCCATTATCACTCAAAGTGTCCATCAGCAGTTTAAAATTACATTTTAGAAAACACTCATTGAAAACCAAGAATACACACTTGTATTATCTTGATAATTTAGGAAAATTAATCATAAGTAATTTGTGATGTGTAGGAATAAATCTCACATAAAACGGATACACTATGTGATCGGTATGACTCAAAGTGTTTTTTTAAATGACATTTTAATAAAAAAGAACAAGTGACATACTCAAAACATAGAAAACGCATTCAGATTTTTTTTTGATACTTTAGAAAAATGATCTATATGTCATTTTTGACATATAAAAATTTACCACACTTCAATTTGACACATGAAGTGGTTGGTGTGATTCTATGTACTTGTTTTCAATATATAAGTGAAATTATTCTTTAAAAACACATCACATCACCAACACTGAGCAAAAAATATTATATTGTTTTCACAAATATATTTTTTATATTACTTAATTAATTTCCATAGAATTTTTATCTTATACTTATTTAGTTAATTTTAAAAGAGACAATGCTTGAAGATGAACAAGAAATGTTGTTACATGTAAGAATCAATCACAACTCAGTCTGATACATGATGTTTCTCATATTACTGAAAGTATATTTTTTTAATTTAAAATTAAAATTTTTTGTTTTAATTTATTTATTTATAGTATTACTAACATAATAATTGTTTTCTAATAAAGGTACATTATTTTTCTCAATATTGGGTGGTTATTTTGGAAATAGCATGACCTAGGATCAGGGGATAAAGACAAAGGAATAGAACATTGACTTTTTTGAATGTTTGTAATAATTTTTACTTACTCATGTAATTGTAAAAAAAAAATTTTAATGTCCATAATATATTTTTTTTTCATGTATCAGTGTTGTAAATTTTATAGCATTTAAATTTTGTATTTTGAACATGTATTTTTTATTTTCTTACTGTATTTTAGTGTAATTTTAACAACAAACCCAACAATATGCCCCTTTATTAACACTTTTAATAGTGTGGATAAAGGGTGTCCTTTATCAACACTATAGAAAGTCACTTATAAATCATGCCTTTATAATCTCTTTTTCAGTGTTGATAAAATCCTTGGGCATTTAATCATGATCTGGTAATCAATTCTTGTTTTCAGTAATAATGACCAATTTTAGCAATGTTAAAAGCCATATTTTTAGTAGTGAAGTGTGATATTGAGAAATTTGATATTAATCATCATTTGTCAGGCATTGATGTTGCAGGCCAACGACACATTTTTAATGGTGAATTATTTTACATGGTATGTATATATGAGGACTTATAAGTGATTCTTGGTGAAGTTGACAAGTTGTTTCTTATTCAACACAAATGTGCATATATTATATAGCTACCCAAAGGCATGTTGTGTGTCAAAAAATTTACTTCCATATTACACAGAATGTACTTAACATTACATGAGGATTTGGATAGGAGGACTACGTATAGCTGTTGTTTAGATGTATTATAATATATTTATATATTCCTAAAGACATCATGTTGAATAGAGTAACAAATGATTTTATGATGTTTTATTCTTCTATAGATATGGGAACAAGAGGATTTTTCATGTATTTCTCATGTAGTTATCATACCACTTCCTCAACACCATTTTTCAAACAATACTCATGGATACAGGTATTTTTACATCCTTAATTTTAATTATTTAATATATTTATTAATATCATTTAGAAATTAACAATATATTACTCTGAATTAACAACTGGAGTCAATCTCAGTGTTATGTAAATACTTTGAGGCATAATGTTCATTATTTTTAATAAACTTTGACTCTATATAGATAGATAGTGTAGGTTGGTTATTAAATATTTTTAAATAAAAATTAATTGCTCTATTAATTTTATATGATATTATAATGATAAATTAGTTATATTTTTGGGATAATTTATGAATACTTTTATGAGTTTTCATTTCAAGTTTCATGGATCCTATATACTGGAGTTTTTGGGGAATCACTACCACTATACCGCACAACAATGGTTGGAGACTATGGAGTAGTGAAACCACTAACATACTTCTACACCATTGAGTGGAACTAGGTTGATCTTTTCATGAGATAATTTTTGGATGTTGCATCACAACCCCACTTCACTAAGATAGGTTGTTTCATGGCACAATATTACACTCATAGGTAGGTAAGCGATCGATGAGAAACACTATCATGCCTGTTTCATAGATTTTTGGGAGATGCATACATTGTATAATATATTTCTCCACACATATCTCACAAGATGACATTAATTATCCAATTAGTTAGAGTACATGTATTGGCACTGACATCACACAATCATATAACTTACACGCCATGGGATATCCCTCCACCAATTGGTATTTTTACCCCCTTTTATTATATTATTTTATTTCATATTTGTAACTAACTTAATTGTTATTATATTTATAGTCAAAGGAGTTAAAATGCCTCATTCACATATCTGATCCTTATGATACAGAATTTTTTAGTCATGATGTATTTCATAGAATTTTGGTGTCTCTTTGAGTTCCTCTCTATTCCATATATGATAGTGTCTATGATAAGGATCTACATAAGTATCCTAATCCATATAAACCCACTAAGGCTATTGGGTATGTTGATGTTCTTGTTGACGACATTGATGATGATGTGCCACCATTTCCACCATCAAGAAAAACAATGATTTGGGAACAAGATGATGATGAAAATGAGGATAAGGAAAATGATCTCAAAGAGATGGTACTACACCACATATAATGCATCCTACAAAACATGGATTAGATCCTAAATAATAGGGATGTGGTGATACAACCCATATATTTACACACACATATGATATACCATCATTGTCTCACACACATCATGTGATCGTCTTCCTTATAGATCGAGAGGGGTGGGACCTAACCATGCTATCAAATTTTATATACTACTCATGTAATATCCCCTCCTTTAATGACTTTTTTGTTATGTTTATATCATTTTTATCAACTTATTGGGGTCCTATTGGGAACCCATTCTTATTGAAAAATAGTTCAATGTCTTATGTTGAAAATTCCTCTATGTGGAATTATGGAGAGTTTTATACTTGATAAGAAAATGAGGCACCAAAAATTTATCATATTGAGGTGCCAATGGTAGAAAAATAGTACGTTGAGGTAGTAACTCCACAACCATATGTTTCTCTATTGAGGTATAGTTAGTGAATGAAGATGAATTTTCACTCATAACTGGCACAACAAAGGAATTTAGAAATCAAACCTGAAGTGGGTGTGAGCTTCATATGAAAAATTGTAAAATAAAGTGGCAGTGATGTTGATATTTTCTACTATAAAACATTTTACATAAAAAATATCAAGTTTCTAATGTATTTAAATGACTTTTTTAAATAAAAATTCTAAATAAATTTTCAAAATCCATTAAAAACTATAATTTTAATATCGAGATAAATTTAAACAACTCAACTACCTAATATTTTAAAATTATGGAAGTTGAATGAGTACATAAATGTATTAGGTTTTTAAAAAAAACATTAATGTATAAATCAAAATTTAAATTTCTAATATAACTTAAAATAAAATTTTATACTATATTTTCTTTTTAAAAACATATTTAATGTAATATGTGATTATATTATGATGAGTGTTGTACGAACTTATCCATTTTTAAGGATCATAATTGTAGCGACCTCTGTTTTTCATGATGAAGAAATAACTCAAATTTATAGTTTCTGAGTCTCGGAATATCCTAAGGTGTAAAATAGTAAATTAGCATTATATATCACCATAAAAAATATTCTAATTTGCGAAATGATCTTGGGGTGAGATGTTTACACCCGGGATAAGGCAGTACAAAATTGCAGGGATTGAAGAACCAAAATAATAATATATTAATGGTGTTTAATTTTTGTTTAATTTATCTAAAATATTTAAAATATTTTTTTAAAAATTAAATAAATAAAAATTTAATTTTATTATATAATTTTAAATATTCAAAACATTTTAAATTTTCTTAAAATAATTTCAATTAAAATGTTAAATTATTTAAAATTTTTAATCCAAGATATATATATAATTTAAAAAAAAATATTCAAGAAATTTAATTATTTTATTAAATTTATTCATTTTAAAATAACATGAATAAAAAATATAAAATAAATATTTTGAATATTGAAAAAAATAATTTATTAACAAAATTTAAATACCTAAAATATTTAAAATAAACCAGTTTATTAAGAAAATTTGATTTTTTTAGGTTGTTGTTTTTTAAATACCGTGAATATTTTATGTTAATGTTATTTTATATTAAAATGAATAAGTTTAGCATTCTTAATTTTAATTATTGGTTGTTTAGGTTTTCTAAAATAAATTATTATTGTTATATTTTAAAAATAAATTTTAAATATTTTTGAGTTTTTGTGTTTTCTAAACATGAAGGTCTGATCCAATACCACACCATTATGAGAATTTTATTAGAAAGGAAAGGTCTAGGATTAAACTTTTCTTGGCTTCCATATGAAACATTATTTTGGTAAATTCTATATGGATCTCATTATTTTATTAAAATCAATTTTTTTTATTATTTTAAAATTTTACTCATTGTTGTAAGTGCTTCCTCCACTCCCCTCACTAATCACCACACCAAATGTTGTAATATGTAACCTAAATTCCATGGTTGAATCAAGAATTGTTCCAATTTGATATTTTTTTTGTCAATATATTTTTTATTTATTATTATGTACTGTAAATATTATTCTTATATAGTAAGTATATGTTTTTGTTTTGTGTTTTGGTTTGAATTTATTCAATAATTCCTTTTTAATTCTTATTTAAATGTAATGTAATCTCATTTTAATTTTTTCCCCTTACATGGAAGAAACCTAAAATAATAAAACTTATATAACAAATCTTGAAAGTAGAAGAAACATGGAAAATCACAATAGTAGAAAATATAAGTGTACCAAATGAAAATTTATAATCCAAATCCACTAATTCAATATTTTCATTAGAACTTGAATGAATGTATTAGTGTTTATTGTTACAATTTTTCCAATATAATAGTTTTCTAGCAAGACTTAAAAAATATATTTACATATTGAAAATTCATAATATGTTGTAGGGATCTCATTTTATGATCAATAAATAAGATTTTTTCATTCTTAAATAAGTAATATTACAGGTTAGATATTATTTCTCAACTTTTTGAATAACATTACAATGTATTTATAAGGGTTTACCCATTTTAATTTTATATACATCTAAAAAAAGAGATGTGCATATTCTTTAAGAGGGGAACAAAGAAAGTTGAATGTGAGAATCAAACTCAACAACAAGTCACTAAAAATTGAGAACTCAATCACAATGATTTTATGTTCAAAATGGGCAGATAAAATATGGTTTTCATATAAATAATCAATTATTATCTTTGTACCAATAACATATGGAATTTTTTATTAATATTGCAATAATATTTTTGAATCATTTTGAAAAGTAAAAAATAATGTAGTAAAATTATTCATGGTCATATTTTTTCAATATCACTTAATTTATAATGGATAATTATCAATGTTATAACTACACAACTAATACATATTTACTATTGACATCCAACTGACTTAGGTTTGAGGATACACTAATAAAATAGTGGTGGTTCCAAATTCTTTTTTTTAAATTTTTTCTCTAATCAACTTGGGGTCATTTTTTTTACTATATTTATATGTTTTTTATGTTATACTATTAAATTAATAAAAAATAAACATTTATATTTAGGAAAAGATTTTTTCATTCCATTATTTTTCATATTCCACAGTCTTTAGTGATATAAACATGTCATATTTATTTAGGTATGTGGTCATGAAGCTAATATAGGTACATTATATTTTATACCATTCTACATTAATTTGGAGTTAAGGTCAATTTTATATATTTATGTCCATTGGTACTTTATGTATATTTTTTCTTTATTTATCGTACAAATTACAACATTATAAATAATACATTTCTTATCTCCACAAAAATATTTTTTTTATATTTTATATCTTTCTTGAAAAAAATACATTATTTATCAAAATTGATATAAAAATCTATGATCTATTTATATTTAGTATTTTATTTATCTTGTAATTTTTTTTTGTGTTTTGAACTATATATATAATTAATGCGATCAATACCCCATATTATATCCATTAATTTTGATAACTATCTATATATTGATGATTGAGATAATTTCCTCTATTTATGTTGTTTTGTATCCTTTTGCGGTATTTTGTACCAACTCAACCTCATAGAATATTTATGTCACTACCTCTACCCGTAGGTTTTCTCAATTTAGATTTTCCAAGTAAAATTATGGTGTTATAATTTTTTCTTTATTTTTTATGTTTGCTCATTCAAGTATTTTTACAGTAAAATTGGTATTAGTGAATCTGATTTGATCATCCATAGATACAATGAGGTTTTTGTGACATGAGGCACTTTCAAGATATGATCTACTTATATTATCTTATTTCCATTTATCATGATTTAAATCATGATGTTATATATTCTAATTTTGGATTATAACACTATGTTTTTGTTATGGAAGGTTAATATGTCGGATATTCTCAAACGGATTGATCTAGATGATGGATTATTGGGAATTGAAAATATAAATAAATTATTTACTATAGTGGAAAATGAACTCTTAGATCATAATACTCTCTTACAAATCCAATTACATTTATCAAATTATATTTTTCCTGACGTATTGAAAGAGAAATCACGGTAGTGTTATGGATGAGATTTGGGAGGCTTTTTATAATAAAGAGTATTACTAGAAATGTTTATTTTATAAAAAAGATATAATCCCATTTCATGTAGAGAGGTATATCTATTTCGGATCATTTAACAGTTTTTAAAGAAATTGTTTATGAGATGGAAAATATGTGGGTGAAATTGATGAAGAAATTTTTTTCATTTATTTTATTATCATATTTTCATCCATATTATGTGAACTTTAGAGATATAATTACCTAAAATCCTGATATAGTTACTATTTATGGAATTTCTGAGGAACTATTTTGAAATGATAAAATAAAAAATCATGCCAGTGGTCTTAATTATTAAGAAAATTCTTTTTTGTTAGAGGATAAATAGGTGAAAAGAAATTTGTTACTTTTGAAAAGGGAAGGACAACAACAAAAAATAAATATAAAACATGAAATTAATATTATAAGAGTGGGGATATTAAATCTAAATGTTTCATGAAATGAAATAAGATCATGAATAAGAGACTTTTTAATAAAAAAACATTTAAGAAAAAATTATATACATGGCCAGTGTAGGAACAGGTTATAACTATGACGGGGAACTCTGAGTTTCTTCTAATAGTGAATAAATTTTTTTTACAATTTTATTCTTGATTGAACTTGTAATTTACATATGTATCCCAATTAGGGATTTTTATCAACATATAAAATTATGATAAAAGGTACCACACTAATTATAAATAATATATCTTTCAAGATTATTAGAATTTGAACCTTTAGAATTAATATGTCTCATGGTGTTATAAGAAACATTACTGATATAAATCATCTCCATAGTCTTAAAATAAATTTAATTTCTTTGATAACTCGTGATAAAAATGTTAATAGTACACTGGTGAAGGGGGAGTTTTAATTCTCAGTAAAGGATCACTTATTGTTATGAAATTATAGAATGTTTTTACAGGTTTTATATTCTTCAAGGGTTTACTGTCATTGGTGATGTATCTTATTACAACCCAATATAAACATGCCTTTATTTTACATATTATACGTAATTTAACACATTAAATTTCATAATAAATAACATCCCAAGAATAAATTGGTTCATTTTATTTGAGGATTAGATACATATTAAGATTATTTCTAAAAACCTTGTATCATCTCTCCTTAAAGCTTTCATACAAAGACATATTCTTAACATCTCATTATCAAGACTCTTATTTAAAACATAAGGAATAAAAAAACTAAGAAATTAGTGTGATAGAACACTCATTAAGGGGTGAATAAACATTTTATCAATCATACTTTCATATGAATATGTTGAAAACATTATCACAAGGGAAATATCATAACACAATGAGTGATATTGATAAGACATAAGTGTATTTAATAGTAAATGGAATAATACATTAAAGAAAAAAATGATCAATATGTAATAATAATATCTATAACATGTATTATGATAATTTAACATAAACCTTGAATCATGAGAGCATATGATGATAATGAATGACATCTTTTAATTGTGGCACAAACAATAACATAGGGAAATATTACATTCATAAACCACTTCATCAATGCCCATGGTTATAGGAAAATGAAATGAACTCATTAATACCTTTATAATGAGATATAAACCATTAACCACTGCATTGGAGTCAGGTATAGGAACCCACAAATTATTCATCCATACTTACATGTTCCACTTAAAAATCATATATTTTTCACATTATAAATAACACATTTAAATAAAATGGGTTTCATAAAACTTCCAAATGAAATTAAATATATTCCCATAAAGAACCCATGGTAATAAAATAGGTTTCATAAAACATCAAAATTCATATCATTAAATTTTCATAAATAACCCATTAAAATAAAATAGGTTTCATAAAAATCAAGATTGAAATTATTCACTTTAAATAAATAACCCATGGAAATAAAATGGGTTTATTATAACATACAAATGGTATAAAATAACATCATCAACGAAACCATTTAATATGAAAAAATTGGTCACTAAAAATAATCACATAATAAAATAACAATATATAGTGAAAAATGGAACATATCTCCATTGGAGATAAATAATATTAAATATATAGATTAAAATTAAAACAAAATCATGAAAAGATATTTCCTGAAAACATTTTGTATTCATAGATGTGATATCCATAGTTAAGTGTCTCTTTTAAATAACCTTCATTAAAAAAAGTGAAAATAAAACCATCCATGAAAGTAGATTTTTTTAAAACACTTCTTTACCTAGATATAAATATATAAAACCATTCAAAATTTAAATTATTGGAGAAAATAAGTTCAATAAGATATTTTATAACTCAAAAAAGGAGTTTGAGTTACCAAGCCCTTACCTTTACCCTTGATTTCCTGTAAGTTCTTCAAACTCTTGTATAATAAATATAAAAATCTTATTTACCAATTTTAGAACCTTATTCATATACATTTCCATTTTAATCTTAATTAATATTAGTTCTCTTCATGTATTATATTTTTATAATCTCTTTTCAACATTGGGTATTAATAATATTTGACGTTTTAAACTAAGATCATTAAAGTGATGTAAATATTCTTTCTTATTCCAAATTTTATCATTTAAAAACCTATAAAGGTATTATAATTGATGTTTTATAAATACATATAACTCTATAATTTCATTACATTAGTGTTTTTCCACGTTTTATGAAGATGAAAATAGTGATGAATTAGTTTTAGGTTATTTAATGATATAGATGGATTTCCATATAACAATTGTAATTTTTGTGTTATATATAAAGTAAAATTCTCGTGATATATATTACATATATATATCAAATATAATAATCAAATATTAACTGTAACTATCCATGAAGGTGTAAGTTAAAGTCATAATGCATCGTTCTATAGAGGTGGAAGTCCATACATACATATGGATGATGATTTCATTTTTAAGGGGAGGAAAAAACAATTAAAATGGTTAATCATTTCATAAAATTAAATAATATATATATCATTAATATATAGTTAATTAACCTATTAAATCCTCTACTCTAGGAAGTGAAGGTAGATGAAACTTATTTCTTCATGGTGGTGGTAGTCTACACATACGTACAATTATCGTTTTTATTTTTCTTAATGGAAAATGGAAAGGTGGTTAATGGTTTTAAACCCAATATAATAATATATCCACATATTAATAATATTTATATTATCATTTTAATATGGTTTAATTAAATTTTTGTATAAATAAGTGTACATAAATAAATATAAATTAGAAAGGAGTGGTTAGAAATTTCATCCTCACTTATTAGATTATCTCATTTTCAAAGGGGGTTATGCCTTTGAGGAATGGTATTTTGAGAAGTCCAAAACCTATTAAAGTGGATAGGATAATTTAAGAGAGTTTTGGGAATAATTTTTTCTTAACTAAGTGTGTTTTAGTGTGATGGAATGTGAGGATATGAATGACCCTTTTATAAGTGAAAAGGGATGGCATTTTTATAGATACCTTAGTGATCTTGGATGTGGCCAAGTGTAAGAATCCTTTTCCTACATAAAAAAAGACTATGGAATTATCACAAAATTCAATTTTACTCATTCCTTAAACCATCCATAAGTGAGTAACATGGTTTATTCCCAACCTCCTCCAGGGTGAATCCTTACATTATGGAACACTATCTATGTGTCTATACCCATGTGGCATAGAACAATACTCCATTTTTGCACCATCCTATGTGTGCCCTCACCTGCTTCCTTGGTTTCATCAATGGCTAGCTGGCTAGACTAGTTTCCCTTCATGATTGTTCATGAAACCACATGTGTAGGGCCATACATGATTTTCTATTCAGCCTCTAGTTGTACTTCCTTTTATGTCACAAAAATCAGGGCAGTGGTGTATCCCTTGTACTAAAACATGGAACTTTGAGCATAACCCTTGTAATTATTTATTCCCTCTTCATTTTTCAAACAAAAGAACATAGAAACTTCCAAATGGTTTTGACCTACAATAACCCTTAGTTGGTTTATTGAAAATAATATAAACACTCCAACCACTATTTTTTAAAGATGTTAATCAAAGAGCCACTAATAATTAATTCTATGATCACATGATTGAAGCATTATGTGAGAAAAAATATTTAAATAGAAATTCCTTCATGATAAGATTTGATTCATTTCAACCTACTAAATATCTACCCCTATTGTTTCATCAATATACTCTCCCCCTTATAAACATATTTGGAGCTCTTCTCCCATTATAAAAATAAACCCAAAGAGTTCACTAGTTTGAAAATTTCTGAATATGGGTTTAGAAAGACAATATATTGAGATGATAAAACATACCTTTCCCATGATGGAAATATTGGGGAGTGGGGTTTCATCCCATGAAATTAATTGGATGGAAGTGATAGAACTCCTAGATCCAAAAAATACTTATCAAACACCACTTTGGGTAGTTCCTTTTTCAATATGTTTTTTCACTTTCTCTTGGTTTGACACATACTCCAATGTTATAAATCCTTGGTCCACATTCTATTTTATGAAATTATATTTGATCTCAATGTTCTTGGTTCATTATTTTTAGATAATATTTTTTCAAATATTGATTTCACTTTATTTTTCACATATAATTGGAATTGGATAGGTCACCTCAATACCCACATCATCAATTATTTTCATCGTGCATAACAATTGGGTGCATGCTATAGTGATAGAAACATATTCAGATTTCGTGGTGCTCAAATATATACAATCATGATTCTTGTTTTTCCATGAAGTACATGAACTCCAAAGAAAAAATTCACCACCTAATGATAAATTTCTATCTTCTACTGAACCATACCAATATACATTAGTGAATTACATAAAATTATATTGTGTATCATTCTAGTAGAATAACCCATACCTAGTTGTATGATGGATTCAAATCCTAATAAGGAAACCTATTTGGTACATGGTCACATCAACCGAATAATGAAAACTCTCAATAATCTACTGATACATGGTCATATCGATCTTATCGCTCGACTCATCTTTTGATAATTTTAGCATTGTCTCTACCAGACTTGTAATGGGTCTATAGTCATCCGTCAGAAATATTCTTAAGTATTCCTTGGAATATTTGTTTTCTAAGATAAATAATTTATCCAATGTTTTATTGACCTATAATCCAAGGAAAAATTACATTTCACCAATTTGAGACATCTCAAATTCACACCTCATGATTTATGAAAATTTCTTTCATTTCTCGTCATTTGAGCCTCCAAAAATAATATCATTGATTTAAATAAAAACCATCGGTTACTGTTAATTTAATTTATTGATATAGATATTGTTATCAAATACTCCTCTATAAAAACAAATATTCTCTAGACATTGGTATAATCTGGAATACTATTCTCTTAGTTCTTACTTGAGGCTATACAATGACTTCATTAGTTAAAAAACATTTCCTTTATCTTCATCAATTAAAAACCCATTTGGTTACTAAATACAAACTTTTATTCAAGAATACCATTAAAAAATGAATATTTAATATCCATTAGAGAAATTTGGTACCCCTTTTTAATTTCCATGGCTAGAAATAATCGAATAGTCTCGCACCATGCAATAATTGAATATGCCCCATCAACTTAAATACCTTTAATTTGGGAATACCCTTCACACACCTGTAATGATTTTTTCTAAATAATGGTTCCATATTCATTTAATTTATTCTAAAACACCCACTTGGTTCTATTTACATTCTTTTCACTTGTCCTTGAAACCACTTCCAACATATCATTCTTTTATTTTCAGTCAAGATCCTCATTCATATCTTTTTCAAAAAATCACATAATTTTAAGCGTCTTTGAAATTATTTGGTTCTTCAAAAGATAATAGAGATACCTAATTTAGTGTCTTCATTCTTATAGTCTATACCATAGTTTTCTAGTCTCAAAAAATGTTTCTTTTAGTAATTTCAGACCTACTTGTTTGTTGTTGTAAACCTACTAAAGTTTATGGGGTTTCTTCAATTTTTTAATCATCATCATAGTTATCTTCATTCATTTCAACTCTTCCAAATATCTTAACTTCATCTTCAATTTTAGATTCTGAAATTTTGTGGTTTCAATGTAAAATTTTCTTAAGTTATTCTCTCATGTTTCCATATTAAACCCCCAAAAATTCATTACTCTATATCATTTTATCAAGCCTTTTATTATAACACCTATAATCAATCTTCTTAGATGAATATCCAAGAAATATATTCATTCATCTCCCCAATCTTCATATTTTATATAGTTTTCATTATTGAGAAAACGAAATTTTATGCCAAACTCTCAGAAGTATTTTAGAGTCGTTTTATTTACATACCACATTTCATGTGGAGTTATTTATATGATTTCATTTGTCAATTCCCTATTGGGGATGTAAACATCTATAAGAACCACTTCTTTCAAATATCTTTTTTGGAATATATTTTTCAATCTTCATAGTATAAGTCACATTATTGAAATTATGATTTATTGTTTCCACAACACAATTTTTTGGGATGTTCTAATAACTGATGCTTGATATTTAATTCCATGATTTTCAATATATTCTTCAGCTTGATGATTTGTGGATCTGGATCCATTATTAGTCTGAAACTTATCTTTTTAAAATCCATTCATTTTTTCAGTTATTATTTTGTATAGAGTCATACATTAACAGAATTTATTCTTCATGATATGAAAAATCAATTTCATTTTACCGTAATCATTTATAAACAATAAATAGTACCCAATTCCATCTGTTTCTTTAGGATAAATTGGACCCCATACATTCACATACACAAATTCAAGTAATCTTGGAACCTCCATCTTTTTTCCCTATAGTATTTTTCGATGATCTTCCAATTTTTACATGAATCACTTCTCTGGGTGTGATCATATGTGTGATGAGGAAAATCAAGAGATCCTTTTATTCTTACCAAAAATTCTAGATAGATTTTACTCAAATGTCCCTGTCTTTTATTTCATAATATATTTTCTTATTATTTAGAAAATATATTGAAATTTTCTTTTATTAAAAGATATATATTTACCTTGGTTATTTTTCCCTAAATAATGAGTGAAAATATTTACCTTTAATGGTGAAATCCTTTTGACATAACTCCACCGCATGTTTGTGATCACACAAATAGCTAAAACTGAGAAGATTATATTCCAACCCATTAACCAAGAGAACTTCAGTTCACCTAAGATATTTCCCCTCAATATTTTCTTTTTTAGAACTAGTAATATTAAGACCCTCATAATTAGAAAAATGAACAATTCCATCTTTATTATGATTGAGATTCGCAATAAAGACTTTATTTCTAGTTTTTGTGGTGTGTAACTTCTATAAAAAATCCACATTCGTAACATATCCATTTCCCTTAAGGAAATATTATCAACATTTACCTTATCCAAACTTCCTTTCTTTACCCAAGTTGGTGATGAATATTCTTCCATAATATATGGATACCTAGTTTATTATTCTTCTTGAAAAACAGAAAATTCGTTATGGATCTCTATTCTTTTGGATGATTTGTTCAGCGTATGATTTCTTCTATGGTGAGGTATTCTAGATGACCCGTGTTGAATCCTTGAAGATAACTAAACTTCCTTATACCCATATAATATAAAATAAAAATAATATCCATTAAAATAAAAAGAATAATCATAATTCCTACTTTCTTTTTTGGAATGATACTGATCTTAGATGGACATTCGTGCAATAAAGTGAATATGATATGTGTGTACTAAATTTTCATAACAAAAACATCTAAATTTTAATTCATAAGAGTGACCCTTAGACCCATGATTTTTTTCCTTTAATTTATTGGAAATATTTACCTTATTATGAGGAGTTTGTGCTTGTTCTTTTGAGAAAAACAAAAACATGCCTTTATTTTTGAATCATAGGACTTAAGGTATTGGCATGAGTTCCTCCATAGAAATTTCATTATCTCTAATAGATAACGATGATTATAAATTTTTCATAATTGTTTATGTTAATATTGTGTATTGATATTCACACATCTTTCACCAAATCATAAATCCTTCTTTAATATGATTAAATCTTTTTTCTCTTCTATTGATAGTTTTATTCAAACCATCAATGATTCAAATTTGTTTTTGATTTTAAGATTCAATTCAACTTCCTTCCCTATATTTTCTAAAATTCCATATATTTGTTTTTTAATTTTAGATATCAGTTATAACTTATATTCCTCTTTTTGTTGCATGTAGATCTTGGAATCATGCAGCACTATAATGGCCTTATTAGACTTTTCTCTACATACAACAAATTCTTCAAGGGATGCCTCAATTTATACCTATAGATCAAACCTTCAAAAAAATCCTTCATTATCACCATCACTATAATCATTTCTTGGATTATTTTCTATAGCTATCAAAACTCCTTCATCATTAGATTTTTAACTTATTCTACTTAAATTTCTATATAACTATATTCATATTTAGAAATAATATTTCTTATTTTGAAATAATTCCATTGAAATTTTTTTGAACCTTATTTTTTTATTCTCTTAAGTGGTTTACTACCATCTTCATGATAGTTTTTGGGACATTTTCCCTCAATCTTTCCCACCTTTCCATATTTGAAACTAGTAAGGGGGAGATTAACTTTAAACCTTCATTTTACTATTTTAATTTTAGAATAAAAAAATTACATTACCTCATCAACCTCATCACCGTGTGAGCTTTCTGTGATTGATTTATTCTTCATGGATTTAACGGATACCTCCTAAGTAATTTATTTTATTCTTAACTAATTGTCTTCATTTATCATTTCACAGGCCACCAACATGACATGAAAGCCATCAAGAGAGATCTAATTATTGTTTTTTTCTTCTAATACTGTATCAATTGCATTGAAATTAGGTGGGGGTCTTCTCATGATCCAATTTAAAAGATTTTTATTGTTGAGGTGTTCACCGAGATTTTTTATATCTTCAATAATTACATATGGATGTCAAAAAAAGATTCAACCATTTCATTTGAGATCATTCTCATTTCTTAATACTAGCTCTATAAAACCTATAAATTGGCCTCCCAAGACATCAAATCCCATTAATAAATGTTCAGTAGCTTTTACCCCATTACATAAGAGGTTTACAAGACCTTAATTTTATCAATATGTGATTAACTAGAGTACTTACCAAGGAATTTATGGATTTAGAATCCACAACCAATTCATATTGTTCTATTTCCATCAAGGCTTGGATTTTAGTATTATAGGTCATTCTATAGATGGATGATGCATAAATATCTATGCAAAAAAATCTAAAATAATGATGAATCTATGTTTCAGAAAATGGGAAATTACTACTTTCAAAGTTGGGGACTCCGTTATAGTTGAAAAGTATTCCCATGCTTCCAAGAGAGAAGATGAACAAATTACCCTTTGATAATACTTGATAGAATCTTGTAGAAGATAACACCCTAAGAGGGGGGAGAATTAGATTAAAAATCATATATTTGATTAGGATATTTTTATCTCACCTAGAAGAGATATTTTATTTCTATATTTATTTTCTCTCAATGGGTGATAAAAATAAGTAAATGAAATAGAAGATTTTACTTTATTCGACCGCACTAGGATACACCAAAGGGTCATGCATGGAAAAGAAAATTTTCTATAAATTCACTAGAATCTCACTGCTAAAGTGTAATTCAATGTAGCTTCTCTCACTCTCCCTTTTCACTACTTGGAAAAATTTGGGAACTCATTGTTCTCCCTTAATAAAGAACACATTAATCCAATTGTTGGATCGTCCCTATTCACATGAATATGATGAAAACATAAACTATAAATGTTGTTTCTATTTAGCACAATGATGTTGATTTTCAATGAGTACAAGACTCTTGTAATTATTTCTTTGACCACATAAATTCTAGATGAAATTAGGAAGAAAAACTTTGGCAATATTTTATATAACTTCTTATTTCCTCGACCTTTATTTTCTATTTGTATTTCTATGTATGTCTTATAGTAGCATGATAACCCTTTTCAAATCAATCCAAAGGAAATTATGGATCCATGTATGGCTAGGATTATTAAAATTGTCCCATGTGATTAATGGGGTCATCATGAACCATTAATTTCAAATTAACTGATGTGAGTTTCAAGCCACAACTTCCTCTTATTTTAAAACAATTACACGAATTCTATTACATAGAAGGACTGTCGTGATGTGGAGACAATTTTATTGTGATATGATACTTACCACTATGGTGTGGTGACATAAAATTTTGTATATCCCCCTTTTTAGTATAATTAAATTCTCATTAACACCACACAATATACAGCATGGTCTCCACATAACTACTTCTCACACCAAACTAGTTGTGACATGGATTTAGATCTTGCAGTGTAACCTCTTTTAAGATATGAAATTCTCTTTTTTCCTTTTCTAATTTTAGACCCTCCATGTTAATGTCCTAACTATTTAGTCAACTCCTTCTCATCCATATGGGTCAGCAACATAGCCCAAGTGCTATGGCATAGATACCTTCAAATTTTTAGAGGTTCTAAAATCCACTAAACCATTTTCTATGTTGTGGTGATCTTGGGTATGGCATAGTGTAAAAACTTCATATCCCACATCAAAAAAGACTCTATAATTATTTCAAAATATATATTAATTCCTACATTAGACCAACTATAATTGATAAATGACACTACGAAAAAAATGGGTATTTGCGACGGGTTATTTGCGACGGGAAAAAATCCCGTCGCAAATAGTCCCATTAAAAACTTATTTGCGACGGGGGTAGTTACCCGTCGCAAATAAATAGGCTTTTGCGACGGGATTGCTTTCCCCGTCGCAAATAGTTTTCCCGCAATGCGCGCCAAATCGCGGGAAAACTATTAGCGACGGGAAAATATTCCCGTCGCAAATAACCGGCGGAAAAATGGGTATTTGCGACGGGTTATTTGCGACGGGAATCAATCCCGTCGCAAATAGTCCCGTTAAAAACTTATTTGCGACGGGGGTAGTTACCCGTCGCAAATAAATAGGCATTTGCGACGGGATTGCTTTCCCCGTCGCAAATAGTTTTTCCGCGATGCGCAAATCGCGGGAAAACTATTAGCGACGGGAAAATATTTCCGTCGCAAATAACCGGCGGCAGTAAAAGGTATTTGCGACGGGAATATTTTCCCGTCGCAAATAACTATTTACCCGTTGACCGTAATAAATGCGGGCTAAGGTATTTGCGACGGTGCCCGTCGCAAATACTAGTATTTGCGACGGGATACCCGTCGCAAATGGGCCCGTCGCAACTAATCTAACCTATAAATACCCCCATCCGTTTTTTTCAAATCATTCTCATTCTCTATCTTCTCCTGCTCTCAAACTTGAGTTTCTAAAGTTGAGTTTTTCTTCAGTTTAATTTTTTTCTTCGGAGCTGATATTAAAGTTTTGAAGAACGATCAGAGCAGATCAATTTTCAAGGTATTTATGTTCATTTTAATTTAATATTTATTTTTAATTTTTTATTAGTTTCAATTATTCTTAATTAGTTGTAATTTAATTATGTTTATATTGTTTTCTTACTTAATAAATTTAAATTATTAGTATTGTTCATAGTTAATGGTAATTAGGAATAATTAGTAATAATTTTTAATAATTAAGAATAAATATTAATAATAAGTAATAAATACTAATAATTAGGAATAACAACATTATTACATTATTAGTATATTTTATTATTAATATTAAAATAATATAATTTTTTATATATATACAATTCTCTTTTCATCTGTGTGTTTACTGTCTTCACATGTATTATTTGTATGTGGAGATAGAAAACGCACAGATGAAAGGAGAATTGTATATAAATAATAAAATTATGTTATTTTAATATTAATAATAAAATATACTAATAATGTTATTATTTGTAATTATTGGTAATTATTCCTAATTATTGGTAATTATTCATTTAATTACTAATAATTAGGAACAATTATCAATAATTATCAATAATTAAGAATATTTAGTAATAATTAGTAATAATTACCAATAATTAGTAATAATTAGTAATAATTAGTAATAATTATCAATAATTAGTAATAATTAGTAATAATTACCAATAAATATTAATAATTAGTAATAATTACCAATAAGTAGTAATAATTACCAATAAGTAGTAATAATTATGTATAATTTGGAATAATTACCAATAATTAACAATAATTAGTAATAATTAGTAATAATTACCAATAATTGCCAATAATTACCAATAATTACCAATAATTACAAATAATTAGGAATAATTAGGAATAATTAGGAATAATTAGGAATAATTAGTAATAATTAGGAATAATTAGTAATAATTAGTAATAATTAGGAATAATTAGGAATAATTAGTAATAATTAGGAATAATTAGTAATAATTAGGAATAATTAGTAATAATTAGGATTAATTAGTAATAATTAGGAATAATTAGTAATAATTAGTAATAATTAGTAATAATTAGGAATAATTATCAATAATTAGGAATAATTAGGAATAATTAGGAATAATTAGGAATAATTAGGAATAATTAGGAATAATTATGTATAATTATGTATAATTAGTAATAATTACCAATAATTTGTAATAATTTGCAATAATTACCAATAATTACCAATAATTAGTAATAATTAGTAATAATTGCCAATAATTGCCAATAATTAGGAATAATTAGGAATAATTAGTAATAATTAGGAATAATTAGTAATAATTTGTAATAATTAGTAATAATTAGGAATAATTAGTAATAATTAGTAATAATTAGTAATAATTAGTAACAATTATTTATAATTATTTATAATTATTTATAATTACCAATAATTACCAATAATTACCAATAATTACCAATAATTACCAATAATTACCAATAATTACCAATAATTACCAATAATTACCAATAATTACCAATAATTAGCAATAATTAGCAATAATTAGCAATAATTAGCAATAATTACCAATAATTGCCAATAATTACCAATAATTTGCAATAATTAGTAATAATTAGTAATAAATACCTAAAATTAGGAAAAATTAGAAAAAATTAAGAAAAATTAGGAAAAATTAGGAAAAATTCTCAATAATTAGTAATAATTACCAATAATTAGTAATAATTACCAATAATTAGTAATAATTAGGAATAATTACCAATAATTAGTAATAATTACCAATAATTAACAATAATTAGTAATAATTAACATTAATTAGTAATAATTAACAATAATTAGTAATAACTATCAATAATTACCAATATTTAGTAATAATTAACAATAATTGCCAATAATTACCAATAATTGCCAATAATTACCAATAATTAGTAATAATTATGAATAATTACGAATAATTACGAATAATTAGTAATAATTACGAATAATTAGTAATAATTAGTAATAATTACCAATAATTAGTAATAATTACCAATAATTAGTAATAATTACCAATAATTAGTAATAATTACCAATAATTATCAATAATTACTAATAATTAGCAATAATTAGTAATAATTAGCAATAATTAGTAATAATTAGCAATAATTAGTAATAATTAGCAATAATTAGTAATAATTAGCAATAATTAGCAATAATTAGTAATAATTAGCAATAATTAGTAATAATTAGTAATAATTAGTAATAATTAGCAATAATTAGTAATAATTAGCAATAATTAGTAATAATTAGCAATAATTAGGAATAATTAGCAATAATTTGGAATAATTAGCAATAATTAGTAATAATTACCAATAATTAGTAATAATTAGTAATAATTAGGAATAATTAGGAATAATTAGGAATAATTAGTAATAATTATTATTAATTACCAATAATTAGTATTAATTACCAATAATTAGTATTAATTACCAATAATTAGTATTAATTGCCAATAATTATTATTAATTGCCAATAATTAGTATTAATTACCAATAATGAGTAATAATTACCAATAATCACCAATAATTACCAATAATCACCAATAATTACCAATAATCACCAATATTTTCCAATAATTACCAATATTTTCCAATAATTACCAATATTTACCAATAATTACCAATATTTACCAATAATTACCAATATTTACCAATATTTACCAATAATTAGGAATAACTACCAATAATTAGGAATAACTACCAATAATTTGGAATAACTACCAATAATTTGGAATAACTACCAATAATTTGGAATAATTACCAATAATTTGAAATAATTACCAATAATTAGGAATAATTACCTTATTACATTATTTGTATATTTTATTATTAATATTAAAATAATATAATTTTCTATATTATATACAATTCTTTTTTCTTCTGTGTTTTTTCTGTCTCCACATGTAATATTGGCATTATTTTTCAAAATTATCAACCTACTCGCCAATGGAGAGGTGAAAGTGAATGCCAATATTACATGTGGAGACAGAATGTGAAACACACAGATGAAAGGAGAATTGTATATAATATAGAAAATTATATTATTTTAATATTAATAATAAAATACACTAATAATGTAATGATGTTATTATTATATAATTAATATTTATGAAAAAAATTATATTAGTATTATTAAAAAAATTAAAAATCAATATAATATTAAAATTATCAATATTTGTAACAGGTTTTGCTTTATTCTCAATATATTCAATCCTTGCTTGAGTGTTTTTTCTAACAAATTATTCAAAACCAGTAATGCTTTTATATTTTATAGAAAAATATGGAACAACGAGGTCGTCAATAGTCATTATTAGATGACCGCATATGGATAAATCAACGTAGAAATCCAAATGGTTCTGGTTTAAATCCAGTATATATAGAGGGTGTGGAGATTTTTTTATCATTTGCGGCATCAAATCCAGAATTTGTTTCAGAAGGAAAGATAAAATGCCCTTGTAGAAAATGTGCATTGAGAACGTTTGACACGTTTGACAAAGTGGGGGAACATCTCTTGTGTTTTGGTTTTCAAGCAGATTATGTTTTTTGGTATCAACACGGTGAACGCAGTTCCAGAGCAGGTGATACCAACTTGATTCCGGATCAATCCCAGTTTCAAGATTTAGTACATGATGTTGCAGGTTCATCTGTTCAACATACAGAAACTCCGGCTGAAATAGCTTCAAATCCTGAGTTGGGACCGTCTGAATTTTATTAGTTGTTGAAGTCTGCTGAGGATGCATTATATCCTGGCTGCAAGATGAGCAAATTAGAAGCAGTTGCAAAATTTATGGCTATCAAATCAGATAACGGAATGTCAAACACCTGTTTTGACCATATATTTTCTTTGCTGAAAACACTGTTACCCGAAGGAAATGTTTTACCTGCAAATTACTATGAAAGTAAGAGGTTGGTTCAAAATTTGGGACTTACTTGTCAGAAGATTCATGCATGTTCAAATGACTGCATTTTATATTCTGGGGAAAATGAGTCGTTGGATAGTTGTCCCACATGTGGGCAACTGAGATATAAAGAAGGACAACACGGGAAGTCTGGTTTGATTCTTGTAAAACAGTTGAGATATTTTTCGCTTACATCCAGACTTCAGCGTTTATTCATGTCTAAGAATACAGCGACAATGATGTCATGGCATAAAGAGAATATTTCAACCGATAAAAGCTTGAATCATCCAGCCGATGGTGATTCATGGAAACATTTTGATAGAGTGCATCCATCCTTTGCTTTAGAAGCTAGAAATGTTCGACTGGGCCTTTCCACTGATGGTTTCTGTCTGTTTGGATCTTATGGTAGTCAATATTCATGTTGGCCTGTTTTTTTAACTCCGTACAATTTACCTCCATGGATGTTGATGAAGGAGCCATATATCTTTTTGACTTTACTAATTCTAGGACATCCGAAGAAAAATATTGATGTTTATTTGAAGCCATTGATTGATGAATTAAATTTATTGTGGAGTACTGGTGTCAGTACATATGATGTTGCAACGAAACAGAATTTCATACTGAGAGCAGCATTGATGTGGACAATAAGTTACTTCCCGGCTTATGGGATGTTATCTGGCTGGAGTACACATGGTCAGAAATCATGTCCTTACTGTATGGGAGAGAACAAAGCATTTATGCTCATTCATGGAAAGAAACCTTGTTATTTTGACTGTCATCGCAGATTTCTTCCAGCTGATCATCCTTTTCGCAGAAACAGATCTCATTTCAGAAAAGGAACAGCTGAAAGGGATGGACCTCCAAAAATGCTATCAGGTTCGGAGTTAAAATCGGTTGTATTTTCATTACCTCCCATCACTTTTGGTCCCACAATAAACCAACAGAAAATTTCTGGTTTTGGGAAAGAACACAATTGGATTAAACGTAGCATATTTTGGGATTTGCCATATTGGTCTGATTTGTTGGTCCGACACATGTTAGATGTCATGCATATTGAGAAGAACTGTTTTGATAATTTGTTTCATACAATTTTGGATACGCCAGGAAAGAGCAAAGACAATGTAAATGCACGTTTAGATCTTGCCCAAATTTGCAGGCGTCCAGAATTGGAACTATTTGAGAATGTCAGAACAGAAAGGTTACTGAAACCGAAAGCAGCTTATACATTGTCTAAAGAAAACCGTTTATTATTTTGTCAGTGGATTGCAGATTTGAGACTTCCAGATGGCTGTGCTTCCAATTTGGGTAGATGTGTAAAGAATGGTCATATTACTGGATTAAAAAGTCATGATTGTCATGTTATAATGGAGAGACTTCTACCCATTGGATTAAGAGGTCTGTTGAATTCTGTGATTTGGGATTCCATAACAGACATGTCTCATTTTTTTTGGGAAATTTGTGCGGCTACGACAGATTATGATGCTCTAGGCAAACTTGAAAAAGATGTTGTTGTAATTATATGTAAACTGGAAAAAACATTTCCGCCGTCTTTCTTCGACTCAATGGAACATTTGATGTTACATTTTCCATATGAAGCCAAATGTGGAGGTCCGGTACAGTTTCGATGGATGTACCCATTTGAAAGATGCATGCAAAAATTGAAAAGAAAAGTACGCAACAAAGCATCTGTTGAAGGATCTATTGCAGAAGCTTATTTGCAAGAGGAAATATCTTTTTTCTACTCCCATTATTTTGAATCTGAGTATCCTTCAAAACACAACCGAATGGGACGGAATGAGAGGAATATTGATGAAATCGACAATCAATTATCTGTTTTCAACCAGTCAGAGCTTGGTTTTGGTGGAGTTTCTGAACGCTGGCTTTCAGATGATGAACATCATAGAGCTCATACGTATGTTCTGCTCAATTGTGAAGAGATGACATCAGTTGTAATGTAAGTGTTTATATCACTTATTCTATCATTTATGTTACAGTAAATAACTTTGGTTTTTATAGGTTGTATGATAATCATATCAAGAAACAAATTCCACAAATTACAGCAGCTGCTCTCGAAGAACGTCGACTGAAAAATTTCTCTCAGTGGTTTCAAAAACTGGTAACATAAATTCTTTATCTTTTAGCAACTCATTCAATGTATAGTTTACTATATTGATAATTATTTCACAAATTTTCAGGTGTCTCGACATGCTGATAAAATTGACAAACGGCTGTGTGTATTGAGTAACCCACCTTCCAAACTTGTTAAAACTTATAATGCATATGTGGTGAATGGATTTCGATTCCACACACATGCATATGGGGAATCGAAAAAAACAATGAACAGTGGAGTTAGCTTGAGAGGATGTCATCATCGAGAAAATGAAGTTGACTTTTATGGCATACTTGATGAAATCATTGAACTCTGTTATCTTGGACAACATTACATAACCATGTTCAAATGTCGTTGGTTGGATACAGAGAGAGGCGTGCGTGTTCATCCGACTCATGGAATCATCGATATTAAATGTAAATGTGTTCTCGCAGTAAATGAACAATTCTTATTGGCTCAACAGGCATATCAAGTTTATTATGGAAAGTACTGTGCAACATCAAGAGACTTGACTGATTGGTGGAGTGTAATAAAAATCAAAATTTGAGACAATCAGTTTAGTCAAAGTGAATGTGCTTTCACTGATGTGCAAAGAATTGATGTTTTTCAAGAGAGTAATCAAAATCAATCTTTTTTACAAAGAGACGTGAGTATCGATGATGACACCCCACATTTAAGAGTCGGTGATGACGATGATGTTAATGATGTCACACATGAATTTGAAATAGTAAGAGATGAAGCAACTGCAACTCGAATGGATATCGATGATATTGAGGAGGAATATGAAGATGACATTGACATATATGAAGATGATGATGAAGATGAACACTTATAGAATTCCGTGGTATTTATATACAATCATAATATGTATATATGTATATATAATAGTAATTATCAATTATTTGATAACATTAACATTTTCTGTTTCAGATGGACGAGGCCACATTTCATGAGTTGGCGGATGCTGACCTGCCTTTCGATGCGGATGAGTTGCTGGCAGATGACCCTCAGCCTGCAGGCGCTCCAGGGAGTACGCGGAGGGGGCGCGGTCTTGCACGATTGATGATTCCTGACCCCGTCCCCGAGCGACGTCCATGTCTTGGGTTTGATCCGCGCACCCGGAGGTGTGATAACCTGTGTGATAACCTATGGATTTGACTAAGATTTCATTAATCTATTCACATAATAAATGTTTATTATTTTTTTCAGTTTTCCCCATATAGCAGTTGGACAGGGCATCGCTATTTTGCGCAACTATTTCTCTCAGCTGTGGACCACATGGGAGCAGATTCCCATTGATGTGCAGCAGGCCATGTTCGGCCATTGGTTGGTACGTACGTAAATAAATAATTTTTATTTTGAAAATTATTTCATTTCTAACTTAATATTTTGATTTATTTGTAGGGTTTATGGTATCCGATCAAGGATAACATGCATGATGCCATCCACGAGGCATGAGAGGTGGCCATGCGTGATCGCCTTCGTCAGTTTTTGCACAATTTAAGAAAAGCTGCGATGAAGAAAGCAGGAGTGTCAGATTTTGAGGAGTCATGTAGAGCACACCGACCAGAGTATATTTCATCCCATGTATGGGATGGATTATGTGCGCACTGGTTGAGTGGTGCCTTTCAGAGGAGATCATCGGTGGGGAGGCAGAATCGGGGGAGACAGGAGGTGACTCATCGAGCTGGGAGTCGTTCTTTCAGTACTCATAGACAGCATCTGGTACGTACATTATTTATAAATATTTTATATAACTATAAATATTAACAGTTTATTTTTTATTCTTATAGGCTGTCGAGCACCCCGATATTACAGAGTAAGACGTATATCGGAGGATGTATAGTGATCCTGCTACTGGGGAGCTCAGAGGTGATCGTCAGCATCACATCGTGGTCAGTATTATTTGTTTTCAAGTTTAAAAATTAACTGCATATAATATATTCACAATTTTAATTTTAAATTGCAACTATAGGAGTCATATGAGGCCGCAGCGTCACAGGCCCGACCTGAGAGTCAGGCCGAGTCATCAGATCAGACCACTGCCCATCAGTTTGATGAGGCGGCATGGATGCAGGCCACCCAGTATGCCTTCGAGAAGGGCCGGGTAGTTGGTATCGGCTCTCAACTGACTCCCGGAGATTATTATGGCAGTGCTGCGATGTCGGCGTCCAGCTCGAGAGGAGCTCGTGCATCTTCTTCTACACAGTATGAGGATCAGTTGCGATCTCAGACTGCACAGATAGAGAGTCTCCGACAGGAGCAGGAGCAGATGCGTCAACAGCATGAGGAGGAGCGTCGACGCCAGCAGCAGCTGTACGAGGAGCAGGCGAGTCGGTGGCAGCAGCAGCATCAGGAGCAGATGAAGTACATGCGCCGACTCACTCATGCTTTAGGGATGGAGTTTCCTCCACCACCATCTGCAGATCCCCCACCTCCCCCCTACTTCAGATTAGAGTTTGTATTTCTGTTATAAAATTTGTGAAATCAAAATATTTTTTTTTCTATTCGTAGTTTCTGTCTCATTATAAAATATTAATAATATTATATTTTTAAAAAACAATATTAATATGAATAATAATATTATTTATATTTTATAATATTAAATTTTATATATATATTAAAATTATATATATATATTAAAATTTTATAATATTATAATTTAATTATATTTTTTGTAATACTTGAATTATTTTAATATTTGAATGTAAAATAATTCTATTATTTTTATATTAATTAAAATAACTTATTAATATTTTTTTATTTATGAATTATAATTGTAATATTATTATATTAATTAAATCATTTATTAATATTCTATTATTTTTTATTTTTGAATTATAATTCTACTATTATTATAGTAATTAAAATAATTTATTATTTTCATTTGTAAATTATAATTCTATTATTATATTCATTAAAATAATTTATTAAAAATTTATTTTTTTTATTTTGTTTATAGTATTTGCGAAGGGATACTATACCAGTCGCAAATACTAGTATTATTAATAGTTTTTTATTTTTTTTAAAAAATATTATTTGCGACGGGTCCCGTCTCAAATACTAGTATTATTAATATTTTTTTATTTTTTTTAAAAACGTTTTTGCGATGGGACCCGTCGCAAAAACTATTTTAAAAGTTTTTTACAAAAATACGGAATACTATTTGCGACGGGGAGAATGCCCGTCGAAAAAAAAGGCTTTAGCGACGGGCCCATCGCAAATAAGTGTAGTTGCGACGGCGTTTTCAGCAACGGGCTATTTGCGACGGGCCCCCATCGCAAAAAGCCAGTTGCGACGGGATCCCGTCGCAAATAGCCCATCGCAAATACCTGTTTTTCTAGTAGTGTGAGTACCACTCTTAGCCTCCTCGATGGTGTCGCCCTGTGTCATGGACTACTATCTCTATGCCACCACCCCTATAGAATGAACCATTACTCCATGTGCACACTAACCCATGTGAAACATATCCAACCTAATTCATTACAAAAATGTCTAATCATCTTGGATGGTCCCCCTTTGTGATTTATCATGCTCCCACATATATGGGGTCAAGATGGGTTAGCTAGTCGACCCCTAGTTGGACTTCTTTTTATTGACCAATAACCAAGGAAATGATGTAGCACATGGACTATGTAAATGTCCTTTAAGAAGAATAGTTCAAATTTCTACTTCCCTCATTTTTTTCAAAAAACACAACACACAACCTTATTAAGGGTTTTTGGCCAACATAAACAATATATTATTTATGTTTTATGTGTTCGAATTAACCACACGTCAATTTGATACATAGTGTGACAAAAGTTTATGAAAGTGTATGTTTTTATTTAAATGTGACATTTTAGTTTGAAGAATATGTCACATACTCAAAACCAATAAAAATTTCATGGATTTTTTCTAATTGTTTCATACATTTATTTATGATTCATTTATGACATTCAAGAATTAAAATCAAATAAATCCAACAGATAATATGGTTATATTGATTGAAAATGTATATTTTTTGTTTAAAAGTTAAATTTTAGTGTAAGACACATTTCCTATAATCAAATGTGATAAAACATTCTATAATTTCTTGATACATTAGAAAAAATATCCATGATTTATTTTACTTGTATTGGAATTATATTCATGTCAATTTGACACATGGCATGACCAAATTGATATAAAGTGTATGTTTTCATTTAAAAACTAACATTGTATTTGAAATATTGTGTCACATACTTAAAATTTAGAAAATAAAATTATATTTTTATGATACAACATAAAATTATTTTTGATTCATTTATGACATACAATAATTAGAATCACATAAATCCAATACATAGTGTGACCAGATTGACTGAAAGTGAATATTTTAATTTTAAAAGTGATATTTTATTCCCAAACACACATCATATATTAAAATTCCAGAAAACATGATTGTATTGTATTTATATATTAGGATTTTTTGATTCATTTGTGACATTTAGGGATTAAAAACACATAAATCTAATACATAATGTGCATGGTATAACCAAATGTGCATTTTTTGATTTAAAAGTTACATTTTAGTTCAAAATGAACATAACATACTCAAAAAAAATAAAACATGATCATGAAGTATTGATACATTATAATAATAATTCATGATTTATTTTTTATGTACATTAATTAACATCACATAAATATTACACATGGTGTAATATATTGACATAAATACCATGTTTTCCATCTTAAAATTATATTTTAGTCCAAAAAATGCATCACATAGTCAAATATGAGCAAAAAAACCTTGATTATGTTGATAATTTAGGAAAATTATTTATTATTAATTTGAGATGAGTAGGAATTAACCTCGCATCAATTTGATATGACCTATAACTAATGTGACTAAAAGTGCGTGTTTTCATTTAAAAGTGAAATTTTAGTTCAAAATGCACGTCACATAATCAAAAAAATAAAACAAAATTTGATTATCTTAATACATAATGAAAATGATCTATGATTCATTTTTAATATGTAAGAATTATCCATACACCAGTCCTACATAGGGTGCAAACATTATAACTGGAAGTGTGAGATTTCATTTAAAAGAGACATTTATTTTTAAAATCAACACAACATAATCAAAAATAAGAAAATAGAATCATATTATCTTAATGAATTAGAAAAATTATCCATGATTTATTTTTTAAATTTAGGAATCAACTGCACCTTAATTTGACAAATGATGTGGTTGTTATGACTCAAAGTGTGTATTTTCTATATAAAAGTAAAATTTTGGTTTATAACATGCATGACATAGTCAAAACCACGAAAATATTCTTGGATTGTCTTCATACTTTAAGAAAACGATCCATGATTAATTTATTATGTGTAATAATTAACCACACATCAATTAGACACATGGTGCGGCTAGATTGTATAAAAGTGTTTTTTTCTGGTTAAAAGTTACATTTTGATCTAAAAAATCATCACATAATCAAAACTAAACAAATTCACTAGGATTATCATGACACATTAGTTCAATAATCAATTATTCATTTTTGATGAGTAGGAATTATCCTCAGTTAATCTGAAACATAGTGTGGAAGGTGTGATGGAAAATGTACATTTTCATTTAAAAATTATATTTTAGTTCAAAACATGTGTAATATAATAAAATGAATTTAACGAAATAATATTATCTTGATATTTTTTTAAAATTTTCAATAATAAATTTTTAATTTATATGAATTTAGTGTGTGTCAATTAGATACTTGGTGTGGTTGGTATGATTGAAAGTGTGTGTTTTCATTTTAAAGTGCCACTAAAGTTTAAAATACACGTTACACACTCAAAACCAAGGAAAAATTCTCATATTTTCCTGATAAATTAAGGGGAAAACTTGATTAATTTATGATATATATAAAAAACTTCATGTCAATCAGATACATAGTGTGTTCGGTAGCTCACAATGCTCTTTAAAAAGTCAAAACTGAGAAAATGTGCTCAAATTCTCATGATACTTTAGAACAATAATAGATTATTCATTTATAACATATAGGAATTAAATATATATAATTTTAATTTTAATTTATTAGGATTATATAACATTTTAATTGTATATTTTTTATTTCTTATGCACCATTACTAAAATAATAATTCTTTTTATTACAGGAACACACTTCTTTTGTATGAGGATGGGTTGATCGTTGAAGAAGTCCTACTATGAGAGTATCATATTTGTATTGGTTATATTTATGTTTTTTAGTGAATTTTATTTTAATTTAATTTCATCATACTAATATTCTTAATTGTAATATTTGTATTGAAATGACAACGCATTGTAAATTTCAACTTTTTAGGCTCTAGGTTATATTTTTAATATAGATTAAATTGACCTTTATTTTTTATAGGCTACTACAAAGTAATATTTAAATATTTTCTAGAACTCTATAATAGTAAGTATTGGCCTTTATTAGTTCTAAATCTAGCACAGGTAAAGGAATACTTTATCAGTGCTAATAAAAAATCTGATAAAGGATACCTTTACCAGCACTAGAATACGCACTGAAAAAGGCCCTTTTTATCAGTTCTTTTTTAGTGTTGATGATGGCGGACTTTATTAGTGCATTTTTAGCGATGATGAAAATGACTGAATTTTAATGGTTCTCAAAACATTAGTTCTTTTTAGTAGTGAAAAATATAATTTTAGTGCAGATAAAGACTTTATATATACTAGTGAAGGATTATTAGAAGTGTGGGTGGAGCCCCTAAATGAATTATATATCAAATGATAATAATGGAAACAACCATAGATTCAATTCCTCCACTCTCATACAAATTAAGTTTATTCCTCAAGAATATGTTTGTTACTGAACATTATGATCATAAAGTAGCCTCTAATTGTTTTAACCTCTATTTACAATAATAATGATAAACATAAAATAAAAAACCAGAGTTGGAAAAAAAGAATATGGGAGTTATATTTTATACTTCTTCCATCCACACTTGATTTTTTTTGACTTTTAAGGTTCCAAAATCTTTAATGTTAGAAGTATTAACAACCGCAATGATTGAGATCAAGGATGCCAACTTCATAGTCAGGAAATCCATCACCTTAAGTGTGACCATGTCTTTTATAATCCCTAAACCTTATATTATGTCTTGTAAAACCATTTAAACACTTTTAATAATTCTTTCCCACTGTTAGGTATATTTTAATCATTAAATTTTATATATATTAATTTTTAAGACTTTAAATATATGAGAAATTGAAATTAAAAATTCAATTGGTTCTAGGGAACCAAGTCTAATAATACAACAAAACAAAAGAATATAACACCATTTTCATATATCCGATCAATAGATATAACTAAAAATCAATATCATAACTGGGTTGTTTTGGTTCTGATACAAGCATTTCCAACATAATTTATTTATTATTCACGTATTACTATGGTTTAATGTTAAAATTTACCAGTGTAAATGGGAATATACTACAAGCTCTATGTTTTACACCAAAATGATTCATTCTATTGGTAGATAGAGAAAGATGAAGGTTTATCATATTTTCCCCCAAATTAGAGATACAAATGATCAATTTTATTCCACTAAGGATAGTATTTTAGGTGATCTTGTTTCCCATCTCTAATTTTTGTGTTTTCATGCCACATTAATTTCCTTATAGTATCATCAATTCCATATATCCATATAATTATTGTAATTATTGGAAAGGACCATAAAATGTTCAAAATACTTGATTTATCTTTATTGTATAAAGATACATCAAAATGTGGTCATTTTTAAGTGATTCATGGTCCTCGTGAAATAATATATAATACCCACTGAATATGACTTTCATTTAGATTCATATGCTGGAAAAGGAAGCCTATTATCTTCAGAATACACACTTATAGAAAATTGGGGTATACTAACTATTCAAAACCACTGGTATAGGCTAGAGAACTGTTGTTATAACCAATTAAAATGGTTCTCCAAACCATTAGATTAAGTAATATGTTTGAATCCTAAGATCAATGGATTATAGTAAATCGTTGGTATACACCTTCTATAATTTCATTTTTCCAATAGTTCCTATAAAACCATTAGTATTAGTATTTTCTAATGGTTTCAAAAACCGTTGCTTAATCCATTTACCAATGGTTTATAAACCATTGTAATAGGCTTCCCCAGATGCATAATATACTATAATTTTCACAAAGCCATTGGTATATGTCTATACCAATGGTTTTGAAACCATTGGTATAGATCTTCGATAACCTCCCAAGCAGTAACACCCTACCTTTCCCAAATAGCAAGCATAAATCGCCAAATATGAACAACAACCCCACCTTATCCAATTACCATCATAAATCAAAAAATAGTTACACCAGACATCACAAACCAATATACAATAAATTCTAAAACAAGAAACTAATTAATGAATTCAACCAGTGATAAAATACATTTAAAACATCTCATATATTTATTCACAACTAATAATCAAACATAAAATGTAATAAATATCTATTAAAAATGTAATGGATCAATATATCTCTCATCACAATAACCATCACTATCATCATATTCATTCTTACAATAATCCTTACCATTATCCTCACCATCACCATCACTATCGCCATCACAATAACCATAACCATCAGTAAGAATGTATTCATATTGACCACCACTAGGACCATTTCCATGTGAACTATATAATGAATGCATCTTCAAAATATATTCATCACATTCCAAGGTGGTATCAGGTGGAAGTGATGTACATATGAAATCCATAAATTTCATAAGTTCATCATTGGCCTTTTGATACTATTAACGCTTCAGTATGACTATTTTTTTGGCCTCTTCTTCCTCAGCCTGAGCATGTGTTGTATGTTCATGATATGTTCCCAACTCAATGCTACTAAACATTCCCCTAAAGTGGGACAATATCTATTGGGGACAATAATCTTCCCTAGTTGAAAACATACTATTCCATGGTTCTCATCTCCTAATATCTAATGTAAATGGTTAGTTAAAAATAGATATTAAAATTTAAAATAAATAAATTAAAACTTACAATATGCTACTATGTCTATTCATTTATTGTGCTTCTATTATTCTTCTTTTTGCTCGAGAAAAACAATTTTTATCAAGGTAAAAATCCTTAAATATTCAAAACTTCTCTCAAAAAATGAAATTTAATATAGAAGACTATAATTCAACATTGGTTATTAGTAATTAATTTCATAACTAAAATCAAATGGATATACTTGATGATGCTATATGATTTTTTGTAATGATTGATTACTTTGTTCTGGTATGATATGAGTTAGTTAACAAAAGAAATTTTATAAAATAAATTAGGAGATTTGAGAATATGATTAAATAATGATTTGATAAAATACTTAATATAGAATATAAGGATTCTTGATTGTATATATTATTTTCTGGAATATAAGGGAAATGTAATTATAGAATAATAGAAATTGAATGTCTTTTTTAAAAAAAGATAATCAAGACTAAATAAGTTTATAATATAATAAAATGGAAAGGTGAAATATATTATATATGTGTTCCTATTTGGTGGTTTCAATGTTTCAATGATTTAATTTAAAAGTTTTAAAAATAGGGAAAAGAAAGGTAAATTTTCCATTGAGGGATATTAATGAAAACATATTAAAAATATTTGTGTTTCTTTTTATTAAAAAGCCACATGAAAGAATTGGGTTTATTGTCTATTTTGATAAATAATATTAATTTTTTGTTATCATGAGATTATGTAAATTCAAATTCTATGTTATAAGAAGATATAAAATCTATTTTTTGTATTGAAATGATGTGTATATTGTTTTCTTTATGGTTTAGGTAAGTATAAAAGTGGTTTAGTTAATTTTATGTTTTAATTTTATTTTTTGTTTCATTTATTAATGGATTATTAATATTTGATAATTAGAGTGGAAATTAGGCTTATAATCCTTGCAAGGAATGGTAACATACCTTGAGGTAAATGGTTCTGAACTTATTTGAGCATGTAATTCACTAATATAGTGTATTATAGTTAACATGATTATTGAATTTAGATTTTTTTCTGATTATTTGATATGAAATTATCTAATAATTCAAAGAGGTATGTGTTAACATGATATGTTATAGATTAATAAGAAGAAAACATGTGAAATTATATTATATTTATATTAGATTATTGTAGGGAATTAATTATTCTATAGAATACGATGAGTTGTGTGATTTAATAGAAACCTTAAGTGGAATAAAATGTTTTATTATTTTTTATTTTATTTTTGTGGTGTGTGAACATTAATGATCTATAATGACCAGTTTAAATCATCATATAGCATATTGACATATAAATGGTATTTTACATGATGTAATTTATTGTTTGGGTTGAATAACTTGTGTGCACTACTTTAATTTAATTAAAACATGATATTAAGATTGTTATAAGTGACTAAATCATATGTGTGTTCTAAGGGAGATAGAGACTAATAAAATGGACTTAATAAGTGGTTTAAATAAAGATTTTATATGATACTTTTTTTAATGTTTAACTATGTAAAGTAAGTAATTTAATCCTATATTATTCTATGAATTCCTTAGGTCCAGTTTTTAGTTATAAATATTTTTTATTAATAAATATGGGAGTTTATAGACATAAATGAAAGGGCTAGAGATAATAAACTTTGAATGGATTTTTTATAGTAGACTGTTATAATTATTATGAATTCTACCAATGGATTCTAAAAATACATTCTTTAATAAAATTATATCTAAGGATGATTGTTTGATATAACCTAAAGGTTCTGATTATATAAATAGTGATGTAAGGCATTTAATTTGTGATAGTTCATTTATGTATTAAACAAATCATCCCAGAGTTGGTATATAAATTTTTACCATGAATTTAAAGACCTTAGTTTCATAATAAATTAGTTAAATCTTGGATATAAATATTGATTAAGGTAAAGAAAAAATGGTTCAATACAGGATTGTTCAATATTTTTCAATAATAATCCAATGAAAGTGAGGGATTTTTAAATTCAACAATCAATAAATATAGTTCCAATAGAGAATATATTTAAATTTTACCTCACAAAATAGTTCCAAAGGTAGTAGAAAATAAGTTTTAAGTGAAAAAGAATCCACGTTAAGAAGAAATTAAGTCTATTTGTTCCAAAAAGCACCAATCAAAAAACATTATAAATATTATATTCATTGTTTTAAGTGAAACAATTGTGGAAGATATATATTATAATAAATTCTTTCACACTTTTAGTGATGTAAATCTATTTAGAGCATTTATTTTTATAGAAATTTTTTATAGTGAAGAATAAGAACACACTACCATCAATCCCAATGAGTGGTTCCAAATTTTACATTGTTCATTTTTATACAATATAGTTTTACTAATTATGTGACACAACTACTAGAATAATGTTTAGAGGTTTCAAATCCATTAGAAATAGGGGTTTGTTCTAAGGATTTTTATATTTATGTTATTTTTATCAAAATAAAACAAAAATAAAATGACACGTGAGAAGGGATCAATGGGATTTTGGTGCTAAAAACATTTCAATAATATCTTAAAATGTACACGTTCTTATGAAAAATAGAAAAAAATAATTACTTAATAAAAACGATCATATTAATAAAATGTATTTTCTCCTTTTCGTTCTTTAAAAACACCCCATTGATCAGTATTGATGCAAATGAGTTCATAGATGATCAAAAGAGTTTGACATTGTGAGGTAAAAAATTATAGACAACTCATTTCGCCGAGCTTATCCAAATATTTCTATCATCTAAATCAAAAAAATATATAGAAGGGAAACTATAAATCAGAAGATGTTAAGGATCATACAATACTACTTTTTCAAGATTCTCATGTATACTATGTTTCATACTAATCTAGAAGTTTTATATTATTTTGTTTCAACTATTTGAAACTAAAAAGATTTTGGTAAATCTCTCATGATCACTATACAAAATATCCTCAAATAATTAAGAATAATTAAATTTATATCCTTATTTATTATATGTGAGTAAGAAATAATTTAAAATTTTTAAATTGATACTAGAATATAAATTAACAAGGATAACTTATGATCTAAATATATATTTCTTCCGCAATAGTGGATCTGTTAACTAAAATTTCTCAAATTATCAAATTTTGATTGATTCTATATTTTAAATTGACCACACTATTGTATAAAATAATCTAAAGGAGTATATTTGTATAATTTTATGTGATATGTATTTCTTTGAGTGATGTATTCAATATAGGTAAATTTCAAGTACTGAATTTTTTAGATGTAATTTTTTTTGATGAAAATTCATTAATGAATGAGGCTTATAGTAGGTATTTCCTTGACTCATTTAAATATATACATAAAAAATAGTGAGTTATAATAAATGAATCAATATGGATCTTATTACATACTATGTTTTATAAGTGGTACAAGAATAATGTTGGAGAGAAATAATATCCTTCTAATGTTATTTCAATATTTTAAAGATGCGGATTACTAAATAGAAGGTTTTTTGTATTAATTTTCATCATGTTTTTCCCTATTATTCAAAACAATTATCTTTCTAATTGGTTTTATGTTTATAAAATATTTATACCTATTTTAAATCATTGAAATATATCATAACCACTCCCCACCAACCACTTTCCAATTACCTCATAAGAGGCACCCCACTCAATTTTCCCATTGTGTCCAACCTAACACATAACATATTCACACATGATTCCAACCTACCACTTACCATGTTATAAATATACCTAATTTCACTCCCGGTATGTTAATACAATGATTTATAGATGATAGAGTGAATTATATTTCTATAATCTTATCCTGGAAATGATTTTAATTCACTAATTAAATACATTTTTATCAGTATATAAATCACTCTCCTTATCTATGTTCAACCAATATCTACCATATTGGAATTATTAATAGGATAAATATAATTCCCCAAGAAATTATTCTATGTTAAAAAATATTTTACAATTCACTACAATAATGAAATATTTAATATATCCCAAACTAACTAATTATTCAATATTATTTTTATGAAAAAAATAAAATTAATCTATATAATTTAAAATTGAAGAAATTTTATTTCTATAGTTTATTTAAATATAAAATTTATAAATGAGTGTCGTACTAGCTTCTTCTCATGTTTTGGCATTGTAGTCTTCCCCAACGTGTGGAGGTATTTTATAGTATCCTTTATTTTTTTATTTTTTTATGGTGATTCCTAAATAAAAACATTAAATAATAAAAAACATGTTATTAATTAAAACCATGGTTTTTTCATTCAAACACCTCAAATTTGATTAATATCTTATACTTAGTACACTTCCAATAAGGAATCATTTCTTGATAATATGTGACTGGGCACTCATTCATGATAGGTGTGGTCTCTAAATCTGTACCGACTCTAGAAAACCAGCCATTATACACCTAATTATTATACTCTCTACATAGATCACATAATTCCATGAGCCATGTTTTCCTCACAGCCTCACCATTGGGAATATGATTACAAATATGGATACAAAATATTAATTCATATAAGTTAAATAATAATATAACATTAAATATACTGAATTTTTTTACACATATTTTCAGCCAAGAATTATACTTCATTTTGAATGTGTCTCTAGTGGAGTGGACTAACATAAATGATGTGAGAGTATTTGGAAAGTGTCTCGATAAATCTCTCGAATTCTCACCCTATATTTCAAATAATTTTATTTTATTAATTGTAATTAAACATCAACTCTGTGTGGTGGCTCCACACACTACACATGCATGTATGCCAAATCAACCTAGTGGATGATCCTACTGTGAAATAAAACATAATTATTATATTAATAAAAAGTATAATGAAAATAAATTATTGTCAAACAAATTTACTAGGGTTCTATAAATATAACTGGTCCAGTCTGATCGGTGGGTACTGATATATCTATAGGCTCTGAAGGATCATCAACCTATACAGAAGGAGTGGGATCCAATGTATACTCCAGAGGCTCAGATTGTGTCTGAGTAAAAGTTGAAGGATCATGTATATAGAATAATGGGTAAAAGGAAGTAGAAGGAAAATAAGTTGACATATACATTTGTGAAATGTATGTTACCAATAGGAAGAAGGATCCACCAAAGGATAAAGGAAAGAATGATGAGGTGAATCTGATGTAAATAGAGGTGAAAATGTAGGCATCTGAAATATCCTGGATTCCTATAATGAAATTTTGGGATAAGAGAGTGTGGTAGATGATATATCAGATTAAGGTAAAAGGTGTGATTGGGTACACCGAGTGGTGAACATAGCACTAGTACCACCCCCTCTCATCTTCTAGCTGATCACCGATTCCACTAACTTTTTTGGAGAATAATTTTATCATGGGTGGTGGATCCTGATTAAAAGTTAACAAAAATTAATCACTTGATATTATATGTTATTGATATACATATATATTTGAAATAAAATACTCACAATATGCACTAGAGGAGGAACTCTCATCTCTTTCATGTAGATATTAATGTCATTCATTCACTTCCTTTATATCTCTTCAATGTTTTTCATTTACAATATTTGAAAAAAATGGAATTAATTATAAATTCAAAACTAATATGTAATAAAAATAATAAATAATATGTGACATTACTTAATTAATTAATTTTAATTGTCGAACCAAATATAAGATGCACAGTTATATAACAAAATCATATTATATTTTGTTGTAATAATATACAAATATAATAGAATTGTCATAAAAAAATAAATACATTCAAATTAGCATGTTTAGAATGGGTATGATATAGTTTTATTCTATTTTCAATTCGATCCAATTCTGTTTTTTAGGTCATTTTGGTCATTTTGGTTGATTTATTAGTCCATTTCTCCATTTTTTTGGGTTAGGTCATGTGGTGCATATTTTGGGTGAGGTGAATTTTCCAATTTTTGGTAAGTTCATTATTTTCATTGGTTTTTATTTTCATTATAATGATTTTAAGATGTTTAAATTCAATTCATATTGTTCATTGTTATAATTTAATTATTTCAATTTCTATTGGTTTGGTAGGTTCTAATACAGTTCATTTCAATATTAGAAGATGAAACTTAAAAGAAAACTACAACCATTATACACTGAAAATAAACATGAAAGTCAAGATGGATGAAAAATATTTGTAATAAATAATAAATAAGTTTGAATTAGGCCAACTTGAACAAAAATTTTAAGATAAACCAAAATAACTGAGAACAAATATGGATGATTATATATATTTCCAAACACATCTGTAGGTTCAAAATCAACTATAATAATTGAACTATTTAGGTCATAATTTTTAATAAATTGATTCATGCCAATGGGAGTAGTGATAGTGTCAATTTCATCATCACCATTATCATAAATATGTCGTGGGACTACATCAATAATAACACCAAATTCAAGCCACAAATGATCTTTCCCATAAACTTCCTTCATCGTTGATTCTAATTTATACGGATCATCAGCAGCAATACTACAGGTCATGAAAATATATCAAAATCCACAATCATAAATAAATGTACCATGTCTCGTAATCAAATCAAATATCATTCATTTCATCATAGCGACACAACCATGAGAGTAATAATCCAATACTATTATTTTATCAATGACTACATAATAAGATACGTTTTCAAATCGAGGTATACTATTAGATGAAAATTGATTTTCATTAAATAACAACAAAATTAGTTCAAAAAGCCAAGGAAATTATTTCCTCATAGATAGAGTCAGTAAGGAAACTCAACACATGAAATATAAATGAATATTAAAATTAAATAAATATTTATTTTATTAAACTATTATTTAAATACTCTTACCATTAATTTCAACCAAGAAGAAAACTATTTTCTATGAAAATTCTCTTTGATTTTGAAAGTTAAAGAACAATAATTTATATTTATAATTTTCTTATGTTCCCTACAAAAAATAGAAATATTTTCAGAGATATTTATAATTACATGAGATGATATAACATATATATGTTCAGTTTACTTACTTTATGTAATCATCGAACAAATCATTGTTAATGAAAAATGTGTGATATTCCATCTAATGTTATTCAATGCTTAATATAGTTAATTTATATCATCCGATAATTCCCTATGTTAGGGGAAGTGATGAAAAACTAGATTAAATTTTATCATAGATCTCTTATTCATTTCTCATAGGTCTTTTCTGTATCATCATCACATCAGACAAATACAATGAATATAAATATATACATTATTGAGCCATGCAACCTATCACGATAGATCATTCATGATGATTCCTATTTATGACACAAGAATTCAATGTGTCCATATTTCTTACAGTTGGACACATCTAAAATAATAAATAGGTACTCCAAGAAGTATTTATTTTGAAATATGGATAGTTTTATGCAAGATTAATGTAAAAAATGGTAAAAGAAGTATTTTTTATAACTCACACAAAATTAATGGTGCCTCTTAAATAATCTTTTCAAGGAATATTTGGAAAACTTCATAGCACAAAGATATCTATAAAAATGGAACAATCGAATGAATTCCACCCATACATTACTGTATAGTAGATAAAATATTTCTATTAGAATCAACTCATATAGAAAGAAGTTATAATCATGAATCTACAAATATTTCAACTTCAACTCTCTTCTATTGACCTGTTTTGATATATTTTATATATAGTCATTAGGAACTTTAATAGTCTCTAGTACATATAGAAATTTATTTTTTTCTACATGTTTCATCACATAATAATCACAAATAACATTCCATTTATTTTCACTGATACAGATAAAATTTAATTTTGTCCTGACACCCTAATCCACCAAGTCATGTCGAGATCATAAATAATCTTTTGTCTTTACCTTGACATTTAGAATAATGAAAAACAATATTTCCCATATTTTTTTGATATGAATTGCATCTATGAAATGAGGTAACAAATTGGTTTACCAATAAGCCAAATCAAATAAGGTACCTTTATTCTACCAATTTTAATTTGTTTGAGTGGAAACATTCTTACTCTTTCTATATTTCATATAAACCTTACTGAATGAAAATCTAAAATCTTTAAATTCATTAATCACATTATTTCCATATATACAATGGGGTGGATTTCTAGTCTCCATGGTATTTTCAAACCATCGATAATTATTCTTTTATAGATGATCCATTGGAAAAAAATCATCAATGTCTGATAAAACTAAAATTGTAGTGATATTTAAGTCTTCTAGATCATATATTCTTCATAAAAAAGGGTAAAAAAGTTTTCCCATTGTGACCTATCCATACATAATTTCATAAGAAGGAAAATCATTTATAGTCCACATAAGTGAAAAACACATATGAAATATTTCTTTCAAACGTGCCTCATATGTACACAAACCTGTATTATAAATATTCATCAATTCTTTTATTAAAGGTTTATTATATAAATATATATCATCAATAGGATTTTAAGGTCCGTATATGAGTATACTAGTGAAAGTTAAATGTTTTTTTTCATACATATCGTTCGAGAAATATTATAAATGTGTATGAAAACCGACCATGTTCTGTGTAAAGTAAAAATACACACAAATGGATTTAAACCATCAAATAATAGAACCAACCTCACATTACGCATTTCAGATACAAAATTAGTATATCAAGGATGAAATTATTGTGAGGAAAATTCATCTATAGGATGAATGAACTCATCATTATCCTTCATTATCTCGATATCATGACATCTCATATTGATTGAAATTTCATAAGAAATGAAAAGATTTTGGAGTTTGGGAATCGATAGAAAGTGCCACATTATATTCGATGGAATAAAAAGATGGTGTTATATTAATAGTTGGATTCCATTGGGATATTCCACATTTTATGAAATCATTTTGTTCATTAGTTTCTTAATAGAATAAGCACCTATCTTTCGGGCACACATGGATTTTATTTTTAGAAAATCCATGTTTGTCAACTAACATCAATTCCATACAATGGTTTGAGTGAATATTTTCATCATTTGGAAGTTATTCCTTCAAAAAGGAAAGAATATAATTGATGGTAATATTATAAATTCAATACATGGTTTCCTATGAAATAGTCAGATTAAAAATTCCATCTTTTTCATTTTACCACATTGCCGATATAATGGAGTCATGGAAACATAATTCATTTTTTCACCCTATCAACATCATTATTTTCATTACATGAATCATGTATGATCATATAGAATCATTATTGGGTTGTCATACTTTATTTCTTAGGATGATGAAAAATGGAAACTTGTTATCTAATTAATTCTCCAATCCAATGCTCTTATTCAGATAATGAAATTTTGAGATTTCATTTTCTCATCACCATGATATCATAAATAATACTTTTTTTAAAAACTATATTTGGTTATCTGGTTTATAACTTCATCATGACTTAACCAAGGTCATGCAACACAATTATAACATGGTTAATGTATATGACCACTATATGAATCATTGTTAAATGTAAAATCTAAAATGCTCTACTACTTTTTTTGAAAATATCATGAGATCTGATCAATTTCATATATCCAAATTCTATTCATTTTATAAAAAAATGTTATAATTCATTTCATAAAAGCAATTAAATAAAATTTAAGTGAAATCAAAAATAAATTTAAGGAAACCACAATTGATCACTTTATATGAAATCATAATTGATAGACTAATATATAAGATAATAATAATATAAAAGACAATAAAATACTATATATATAACAATATAATATAAATATAAAACCATGATATTAAATTTCATTATATCAATGAGTAATAACTATACATAATATAACACAAAATTGTGCTTAAAATTGTTATTTTTCATTTTTATTTTATTCTATTAAATTTTTAACACATGTTATAATTATTCTATAAATTCATGTATAAAATATTACTATTTCAAGGTAAGAATATTCTGTAGCAAACATAAATTATGAATCTAGGTTTGATAAATACATATTTAGTGGTTTCTCATATTGAGGGATGTTAATGTGAAACCTTCTTTACCTTAAGATCAAAAAAATGGTGATTCTATATATGATATAGGAGTAATTATGCCTTGGATTTATATGAGGAATTTACCTTCTATGTAAGTGCCTTTGTATCAATAATGGTTTTGAGGGAAGTATAATTTTGATGCCTAAACATGTATAATTTTGGTTTTATGATTTTTTAATGGGATGGTTGATGATGACTCTAAATGGGTAGATCTCATATGGAGAAAGTGTGGGTTGATACTGTGCATTATTGAACATTTATTAGGTTGAGAGTCTGATAGTTATTATGGATGGTTGTGATCATACCATAGATATTATACATAAATTTTGGTTTAGACATCAAGGTGTATTTGGAAAAATTTTAGGATTCCTTCAAGTTTTATTGAATAATGATTTATTTATTTACCTATGAGTCAGTGGAAGACACTTATTGTTTTAATAAAGGTAAGATAGAGGATGCATAAATAGTTATTTTTAGTGTAATGGTATGTGGTTTTACAAAAAAATATTGTGGGGATATGGAATTTAATGTTATAGTTTTGTTAATAATGTGATCAAGAATATTGAGAAATAGTTGGTGTGTGTGGGAGAAATTATTTGGAAGTGGACACTTTTCTAATTTAGTCTTTAATTGATATGAATTATAATAATGACTTTTTTCTTTTTTTTTTATTTCATGGAGTTTGATGTGGTGAGATGGTAACTATACCAAGAATATCATTGGGCCACAAGAAATAAGTTTCAATATGATATTCCAATGGAAAAGAGTGTTATGGATCTAAATTATCCATGTGTACAGAGTACTATTATGGGGAGTTCAACGTGATAGGGAAATAAATTATCTCTCCAGGAAACTAGAGTATAGCAGATTCACCCAATTTTTATAGGTCTTTCATATTCCTTGTGTAGATGATGTCTTGAGATGATATTTACAAGCCATTATAAGTTGTTCTGTTGAAGGTATATTGCATGTTGGGTTTCTCTTTAGGTTTTAAATTAAATAGAATTAAAGTGATTATGGTTTTTTGAGCGATAGGGGTTTTTAATCAGATAGTTTATAGTGTATTTTATAGACCATCCCCAAGTGGTTAATCACAATGTTTTTGTAGTATGGGTACTCGGTGACTTTATCGGTATTTATGGAAATTTAAAATAAATTTATTTGTGATTATAAATGTTGTAATTAGTTTTTTAGTAGTAATTTTAATGATATAGGGACCCATGTGTGAGGTAAGTAACCAGTACAATTGGACATGCCTACATAGTGATTACCAAGTGGTGCTTGAAGAGGGAATTTCTTCACTTATAAGACAAGTGATCCTTTAAACCTATCCAATTATTATAATACATTTTTTATATTGATTGTGATATGTGTGGTATATCCACACTGTGAAATTTATCCTTTTTAAAATTACTGAATTATATATATATATATATATTTATGATATATATGGATTTGAATCGAATAAAGTTCCAAATCCATCAAGGTTTGAGGATGTAATTATTATAATATTCTTTATGATATAGAAATAAATAGGAGTGTTGTTTAAATGATTTATAATTGATTGAATAAATTTATGAGGCATAAAGGACCTATATATAGATGCCTTAGTGACTCTCCTCGTCAATAGGGAATAATGACATACTAGTGATAAGTGAAAAACTACTATCATGGGGGAAAATTATAATGAGAAACCTATATCAAATTGAGGGATGTTAAATAGAATAATTTATCACATGTCAGTGAAAAAATGTAAATAAAAAATAATAAGTGAAAAAATATCCAAGATAGTCAAATTAGGATCCAAATATCAAAAGTGAAAGGCTTATAATTATAGCGAGTAACCCATCGCTAAATAAGTCCCCTATGGGGATTGAGTAAAGAAAATAATACACTGACAAAATAATATTATACAGATTATATTATTCTATATAGTGTATACTAGAAATAAAGAATTAACAACTAAAAAAGTAACAAGTTACCTTTAATTATAATTATAGATAACCCTTGTTTCAACAACCACAACCAGATTTATAAATATCAAAATAAATTTAATTCAGACAAAAGAAAATCTACTATGGTGTTTTAGAGAAAAAATAAAAATCAAATTTATTGTTGATAGAATACCTTAATAATTTGAAAGTAACTAATTTAATATTAAATAAGAATGTAATTAAACTAATAATATATTATAGATCATCATGGGTAGGGAATAAACTAGAATGTTTAATACTACTAGGGTTATGGATGAGAATGAAATGGGAGGAGGGATGCTCATGCAGGTTGTGTATTTGTAGAAGGCCTGTACTGAATTTTTTTTAAAACCATTGGTATATCCCACTCTATAACAATTGTTTTAAGAAACCATTAGTTTACATATAACTATCCCAAATATTTTTAAAACTGTTCGTATTGGATTTATAGAAAATTTTTATCCAAATGGTTACACTGAACCTTTGGGATAGGACAACCTATAAAAATGGTTTTTGCAAACCATTTGTATTTTCCTCTGGGTATAGCCCCACTTTACTATAGTGACATATCATTAAATGGAACAAGTAGTTCGGTAAAGGTGGTGTCACTCTATCTATATCCGGTCTTAAAATTATATAGTTTTAGTATGGTTGAAAATGTTGTATATTTAGTTCAAATGGTATATAGTAGAAACCTTTTATAGATCTTTAACTTCAAAATAAACTTTTGATAACCATAAATGTCATCTTCAAATATTATTTTCATTTCCTTAATATGATATCCTTCATCATTTATAGTTGTACTCATATCAGACAATCAACAAACCATTGTGTCAACAAAGTCACAAGCTCTATCCAGTTCTTCTGTGTGCTAATTCCAACATTTTAAACCTCAATCAATTCCATGACATATCCTGTGTTCTTAAAACTATTATGGAAAAAATTATCTCAAATAACACTATTGTACACACATAAAAATTATTTAGGTACGGTCATTTCTATGCTATATTCCAAACATGATGAACTCTTTAACCTTATCAACATACACTTTTGTCATATGATTTACATTCATCCATTTTAAAATCATATTCATCCTATTTTATTCAAAAATATTCATATTCAACAGTAAATAAATCAATACACAAAATTTATTCATATAATGTATCATTTTTCAACATGATTAAATTATATAAAGAATAACTTAAAAAATAAAATTATAAAATATAGCATATAAACATATAACATGTATCAAATAATTGATATAAATTTAATTTGTTTATAATACATTTTAATATATATTTATATATATAATAAAATTGGTATATAAAAATATAATTTTGTATAATACACACACACATAGTTATGTAAAATAAATAAATATTTGTGTGTGTATATATAATTGTGTTTATGTGTGTAGAAATATTTTTGGGTAAAAATATAAATCCTACGATTTATAAAACAATGAAAAATACTCTAGTTTGATTTATTTATATATTACCATGGTATATATGGTCATCAACCACAAATTGGTTTTCTTGGGTTGTATTTCAAATACATCTTGTCATTGTATACATTCTCATGGATATTAAATGTATGAAAAATGTGTTATTCATTATTAATGTGTTAGGTTATTTAGTCATTTATTTATCGGTTCCTTTATTATTTATATTTTGATTTTTTTTCATGAGAAAATATAGTTCTCTAAAATAATTGAACACCCTTGTAACTAGCCATATATTAGGATTTTTGGGTCATTTTCATATAATTTTAATTGTGTATTTTGTGATTAGTTTTGAATTTACCAATGAACATATGTGTTTTTTATAGTATTAATGTTTATGGATAATATGATAATTTAAAATGGAATTGATATTTTATTGCGATATGTGACTCATTCTAAGAATTTAGTGAAATACGTTAAATTTATTATTTTTTGAAGTACTCAAATAAAATTTTCAAAGTAATAATCAATCCCCTTTTCGATTTTATAATAAAAATAATGATGGTGGTGATAATGATGATGATGATCATAATAATAATGATGATGATGATGATGATGATTATTATTATTATTACTATTATTATATGTGTCCCACCATTGGTGGTGGGGTGGTAAGGGTTCAGGGGGAGGGGTGAGGGGAAGATCATGGGTTCAAGTCCCTAGGTATGAATGTTTAATGTAATTTCATTCCCTTATACTGTGTTTTGTAGTAGTAGATGTATTTGACATTATATTATTATTATATATCACAAATATTATATATAAGATAATATACATATTTGAATACTATTTTTTAGTATATATAGTTGTAGTCAATTATAAATATAAATATAAATATAAATTAGATATTAAATATAATATAAAATAATTTGAATATATAAATATTTAAATTTATACACACACACACACAATCAAAAACATATATAATTATTATACATATAAAAACCCATGAAACACACACACACACATATATATATGTATCAATATTTGTATGTATATATACACAAATATATATATATGATCATGATAAGAACTAACAAAATAATTAAGGATCAAATTAATACTTTTTTCAATATAAAAATTTAAACACACACATATATAAAAATTTACATATATAGAGAATCTGGAAACATAGAGATTTAAAGAATATTAGAAGAACAAAAATAAATAATAAAACATCAAGGTAAATCGGTTAAGAAATCCTTAAAAACAATTTACGAATAATATAACTTTGGTTTTGAGGTTACATTCACCCAACAAGTTCAATAGATGGAGAATCAAGGTTTGGGTTTTGTGAAAGTTGGAATGATGAGGGTGGAGTGTCATAATGTTGCGGTTCTTTTAAAGAGTGAAAGAAATTTATCAATGATAACTTGAAGGAATTGATAAAAGTGACCTTTATCCATGCTAACATGATATGTGTTGATAAAGAAGCCTTTTACTAACACTAAATTTTGTGTTGATAAAGTCTTGACTTTATCGATTGGTTTGGCCCTAGGGATATCCCCACAATCCCCTCTAATAGGGAAAGAAGGTGGAATGGGTAGTAAAGTTGATTTTTTCCCATTGCACCCTCTTTCAACCTCATTTTGGTGAAACAATTTCAATCTAGGTCTTGGTTCATAATATATTTTCTGGATTCGCTAGACCAACCATGTTTTCAATGCTAAAAAACACATATAAAAGTAACTTTATCGATGTTACATTTAGCATTAATAAACATATTATTTATCATTACTAACTTTAGATCTAGTAAAGACTTAAATTTGATTATATAACTTCAAAAAAATATTAAAATCAAATAAATATTAAAATAAAAATTAATAAAAACTAAAAATTATTAAATAATATTAAACGAATAAATTTTAGAATAGAATAAAAATAAAAAATAGAAAAAAATATAGGATAAAAATACTAAAAAAATTAACAAATAATATTAAATATATAAATTATAAAAAAATTAATAAGTAATAATAATTTTAATAAAAATTAATAAATATTTTAATAAAAAACAATAAATATTAAAATTTTCATTAAAATACAAATGCTTTATAATAAATTATCAAATATAAATTTATATAATATAAATTATATATATATAATATTAATAATAATTATATCTAAATATTTTTATTATGCCAATTGAACACATACATGTGTATATCCAATTATATATTATTCATATCCTATAATTTTATTATAATTTATATATAAAATAAATTAAAAACAATTGTTAATATAAAAAATATATTAATTAATATTGTGATGTAAATATTAATAATTACTGATTATATAAATAAAAATACAATATTAGTTTTATACATAATATGAAATATTGATAATTATAAATATTTATTTCAATATTATTAATTATATTTTAAATAATATTATTAATTATATTAAGGAATAAATATTTTATACTAAATTAAAACTTCTAGTTATATATATATATAAATATTATATATGTATTGTATTTAAGTATAAGAAGTTTTTTATTCATTTTAGAAATTAAAATTAAAATAATAAATTATAGGGGGTGTGATATTAAGGTTTAAGAGATTATTCTTATGGTGATTTCATAGTTATTTTTTATAATCAATGGATTTCATGATGTATTTCTACCTAGATCCAAAATATGTTTTTTATCCAAATCCAAGAAGAATTATGTGAATGGCATTAATAATTTAGGTTGTTTGAAATAAAATATTTCAAGGGTTTCAATCTTTGGTAAGAATGATTCATGTAGTAGGAAATTTGGGGGCCTTTGTTCCAATTTTTCTTTGAGGCGCATTATGTGGAATGGTTCCTTGGATTTTGTTAGAGCTAATAATGAATTCCTCAATAGTCGATTGATTGAATGTATGTTTTAAATTATTCTCAAGGAAATATACTCTTCCATGTATAAGGCATGGGGTCTTGATCATTTGATATCATGATATTTGGGGTTTTAATGAATTTTTAATGTCATGTGTTCATAGATGAATTTTTCTTATAGTTGTTCCACCATTTGAGCTCAAGGTTAGGTCTTGGGGATTTTGTTGTCTTTTCATCAATCCATATTTCATTGAATTATAGGAATATAATCCCTATTTTCTCCCTTATTCTAAAAAAATTCAATTTCTTACGATTGGATTCATGTCCATGGACTAATATGGTCATTCTGGAATCCTCATATTATATGAGACATTTCTTATGCGGTTTGTTTTATAACCAAATTTTATTATAATAAAATTCTCTAGTTATGGCCATTATATCAAAGTTCTTATTGAAATTTGTAATGACCACAAACCGAGATTCCTAGATCTGGCACAAAATTTTATTTCATTATAATATAAACAAGGAAGTCATATCCCGTTGGAATAAATAGTTTAGTAGCATTGGAAAACTAGATACATACATAATAGTTTCATTATAACTTGAAATGAAGTACAACATAGTAACTATATTGGAAACACCAACAAAGTTCTAGATTATCCACAAGTCATTCATAATATACATCCTCTCATCCTGGGGAAAAATAAAATATAATAAAAGGGGTTATATTAGATGATCAATAAGGGTAAGTAATCCAACATAAGCAAAAATATAAAACATGGTGAATAACTAAAAGTACACATGCCATTAAAAGTAAAGTTGATCATAAAATGGAAGGAATAAAAACCCAATAATACCATAATAAAACATAACCGTGTATATTATACTAGAATAATAATCACATGTAAAAAAATTAATAGCTTCATAACGAGGGAATGCATAATTCCAGACATCATAATAATACCATCAAAGCCTCGACAAGGACACCATACATAATGGGTAATAATCTAGGATAGTTTGTCTCATGAGACCTAATGATGCACTAATGGGCTATAACATGACCCAACCATCACTTATTATGTCATATTCATTCTTCATATTATATTAGAGAAATATAATCAACATATACATTCATATTAAAACTAACATATGAAATGTAAATAACTTTTACCAATCGGTAAACATAAAGGCTAACCATTCAGAGTAATATGGTGAACGATATCAAGATAGAACATCCACAGTCAAAATAATCATAAACCATTCTATAATATATGTTAGACTATATCATAAAATATTAATCCCAATTAAACATAAGAATCAAAAAGAGTGTTGAAATAGATGGAAATAGTCTTATAAAATCATCGAGTAATACTTGAGAGAAATACTCTTTTACTTTGTAAAGACGAGTTATTTTGGGAAAATATTTTTATAAAATAAGAAGTGAGCTAATACAGTTTTTCATAATAAAATGACTGATTTTAGAAAAATAATGGTGTCTTAAAACATATTATAGAGTGCACTTGAAAATCAGTAATAATTTCAGAAGTTCTCTTGAATCGGGCTTGTTTATCAGGAAGAATTTGAGAAAGATCCTCTAAAATATGTACCTCCCCATAAAAGAAAAAAGTATAATTATTGGTATATATATAACATTAAAATAAAATTTATGAGGAGTAAATAAGTATATTTAATAATTTCATTAGGTTAAAGATAAAAGAGGAGTAACCCGAAAGAAATTGGAGGTTCGGGTAGAAAACCCTTACCTTATGTCTGAATGTGTTCTGCAATTGACCTTACAATCATGAATAATGAAACTAAATACATTAATTAATTAATTAAGAACCTCATATAAAAGTATCTGATTTATTATAATTTTATTAAGTTCATTTATGTCTTTTTAGATTAGTTTTAAGATACAGTTTTATTTCCCAAGAGCGTTCATTTCCTTGGTTTTCATGATTGGTATACTTGTATATGAGAAATGAAGTTCATGAAAAATTGATATAATTCTACAGAATTAGAATTACATGTAATTAATGAACAAAAATAAGTTTAATTGGTATTATTTATTATTTTTTCCCATATATGAGGATGAATCATTGGATAATTTGTTAATGATAAATAGTTAGCTTAATGTTAGCGGGTTTTCAATCACAATGAACTAGTTTTGTTATATTATTTAATTTTATGTATATAAAATGGTTCCAGAACCTTAAATAATATATAATAAAAAATTTATATTCTGGTCAACCATAATTATGGCTTCATGACCATCCTTGAAGGAGAAATTAAATAACTAAATTTCCTCACTCACGAAGGTTGTAAATCGGCACCTCGTGGATGATGATTTCATTTTAAAATAAAATAGAGAGAGTAATTGATATTCCATTAATAGGATTTAATTCTAGTTTATATATGATAATGGATTTATAATGATAATTTTTACATAATAGGTGAGTATATTATAATAAAAGAAAATAAATTGAAATGAAACTAAAAGAAAAAGGAAGAGGATTTACCTCTTCTATTATCCTCCATCAGAACCTCCTTATGGGAATGAGTTTTGGTATTTTGGAAAGAGCAATAGATCTTTGATGTTGTAAGATTCCATAGAGGATGATTTGGGAATAATTTTTATAGGCTTCAAGTCATAGAGGTGTGAGGAGAAGTGGTGGTGAAGGTCGTATTTATAGGGAGGAGATGAGTGATTTCTCTTTATTTTATTCATTATTTTATTATTTTTTTCAAGACAAGAAATAGTTTTAATATAGTAATAAGTACATGTGAGTTTTAAACAAGGTTTCTTACATCACCCATGACTTAAGGAATAGTGTGTTGAGCTTATAATTTATTATACTATAAATTACCATATTTTACTATTCAATAAAAACTCAAGTATTTCAGAAAAATCCCAAATATTCACCATAAAAAATTTTCAATGTGATGAATTCATAAATGAACTCAATTTTATGAAAATAATTTCTTAAATATGTGAAATTTTAGTTTTAATTAAAATAATTATTTACTCGAAAAATACAGTTTTAAATTTATAATTGATTTTATAACCCTTTCAAAAATTAAGGTCTCAAGAAATTATACAAAAATAATAAGAAAAAAATATTCATTTATGAATAATTTTTATGAATGATTTTTCATATAAATCATTTTATTTATTTTAATTTTTTAATTAAATTTTTATGACAAACAAAGATACCGAAACTTAAATATTAATTTATAAAATATTCATTTTATTATACTATGATATAATTATATGATAATTTCGTTTATAAGATGGAAAAAATTTATTTATACCTTCATTTGTGAGGTTACAATTCTATTTGTTGGTTTACTATTCAGAAGGGTCACATTACTATTCTTAAGGGACTATTATTATTTCATAATTATGGGTTTCTTAACTTCTAGAAATACCTTTTATTTCATTAATTCTTCATTTATGATATTTTTATTGTGTTATATAAGTAATTTTATATGATCTATACTATATGAAATAAACATAAGAAGAGTAATTTCATTGATTGAGTTCTAGGACGTTACATCCTCTCCTCCTATAAAAAAATCATCCTCTAAATTTATATATTTTCACCCTATAAAAAGATTTGGTTAATTCTTCATCATAAGCTCTTTAAGCTCCCACGTTGCTTCTTCAATTTTATGATTTTTCCAAAGTACCATTACAGCTGAGTCATCTGATTTATCAACACATGTTCTTTAGTGTCCAAAATCCAGATAGGCTCTTTACAGTAAGATAGTCAGGTTCAAATTTTATTCCTTCAGAATTGAGTACATGTGTTGGGTATGGAATGTACGTCCTTTACAAGGAGATGTGGAACTCATTATGTACCTTATAAAGGAAAGGCATCATTATTAAACGATAAGACACAACTCTGATTCTCCCAATAATTTAAAAAGCACCAATGTACCTAGGGCCTAGTTTTCATTTCTTCCCAAATCTGATAACACCCTTCCATAGAGATACTATCATGAAAATGTTATCCCCCACTTGAAATTACAAATCCTTCCTTTAACTATCGGCATATATCTTTTGTCTTCTTTGAGTTCCTTTGATATGGGTTTGAATAGTCTTTAACTTCGCTATTGTTTCCTCTATAAGCCTTTTCCCTACAATATTTCTTTCACGAATTTCATCCAAACAAGTTGGTGTGCGACATCTATTTCTATACTATGCTTCATATGGTGCCATTTGAAAACATGAATGGAAACTATTATCGTAGGTAAACTCCAATAAAGGTAAATATTAATCCCACATACCTTTATATTCAAGTGAGTATGATCTCAACATGTATTCTAAAGTTTGGATCATCCTTTGTGACTTCCCATTAGATTAAGAGTGAAAAGAAGTACTCAAATTAAGCTCATTATCTAATACTTTCTGGATACCTTTCCAGAATTTCAATGTAAATCATATATCATGATAATACACAATTGAAAGATGTATTCCATGAATTCTTCCAACTTCATTAATATAATTTCGTGCAAGGTGCCCTAGTGGAAAATTTGTCCATTATCGAGAGGAAATGTGTAGATTTTGTAAGTCGATTAACAATCACCCATATTGAATCATTAATTATTGGCGTTTTTGGTAATTCAGTGAATAAATACATTGGGATTTCATCCCATTTCCATGTAGGAATAGGCAGGGGTTGCATGACACCTCAAATATGTTGTCTTTCATCCTTCAACTATTAACAAACTAAACATCTTAATACATAATTAGTAATTTCCATCTTCATATTATCCTACCAAAAATGTCCCTTTAGAACTCCATACATCTTTGTGCTACCCAGGTGTATAGAGAAATTTTATCTATGGTAATTATCCAATTACTCTCTTTTTAGCTCAGGTATAGAGGGAAAACATAGCATCCTCCCAAATTTCATAATTCCATCATCACACATGAATTCTAGAAGCTTACCATCATTCATAGATTTAATTTTCTTTTTAAGATTCTCATCATTAAACTAATAAATTTTAATTCTTTCTAATAAAGATTGTTGGGAAACCTATTGAAAAAGTAATGATGTTTCTTCTTCTGTGATAATTACAATATTTATATTTTCAAGACCTATGTACACATGATATTGGTCAATCATCATTTTTTATAACTCCATGTTCCTTCGTACTCAAATCATATGGCGCCTTATTTTACTTCCCATGGTGGTAATGTATTGAAAAAACATAATCCTTGAGTAGTTAGATCCATATCCTTTGCCTCGTGTTGAGTTCTTTCTATGAGAAGATGTATTTCAAACTCTTATGATCTGTATATATCTCACATATTTCACCATATAGATAGTGTCTTCATATCTTTAGAGTAAAAATTACAGCTTAAAATAATGATAATGAGTTGGATATCTATGTTCATGCGTTTTTAACTACCTTTATTCATAGGAAATAACTCTTTCATTCTACATAAAGGTATATCTAAGTCCATTATTTGATGAATCACTATAGATCACAAAACCAACCTTTCCTGATGATAGATTCTGGATCAGAGTAATCATCAATATCCTATTTAATTCTTCAAAAAATTATTCACATTATTTTTCCTATAAAAACTTAACCCCTTTATAAGTAAACATGGTTAATGAGTTAGCTAATCGAGAAAAAGTTATGAATGAAACATCGATAATAACCTGATAAGCCAATAAAAATACATACCTCAGTTATGTTTGTTTGTGTAGTAAATTCCTAAATTTCCTTTTTATTTGAAGGATCAACTAAGATTCCATCCATAGAGACAATATGTCCAATTAAAGAAACTATTTAAATCAAGAATTCACACTTCCTAAACTTCCCATATAACTCATTTCTTCTAAGAGTATTTAGAAAAATGCACAAGTGATTCTCATGATATTCATAGATTTTGAAGTATTATATGATATCATCAATTATTACCACAAAAAGTCATCAAGATATTCCTTGAGAACTCTATTAGTTATATCAATGAAATTAGAGGGTGTATTAGTCAGTCCAAAATGCATTACTGTAAACTCATAATGACCATACCTAGTTCGAAATGTTGTCTTTGGAATGTCTTCCTTCCTCACACACAATTGATGATATCCATATTAAACCTCAATATTCAAAAAATACTAGGCTATGTAAAGCTGATCAAATAAATAATAAAATTATGGAAGATGATAATTTTTATTTATCGTAATAGCATTGATTTTTCTATAGTCAATACCTCGACTCATGGACCCATATTTATTCTTGGCAAAGAGATTAGGGAATCCCCATGAATAAACTCTAGGGATAATAAATAATTTATCAATAAATTCCTCTAGTTTTTTATAGATCCACTAATTCTAATATGTCCATTTTATAAGGATCCTTTGATATATTCCTTGCACTAGGAATTAAATCAATAGAAAACCCAATTTCCTACTCTAGAGGATGTCCAAGTAAATCCTATAAAAATATATCAATTTATTCCATCACAGTAGGTACATCCTAGATTTTATGATTTCTTTCCTCACCCATACATATTATTTTCTCTTCCTCCCAAATAATTACATTTAGAAGATCTATTGGAGGTGCATCAAGATAAGAATTAGATGGCAAGGTTTTTTCTCTAAAGATGAGGGATTATATATCATTCTCAAAAATTGTAACTTCCTTCTTCTTGAAATATATTTTCACATCCTAATTTGAAATATAATACGTAATAAGAATTATATCAATTTAAATCATAGGTATAATGATATGGTCAGAAACTGAAGAATGTTTATGTGTCATAAAGGGGATTGATTGAACCATATTTTTTCAATGATACATCCCTTTGGTGTTTTGAATGAAAACTCCATTATTAAATAAAAATTTGAAATGTCTAATTTCATGGAAAACTAAGAATATATAAAAGAATACAATGAAAAATGGTCAAATAAATCATTGTTTATGCTTGATGAAACAATTAAAGTACCTACCACCACATCATTAGAAACTTCAACCTCAGTATTTGTGACCACATAAGATTGCCCTTGCTCTGTTGGCCTTCTTTGGGGAAAGTTTCCTTGAAGCCTAAGAAAATAATTCTCATAATATCCCATCTCTTTAAAATTTTAGCGTTGAAAATTGGAAGATTATTTCTTTCCCTTTCAATCACAGGATTAGTGGCCTTTTTCTCCACACTTGTAACAAAAACCCAAACCCTTCGGGCAAGTTTTGGGTTTTTACTTACCACAATTATCATAGTATGGAAAATCAACTCTTCCCTTATTCCCCATTTTCTTATTTTCTTTTACAAAGTGTTCAGAAACCCTCTTCTTCTCTTTTCTTTGAATTCATTTGGATTATAGAATTTTTTTTCAATCTTTAAAGCACATGAGACTATATCATCGTACAATAAGAAATTTTTGGAGACTAGTTCCCTTTAGAGAAATGGTTTTAAACCGTAAAATAATCAATCAATCATTCTCCTTGGATTACGTTTGTAGTATAAAAAATGCCTTGCTAACCTTGTAATGTTAGCTTTATACATGGAAACAATCTCAACCTTCTTTTGACATAGATTCAAGAATTTCCTTTCCATATCCACTCATTGTTCACGAGGAAAATATTTTTCTAAGAAAATTTTCTTAAAATTACTCAATTCGATATTTTAATTTATTCCTTCTCCTTTGTGTTTTGGATTAGTGACCCCATTAATCTTCATCTCCTAATAGATGATAAAATTTGATGATAATTGTCTCCCTTTTGTTACTTCCCAATGTGAGAAATATCTTCTCTAAAGAACTTATCCACTACTCAGTTAAAAATGGGGGTTTAGTCCCATTGAATGATGGATGTTGTTGTCATATAAAGTGGTCTAACATTGCTCCTCCACATTGTGGATCAGGATGCTCTAAACGAGTAAGGTTTTTTTCACAACCTGAGTAAGTTGTCCCAGTGTAGTTATAATTTTCTCACCACCATTCATAGCTCGAATACTGACATCATTATCTTTCATAGGAGGGAAATCCTTACATGGGATACGTGCATTGATACGGTTTCCATTCCTTACACTAGGATCCATTTCTAAATAATGGCATACACTAGATTAGGTTATGGATCATAATGTATAATCTCAAAATAGAAAAAAAAACTTAACAAAAATCAAATCTTTATGCATAACTAATCTCTTTATCATAAAAATTGTTTCCTTGGGGACATGTTTATTTTTAAATCATTCACAATGGTTTGTAAAGAAAATTTGACTTATCCTGAGAATATCCCCCAGGAGTGTCAAACCAGGTGTAACGACCCAATATTTTTTTTAAAAGGAAATTAATTTCTTATAAATATGTCATAATCACATTAACTACTAAGTTCTATGGGACCCTTAAAACATAATTTTTTCACTATTGTGGTGTGAATTTCAAAAATCTGACATACACAGTCGCGATCAGTAAGTTATTTAGAGTCCAATAAGAAAAACTTAATTTTTGGTGAATAGTAACCTACCCTTATGAATAATAACATACCCTTATGAATAGTGATATACCCTAATGAATAGTAACCTTACCTATGATAATATATAAATTATATTCATGTCGAAAGTACGATATACCTATATTTTAGAATAAGTTAATAAATGTTTTAAAACAGGTTTTTGATAATAAATTATGATTTTAATTAAATATTAAATTAATAATATTTATAAAATTCTTTTTGAAAAATGGACTTCATTTTTTGGATTCTATACATCGAAAAATGGTTAGCATGATGTTTTGGGATTTTTCTGAAATACTTTATTTTTTGATGAATAGTAAAATACAGTAATTTACCGTATATATACATTATAAGCTAAATAGACTATTCCTAGCATCATGGATGATGTCACCACCCTTAATCAGAATTCACATGATAAAATTACTATTCTTGGTCATGGAATACTTACTATTACTTGTCTTGTGAAGAAATAATAAACTAATGAGTTTTATATTTTGAAATCCCCTCTCTCATCCACTATAAAACCACCTCTCACCCCCTCTTCTAATCACTCCTCTCAAGCCTTGAGCCTTCTCCAAATCTTGTAAAAATACCCTCCCAACCTCCTCTCCCAGGTCTAGAAATATTTGGTCTTATTAAAAGACCAAAACCTCTCCCTTAAGGAGGTTCTCAAGGAAGTTTGGTTCAAGAGGTAAATTCGTCTTTTCAATTCTTTGTCTTTCCTTTCAAGTTCATTTGTTTTCTTTTTCTAATACCTATCCTTATCCAAATTCTATGATGACTATATTACCTTATATGTACTATAATTTTATCATGATAGTGGAATAAGTTATCATTATCTCCCCCTTGTTACCTTCTTTTATACTAGTAGCAAGAACACCACCCGAGATGTGTCAATTTTACACATTCAAGGACTGTGGACTTTCGATTTCTTTTAACATTCTAAAATCTGGTCATGAAACCATTATTGTTATGGTTTAACCATATTATTATATATAATATAACCTATTTAAGATTCTTTAACCCCTTTTTTCAAATGGTGTTAGGTTATAAAGAAAAATGAGTTCGTTGTAATCAAAACCCACAAATTAACCGAAACAATTATCATTAAAGTTCTATATCATAATTCATCCTCATTCCATGTAACCAAGTTATATAAATGAAAAATAACACCTATTTATGTTCATAAATAATATATAATTTCAATTTTTTAGATTTACATCCATTCCACTTCATTACTTAAAAACAAGTGAATCGAATATGAAAATAAGAGAAACGAACACTCCAGAATGACGAAATTCAATACAATAACCTGTCAATAAAGACATAAATGAACTAACCAGAATTATGGTAAAATAAATACATGTCTAATAGGTTCTTAAATAATTTATTAACAAGTATAATTTCATATTCCATGAGCTTAAGTACAAGATCGGAACACGTTTGGAGTTAAGGTAAGGGTTTCTTTATCTCGCTTCATTTTTCATGAGATTTTCCATATTCACTACTAATACTTTTTTATGGTGTTTGTATAATGACCATTGATTTCACATATCATGAATATATTTATCTTCATGGTATTAAATCTATAATTTTTTTATTATTAATTTTTGAAGCATACGAATCATTTGATTACAAAGTGGTAAGGGTTTTTCCACCCGAACTTCCACTTTAATTCAGAATACTTTCATTGTCTAATTACCTTGTTGTAATTCTTATGTATTGTTATTTACTAATCATATGTTCTGAGTGAGTATCATATATATGTTTAAAAACCATAATTATTCCTTATTTTATGGATAGATACACGTTTTAAAAGGAACTTTCAAAACTGTTTCCAAAATACAAGTTGGATTCCAGGGATTTTCTCAAATTCTTACCTATTTTCAAGGGCACTCTATAATCTATTTTTGGAAACAATTTTATTTATAAAATCATTAATTTTATTATTAAAATACTACCTTACTTAACTTCTGGTTTAATAGAATGATTTTTCCAAAAGAACTCTTCTTTTTAAAATAAAAGAGGATTTATCTTCAGAATTGCTTAATGATTTTATAAGAGTGTTTTCATCTAATTCAAAACTCTTAGTGATTACATGGTGTTATTGGGTTTAATAATTTATGAAGTCATCTACCATATTTTATTTATTGGTTTATGACTAACTCTATTGTGGATGATCTATCCTAAAACCATTCACCATATTATTCTGAATGGTTAGTGTTTTATGTTTAATGATTGGGGAAATATTGTTACATTTCATATGATAGTTTCAATATGAATGTATTTGTTGTTTATGTTTATCCCTGCTCATATGAGGAATTCATTGGACTTATTATGTGATGGGAGGGGCCTGCTATATCCCCTCGATGCATCGGTAGGTCTCATGAGACAAATAGACGTGGAATTGGTCGAGGCATTTCCCAATGTGATATAGATTTTGGCCGAGGCCTTAATCATTAGACATATTGGATGAGGACTTGACAAAATGTTTCAGAATGTCCAGCATTATGCATTCCATCATTATGAGTTCAGCTATTGATATTCCATGTGGTTATTCGATTAGTATAAAACCTGTGATTATGTTTTATTATGGAATTATTTACTCAGCTCTTTTTCCTTCCATATTGTGTTCAAGTTTATTATTAAAGGCATGTGTTTTCAATTATGAACCATGTCTTATGTTTATACTATCTTCCACTGTATTTCTTACTCTTACTAAGTAGTTGAGCTCACCCCTTTCTTATGTATCATTTTTTTTCAGGACATGAGTAAGTTTATTATGAATGACATGCAAGCATAATCTAGGAGATGTGATGACTCTAGTGGAATAAATTAGTGTTGTTCTTCCTTTCTATATGTAATGTTGACCTTATGTATGTATCTTGTTTCCAATAATACTAAACTAATTGGTCCTTCAGGATTCGTATTCCTTGTATGTATTATAATGTAATCAAATAAGGCACCGACTCTGGGCAATTGGGGTCGGGTCCTTACAGTTGGTATCAGAGGAAGTTTAGTAGAATACTTGGAAACTAGATTTAGAAAACATAGAATTTGGGAAGAGTCCCTAAGTTAGTATTTGAGGATATATATACAATAATGTCTTGGTATTTTGGTAAGGAATAGATAATGTGGATCTTTAAAGAAATACATCCCTGTCTGAATACGAGCAGGTAGAGGCGGCTCTAGCACAGATGTATCTAGGGGTAAAACCCAAAAAAAACCGCTTTGAGCTAGACTCAAATGGGAACTGGTGCATGAAAACAGGCCTTGCTACACTATTGGTTATGACACTCCTGGGGGATATGCTTAGGATAATTCACATTTTCTTTACAAGCCATTATGAAGGATTGAAATGTAAAATATTCCTCAAAGAAACCATATTTGTGAATATAGGATTAGCCATTCGTAGGATCTCAATTTTTTTCTAAGTATTTTGTTAAGTTAAGATTATACATTATGATTCATAACCAAATCTAGTGTATACCATTATCTAGAGATGGTGCCAAGTGGAAGGAATGGAAGCTGCATGAACACACGTGTCCCTTGTAGGGATTTTCCTCCGATGCAAGATAATGATGTTGGCTCTGGTGTTGTGACTGGTTCTGAGCAACTCATAAACATACTCAGACAAATTACTCAGGTTATGAATAATAACCTTACCCATATGGACCATCCAGATACACCACGTGGAGGAGCCATGCTAGATCGCTTTATGCGACAACAGCCTCCATCATTCAATGGGACTACAAACCCATTTGTAGCAGAGTAGTGGATATGTTCCCTTGAGAAGATATTTCTCACTTTGGGATGTAATGAAAGAGAGAAGGTTGTCATGGTAGTATATCATCTATCAGGAGATGTGGATCAGTGGTGGTCATTAATCCAAAACACAAAGGAGGAGGAAGAAATAGAAGAGACAGAATGGAGGGATTTTAAGGAAATCTTCTTAGAAAAATATTTTCCTCGAGAACAAAGTGCAGAAATGGAGAGGCAATTCTTGAATCTAAGGAAAAAGGAATATGAGAATGTTGCAAGGTATGAAGCTAACTTCACAATATTATCAAGACATTTTATAGACTACATACAAAATCTAAGGAGAAAAATTTATTGATTCTTTGATGGCCTAAATCTATTCCTCCAGCAAGCACTGGTCTCCCAAAGTTTTTCACCATATGAGGATATTGTTTCATATTCCATCAAGATAGAAAACAAATTCTCTAAGTCTTATGACTTTAAGGGAAATAAAGAAAAGAAGAGGGCTGCTGAAAACCCTAGGAAAGGAAATAAGGAAACAGGGAATAAGGGAAGAGTTGAATTTCCACCATGTGACAATTGTGGAAGGAAACACCCCAGTGCATGATTAAAAGGAAAAAGAGTATACTACAAATGTGGTCAGAAAGGCCATCTTGCTGGTGATTGTAAAAGAAAGAAGGAATCCAATGATGTTAAATGCTATAATTGTCAGGAGATGGGGAACTGTACTAATGATTGTCCAAAACGTCAAGGAAATATGCAACATAAGAGGCTGAGGGAGCAGGGACAATCATATGTGATCACAACTACAGAGGTTGAAGTTATGAGTGACATTGTGGCAGGTACATTGATCGTTTCATCAAACATAGCCAATGCTTTATTTGATTTTGGATCATCGCATTAATTCATATCTTCCCAATTTTCTAAGAAAATAAAATATTTCCAATTTTATTTAACAGGGGAGTTGTTAGTCAAAACTCCTAAGGGAAGTATCATTAGTACAAAGTTCTGTGAATCACTTCCCATTATGGAATATAAATGTTCTTTATCTTCTGATCTAATCATCATACCCATGATTTAATTTGATATAATCCTCGGTATGGATTGGGTTTTGGGCCATGATGCAAAAATTTATTGTAAGAAGGAGGTTACGATTTTGGATGACGATGATAAAGAACACCTTATCTCTAGAGTAGAATCATCACCACCTTATTCTTATCTAGATCCACCCCCAATAGCTCAACTAAATTCAATTATTGGGAAGAAGGGAATGAAATAATTGTGGGTGAGGAAAGGAATGTTCAAATAGAGGATGTACCTATTGTGAGAGAATATATTGATGTGTTTCCAAAAGATTTACCTTGACATCCTCGAGAATGAGAAATTGAGTTTTCCATTGATTTAATTCATGGTTCAAGGCCCATATCGAAGACACCTTATAGAATGGCCACTGTGGAATTAGTGGAACTAAAGAAACAAATATAGGAATTGAGTAATAAGGGATTTATTCACCCTAGTGTTTCTCCATTGGGAGCCCCTGTACTTTTTGTTAAGAAAAAAGATGGATCTATGAGGTTATGTATCGACTACAGGGAGATCAATGCTATAACAATAAAGAAAAAGTATCCCCTACCTCACATTGATGATTTATTTGACCAACTGCACGGATCTCAATACTTTTCAAAGATTGACCTTCAATCTGGATATCATCAATTGAGTGTGAAGAAGGAAGACATTCCGAAAATAGCATTTTGAACCAGGTACAGGCATTATGAGTTTACAGTGATGCCTTTTGGAATGATTAATGCACCCTCTATCTTCATGAATCTAATGAACATAGTTTTCAAGGAATATCTCGATGATATTGTAGTGGTATTTATTGATGATATATTGGTATACTCCAAAATCTATGAATATCATGAAAATCACTTGCGCATTATCTTGAAGACTCATAGAAGACATGAATTGTATGGGAAGTTTAGAAAGTGTGAATTCTGGATTCATGAGATTTCTTTTCTTGGCCATATTGTCTCTAAGGATGGAATCCTAGTTGATCCTATGAATACAAAGGCAATCCAATATTGGCCTATGCCAACAAACATAACTGAGGTATGTAGTTTTATTGTCTTAGCAGGTTATTATTGGCATTTCGTGCAGAATTTTTCCTAACTAGCTAACCCGTTAACGAAGCTCACACGTAAAGGGGATAAATTTGTTTGGGCAAAAGATTGTGAATAATGTTTCAAAGAACGTAAGAGAAGATTAGTCAATGCTCCTATATTGACTCTACCATCAGGTAATTATGGGTTTGTTATTTATAGTGATGCTTCAAAGAAAGGACTTGGTTGTGTCCTTATGAAAAATGATAGGGATATTTCTTATGCATCACGATAGATAAAAATTCATGAGAAAAAATATCCTACTCATCATCTTGAGTTATCTACTGTAATTTTTTGCTTTGAAGATATGGAGACATTATCTCTATGGTAAAAAATGTGAGATTTCTACTGATCAAAAGAGTTTGAAGTATATTTTCTCACAGAAAGAACTCAACCTGAGGTAAAGGAGATGGCTTGAACTACTCAAGGATTATGATTTCATGATACACTACCACCTGGGGAAGGCAAATAAGGTGGCATATTCCTTGAGGAAAAAGGATCATGGAGTTTTGAACAAGATGAGAGTTGAAAGGGATCCTATTTGCATGGATCTAGTAAAGATGGATATGGGAATAACCATGGAAGGTGAAACATCAATGCTTTTTCAAATGGTTTCCAACCCATCTTTACTAGAAAAGATAAAAAGTTCTCAGGCTGATGATGAGGAGTTTTAAGAGAAGATTAAAGCTGTGAATGATGGGAGATTGAGTGACTTCGTATATGAAGATGGAATTTTGAAATTTCGGAATATACTTTGTGTTCCCGATACACCTCATCTAAAAAGGGAATTGTTGGATGATGCTCATGGTTCCAATTTCTCAATACACCCTAGAAGCACTAAGATGTATAGAGATTTGAAGGAACATTTTTGGTGGGACAATGTGAAGAGGGAGATTGCTGATTTTGTGTCATGATGTATGGTTTATCAACAAGTGAAAGCTGGAAGGAAATGGTCTGGATGAGTATTGCAACCTCTTCCCATACCTGAGTGGAAATGGGATAATATCATGATGGACTTTTTAATGGGACTACCAAAGACTCCTAAAAAGAATGATGCAATATGGGTCATTGTTGATATTCTTACCAAGTCAGCACATTTTCTTTCTATGAGAGAAGATCTACCACTTGAACATCTAGTAAGACTATATATTAATGAAGTTGTGAGACTTCATGGAGTACCCCTATAAATTTTTTCTGATCGTGATCCACATTTTACATCAAGATTTTGGAAAATTCTTCATAAGTCCATAGATAATGATCTTCGTTTGAGCACTGCCTACCACCCACAAACTGATGGACAATCAGAACGAGCTATTCAAACATTGGAAGACATGTTGAGGTCTTGTTCACTTGATTTTCAAGGCATGTGTGATCAGTATTTACCTCTCATAGAATATTTCTACAACAATAACTTCCATTCAAGTATACAGATGGCACCCTACGAAGTATTATATGGGGGGCGATGTCATACACCAACTTGCTGGGATGATGTTGGTGAAAGAAAGCTCGTGGGCCCAGAACTTGTTGAAGAAACAATGGAAAAAGTGGAGAATATCCAAAACCATATAAAAATAGCTCAAAGTAGGAAAAAGATCTATGAAGATAACCAAAAGAAGGATTTAGAGTTTCAAGAAGTTGATCACATTTTCTTAAAGGTATCTCCATGGAAGGGTATTATACGATTCGGTAAGAAGGGAAAATTAAGTCCCAGGTACATCGGACCTTTTAAAATTCTGGACCGAATTGGAGCCGTATCTTACTGTTTTGCAGTGCCACCAAGTCTCTCCAAGGTTCACAATGTGTTCCATGTGTCAATGTTAAGAAAGTACATTCTAGGCCCAACACATGTACTCACTTATGAAGAAGTGGAACTTGAGCCCGATCTACCTTACTGTGAAGAGCTTATCAAGATTCTTGATACTAGAGAACAAGTATTGAGAAATCAGACGACTCGTCTGGTAAAGGTTCTATGGAGGAACCATAAGATGGAGGAAGCAACATGGGAGCCTAAGGAGCTCATGTTAAAGACATATACAAATCTTTTTAAGTAATATTTTGTGAATTTTGAGGATGAAATTTTTGTAAGGAGGGGAGAATATAACGACCCAATATTTTTTTTAAAAGGAAATTACTTTCGTATAAATATTTCATAATCACATTAACAACTAAGTGTTATGGTACCCTTAAAACATAATTTTGTCACTACTGTGGTGTGAATTTCAAAAATCTAACATAAATAGTCGTGATCAGTAAGTTATTTAGAGTCCAATATGAAAACATAATTTTTGGTGAATAGTAACCTACCCTTATGAATAGTAACATACCCTTATGAATAGTGATATACCCTAATGAATAGCAACCTTACCTATGATAATATGTAAATAATATTCAAGTTGAAAGTATGATATACCTAAATTTTAGAATAAGGTAATGAATGTTTTAAAACTGGTTTTTGATAATAAATTGTGATTTTAAATAAATATTAAATTAATAATATTTAGAAAATTATTTTTGGAAAATGGACTTCATTTTTGGATTCTACACGTCGAAAAATGGTTCGGGTGAATTTTTGGGATTTTTCTGAAATACATTATTTTTTGAGGAATAGTAAAATACAGTAATTTACCGTATATATACATTATAAGATAAATATACTATTACTAGAATCATGGCTGATGTCACCACCCTTAATCTTAATTAACATGATAAAATTACTATTCTTGGTCATGGAATACTTATTATTACTTGTATTGTGAAGAAATAATAAACTAATGAGTTTTATATTAAGAAATCCCCTCTCTCATCCACTATAAAACCCCCCTCTCACCCCCTCTTCTAATCACTCCTCTCAAGCCTCATGCCTTCTCAAAATCCTAGAAAAATACCCTCCCAACCTCCTCTCCCAGGTCCAGAAATATTTGGTCTTATTAAAAGACCAAAACCTATCCCTTAAGGATGTTCTCAAGGAAGTTTGGTTCAAGAGGTAAATTCCTCTTTTCAATTCTTAGTCTTTCCTTTCAAGTTCATTTGTTTTCTTTTTCAAATACCTCTCCTTATCCAAATTTTGTGATGACTCTAGTAACATATATGTACCGAATTTTATCATGATAGTAGAATAATTTATCATCATCTCCCACTTGTTACCTTCTTTTATACTAGTAGCAAGAACACCATCTGAGATGTGTCAATTTTACACATTCAAGGACTATGGACTTTCGATTTCTTTTATCATTCTAAATTCTGGTCATGAAACCATTATTGTTATGGTTGAAATCGATTATTATATATAATATAACCTATTTAAGATTCTGTAATCCCTTTGTTCAAATGGTGTTTGGTTATAAAGAAAAATTAGTTCGTTGTAATTAAAACCCACAAATTAACCGAAACAATTATCATTAAAGTTCTATATGATAATTCATCCTAGTTCCATGTAACCAAGTTATATAAATGAAAAATAACATCTATTTATGTTCATAAATAATATATAATTTTAATTCGGGATATTTACATCCATTCCACTTCATTACTTAAAAACAAGTGAACTGAATATGAAAATAAGAGAAACGAACACTCCAGAATGACGAAATTCAATACAATAATTTGTCAATAAAGACATAAATGAACTAAACAGAATTATGATAAACTAAATAAATTTCTAATAGGTTCTGAAATAATTTATTAACAAGTATAATTTCATATTCGATGAGCTTAAGTACAAGATAGGAATACGTTTGGAGTTAAGGTAAGGGTTTCTTCATCTCACTTCCATTTTCATGGGATTTTCCATATTCACTACTAATAATTTTGTATGGTGTATGAATAATGACCATTGATTTCACATATCATTAATATCTTTATCTTCATGGTATTAAATCTATAATTTTTTAATTATTAATTTTTGGGGAATACGAATCCTTTGATTACAAAGTGGTAAGGGTTTTTCCACCCGAACTTCCACTTTCATTCGGGATACTTTCATTGTATAATTACCTTGATGTAATTCTTATGTATTGTTATGTAATCATCATATGTTCTGAGTGAGTATAATATATATGTTTACAAACCATAATTATTCCTTATTTTATGGATAGTTGCACATTTTAAAAGGAACTTTCAAAACTGTTTCCAAAATACAAGCCGAATTCAAGGGATTTTCTCAAATTATTACCTATTTTCAAGGGCACTCTATAATATATTTTTGGAAACCATTATCTTTATAAAATCACTAGTTTTATTATTAAAATACTTCCTTACTTCACTTCTGTTTTAATAAAAATATTTTTCCAAAAAACTCTTGTTTTTAAAATAAAAGGGTATTTATCTTCAGAATTGCTTAATGATTTTATGAGAGTGTTTTCATCTAATTCAACACTCTTATTGATTCCATAGTGTTATTGGGTTTATCATTTTTGAATTCATCTAGTATATTTGACTTAGTGGTTTATGACTAACTCTATTTTGGATGATCTATCCTAAAACCATTCACCATATTATTCCAAATGGTTAGTGTTTTATGTTTAATGATTGGGGAAAGATAGTTACATTTCAAATGATAGTTTCAATATGAATGTATTTGTTGTTTATGTTTATCCCCACTCATATGAGGAATGCATTGGACTTATTATGGGATGGGTGGGGCCCGCTATGTCCCCTCGATGCATCGGTAGGTCTCATGAGACAAATAGACGTGGAATTGGCCGAGGCCTTTCCCAATGTGATATATATTTTAGTCGAGGCCTTAATCATTAGACGTCTTGGCCGAGGCCTTGAAAAGATGTTTCAGAATGTCTGGCATTATGAATTCCATCATTATGAGTTTAGCTATTGATATTCCATGTTGTTATTCGATTAATAGAATACCCATGATTATGTTTTATTATGGCATTATTTACTTAGTTCATTTTCTTATCATATTGTGTTCAAGTTTATTATTAAAGGAATGTGTTTTCAATTATGCACCATGTCTTATGTTTATAATATCTTCTGCTATATTGCTTACTCTTACTGAGCATTTGAGCTCACCCCTTTCTTAGGTATCATTTTTTTAGGACATGAATAAGTTTATTATGAATGACTTGTAAGCGTAAGCTAGGAGACATGATGACTCTAGTGGAATAAATTATTGTTGTTCTTCCTTTCCATATGTAATGTTGAACTTATGTATGTATCTTGTTTCCAATAATACTAAACTAATTGGTCTTTAGGGATTCGTATTCCTTGTATGTACGCCAAATGTAATCAAATAAGGCACCGACTCTGGGCAACTGGGATCGGGTCCTTACACCAGGTGCGTATTAAGGCATGTTGTCATGTACTAGGTTATCCTAAGTTAGGTCCAAGATACCTTACCAGAGTTGTTACCCCTATGCACATATATTCCAGAACCTCATCCACTTTTAGTATCCATACAAAGATGTATTTCTAGGAATACTCATATAATCTATAGTTTACAGAAAAATTAGAATGTTCTTCTATGATTATTCTCAAAGTCTATCTTAGGGCTCTGTTCCTAATTCTATGTTTTCTAAATCTAGTTTCCAATGTTTCTACTAAACTTCTTATGATACCAACTGTAAATACCCCAACACTAGTTTCCGAGAGCCAGTGACTTATTTTATTATGTTTTCATATAAACAAGGAAGTTTTATCCCAAAGAAACAAATAGTTTACTAGTATTGGAAAACGAGATACATAGATAATAGTTTCATTATAACTTGAAATGAATTAAAAAATAGTAACTATATTGAAAACACAAATAAAATTTTAGATTATCCTAAAAAGGAATTCATAATATACATCGCAACATCCTAGGAAAAAAATAAAACATAATAAAAGGGGTGGGCATGGATTCTCAGTAAGGTTAATTAATATAAGGGAAGCAAAAAATATAATGCATGGTGAATAACTGAAAGTACACATTCCATTAAAAGTAAACTTCAGCATAAAATGGGAAAATTAAAATTTGATAATTTCATAATAAAATATAACTATGGATATTATACTAGTCTAATAATCACATGTAAAAACAATTACTAGCTTCATAATGAGGGAATGCATAATGTCGCACATCATAATCATACCATCAAGGCCTCGACCAAGACACTATACATAATGGGTAAAAACTCAGGCTAGTTTGTCTCAGGAGATTTACTGATGCACCGAGTGTCTATAGATGGCCCCAACTATCATTTAATAAGTCCAATTCATTATTAATATGAAATTTTAGAAACATAATCAACATATAAATTCATATTGAAACAAACATACGAAGTGTAAATAACTTTCCCTAATCAGTAAACATAAACACTAACCATTCAGAGTAAAATGGTAAATGGTGTCAAGATACAACATACATAGTCAAACTCCTCCTAAAAAATTCAATAAAATTTGGTAGATTATATAATAAAATATTAGTCCCAATTAATTATAATAATCCACAATATTTTTGAAATATATGGAAATACTCTTATAAAATCATCGAGTAATACTTGAGAGAAATACTCTTTAACTTTTCAAAGAATCCTTTTTTAGAAAAATCTCTGTATAAAACTAGAAGTGAACTAAAATTTTTTTTGATAATAAAATGATTTATTTTTGAAAAAAATTGGTGGCTTAAAACTAATTTTTCGGTGTACTTTAAAATATGTAAGAATTTTAGAAGTTCCCTTGAATCGGGATTGTTTATCGAGAAGAATTTGAGAAAGATCCTTTAAAACATGTAACTATCCATAAAAAAAGTAGGATTATGATTGGTACATATATATATATAATATTCACATATAATTTATGATGATTACATAAGAATATTTAACAATTTTATTGGGATAAAGAGATAAAAAGAGTAACCCAAAAGAAATTGGATGTTTGGGTAGAAAACCCTTCCCTTATGTCTGAATGTGTTTTTCACTTGACCTTAACATCATGGATAATCAAATTAAAAACATTAATTAATTAATTAATAACCATATATACATGTATTTTATTCATTATAATTTAATTATATTCATTAATGGCCTTTTTATGAGTTATAATATAAAATTTTGTTGCATGGGAGCATTCATTTCCTTGGTTTTCACGATTGGTATACTTTTATATGAGTAATGAAGTTCATGAAAAATGGATATAATTATCCATAATTTTAATTTCAAGTTATTAATGAACAAACTGAAGTGTAATTTTTATTATTTATTAATTTTTTCCCATATATGAGGATGAAGCATTAGATAACTTGTTAATGATAATCGTTTAGCTTAATTTTGGCGGGTTTTCAATCACAATGAACTAGTTTTGTGTTATTATTTAATATTATGTATATAAAATGGTTAAATAAAATTAAATAATAAATAATAAATACTTTATAATCTGGTTGAAATAGGAAAATGGTTTCATGAGCAGTCTTGAAGGAGAAATTAATGAATGAAAGTTCGTTACCCATGAAAGTTGTAAATCGGCACCTCCCGGATGATGGTTTTATATTTAAAATAAAATAGAGAGTGAGTAATGGAAATTAAATTGAAATGATATTATTCAAATATATATATGATACTGGATTTATCATGACCATTTTTATATAGTATGTGAGGAGAGGATAATAAAATAAAATAAATTTAAATAAAATTAAAACAAAAAGGAAGAGGATTAACCTCATGAATTATCCTCCTTGAGAACCTCCTTAATGGAAGAGGTTTGGGTATTTTGGAAAGAAAAATAGATCATGGATGTTGTTAGAGACTATGGAAGAGTATTTGGGAATAATTTTGACAATATTCAAGTCATAGAGGTGTGAAGATAAGTGGTGGTGAGGAGTGGTATTTATAGTGGAGGAGAGGGGCGATTTCCCATTATTTTATTGATTATTTTATTATTTTTCCCAAGACAATAAATAGTTTTGAGTCTTGTGACTAAATATATTAATAAGTGAATGTGAGTTTAAACTGAGGTTTATTACATCAGCCATGTCTTAAGGAATAGTGTATTTAACTTATAATGTATTTATACTATAAAATACCGTATTTTACTATTCACTAAAAATTCAAGTTTTTCAGAAAAATCCCAAGAATTCACCCTAGCCATTTTTCGACGTGTAGAAATAATAATGAACTACATTTTATGAAAATATTTTTTTTAATATGAGAAATTTAATTTTCAATCAAAATCATTATTTACTCGAAAAATACAGTTTAAAATTTATAACTGATTTTATAACCCTTTCAAAAATTAACTACAGTCTCAAAAAATTATCCTAAATTCATAAGATAAAAATATTAATTTATGAATAATTTTTATGAATTTTAATTTTTTTAAATATTTTTATTAATTATAATATTTGAATTAAATATTTATGAGTTACAAGGATACCAACACTTAAGTATTATTTTTTAAAATATTCATTTAATTAAACAATGATGTAATTATATCATAATTTCATTTATAAGATTTTCAAATTTTATTTATATTTTCATTAGTGAGGTTACTATTCAATTGTCCAGTTTACTATTCATAAGGGTCACATTAATATTCCTAATGGAACATTATTATTTCATCGGTTTAGGTTCCTTAACTTATAGAAATACCTCTTATTTTATTCATTCATCATTTATGATATTTTTACTGTGTTCTATGAGTGATTATATATGATATATACTATATGAAATAAACATAAGAATGGAACTTTCATTGATATATTTCTGGGTCATTACAAAATTGATATTTCCTCTCTGTCGATTAAGACTATCATTTTAGTTATTGGGGATAATCGATTAGAATTGAAAATACAGTATGAAAAGATCACTATTTTCTATATGAATTGTGAATGTTTTGGGAATTCTATAGATATGTATCCTGAAATATTATGTATTTCTTGTTTTAAGAAGGATGGCCATCTGAGTGCTAACTATAGATAAAAAAATGAATTTTTAAATGATAATGATAAATTAGGATCTTTCATACACTTGGATAAGATTTTTGTAACTGTCAAAACTAAATGTATTCTTTTTGCTGTAGTGGTTTCAAGATCATCCTCTTATTTATTGAAGGTTGTTACCCTATATAAAATGTATAACAAACTAGGATTTTCATAAATAAAAATTACATCATTTTAGAATAATATTCAATAAATATCACAAATACACACTCAAAGACTATAAATGTTTAGTGTCTTTGGAGAATAGAAAAAAAATATTCTATTTCATGAAAAATATTCAACATAATTCATAAAGATAATCCCACATAACACTCTTCTATGAAATACCATACATAAAACTTTTTTGTAAAATAGGAAAAGGAAACATAATAACGGGTGAGATCAGATGCTCAATAAGGGTAAACAAGGGTGATATCAATGATCACTTAGGCATAACATGAGAATATGAGAATGAGAACATGATTTTAACATTTGAGAACCATACCCTAAAAAACATATATCATAATCCAAATTCATGGAATAATTCTTGTAAGTTCATATGAAATGAATCATAAAAGAAATTAATGAACATGATTCATTATAGCATAACATAGACATAGGAATGTGTCTAAAACATAAACTTATAACATTATGAACATGCATAAATATAAAAAAGTTCACTAATTAAGTTAAGGATGTTAAATTAGGCCATCTTATAAACGTATGGACATAAAAACAAGTCCACACATAATCATATAGATATGAATTCCATGTCCATGCATAAAATTAATCACGTGGAAACTAGGTCTATGCTAAATATTTTTTACATGAAAGCCTGGTCTATGCATACATTTATGGACATGAAATCCATGTTCTTGCTTAAACATGTGAAGATGAAATCATGTTCATGCACATCATATTTACCTCATGAGTTATTCATCTTTAACCAATTAATTGAAGGGATTTATCATAACCAAACATCATATAGTCATAATTCATTTATATAAATGCCACAAGATCATAAAACATAACATTATATCATAAGCAGGTGAAAGTAAATGAGTTTCAAAAATATCTCTAAATCATAATCATAAACTACCCTAAAAAAGATTAAGGATGTTATTAATGGATCATATCCCCATAAAAACATTATTAACATTAACTGATGTTTTCATAGATTAAAAATTCCTTTACCGGATCAATAATTTTTTTTGAGGAAAATATCATTTGCACTATGAAATAACCTTTTTAAAAAATAAAAATTTATCAAATATGAAAGATTATTTGACAATAACCATGGAAATTTATAACTGAAGATTTAAATCATTGATCAGTCATGATGGTAAAAAATTCCATACATGCTTTATATGTTAAAATAAACCATTTCTTTCACACTTTTGTAGAAAAAGTCTAAAGTACATCATTCTAATATTATAAAGAAGATTCATTTTAAAAAATATAAATAATAAATCATGGAAAAAATTACTTAAAAATAATAGCATAATATTTAAAACAATCTTTAATACATTTTTATAAAACATAGATATGGAAGAAAAAGGTTTTTCGACCGAAGAGATAAATAAAGTCGACTTTAATGAAAAACATATTTTCGATCTATTAAGTAATTAAGGTGAGTATAATAAAATTAAAACATGTATTATCAAGAAATCAACTGTAGATAATAAATTTCATGAGGTTCTATAGAGGTAGATCATAATATTTCATCATGAAATACATAATCATAAACAATCTCGATATATAATGAGATTGTAACATAAAACCCTTACCGCTATGGTAACATTTGAATCATAATCCCCATGAAAGAAATAAAATTATATGGATATAAATATCCCCATAAATTTCATAATATTCATCATAAAATAAATTCATGGGAATTATATACACTACATAAAATAAAAATTAGTGAATATGGCATGGGTCTCATAAAAATAAAAAGATAGACGAAAATCCCTAACCACGATTTCGACTTTCATCGAAATTTATTTGACCTCATGTATAATAAATTTAAATTTATTATATTTAAATAAAAAATAATTTACATGATTATGATATCATATATATTCATTATATGTATATATTTAAATTTATCCATAAAGGTAGATATAGAAAAATGAATTACACCGTTCATGGAGATAATAAGTCGTATGTATGCATAAACGCTATTTTCCCTTTTTGATGGATGTAATGAAAGAAAGGCAAATAATAATTCAACTTTAAAGAATAAATATTATTATATAAATCATATATATATATATATATATTATAATATGTCCTTATTATGATAAATATAAAATAAAAATGAAAAATGAATCACATCCATTTGTGGAGGTGGTAGTTCACATTTACGCATGAGAGACATTATCATTTTATAATGGATTAGAAGTTATGAAGTTAGATATGATATTGTATTTAAGTAATAATTAATATTATATAAATATCACATATAAAAATTAAACCATCATAATACCCATCCATAAAATATGGTGATAAAAATGAATTGCATTTCTATGTGGGGACGGTAAGTTTTACATACGCATGAGCGACACATTCACGTTCCATTTAATGGGAAAGTGGGTGTATAATTATGGTTTCATAATAACAATAATAAAATTTTAGTATATTTATTATACTTATGTTATTATTTTATCACATATAACATATATCTAGAGAAGGTAAATAAAAAATAAAAAATAATGTGACCAGTAATGAATATTACATATTATTTGAAATAACTACTTTAGATCTCCTTTTAAGGATCCTAGGGATGGTATTTTGGGATTAAAATTCACTATATTATGTCATTGAATAATTTAAAAGTTATTTTTTAAGTTTATGTTCAAGATAGATGGATTAATGTGTTATTAGGAAGAGGAAGGAGGAGTTTCCTTTTATAATTATGGTGAGGGGTACATTTTGAATTTCTTAAAATATTAAATTATAATAAAGTCATTATCAATAAAAATACTTCAAAACAGTAATATATTAAAAGATAAGGTATTAAAATGTTTAAATATTGTCAAGTAAACAAAATTACTGGTTTAAGTGATATTTTAAACCTTATCTTTTGGTTTAACCCCTTTGTCGGCCTAATTTAACCTTACCCATGGAAATGTATTTGTCAACCTTAAGGGATTATAAATTTATTTATAATTAGTAAATAGGTTAATAAATGGAAAATGGGTGACAATTTTGACCATATATTTTTTCACTTGTACTCTTTCAATATTTAAATGATTTTAAAATAATTTAATAAAATATTATTTTCGATAAAATACCTTTAACGTCAATTTTTACACAATTCATTTAATTTGACATAGAATTCATAAATAAAATGTTGAAATTATAATATAGTCCTTTAACTAAACATTAATATGTTATACTTATCTAAAAATTCATGGAACACTAAAACTCACTTCAATTATATTACTTTCAATATATTTCAATTGATTTATTTTATTTTTCTATTAATTGATGAAATATCGCGTCAACGGTACATACGAATTTAAAGTAATTATTTAATAATTTAAAATTTAAAATTAATTTTTATTATAAAAATAACTTCCTTATTCTAAAATGGATATTTATATTTATTCATAACTTGATTTTTTCCCTATGTGGAAACATATGTGATATTAAAAACTAAAAGAGTGACACTTTGTAACATTATTTCCTTTAAATATTATATAGTTCATTTTCATGGAAAATTTTCCATTAAACAAAATTTAGATCCTAACATGATAAATTTATAATTACCTTTATCCAATATTAATTAGGAAGAAAAATTATGGCCTCATGACTTAGTTTTAACCTAGATTCACCCTTTATAGTGGTGATAAATTTTTCCTCGATTACTATTCATATAAACCAAAATATAAAAGTGACCTATTTACCAAATTTGGAACTCCTGATTCCAAATATAGAATACATTTTTTAGGATTAAATTTCAATAAATGGAAAAAATTAATTTAAAATTAAAAAGAAAAATGCAACGAAAAATAATTTGTCAAAATAAATTCCTTTTAATGTATAAAAAAAATTTATAAAAAATTAAAGTATAAATTTCATTCCAAAGACTATAATTGGATTGTATTTAATTACAATGAACTGGTGAAATTTTAAAAATAATAAAAAATAGAAATTTAGTTGATAAATATATTAAAAGAAAATACTGTTTTTAATAAAAATTAGTATTTTTCACTATTCAGTGAACAATTAAACTTTTAATAAAAATATAAAAATTTCACCAAAAGAAAATTTTGATATGATGATTTAAAAAGTGATATCATTTTCATAAAATAAATTTTTTAAATGTCCCAAAAATTAATTATAATATTTTCTCACAAAAATAAATAAAAATCATTTTTGATGAAAACACAATTTTGAAGAATAAAATGACTTTATAAAAAATTGAGGTATTAATTTCTATATATTTATCAATATAATTTTATTGAGTATAAAATCTACATATATTTCATAATTTAGTTAATAAATTTTATACCATCCAATTTATTGGCTAATTTATAACTAGAAAATTTAAATAATGACATTTCATCATTCCTTTAAGCTTAGTGTTGTGTGTTATATACACTATCAAAATGGTGTTCTTAATTTAAAATATCAAGGAGTTACATTATCCCCTCTTTAAGAAATTACATCCTCATAAATTGAAGTTGTGCTCGATAATCAGGGGTTTGACATTTGAAAATTCATTTATGGAAATCGGGCATTGAAAAAAGGTTTAATAAAACATCCTCATGAAAATAGGGAAATAAAAATATTTTTTTTCTAGAATAATAAATAATTAGGTTTCCAAATAGGATAACATTAGTGGGAAATGAAAACATGGACATGGAGGAAAATTAATTTCTATTGATTATTTATCACAATAAAGTGAATGATCATTATAATGTTAATAACCAAAAAACTATAAACCAAATATTTAAGAAAATGAACTTTAATTCATCATAAATGAAGGTAACATGACTAAATTTTTTTATCATGATTCTTTTCCTAAATATGAATATTTTTATTATCAAGATAAATAACACGAGACAGTTTACTTAATTTACTTCTCTCTATTTTAAAAGTAAACTAACATCCTTTGGTTGGGATTCGATTAATTTAGACTTCATCTCTTACTCCAAGAAATGAAGATGAATTTTCCATGTATGATTCACTAAAATAACTTATAATAGATCATAATATCCATAAATTAAAAGTATGTCATTATTTATATCTGTATTTATCATCAAAACCAAAATGATTAGCACACGTTATCCAATATGGATAAATATTGATATGATGAAATAGTACATTAAACTCTAAAACATCATCCAAAGTTCAACTAAAACCATTCCATAAATATATAATATTAAGACACTTCAAAAATTCAAAAATTTATTAATAAGGCCACTAAATTTCCAAAATGAAAATAACATTAATCCTCCACATAATATAATTATATATTAAGTTTTACATACCAAATTTGTGAACACCTTGGTAATATATTCTCTAGAAACATGGTAATAACTTGAATTACCATAAAACCTCAATAAAAACCTACATGATTTCAAAAACTACTATTTTATCAGTCCTTAAATAAAATTACATATTATCAAATATATTCCCTAAATCTAAAAATGTTTTAAATCCATCAATGATAACATAAACCAATTTTTCATCAAATCACTAATTAGTTCCAAGGTCATAAATACTATCCAATTCATTTTACCCATATAAATCATCTCTTTATCCCAACTAAATATCTTGATCTCAACATTGGGAACATAATTATGGAATTAAAATACATAAACACATCAATCATTCCACTTTATTCTCACAACATTAACTAGGTTTCATCATCTTTTTTCCGTAATACCTTCTTCTTATCATATTTCGTTTTTAGTCCCTTTAACATCATTAAAAAAACATTTACTCAAAAAACCTTGCTAGTCCTATTTGTTATATTCCCCCCTTGAACATCTATTTGCACAATTCCCATACTTTCTACTTTTAAAACATAGAACCGTTGTTGATACATTAGAGAAACCATTATTATCATACATTGAATTAACTAAACTTTTCATTTTTCCTTGGAAATTTCTTACCCTATGTCACTCTTTTCCACACCCAAAACATCTTATCGTTCCTTTGAGATGTTCATTTGAATTATCCTTCCAAAATTCTCGACACATAAGAATCTGAATCTTCCTTTCTCCATGGTCTTCAATAAAACCCATATTTATCATGGTAGGAGTGTCAAGAAAATCATCTATGTCAATGTTGTTAATAATATAATTGTATAAATGATTAGGCATTATCCGAAGGTTTCACATTTGAAATATATTTTTTTGGTTACTCATAAGGACAATAATTACATTATTTATCACATTTAGTGTTAGTACAATTCCTCATAGTTCCATCCATTGACTAAAACCAAAAAACATAGTGTGATAAACATTAATAATATTGAGTAATCCTAAAATCATGAAAAAATTATTCATTGGATCTTTAAATCAGAAAAAATTACTTTCAATCTATGAAACCTTAGTTTTTAAATATGTCATAGATGGTCATCATTTATTCAAACCCTTCATAATAGTTTATATTAAAAACATGAATTAACCCAATCATATCCCTCAGGAGTTTCAAACTAGGTGTGCAATAAGGGCATAGTCACCATGCACCAGAAATATGGATTTGATATACTTAACCAACTATTTTTAGGGTTATTACCCATAGATTCATATATTCCAAAATCACATTCACTTGTAGTATCCAAGAAGGGATGTTACTACAATGAAAATTAGATAATATCTTCATTTACAAAAATAATAGGTTGACATCCTATACTTAAACTTATCCCTAGGTTTTTCAAAAATGTTTGTAAACCCTAATATAAAAATATTAACCAAATATTTCTTCTGATACTATTATAGAGACACAATCATTTCATACATAAATATTACATCATTAGTGATCAATATTAAAAAAAATTCACAAAAAACACTTGAGGATCATAAAGCATTTGTTTCTTTGGATAATAGATACACAATAATCTATTTATTAAAAGATATTAAACATATACTATAAAGATATTCCAATATGGTACTCTTTTTAGATAAACCATACTTAAATAATTCTTCATAACCTAGGGAACAGAATCATAAGAAAGGATGAGATCGTATTCTAATAAAAAATAACGTTGATATCAATGAACACTTAGGAATAACATTATCATATGGGTATGAAAACATGAGACAAAAATTTGAAAATTGTACCTTGCATAAAAATAACCATAATACTAAGTCATAGAATAAATCTTGGTAGTTCATAAGGCATGTTTCATAAATTAAATCAATGAACATGATCCATGAGAACATAAAATAAACATATTAATATGGAGAAAACATAAGATTATAACTTTTTGAACATGTATAATATAAAGAGAATCATTCATTAAGTTAAGGACATGAAATCATACCCTCACATAAACTAATGTACATGAAACCAGGACCACAAATAACCTTATGGACATGAAATCCTATTTCAAAAATAACCTTATTGAAATGAAAACTAGGTCCATGCATAATATTATAGAAATTAAAGTTAGTTCCATATATAAAATTATGCACATAAAATCTACGTTCATGCTTAAAATTATAAACCCAAAATCAGTTTTAAGCATAACACATTACCTCATGGATTATCCATATTTACCCAATGCTTTGGAGGTCTTTAATGGAACCAACCATCACATAATCTTAATTCATCCATATAAATGACATAAGATTACAAAACATAACATTATAACACAACCCATAGAATATAAATGGGTTTCACCATCGTAATCATAAACCATGGAGAGAAAGAATAACAATGGAATAATTAGATCATATCCCCATTATAGTATAAGTAACTTAAAAGGATGTTATCATAGATGAAAAACAACTTTAAAGGATCACTGGAAATTTTCTTGAGGAAAATATACCTTTGAATTTGAAATAACCATTTTAAAAAATAAAAACTCCTAAAATATATACAAAAACATTTTCTTTGAAAATAAACTTTTCAAACTATAATGGGATCTTCAAAGTATTTACTAATCTTTATGGTGAGAAATTCCTTTCACACCATATAAATTAAAATAAAACATCCATTTCACACATTTGTAGAAAAAGTAAAAAAAATACTTCATTCATAAAATTACAAGAGTATTCCTTTTAAACCATTTTTTAAAAAGTAAAAAAAGGTTAATAATGACATTAAAAATCACATGATAATAATAAAATATTTATTTAAAACGTTTTTAGTATACTTGGATATGGAAGACAAATGTTTTTTGACGGAAGTGGGAAATAATGTTGATTTTACTTGAAAACATATTTCTAATCAATTGAGAATGTAAGGTAGTTAAAAATAAAAAGGAAGCCTATTTTCTCAATAAATAACCAAATAAGAATAATATTCATGAGTTTCTTTAGTGTTAGATCATAATATTTTTCATCGAAAACATAATCGCAGTAAATATTGATAAACAGTGAGATTGTAACATAAAACTCTAATCACATAGGTAATATTTTAATTGTAAAACCCATGAAAGAAATAAATTTTTATGGATATGTTAATCCACATAAATTTTATAAAAATAATCTTAAAATACATTTATGGGAATTGTAACATCCCACCACCTTTATGTCAGGTATGTCATAGTCTTTAATTTTGGGTTACTTTTTTCCTTTAGGAAAGTATTTTTGACCTTGAATTATGAGGATACCTATATGGTGAAGTCAAATATTTATTGGAACATTCAAAATTTTCCTATACTTTTAGATGTCTTCTAGATATATTTCATGTACTATATTACAAATCATGAGAATGGTACATTTTTTGTAAGAGTTACACAACATGTAATGTGAGAAATCATGTTTTTAATATGAGAAAACATATTTTTTGGTGTAACTTAAAATGACAGGGTTAAGGATGTGTAATGGTATTACACACCATGTAGTTTCCTAATTAGTAGTTTTTAGGGTGTTGTACAGCTATTTATGGATTCATTCTCTTTTGAAGCCTTCTCTTCTGACTGAAAATTAACTTTTTTTATTAAGAAACAGTTTTAAGGAAAAAGTGAGAAACCAATGAAAGTTACACCCAAAAATCATCCCCATACCTACCTTTAGAAAAATAACGCTTCTTCTTAAAGTTGATATCTGAATCCTTAGGCATGAGACTAGATTGGCAGCAAAAGGAGAGAGTGTGCATCCTGCCTGCCACCTCCTGCTTACCAAAGACCTTCGGGGAAACACCAAGGTTGGAAAACTCTCTTTCTTTTCCTCACATTTTTGTCTTTAGAATCGGCTGAGTGTCGTCCCCAAGGGTGTCAAGTTGATTATGAGCAACCATAGGTGCATCCAATTCAGCATGAGCCCCCATGTCACCGGTCTAAGTGTAGGACCCAGTTGAACTGGCCACAATAGCGACATTCTCTTTGATGGTAGGTTTAGCCGCCACACCATGCACAACATTATCATATGAAGGTCCAGCACCCCCTGAAACAATAACGATGCACTTACCTTTACTGTCACCACTCGGCTCCTTCGAAACAAAGGGGGGAGTAAGATCAACCAAACCTGGAAGACTAGAGGTAGAGGGGGTTTGTCAGGTCTCAACATGGTTATATCCCATTAGAAGCCTAGGGGGAGTGATGACCACCTGAATGTGGACTCATCTAGCCACCAACTAGAGGCATTCCATCAACCGTTGGGACCATGGGGCCAAGGGGGTCAGTTTTCTGAGCTCCTGATCCCTTGCGACCCCTCCTCCCCCGTCGAGAGAAAAAATATGTCCAGTGTCCTTGTCGACAGCAAATAAAACAAAATCCAAAAGTTTCCTCATAATGAATGTGATGCCAAAAACCAGACATACCTTCCACCTCGAGATGAGGATGTTTCGGGAGAGGCTCTGATAGGTCCATCTCGATACATAGGCGAGCAAAGCCAAGTTGTTTCATGCAAAGAGTATGATCATCAATCCAAAGAAAACAATTGATGATGTCACCAATACCTTTTAGAATATATGGTTTCTGAAAGGGGAGTGGAAGATGTGGAAGTCAAATCCACACCGCCGCACGCTTGCAATCACGATCGCGATCAAAATCATATATCTAATAGAAGAGAAAGAATCTTTTGTTATCACACAGGTGCGATTCCGATGGCCAGACACAAGTGAAATCTTCATCAGAAAAAGATGAATGCTCAGGTGCCGACGATCCAAGGTCCCAACCGCTTCTCGGAAACGAAGACCCCATGTCAAGTTTATGAAACCCTCAAACACCTCCAGTGAAGGTCGATCCGCACAAAATCTTGCCACAAGTGTCTGAGAATGAAAAGCTGCAGCATTCTGAACCTCGAAAGTAGAAATACAAACTACCGAGGATCCCTTAAACGAATATCGATCCTTCAAAAAAATGGAATCTATAGAATCGTTGGTAGAACCAGAGAAGAGAAGACATGGGGAAGATTCTGCGGTAGATCCGAGCCTAATGAAAGTAGGGGGATCATTGGCCTGACCTCCCTGCACGCAGTGGCACCTCCATCTCCGTCAATGGTCTTTGGTGAGTTTCCCAGGTGTGTCGTCCAAAGGATCCCACCGTAGGGTTCCGCTCTGCCTTCTCCCCCATCCCATCCCGAGGCACACCGCATTAGGGTTCCGAGCTGAGGTAGGTGCCTCAAGGTATTCCACAACCTATCACTACAAAGCCACAACCTCCTGATCATCCTCTCGTCGCATCGTCGAACTTCACCATGCCGCGTTAGTGTTCCGAGTCATGTAAGGCACTGTGTTTGGGTTCACCATCCATTGAGCCCCTATATTTTCTATCAAGATCATCTACATCATAATTCCTGAAGCCTTCTCTTCTCAACCATAACTCTTAGCCTATGTGATTTTGGGTGAGTTCCATCCATATGATTCGATTTTTTCTATGATTGATTGATGTTATGGTAAAAATTCTCTTCTCCTAGTAAGTTCTCCTCTTAGTATTTCTTTAGTTCTGGTTGAATCTATGTTTAGGATGCAGTTTTGTGATTGCCTAGGGTTTTCTATTAATTCTATTTATATTCTTGTTGTACCTTGATTTTTCAAGGACATTATCTTAGGTTCCAGTCCCTATTGTCAAAGTTGATTATAGTTTCTATATTCTTGATTTAGGTGGATCTTCTAAACTGTTCTGATTTCTTGAATTATATTTTTCTTATTGATTCATTGAGATTATAAATAGAGTTTCATGTGTTGAAATTGAAAAGGGAATGGGTTCTAGTTTTAAATTTGTTTTTTTATTTGAAAAAAATTCCTTTATTTGAAATTAAAAATGTATTTTCGAACCCTAAAGAAGATTTTATTTTCATTGAAATGGTTTTATAAATAATGTGAGCATATTTTTTAAAATATAAATTGTCAAACATTCCATAGTGGGAACCTTAGGTGTGTAGAAAAAGAGACATGGGTAGTCTTAGTCTTTGTGACACCACTTGGAGGTAAACTCTAGTATATTGATATTCTATGGAAGGCCTTGATGTTACTTGGATCCAAAATTATTCCTTGTTTGGATGGTGAATGTCTAGTATGTATTTTCTCATAGTCTAGAGCCCAACTAGTAGATGTGTATTTGTTTCTATCTATTTAATTCATGATATTTAATTTCATGGATGTTGGTAAAAATGTTTATTTATATTCTATAGCTTTACCTACTTTGATTATGGCTTTGGAAACATGTTATGAAATTTTTGAAAACTAAAGGATTGTTTGAAATAGGTTTTCAAATTGTTTATTTAAAAAAATTATTATAAAAATGTTTTTAAGGCTTAAACGTGTGCATTCTTGTTATTTAAACTTATATATATATATTCATTGGTGGTATCCTACAGGGATATATTTCTTACACCCTAATTTTTCCTATGTGTTAGTGTAGAATTTTTTTTGTAGGATATAGGTAAAGAGAATAGAACTCTTTAGCATGTATACTTCTATTTACATTGATGTTTTTCTTTGGAGGGGGTGTTTGGTCACATTGAGACTTGTTTTGTCTAGTTTTGTCATACTTTGTTTTTTTTCCTATTTAGATTAGTTGTATCTCCATTTTTTTATTTTTAACTTTTTTTGTGTGTGTTTTATCCTTCAAACACCCCAATATTTCATAATATTCTTATTTTTAAATAATTTAATGGCTTGTGTAATACGCAACTCTGAGTTCAAGCACACCACGACCTATCAAAGTAGCCATTTAAAAAGAAGTTATGAATTGTACTGACCAAATTTTGAAATTTTATAAAATTTATTTTTCAAAATAGACTTCTTTTTTTAATTTGGAATATCAAAATTATCTTAGGGTAAATTTTTTGTAATTTTCTGAAAAGATTCAATTTTTGATGAATAGTAAAAATACTGCATTTTAATTCAAAATTGTCCTTTCATCTAATTTATTAATATTGATATATTGTTTTTAATTATTTATATAGTATAAATGTATTAATATTTTATCATTTAATCTAATTATAGTAATTTTAAGTAATTTTACATTTTAATTGTACATAAACACCTGCCAATCTTTTGATAGATATTACTTCTTAAAAATCCACTTTTTGGTTTTGATAATGACAATTAATTTTAAATTAATTACTGTAAATTCTGTGTTTTGAATTTGGAAAAATGGATTCCATATTTTTAATCAAAAGTTCCAAATTGTGTAATATGACCCTTTTATTTATTTTACATTTTTAATAGTAACTTCAGTAATTATTTTATTTACCGTGGTTAAAGGGTAAATCTAGTAAATAAGCGTAAAGAAATAATATTATAATAATTTAAAACTACACTAAAATGTGTATTAATCATATTGGATGATATATTTCTGACTATGGGAATCCTTGAGTTGATTTTGGGACCCCCAGGATCCACTTGGGAGTGATAATGACATGTTATATTAATTTGTTTAAAGTAAACAAGAAAAATAATATAAACATGTATCTTTTACTAAAATTATTTTTACATGGGATTATATAACTTATATATTCATCTATAAATAGTAATTATTAAGATAGAATTATTTCCTACATCATGATATTTTATTTATAATTTTTAGACATTAAATAAGTAAATTTATTTATGAAACAATAACGATGCAGTATTTTCTTGATTAATGAATGAATCAAATAAATGATATTAGAAATATTAAAATAAATATAATTTAAAGTTTTGATGCAATAAAATAATTTCATATATTACATTGACATATTTTGTATTATTTAATTATTTTTTTTCTAAGAAATCAACTTGTTATAACATTAACAGAAATCAATTACTAGATATGTCAAAACTAACATAAATGAGATTTTAAAAAAATACCAATTTATTAAATGATATAAAAATCCTAAAAATAGAATATTTTTTCAAATGACTTATATAATGTTAAATATGTCATTAATTATCCACTTATGGTTCTTTTTTAATTTTATATTAAATATAGTTACCATATATTATAAAAATATAAGAAGACATGGTAAGAGTTAAAGTTTTTAACTAAGGGTTAAAGACAAAAGATAAGGTTAATTTTGTGACCTAATCTTGTATAAAACCTATTGGTTGATTGTTTTTAGACCCAAAAGCATTTTATATTTTAAATAAAGTAGTTCGGGTCTATATGAAACCTAAAATAAATGTGTAACAAAATAATATTTCAATACCTTCCTAAAGTGCCCCTCCTCCCTCTTATAAAAGGGCACCAACTCTACCCACTTATTCACACCTCCAAAAATCTTTGGATCATTAAAAACCTACCCAAATATCCTCTCAAATTCCATAAATTAATCATTGAGGCCACACTTTGGGCACAAAACCAACTTAAGGAGTCATTTTGTGCAAATTAAAAGGAGAAAAATGAAGAAGAGGTAATCGTTTTATCCCTTATTTCAATGTTCATTTCTTCTTCTACTTCCCCTTACTAAGTTGTTACCACGCTAAAATAATAACTCCATAATATACTATATTCTGAGATGTTTTTATAATTATGGGACAACCATATTCATCTTTTACCCATCCTATGAAAAACAATATCACCATGCGTGCATACGTACGGCTTACGGTCTCTTCATCGCGGTGTAAACTATTTTTCATATATACTTTATTTAGATGGGTATAATGATGAATAAAAATGACTTAAATAATAAATATAACTTTATTTTACTTATTTAAAATTCATATTCAATCCATATCCAAACCATTAATCCATAAAGTAAATTATATCATTGCTTGTGAGTACGTACGACTTACCATCTCCACGACGCAATGAGACTCATCTTCCACATTCACCATCCAAGAATGATTATAAATATATATATTAAGAATAATTATAAAATATGTGACATAATAATTTTACAAGAACAATATATATATATATAGACATATTTACTTACATATATTTCATTGACTTACTTCCATTCATATGATAAGAAAACAAAAACAGCGTTCATGCATACGTACGGACAACCGTCTCCACAAACAGTGTATTCATATCTATTATATATATTTATATTATTAATATATATCATATATAAATCATATTATACATTTAGGAAGTAATTAAATCATGATCTAAGTAATATGATCAAGAATAACAAGTCTAAACACATATAATAAAACAAAGCGATTATTAACTGAAATGTTGCATTAACTTGTAATTGTTAATAAATGGGTAATATAAAGTAATAAAAGAAGAATATATGATATAATAAATGTTATTATGATTATAATATAAGTTAATAATACTATCTTACAGGAGTTTCAAACAAATAAAGCAATTATCAATCTTATGGTAAGGGTTTTGTTTCAATTTCATTTCTTTGAGGCATATTGTAATGGTATGCACCTAGTTCCTTTTATATGGTGTATATTAAACCTTTTGACTTGCTATATCATGAATCTCATTAATATCCTGATATTATATTATTTCATTCATGGAAATTATTAATATATCTATACTACTCATTCAATATGGTTATTTGATAAGGCTTATTATTTATTTTTATTATTCAATATGAGAAATACTTTGGAATGGAAATAACGGGCGGAGCTAGAACTTTATATAGATCCTACATGTATCAATAGGTTATCATGATATGAATAAGTTGGAAAAATGGGTTTCTACCCTTAATTTTAAACTGTCTTGTGAAATGTCTTGATGGTAATAGGTTTTATTGTGCCTGAGACATGACATCCTTAAATAAAGTATTTCCCTCATTTAATTTCAGTTATTATTTATCCATGAGATTTTGCGTCGACATGTTTAGGGAAATAGTTCATTATCAGTTTATCAATTTATGTAATATGTTTCAGTTCCTTACTTTCCATATTATTTTTTCCTTATCTAGTTTTTTAAATGGAAAGTGTTATTATACATTTACCTTTCGATATAGATTGATTATTGCTTCGGTTGTACATACCCTTACTAAGAATTTGAGCACTCCCTTATTTTGTTTCTCTCCCCACGTTATGAAGAAGAGAACATTGAATAATCATTCAAGGATGCAGTTCATTTCAATTATTGTGTAGCATTATTGATTTTTGTTTTCCCAATGTATTATGGGTGCCATGTATGTAATCTAAATTTCCAAGACTTCTAAACTGTATGATCCTTCAGGATTTGTTTCCTCGTAATAATGATAATGAAATGTCATAATGAACCGGTTTTAGGTGATCTGAGGTTGGGGTGTTATAGTTAGTATCTGATGGAGTTTAGGAACAACCATGGAAACTATATTTAGAGAACATAGATTAGGGAACATGAACTAAGTTAGATTTTAGAGATACACTTATGATAATTCACGCAAACTAAAAAAAGTTTATGATTTATGATGCATAATTTTTTAATTTATGATGAGTGTTTTACGATATTTGATACTTATAATTTTATGATCTAATCTAATATGGGTCATTGTATTCAAATGGACCCTTGAAGGACGAACAATATCAATAATCGAGGAAATTGCAGGGGTTGACCTATAGTAGAAACCAATACATCTGGTATTGGAATTGATAAAATTATTGAGATAATAGGGGAACATAATCAGGTTATTAAATATAACCATTCCCGAATGGAATAACCCATTCCACAGAGAGAATATCCTATGCTGGATCACATTATGTGACAAAATCCCCCATAATTTAGTGGGACTACTAATCCAAAAGTAGTTAAGCAGTGGATTAAGTCTCTGGAAAAGATATTAATGGCCTTGGGATGCAATGAAATATAAAGGGATACTTTTGGGGTCTATTGTCTCAAAGGTGACTTTGATAAATAGTGGACATTGATCCAAAATACTAGTGATGAATAAGAAATAGAACTTATGGAATGGAGAAATTTTAAGGAGATATTCTTCGACATATACTTTCCTCGTGATCAAAAAATTGAGATAAAGAGGAAGTTACTTAGCTAAAAGAAAAAGGAAGAAGAGAGTGTTGTAGATTATAAAGATACATTTACATGGTTAGCCAGGTTTTCTATGGATTATAAACATAAGACAGAGTGCAAGATCGATCACTTCTTTGAATGTCTTATGCCGAATCTTTTAAGGGAACTGGTTTTATAGAATTTTTCATCATATGATGAAATAGTTTGATATGCTATCAAGATAGAGAAGACATTTTCTAGGATCAATATATTCAAAGGAAAAAAAGACAAAAATAGGCCATCTGAGAACTGTGAAAGAGGGAATGCATTAAAGAATAATAAGAAGTTTTAACGATTTTCATCTTGTGAAAACTGTAGAAAAAAGCACCCTGAGAAATGTTTGAAGGGATTGAGAGTTTGTGATAAGTGCAGAGATAAGGGACACCTGGATCATGAATATAATGGGAAGAAACAAATCAATGATGTCCAATTTTATAATTGTAAAGAGATGGGACACTATTCAAATGAATGCCCAAAATTTCAAGGAAATATACCACAGAAGAGGCTAAGGGGATATGTCCAGCCTTTTGCCATCACAATTGATGAGGTAGTAGTTCTTAATGATATGGTGTCATGTACTTTAATTATTTCATCAAATTTTGTTAAAGCATTATTTGATTCTGGATCAACGCATTCTTTTATATGTTCCTAGTTTAATTTAAAAATTAGATATTTCCAATTCACCAAGAAAAGGGGATTATTAGTTATAACTCCTAGTGGGAACCTTACCATAACAATGATTTGTCGATTAGTTCCTATTTTTTCATATAAACGTGTTCTAATTGCTAATTTTGTTATCATAACTATGGTTGATTTCAATATAATCCTTGGTATAGATTGGATTTGAAAATATGATGAGAAAATTTATTTCAAGAAGAAGGAAGTTTTTATTTGTGAAGATGATGTAGAATCCGATATATTTTGAGAAGAAACTTCATCATCTGATTCATATCAAAATACACCCCAATATATTAATTGAATGAGATTATTTAGGAGGAAGCTAAATCAACATCTAGGGATGAAGGAGGTTATCTTCAAATTGAGGACTTACCTATTGTAATGTAATATGTTGATATTTATCATAAATATTTACCCACCACCCTCAATGGCATGATGTTGAGTTTTGTATTGATTTAATCCCTGATACAATGCCAATATAAAAAACTCCCTATAAAATGGCCACTGTGGAATTAGTAGATCTAAAAAACAACTTTGAGAGTTGGGTCAAAAGGGATTTATCCACCTTATTGTTTCTCTATGGGGATCCCTTATTCTCTTTATCAAGAGAAAGATGGATCCATGAGGATGTGTATTGATTATAGGGAAATAAATGCGATTACAATAAAGAATAAGTATCCTCTACCTCGAATTGATGATTTATTTGATCAACTTCAAGTAGATCAATTATTTTCAAAGATTGATCTTCATTACGGGTATCATCAATTATGATTGAATATATAATACATTCCGAAGATAGATTTTTGGATGAGGTATGGTCATTACGAATTTACAGTAATGCCTTTTGGATTGACTAATACACCCTCAATTTTTATGGATCTCGTGAATAGAGTATTCAAGGAATATCTTGATGATTTTTTATGGTATTCATTGAAGATATTATGATATATTCTAAAATATTTTAATACCATTAGTATCACTTGTGAATCATTCTTGAGACTATTAGGAGAGAAGAATTATATGATAAATTTAAAAAGTGTGAATTATGGATTCAAGAAATTTCTTTCCTTAGCCATATAGTCTCAAATGATGGAATCTCTGTTGATCCTTAAAACACAAATGAAATTCAAGAATGGTCATCACTGACAATTATAATCGAGGTACATAGTTTTATTGGTTTACCAGGTTACTATCATCATTTCATCCAGAATTTCACCCGATTGGCTAACCCTTTAACCAAGCTCACATGTAAAGGGGTTAAATTCATTTGGAAAAAAGAGTGTGAAGAATGTTTTGATGAATTGAATAGAGTATTAGTGAATTATTCTATCTTGACTCTACCATCTGGGAATGATGGGATTTTTATATATAATGATGCATCAATGAAAGGACTTGGTTGTGTCCTTATACAGAATTATAGGGTTATTTCATATGCATCAAGGAAATTAAAAACCCATGAAAAAAACTATAAAAATAATGATATTGAGTTATCTGAAGTAATCTTTTCTCTAAATATATAGAGACACTGTCTCTATGGGAAAATATGTGAGATATATACTGATCACAAGAGTTTTAAATATATTTTTTCATTGAAAGAAATCAACATGAGACAAATGAGATGGCTTGAGCTACTCAAGGATTATGATTGCATAATACACTATCACCTAGGGGTGGAAAATAAGGTGGAAGATGCCTTGAGTATAATGGAACATGGAGTTCTAAACAATATTAGAGTTTAAATGGATCCTATGTTCATGGATCTAGTGAAGATGGATAATGGAATTATCATTAAGGGTGAAGCATCACTACTTTTTCAAATGGTTGAAAAACCATATTTACTGGAAAGGATAAAAAGTTCTCAGACTAATGATAAAGAGTTTCAAAATAAAATTAATTATTTGAATGATGGGAGATTTATTGATTTTGTATTTGAAGATGGAATTTTCAAATTTGGGAAGAGGCTTTGTGTTCCCGCTATACCGGAGCTAAAAAATGGAATTATTGATTGATACTCATAGCTCCAATTTCTCTATGCACTTCAGTGGAACTAAGTTGTATAGATATTTGAAGGAACATTTTTTGTGGGACAACATGAAGAGGGAAGTTGATGATTATGTGTCATTTTTTTGAATAGGTGAAAGCTGGAAGACAACATACTAGAGGAGACATGAAACCTCTTCCTATACTTGTTTGTAAGTGGGGTGATATTAAGATGGACTTTTTCATGGGGCTACCAAATAATCCTAGATGGAATGATGCGATATGGGTTATTGTTGATTGTCTTACCAAGTCAGCACAATTTATTACTATAAGAGAATATTTACCACTTGAACATTTAGCAAGGCTATATATTAATGAAGTTGAAAGGCTTCATGGTGTAACCCTATCGATTGTTTTTTATTGTGATCCCCATTTTACATCAAGATTATAGAAAAGTATTCAGAAGGCCCTAGATACTAAACTTAATTTGGGAACTACATACCACCCTCAAATTGATGGACAATAAAAATAGACTATTCAAACTTTAGAAGACATGTTAAGATCCTGCTCACTTGACTTCAAGGTATGTGGGATCTGTATTTACCTCTAGTAGAATTTTCTATAACAATAGATTCTATTCAAGTATCCAGATGGCACCATATGAAGCATTATATGGAAAAAGATTTCATACACCAACTCATTGGGATGATGTGGGTGAAAGAAAACTTTTAGGTACAAAACTTGTTGAAGAAACAATGGAGAAGGTTATGATTATACAAACCCATATCAAAAAAGATCAAAGTAGGCAAAAGAGCTATGCTAATAACCGAAATAATGATTCGGGATTTCAGATAGGAGTGCATGTTATCTTGAAGGTATCTCTATATAATGGTGTTGTAAAATTTAGTAAGAATGGTAAACTAACTCATAGGAACATAGGACCTTTTTAAATTGTAGAACTAATCGGATTTGTAGCCTACTATTTTTCAATGCCTCCAAGTCTCTAAAAAGTTCATGATGTATTCCACATATCACTATTAAGGAAATACGTGACAGACCCAATGCATGTACTCACCTATAAATAAATATAACTGGAACCCAATATATCTTATTGTAAAGATCCTATCAATATTATTGATACTTGAGAACAAGTGTTGAGAAATCAGACAACTTTTATGGTAATAGTTTTTTGGAGAAACCATAAAATGGAAGAGGTGACGTGGGAACCAGAAGAATATATGATGTAGAACCAGAAGAATATTTTTATGTTGTGATATTCTATAAATTTCAAGATTAAAATTATTTTAAGGGGGAATAGTTTAGCACCCCAAGATTCCACAGTACACTTATTTTTAAATAATTCAATGGCTTGAATTTTACGCAACCTCGAGTTCAAGCAAGCCACGACCTATCAAAGTATCCATTAAAAAAGAAGTTATGAATAGTACTAAACATATTTTGAAATTTTATAAAAAAAAATCAAAATAGAATTAACTTTTGAATTCAGAATATCAAAATCATCTTAGGGCGATATTTTGGTAATTTTCTAAAAAGGTTCAATTTTTGATGAATTGTGAAAAATACAACATTTTAATTCAAAACTGCCTTTTCATATAATTTATTAATATTGATAGATTGTATTTTTAATTGGATTTAAAAAGTAATTGGACTATGATGTTATAATTTAATCAAATTATGGTAATTATAATTAATTTCACATTTGAGTTGTACATAAACACATGTCAATCTTTTGATAGATATTACTTCTTAAAAACTCTCTTTTTTAGTTTTGACAACGGGAATTAATTTTAAATTAATTACTAAAAATTATGTGTTTTGAATTTTAAAAATTGGATTCCATATTTTGAATCAAGAGGTCCAATTTTTTTATCTATGGAACTTTTATTTTTTTACATTATTAATAGTAAATTTAGTAATTGTTTTATTTACTAGGGTTAAAGAGTAAATCTAGTAAATAAGGATAAAAAATAATATTATAATAATATAAAACAAAACTAAAACGTTTTCTAATCCCATTGGATGATATATTTCTAATCATAGGAATCCTTGTGTTTATTTTGGGACCCAATAGATCCACATGGGAGTGATAATGACATGTTATATTAATTAATTTAATGTAAAGAGAAAAATAACATAAACATGTATCTTTTACTAAAACAATTTTTATATGGGGTTATATAATTGATATATTCAACAATAAATATTAATTAGAATGATAAAATGATTAAATACATTATTATATTTTATTTATTATTTTTATATATTATATAAATAAATTTATTTATGACACGATAACGATGCAGTATTTTCTTTATTAATAAATGAATCAAAAAATGATATTATAAATATTAAAATAAATATAATTTGAACATTTTGATGTCATCCACAAATTTTATGGATTAAATTGAAATATGAGGTATTATTTAATACATTTAGTTCAGAGAAATCAAGTTTTTTTGACTTTAACAAAAATTAATTACTAAATAGTGTCAAAATTTACATAAATGAATTTTTAAAACAAATACTATTTTTTTAAATGAGAAAAAAATAATAAAATATAAGATTAATCCAACTAACATTTATAATGTCACAAATGTCATTAATGATCCACTTAAGGTTTGTTTGGAATTTTATAGGTAATATAGTTAACATATTTTATGAAAATATAAGAAGACATGGTAAGAGTTAATGTTATTAACTAAGGGTTAAAGCTAACAGATAAGGTTAATTTTGAGACCAAAAATTGTCTAAAATCTATTATTTGAGAGGTTTTAGACCCCAAAGCATATTATCTTTTAAATAAATAAATTTGGGACATTTTTAAACCGAAATTCATTGTGTAATAAAATAATATTTCGATACCTTCCTAAATTTCCCCTCCTCCCTCTTATAAAAGGGCACCACCTCTACCCACTTTTTCACACCTCCAAATCCCTTTTCCTCTTCCAAACCCTACCTAAATCTCCTCTCAACTTCCCTAAATCCATATTTGAGGCCACACATTTGGAATAAAACCATTTTAAGGAGACCTTTTGTGCAAATCAAAAAATACACCCAAAGAAGATGTAATCATTTTATCCATTTTTTCAAATTTCATTTCTTCTTATACTCGCTCTTAATAAGTTGTTACCATAATAAAATAATAAATCCAGCATCTAATATATTCTGAGATGTTTTTATAATTATGGGACAACTATATTCCTCTTTTACCCATCCTATGAAAAATAATATCACCATGCGTGTGTACGTACGGCTTACTGTCTCCACACCGTGGTGTAAATTGTTTTTCATCTCTATGTTATTTGGATGGGTATAATGATGAATAAAAATTAATTAAATAATAAATTTAAATTGATATTAAATATTTAATATTCATATTCAATCCATATCAATATCATTAAACCATTAAGGAAATGATATCGTTGCTCATGCGTACTTACGGCTTACCATCTCCACGACGCAAAGAGACTCATCTTCCACGCTCACCATCCAAGAATGATTATAATGATATATATTATGAATAATTATAAAATATGTGAAATAATAATGCTACCAGTATAATATATAAATATATATATACATATGTATGTACATATATTTCATTCTATTACTTCCATTCATATGATAAGAAAACAGAAATAATGTTCATGCGTATGTACAGTCTACCATCATCATGAACGGTGTATTCCTATCTATTATATATATTTATATTATGAATATATATGATATATAAATCATATTATACATTTCATAAGTATGTAAATCATTATATTATCAATATTCTATAGAATAACAAGTCAAAAAATGTATGATAAAATGTAACGCCCCGACCCCAGTTGCCCAGAGTCGGTGCATTAATTACATAACATTGGCATGATCACAAGAAAGATCAAATCTCGAAAGACCGATTGGTTTAGTAGCCTTGGAAACACTAGATATAATCATAAAGTTTTACATTACATTTCAAAGTGAAAAACTACTACAACAACAAAGTCTTCATATCCACACTATTAACCCCTCATAATATCCCTGCAAGTCATTCATAATTTACTTCTTCACTTCCTGGGAAAAATAAAACATAGAAAAGGGGTGAGCTCAAATGCCCAGTAAGGATAACAATATAGCGGAAACTTTCATAAATAAGAATAAACATTTAAGGCAATGTATAACTAAAACAAAAGCCTTTTAAACATGATCTTTCAACATGGTATGGCATAAATAAAATGAAATAATGCAATTTAATTATTCACATGGATATTCTACTAATCGAATAATCACATGCAAAAATCAATAACCACTTTCATAATGTTGGAATGCATAATGCCAGACTATCATAACCACATAGCCAAGGCCTCGTGCCAAGACTACAAATAGATTTTGTCAAGGCCTTGTGCCAAGACACTAGTTTGTCTCATGAGACCTACCGATGCATCGAGGAGCTATAGCGGGCTCCACCCGTCACTTATTAAGTCCAATGCATTCCCATATGAAAAGGTTTAAACATAACATAAACATTCGTATTAAAACTAGCATACGAAATGTCAATACTTTCACAATAAACTATGAATGGTATAAAAATAGCACATCCACAGTCAAACATATCACAAAACCTTCAATACAATATAGAAGTTTTGTATCATAATAAATCAACTTCAAATAATCTTAAAATCCATCAAAGGATGTTGACATAGATGAAATCAAAATTCTTTTTAAAGAAATATCTCCTTTTATTTTGAAATCATTTAAGATCCATATAAAATAAAACATTTTCTTTGAAAATATTCTTATAAGCTTGTAAGGAAAGCTTTGAAGATTTTATAACGGCGTAAAATAACCGCACCCGCCGTATAAGTTAAAAAAAACATTCTTACCTCAATTCTGTCGAAAAGGTTAAAAAGGACCTTGTTTTGAAAACGACGGAAAGATTCCTTTATAAACCTCTTATAAAAAGTCAAACAAGGGTATAAATGACTTTAACCCATATTCTTGTAAATAGTAAAAATGTTTTGAAATACATTTCAAAGAAACATGGATGTGGATGATAAAGAGGTCCCAGTAGAATATTACTTATAATACAACCTCGGATAATGAAGAGATTGTGAAATAACCCTTACCTTGTACTTTTCCTTGGTTGGGGTAGGTTAACCTCCTGTATAATGGTGAAATAGTTGTTATTAAATTATACAAGAATCATATATATTAATATGATATCATATATGATCTTTTAACATTGATTTGTTAATAATATCTTAGAATTATCGTCGTTTCGGGAGTTAACTTACTCATTTTCTTTTATATGTTTTGTTACATAAGCCATGGTTGTTGTATCTTATTCATATCCAGAATGATATACAGTCCTTAAACATCATTTTTAAATCATCAAATGATAATTATACTTGAATGGATACGATGGAGAATGAATCTCATCGCGTTCGTGGAGACGGTAGTCCGTACGTACGCACGAGCGACAATATCATTCTTTTGATATTAAAATAATATATAAATGGATGGTATATCATATATACAGAATCCTTAACATGTTATATTTATTATTTACATGAGTTACACATCATTATTATACCCATCCAAATAATATTATATTGAATAACAATTACACCACGACGTGGAGACGGTAAGCCGTACGTACGCACGTATGGTGACATGTTATTCAAAGGGTGGATAGAATACTGAATATGATTGTACCATATTTATAATAACATCACAGTATATGTGAGATACTGGAGTTATTATTTCAGAATGGTAAGAACAAAGGAAGAAGAAGTGGAAGAAGAAATGAACTTAGAAAAGGGTGGTGAAATCATTACCTCTTCTTCGGGTTCTTCCTTTTTATTTGATCAAAAGGGCTCCTTAGGTTGGCTTTCTGATCAAACTAAGGCCTCTAGGTTGTAGTGAGGGATGTTGGGAGAGTATTTGGGCAGAGTTTTGCCGAACCAAAAGGCTTTGAAGGTGTGAAGAAATGAGAAGGAGGAGTGCCCTTTTTATAAGAGGGGTGAGGGGCACCTTTGGAAAAGCTAGAAATATTAATTTATAATAAATTCATATTCGGTTTCTAATGGCTCCAAAGTTGAATATTCAAAGGATGAGGTGGGGATAGGTCGAAAACAACTCATCCAATAGAATTTAGACAGGTTTGGGTACTTATATTAACCTTATCTTTAAGTATTAACTCTAAGTTAATTAGTTTCACTTTTACAATGTCTCTTTGTATTTTTATATAATATGGTTAATAAACTTACTATATACATCCAAGCGACCCCCAAGTGGTCCATTAATGAGGAACCTATCATAATATAAGTCTCTTGGCCGAATCTTAGATTTTTAGGAATTTAATATCAATTAATAATATAATATTTGTTTTAAGAACTCTTTTATGTCAATTTTGACACTATTCAATAGTTGATTTTTGTGAAACTCCTAACAGATTGATTACTTCGAACAAAGTCAATTAAATCAATCCTAATATATCATATTATCATAGAAAATTAGTTTAATTCATTAAAAGTTTCATATTATAATTATTTGGGTATTTATAAGATCAATTATTTTTATTTTTCACTATTTTAGTAATTACTGCATCATCATTGTGTCATAAATAAAATAAATTATTTAATGTCTAAAAATTATAAATAAAATATCATTATGTAGGAAATCTTTTTAGCTTTTTAATGAATATTTATAATCGAAAATCCAACATGTATAACCCTATGTAAAAATTGTTCTTCTAAAAGATGTAAGCTTATGCCATTTTTATTTTTATTTTAACTTTATTAATATAATGTGTCATTATCACTTACAAGTGGATCCATGGGGTCTCAAAATAGACCCAAAGATGCCCATGGTCGACCATGTATCAACCAATAGGGTTGAGACACGTTTTAGGGTAATTTAGTATTATTATAATATTATTTTTTTAACCCTTATTTACCGGATTTACCCTTAACCATGGTAAATAAAATATTTACCGCAGTAATTATTCAAAATGTCTAAAAATAAAAGTTACCTATTTACACAATTTGAACATCCTGATTCCAAATATGGAATCCATTTTTCTAAATTCAAAACACAGAAGTGGCAGAAATTAATTTAAAATTAATTCCCGCCGTCAAAACAAAAAGCGTGTTTTTAAGAGATAATAACTATCAAAAGATTGACACTTGTTTATGTTTGGTTTAATTGTAAAATTATGTCCAATGACCAAGATTATATTAAATGGTAAAAATATATTCTAAATATACTTTAAAACCACTCCAATTCATAATTTATCACTATTAATTATTTTGATTAAAAAAGTTGTTTTTAATTAAAATTTAGTAATTTTCACTATTCATCAAAATATGAAAGTTATCCGAAATGTACCAAAATTTCACCCTAGCCTAATTTTGATATTCCGAATCCAAAAATGAAGTCCATTTTGAAATATAAAATATATATAATTTCAAAAAGTAGGTATTACTATTCACAACGGCTAGTTTAATTAGTTGTGGTGTGTGTTAGAACTCAAGGTTGCGTACAACACACGCTATCGCATTATTCGAAGGGAAACGTACCGTAGAAGCTTGGGGTGTTACATTCTCCCCTCCTTCAAATAATTGCGTCCTCGCAATTTCTAGGGTATTACTGCATAAAAAGACTCGGGTGGTTCTTCATCATAAGTTCCTCGGGTTCCCACGTTGCCTCTTCCATCTTATGGTTTCTCCACAAAACTTTTACCAGACGCGTCGTCCGGTTTCTCAGTACTTGTTCTCTCATATCAAGAATCTTGATGGGCTCTTCACAATAAGACAGATCGGGTTCCAGTTCTAAGTCTTCATAGGTGAGTACATGCGTTGGGTCAGGCATGTATTTCCTCAACAGAGATACGTGGAACACATCGTGAACTTTGGAGAGACTTGGCGGCATTGCCAATCGGTAAGCTACAGCCCCAATTCGTTCTAGAATTTCGAAAGGTCCGATGTACCTGGGACTCAATTTACCTTTCTTACCAAAACGTATGACTCCCTTCCACGGAGATACCTTCAGGAAAACATGATCACCGACTTGAAATTCCAAATCCTTCCTTCGATTATCGGCATAGCTCTTCTGCCTACTTTGAGCTGCTTTGATGTGATTTTGGATTACTTTCACCTTTTCCACCGTTTCCTCCACCAGTTCTGGGCCTACAGGTTTTCTTTCACCAACGTCATCCCAACAGGTTGGTGTACGACATCTCTTTCCATATAACGCTTCATATGGTGCCATCTGAATACTCGAATGGAAGCTATTCTTATAGGAAAATTCTACTAGTGGTAAATATTGATCCCACATACCCTGAAAATCAAGTGAGCAAGATCTCAACATGTCTTCTAAGGTCTGAATAGTCCGTTCTGATTGTCCGTCTGTCTGAGGGTGGTAAGCAGTGCTCAAATGAAGTTCAGTATCCAGGGATTTCTGAAGACTTTTCCAAAATCTTGAAGTAAAACGGGGATCACGATCAGAAACAATCGATAGGGGAACTCCATGAAGTCTCACAACTTCATTAATGTATAGCCTTGCTAGACGTTCCAGGGGTAGATCTTCTCTTATAGCAAGAAAATGTGCTGACTTGGTAAGACGATCAACAATAACCCATATTGCATCGTTCCTTCTAGGAGTCTTTGGTAGCCCCATGACAAAGTCCATCGTAATATTGTCCCATTTCCACTCCGGTATGGGAAGAGGTTGCATGACTCCTCCAGGCTGTTGCCTTCCAGCTTTCACTTGTTGACAAACCATACATCTTGACACAAAATCAGCAATCTCCCTCTTCATGTTGTCCCACCAAAAATGTTCCTTCAAATCTCTATACATTTTGGTGCTCCCAGGGTGTATAGAGAAATTGGAACTATGAGCATCATCCAGCAATTCCCTTTTTAGATCAGGTATATTGGGAACACAAAGTCTCTTCCCGAATTTCAAAATTCCATCTTCATACACAAAGTCTCTCAATCTCCCATCATTCACAGCTTTAATCTTCTTCTGAAATTCTTCATCATCGGTCTGGGAACTCTTAATCCTTTCTAGTAAAGATGGTTTGGCAACCATTTGAAAAAGCATTGATGTTTCACCTTCCCTGGTTATTCCCATGTCCATCTTCTCTAGATCCATGAAAATTGGATCCCTTTCAATTCTCATCATGTTCAGAACTCCATGGTCTTTTCTACTCAAAGCATCTGCCACCTTGTTTGCCTTCCCCGGGTGGTAGTGTATCGTACAATCATAATCCTTGAGTAATTCAAGCCATCTCCTTTGCCTCATGTTGAGTTCTTTTTGTGAGAAAATATACTTCAAACTCTTGTGATCAGTATAAATCTCACATTTTTCACCATAGAGGTAGTGCCTCCATATTTTCAAAGCAAAGATCACTGCTGCTAACTCAAGATCATGAGTAGGATAGTTTTGTTCATGAATTTTCAACTGTCGTGATGCATAGGCAATAACTCTATCATTCTGCATAAGGACACAGCCAAGTCCTTTCTTTGATGCATCACTATAAATAACGAACCCATCATTCCCCGATGGTAGAGTCAATATAGGAGCATTGACTAATCTTCTCTTCAGTTCTTCGAAACATTCTTCACACTCTTTTGTCCAAACAAATTTAACCCCTTTACGTGTGAGCTTCGTTAATGGGTTAGCCAATCGGGCAAAATTCTGGACGAAACGTCGATAATAACCTGCCAAACCAATAAAACTACGTACCTCAGTTATACTCGTAGGTGCTGGCCATTCTTGGATTGCCTTGGTCTTAGAAGGATCAACAGAGATTCCATCTTTAGAGACAATATGGCCAAGAAAAGAAATCTCCTGAAGCCAGAATTCACACTTGCTAAACTTTCCATAGAATTCATGCCTCCTCAGAGTCTTCAAGATAATGCGCAAGTGATTTTCATGATCTTCGTAGGTTTTGGAGTATACCAAGATATCATCAATAAATACCACCACAAATTCATCGAGATACTCCTTGAAAACTCTATTCATCAGATCCATGAATACAGAGGGTGCATTAGTCAATCCAAACGGCATTACAGTAAACTCGTAATGCCCGTACCTGGTTCGAAATGCTGTTTTCGGAATGTCTTCCTTCTTCACACACAACTGATGGTATCCAGATCGAAGGTCAATCTTTGAAAAGTATTGAGCTCCATGCAGTTGGTCAAATAAATCATCAATACGAGGTAGGGGATACTTGTTCTTTATCGTTATAGCATTGATCTCCCTGTAGTCGATACATAACCTCATAGATCCATCTTTCTTTTTAACAAAAAGAACGGGGGCTCCCCATGGAGAAACACTAGGGCGAATAAATCCCTTATTACTCAATTCCTCTAGTTGTTTCTTTAGTTCGACTAACTCTACAGTGGCCATTCTATAAGGGGTCTTCGATATAGGCCTTGATCCAGGAATCAAATCAATGGAAAACTCAACTTCTCGTTCTGGAGGATGTCCAGGTAAATCTTCCGGAAATACATCTACAAATTCTTTCACAATAGGTACATCCTCTATTTGAACATTCCTTTCCTCACCGACAGTTATTTCATTCTCTTCCTCCCCAATAATTGAATTAAGTTGAGCTACTGGGGGTGGATCTAAATAAGAATTAGGTGGTGACGATTCTGCTCTAAAAATAAGGTGCTCCTTATCATTATCATCAAGAATCGTAACCTCTTTCTTCTTACAATAAATTTTCGCATCATAGTCCGAAAGCCAGTCCATACCGAGGATTATATCAAACTCAATCATAGGTATGACGATGAGGTCAGCAGATAAAGAAAATTTATGTGCTCTAATGGGGACTGATTCACAAAACTTTGTTGCAACGATACATCCCTTAGGAGTTTTAACTGACAACTCCCTTATTAAATCAAATTGGAAATATCTAATTTTCTTAGCAAACTGGGAAGATATGAAACAATGCGATGATCCAGAATCAAATAATGCATTTGCTAAACTTGAGGAAACCATTAAATTACCTGCCACCACGTCTTTCGGAGCTTCTACCTCAGCAGTAGTGATAGCATAAGCCTGGCCTTGATCCCTTGGCCTTTTCTGAGGTAAGTTCTCCTGACGCTTAGGACATGCATTTGCATAATGCCCCATCTCCTTGCAATTGTAGCACTGAACGTTGGTAGCTTCCTTCTTCCCCTTGCAATCATGAGCTTGGTGGCCTTTTTCACCACACTTGTAACAGACTCCCATTCCCTTCAAGCAAGTACCATGATGTTTCTTCCCGCATTTACCACAAGATGGATATTCAACCTTTCCCTTCTTCCCCTTATTTCCATTCCCAGATTGATCAGCAGGTCTCTTCTTCTCTTGCTTTGCTTTAAAGTCATAAGACTTAGAGAATTCCTTTTCGGTCTTGATAGCACATGAGACAATGTCTTCGTACGATGAAAAGGATTGTGAGACTAACGCTCGACGGAGAAATGGTTTTAACCCATCAAAGAAACGATCAATCTTACTTCTTGGGTTACGAATATAATCACCCGCGTACCTCGCTAACCTTGTAAAGTTAGCCTCATACTTTGTGACATTCTCATCCTCCTTTTGTCTCAGACTCAGAAATTGCCTTTCCATATCTGCTCGATGGTCGCGAGGGAAGTATTTTTCTAAAAACAGATCTTTGAACTCCCTCCATTCCATATTTGATACTTCATCATCTTCCTTCGAATTTTGAATCAATGACCACCATTGATCAGCATCTCCAGTGAGGCGGTAAACTGCCATGATAACTTTTTCCCTTTCACTGCTCCCCAAAGCCTGAAATATTTTCTCTAGGGAAAATATCCATTGCTCAGCTACTAAGGGATTTGTATTCCCATTGAACGTTGGTGGTTGCTGTCTCATGAATCGATCTAACATTGATCCTCCACGCTGCGGATCAGGGTGCTCCATACGGGTAAGGTTATTATTCATAACCTGAGTAAGTTGTCCCAGTATGGTGATTAGTTGATCAGCACCAGTTGCATCACCAGCCCCACTATAATTATCTTGAGCAGGAGGGCAATCCCTACATGGAGTGCGTGCATTGATACGGTTTCCATTTCTTCCACTAGGCGCCACTTCTAAACAATGGCATAAACTAGATCAGTTTATGAATCAAAATACATAATCCCATACTTATAAAACACTTAACATAAATTGAACTATTTATGGATATAATCCATAATCATAAAAATGTTTTCTTTGAGGAAGTATATACTCATAAACCCTTCATAATGATTTGTAAAGATAGTGAGAGTTATCCTAAGCATATCCCCCGGGAGTGTCGTAACCAAGAGTGCAGCAAGGCCCGTTGTCGTGCACCAGTTCCCGTTCGAGTCTAGCTCAAAGCGGTGTTTTCGGGTTTTACCCCTAGGTACATCTGTGCCAGAGCCGCCTCTACCTGCTCGTATCCAGACAGGGATGTATTTCTCGGAAAACTCACAAAATCTCTACAATACCAAAATTCTAGGAAGTTCTTCTATACTAATCCTCAAAGTTCATCTTAGGTCTACGTGCTCTAATCAGAGTTTATCTAAATCTAGTTTCCAAGGTTTGTACTAAACTTCCTCTGATACCAACTGTAACGCCCCGACCCCAGTTGCCCAGAGTCGGTGCATTAATTACATAACATTGGCATGATCACAAGAAAGATCAAATCTCGAAAGACCGATTGGTTTAGTAGCCTTGGAAACACTAGATATAATCATAAAGTTTTACATTACATTTCAAAGTGAAAAACTACTACAACAACAAAGTCTTCATATCCACACTATTAACCCCTCATAATATCCCTGCAAGTCATTCATAATTTACTTCTTCACTTCCTGGGAAAAATAAAACATAGAAAAGGGGTGAGCTCAAATGCCCAGTAAGGATAACAATATAGCGGAAACTTTCATAAATAAGAATAAACATTTAAGGCAATGTATAACTAAAACAAAAGCCTTTTAAACATGAACTTTCAACATGGTATGGCATAAATAAAATGAAATAATGCCATTTAATTATTCACATGGATATTCTACTAATCGAATAATCACATGCAAAAATCAATAACCACTTTCATAATGTTGGAATGCATAATGCCAGACTATCATAACCACATAGCCAAGGCCTCGTGCCAAGACTACAAATAGATTTTGTCAAGGCCTTGTGCCAAGACACTAGTTTGTCTCATGAGACCTACCGATGCATCGAGGAGCTATAACGGGCTCCACCCGTCACTTATTAAGTCCAATGCATTCCCATATGAAAAGGTTTAAACATAACATAAACATTCGTATTAAAACTAGCATACGAAATGTCAATACTTTCACAATAAACTATGAATGGTATAAAAATAGCACATCCACAGTCAAACATATCACAAAACCTTCAATACAATATAGAAGTTTTGTATCATAATAAATCAACTTCAAATAATCTTAAAATCCATCAAAGGATGTTGACATAGATGAAATCAAAATTCTTTTTAAAGAAATATCTCCTTTTATTTTGAAATCATTTAAGATCCATATAAAATAAAACATTTTCTTTGAAAATATTCTTATAAGCTTGTAAGGAAAGCTTTGAAGATTTTATAACGGCGTAAAATAACCGCACCCGCCGTATAAGTTAAAAAAAACATTCTTACCTCAATTCTGTCGAAAAGGTTAAAAAGGACCTTGTTTTGAAAACGACGGAAAGATTCCTTTATAAACCTCTTATAAAAAGTCAAACAAGGGTATAAATGACTTTAACCCATATTCTTGTAAATAGTAAAAATGTTTTGAAATACATTTCAAAGAAACATGGATGTGGATGATAAAGAGGTCCCAGTAGAATATTACTTATAATACAACCTCGGATAATGAAGAGATTGTGAAATAACCCTTACCTTGTACTTTTCCTTGGTTGGGGTAGGTTAACCTCCTGTATAATGGTGAAATAGTTGTTATTAAATTATACAAGAATCATATATATTAATATGATATCATATATGATCTTTTAACATTGATTTGTTAATAATATCTTAGAATTATCGTCGTTTCGGGAGTTAACTTACTCATTTTCTTTTATATGTTTTGTTACATAAGCCATGGTTGTTGTATCTTATTCATATCCAGAATGATATACAGTCCTTAAACATCATTTTTAAATCATCAAATGATAATTATACTTGAATGGATACGATGGAGAATGAATCTCATCGCGTTCGTGGAGACGGTAGTCCGTACGTACGCACGAGCGACAATATCATTCTTTTGATATTAAAATAATATATAAATGGATGGTATATCATATATACAGAATCCTTAACATGTTATATTTATTATTTACATGAGTTACACATCATTATTATACCCATCCAAATAATATTATATTGAATAACAATTACACCACGACGTGGAGACGGTAAGCCGTACGTACGCACGTATGGTGACATGTTATTCAAAGGGTGGATAGAATACTGAATATGATTGTACCATATTTATAATAACATCACAGTATATGTGAGATACTGGAGTTATTATTTCAGAATGGTAAGAACAAAGGAAGAAGAAGTGGAAGAAGAAATGAACTTAGAAAAGGGTGGTGAAATCATTACCTCTTCTTCGGGTTCTTCCTTTTTATTTGATCAAAAGGGCTCCTTAGGTTGGCTTTCTGATCAAACTAATGCCTCTAGGTTGTAGTGAGGGATGTTGGGAGAGTATTTGGGCAGAGTTTGGCCGAACCAAAAGGCTTTGAAGGTGTGAAGAAATGAGAAGGAGGAGTGCCCTTTTTATAAGAGGGGTGAGGGGCACCTTTGGAAAAGCTAGAAATATTAATTTATAATAAATTCATATTCGGTTTCTAATGGCTCCAAAGTTGACTATTCAAAGGATGAGGTGGGGATAGGTCGAAAACAACTCATCCAATAGAATTTAGACAGGTTTGGGTACTTATATTAACCTTATCTTTAAGTATTAACTCTAAGTTAATTAGTTTCACTTTTACAATGTCTCTTTGTATTTTTATATAATATGGTTAATAAACTTACTATATACATCCAAGAGACCCCCAAGTGGTCCAATAATGAGGAACCTATCATAATATAAGTCTCTTGGCCGAATCTTAGATTTTTAGGAATTTAATATCAATTAATAATATAATATTTGTTTTAAGAACTCTTTTATGTCAATTTTGACACTATTCAATAGTTGATTTTTGTGAAACTCCTAAAAGATTGATTACTTCGAAAAAAGTCAATTAAATCAATTCTAATATATCATATTATCATATAAAATTAGTTTAATTCATTAAAAGTTTCATATTATAATTATTTGGGTATTTATAAGATCAATTATTTTTATTTTTCACTATTTTAGTAATTACTGCATCATCATTGTGTCATAAATAAAATAAATTATTTAATGTCTAAAAATTATAAATAAAATATCATTATGTAGGAAATCTTTTTAGCTTTCTAATGAATATTTATAATCGAAAATACAACATGTATAACCCTATGTAAAAATTGTTCTTCTAAAAGATGTAAGCTTATGCCATTTTAATTTTTATTTTAACTTTATTAATATAATGTGTCATTATCACTTACAAGTGGATCCATGGGGTCTCAAAATAGACCCAAAGATGCCCATGGTCGACCATGTATCAACCAATAGGGTTGAGACACGTTTTAGGGTAATTTAGTATTATTATAATATTATTTTTTTAACCCTTATTTACCGGATTTACCCTTAACCATGGTAAATAAAATATTTACCGCAGTAATTATTCAAAATGTCTAAAAATAAAAGTTACCTATTTACACAATTTGAACATCCTGATTCCAAATATGGAATCCATTTTTCTAAATTCAAAACACAGAAGTGGCAGAAATTAATTTAAAATTAATTCCCGCCGTCAAAACAAAAAGCGTGTTTTTAAGAGATAATAACTATCAAAAGATTGACACTTGTTTATGTTTGGTTTAATTGTAAAATTATGTCCAATGACCAAGATTATATTAAATGGTAAAAATATATTCTAAATATACTTTAAAACCACTCCAATTCATAATTTATCACTATTAATTATTTTGATTAAAAAAGTTGTTTTTAATTAAAATTTAGTAATTTTCACTATTCATCAAAATATGAAAGTTATCCGAAATGTACCAAAATTTCACCCTAGGCTAATTTTGATATTCCGAATCCAAAAATGAAGTCCATTTTGAAATATAAAATATATATAATTTCAAAAAGTAGGTATTACTATTCACAACGGCTAGTTTAATTAGTTGTGGTGTGTGTTAGAACTCAAGGTTGCGTACAACACACGCTATCGAATTATTCGAAGGGAAACGTACCGTAGAAGCTTGGGGTGTTACATAAAACGAAGCGATTATTACTCAAAATTTTGCATTAACGTGGAATTGTTAATAAATGGGTAATATAAAGTCATAAAAGAATCATATATGATATCATAAATATTATTATGATTGTAATATAATATAATAATACCATTATATAGTAGTTTTGGGAAAGTAAAGATATTATCAGACTTAAAGAAAAGTATTTTGTCTCAATTTCATTTCACTAAGGCATATTGTAATGTTATGCACCTAGTTCATTTTAGAAGGTGTATATTCTACCTTTTGACTTGTTATATCATTAATTTCATGATATCATATTATTTCCTTCATGTAAATTATTGATATATCCCTATTACTCATTGAATATGGTTATTTTATAAGGCATATTATTTATTTTGATTATTCAATATGAGAAATACTTTGGACTGGCAATGACGGGTGGATCCTAGACTTTATATATCTCCTCGATTCATCGACAGGTTCTCATGATATGAATATGTTGGCCAAATGGGTTTCTACCCTTAATTTTAAACCGTTTGTTAAAGGTCTTTCTGGTAATAGGTTTTCATGTTCTTGAGACATGATATCCTTAAATAAAGTATTTCCCTCATTTAATTTCTATTATTATTTATCTATGACATTTTTCATTGACATATATATTAGTTCATTCTCAATTTATTGATTTATAGAATATGTTTTAGTTTTTTACTTGCCATGTTTTTTTTTGCCTTATCAAGTTTAGTAAATGGAACATGTTCTCAGATATTTACCTTTCCATATAGATTGATTATGGATTCCACTATACATTCCTTTACTGAGCATTTGAGCTCACCCTTATTATGTTTCTCTCTGTAGGTTAGGAAGAAGAGAAGAGAATGTTGATTAAGCTTTCAAGGATGCAGTTCATTTTAATTATTATGTAGCATGATTTATTTTTGTTATCCCAATGTATTATGGGAATCATTTATGTAATATGGATTTACAAGACTACTAAATTTTATGGTCCTTCAGGATTTGTTTCCTCATCATAATGACAGTGAAATGTAACAATGCACTGGCTTTAGGTGATCTGAGGTACGGGTGCAACAATCCTTATATATAAGAATGGTTTCATTATCTTTTTTTACCCCATTGTGTAATGGGATTACTTGGGTATCTAGTTTTGTTTACATAAGTTAGTCTGTCATAAGAAATATATTCACCATATAAGAGAAAAAAGTGGCGAATATGGCATGTGCCTCATCGAAATAAATGTTAGCAAAAAATCCCCTACCTCGAGTTTGACTTTATTTGAAAGTTTTTAAACCTCCTGTATAATAGATTTAAATTTATTATAGTTATATAATATAATCATATAAATGATTATTATATCATATATCTTCATTATATATATATATTCAATCATAATGATGGATATAGAAAAATCAATTAAATAATTCATAGTGATGGTTGGTCGTACATACACATGAACATTGTTTTCACTTTTCGATAGATGGAATGAAAGAAAGGTAAATATTAATTCACCTTTAAAGAATCATTATTATATCATATAAATAATATATATTTATTAAATATATTTTATTCATCATCTATATAAAATATAAATGAAAAATAAATAACATTGCTTCGTGGTGGTGGTAGTCCACACGTATGCACGAGCGATGTCATCATTTTATAAAACATTAGGTGGTAATAATTTAGATATTTTATTAGAAATAAAAATCATAATTATTTCATAAATATCATATAAAACCATTAAACCATTATAATACCCATCAATAAAATATGATGATGAAAAAATGTATTTTTTCACTCTGTGGAGACAATAATTTGTACGTATTCAGGAGTGCTACTTTCACTTTATATTTGATTGTAAGGAGGGTTTATAATGGTGGTTTCATTAATATAATTAAATTGTATTATATTTAAAATATTTAATTTATTATTTTATGATATATTCAATAGATTTATAAGAGGTAAACAAGAAGTAAAAAATGAAAGTGATTGGTTAAGGCGGTTACCTCTTCTTTGAAAGAACCCATTTAGATATCCTCTTTAGGATACTAGGGATGGTATTTTAAGAATAAAAAAACCTCTATAATATGTATAAATAAGTTTAAAATTTATTTTTTTAGGGAATTATCAATCTAGATGGCTTAATTTGTTATAAGGAATATAAAGGAGTGATGTCCTTTTATAATTGCAGTGTCATACACTTTTGAAATTTCATAAAATATTAAATTATAATAAAGTAAATTTGACGAAATATAATTAGAAAATATTATATATTTGATGATAATGTTTAATATGGTCAAAATATCATAATCAAATAAGATTCGGAGAGGTTTAATTGGTATTTTAAACATTATTGTTTACTTTAACCCCTAAGATAACCTATTTTAACCTTACCCACAGTAACATTATTTTCACTCTTAAAGAGTTATAAATATACTTATAAGAAGTTTATTGGTTCATAAATGGAAGAGGGGTGAAATTAGAGACCATATATTATCCCCCTTATCCTATTTCAAGAATTATTTTTAAATAATTTAATAAAATAATATTTTGATAAAATATATTTAATATCTACTTTGACACTATTCAATTACTTCGACTTAAAATACTTTAAGACAATATTGGAATTATAATATAATACTTTATATGAACAATAATATTTCATAATTATCTATAAATTTTTTGGAACTGTATAACTAAATATAATTATATTACTTTTAATATTTTTAACATCACTTATTTTATTTTTGTATTAATTGAATAAATATTACATAGATGTTTCATAAGAACTTAAGGTAATTATATAATTAATAAAAATTATAAATAAGTTTTAAATGTGAAAATAATTTCCTTCGAATCAAAATTGATATTTATATTCATTCATAACTTAGATTTTTCTCCATACAGGCACATATATATATTAAAAACTAAGAGAGTGATACTTTGAAACCATCTTTGCATAAAATATTATATATGTTATTTTCAATGAAAGTGTCCATTAAAAAATCAATTTCAAGACTAAGTTGATAAATTTATAATTTTCCTCATAAAATAAGAATTAGAATGAAAATTTATGGCCTTATCACTTAGTTTTATTATAGATTTACCCATTACTGAGTTGATAAACTTTACCATGATTACTACCCATATTGAAAGAAAATAAAAGTGACCTATTTACCAATGTTGTATATCATGATTCCATATAAATAATTCATTTTTTGGATTCAATTTATATATGTTTAAACAAATAATTTAATATTAAAATAAAAAATGCAATGAAAAACACTTTTTTCATAAAAATGAATTTTTATGTATAATTTTTTTTATTTTAAATTGTACTATAAATTTCATTAAAAAGAAAAATATTAGATTATTTTTAATTAAATGGAACTAATTAAATTTTAAAACTAATTAAAAATAGAAATTTTATTTTTAAATACTTTAAAAGAATATAATATTTTTAAAAAAAATTATTGTTTTCCAATATTCAGGGAAAAATCAAACTTTTCTGAAAAATATAAAAATTTCACCATAATATAATTTGATATTGTGATGTAAAAATGAGATCATTTTTATAAAAAAAAATTATAAATTTTTTCTTAAATTAATTATAGCATTTTCTCCAAAAATGAAATAAAAATCACTTTTTAAGAAAACATACTTTTGAAGAATAAAATGACTTCACTAAATATTCAGGGCTAACATCCTAAGTATTAATGAATAAATTTTTATTTAGTATAACATTTATATATATTTATATAATATTTTTAACCCCATTCATACTGGGAAATTTAATTTCAAGGGTGTAACTACAACATTTAAATAATAATATCTCAGGATCTCTTTAAGATTGGTGTTGCGTGCAGTATATGCTATTGAAAATTGTTTTCTTAATTTTAAAACATAGAGTGTTATATTCTCCCCCAATATTTAATAAATTTAATCCTCATAATTTTAAATTGTTCCTGATAATCAAGGGTTTTAAATTTGAAAATTTCTTTTTGTAATTCCTACATCGTAAAAAGGGTTAAAAATATCATCTTGAAAAGTGGTAAAAATTATGAAGTTTATTTAGAATAAAACATAACTAGGTTTTAAAATAGGATAAAATTAGTGGGAAGTTAAAATATTGACATGGAATAATATTAATTTCAATATATCATTGATCAATAAAAATTGAATGATCTTGGGAAAGATGATGACCACACAATATTAAACCAAAGTGGTGAGAAAAATACCTTCAATTCATCAGAAATAAAGGTAAATGTCAAATTTTTCTCTCAATATCCTTTTCCTAAAGTTGAAGGATCTTTTTATAATAAATATAGAGAACATGAGAAAATATATTTAATTTATTTCTCCCAATTTCATAAAAACAATATCATCCTTTGGTTGTGATTCGATCAATTTCCACTTCATCTATATCTATAATAATGAAGACAAATTTTTAATGTATGTAGAACTAAAATTAACTTCCAACAGATCATAAGACCCATAAAACAATGATAATTTATTCCTTATATATCTAGATATCATAAAAACCAAAATTTTTAGAACATTTCATCTAATATAGATAAATCATAATATGGTTAAACAATACATTAATCTCTAAAATCTCATCCAAAGTTCAACTTAAACAATTCCGTAACTGGTTAACCTTAGAAACCTTCTAAAATTAAAAAAAATTAAGTAATGTTACAAAATTTCCCAAAATAAACATTAAATTAATTCATCAAATATCATAAATTAGCTCTTAATTTTCACATACCAAATATGTGAATAATTTAGTCATATATTCTCCAAAAACATGGCAGTAACCTGAATTACCATAAAACCACAATAAAAACATAAATGCTTCCAAAATATTAAAAATTTATCATTACTTAAATAAAATAACATATTATCAAATATATTTTATAAATCATAAAATGTTGTAACTACATCAAAGATAACATAAACTAGTTTATCATTAAATCAATAAGCAATTCCAAGGCCGTCAATACTACCAAATTTACTATATCTATATCAATCATACTATTTCCCATGTAAACATAATTATCTCAACATCAGGAATATAATTCTTGAATTCTTATACATAAACAATTCAATATTTTTACTCTATTCTTAAACGATTATATAGGATTTGTCATTTTATTCTTTAATACCTTCTTCCTTTTATAAATCATTTGTAGTCTCTTCATCATCAATATAAAAAACTATACTGAAAAACATTTTTTAACATTTTATTGATATTTCCCCATAGGACATCAATTTAAATAATTCATATACTTTACACATTAATAATATTCAATGATTGATGATACCTTAGGGAAACCTTTATTCACATCCATTATGTTAACTGAACATTTCATTTTTCCTTAGAAATTACTTACTCTAGGTCCTTATTTTCCACACACAAAACATTTTTCCATTCCCCTTAGACATTTTATTGATTTATTATTCCCACATTCTCAACATGTATAAAGTTTAATCTTTTATACTCTATGATTTTCTTGTAACCCCATATTTCTATTGTTATAATTGTAATGGAACTCATATATTTTGAGTTTGTTAATAACATAATTGGATAGAATATTAGGGATAATCCCAAGGTATCACTTTCTATCTCCCATTTCAAATGGTTTATAATGATGATAATCATTCCATTATATTGGTAAAAAATTCCTTATGGTAACTTTGTTGTGTTTTTGGTAGATTTTTTTTGTTAAAAAAAGGTTCACAAGGTCATTTCCAGAGATATAGAGTGATTTTTTACAAGGTATGATGAATATAATGCAATAAAGTGGTATGGAAGCTCTGGATGTGTTATAGAAGATTACATGTACATGGATGCATGGTTTCCATGCTTTTTTTGAATTTGTTTGGGTCTAAAAATTATAGAATGACATAAGTTTTGAGAAAGTTTATTTTCTAGGGCTTCCTCGTGAAAATATAGAAAAGAAATCAAATTCAAAAAAATTGTGATTCATTAAATTTTGGTTTCATGAAGGTTTTGAGATTTTTTAAAGAAGGATTCACAAAATATAGTTGTGGTGAGACGTAAAGATATTAAGTTACACACTTATGAAAAGCTTCATGGACTGTAATGTTACAAGAAATATGGTTGAATAGTGAAGGAAATACATTAAGTTACATAAATATGAAAAGTTTCATGAATGGAATATTTCCTAGAATTTCATGACCAAAGGTATTTTCATGTACAAGAATAAAAATTCTCATTAAATAGAGGTGGTGAGCTTAAAATTTTCATGAAAGGGAGGAATTGTCTATGAATAGGTGGACACCCCCTCATTTTAAGAGAGTAATCCTTAATAAAAATACAAAGGATATAAATTTTTGATGGAATTTTTTGAAAAAATTCCTTTTTAAAAGGATTCATAAGAATATCAGTTTCACGAAGGACGAAATTTTCTTGAAAGATAGTGTTTCATGAACATTTACGAGTTTTTCAAAATCTTATAAATATTCACAAATGGTTGTCAGTTTTTTACAATGAAAAGTTTTGATATGGTTTGAAAAGTTTCTTTAATTACCTAGAAGTTACAAAAAATTTGAAATGGGATCTACAAAGTGTGTCTTACATGATTAACAAAGGATTGCCCAATAATTATACATCAATGTGGTATTCATAAATTTGATGAAATTAGAACTTAATAGTGAAAAAAATGTAGTGTAAAATATATTGATTAAAATGATCGATGAAATAATATTTTTAAATAATAATGAGTATAATTTAGTTGAGAGAGTAGTGATATGTCAAATTTTGATTGGTTGTAAACATGTAGGGATAGTGATTTCACTCCAAAATTTGAAAACAGTAGTATTCTTTAGTTGATTTAGTACATAGACACATTTCTTTTGTATAATCGTTAGGTGTATCCCTGTTTGAGTGAACCAAGTGAAATTTATTTGTATCATGAATGATTTCATTTATTCTCATACATTTATATAGAAAAAGGAGAGAAGAATGTTTTGTTTAATGATGAAACCAGATCTGAAGGGGTGGTGTTTTTAACATGACATGCCCTGATTAAACCTCCATCTCAGGGTATTTAACCTAGTTGAGTTAACAATTGGTATTAGAGGGAAAGTTTTAATGATTATTTCTCTCTCACTAGTTTCAACGGAGATTATTAATCACAAATGTATTATGATATTCTATGGAAACAATTTTTTATTGTGGAATAATTAGATGCAACACTACTTCCAATAATTAGGTAAGGAATTTTTTTTGGTTATGATGTATGGTTTCTATATTAGTGTGGATAGTGGAGTTTTATCAGAATTAGGCTTAAGTGAATTGAATATTGATTCTAAAGGAATTTATTCCTAAGGAGGATCATTATATTACAAAATCTATATAAAGGTTGTGTCTTGTAAATTAGTACATGTCATGTGATAAAAGCATCAAAATAAATATTAAGGTGATCAAAAATTCATATAATAAAAATTATAGGTTCTGTGGTACAAATATGAGGACCTAATAATTCACCCCAATGTGTATGTAAATGCATTTTTTGACTTAGTTAATGTTGTTGTGGAAGAAATTCATGGTCTCAGATAAATTATTGAAGATATAAATATCGTTAAGTTCATATTGAGGATATTCCCACCTCATTTTAATATGAAAGTCTCTATATTGAAATATAAAGATCCAAAGGAACTAAAATTAGATAGTTTTCATAATAATATTTTCACATATGAGATGATAAATAATAATAATGAATTTATGTAAACATTTATGTCCAAAGAGGTGGAATTCAAGGCCTTGAAGAAGCTCACTATTTAAGATGTACAAGAAGAATAAGTTATGGATGAGGTCATGTCATTCCTTTCCAAAAATCTATAAATAGTAAAAGGAAAGTCCAAAGGGATGCTTCCACTCACATTATTTCGATGTTTAATGTTTTTAAATTTCACAAAATGGTTCCTCAAAATGTTTCAATATAATAATTAAGGTGAATTAAAAATTCACATTAAGATATATTCAAACTATGTGAAAGGTATGAAAAATTTTAACATAAACCTATTTTAAAAGAATAATCATCTTTCACAAGAAAATGGTAGTTTAGAATAATTTTAGGTTGAAGGAATATATAACTATAAGGATCATGGATAAAATTATATGGTGGCAGTTGTAGGTTACTCCCAAAAAATGGAATAAAGAAAAAATAATGAAGGATAAGTGAATGGAAGGGTTGATATCCATACTGAATTAGAAGACATTCTTGAGGAAATAGATATTTGGAGTGAAAAAACAAAGAAATTCAATAGATTGGTTCATGATTCCAAACTCTATATGAAGTAGTAGGAAGAATAGAAGTATGATCTAATGGAATAAATTGAAAACCTTAAGTATTCAATTCTATAGAACTCAGAAAAGGATGTTGAGTACAATTTCAAAGTTAGAGAATATAAAAGAGTGGTTAATGTTTTGAGATCACATAAATGTATAGAGGAAATTAAAGAGGATGATGTCGAACTACAATGAAAATTAGTACATCATGAGATACTCTTCACTTTATGTATAACATTGGGAAATAAGATCACTCAATTGTAATAAAATATTGAAGTGGAGTATAGAGGTCCAAAAATATAGAATCAAATATCATATCTAAATGAAAAGGTTGGTATGGGGATTGATGTCAAATAGAAAACTATAAAGATTTATGTTAGACCATAAGTGACCAATCTGAGGTTAAATATCTATTTGATTATGATTTAGAATTAGATTATTTAGAGGTCCCAGGGGATTACTAGTAGTTCACTAATGATGTAAGAAAATAGAACTCAAATTTAGTGTTATAGTTGTGGGAAGATGGGAATTTCCCAAAATGTATGTTCCATATAAAAAAGGTATCAAGGGGAACAATAGAAGAAAAAGTGACCACATAGAGTTCAATATTTAAAGAATGATTTTGAAGGTCACTATTCCTAGTGTAGAGGATCCAGAAACAAGACCAAATATTTCTCCTCAATAATGAAAAGGAATGTACTGAAGCATACCCAAATTTGTCATAAGTTAGAGAACAAAGAATCTACAAATAATATGAAAATGAAAAATAGATTTATAGAACTACAAGATGAATTTTATCTATCATACTATGAGGAAGATCAATAATACTGGTTCACAATAGTCATGAAGTCAACAAAATGGATCAAAAAGAAAATTGATAAGAATTAAGTGATTTTAGAGAATTCCATTTAAGAATTATATTGTGATGGTGTATGGATCCTTGATAGTTGATAGACATCCTATATGATGGGTAATAAGGATATTATTATTGGTATAATATATGAGAAGGAAGGTTTTTTCATGTTTGGAAATGATGAAGGCCTAAAGATTATTAATTTGGGAAAATTCAAATATGGGGGAAAATATAGGAGAAATTTTATTATCTTGGTTTTCTATGGTCCCATTAAAAACATTCTAAGTGTTAGAAAATTATGTGACTTAGGTGATTCCATAATATTTACCAAGATGATTTGTATCTTCAAGAGAAATGATTGGATGATTTTTTTATAGGTAAAGTGTATGAAGTAGAATATTTACCTTGTGACTGTAGAAGAGGATATGTGCTTTATATCCAGAGAAAGAGAAAATTGATTGTGGAATAAATATCTTGTCCATCTATGAAAACCATCCCTAGAAGATATAGTCAAATGTGAAACATCTTGAGATCTACCTATGTTATCATGTGATCATACTCACATGTTTAATCCTTGTTAATAAGGGGATATTATCAGAAATAAATACAAGGAAAAAAGAAAAAAAGTAAACCAGGTCCCTTCAATTAGTGCATAAAGATGTGCGTAGACCTATATCATCAAGATACATTGATTTTAAGAGGTATTATGTTATTTTAATTGATTATTTTTGTATGATTGAATGGATATTTCCCATTTCCAAAAAGTTTTTTTTATAGTTCCATAAAAAAGATCAGAGGTAACATAACATTATTCTTGGACAAATTATTCGGATGTTTCAAACTGATAATGGTTACGAATTCACAAATATCCAAGTAGATAATTACCCTGATAAAAATGGGTTAAAAAAGCAAGTTTCAATGGTGATAAATCCTAAAACAATGGAGTGGTTGAGAGGATGAAGTTGATCATAAACAACATGAAAAAAATGATTATTGAAATGGATATACAAGAGAAATTATTGAAGGAATTTGTCTTGACATCGGTCAATATATCCAATAGGAATTTTTTTATTCTAAAGAAGAAAATACTCCATTTGAACTATAGTATGAATATTATCTAACATTGAAATACTTTCTAATATTTTAAAGTAATTGATTTATTCTTAATAAGTAAAAACCCATAAATTTTTAGTCTTGTGGAGATGAGGGGATATTCATTGGCTACTCATAAAATAGAAAATCATATAAATTCTTCAACAAGTGGTTGGGAAAGTGGTTAAAAGAAACTATGTCATTTTAGTAGAGAATAAACATAATATTCAACAACATAATGGATAGTTCCCTAATGATAGTGATGAGGAGTTAATAAACTCATGAGGAGTAGAAGTAGAAAATGATGATTTAGAAGTGGATATAGAATCTGAGAAGGATGATGTGAATTTTATATCTTCACATAATCCTAAGATTCATGTTAAAATTCATAGGAAAAAATCATTGGTGATTAGGTAGCACATGTTCAAACACATAGAATGAAGTCTTTACAGGAGGAATCCTTTCTATCTTAGATAAAGACAAAATGTTTTGAAGAAGCAGTTAGAAAAGACAACTCGGTTTAGTCTATGAATTAAGAGGTTAACCAAATTGAGAATAATCAATCATGGAATATTATTTCATTATTGGTAGATAATAATTTCATAAGTACCAAATGGGTATTTTAGAATAAATTAAATGAAAATAGATTAGTAATTCGAAATAAAGCATGACTAATGTGAAAGAGACACTCATAGGTCAACGTAATTGATGTTGATGAGTCATTTTAACATTTTGTAAGAATTGAGACTATTTTATTATTATTTCCCTAGTATTTCAATTAAAGTTTAATGTTTTTTAGATGGACATCAAGTTAGTATTTTAGAATGGAGTTTTAGAAGAATAAGTGTATATTTTAATGACCCAAAATTTTATTAATGATAATTCCTCTTGATCTAATTAAATGTCTTATTATGTAAAATAGTTATATAAAACATATTCAATTCCTTGGTTTTATGTTTTTGTATTTTAAAATACTGTTAATAATTTTTATCATTGATAATATAGACATTGAACAATGATCACATTATTAGTATAAATATAGGTCTTTAACAAATTCAATTTACTCAAAAAAAGGATGCGATGGAATCATTGAGTGGAATTGCTCCATATGAATCACATTTTTCAGATCTCGGAAAGGAGGTAGTGTCACTGGTATTCGCTTTTGATGAAACCCAAGACGATCTTCAATATGTTAATCTTGAACGGAACCGCTTATGGGATACGTGGAAGTTAATAGAGATTACCACCTGATCGATGTTATCCAAGCAGCCCCAAGAGTATGTCACCATCATACACCATACCCTTAGGTCTTATGAGAGTATTATAAAGGGTTATGTAACAAGACCCTAGCACTATGATTATGTGTATTATTTTTTTTGTAATTAACATACTTTATTTTTTATTAGTGTTTCTTTGTAAATGGTTTTGAAACCAAAAATAGTATTTTTAGTTAATATCTAGAATCCATTAAGAAATTTATTTTGACAAAATAATGGATTTTTTAATTCAATAATATTTTAATAAAATATTATTACTAAATAAATTTTTATTAAATATAAATGATCGTATAATTTCTATAATTACAATTGTAATATTTATTAAGGTTTGAAAGCTATTTTTATAAAAAACCCATGAATTTTTGAAAAATGTTGGTTTTTATATTAAAAGTGAAATTTCACATATTTAGAAAATTATTTATACAAAATTAATATTATTTTTGGATTGAGGATGTTGAAATTATCTAACGGTGAAATCTTTATAATATTTCGAGATAATCAAATTTTTGGGTAAAAATTAAATAGTGTATAAATATATAATGTGTTTTATGACATCATAATGACCCAATAGTGATGTAATAAAATAATATAAAAGGTATATTCGTAAAATATATGTTTTACCTTTAAAATAATGTGATTTTATATATTTTTTTGATTAATTTTACAAAGCCTTTTGGGACCCTCCAAGACTTATAAAATATTTTAACATTTTAAAATCATTTCCTTGAGAGTGTGACTCGCCTTTACATAATAAAGCCTAATATTTTATTATATTAGGGCATTGACCTTATAAAATAAAGTTTTTACTCCACTTTGAAAAAAACCATGGGCAAAAACCATGGTATGGTTTTTAGTTTTGATTAGATTAATGTGTAGTGTCCAAAACCAAAATAATAAAGAGTTCCATATCCTTTCCTCTATAAACCCAGTCAATCTCTCATTCCTCTCCACTCAAACCATTTTGACCTCGACCAAAATATTCCATCCTCTCTCTATAATCCTCCAAAGGCACCCTAATCTCCATAGAAGCCTCTATGAATCCTCTACCATGCCCTTGGGATCATACTTCCAAGTAAGGGACCCTCACTTTTCTTCCTTCCTTATTTATGCCCAAGTTTCCTTATATTGTTATGAAACTTTTATTTTCAATTAAAAATGTTGGGGTATAATTTATCCTCTCCCCTATACCACCCTCCTTATGTTTTAATGATTATAGACCAATTTCTCTCTCATGAATTCTTCCCATGTACACCTGTTACAATACCGAAATTCCGTAAGGGGTTTCTCTCTCCCCATTTACATTCAAGAGATTATTTTATATTATGCATCTAAATCTCATTAAATGTGTTGGGATATTATGTTCCATGACCCCCTTATTTTTAATTTCAGTTATAAATGATGAGGTTCCCCTTTATCTCTCATAAACCCATTTTAGGATATCTATTTGATGTTGTTAGGATGCCAAAGTTACACCAAAATTTCCCTGGCCAAAATCATTGTGTAAGTGAATAACATACTCATTTCTATATCAAGGGTATTCAAATTTATGCACATGTACTTGTTTATTGATTTATTAAATTAATTTATTCCACATATCTTATTCTTGGATTAAATTATTATGTTTAATGAATCCATGTTGTATGATCTTTGTGGAACACTTATGCATGAAATGCAGTGATTAAGAAGGGTTCCCCTGATAGCGCTCCAATGCATTGGGTAAAGAATAATATCATGATACGTCATGTGAAATGAGGGTTGAATCATGCTAATTTAATTGAAATGAGGGGTTAGTCATTATAATTCAAGTGAAATGATGGTTTACTCATTCTTTATGTGCAATGAGCCTTGGATCATTCTAATGTCATGTTAAATGTTGTTGCCACATCTCCATGTTATGATAATCATGTTATATCATGCCTTTATGTTCATGTTTCTATTATGATCAATTAATATGACTATTTCCTAACATGTATTTTATTCTTAATTTTATTCCTTGTTTACTCCCTTACTAGTCTTTATAGAACACCCTTTTCTTATGTATATCCTCAAGTTATCCCATGCAATGCTAAGTAAAAAAGGAATGTTGTGGTCATGTAAAATAATTTTTCAATAAAGATATTGTATTTTATGTATTATGTTGTCATGTAATGTTCCTAATTTCCCAGTACACTAGACATATCGATCCTCATATTTTCTTAAGTGCATGTTTATGTAATAAATTATGTTTAAGTGTGTAATAAAGAGCAGGGTTGTTAAAGTTGGTATCAAAGGATAGTTTTAGTTATTTTTGGGATTAGAATTAGAAAAAGATAGTGAAAGACTTAGGGATAATACTAAGTATAATAAATACAGCCCTAATTTTTTTTGATAATAGAGTAAGTGGTTTATCAAGAAAATACATCCATGTTTGGATACGAACAAGTAGAGGTGGCTCTGGCACATATGTATCTAGGGGTAAAACTCCAAAACACCTCTTTGAGCTAGACTCGAATGTAAACTAGTGCACAACAATGGGACTTTCTTCACTCTTATTTCAACACTATTAGGGTATATTCTTTGGTAAATTCATAAGATTAGTATGAACCATTATTGAGGGAATAAACAAATTCATCTCAGAATATATGTTGGGAAGTATATCATGGATAACATTGATAGAAGCCTATAAATTCATAAGATAAGGAAATAAATGTAATTTATAAGTTATCCATTTTTTTATTTAGATTCCCCTTTATGTGTTTCCCCTAACTTTCCTTTTATTCTAGCCAATGGCCGGTAATAGGAGGACTCGGGTTAAAAATCGATGCGAAGATCGATGTGATGACTATTCTAATGAGATGCCCAATCTGATGGGAGTGGGAATCACAAAAATTGTAACGATATTCTCTCATTTAACTCATGTTTTGAATATAAACATGGGTTAAGAGGATAATCCACCCCCCTAATAAAGAACGAGCCTCAATTGAGAGATTCACGAGACAAAGGCCTCCTACTTTTAATGGATCATCTGATCCCTCAATCACCGAACAATGTATTGACTCTATTGAAAAGATATTCTCCATCATTAAATGTTATGAAAAAAATAATTTTATTATGGATGCTTATCATATGGAGGGTGAATATTATCAATGGTAGACATTGAACAAAAATATGAATCCTAAGGAAGACATTGAGGCGTTGGAATGGAAGTATTTCTAGATAATGTTTTTTGATAAATATTTTACTCTCACCCTCCGACTTAAGATGGAAATGGACTTCCTTTCCCTCCAGAAAAAATATGACGAATCCATCAGTGCATATGAGGAAAAATTTACAAGGCCTTCATGATACGCCTCCATCTTTGGTGTTACCCCTGAATTCAAGGTTGACTGCTTCTTTTGTAGGATAAAACCTAGCCTACGGAAAGCCCTAGTGATCTGTGAATTCAATAACTATGAGGAAATTATCTAATGTGACCTCAAAGTAAAAAATATAAATCGACGAATATCATTGGTATCATGGGGATAAGAACTAAAAATTGGACTTTAATTCTGGAAAAGAAATTATAGCACCTCGGTTTCCAAAGGTGAGGAAAGAAGCACCCCGAAAACTGCATGAAGGGTATGAGGAAATGCTTTTGGCATTGAAGAGAAGGGAAACTGGCCATTAATTATCAGTAAGAAAAACACACTACTATGATAGAGGATAAGAACACTCTGTTTAACCCTCAACGCATTGTTCATTGCTTCAAATGAAAAGATCCAGGGAACTTTGAAAACCAATTCCCTAAGTTATGGGTTTTTAGAGGCAACCAAATAACTCAAAGGAAGGGTGATATTTTTACATCACTACCAATGGAGAAAACCCTGAAAATGAAGATGTGATAGGTATGCTATTTATTCATTCAAAAATAGAGAATTTACTTTTTTATTCTGGTTAAATTCATTCTTTTATATCCCAAAACTTTAGTAGAACAATCCCAACACCACCACAAATCATGGAAGTAGTGGTGTTAGTGAGAAATTCAAATGGGTCAATAATTTAATCCCATGAATATAACTCCTCCCCTATCACAATTTTTGGAATGAAATTCCCAGAAAATGTCATCATACTCCCTATGGTGAAATTTGATGCAATTATTGGCATGGATTGTCTTTACATATATAGAGCCAACATAAATTTATGTAAGGTTGAAATTACTCTCCATGTGATGAATCAACTCATAATTATGTACATGTTCAAGGATGAGGATGAATATTCTTTACCACCATCATACCAAGCATGGATATTACTACCCTATATGAAAGCATATCTTTATCATGTGATTAAGTCAAAGGAAGAAATAATCCTTGAATAAATGCCTATTATGAAGGAATTTTTTGAAGTGTTTCCCAAGGAATTATCTGGCCTTCCTACTAGAAGAGATGTTGAATTATCAATTGATCTTATACCTTGGGAATTGCCAATATCCAAGAATCTGTATAGAATGGCTATTGTGAAGCTTGAGGAGCTAAAGAAACAACTACATGAGAACTTGGATAAAGGTTTTATATTCCCAAGTGCTTCACCATGGGGTTCACTAGTCCTCTTCGTCAAAAATAAGGATGGGTCAATGCGCCTTTGCATTGATTATCTTGAGATCAACAAAATCATGATAAATAACATGTATTCTCTACCACGAATTTATGACTTGTTAGATCAACTATGTGGAGAACAGTACTTCTCTAAGATAGATATGTGGTCGGGATATTACCATGTAAGGGTGAAGAAGGATGATATCCCCAAGACTGCTTGTTGTACAAGGTACGAACACTATGAATTTATAGTAATGCCTTTTAGACTCACTAATTCTCTAGAAATATTCATGTACTTGATTAATAATTTCTTTAGCGATTACCTTGACAAATTTGGGGTAGTCTTCATAGACTATTTTATAATACACTCCAAAACCAAGGAGTATCATGAGGAGAATATAAGAACTGTACTAGAGATATTGAGAAAGAATAATCTCTATGAAAAGTACAAAAAGTGTGAGTTCTGGTTGAATGAAGTCTCATTCTTGGGTTATATCATCACAAGAAATGGGATATATGTGGATCCATCCAAGACAAATGAAATTGATGGATGGTTGAGGCCAACATCTATGACAGATATCCATAGCTTCCTTGGGTTATGTGGATATTATATCCAATTTGTGACAAATTTATCACAACTGTCAAACCCTCTTAACAATATAACATGGAAGGGAGTAAAGTTTTCATGTAGTGATGAATGTGAAGATAGCTTCAAGAAGTTGAAAATGAGGCTTATCACTACACCCATTCCCACACTACCCATGAGTAAAGAAATTTCTGTGGTATTATGTGATGCTTTGAAGAAGGTCATGGGATGTGTGTTGATGAAAAATGACAATGTCATTGTCTATACTTCAAGGAAATTGAATGTTCATGATAAAAAATACCCAACACATAAACTGGAGTTGGCTGCAGTAATCTTCGCTTTAAGAATTTGGTGACATTATCTCTTTGGGGAGAAGTGCGAAATATATATGGATCACAAAAGTCTCAAGTATATATTCACATATAAAGAGCTAAATATGCACTAATAAAGATGGTTAGATCTGATCAAAGACTATGACTGCTCAATCCATTACCACCCTGGGAAGGTGAACAAGGTAGAGGATGCTCTAAGTAGAAAGGACCCAAAGATTCTGTCGTTGATGAGAATTGAGAAGGATACAATCATCTTAGATTTGATGATGATGGAAATGAGAATCATAAAGAAGGTTACATCATCAATCCTTTCATAAATGATTGCTCAACTCTCTCTTTAAGAAAGGTTAAAGGATACTCAATGGGATGATGTGGGAATTAAAAAGAAAGTGGAAACCATCAAAAAATGGAAATCCTTAGAGTTCAATGTTAACAAAGAAGTAATTATGAGATTTAGGTCAAGACTATGTGTTCCATCAAGTAAAGAGTCAAAGAAAGAACTTTTGGAAGATACACATAGTTAAAATTTCTCCATTCACCAAGGAAACACAAAGATATATCATGATCTATGATAGAATTATTGTTGACATAACATGAATAAGGATATCTCTAAGTATACATAAAAGTACATGGTATGTCATCATGTGAAGGATGAGAGGTAGAAGTCTAAGGGGATGATGCAACCATTTCCCATACTAACATAGAAATAGGAGAACATCACCATGGACTTTTTCACTAGAATTCCAAAGACATCCAAAGGAAATAATTATATATGGGTTTTTGTGGATCATCTTGCAAATATTTCACACTTAATTTCAATTTGATAGGAGCTCTCATTGGATCAACTAGCACAGATATACATCAGAGAAGTGGTAAGGCTGCATGGAGTACCATTATCGATTGTATCAGATTAAGATCCAAGATTCACCTCAATGTTCTGGAAGAGTCTCCAACACGCTCTAAATACTAATCTGAACTTATGTACAACTTATCATCCTCAAACTGATGTCCAGTCTGAGCGGACTATCCAAACACTTGAGGACATGTTGAGAAAATGCTCAATGAACTTCAAAGGATGATGGGATCAACATATTCTTCTGGTTGAGTTCTCTTACAATAATAGTTTCCAATCAAGCATCCAAATGGATCCTTGTGAATCCCTTTATGGGAATAGGTGCAGAATACCCGCATGTTGGGATAAAGTTGGGGAGAGAAACTCTGAGGTCTAAAAATGGTTGAGGAAATGGTGGGGAAGATTAATACCATCCAACATCACATTAAAGCTTCTCAAATTCGACAAAATATCTATGCTAATAATCGTTGATGACACCTATAGTTTGATATTGAAGATATGGTATTCCTCTAAATATCATCATGGAAGATAGTTATGAGATTTGGGAAGAAGGAAAAGCTTGATCCAAGGTACATCGGCCCTTTTGAGATACTTGATCACATTGGAGCAGTGGCCTATCAACTAGAACTCCCACCGAACCTATCTCAAGTACATGATGTATTCCATGTATCACTCTTGAGGAAGTATATATTAGAACCATCAGATGTACTCAATCCAGAGGTGGTACCATTGAATAATGACCTCTCCTATGAATAGAATTTGGTGAAGATCTTAGATTGTAGGGAAAAAGATTGAAAAAATAAGACAATTCTCATCATCAAAGTGTTGTGGAGAAATCACATGTTTTAAGAAGAAACATGGGAATCAGAGGAAGTGATGAAGCATAGTTACCCTCACTTGTTTTAGTGTTATAAAAGAAAATTTTGAGGATGAAATTTCTTAAGGTGGGAAGATGGTAATGACTCAAACTTTTATTAATGAATATTACTCTTGATCTAATAAAATGTATTATTATGTAAAATAGTAATATAAAACATATACACTTCCTTGGTTTTATGTTTATGGATTATAAAATATCATTAATAATTTTTACCATTTCTAATATATACATTGAATAGTGATCACGTGATTAGTATAAATATTGGGATTTAACAAATCCAATTTACTCAGAAAAAGGAAGCAATGGCCTCATCAAGTATAATTGATCCATACGAAGCCCATTTTTCGGATCTTGGAAAGGGGGTAGTGTCATTTCTATTCTCTCTTAACCAATCCCAATCCGATCTTCAGCACATTAATCTTGAACAGAACCACCTATGAGAGAAGTGGAAGTTAATAGAGATTACCACCCGAGCGATGTTTTCCGAGATGCCCCAAAAGTCTGTCACCATTGCACACCTTACCCTTACGTCTTGTGTGGGTTTCATAAGGGGTTATGTAACAAGACCCTAGCACTATGATTATATGCATTATTTTTTATAAAGAATATGCATTATTTTTATTATTTTTACTTTGTAAATGGTTTTAAAGCACAAATAGTATTTTTAGTTAATATTTAAATTCAATTAAGAAATCTATTTTGATGAATTAATGGATTTTTTATTTAAATAATATTTTAATAAAATATTATCAATAAAATAATTTTTATTTAATATAAATGATCATATAATTTTTATGAATACAATTATAAGTTTTATTAAGGATTGAAATCTGTTTTTGCCAAAACTCATGAATTTTCGATAAATGTAGTTTTTTATTTTAAAATTAAAAAGTCCCATATTTATAAAATTATTTAGATAAAATTAATATTATTTTTGGATTCAATATGTCAAAATTATCTAACAGTAAATTTTTCATAATTTTCTAAGACAGTTGAATTTTTGGGTAAAAATTAAATACCATTTAAATATATAATTTGTTTTATGACATCATAATGACCCAATAGTGATGTAATAAAATAATATAAAAGTTTTATTCAGAAAATCTATATTTTAACTTTATAATAATGTGATTTTATATTTTTTTGATTAATTTTACAATGCCTTAGTGTAACCTCCAAGGCTTATAAAATATTTTGTCATTTTAAAATGATTTTTTAGAGTGTGACTCACCTCCACATAAGAAAAACTAATATTTTTTTATATTCATAAATTTCCCTTATAAAATAATGTTTTCCAATAATTTTTTTTTAAAAACATGAGATGGTTTGTGCTTTTGATTAGTTTAATGTGTAGTGTCCAAAACCTAAATAATAAAGAATACCATCTCCTTTCCAATATAAACCCACTCAATCTCTCAATCCTCTTCACTAAAACCATTTAAAGCTCGACCAAAATCTTCCCTCATCATTGTAGAATCCTCCAAAGGTGCCCCAAGTTCCCAATAAGCCTCTCTCAAGCCCCTCCCATGCCCTTGGGATCACAATTCCAAGTAAGGTATCCTCACTTTCATTCCTTCCTTATTTATGTCCAAGTTTCCTTATATTGTTATTCCCCTTTTATTTTTAATTAAAAATGTTGGGGTATGATTTATCACCTCCCCTATACATCCCTAATTATTTTTTAATGATTAGAGATACTTTTATCTCTCTTCAATTCCTCTCATGTACACCTATTAACATGCCGAAGTTCTGTAGGGGATTTCTCTCTCCTCGTTTACATTTAAGAAATTATTTTATATCATGCATCTAAATTCCATTACATATGTTAGGATATTACGTTCCATGACCCCATTAAATTCTATTTCATGTATGAATTATGAGATACCCCTTTCTCTCTCATCAAACCATTTTATGATTTCTATTTGACGTAGTTATGCTGCCAAAGATACACAAAAATTTCCCATACCAAAATCATCATGTAGGTGAATACCATGCCAATTTATCTATCAAGGGTATTGAAATTTATGCACATATAATTTTTTATTGAGGAATTAAATTTATGTATTCCACATCTCTTATTCTTGGAATAAATTATGATGTTTAATGAATCTATGTTGTATGATCTATTTAGCACAATTATGCATGAAATGTTATGAGTAAGAAGGGTGCACCCTGATAGCACTCCAATGAATTGGGTAAAGAATAGTATCATGATAAGTCATGTGAAATGAGTGTTGGCTCATTCTAATTCAAGTGCAATGAGGGTTTAGTAATTCTAATTCAAGTGCAATGAGTGTTTACTCATGCTCCATGTGCAATGAGCCTTGGCTCATTCTAATATCATGTTAAATATTGTTGCCACATATACATGCTATGATAATCATGATATTTCATGAATTTATGTTCATGTATCTCTTATGATCCATTAATATGACTATTTCCTAAAATGTATTTCATTTTTCATGTTATGCCTTTTTTACTCCATTATTGGGCTTTATAGATCACCCTTTTCTTATGTATATCCTCGGGTTATCCCATGCAATGATAAGTAAAAAATGAATTTTGTGGTCATGTAAAAGAAGTTTTAAATAAAGATGTTGTATTTTATATATTATGTTGTCATATAATGTTCCTAATTTCCCAAGAAACTGGACCTATCTATCCTTGGAGTTGTATTAAGTGCATGTTAATGTAATAAATCATGGTTATGTGTGTAATAAAAAGCATGGTTGTTATATATATCGATTATCTTGATGGATTTCTCATTCATAAAAATGTGAATAGTGTTTTTAGTTGAGGAAGAAACTATATGGGTTGAATTAATCATTGAGAGCATGGTATTCAAGGCTTGATCAATTTTTGAAGAAGAAAAACTTTAATTATGGTGGAGTTAATTACAATATCTATGTCAATAATGATAGTATTCAAAGTCCAATGGTTCTATTATATGTGAATACATAACATTTGGTGGATCAGATGAAGTGGAGTGAAAATAGTTCACAAAATCCATGAAAAGCGAGTTTCAATGGTAAAATATTTTTGAAATAACCTTTTTCCTTAGTTTGTAGGTGATACAAGGATGGAATGGCACATTAATTTTTCAAACCAAATATACCAAGTTGGTTTTTAAAATATTTGGAATGGATAATTTTTAGGAGATTATGAATACAATGGATACCCAGATGAAACTATCAAAATATGTTGAAGGAAAAGAAGGAAATATCATATAATACTGGAAGATCATTGGTAGTTTGGTGTACATAATATTGACAAACCCCTATATTATTTTTCACACATTCCAAGTAGTATGGTATCAAAGTAATCCCAAGTAAATCCATTTAATTACAGAGAAAACAATAATTCAGTATATCAAGGACATGGTGGGTTTTAGTTTCCTATACAATAAAAAAATCTACAAGAGTTATTGGGAAATAAAAATGTAGATTAGGCTGGTTCAAAAGATGATAGAAAATTAACATCATGTAGTATATTATACCTTAGAGGATTTTTTGTTTCTTGTATAAGGAATAAAAAATACTACTTTTCATTGGGTATTATAGAAGCTAAATATATTGTGTCTACTCAACCTTGCATGTAGTTATTATGGATCAAGCAGTAGCTTCAAGATTTGAGAGTTGGAGTGATGTATCTGATCATAATCCATTATGATTATTCCTATAATATAAATCTTATAAAAAATAAATACATCAATAATATAAAAGGTAAATTAAAATCAAGTATCATTTTATCAAGGATATAGTGGAGCATGCACATATTAAGTTGTATTATGTTCCCACAAAACTATTGGTTACAGAAATTTTGATAAATTCATTACACAAATAAGCGTTTAAATGTCATTTACATGCTATTACAGTTCAGTCGACTCCCCACACTTGAAGAAGTGTGGTTATGGGATCCCATCTCTAAGAGGTATGGTGTCTTTTCCCTTATATATTGATATGTGCTCTTTATAATATTGCATCCACTAATGAGTAACCATTGGGTACATTGAAAAGGGGGGGAGAAAATATATTGACCAAGGCAAGGGGATAAGTTGATATGAGGAGCATAAAATTATGGGGATTTTAAATTGAGTGATGCTAAATATGATCGATCAAAGGTAATATATCACAAAAGATGGGGTTTATGGTGATAATAGTATTCTATTTTTTGAATGAAGTGATTCATTGATTAACTTTTCATACTTCTATTATTTATTAGGAAGATCATGGATTATGTTATATTAGAGTGTTTGTTGAGTAAATATATTATTGCTATAGAGAATCATAAGAATCAAATTTTGGGAGAATATGGAGGAATCTTTAAGGTTTTATTAAATGGTAATGGGTTTTCAGTAAAACCCTAGGGGGAGATTGTTTAGAAGAATCTATTAAGGTAACATTTTACTTTTTTTGGGTAGATTGTGTTTGTGGAAAAATTAGGCTAATAAGATCATTTGTGGATATACAGGGTGATTTTTTACATGGTATATTGATAAATATTAATAACAGTGGTGTGGAAGCTCTGGAAGTAGAACATGAAATTATCTATTCAAGGTGGAACCATTTCCCAATGTTTTCCAAAAATTTGGGTCCAAAATTTGGAGGATGGTATAAGTTTTTAGAAAGTTTTTTCTAGGAATTCCCCATGAAAATATGGAAAAGTAACAAAATTTACAAAAAAATGGTGTTTCGTGAAGGATAGGAGATTCATGAAAGATGGTTGAGGCATGAAGGAAAAATATTAAGTTATGTGATTATGAGAATTTTCATTAACAAGAATGTTTTTTGAAATATGGAAAAGATAGAAATAAAATATGTCAAGTTACATGATTATGATAAGTTTCATGAAAAAATAATTTACCTAATGTTTTTCAAACAAAGGGAGTTTTGAGAACAAAAATGGGGAGTTTTTCAAAAAGGAGGTGGAAAGCTTGATTGTTTTGTAAAGGAGAGGAAACCACTTTAAATAACTACACACCCCCTAATTTTAAGAGAGTTAGTGTTAATAAAAATCAGAATGCTCTGAATTTGTGATGGAATTTTGTAAAATATTTCAATATGTGAAGGATTAAAAATAATATCAGTTTTTAAGTATGTTTTGTGAAAGAGAATGTTTCACAAATAGTTGGGATTTTCTCATAATATTAGGTTGTTTCATGAAAAGTTGTGAGTCTCATGAAAGGGAAAGTTTCATGAAGGTTTGAAAATTTACATGAAGAATTGGTTAATTTCATGAAAGTTGAGAAAGTTGTTTCACTAAATTGAATCTTACACGAATCAGAAGGGATTGCCTAGTAATTTTCAGTAAATTAGTATTCATAATATGGATAAAAGTGGAACTTAATGATGCAGAAAATGAGCTGTAAGCTATACTGATTCAAAAGATCAATAGAAGATTTTTCAAAAGGAGTAGTGAGCACACTCTAGTTGAGAGAGAAGTGAGATTTAAAATTGTGAATGTTTATAAACCATGAGGGGCAGTGAGTTCGCTCAGAACTTTTTAAACAAAATTTTACTTTAGTTAATTTTTTACATAGGTACATTTCTTTTTTATGCTTCTTGTATGTATCCAAGTGTGGTTGAATCATGTTAAATTGACGTCTCTCATGCATTATTTCATTTCTTCTCATAACTAGCTTTGGTAAAGGGAGAGATGAATTTTTTATTTAAAGATGAACCAATATATGATCGGGAAACAATTTTAACATGTCAACCCTAATTCACCCCCTCGGGGTATTTAGTCTCATTGATATGACACACTTTCCATCACATTCAGTGTTAACACCAATCCTCTAGGTCTGAACTATTGAATAAAACCAAAAATTAATGTGTTAGAAACACTAATAATATTGAGGTATCATGTAATCATGAAAAATTATTCATATGATTTTTAAATCATGATAGATTGTTTTAAATCTATGATAACATAGGTTTAACCTAGGTCATACATGGTCATCAATATTCAAACCCATCCTAATGGTTTGAAAATAAAATATTAATTAACACAATAATATCTCTTAAGAGTTTTGAAACTAGTGTATGCACAATAATAATGGATGATATATACTCTACTGACTCTTTTTGGGGTTTTAACCATAGATTAATCTTTTTTAAGACCATTTCCACTTGTAGTATCCAAATAGATATGTTATTTCTATGAAAATCACATAATCTATTCCTGACCAAATCATTAGGATTATATCATATACTAAAAAATATCCCTAATGTTTTCTCCAAAGTTTTCTAAACCTAATATCTAATGAATGACAAAATCTTTCCATTGATATCAACTATAGTGACCCATGATTTTTTACACAAATAATACTTCATTAGAGATGAATATTCAATGAATTTCATAAATACATGCTTGAGAATCATAAAGGATTAGTGTATTTATAGACTTGATACAAAATATTATATTTGATGAAAGATATTCAACATATCCCATAAATATATTCCCACATAGTACTCTTCTTAAAAATACCATTACTTAAAGCATTCTTCCTAACATAGGGAAAGTAAACATAATAAAGAGTGAGCTCATAATCTAATGAAGGGTAAAAAATGGCGATATGAATGATAACCTAATAATAACATGATCATAAGGGTATATGAATATGATCATAATATTTGAAAACCATACCCTACATAAAATAGATCATAATCCTGTGTCATGGTATAAATACTAGAAGTTTATAAGACGTGAATCATAAATTAAATAAATGATCATGAGATATGAGATCATAACATATGCATTTGAATGTGGAAAAAACATAATCTTATAACTTTTTGAAAATGTATGAATAGAAGTATGTTCACTCATTATGTTAAGAACATGAAATCACACACTTACATAAAATTACGGACATGAAATCATATCCATGCATAATGAAATGGATATGAAAATAAAGTCCATGCATAACCTTATAGACATGAAAACCAATTCCATGTATAATCTTATGGACATTAAATTTAGGTCCACACATAAACTTGTGAAAATGAAATCATATTTACACATAACATGTTTACCTAATGAGTTATCCATCTTTTACCAATGCAATTGAGGGATTGAATGTAACCAGCCAACAAAAAATCATAATTCATTCATATAAATTACAAAAGATCATAAAATATAACATTATAACATAACCTAGGGAAAATAAATGAGATTAATAAAAATATCCTCATCATAATCATAAAACACCAAGATAAAGAATAAGGTTGGTATCATTGGATCATATCCCCATCATATAAAAAATAAAATCAATTAATGTTATCATACATGAAAAATTCTTTTAATATACCGCTATAAAATTTCTTCATGAAAATATCCTTTTCACTTTGAAATAACCTTCTTAAAAAATTATATTTCCCAAATATTGAGGAACAATTTTTCTTGAAAAATAATATTGGAAAATTTTAATTGAATATTCAAAGGATTGATAGACCAATACAATGGGAAAATCTTTTAAAGATACATACTTTAAAATAAAACATAACTTTCACACTTTTGTACATTTAGTTAAAAAGTTCCTCATTCAATAAAAGAAAATAAGATTCATTTTAAAAAAATTGTAAAAATTCAAACATGTGTAAAAATAAAATTAATAATTGTTGGGTAATAGTAAAAACCTTCTTGAAAACATCTTTAGAAAACATATATATGGTAGAAAATAGTTTTTCAACTGAAGAGAGAAATAAATTCGATATTACTTGAAATCATATTTTCGGTCTATTTAGAACTTATTGTGAGGAAAATGAAAGTAAAACATGTATTATCATGGAATAACAAAATAATAACAAATGGAATGTGTGTCTTGTTTGGTATATAACAATATTTCATCATTTGAAACATAATAATAAACAATCGCGATAAATAATGAGATTGTAACATAAAACCCTTACCGCTTTGATAACATTTGAATCGTAAGACTTATGAAAGAAATTAACATAGATTAATATTTAAATCCTCATAAAATACATTCATGGGAATTATATAAACCAGATAAAATAAACATGTGGTGAATATGACATGTGTATCACAGAAATAAAAGTAAGACACATATCCCTTACCTCGAGTATGATTTGCTTTGAAAGTCTTTAACTTCATATAAAATAAATTTAAACTTATTTTAATTATACACCAGAATCATGTATACGATTATTATATCACATATATTCATTATATATATAGAGTCTTACATAAACATATATATATAATAATGACGGAAAGAATTCATAGATAGAACATGCCATATGTATGCATGAATGATGTTTTTACTTTTTGACATATAGAATGAAAGAAAGGTAAATATTAATTCACCATTAAATAATAATTAATATATCATATAAATAATATATATTACATAAATATATCCTTATTTCCATCCATGTATAATATAAATGAAAAAACAATCATGTCGTTTCTTGGAGGTGATAGTCCATAAGTACGCATGAGCGATGTTATCGATTTTCCAACATATTAAATGTTAAGAAGATAGATATGATATTGTCATTAAAGAATCATAATTATGTCATAAATAGCATATATAAACATAAAACCATAATAATAACCATTTATAAAATATGGTTATGAAAAATGAATTGTATCACTATGTGGAGAAGGTAAGTCGTACAAACTCATAAGCGACAATTTCAATTTGCATTTCATGGGAAAGAGGGGTTATAATGGTGATTTTATAATCATAATAACATTATAGAATATTTGGGATAAAAAATTATTATTTTATGATATATACGATATATTTATAGGATATAAATATGAATTAAGAAAAAAAGTGATCGGTTAAGGCGATTTCTACTTCTTTGAAAGAACTCCTTTCAATCTCCTCTTTAGGATCCTAAGGTCCGTATTTTTGGAATAAAAGGAAATATATAATGCGTATAATGAATATTATAAGTGAGTTTTATAGGGTATGGTAAATGTATATGGATTTATGTGTTGTAAAGAAGTCGAAGGAGGGGTGTCCTTTTATAATTGTGGTGAGGGGCACTTCTGGAATTTCTTAAATGATTCAATTACAATAAAGAAATTATCAAGAAAAACACTTCCAAATGGACATGTATACAAATATAAGATAGGATATGGATTAAGTATCATCATAAAAATAAAATCTAGATTGCTTTAAGTGGTATTTTTAACCATATATTTTTATTTAACCCCTAAGTTAACATATTTTAACCTTACCTCCAATAACAACTTTTTCACTTCTAAGGGCTTATAAATTTACTTATAAGGTAGAAATTGGATCATAAATGGGATTGCAAGTACATATTAAAGTATATATTATCCCCATTTTCTCCGTTCAAGATTAATGTTTTTTTATATAATTTAATAAAATATTATTTTGATAAAATGTCTTTAATGTCAATTTTGACACTATTCATTTAATTTGACTTAAAAGACCAAAATAAAAAGTTATAATTGGAATATAATAATTTAAATAAAAAAAATATTTAATAATTATATATATAATTCATGTATCACTATAAATCACTCAAATTATATTACTTTTAATATTTTTTAAATCATTTATTTTATTTTCCTATTAAATGAAGAAATGTTGTGTCGATGTTACATAAGAATTTAAGGTAAATAAATAGTTTATAAAAATTAAAAATAAATTTAAATCATTAAAATTATTTAATTATTATAAAAATAGAAATTTATATTCATTCATAACTTTCTTGTTTCCCTATGTGGACACATATAAGATATTTAAAACTAAGAGAGTGATACTTTTTAACTTTCTTTACATTAAATATTATATTGCCAATTTTCCCAAGAAAGGGTATATTAAACAAATAATTTTAGAGCCTAATGTGATAAGGGTATAATTTAATTCATCCAATAATAAATAGGATGAAAAATTAGGACCTTGTAAAATAGTTTTATCCTAGATTAACCCAATTTACCCTTTACTGAGGTGATAAATTTTACTACGGTTACTATTCATATTGACCAAATATAAAAGTTAATTATTTACCAAATTTGGACCTCCTGATTCCAAATATGGAATCTATTTTTAAGGATTAAAATTTTATAAGTGTAATATATTTATTTAATATTGAAATGAAAAATTCAACAAAAAAATCGGAAAAAAGTCATTTTAAGTATAAAAATGTTTTGATAAAAAATAGAAGTATAAATTTAATTACAAACACTATAATTATATTATGTTTATTTAAAAGTAAATAATTATATTTTGAAACTAATCCAAAAAAAATTAAATACTTTAAATTAAAATACTGTTTTTAATAAAAAAATATTCTTCACTATTCAGTGAGAAATCAAACCTTTCATAAAAAAATAAATTTATTTACCATAAGCTAATTCTGATATGATTATTTCCAAAATGATATAATTTCTATAGAATAAAAATTATAAAAGTTCTATAAATTAAATATAATATTTTCTCACAACACTCAATATAAATCATTTTTTAAGAAAACATATATTTAATGAATAAAATAAATTTACTAAAAATTGAGTTCTTACTTAATATCTTTTAATCAATAAATTTTTATTGATTAGTACCTCTAAATATTTCATAATGTGGTCAATCTTATTTATAACATCAAATTTAGTGCCTAGGTTACAACATAACATTTAAATAATAATTTTTCATGGTTTGTTTAAGCTTAGTGTTGTGTGCCATATATACTATTAAACTAAGTGTTCACCATTTAAAATCGTACGGTGTTACAAAATTAATGAATTAAATGGGATTTGGAAAGAAATTCTGATTTATAGGTCTCTAGATATCATTGATGTTGGTATATCTATGTTATCATCTAAATAGTTGGAGGAAAATCTAGTTATATATGAGACTGATAAGTTGGTTGACTAAAAATAATTTCACATTTATAGTTACATGACTTGAGACTTAAGTAAACCTTTGGCAGGGATTGAGGATTAATTTTTTACATAGAGAGTGAAATTTAATTGGGCTAAATGGAGTTGAATGTTGATGAATTTTTAAAATTAGGGGATAGTAAGGGGAAAAAGTCTGTGGGTGAAAGATTATCTATTAACTATAGAGGAAATGGTCCCCTTTATAAATGTTATAGTTCTCTTAAGCATGGAATACAATTCCCAGTTGAATTTTCTTCTTCCAAAGGAAAAGTGGTGTCCAATAGTTATTGGAAATAAGTTTGGAAAGAATTCAAAAATGACTCTTCCAAGTTCAATATATTGAAAGAGGACAATTCTACTTCTATTTAGGTTTCTAATTCTGATATAGGGATATCTATGTTCATTGGAGGTAAGGTTAAAAAAATGTAAAATTCAATTTAGAAGGTAGGGAACATGGAACTGATTATTTCTCAGGTCGAACATGTTAGGGACAAGGTTCTCAATAAATCTGGATTTGATCTCTGTCAATAAAGGATATTTGTTTCCCCTCTGGACTTTGAGTTGGGTACTCCTGTTTTAATTAAGTCAGTATTTTTTATTGACAATGTAATATTTTATTCACTCCATTACCATCTGGATTTAATGTAGGTTCCTATAATTTTAGAAACCTCTTAGGCATTAAAGTAGGTTGAGAGTCATCTTATACCTATTTTGGAGCCAGTTGGCAAGGTAGCTACTGGTACCGTTTTCAGATGAATGAATACTAGTACCTCTAATCCTAAAATTTCTAAATCAGGGATGGAAAGATATGCTCCCCCAAAATTAGTTGTTTTCACACAATTGAGCAACATGGTGGCAAATTTTAACTCCATTTTGTTTCAAGATTATGAAACTGATAATAGAGAGGAAGAGTTTAGCTTTACTTATTTCCAATCATTGAGTGCTCTCAAGGATAAGCAGGGTGTGGGGAATTTGGATTATGTTGTGGCCTTCAAAGAGTCTGAGACTGAGGATAATGATAATACATAGAAAAATGTCAAAACATAGATATGAGGGTGATATTCACATGATCAGGGTAGTTAGGGAGCCTATTACAATAGGAGTCCTCATTCTTGGGCTGAGTATTTAGATAATTTAAGACATTGATGAATGTAATGAGTTTTATTTTTATGCATGACAATATAGCTTCTCTTGGTTCATGTTTACATAGGCTGTTGTGTTTGTTTTCATAGGTTTTATTACCTGTAATCGTTATTGTCTTTGGCTTTTTGAATGTGGGAGGTTTGCATTGTCTAACCAATCCCCTTGGTCCTTGTTCTATATTTTTTCCAAAAATTGGGCTTCCACCCTAGCTTGTTTCGATGTAAATATTAAATTTATTATCAAATGTTTAAAAAAATATTCTATCCTTTTTTATTTAAATTAGAACATTTAATATAATAATGAAGTACATATATATATTATTAAAATGCATATATATAATTTCATTAATTTTATTTGAATAACATAAATTCTTGGTATTATATGTACAAACACATACATACATACATACACATGCATGCATGAACACACACACACACACACACATATACATACATACATACAAACATACAAATATATAAACAAACATACACATAAATACACAAACATACACATATACATACACATACACATGCACATACACATCTACATACACAGAAAAATACATACATTGAAACACATAAATACCCATTACTACACATAAACAAATACATAAACATACATACATACACATAAAAATACACATACAAACACACATGCGCATAAACACACACACATACATACACTAACATACTCATACACATGTATACATACACATACACATAGACACACACATATTTACAAATACAAATATATACACATACACATACACATACACATACACACACATACATTCACATACATGCACACAGAAAAAAACACATAAATATACATGCATATATGTTCATTCACATACAAACATACATATAAACATACACTTACACATACATAAACCTACACCCATATACATATTGTAAAATCTCAGGTAAATAAAGGATATGATATTTTCATATTTATTAGTATTTGTGAATTAAATATTAGTTTTACTTTAAAGGGGATGCTATGTTCTATGTAATACTTGATATGCAACAACATGTTTCTTTGAAATCTTACGTTGCACACAACGCTGAGTTATACTGAAAAATAATAATATATTATTATTATTTTAAATGGTAGTTAACGCAAAGTTGTTGTATTGGAAGGAGTGAATAGAACTAACTACAATATGATTATACATGTTTTTAAATGTTTTTAAGTTTATCCAATAAAATTTAGAGGCTTAAAATGAGAATGGATCCAATTTTAAGCATAAATATACTAATATTCTTTAAAAGGTTGATTTATTGCCTTTTGATGGTGAACCCTTTTTAAATATACTTTTTGTTAAATTTATAAGTAATATTTGATAAAATAATATTCTTCTTTAGAATCATGACATCAAAATTTACTTTGGAAGAAATTTTTATATTTTTCTGATAATGTTCATTTTTTAACGAATAATGAAAAATACTGCATTTTAATTCAAAATTTCCTTTTAATATAATTTATTTATATTATTAGAATATCTTTTTAAATGGTTTTAAAGTGTAATTAGATTATATTTTTACCATTTAATTTAATTTTTTTAATTTTAAGTAATTTCATTTTATAATTGGACATAAATAAGTGTTAATCTTTTGATAGTTATTATTACTTAAAAACACATGTTTTGTTTTGACAACGGGAATTAATTTTAAATTAATTTTTGCAACTTCTGTGATTTGAATTTAAAAAAATGTATTAAATATTTAGAATCATGAGGTCCAAATTTTTTAAATAGGTAAGTTTTATTTTTATACATTATGAATATTTACTTCAGTAAATATTTTATTTACCATGGTTAAAGGGTAAATCGGGTAAATAAGTTTAAAAATAATAATTTCATAATAATATTAAATTACCCTTACTCTTATACTAACCCTATTGGATGAGATATTTCAGACCAATTTCATCCTTGGGTCGATTTTTGGATCCCATGGAGCCACTTGGGAGTGATAATGACACTTTATATTAATTAATTTAAAGTAAAGACAAAAATGACATAAACATATATCTTTTAGTAAAAAAAATTTACATGGGGTTATATAAGTTATATATTAAACTATAAATATTAATTTGAAATCTAAAATTTTTTTCTACATCATTATATTTTATTTAAAAATTTTATACATCAAATAAATAACATTATTTATGACACAATGATGATGCAGTGATTACCTTATTAATGAATGATTAAAATAAATGAGATTATAAAAATTAAAAAAACACCAAAACCTATCAAATTATTATTGTATGATTTTATTTCGAACAATATTCATCTTATATTCTAATTTAATTAGTTTTGGACCTTTGAAAATCAAAAATATGTTTATAATAAAAAAATACTTTCGAACATTCCTAAAGAGCCCCTCCTCCCCCTTATAAAAGGACACCACCTCTAACCAATTAATCACACCTCTAAAGCCCCTTATCTTGTTAAAAATATATCCAATTAATCTCCCTATATCCCTATCTTCCTTTTATAAGCCTTACCATAGGTACAAGGCCATTCAAGTAAACCTTTTGGTTCAACCCAAAGGGAGACACCCGATTTAAAGATAACATCTTCTCTTAAGTTCTTTTCTTTTATTTTACTTATCCAACCCAATAAAATCTATTTATTCCATTCATTAATAACAAAAATATTATCCTAAATATACTAGGTTTTTTTTATGATAATTATTATAACTACAATTCCACACACCTCCATCTAATGGATACGAACATACCGTTTCTGTGGACGGCGAACTACTACCTCACAAAACGATGATTATTCAAATATCTCCAATCGCCTCTCATGGTGGCCATTATGATGGAACTTTATTTATATGTGATATATATTATATTTATATTTTATCCATACTTCTGTATTTTTCATTTATATCATACCTTTAAGGTTTCCATAATGGGTAAATACAATAATTTCATTTGAGGAGGTGCAGACTACCGCCCCCTCAAAGTGATATGACTCGTTCATACCTTATATGGAATGTAGAAAGGATGGAGTTGATTAAATTATATATGATATTATACTAAATTATAATATACATATGTATCATTAAGTTTCCATTCCATTAAAATACAAAATAGAAATGAAAGTAGCATTCATGCGAACGTACGGCTTACCATCTCCATGAACGGTGCACTTCATTTCTTATCTCCAAATGGTATGTAGTATTATAAATACATATATATACTGAATATATATGATTTATATGTTATCTAAATCATGAATATCATTATGGATATAATGGATTTTTGACCACATGGAAATCTTTTAATTATAAGAAGTTCATTGTTGACTCAAGTACCAAATATCGACAAAACGACCGTTATTAACTCAAATGATTGTGTAATGTTTATAATGTAGTAATAAGTGAAATATAAGGAATAATAAACTTGAAAAAGGTTATGAAGAAATTATATATTAAATTTATTTTATTATCCAGGATATTAAAGAACGAGCGAGTTAAGTTGGACACGAGGTAAGGGACTAAGTCTCAATCTCCTTTCATTGAGGCATATTTTGATTTATACAAAACATTCTTTTGTAAGTAGTATAAACCCCCTTTGACTTTAACTTTTATTTAAAAGGAATTTTTTTTCTGAGAAAACTTTTACTAAACAAAAAAAAGGAATGTTTTTTAACGTACATAGTGACAACGTCCTTTCTGCTGCCGCAAGTATTATTTTCTCTTTGGATTCCTTAACAAGCTGTAGTGTTTTTTAAAGGAAAATAAAAAAGATATACCCTTTTTACATATTTTTGTATTAAAAATGGTTTTGAGAAAGAATTTATTACTTCAATATCTTTAAATGATATATTATAATTGAAATGTGGAAATGTTATCTTTCCTTTATGTTTGTTTTTTATGTTATGAATATGTTATGTTTCTTGGGCATTGTTTATGTATATGGGTGGTTCCATGATAAAACTAGGGTGGGTGAGCCCAAGATAGATCTCCAATGAATTGGGTAATATGAAGGAGGTAAACATTAATGTTTCTCCAAATATATTTAGGGAATATATTGTGATGGGTATTCCAAGGTAACTCCCTGTGTAGCTATGATAGCTACAATGTAAGTATGATATGGATACCACAAGTTACCTTTATGATTTATGATTTCTATAAGTTATTCATAAATCTTATAATTTCATGAGTTATATTAAAGAGCTTATTCTTGGTATGTATTTATGGACTAATGTTTTTATTCCTTTTTTTAAAATCCTTACTGAGATTTTTATGCTCATCCCAAGTTTTTCAAATGTTTTTTCACAGGACTTAAAGATGAATAGGGTCAAGCATGGGATCATGGAAAGTCATGTTATCTAAAACATTTAACTAGACATGAATCTTTTTTTCAAGAGTTTTTATTTTATAAAAAATGGATACTTAGTAGAAGTGTCTACTTTGTAATATTTGAGATGTAATTTAATAGTTATAGACCAATTCTCTAAAATCTAACCTGAAAGGATCCTCAATGTGAATTATTAACTTAATTCAAGATCATGTAATGTTTAAGTCTGGTTCCTTACAGTTGGTATCAGAGGAAAGTTTAGACAACATTAGAAGTTAGGATATCGTTAAATTAATATCCATAAATTATTTCTACTTTATGGTAAGATTGAAATGATATTGCATTTACATATTTCCATGTTTCTTCACCTAATATATTTCTATACTCATAATGGTTTTTCACAGAGGAAATATGGAAGTTATGATTGGACGACATTAGGAGGAAGACAACCTTCTAAATCAGAAACCTGAGATGGTTTGAATCGGAATAGAATAGTTTGTTGCAGTGATGGAACAGTTGACTCAAGCTGTAAATGGTGGTGGTATCCATACCCGAGATCAACCAAATCATCCATATAGAAACATGTTAGTAGTGGAGCATTTCATGAGGCAAAATCCCCCATCATTCAGAGGATCATCTGACCTTGTTCTAGCTTAAGGGTGGATTAATGCACTGGATAAATTTTTTGATGTCATGGGTTGTTCATAATATCAAAAGGATAGTCTCGATGTTTACTATTTTGAAGGTGAAACCGATCAGTGGTGGTGAATGGTTAAAAATGTTAGGGATAGTGAGGAGATTGATGCTCTTGATTGGGTTGAATTCAAAGGTATGTTTTTTTGGGAAATATTTTCCTAAGGTGGTTCATCTTAGGATGGAAAACCCATTCCTAAAATTGAGGCAGGAGTATGATTCAGTGGATCCTTATAAAGAAAAATTCACTCGACTGGAAAGTTATGCTCCAAATTTCATACAAGATCTTGATAGTAAAATCAACCATTTTTTCTTAGGATTAAAGCCAATTTATTGAAGGGATTTAGCTTCTTGTGAGTTCAAAATTTATGAAAATATTATTCGATGTGCGGAGAAGGTAGAAATAGAGTTTGTTGATGATTAGGTGTTCTTTGAAAATCAACAGAAAAAGAGGTCTAGGTGGCAGTTGAAAGGGAAGAACCCTTCAAAAAAGTCTGATGGTAAGAATCTTAAGTTTACAGTTTGTGAAAATTGTGGTAAAAATCATGTTGGGGAATGTATTTTTAATTCTGTTAAGTGCAACTGATGTGGTAAAAAGGACATAAGGCTCATAATTTCACTGAAAAATATCACGTTAATGGTAAGACAAAATCTGATTTACAGTCAATAAAATGTTTTAAGTTCAATGAAAATGGTCATTATGAAAATGAGTGTCCAATGAAGAACTCAAATGAGGTAAAGCAACCAGAATACAAGCAGAAATGGGTGGTTAAATTCTTTGTAACTACTTCAGCAGATGTTGGGCCATCGAATGAAGTAGTATCAGGAATTGAAAAGACGGTTGGTGAATGCTCTAGTTTTGGCACTGCCTTCCATAAATGGTAAGTTTGTTATATACAGTGATACTTTGTTGAAAGGAATTGGTTGTTTACTTATACAAAATGATCAGGTAATTTTTTATGCTTCATGTTAGTTGAAACCTCATGAGTTAAATTACCCTAAACATGATTTGGAATTAGTGGTTGTTGTTTTTTGCTTCAAAAAATTTGAGGCATCATTTGTATGGAGTAAAATGTGAAATATATACTAACCACAAAAGTTTAAAGTATATATTCACTTAGAAAGAACTAAACATGAGATAGAGAAGATGGATATAATTAATCAATGATTATTATTTCATGATTCATTACCATCTAGGAATGGAAAATAAAGTGGACGATACTTTGAGTTGAAAAAGTAATGTTACATTAACCTTGTTACGATTGGAACAAGATCCTTTGATTAAATATTTGATGGAATTTGGCATAGAAGTTAGTGTAGGAAATTACTCTGTTTTGTTTCTGCTGTCAGTTAAATCATCCCCAGTAGATAGAATAAAGCAAGTGTAGAGAGAAGATAGTGAGTTGCAGAAAAAGATAGAATTGGTTCAGAAGGGTAAGTTACCTAAATTTTAACATTGATAATGACTGAGTTTTGAAGTTTGGGAAAAGATTATGTGTTCCTTTTGATTCACAGTTGAATAAAGAGTTATTATGTGAAGTTCATAGTTATCCATTTTTAGTTCATCCCAACAGTACTACGATGTATAGATATCTTTGGGAGTATTAATTATGAGCTGGAATGAAAAGAGATATTGTGGAATTTACTATGACGTTTTTGACATGTCAACAGGTTAAAGAAGAGAGAAAGTTACCGGAAGGGATGCTTCAATATTTACTAGTGTGAGAGTGGAAATGGGAAAATATATCCATAGACTTTGTTCTGGGATTATCGAAGACATCTCGAGGTAACAAGGCAATCTGGGTTATTGTTGATCAATTGACTAAATCTTCTCATTTCCTTCCTATTCAAGATACTTTGTCTCTAGATTAACTTTCTCGATTGTATGTTAAAGAGATAGTCAAGTTGCATGGAGTTCCCCTCTCTATTGTATTTGATCGTGATCTGAGGTTCACTTATAAATTTTGGAAAGCCCTTCAGAATTCATTGGGCACTGAATTAAATTTTAGTACAGCTTTACATCCTCAATAAGATGGGCAGTCGGAATGAACTATTCAGACCTTGGAGGATATGCTAACTGTTTGTTCAATATATTACCAGGGAAGTTGGGACCAACATCTTTCTTTGGTTGAATGTTCTTATAATAATAGTTTTCATTACAGTATACAGATGGCTCTGTTTGAGGCATTATATGGAAATCGGTGTCGAACTCCAGCTTTTTGGGATAAAGTATGTGAAAGGAAGTTGATGGGACCAAAATTGGTAGAAGAGATGGTAGAAAAGTTCAGTTGATTTAGAAGACCATGAGAACAGCTCAGAGCAGGTAGAAAATTTATGCAGATAACTAGAGCAAGGATCTTTAATTTTAGGTAGGTGATCATTCCTTTATCAAAGTTTCTCCATAGAAAAGTGTGATGTGTTTTGGTAAGAAGGGAAAGTTGAGTCTGAGGTTTATTGTACCATATGAAATCCTAGAGAAAGTTAGATCAGTTTCCTATAAAGTGGCTTTACCTCTAAGTTTATCCCAGGTACACAATGTTATTTATGTTTCAATGTTGAGAAATTATATGTCGGATATATCTTATGTTTTGAGTCTAGATTTAGTTCAGTTGGAAGAGAATATATTATATGAGAAACAACTAGTCCAGATTCTTGACCAAAGAGAGAAAGTGTTGTGGAATAAGGTAATCCATCATGTAAAATTTTTGTGAAAAAACCATATGGTTGAAGAGGAAACGTGGGAATCTGAAAATTCTATGAGGGATAAATACCCACATTTTTTTGATAAGTGAATAAAATTGCGAGGATACAATTTCCAAAGGGGGGGGGGAGGATGTAACATCCTAGGTAAATAAAGGATATGATATTTCCATATTTATTAGTATTTGTGAATTAAATATTAATTTTACTTCAAAGGGGATTCTAAGTTTGATGGCTTACCCGATATGCAACAACAAGTTTCTTTGAGATCTTACATTGCACACAACGTTGAGTTATACTGAAAAATAATAATATAATATTATTATTTTAAATAGTAGTTAACGCATAGTCGTTGTATAGGCGAGAATGAATATAAATAACTAAAATATAATTATACATGTTTGTCAAATGTTTTTACATTTATCCAATAAAATTTAGGGCTTAAAATGCGAATGAATCCAATTTTAAGCATAAATACTCTAATATTCTTTTAAAGGTCGATTTACCGTCTTTTGATGGAGAACCCTTTATAAATCAAGTTTCTTTAACTTTTATCTGTTCTATTTGACATAGTAATATTCTTATTTAGAATCCGGACATCAAAATACTTTGGATGAAATTTTGGTATTTTTCTGATAATGTTCAATTTTTAATAAATAGTGAAAAATACTGCATTTTAATTCAAAATTGTATTTTAATATAATTTATTTAAATTATTAGATTATATTTTTAAATGGTATTAAAGTTTAATTAGATTATATTTTTAAAATTTAATCCAATTTTGGTTATTGGAAGTAATTAAACTTTGAAATTGGACATAAACAAGTGTCAGTCTTTTGATAGTTATTTTTCTTAAAAACACGCTTTTTTTGTTTTGACAACAAGAATTAATTTTAAATTAATATCTGAAACTTTTGTGTTTTTATTTTGAAAAAATGGATTCCATGTTTGGAATCATGAGATCCAAATCTAGTGAATATGTAACTTTTATTTTTAGACATTATGAATATTTACTTTAGTAAATATTTTATTTACCATGGTTAAAGGGTAAATATGGTAAATAAGAGTAAAAAATAATAATATAATAATATTAAATTACCCTTAAACTTGTGATAACCCTATTTTATGAGATATTTCTAACCAAGGGCATCCTTGGGTCAATTTTTGGACCCCATGGAGCCACTTGGGAGTGATAATGGCACTTTATATTAATTAATTTAAAGTAAAGACAAAAATGACATAAACATATATCTTTTAGTAAATCAATTATTACATGGGGTTATATAAGTTATCTATTAGACTATAAATATTAATTTTAAATCTAAAACATTTCCTACATAATGATTTTCTATTTATAAATTTTAAACATCAAATAAATAAAAATATTTATTAAACAATGATGATGCAGTGATTACCATATTAATGAATGATTTAAATAAATGAGATTATAAAAATTAAATAAAAATATCCAAAACCTCTAAAATTCGTATTGGATGATTTTATTCTGAAAAAGATTCATCTTATATTTTAAATTTAATGATTTTTTGACCTTTTGAAACCGAAAAAAAGTTTGCAATAAAAAAATACTTTCAAGCTTTCCTAAAGAGCCCCTCCTCCCCCTTAAAAAAGGACACCACCTCTAACTCATTACTCACACCTATCAAGCCCCTTTTCTTGTAAAAACTCTACCCAATTAATCTCTATACATCCTTATCTTCCTCCTATAATAATTCCCTTAGGCATAAGGCAATTCAAGTAAACATTTTGGTTCAAACCAAATGGAGATACCTGATTTAAAGGTAACATCTTCTCTTATGTTCTTTTCTTTTATTTTACTTATACAACCCCCTAAACTCTATTTATTCCTTTATTTTATAAAAAAACCAGTATCCTGAATAAAATAGGGTTTTTATTAGAATTATTCAAACTACACTTCCACACACCTCCATCTAATGTATACAAACATACTATTTTTGTGGACGGTGAACTACTGCCTCACGAAATGATGATTGTTCAAATATCTACAACCGCCTATCATGGTAGAAATTATGATGGAACTGTATATATATGTGATATATATTATATTTATATTGTCTCTATACTTCTTTATTTTTCATTTATAGCATTCCTTTATGGTTTCCATAATGGGTAAATATGATAATTTAATTTGAGGAAGTGCCGACTACCACCCCTGAAAGTGATATGAATCGTTCATGCCATACGTGGAACATATAAAGAATGGAGTTAATGAAATTATATATGATATTATACTGGAATTATAATATACCTATGTATCATTAAGTTTTCATTCCATTAAAATACGAAATAGAAATGAAAGTAGCGTTCATGCATATGTACGACTTACCGTCTCCATGAACTGTGCATTTCATTTATGATCTCCAAATGTTATGTACTATTATAAATACATATATATACTGGATATATATGATATATATGATATCTAAATCATGAATATAATTCTGGATATAATGGAGTTTTGACCACATGGACAACTTGTAATTATAAGAAGTTCATTTTTGACTCAAGTACCAAATAACAACAAAACAACTGTTATTAACTCAAATGATTATGTAATGTTTATAACATTGTAATAAGTGATATATAAGGAATAATAAACTTGAAAAAGGTTTTTATGGTAGAATAAATTAACTTTAGTTTATTATTCATGTAACGACCTGAATCTGGAGCCACTCAACTGGTGCCCCGAACCCGGTTCGCCACATAACCTCAAGCGCATTTTCCTAAAAGCTAGAGGCTGCCGACTAGCATTGAGGGCCTTGGTGAGTCAGTGGGGAAACTATGCCCTCATTTGGTAAAGTATACAGCGGAAGGATAAACATAAAAAATAGTAGAAGTAGTAAATAGTATACACACAACTGAGACTAAACATTAGAAGAAATATCTGATATAATTATGATGCAGCATGGTACATGTATCTATGGAAAGCAGCAAACAAAACAACCTGCTGAAATAAAACTGAACCCAAATTACTAAAAGTAAACAGTAAACTCCTGCAGCATCGCAAGCCTAAGCTCAGTCCCTTGCTCTCCATCTCTAACTAGTAATCAAGCACCTGAAGTATAAGGGCCACAATCCATATCCACACCTCCAACCATATAATCTATTTGGGGAGAAAAGCAGGACCCAAACAGGGTGTGAGGCTAATCCCAGTAGGCAACCACCACAATATATGTGCCGTACTATCAGTGAGCAATATAGAAATAGTAATGGAAATAAATGTAGCAGAGAAACAGAATCACACAAAAGTAAACAATCCTACAAATATCTATTCACATTTATTTATTAATTTAATCCAATCATTTAATTATCAACCACAGAATCTAGAAAACAAATCTATAATCTAAAGGCATAGAAGGTAACACAACAGGTATCGCAATAGACTACCTAACAACAAGCAGTACAAACCCAATCTTGTTCTTTGGCTTGGTGGACTCGTCACAACCAACCAAAAATTAATTTATCATGCTGACCCTCTGGTTGCTCATGCAGGCAGACCCCTATGGTCAAGTATTCAACGAAGGCAAAGACACTCTAAGGAAGAACTCATCGTCAATTCCCCCTATGGTCTTGCAACGATAATATAGACTCTCTGAGGAAGCACTTACGTATAGTTCCCCCTTTAGTCTCGATTCGATAAATATCAGACCCTCTGAGAGAGCACAAAGTCAATCTCCCTTATGGTCTCATAGTGGTAATAATTAAATAGGCCCTCTGAAAAAGCACTCAATGTCAATTCCCCTTATAGTCTTGCTACACCGGGTTCCCACAGCCCTGAGTAAAAGTAATCGTACATACACGATTTGTAGCTACCCTATGTAAGTTCAACAATCCACTTGGCTAGTAGCTATAATGCATTAAAAGCATTTAAACAGCAGGAAACACATGCAATCATTCATATCAAGGAAAGAAATCAATGCAACAAGGTTTTCCTCATAGGCAACATAGGCCAAACGGTGATAAACATCCAAAACAAGTAAAACACCCATGGGGTGATCCTCATAAATTCAAAAAAAAAATCATTATTCATCTAATAGCCTCAAGCACACAAGCAATCTAAGGTAGATAACAATATGGGATCAAAATCCTAACCCAAGATACCCAATACATGGGTATCTGGCACTTTTGCACAACAACTCAAATACATTCAACGTAAGGCAACAAACCACCTACCTCGAAGGTTTTGACGAAAACCCCATCAATGAAGAATGCACAAGAACTCGGGTTTATTCTCCAAGAACCCGCTTTAGATCCCTTCTCCAAACAAGACCAAGACCCAAATTCACAAATTTGGCATCCACACACATAGATCTACCCATAATGGGAGTAGATCTAAGAAACTGAGGGAAGAAGAGAAGTATATCTAAGTAGATCTAAGAAAATGATCAAGAACGAAGAAGAACGATCACATACCTTAAGAAACCGGCTTCGATTCGCCAAGAGAAGCCTTCGGATCGCCACCACAATGCTTGGGAGAAGTTCTCCAACCTTCAAGGAAGATTAATCCCAAGTTATGGCCGCTTAGGAGCTTAAATGACGCGATTAATGAAAAAACGAGTTAGATCCACAAATTTAGGATCTAGATTTAAGTGCCTGCACGGTTTGCTCGCACGGTTAGACAAACCATGTGCTAACCGTGCAGTCTGTACTGCCTTGTCAACACTCCTCACACGGTCTCTTCGCACGGTTTCCCTCAACTGTGCGACAACTGTGTACTCGCCACTGCCTTGAGTGCCAGCTACGCACGGTCTAGCCGCATGGTTAGACAAACCGTGCGCCGCCTGTGCACCTCTCTGTTTTGCCTCAAAACTTCACTTTAAGTTCCCTAGACTCTCCCAAACATCACCCTTAACATTAAAACCAAGAAAAACATCAACCAAGTGTCACATAGCTAAAAAATAAGATCTAGATTCTTACAATCTTCCCCCTTAAAGAAATTCTCCCCCAAATTTCATAACGTGGCATAGAAGAAGAAACCTTGAACAACTCTGGCCACTGCGATCATACATCGGTCCCCTTCTCCCATGTCTCATCCTGTACTCTCCCGTGCTGCTATAGCACCCGTACCAGAGGAACAGACCGACCACGGGGAACCTTGGAACTATGATCAAAATCCTTATAGGATGCTCCTCAAAAGATGCATCCTGCTCCAACTCAACCTCCTCGAGTAGAAAAAAATGAGATGGGTTTGAGAAATACCATCAAAGCTGAGAAACATGGAAGACGTCGTGCATATCTTGGTACCTCTGAGGTAACTGCAACCTGTAAGAAACCAACCCGACTCTCTCCAGAACCTCAAAAGGCTCGACATATCTTAGTGAAAGATTTCCCTATCTCCTAATCCTCTTATGTCCCAAACTCGGGGTAACACGCAGGAAAACTTGATCTCTGACCTTGAACTCCAAAGGTCGTCTCCGCTAATCATCATAAGATTTTTGTCGAGACTGTGCAGTATCCATCCTCTTCCAAATCAAATCCTCCTACTCTGTGGTCTCCTGAATAAGATGAGGTCTCAGCATAACTGCATCTCCTGCCTCCAGCCAACACAAGGGTGATTGGCAGGGCCTACCATACAAATCCTTGTAAGGTGTCATCTGAACAGTTTCTTGAAAACTATTATTTTAGGAAAACATTACTAGAGGTATATTTTTCTCCCAAGAACCTCCAAAACCAAGGATGCATGCTCGCAACATGTCCTCCAGCACCTGAATCGTGCATTCTGACTAGCCATCTGTCTGGGGATGGTAAGTTATACTCAGAAGTACCTGTGTACCCATAGACCTCTGTAGCCCCTACCAGAAATGCGAAGTAAAGTGGGCATCTCTATCTGAAACGATAGTGTTTGGAACCCCATGAAGTCATACCACCTCATGAATGTACAGCCTCTCAAGCTCATCCACACCAAAGGTCTCCTTGATCAGAAAGAAATGAGCAACCTTCGTGAGCCTGTCCACTACAACCAAAACCGCATCATTCCCTTGAGGAGATCTCAGTAACCCTATCATGAAGTCCATCATGACATCATTCTATTTCCACTTAGGAATGGGTAACTACTGTAAAATCCCTGCTGGTTACTGATGCTCTGCCTTCACCTGCTGACAGGTGGAACACTGCATAAAAAAACTAGCCACATCCTTCTTCATACCTAGCCACAAATATTGACGATGTAACTCTCGATATATCTTTGTGAAACTAGGATGAACTGCCCAAGATGAATCATGAAACTACTGCATCAGCTCCTCACGTATGTCTGCTAAAACCCATACATGGCCATGAAAATGTAACACCTCATCATCGCCCACTGTCCACCCCAAAGTAGGGTCTCCACCTTACACACCCTCCCGTAGGACTAGGCCTTCTGAGTCTGATAACTGCCTCATTCGAACTCGATCCAGAAGACTAGTGGTAACAGCTATAGAAGAAAGAACCATCTGTCCATGTTTGTCGTGCGCCTCCAAATGCATCTCAGAGAACAGATCCATGAGCTGCCACTCGCTGCTGGCCTCTTGAACTGCCTGAATCTGATTCCTCCTGCTCAGTGCATCTGCCATAGCATTGCCTTTCCAAAGCATATAAGCAAGCTCGAAGGCGAAAGATTGTAGGTACTCGACCCACCTCCGTTGTCTCATATTTAAGTCAAACTGCATAAAGATATACTTGAGGCTCTTGTGGTCAGTATATACCACAAAATACTCTCCCAGAAGATAATGTCTCCAACAACGCAAGGCATGAACAACTGTAGCCAACTCCAGATCGTGCGTAGGATAGTCTTTATCATGTGGCCTCAACTGCCGTGATCCATATACAACAACACGATCCTCCTGCATAAGCACTGCTCCAAGCCCGATGCCAGATGCATCATAATAAACTGTATAACTCTTGACTGGCTCTGGAAATACTAGAATCGGTGATGAATTCAATCTCTCCTTCAACTCCTGAAAGGATGAATCGCAGGCTTCTGACCAAACGTACTTCACCCCCTTCTTAGTCAATCCCGTAAATGGTGCTGCTAAGCGTGAGAAGTCCTGTATAAACCACCTGTAGTAACCAGCCAGTCCCAAGAAACTCCTTACCTCGAAGAAATTCTTCGGATGCTCCCAGGTAACTACTGCTCTCACCTTCTCTAGGTCTACTGATACTCCTGTCTCTGAGCTGACATGGCCCAGGAAGTGAATCTCATCCATCCAGAAATGGAACTTTGAGAGCTTAACATATAACTGATGCTCTCTCAGTGTACTCAATACAATATCAAGATGGGTAGCATAGTCGTGTCGAGTGTGAGAGTACACCAAGATATCTTCCACAAAAACCACCAAGAAGGAATCCAAGTAAGGATGGAAGACTCTATTCATCAGTGCCATGAATACTGCTGGCACGTTCGTGAGATCGAACGGCATAACCAAATACTCATACAGACTGTACCTGCTCCGGAAGGCTGTAAGAGGTATATCTAGTGGTCTGACGCTCAACTGATGATAGTTGGATATCAATTCGATCTTTGAGAACACCCTGGCTCCTCAAAGCTGATCAAAAAGATCATCAATCCTCAGCAAGGGATACCGGTTCTTGACTGTTAACTGGTTCAACTTCCGATAATCCACACAAAGCCGTGAAGTACCATCCGCCTTCTTCACAAACAAAATAGAAGAACCCCAAGGGGAAGTACTGGGTTGGATAAAACCCTTTGCCCGCAACTCCACAAACTGCTTCTTGAGCTATTGAAACTCAGGCATAGCCATCCTATAAGGAGGTATGGATAACGGTGCTACTCCTGGCACATGATCAATAGAGAAGTCTACCTCTCGCTCCGAAGGCAGCCGTGAAAAGTCTTCTGGAAAGACATCCGGAAATCAATCAACCATTGGGGAAAAATCTATCTGAGAAGTCCCCTGATCTTCCAGATATAAACTAGAAATATGGGTTATAACACTGCCCAACCCATGATGATCTAGTCCAGCTTTTCTCTCCTGGACATCCCATTCGCCCTTGTAAAGAAAAGATATGCCCTATGGTGACGCGAAACCTACCCTGTGGTGATAGAAATCGACAAGGGCCTAAAAATGAACTAGCCAGTCCATTCCGAGAATCAAATCATAACATTTCATCTCTAAGACATAAAGATTATACAAAAAGTGACACCCACCAATCTCATGGGGGAACTCCTTGCATTGACGCACACTAGCAGTTCTAAGTCCCAAAGGAGTGTCTAGTGTCATCATACTCTCTGAAGTATGGATAGTAAGTCTAAGGCTCTCCACAATGTGCATAGAAATAAAGCTATGAGAATATCCTGTATCAAAAAGTGTAGAAGATAGAACTGAGGCTACCAAGATCATACCTCACACTATGGAAGGTCTAGGATCCTTCTCCTAATGAATCTGCTCCACCGAAAACGTCTGGCCAGTACTGTGGCCCTGTGCAGCAGCCTGATATCCCTGAGCTGATCCTCCCTGAGCCTGAACACTATGTCCACAACCTCTACCCTATCCTGAACGGCTTATAGAACTCCATCCCCCAGTCTGCTGCGAAACTGGTAAACCTGCTACTATAAGAGGAGTCAAAACTGATCCTCCTTCTCTAGCCACTGGAAGAAGAACCTTGCAAAACTGCTGAAGATGACCCATCTTTCCAAAAGATCGACACTCTACTGGTTCCCTCAGGTACTAGGGAATTTTATTCCCATCCTTCCCACATTGGTAACACACAACCTTGATACTTGAAGGAACATCTCGCTTCCTTGAGTCACCTCGTGTAGACTCTCAGTGGTGCTTCCTGGTGTTAGTAGAAAGAGTACTGACTCTGGATGCTGAACCGCTCTGGATTACTGCTCTAATATTGTAACACCCGAGACTTTTATGTTATATAAATCATCAAAGGAATCTTTTTCTACACAACACTTGCTTGGCTTGCTTTACACGCAATCGCGACCTTCCTCGATAGCTTTCGTCGTACGCAATACCGAGTTTCACTAAATAACAATATGATATTAAAACTAGCCGTTATGAATAGTAATAACCACTTTTTGAAATTTTATAAATTTTATTTTTCAAAATGGACTTCATTTTTTGACTCAGAATATCAAATTTAGCCTAAGGTGAAATTTTGGTACTTTTCGGATAACTTTAATATTTTGATGAATAGTGAAAATTACTAAATTTTAATTAAAAACAACTTTTTTAATCAAAACATTTAATAGTGATAAATTATGAATTTGAGTGGTTTTAAAGTATATTTAGAATATATTTTTACCACTTAATATAATGTTGGTCATTGGACACAATGTTACAATTAAACCGAACATAAACAAGTGTCAATCTTTTGATAGTTATTATCTCTTAAAAACACGCTTTTTGTTTTGACAGCGGGAATTAATTTTAAATTAATTTCTGCCACTTCTGTGTTTTGAATTTAGAAAAATGGATTCCATATTTGGAATCAGGATGTTCAAATTGTGTAAATAGGTAACTTTTATTTTTAGACATTTTGAATAATTACTGCGGTAAATATTTTATTTACCATGGTTAAGGGTAAATCCGGTAAATAAGGGTTAAAAAATAATATTATAATAATATTAAATTACCCTAAAACGTGTCTTAAACCTATTGGTTGATACATGGTCGACCATGGGCATCTTTGGGTCGATTTTGGGACCCCATTGATCCACTTGTAAGTGATAATGACACTTTATTTTAATTAAGTTAAAATGAATACAAAAATGACACAAGCATATATCTTTTAGAAAAACAATTGTTACATAGGGTTATATATGTTGGATATTAGATTATAAATATTCATTAGAAAGATAAAAGGATTTCCTACATAATGGTATTTTATTTGTAATTTTTAGACTTTAAATAATTTAATTTATTTATGACACAATGATGATGCAGTAATTATCTTATTAATGAAATATTGACATAATTGATGTTATAAACACCAAAATAAATGTAATTTAAGACTTTTTATGAATTCCACTAATTTTATAGGTTACTATGATATATTAGTGTTGATTTAATCAACTTGTTTCGAACATATAATTCTGTTATGACTTTCACAAAAATCATATATCAAATAGTGTCAAAATTGACACAAAATAGTTTTTAAATCAAATATTATATTATTAATTGTTATTGTATTCCTAAAAATCTAAGGTTCGTCCAAATGACTTAGATAAGGATATATATTTTAATAATAAACAATTTGGGGTTCGTTTGGCATGTTATAGTAAGTGTATTAACCATATAGTGAAAGAAAACAAAAAGACATGGTAAAAGTTAAATTATTTAACTTAGAGTTAAATCTAATTAATAAGGTTAAAATAATACCCTAAACTTGTCTAAATCCTATTGGTTGATAGGATTTCGACCCTTCCCCACTTTATCTTCGAAATAAGACCCTTTGGAACCATTATAAACCGATTTTGACTTTAATATAAAATAATATTTTGAGATATTCCTAAGGTGCCCCTCTCCTCCCTTATAAAAGGGCACCTCCTCCCCCTCCTCCTCACACCAAATTGAGCACTCAAGCTCGGCCAACCCCTGCCATTTTCTCCTCTCCACTTCCCTAGAATAGTCCTAGAGGTCCTGTTCTTCTCCAAAGACCACTCTTAGTTCCTTAAGTGGAGGATTCAAAGAGGCGTTCCAAAGAAGAGGTAATATTCATTACCGATCTTTTCAATTTCTTTCTTCTTCTTCTTTAGTTGTTTCATGATGAAGTAATAACATCAGTATTACTTACATGATGATATGTTATTATAAATATGAAACAACCCTAATTCACCTTCTATCCATCCTACGGAAAAATGAAATCACCGCGCGTGCGTACGTACAGAATACCGTCTCCACGCCGTGGTGTAATCTATTTTTCCACCATCACTTTACAAGGATAGGTATAATGGTGTAATGAGTAACTATTTATGATTATTATAAAGTAATATTGATACTGAAATAATATATATATACTCCAATACATTTCCACGATCATAGGAATGATATCATCACTCGTGCGTACGTACGGAATACCGTCTCCACGATGTGATGCGACTCGTTCTACATGATCATCATTACATAGTAATTATATAAATGAATTGAATGAATAAATATGATATATGTTACACTAATACCATTCTGGATATAAGGTATCTATAACCTTGAAATAAGAATAAGAATTTATTCGGCAAAACACGCATAAGAACAAAAAGTTATAAAGACCCGAGTAACAAGTAACAATGAAATATTACTAACAAGAAGCTAATAATATGACCATATATGATATCATATCAACATGTATGATTCTGGAATAAGTCAATAACATTATTTAAACCATTATACAGGAGCTTCGGACACATACAAGGCAAATTGGACCTAAGGTAAGGGAAATATCACAATCTCATTTTTATCCGAGATTGTTTATTCGTAAGTATTTACTGGGGTGTATTTTATCATCCACATCCATGTTCCTTCAATATGTAATATTGTTTCCATCCACTTGCAATAGTTTAAATCCAATTTTACCCTTAGGTGAGTTTTTAGTAAAGAATATGAAAGGAATCTTTTGTCGTTTTTCCGTACGAGGTACTTTTTTGACTTTTCCGACAAAAGTACGAAGAATGTTTTTTTTAACTTATACGGCACGAACGGATTTCTACTGTTTTATAAAGCCTTATTCTCATGAAGCTTCCTATAAAAGATTTCATGACTATTTCCAATAAAATCTCTTTCTTTTAAAAATTGCATGATGTTTTGTGAAAAGAAATTGATTTTGAAGAAGAAAGGATATTTTCCTCAAGAATTCAATTCAAGTGTTTTATCAAAATTATTTTCCATCTAAGATAATAAAGGGTTCTGTTTCTATCCATATTTTTACATTGTTTTGACTATGTTGTGATGGAATTATGTTTATGAATTCCTTTATCTTATATGAATTGATTTATGATGTCATGATGTTTCAAGAATCCCATTTTTGTTACATGTGTTATGCAATGATGTATGTTTTAGGATTATGTGGCACACATAAGAAAGGATTCATTATAAGATGGGTGGGACCTATATCTCCCTCCAATGCATTGGGTAAAGATTTTATATCTCATGAGATAGACATGGCTGGAACGGAAGGTTATTTCGGTTCAGTGATACAGGACTGAAACGAGGAGTGAACTCGGTTCAGAAAGGGACTTTGTCCACTAAGATAGTCTTGGCAATAAGTCATGACTAACAAGAAATGATTTTCCATGATTATGTGTGCATGACACAAAGTTTCAAGTTTCATGTTATGATTATGGGGATCTCATTTTCACTTCTATGATTTATTAAGATTTTATGATCTCTTTTGCAGGTTATGATTTTTAAAAAGATATGATATGATTTTTATTTCCTTTATTGCCCTTGCTGAGCATTTGAGCTCACCCTTTTATGTTTTCTTTTCCCCAGGTCAGGAAGATGGATATTAAGTAGAGTATGCTAAAAGGGACCCTAGATATGATGAAATAAATGGGAGGCACTGTAGAAGATTTATGAACCAGTTGTTTATGTTTCCCAGTTTCTAAAGACACTATACCTATACGGTCCTTTGTGGTTTTGTCATATGTTGTAATAAGTGTGCTTTAATTTTGAAGTATTAACAATGTATGTAAAGTATGGGTCGTTATAGTTGGTATCAGAGGAAAGGTATAGTCAACCTTTGGAAACTAGGATGTGAAAGCCTTAGTAAGAACCCTAAGGATAAGTCTAAGCATAGAACACAATCTTAGTGTTTTAGAAATGGCCTTGAATAACCTAGGATAAGACCATAAGCATGAAAATTTTATTCTTGAATTATGTGGTTTCCTATTATAATTAGTGTTTCTCACACTATTCTTCTTGGTTTTAGTCAATGGCTGGAACCCGAAGGAACCGTGTTAATGCGGAATGCGATGGGCAATGCAATGATTGTCCCCCTGAGCAACCAAACAATATGGGAGATGGAATGCAAAATCTTGTAGCCATGCTCACACAACTTTCTCAAGCTATGAATCATGCAGGATTTCCAAACAAGCAAAGGAGGGAGCAACATTCTGTTGAATCCTTCATGAGGCAGCGTCCACCTTCTTTCAGTGGGTCTACTGATCCATTAGTTGCTGAACAATGGATTAGTACTACTGAAAAGATATTTTCAGTTCTTCAATGTTCTGAACATGATAAAGTCATCCTAGCAGTGTATCGTTTAGAAGGAGATGCTGATCAATGGTGGAATCTTGTTAAGAATACGAGGCAAAGGGATGAAATTGAGTCTATGGAATGGGACGAGTTCAAGAACTTATTTTTCAATAAGTACTTCCCTCGTATTCTCCGAACAAAGATGGAGAAAGAGTTCCTTGAACTGAAGCAAAGGGATGATGAATCTGTTAGTACCTATGAAGCAAATTTTACAAGACTTGCAAGGTACGCTTCTGGTATTATTATCCAACCTGAGAGTAAGATCGATCGATTCTTTAGTGGCTTAAAACCAAGTCTTCTAAGGGCGTTAGCCATAAGGGACTTCAATAGCTACGAGGAAATCGTTCGATGTGCTCTCAAAGTCGAGATGGAGATTGGAGTAACCCATCAGTCACATGGGTTTGATAAGAAGAGGAAGATGGAATTCAAAGGAAACTCTAAAGAGCACACTGAAAAGAAGATGAACTTTCCCTTATGCTCAAAGTGTGGAAATAAACATGGAGGGAGTTGTCTTAAAGGGACAAGTAAATGTTTTAAATGTGGAAAAGAAGGTCATCGGGCATTTGAATGCCGTGATAATGGGAAGAAGATGTCTAATGATGCAAACAAAGGAAGGGATACACAGAATGATCCTACTACACTTCAATGTTTCAAGTGCAAGGAGATGGGGCATTATGCCAATCAATGCCCAAATCCAAGGGTTGATGATGATGGTCGACGTCAACAAACTCTTAAGGCTAAAGACAAAGGAAAGTCACATGCAATTTCTACCAGCGATGTGGAGTACGATAACGATGTGGTGAAAGGTACACTTACCATCCACTCTAAAGTAGCAAATGTTTTATTTGATTCTGGATCCACCCACTCTTTTATTTCTGAAGACTTTTCTAAGGGTATCACCGTATTACCTCAACAATTAGATGTTGAGTTAGCTGTGACAACACCTAATGGCACATCAATCGCATCAAAAGTTTATAATTCTTCTCCGATCGAAGTTTGTGGGAAAGTGCTTCCTGCAAATCTTGTGATCCTTCCTTTAGTGGAATTTGATGTGATTCTTGGCATGGATTGGCTTTCTCTACATGGAGCTCATATCGATTGCCAAAGAAGGGAAGTCACATTTCATATTCCAGATCAATATACGATCGTCTATCAATGCAAGGACGAACATAACCTTCCAGTGGAAATTTCTTCCATCTTATGGGTATTGATTCCACTAAATGAAGGTTATTTATCTCAAATGGTTGGTGAGAAACTCACGATTAAGAATATGCCCATTGTACGGGAGTTTGATGATGTCTTTCCGGAGGAATTGTCGGGTCTTCCACCAAATCGTGAAGTTGAGTTTTCAATAGAACTCGTACCGGGTGCTTTGCCTATTTCAAAGACACCTTATAGAATGGCCCCAATTGAGTTGCAGGAATTGAAGAAGCAACTCCAAGAGAATCTTGATAAGGGATTCATACGCCCCAGTGCGTCACCTTGGGGAGCACCTGTTCTATTTGTTAAGAAGAAAGATGGATCAATGAGACTCTGCATTGATTATCGAGAACTTAACAAGATCACTATCAAGAACAAATATCCTCTCCCACGCATTGATGACTTGTTTGACCAACTACGCGGAGCTCAATACTTTTCCAAGATTGATCTTCGTTCAGGGTATCATCAATTAAGGGTCAAAAGGGAGGATATACCAAAGACGGATTTCCATACAAGGTATGGACACTATGAATTTATAGTGATGCCATTTGGTCTTACTAATGCCCCTGCTATCTTCAAGGATCTAATGAATAGAGTCTTTAGAGACTATCTTGATCAATTTGTGGTAGTCTTTATAGACGATATTCTTGTCTATTCAAAGAGCAAGGAAGAGCATGAAGATCACTTGAGAATTATATTGAAGACCCTGAGAAAGGAGAAGCTTTATGCCAAATTTACCAAGTGTGAATTTTGGCTTCAAAAAGTTGCATTTTTGGGTCACATAATCTCAAAAGAGGGGATATCTGTGGATCCAGCAAAAACAGAGGTTATCGAAAGATGGTCGAGACCAACAACAGTAACTGAGATCCGAAGTTTTCTTGGTTTGGCTGGATATTATCGACATTTTGTAAAAGATTTTTCACGATTATCTAATCCAATCACCAAGTTGACTCGGAAAGGAGTTAAATTTGTCTGGACAGAGGAATGTGAAGAGAATTTCAAGGAGTTGAAAAGAAGGTTATCCAGTGCACCTGTGCTCACACTGCCTTGTAGTGGAGAAAGGTTTGTGATCTACAGTGATGCATCCAAGAAGGGATTAGGGTGTGTTCTTATGCAAAATGATATGGTGATAGCTTATGCCTCACGACAGTTGAAAATCCATGAGCAAAATTACCCAACACATGATTTGGAGTTGGCTGCGGTAATCTTTGCATTAAAGATTTGGAGGCATTACCTTTATGGTGAAAGGTGTGATATTTATACTGATCATAAAAGTTTAAAGTATATTTTCACACAAAAGGAGTTGAATATGCGTCAAAGAAGATGGTTGGAGCTGATTAAGGATTATGACTGCTCAATCCATTACCACCCTGGGAAAGCAAACAAGGTGGCAGATGCATTAAGTCGACAAGACCATGCTAGTTTATCCATGATGAGGATCACAAAAGATCCAATATTTATGGATTTACAAAGGATGGATCTTGGAATTATAATGGAAGGGGAAAAATCTTATCTTTCTCAAATGAATGTTCAACCATCTATACATGTGAAGATTAAAGAGGCACAGAAAGAAGATGTCGAGTTACAAAAGAAGGTGAGAAATGTTCCTGAATTCAACCTTGATTGTGATGGGATAATAAAGTTCAGGAATCGGGTTTGTGTTCCTCCCATCCCCGAATTAAAGAAGGAGCTGCTGGATGAGGCTCATAGTTCATCATTCTCTATTCATCCTGGAAGTACGAAGATGTATAGGGACCTGAAAGAGTACTTCTGGTGGGATGGCATGAAAAGAGATGTTGCTGAATATGTATCTTGATGCTTGGTTTGTCAACAAGTTAAAGCTGAGAGACAGAAGCCTAAGGGGATGTTACAACCATTACCCATACCCGAATGGAAATGGGAAAACATCACTATGGACTTTGTCACAGGACTTCCTAAAACATCCAAAGGCAATAATGCTATCTGGGTCATAGTTGATCGTCTTACAAAGTCTGCACACTTCATTCCTATTAGAGAGGATTTCTCTCTAGATCAGCTTGCCAGGATATATGTAAAGGAAGTGGTAAGATTGCATGGAGTACCACTTTCTATTATATCTGATCGGGATCCGAGATTTACCTCGAAGTTCTGGCGAAGTCTTCAGCATACTCTGGATACAGAGTTGAGTTTCAGCACTGCTTATCATCCCCAGACAGACGGTCAGTCTGAGAGAACAATTCAAACCCTAGAAGATATGTTGAGAGCTTGCTCTATGGATTTCAAAGGAGGTTGGGATCAACACCTACCTTTGGTGGAATTTTCTTATAATAATAGCTTTCACTCCAGTATTCTGATGGCTCCTTATGAAGCTCTCTATGGAAAGAAATGTAGGACTCCAACTTGCTGGGATGAAGTTGGGGAAAGGAAGCTATTAGGACTTGATCTCGTTGATGAAATGGCAGAAAAGGTCAGATCTATTCAACAACACATAAGAGCAGCTCAGAGTCGATAGAAAAGTTATGCCGACAACCGAAGAAAAGACCTAGAGTTTGAAGTGGGTGATAAAGTGTTCTTACGAATATCTCCCTGGAAGAGGGTTATGAGATTTAGAAAGAAGGGGAAGTTGAGCCCTAGATATATCGGTCCTTTCGAAATACTGGATCGTGTTGGGAAGGTATCTTACCGATTGGCGCTTCCACCGAATCTCTCTCAAGTTCACGATGTGTTCCATGTATCTCTCCTGAGAAAGTACATACCTGATCCTTCACATGTACTCAGCTCAGAAGTTGTACCGCTGGAGCAAGATCTTTCTTATGAAGAACAGCCGATAGAGATTCTGGATCGTAGCGAAAAAGTTCTATGAAACAAGACCACTCGATTGGTGAAAGTTTTATGGAGGAACCACCAACTTGAAGAAGATACTTGGGAGCTTGAGGATATGATGAGGGAGAAGTATCCTCATCTGTTTGTTACAAAGTGACGAATTTCGAGGGCGAAATTCTTTTTAAGGGGGGTAGAATGTAACACCCGAGACTTTTATGTTATATAAATCATCAAAGGAATCTTTTTCTACACAACACTTTCTTGGCTTGCTTTACACGCAATCGCGACCTTCCTCGATAGCTTTCGTCGTACGCAATACCGAGTTTCACTAAATAACAATATGATATTAAAACTAGCCGTTATGAATAGTAATAACCACTTTTTGAAATTTTATAAATTTTATTTTTCAAAATGGACTTCATTTTTTGACTCAGAATATCAAATTTAGCCTAAGGTAAAATTTTGGTACTTTTCGGATAACTTTAATATTTTGATGAATAGTGAAAATTACTAAATTTTAATTAAAAACAACTTTTTTAATCAAAACATTTAATAGTGATAAATTATGAATTTGAGTGGTTTTAAAGTATATTTAGAATATATTTTTACCACTTAATATAATGTTGGTCATTGGACACAATGTTACAATTAAACCGAACATAAACAAGTGTCAATCTTTTGATAGTTATTATCTCTTAAAAACACGCTTTTTGTTTTGACAGCGGGAATTAATTTTAAATTAATTTCTGCCACTTCTGTGTTTTGAATTTAGAAAAATGGATTCCATATTTGGAATCAGGATGTTCAAATTGTGTAAATAGGTAACTTTTATTTTTAGACATTTTGAATAATTACTGCGGTAAATATTTTATTTACCATGGTTAAGGGTAAATCCGGTAAATAAGGGTTAAAAAATAATATTATAATAATATTAAATTACCCTAAAACGTGTCTTAAACCTATTGGTTGATACATGGTCGACCATGGGCATCTTTGGGTCGATTTTGGGACCCCATTGATCCACTTGTAAGTGATAATGACACTTTATTTTAATTAAGTTAAAATGAATACAAAAATGACACAAGCATATATCTTTTAGAAAAACAATTGTTACATAGGGTTATATATGTTGGATTTTAGATTATAAAGATTCATTAGAAAGATAAAAAGATTTCATACATAATGGTATTTTATTTGTAATTTTTAGACTTTAAATAATTTAATTTATTTATGACACAATGATGATGCAGTAATTATCTTATTAATGAAATATTGACATAATTGATGTTATAAACACCAAAATAAATGTAATTTAAGACTTTTTATGAATTCCACTAATTTTATAGGTTACTATGATATATTAGTGTTGATTTAATCAACTTGTTTCGAACATATAATTCTGTTATGACTTTCACAAAAATCATATATCAAATAGTGTCAAAATTGACACAAAATAGTTTTTAAATCAAATATTATATTATTAATTGTTATTGTATTCCTAAAAATCTAAGGTTCGGCCAAATGACTTAGATAAGGATATATATTTTAATAATAAACAATTTGTGGTTCGTTTGGCATGTTATAGTAAGTGTATTAACCATATAGTGAAAGAAAACAAAAAGACATGGTAAAAGTTAAATTATTTAACTTAGAGTTAAATCTAATTAATAAGGTTAAAATAATACCCTAAACTTGTCTAAATACTATTGGTTGATAGGATTTCGACCCTTCCCCACTTTATCTTCGAAATAAGACCCTTTGGAACCATTATAAACCGATTTTGACTTTAATATAAAATAATATTTTGAGATATTCCTAAGGTGCCCCTCTCCTCCCTTATAAAAGGGCACCTCCTCCCCCTCCTCCTCACACCAAATTGAGCACTCAAGCTCGGCCAACCCCTGCCATTTTCTCCTCTCCACTTCCCTAGAATAGTCCTAGAGGTCCTGTTCTTCTCCAAAGACCACTCTTAGTTCCTTAAGTGGAGGATTCAAAGAGGCGTTCCAAAGAAGAGGTAATATTCATTACCGATCTTTTCAATTTCTTTCTTCTTCTTCTTTAGTTGTTTCATGATGAAGTAATAACATCAGTATTACTTACATACTGATATGTTATTATAAATATGAAACAACCCTAATTCACCTTCTATCCATCCTACGGAAAAATGAAATCACCGCGCGTGCGTACGTACGGAATACCGTCTCCACGCCGTGGTGTAATCTATTTTTCCACCATCACTTTACAAGGATAGGTATAATGGTGTAATGAGTAACTATTTATGATTATTATAAAGTAATATTGATACTGAAATAATATATATATACTCCAATACATTTCCACGATCATAGGAATGATATCATCACTCGTGCGTACGTACGGAATACCGTCTCCACGATGTGATGCGACTCGTTCTACATGATCATCTTTACATAGTAATTATATAAATGAATTGAATGAATAAATATGATATATGTTACACTAATACCATTCTGGATATAAGGTATCTATAACCTTGAAATAAGAATAAGAATTTATTCGGCAAAACACGCATAAGAACAAAAAGTTATAAAGACCCGAGTAACAAGTAACAATGAAATATTACTAACAAGAAGCTAATAATATGACCATATATGATATCATATCAACATGTATGATTCTGGAATAAGTCAATAACATTATTTAAACCATTATACAGGAGCTTCGGACACATACAAGGCAAATTGGACCTAAGGTAAGGGAAATATCACAATCTCATTTTTATCCGAGATTGTTTATTCGTAAGTATTTACTGGGGTGTATTTTATCATCCACATCCATGTTCCCTCAATATGTAATATTGTTTCCATCCACTTGCAGTAGTTTAAATCCAATTTTACCCTTAGGTGAGTTTTTAGTAAAGAATATGAAAGGAATCTTTTGTCGTTTTTCCGTACGAGGTACTTTTTTGACTTTTCCGACAAAAGTACGAAGAATGTTTTTTTTAACTTATACGGCACGAACAGATTTCTACTGTTTTATAAAGCCTTATTCTCATGAAGCTTCCTATAAAAGATTTCATGACTATTTCCAATAAAATCTCTTTCTTTTAAAAATTGCATGATGTTTTGTGAAAAGAAATTGATTTTGAAGAAGAAAGGATATTTTCCTCAAGAATTCAATTCAAGTGTTTTATCAAAATTATTTTCCATCTAAGATAATAAAGGGTTCTGTTTCTATCCATATTTTTACATTGTTTTGACTATGTTGTGATGGAATTATGTTTATGAATTCCTTTATCTTATATGAATTGATTTATGATGTCATGATGTTTCAAGAATCCCATTTTTGTTACATGTGTTATGCAATGATGTATGTTTTATGATTATGTGGCACACATAAGAAAGGATTCATTATAAGATGGGTGGGACCTATATCTCCCTCCAATGCATTGGGTAAAGATTTTATATCTCATGAGATAGACATGGCTGGAACGGAAGGTTATTTCGGTTCAGTGATACAGGACTGAAACGAGGAGTGAACTCGGTTCAGAAAGGGACTTTGTCCACTAAGATAGTCTTGGAAATAAGTCATGACTAAAAAGAAATGATTTTCCATGATTATGTGTGCATGCCACAAAGTTTCAAGTTTCATGTTATGATTATGGGGATCTCATTTTCACTTCTATGATTTATTAAGATTTTATGATCTCTTTTGCAGGTTATGATTTTTAAAAAGATATGATATGATTTTTATTTCCTTTATTGCCCTTGCTGAGCATTTGAGCTCACCCTTTTATGTTTTCTTTTCCCCAGGTCAGGAAGATGGATATTAAGTAGAGTATGCTAAAAGGGACCCTAGATATGATGAAATAAATGGGAGGCACTGTAGAAGATTTATGAACCAGTTGTTTATGTTTCCCAGTTTCTAAAGACACTATACCTATACGGTCCTTTGTGGTTTTGTCATATGTTGTAATAAGTGTGCTTAAATTTTGAAGTATTAACAATGTATGTAAAGTATGGGTCGTTATAAATATCTCTCATATTACTCTCCGTGATCAACGCCTAGTTGACTATCAAAGAAATAGAGGTCAACTAGAAGACGTTCACCTGTGATATGATCTTTGGTTTGAGGCCCTCCTAAAAATTCCTTGCCAAAAACAGCTCGTCATTCCCCAAAACAGAAGTGAAATGTTGTAACTCAGTGAAACAAGAGGAATAATCCATAACTGCTAGAGTACCCTGCTGCAGGTTCATGAATTCTTTGGCTCTATCAGCCCTCAGTGTTTCCAGGTAGAAGTAGTCGTAGAACGTATGCTAAAACTCCTCCCAAGCAACTATCTGCTGGCGCCCTACCTGAGAAACTACGTCACACCATCTCTTGGAGGAATCGCGTAGCATGTACGTCGCAAGCTTCACCCTTATGCCTGGGGGTGTCTCGAGAAGATCAAATATAGAAACCTTAGCTTTGAACCAATATTCAACAGCCTGAGGTCTTCCATCCCCAGAGAACGTGGGATGATGCTGCTACTGGAAGACTCGTGTAAGCTCTGCCATAGACTGGGCAAGTTACTAAGCTCCCTGAAAGGTTTGTATGAACCTCATGAATCCCTCACGGAACTGTGCATCTGCACCAGTATCCAAGATAATTGTCTGTGCCATATCCGGCATATGATCATCGTCAGATCTACGATGTGAAATGGGGGGACGTCTTGGCGGCATGACTCTGCAAGGTCAAAAGCACACCTTTATTAAAAATGAGCACAGTTTCAAAATCAAAGGAGCGAAAATGAAACAGAAGAGGAAAACTTTTAAAACTGGAAAAACATAGTTACATGGCGTGTAGTTCCCACACACGGTGTTTTCCAGAAATATTTTACTTGGGCGTGTACACCGGCCAACCTAGCTGTGTGGACCCCAACTACACGACGTGTTCTTTTAATATACACAACGTGTACTGTCTGTTTTCCTCCTACCCGGTTACTCATACACGACTAAGTCACACGGACTATCCTAGTCAAAGACTACATGGAATGTCCTTAGGGTTTTTCGCCTATCCGTGTCGTTAGTCACACATACTGGTACACGGGCCACAACTACACCGTGTGTCAACAACGTACACGGCGTGTTGTCCCTATGATTTTCCAACCCATGTATTCAACTAAACGGCTGGGTCATAGTAACCATTACTACACGGCGTGTCAACATGGTACACGACATGTTTTTCCTGAGATTTTCTAGCCCATGTATTCAACTACACGGCTAGATCACATGGAAGAAGAGTACACGACGTGTACATTAAAGTACACAGCGTGTAACCATGAAAAGTAGTTTTTCCCAAACAGAAGAACACATGGCATGTGTTCATAAGGCCACACGCTGTGTTATCTGAGTTTCTGGGCAGTAGGCACACAAAAATCCACAAAACCACTGAAAAACATTTAAAACCAGCACCTATGTGTCAAATTCTAATATGTGGGGGGCCATACTCCCCGCGAATCAAATCTTAACATCATAACAATTCATATAACAAGTAAACAGTATGATAACTCCATGATCCTGCAAATTCCGATCCTTGAGGGCCCATAACACCTCTAAGACCAAATCTTGGTGTCCATGCTAAATAAGCTATAAAATAAACAACAACCTATCAACACAGCAGATATTTATATAACAAAAACTATCACTACATTATGCATAATCTATCACGACATCTATCACAACAGCATGCAATTTCTAATGCACCCTAGATGGCATGGTAAAATGCATGACATGTGATTTTCTAACCAGTGCCTATATGATGCATGAGATGGAATACCCTCATCTCATCGGTTTGTAAAAAAATAGAACCGAAATCATATAAACTGTAACAGCACAAAACAAGTGCATCACCCAACGGTGAAATATAATCAACTGTAACACTTGCAGAAACTAAAAATTGCAATTACGAGGTAATATAGCTTTTCCCTGTACATGGGTTAATTACACCCGGGCACAGTTAAGTACCAAATACCAATCTCTTCCTATCCCTGTCTATTGTCGCCAAACAGTAAGGAAAAGAGAATAGAAGGAAACCTCCCTTTGATACCACTTTGTAACGACCCGAATCCGGAGCCACTCAACTGGTGCCTCGAACTCGGTTCGCCACATGACCTCAAGCGCATTTCCCTAAATGCCAAAGGCTACTGACTAGCAGCGAGGGCCTTGGTGAGTTAGTGGGAAAACTATGCCCTCATTTGAAAAGTATATAGTGGAAGGATAAACATAAACAATAGTAGAAGCAGTAAACAGAATACACTAAAATCAGACTAAACAGTAGAAGCAATGTCTAATATAATAATGATGCAGCATGGTACATGTATATATGGAAAGCAGCAAACAAAAAAACGTGCTGAAATACAACTGAACCCAAAGTACTAAAAGTAAACAGTAAAATCAAGTAGCATCGCAAGCCTAAGCTGGGTCCCATGCTCTCCAGCTCTAACCAGCAATCAAGCACCTCAAGTAGAAGGTCCACAATCCCTATCCACGCCTGCAACCATATAACCTATTTGGGGTGAAAAGCAGGACCCAAACAGGGTGTGAGACTAATCCTAGTAGGCAACCACCACAAGATCTATGCCCTGATATAAGTGAGAAATATAGAAAAAGTAATGGAAATAAATGCAGCAGAGAAACAGGAGCATACTAAAGTAAACAATCCTACAAATCTCCAATCACATTTATTTATTAATTTACTCCAATCATTTAATTATCAACCATGGAATCTAGAAAGCAGCTCTATAATCCAAAGGCATAGAAGGCAACACAACAGGTATCTCAATAGACTACCTAACAACAAGCAGTACAAGCCCAAGCTTGTTCTTTGGCTTGGTGGACTCATCACAACCAACCAAACATTAATTTATCATGCTGACCCTCTGGGTGGATCACGTGGGAAAACCCCTATGGTCAATTATTCAATGAAGTCAAAGACACTCTGAGGAAGAACTCATCGTCAATTCCCCCTATAGTCTTGCGGCGATAATACAGACTCTCTGAGGAAGCACTTACGTCTAATTCCCCCCTTTAGTCTCGATTTGATAAATATCAGACCCTCTAAGAGAGCATAAAGTCAATCTCCCTTATTGTCTCGTAGTGGTAATAATTAAACAGTCCCTCTGAGGAAGCACTCAATGTCAATTCCCCTTATGGTCTTGCTACACCAAGTTCCCACAGCCCTGAGTAATATCAATCATATGTAAACGATTTGTAGCATCCCTAAGTAAGTTCAACAATCCACTTGGCTAATATCTACAATGCATTAAAAGCATTTAAACAGCAGGAAACACATGCAATAATTCATATCAAGGAAATCAATCAATGCAACAAGGTTTGCCTCACAGGCAACCTAATCCAAATGGCGATAAACAACCAAAACAAGGAAAACACCCATGGGGTGATCCTCAGACATGCAAGTAAGATATAATTATTCATCTAATAGCCTCAAGCACACAAGAAATCTAAGGCAGATAACAATACATGATCAAAATCCTAACCCGAGATACCCAATACATGGGTATCCGACACTTTTGCACAACAACTCAAAGACATTCAATGTAAGGTAATGAACCACATACCTCAAAGGTTTTGACGAAAACCCCAACAACAAAGAATGCACAAGAACTCGAGTTGATTCTCCAAGAACCCGCTTTAGATCCCTTCTCCTAACAAGACCAAGACCCAAACTCACAAATTTGGCATCCACACACTTAGATCTACCCATAACTGGCGTAGATCTAAGAAAACGAGGGAAGAGGAGAAGTAGATCTAAGAAAAAGATCAAGAAAGAAGAATAAAAATCACATACCTTAAGAAACCGGCTACGATTCGCCAAGAGAATCCTTCAGATCTCCTCCAGAATGCTTGGGAGAAGTTCTCCAACCTTCAAGGAAGATTAATCCCAAGTTATGGCCGCTTAGGAGCTTAAACGAGGCGATTAAATAAAAAACGAGTTAGATACACAAATTTAGGATCTAGATTTAAGTGCCCGCATGGTTTGCTCGCACGGTTAGAAAAACTGTGTGCTAACTGTGCGGTCTGTACTGCCTTTTCAACACTCCTCACACACTCTCTTTGCATGGTTTCCCTTAACCGTGCGACAACCGTGCGGTCGCCACTGCCTTGAGTGCCAGCTACGCACAGTCTAGCCACACGGTTAGACAAACCATTCACCACCCGTGCAGCTCCCCGTTTTGCCTCAAAACTTCACTTCATGTTCCCCTGACTCTCCCAAACATCACCCTTAACTTTAAAACCAAGAAAAACATCAACCAAGGGTTACATACCTGAAAAAGAAGATCCAGGTTCTTACAATTCATGAGATTAAAGAACGAACAAGTCAAGTCAAACACGAGTTAAGGGACATAGTCTCAATCTCCTTTCATTGAGGCATATTTTGATATATACACGACTTTATTTTATACAGTGTATAAAACACTTTTAATTTTACTTTTATTCAAAAGGAATATGTTTTCTATGAATCATTTTACTAAAACAAAAAAAAGGAATGTTTCTTTTTAACGTACATGGTGACAATGACCTTTCTGACGCCGCAAGTATTATTTTATCTTTGGATTCCTTAACAATATGTAGTGTTTTTTAAAGAAAAATAAAGACTGTATACCCTTTTTATGTATTTTGGTATTGAAAATGGTTTTGTGAAAGCATTGATTATTTCAATATCTTTAAATGATATATTGTAATTGAAGTGTGAAAATGTTATCTTTCCTTTATGTTTTTATTTGTCATGAATATGTTATGGTTCTTGGGCATTGTTTATGTATACGGGTGTTTCCATGATAAACCTCGGGTGGGTGTGCCCCAGATAGCTCTTCAATGCATTGGGTAACTTGAAGGAGGTAAACATTAATGTTTCTCCTAAGATATTTATGGAATATACTATGATGGGTATTCCAACGTATTCCCTATGTAGATGTGATAGCTACAATGTAAGTATGATATGGATGCCACAAGTTAACTTTTTGATTTATGATTTCTATATGTTATTCATAAATATTATGATTTCATGAGGTATGTTAAAGAGCTTATGATTGGTATGTATTGATTGATGAATGTTTTCTTTCCTTGTTTTATAATCCTTACTGAGTTTTTTACGCTCATACCAAGTTTTGGAAATGTTTTTCATAGGACTTAAAGATGAATAGGGTAAATGATGGGATCAAGGAAAATTCATGTTGTCTAAAACATAGAAATAGACATGAATCTTTTTTTCAAGATTTTTTATTTTATAAAAACATGCATACTGAGTAAAAGTATCTAATTTGTAATATTTGAGATGTAATGTAATAGTTATGGCCTAATTCTTTAAAAATCTAAACCTGAAAATATCCTCAATGAGAATTATTAACTTAATTCAAGATTATGTAATATTTAAGGTCGGGTACTTATAGTTGGTATCAGAGGTCAGTTTAGAAAAATTTAGAAGTTAGGATATTGTTAAATTAATATCCATAAATTATTTTTACATTATGGTAAGATTGAAATGATATTGCATTTACATATTACCAAGTTGCTTTGCCTAAGATATTTCTGTGTTCATTATGGTTTTCTACATAGAAAAAAGGGCAGTTATAATGGGACGACATCAGGAGGAAGATAACCTTACAAATCAGCAACCTGAGATGGTAAGAATCGAAACTGAACAGTTCATTGCAATGATGTCATAGTTGACTCAGGCTATAAATGGTGGTGGTATATATGCATGAGATCAGCCAGATCAACCATAGAGGAACATGTTATTCATGGACCATTTCATGAGGAAACATCCCCCATCATTCAGAAGATCATCTGACCATGTGCTAGTTGAAGGGTGGATTAAAGCACATGAGAAATTTTTGATGTCATGGGGTTTTCAGAACATCAAAATTTTACTCTCGCTATTTACCATTTTGAATGTGAAGCCGACCAGTGGTGGTCGATGGTTAAAAATGTTAGGGAGAGTGAGGATATTGATGCTCTTGATTGGGATGAATTCAAAGGTATGTTTCTTGAGAAATATTTTCTTAAGGTGGTTCATCTTAGGATGGAAAAAATTATTAGAATTGAGGTAGGAGGATGATTCAGTGGCTGCTTATGAAGAAAAATTCACTCGATTGGCAAGGTATGCTTTAAATTTCATATGAGATCCTGATAGTAAAATCAACCATTTTTTCTCATGATTAAAGCTAAAGTATCTAAGGTATTTAGCTTCTTGTGAGTTAAAAATTTATAAAAAAATTATTCTATGTGCGTAGGTAGAAATGGACTTTTCTGATAATCAGGTGTTCTTTGACTAACAACAAAATAAGAGGTCAATGTGGTAGACGAAAGGGAATAACCCTTCAAAAAAATTCTCCTGGTGAGAAACTTAAGTTTACAGTTTTTGAAAATTGTGGTAAAAAGCATGCTAGGGAATGTATTTTGAATTTTGATAAGTGCTACCGATGTAGTAAAATGGGATATAAGGCTCGTAATTGCACTGGAAAAAGATCAGGTTAATGGTAAGACAAAATCTGATTTATAGTCACTAAAATGTTTTAAGTAAACTAAAATGGGTCATTATGCTAATGAGTGTCCAATGAAGAACTCAACTGAGGGAAAGAATCTTGGCTACAAGAAGAAAAGAGTGGTTAAATCATTTGCAACTACTTCAGTAGATGTTGGTCCATCGAATAAAGTTGTATCATGAATTGAAAAGAGAATTGGTGAATGCTTCAGTTTTGGAATTGCCTTCTAGAAATGGTGAGTTTGTTATCTACAGTGATGCTTCATTGTAAGGACTTTGTTGTGTCCTTTTGTATAATGATAAGGTAATTTATTATGATTTACATTAGTTGAAACCTCCTGAGTTAAATTACCCTACACATGATTTGGAATTAACTGTTGTTGTTTTTTCTTTAAAAATTTGGAGGTATTATTTGTATAGAGTAAAATGTGTAATATATACTAACCAAAAAATTTTAAAGTATATATTCACTCAGAAAGAATTAAACATGAGACAGAGAAGATGGCAATAATTAATCCAGGATTATGATTACACAATTCATTACCATCTGGGAAAGTCAAATAAAGTGTCTGATGCTTTGAGTCCGAAAATTAATGCTACATTAACCTTGTTACATTTGGAATAAGATCCTTTGATTAAATATTTCATGAATATTGGCATATATGTTTTTGTATTAAATTCCTCTATTTTTTTTAGGTTTCAGGGAAATCATCCCTGGCAGACAGAATAAAGCATGAACAGAAAGAAGACGGTGAGTTGCAGTAAAAAGTAGAATTGGTTCAAAAGGGTAAGTTACCCAAATTTTAACTTTGATAATGATTTAGTTTCTAGGTTTGGGAAGAGATTATGTGTGCCTTGTGATTCATAGTTGAAGAAAGATTTATTGTGTAAAGTTCATAGTTATCCATTTTTAGTTCACCCTGGAAGTACTAAGATGTACGGAGATCTTCGGGAGTATTACCGGTGGGATAGAATGAAAAGAGATATTGTTGACTTTACTGTGAAGTGTTTGAATTTTCAATAGGTTAAAGTAGAGTGAAAGTTACCAAAAGGGAAGCTTCATTACTTATAGGTGGCATATTGGAAATGGGGTAATATATCCATGGACTTCGTTGTGGGATTACTAAAGAAATATCGAGGTAACAATGTAATCTCAGTTATTGTTGATCAACTGACTAAATCTTCTCATTTCTTTCCTATTATATATACTTTGTATCTAGATCATCTTTCTCGATTTTATGTTTTATAGATAGTCAAGTTTCATGGAGTTCCCCTCTCCATTGTATCTGATCATTATCTGAGTTTCACTTCTAACTTTTGGAAAGGCATTCAGAAGTCATTGGGCACTGAATTAAATTTTAGTAAAACTTTTCATCCTAAATAAGATGGGTAGTCAGAATGAAAATTTTTGACCTTAGAGGATATGCTACGTGATTGTTCAATGGATTACCAGTGAATTTGGGGCCAACATATTTCTTTGGTTGAATTTTCTTATAATATTAATTTTCATTCCAGTATACATATGACTCTGTTTGAGGCATTATATGGAGAGTAGTGTCGAACTCCAGCTTTTTGGGATTAAGTATGTGAAAGGAAGTTGAAGGGACCATAATTGGTAGAAGCGATGGCAGAAAAAGTTAATTTTATTTAGAAGAAAATGATAATAGCTCAGAGCAGGTAGAAAAGTTATGTAGATAACTTGAGGAAGGATCTTCTTTCGAGGTAGGTGATCATGCCTTTATAAAAGTTTCTCCATGGAAAAGTGTGATGTGTTTTGGTAAGAAGGGAAATCTTAGTCCAAGGTTCATTAGACCCTATGAAATCCTGGATAATGTTGGATCAGTTTCCTATAAAGTGGATTTACCTCCAAGTTTATCCCAGGTACACAATGTTTTTCATATTTCAATATTGATAAAGTATATGTTGGATCCATCTCATGTTTTGAGTCTACAGGTAGTTCAGTTGGAATGGAATCTTTCATATGAGGAACAACTAGTCCAGATTCTTGACCAAAGAGAGCAAGTGTTGCGAAATAAGGTAATCTACCAGGTAAAATTTTTGTGGAAAACCCATATGGTGAAGAGGCAACGTGGGAATCTGAAAATTCTATGAGAGATAAATACCCCCATTTATTTAATATATGAATAAAATTGTGAGGACACAATTTTCAAAAGGGGGGAAGGATATAACATCTCAGGTAAATAAAGGATATGATATTTTCATATTTATTAGTATTTGTGAATTAAATATTAATTTTACTTTAAAGGGGATGATATGTTCGATGGCGTACTCGATACTCAACAATAGGTTTCTTTGAAATATTACGCTGTACACAACGTTGAGTTATAATAAAAAATAATAATATAATATTATTATTTTAAATGGTAGTGAATGCATAGCTATTGTATTGGTAGGAATGAACAGAACTAACTAAAATATGATTATACATGTTTGTTAATTTTTTTTACATTTATCTAATAAAATTTAGAGGCTTAAAATTCGAATGAATCCAATTTTAAGCATAAATACTCTAATATTCTTTAAAAGGTCGATATACCGCCTTTTGATGGAAAACCCTTTTAAAAAATAGTTTTTGTCACTTTTATATGTTAAATTGAAAAAATAATATTTTTATTTAGAATCAGGACATCAAAATTTACTTTGGATGAAATTTTGGTATTTTTCTGATGATGTTCATTTTTTAATGAATAGTAAAAAATACAGCATTTTAATTCAAAGCTTTCTTTTAATCTAATTTTTTAGATGATTAGATTATCTTTTTAATTGTGTTTAAAGTGTAATTAGATTATATTTTTACCATTTAACCCAATGTTTTTCATTGGATGTATTTTCACATTGAAATTGGACATAAACAAGTGTCAATCTTTTGATAGTTATTATTTCTTATAAACATGCTTTTTGTTTTGACAACCGGAATTAATTTTAAATTAATTTATACAACTTCTGAGTTTTGAATTTCTAGAAATTTATTCTATATTTGGAATCAGGATGTTCAAATTGTGTAAATAGGTAACTTTTATTTTTATACATTATGAATATTTACTTCAATAGATATTTTATTTACCATGGTTAAAGGGTAAATCTGGTAAATAAGTGTAAAAAAATAATATTATAATAATATTAAATTACCCTTACACTTGTCCTAACCCATTTTTATGACATATTTCTGACCAAGGTAATCCTTGGTTCTATTTTGGGACCTCATAGAGCCACTTGGGAGGGATAATGACACTTTATATTGATTAATTTAAAGTAAAGATAAAAATGGCATAAACATATATCCTTTAGTAAATCAATTTTTACATGGGGTTATATAAGTTATATCCTAAACTATAAATATTAATTTTAAAAATAAAATTATTTCCTACATCATTATATTTTATTTATAATTTTTAGACATCAAATAAATAACATTATTTACAACACACTGATGATGCAGTGATTACCTTATTAATGAATGATTAAAATAAATGAGATTATAAAAATTAAAAAAAAAACACCAAAACCAGTAAAATTATTATTGGATGATTTTATTTAGAACAATATTAATCTTATCTTTTAATTTAATGAGTTTTTACCTTTTAAAATCAAAAATACATTTATAATAAAAAAATACTTTCGAACTTTCCTAAAGAGCCCCTCCTCCCCCTTTTAAAAAAACACCACCTCTAACCCATTAATCACACCACTCAAGCCCCTTGGCTTGTTAAAACTCTTCCCAATTAATCTCCATATATCCCTATATTCCTCTTATAAGCCTTACCCTATGCATAAGGTCATTCAAGTAAATCTTTTGGTTCAACCCAAAGGGAGATACCCTATTTAAAGGTAACGTCTTCTCTTAAGTTCTTTTCTTTTATTTTACTTCTCCAACCCACTAAAATATATTTATTCCTTTAATTAATAAAAACAATAGTATCCTAAATATACTAGGTTATTTTTATGATAAGGATTATAACTACACTTCCACACACCTCCATCTAATTGATACGAACATACAGTTTCTGTGGACGACAAACTACTACCTCACAAAATGATGATTATTTAAATATCTCCAATAACCTCTCATGGTGGCCATTATGATGACATTGTACTTATATGTGATATATATTATATTTATATTATCTCTATACTTCTGTATTTTTCATTTAAATCATACCTTTACGTTTTCCATAATGGGTAAATACGATAATTTCATTTGAGGAAGTGCGAACTACCATCCCCTCAAAGTGATATGACTCATTCATGCCATACCTGGAATGTAGAAAGGATGGAGTTAATTAAATTATATATGATATTATACTAGATTATAATATACATAAGTATCATTAAGTTTTCATTCCATTAAAATAAAAAATTGAAATTAAAGAAGCATCCATGCGTACGTACGGCTTACCCTCTCTATGAACGGTGCATTTCATTTCTTATCTCCAAATGTTATGTAGTATTATAAATACATATATATACTGAATATATAGGATTTATATGTTATCTAAATCATGAATATAATTATAGATATAATGTATTTTTGACCACATGGACAACTTGTAATTATAAGAAGTTCATTTTTGACTCAAGTACCAAATATTGACAAAACGGCCATTATTAACTCAAATGATTATGTAATGTTTATAATGTGGTAATAAGTGATATATAAAGAATAATAAACTTGAAAAATATTATGAATCAAGTATAAATTAACTTTATTTTATTATTCATAAGATTAATGAACGAACGAGTCAAGTCAGACACGAGGTAAGGGACTTCGTCTTAATCTCCTTTCATTGAGGCATATTTTGATTTATACACGACTTTCTTTTATACGTTGTATAGACCAATTTGAATTTTACTTTTATTAAAAAAGAATATTTTTTTCTACGAAGAGTTTTACTAAATGATAGAAAGGAATGTTTTTTAACGTAAGCGGTGACAACGACCTTTCTACCGCCGTAAGTATTATTTGATCTTTGGCTTCCTTAACAAGTCGTGGTGTTTTTTTAACAAAAAATAAATACCATATACCCTTTTATGTATTTTTTCATTGAAAATGGTTTTGAGAAATCATTTATTATTTCAATATATTTAAATTATATATTGTAATTGAAATTTGGAAATGTTATATTTCCTTTATTTTTGTTTTATGTGTTATGAATATGTTATGGTTCATGGGAATTGTTTACATATATGGGTGGTTATGTGATAATCCTAGGGCAGGTGAGCCTGAGATAGCTCTCCAATACATTGGGTAACGTTATGGAGGTAAACTTTAATGTTTCTCCTAAGAGATTTAGGGAATATACTGTGATGGGTATTCCAATGTATCTCCCTATGTAGTTGTGATAGCTACAATGTAAGTATAATATAGATGCCACAAGTTACCTTTATGATTTATGATTTCTATGTGTTATTCATAAATCTTATGATTTCATGAGGTATGTTAAAGAGATTATTCTTGGTATGTATTGAAGGACTAATGTTTTCTTTCCTTATTTTATAATACTTACTGAGCTTTTTATGATCATCCTAAGTTTTTGAAATGTTTTTCATAGGACTTGAAGATGAATAGGGGCAAGGATGGGATCAAGGAAAAGACATGTTGTCTTAAACATGGAACTAGACATGAAACATTTTTTCAAGAGTTTTTTTATAAAAAATGTATAGTGAGTATAAATGTCTACTTTGTAATATTTGAGATGTAATGTAATAGTTATGTCCTATTTCTCTAAAACTCTAAACCTGAAAAGATCCTTAACGTGAATTATTAACTTAATTCAAGATTATGTAATGTTTAAGGCTAGTTCCTTATATATATGCATACATATATGTATGTGAATATACATATATACATATATAAATATAAAAACAAACATACGTACACATACATACGTAAATACATATAAACACATATACATACATACATACATTCAAAATTATAAAGGTTCTTGATCGTAGTTTTTTTGATATATTTATTTATGTAGTTCATATAATTATCATTCACAATATATATATATATATTTATTTATGTGTGTAATTATAACTTTAAAAATAATTATAAATAAGAATAAAAGTATAAGAAAAAATAGAAATGATTAAAAATATATAAAAATTGATTATATATATTTATTGTTATATAAATCATATTTTTGAATATATAAATACGAATATATAAAATATATATGCAAGGTAACCTTTATATTTTTATTTATATATACATTTTTCATTATATATTGGATGAAAATTGATTATATATATATATATATTGGAAATCCTATTTTGAATTGGTCTATACCATATGTATATAAATATATATAATTATAAATTAGTATAAATGAATATATATATATATTATTTTTAAAAATAAATATATCTATTGTTATATAAATCATATTTAGAAATATAAAAATATATGCACACATATATATAATTTTAAATATATAAATATAAATAGACACATACATATATAATTATAAATGTATATATATATTATAAATTATATAATAGGAAACTAAATATGAACTTTATTTAATAAATTTACATATTTATTTATATAGTTCATATTACTATATATATATAGGTAAATTTAATTATGTATGTAATTATAAATAAGTATTAGTTAATATATATATATACTATATTTACAAAAATATCTATGCTTATTTTTTTATAAATAATATTTAAAAATATATAAATATGTATAAAATTTGTCATATATAAATACGTATATATAAATTAAATTATTCACAATACCCTTTATTAGTGCAAAAAACACATTGATAAATGGAACCTTTATCATGGATAAGAAAAGATAAATGGTGATCTTTATTAGTCCTAAAAAATAGTAATAAAGGGTTCCATTTTATCAGATCTTTTTTTAATCCCTAATTAAGGATAGTACTTAATATTATTGAATATATTATAGTGTAATTTACAAGGGGATGGATTCAAACTTCTATGAATTAGTTTAAGGATATGTTTCTTTACCAATAGCTTATTTGTTTTTTTCACATACACACATTTATATATGTATATTTATATATTTATATAATTTATTTAAATACATTTAGACTATATTGTATTTGTATACATTTTTTATAATGTTATCAAATACATTATAAAATATATTTATTTATTATTATAAAGTCAACAATAATTATTCTCATACAGTAAAAATAAATTAAATAATATATTTCTAGTCTAATATGATTTATATATTTAATTATATGTTAATATATATTATTATATTTTAATATATATGTAATGACTATTCATATTTATATAATTTATAATATATATATGTAATTATAATTATAATATTCACGCACATATATATAATAATAAGGAGAACCCATTATCAGTGATCAAAAAAACCGATAAAGGGTGCCCATGTTTTTCTAATGATAATATTCGGTGACCTTTATTAGTTTTTATAAAAAGAATTAAAAAAATACCACACTATTTTTTCATGATTTTATAGTGGTATTAGTTGATGACTTATTGAAAGATTCTCTACTTGTCATTTTGAGCCTTGGTGTCTCAAATTTTGGATGTTATATAAAAAACATGGAATGATATTTTGGGAAAAAATAATTGGATTACTAGTGTGGTGATAAATATGAGAAATGAATAAAGTTAAAAAATTTGGAAAACATAATAGTAGATGTTACATGGAAAACTCCTATATGGACAAAAAATTATTGTCCCACTAGTGCAGTGATAAATATTAGGTAAAAATAAACTGCAAAAATGTAAAAAAAATAGAACACTAGATGTAACGTAAAAAATTCCAAATGAATAAGAGTAAAAAACACAATAAAATATAATGATCACACTATTCTAAAATTAAGGTATGAGTTATCTCACTTTTACAAAGAAAATAACCTTACAATTTAATCTATTGAACAAGTAGAGAAGTACTCCTCACAAATACCACTCAAATAAAACTTATATTGGGAGATAAAAGAAAATTGAGTTGTTAGAAATGAGAGTGTAGATATATACATTTGTATAATTCTATTACCTTACATGATCCTCTCTTACCTCACTTGGTTAGTGGGTTCGACCAACCACCATCTATTTCTATTTCCCTATTGAAAATTTAGGGTGGGGGGTTGTTTTCAACCATTATTAAACCAAAGGAAATCCATCCAAAAATAGAAAATGGTGTGTTGAGAAAAGTATTGTTTTCAACAATACATAATAATGTTATTTAAAGGGGGAGATTATTGAAAATAATACTCTATATCTTTATGATAATTTTGATGCTCACAAATACCCCTAATTATTTTCTAATGATTTTGTTTAGTATTTTGTTGGAATTTAACATTTTATTTTATTCTTGAAATTATGGGAATTTATTGTTAAAGTATTCATATTTAGCATTTTCTAGAAACATTGTTCATGCGCTATTTATTTGGAATATGCTTTAGCGTGTCCTGGAATCACTGTTCATACCCTATGTGGATAAACGTAGCATAAGGATGAAAAGCGTGTATACATTTTGAGATAAGATAAAAGTATGGTTAATCAACCATACGTTATTGGAAAAGTATGGAAGAATAACCTTACGTTAGGAAGGAACCATACGTTTGGGTTATCAGAAAAGTATGGAAGGAGAGCCATACGTAAATATTAAATGTTACGTTTGTTTCTCAAAAGTATGGTTCATCAACCTTAATTTTGTAAAAAACCATACATTCTTGGAAAAGATTGGATCAAGTAAAAGTATGGATCTTTTACCATACATTTGAAAGTTGAAGAAAAAGTATGGATGATCAACCCTACGTTTATGATCAAACTTACGTTTGAAGAAATTAACATAAACCCTTTGTTTATGTTCAACCCTATGTTGTGAACCTTATGTTTGAAGACTACGTTGTCAACCCTACATTTAGAGGCCATTCCATCAACCTTATGTTTGGCATCGGAAAGTTTTACATATGATATTTTTATGAAACGGTCAGCAAGCTGATTGTTAGGCGGATTACAAGCCGGATTTAAAGTCGATTTTAAAATATGACTTTGACTGATTCAAAGTCGTTTCGTCAATGGATTAAGTATCGAATTAAAAGGATATTTTTATTCCGAGTCTTCAGGAAAGTTACGACTACTCTGTAAATTCAAAATTTTGAATATTGCGAATAAAAAAGGCGACTTTTATGGATCTAAATTTGCAGGGAATATGATCTGCTTTATTATATATGTTTTCTATGAAACACCAAAAAACAAGTGTGTGGTGATCAATCAATTATTCAAAAAAGGTGGAAAACAGAGACTGCAAAAAGCACTTTGTTCTGCTGATTCAAAAGGAGCGTCAAAGCTCTATTTATTTTAAGAATAATTAACTCGATAGAAGATTCATTTGTTCTACATCGAATATCTACTGTGGATCTAATACTACAGAAGTTGTGAATTATATTTCTATATCTACTGCAACCAGATCGACTCAGAAATGATTCGACTTGAAAATCAATATTTCTAGAGATGACGATCCATCTGATGTCAGTTGCATTATGTTTCAATTGTGAAGATCAACTAGAAAAGTTCTTTCTAAAATTATTTTTATCTTGAGTAACCATCTTCTCGTATTAAGCTGTGTAGGTTTGTGTTTGAACCAGAAGGCTTTGTTTTGCCTTAGATTGTAAAGGTGCCAACTGCCTGTATTTAGTTGTGAACCGGTCTGTTGAAACGAGGACCAGATAGTGAAAATCACCAAGCTCGTGGATTAGAGTGTTGGTGGAGTGGACTAGGGGCCTTCTGTTCCCCAAACCACTATAAATCAATGTGTCTCTGCTTTTACTTATTCCACTGCATGATCAAACCTGATAAAGCATAGAGGACAAAACTCGTTCAATCGAAGAGTTAACGAAAAATATTAAAGACACAATTCACCCCCCCCCTCTTGTGTATAATCTGTATATTCAAGATCCAACAATTGGTATCAGAGGTGGAGCTTCTGATAGAGCCTTAGAAAGCTATAAGTATTTAAAGATTATACAACAACGCATCATGACTGATACATGAGAGGTAATGTCTATGGTCAGAGCACTGTACTTCAATGGATAAAATTATGGATGTTGGAAGTCTCGAATGATTATCTATCTGAAAAATCTTGGATACAGAGTCTATTATAAGATTCTAACTCCATATGAAATACCAGAAAAACCTGAAACATGGAGTGCAGCTACTGAAGAAGAATATGATATGAATTCAAAAGAAATGAATGAAATTAGATGTGTTCTAGGACCTGATGAATTTAACAGAGTATCTCAGTGCCCTATAGCATATGAGATGTGGCAAACAATAGATGTGGCATATGAAGGAATAAACAATGTGAGACAAATGATATATGCAATTTCCAAATTTAAATTTGATACATTCAAAATGGTTGAAGGTGAAAGTATTACTCAAATGAATGGAAGATTGACAGAGATTGCCAATAACATAACTGCCTTGGGATATCCCATTAAGCAAGTTGATCAAGATTTAAAAGTAATGAGAGTACTGCCTACAAAATGGAAAGAATAGAAATCAGACAGTCGACACCTGTCAAAGATTTTACCATGAGAGAACTGATTGGAACATTAATGATGTATGAAGCTAAGATGGAAGATGAAGCTAATGAACATAAAGTGCTTATCAAAAGAGAAGATACTACCCTGAAAGCATCATCACAGAGCAGAAGTATAAATATGAAAAGCAGAGAATTCAAAGCTAAATCTGAGAGCTCTGACTCATCAAACTCAGATGAAGAACTGGCTCAGCTAGCTAGAAAATTTAGAAAGTTCTACAGCAAGAAAAGAGGCTTCAAAAAATCCTTTAAGAGAGATGATAAGGAAGTAAGATGCTATGAATGCAAGAAGATGGGGCATATTAGAACAGATTTCCCACAATTAAAAGGTGCAAAGAAGAAGAAATTTTTCAAATGAAATGACTATGAGCAGAAAGACAAGAAAGCTATGAAATCCACTTGGAGTGTTTCTGAAGACTCCATTAGCTCTCTTGAATCAATCTCAGATAAAGAAGAAGCCAACATAATAGCAAACATGTGTCTCATGGCAGAAACTAATGAGGTACACTCATATTACTCCTCTGACTCAAATAATGAATCAAGTTCTGAATCAATCTACACAAATGACAAACTTGCAGCCTACTACAATATGCTTGAAGAAAGATATGACTTGCTATTTGAGAAACATAAGTCACTAAAGAACATACATAAAGATGTTTCAGATGAAATAGATACAATGCTGAAACAACATAAGGAATTAACTGATAAATACAATTCTATTAACACTAACTATATTAATTTTGAATCAAGAATAAAAACACTGCAGGATGAAGTAGAATCTTACAAACAGGCTGCATTAGTTTTTACAAAAGGAGAGAATTCATTAAATAAAATTTGTGGAAAAAATTTCATTAAAAAGGGGATATGTGGAATTGGCAATAAAGGAGAAAAACCTAAGCTATATAAAAATTATTTTATTCCTAGCTCTAAAAGAGTTAATTGTAACTTTTATGGGATAAAGGGACATATAGCTAAAAATTGTTTCTTAAGACAGCCTCAAATCTGTGATATTAAGAAATCCTATATTTCAAAAGACTTATATGATTCAGCTGTTTTTAAAAGAACAAAGAAAATCTGGATACCCAGATCATTTCTAGCTAACACTTCTGGACCCAACAAAATATGGGTACCAAAGCAATTTGTTTGAATGTCATTGCAGGTAGCAGGCCACTAGAGTAGAAAAGATATATGGTACATGGACAGTGGCTTCTCAAGACATATTAGTGGAAACTCATTAAATTTTTCATTACTCACTCAAAAGTAAGGAGGAATTGTTACATTTGGTGACAATGCCAAAGGAAGAATCATTGGCATTAGAACTATTAGAGATCCAAAAACAGTCTCAATCAACAAAGTACTTTATGTACAAGGATTAAAATACAACCTGATAAGTATCTCTCAACTTTTTGATGATGGATATATTGTTGATTTTACTAAAAATTGTTGTACTATTTATAAAGATAAACTGTTTAAATTTAAGGCACCAAGAACTGATAATGTATATACTTTGGATTTAAATTCCTTGTGTAAACAACAAGTAAACTGCTTGAGTGCTAAAGTAAGTGAATCTTGGATCTGGCATATGAGACTTGGACATTTCATTGTATATGTTTTACATAAATTATCTAACAAACATCTAGTTTCTGATTTACCTAGTCTCAAATTTGAAAGTGACAGATTATGTGATGCATGCCAACTTGGCAAGCAACACAAATCATCATTTGAATCTGTTAATAAAGTTACTACAACTAAACCTCTAGAACATATCCATATGGATTTGTTTGGACCTTCAAGAGTAGCAAGCTTAGCTGGTAAATTATATGTTTATGTATTAGTTGATGATTATTCTATATTTACTTGGATTTTCTTTTTGAAATTTAAAAATGAAGCTTTAACTTTATTTGAAAGTTTCTACAAATCTGTTCAAAATGAAAAAGGCTTCAATATAATCTCATTGAGAAGTGATCATGGTGGAGAATTTGAGAATCAAGAATTTAATTCCTTTTGCTCAAACATGGGTATTAAACATACCTTCTTTGCACCAAGAACACCTCAACAGAATGGGATTGTAGAAAGAAGAAATAGAACAATTCAAGAAATGGATAGAACTATGTTAAATGAATATAGCCTACCTATATATTTTTGGGCAGAAGTTGTAAATACAGCTTGCTATATAATTAATAGAGTTTTAACTAGACCTATTTTGAAAAAGACACCCTATGAACTATGGAATAATAGAAAACCTAAAGTAAATTACTTTAAAGTTTTTGGATACAAGGTCTACATCTTGAACACCAAAGATAATCTTGGTAAGTTTGATCCAAAATCTGATAAAGGTATTTTCTTAGGATATTCTGCTCCCTACAAATATTATAGAGACTATAATAAAAATTTAAGGATTTTTGAAGAATCAGTTCATGTGAAATTTGATAAATCTGATCCCTTTGAGAAAAGGACAGATCAAATGGATGAACCTGATTCTAATGATAACATGAGACTTGAGAACTTAAATAATGTTTTTGAAAATGATATAAAAGAAATTCAATCCAGTTCAGAAGAACATGATACTGAAGAACCTATAAGTGTATTTCCTAGACAGTCTAGAACACTAAAGAATCACCCTTTAGAAACTTTGTTAGGTGACTTGGATACATGAATTCAAACTAGAATAAACTTATGAAACCTAGAGGAATTCTCTACCTTCTTATCCCAATAAGAACCCAAGACTATAGAAGAATCTTTAGAGGATGAAAGTTGGGTAATAGCAATGCAAGATGAATTAAACCAGTTTGAAAGAAATAAAGTTTGGGAATTAGTGGAAAGTCCTAAGAATTATCCAGTAATAGGAACCAAATGGGTCTTTAGAAATAAATAGGATGACCAAGGCACAATAACTAGATATAAAGCAATATTGGTAGCAAAAGGATATAATCAAGAAGAAGTAATATATTATGATGAGACTTTTGCTCCTGTAGCTAGGTCAGAAGCTATTAGAATCCTTTTAGCCTATGTATATTATATGAATTTCAAATTATTTCAGATGGATGTTAAATCTGCCTTTTTAAATGGTTATTTAATGGAGGAAGTTTATGTTGAGAAACCTCCTGGTTTTAAAAACTCTAAAAAACCTGATTTTGTTTTTAAAATTACTAAAGCTCTTTATGGCCTTAAACAAGCACCCAGAGGTTGGTATGAAAGATTAAGTTCTTTTATTTTGAAAAATGACTTTACTATTGGATTGACAGATCCAACACTCTTTAATAAAACTGTGAAAAATAATTTTTTATTGGTTCAAATTTATGTTGATGATGTAATTTTTGGATCAACTAATAAAACCCTTTGTCATGAGTTTTCAAAGTTAATGAAAAAAGAATTTGAAATGAGTATGATGGGAGAATTAAATTTATTTTAAGGACTTCAAATTTATCAAAAATATTTTGGAAATTTTTTGAATCAAATCAAATACTGAACTGATTTACTTAAGAAATTTAGAATTGAAAACAGCAAGCCATTTAAAACTTCAATGTGTACTAATATAAAAATTGATTTGGATGAAACTGGGAAATAAGTTAACAACAAGTTATATAGAGGTATGATTGGTATTTTGTTATATCTTACTACTAGAAGGCCAAATATAATGTATTCAGTATGTCTTTGTGCTAGATTTCAATCAAATCCCAAAGAATATCATTTAACTTCTGTAAAAATAATTTTTAGATATTTAAACTGAACTATTTTTCAATCTCTACTTTATCCTAAAACTTATGATTTTAATTTGATTTCATATTCAGATGCTCACTTTGGAAGTTTTAGATTAGATAGAAAAAACACATCAAGAACATGTCACTTTTCAAGAAAGTCTTTGGTGTCATGGTCTAGTAAGAAACACCATTCAGTTGCCCTGTCAACAGCCGAGGAAGAATATGTTTCTACTGGCAGTTGATGTGAACAAGTTTTGTGGACGAAAAACACTCTTATGTACTTTGGATTGAATTTTAATAATACACCTATTTTATGTGATAATACAAGTGCAATTAATATTTCAAAAAATCCTTTTAGTCATTCTAGAACGAATCACATTGATATAAGGAATCACTTTTAAAGAGATCATGTTATTAAAAAGGCTATATTTTTAGAATTTATAAATACCAAAATTCAATTAGAAGATATTTTTACTAAACCACTTCCCACTGCAAGGTTTGATTTTATTAAGGGGGGGAAAGGTTTATTTTATTTTAAATAAAATTTTATTTTACGATGCTAGTTTTTTTTAATTCTTCTTAAAATAATTTTTTTAAACAGAATATGTTTCTTTTATCCATGTAATATATTTTATTTTTTATTCAATATATGTAATGATTATTAAAAACATGGGAATCAAGGTTGTCAGAAACCCTTTCACCTTCTAAATTGTCTCATTTATATTGAAATCTTTTCGAATCCGCAAACCACACCTCTTCTCGTAAACCCTAATCTTCAAACCTCTGAAACCCTAACCTTCAAACCTTCATAGATTCTTGCAGATATGGTAAGGACTAAAAGAGCTAGTGAATCCGAGATAAGAAATGTCAAGAGACAATTCTCCGAAGGAAGAAAGATCTTACAGGGCAAGGTAATCGATCTCGATTGGTTATTTCAGAAAAATATACTGTTGAAACAAGTGATGTCATTTCAGAACCTTGAACAGACATTCAATGGAGAAAATACGGAATTTCTGTATGAGGTAGAACTTAGATACTTCTTCAAATATGTACATTTTAGTTTGGGGGATACTGAGGACAGTATGATGGCTAAGATAGAGGATAGGGATTTCTCAATCTTGTTAGTAGAAATTGGTCAGATTCTCAACTACCCTCATGAGGGAGTTTTTTATTTTGATTTGAAGAACATAGGATATCATGTGCATAAATCCGAGGACATTATGTCCTTTTCGTTTGGAACATCTACAATTAAGAAAATAATGGTGAAAGATTTAGAACCAGATCAGAAGATCCTGGTTAAATTTTTTCAGACAGGAATAGCTCCCAGAATGGAAGAAATGGAAAAGATTTTGTACCCTGATATGTACATAATGTATCTTCTATTAATCGATATCAAATTAAACTTCCCAAGATACATGGTAAGGTACCTAAATTACTGTTGTCAAAGTGACACCCGGACGAACTTTTACCCTTTTGGTCGATTTATTTCCAAGCTGTTTTATAAAAAGGACATGGTGAGATTAGTGGATGCTCGAGTACACAGTCATCACAATAATATGTTTAATGCAGGAACTCTAAGAAAAATTGGCTATTTCTGGAGCACCATTAAAGGAAACCTTTTTTCAATAGGAGCTGAGGATGACTCAGAGAGTGCTAAAGCTCAACCTTCTAAGTCCAAGGAGGGACAAGTTGAATCAAGAGTCAGCAATGTAGCAAGAAGGATCCAATTTGAAGTAGAAGATGCTGAGGAAGAAAGAATCCAGGAGGGACTTCTATCTCGAAGAACTAAGACTGTTACTGAGGAAATTACTTCCCCTGCATTGGCAACAATAGAAGCTTTATTTTCTTATTCTTTTGTAAGAGAAGATTCTATTGATAAGACCATGTAAGATGTTTGTGAAAGGACAACACCAGTAGAGGGATCAATAGTTCAAGAAGAATCTCAAAGGGAGAATCAGGAACAGATTATAGTTGATGTTGAAGTTACACTTCAACAGGAACAAGATAAGGAGGCAGAGTCTGGTGAGGAAGTGGCCAGACCTCAAGAAAATCTTGAAAGTATTGTTCTCGAAATTCCAGTGGCAGACAAAGATGCGGATGTTCGTGATGAGCATGCTTATGAAGCTCACACAGAAGTACTTCAAGAAGACTTTTCTATGGATGAGTCTGTGAACTCTAAGGAAAAATCTGTGGACCAACCTACTCAAGACAAAGAGAAAGAAAAATCGGATGCTGAATCATTACCTTTGGTACTGCTGCATTATCCAGAGCCTGAGAATGCAAATCAAGCATAAGGTGCCTCTGATTCAAGAAATAAAGAAGTTGAAGAACTTTATAAAAAGGTGTCTCAGTTGGAATCTGAGAATGTCACTCTAAGAAATGCCTTAGACTTAGAACAATTGATATTTCAAAAGCTAAAAGAGAGTACAGTCTCAAGGCAAGAAGTTGAAATGTTTAAAGAGGATATGCTAAATGCAGTTGACAAGTTGAAATATGAAATGGTTATGAAGACAGATTTATCAGATCTAAAATTGTTTATGGAGAACCAATTTGCATCAGTTGAAAATAATGCTGCTAGTAGATCAGGCACTTCACCTGATTTGATAAGAAGATTTCAAGCTATCACAGCCGCAATGAGCAACATGAATGATAGATTGAAAGATCTTCAATGTAACAGAGATCCATTATTAGTGTTTCTGGACAATCAGAAATTTTTAGTGGATCAACTGACATCTAATGAGCCACCAATCAGAACACTGTTAAATCAGCTGTCAGAGAAGCTGTCGGTATTTATAGAAAAATAGGAAAGGATGCATGAGTTTTTCAGAGTCAATTTAATCGAGGATATTCATATGAATCAAGAGAACAGAGAGATACTAATCAAACTTGGAGATGGGATGATGAAGAGACATAGAGAACAGTTCACAGAAATCAAGTCTGCAATCCAGAGGAGATAGAACCTATTGCCTACCTCACCCAAACCTTGATTCCCATGTATATCATTGTCATGTAACAACTTCTATTTTTGAATGAAAATTTTCTCCATTTTCTATTTGATTTTTTCTATTTGTTTTATTGTCTTTATTTTGATATTTCAGTACTCCAAATTTAATTATTGATAAATAGTTAATAGTAGCATTTACCTATAGTTCAGTGCAACATTAAATGTGTTCAAATCCAAAATTTATCATTCTTTTTGATATCACAAAAAGGGGGAGAAATTTGGATAAACACAACATTTTATTTTAAAACAAAACTTATTTAAATGATTTCTTGTATATTTAATGTTTTGAATTTATACATAAAACTATTTTAAGTTATTAATAGATGTTTATTATAAAGGGATATTTTCTTTTACATTTTATTCAGATGGAGAAATTTATATTTATTATTAAAATTAAATATTGTTTTATCCTCTCAAAATTCTAAAACTTTATGTAACTAATTTTGAAATTTAATTTCATTTAATTATTCTAATTATTTTATGGGTTTTGTGATCATCAAAAAGGGGGAGATTGTTGAGAAAAGTATTGTTTTAAACAATACATAATAAAGTTATTTAAAGGGGGAGATTATTGAAAATAATACTCTATATCTTTATGATAATTTTGATGCTCACAAATACCCTTAATTATTTTCTAATGATTTTATTTAGTATTTTACATTAATTTAACATTTTATTTTACTCTTGAAATTATGGGAATTTATTGTTAAAGTATTCTTATTTAGCGTGTTCTGAAAACACTTTTCATGCGCTATTTATTCAGAATCTCCTTTAGCGTGTCCTGGAATCACTGTTCATACCCTACATGGATAAACGTATCGTAAGGATGAAAAGCGTGTATACTTTTTGAGATAAGAGAAAAGTATGGTTAATCAACCATACATTATCGGCAAAGTATGGAAGAAGAACCTTACGTTAGGAAGGAACCTTACATTTGGGTTATCAGAAAAGTATGGAAGGAGAACCGCATGTAAATATTAAACGTTACGTTTGTTTCTCAAAATTATGGTTCATGAACCTTACTTTTGTAAAAAACCATACGTTCTTGGAAAATTATGGATCAAGTAAAAGTATGGATCTTTTACCGTACCTTTGAAAGTTGAAGAAAAAGTATAGATGATCAACCCTACATTTATGATCAACCTTACGTTTGAAAAAAGTAACATGAACCCTTCGTTTATGTTCAACATTACATTTTGAACCTTACGTTTGATGACTACGTTGTCAACCCTACGTTTGGAGGTCATGTCATCAACCTTACGTTTGGCATCAGAATGTTTGACAGACGATATTTTTATGCAACGGTCAGCAAGATGATTTTTAGGCTAATTTCAAGCCTGATTTAAATTCGATTTTAAAATATGACTTTGACCGATTCAAAGCCGTTTCGTCAATGGATTAAGGATCGAATTAAAAGGAGATTTTTATGCCGAGTCTTCAGGAAAGTTATGACTACTCTGTAAATTCAAATTTTTGAAAATTGCGAATAAAAAGGCGACTTTTATGGATCTAAATTTTCAGGGAATATGCTCTGCTTTATTATATATGTTTTTTATGAAACACCAAAAAACAAGTGTGTGGTGATCAATCAATTATTCAAAAAAAGGTGGAAAATAGAGACTGCAAAAAGCACTCTGTTCTGCTGATTCAAAAGGAGCGTCAAAGCTCTGTTTATTTTAAGAAGAAGGAACTCAATAGAAGATTCATTTGTTCTACATCGAATATCTACTATGGATCCACTACTGCTGAAGTTGTGAATTATATTTATATATTTACTATAACCGGATTGACTCAGAACTACATCAACTTGAAAATCAATATTTCTAGAGACGACGATCCATCTGTTGTGAGTTGCATTCTGTTGCAATTGTGAAGATCAACTAGAAAAGTTCTTTCTAAAATTATTTTTATCTTGAGTAACCAGCTTCTCGTATTAAGCTGTGTAGGTTCGTGTTTGAACCAGAAGGCTTTGTTTTTCCTTGTATTTTAAAGGTGTCAACTACCTGTATTCAGTTGTGAACCAGTTTATTGAAACGAGGACCAGATAGTGAAAATCACCAAGCTCGTGGAGTAGAGCGTTGGTGGAGTGGACTAGGGGCCTTATGTTCCCCGAAGCACTATAAATCTATGTTTCCCTACTTTTACTTATTTTATTGCATTATCAAATCTGATAAAGCATATAGGACAGAACTTGTTCAATCGAAGAGTTAACGAAAAATCTGAAATACACAATTCACCCGCCTCTTGTGTATAATATGTATATTCAAGATCCAACATGGTGAACATATGTTGGTATATCTCCCAATTATATATTTCATTCATTTCTCTAAACATCCATTATATCTTCCAAAAATTATTCACATGTCTTTGAAAGGACACATTAGGATATTCACCATCTAATATTATCGGAGCTAATCACCTCCATAAAAAAATCTATCAGATTTTATTTAAAGTTAATTTTCGACATTACCACACTTCCTTCCTCTACCACATCCCAAATTAAATGAAATTATTCTCAATATTTTTTATTTTGTAATGAAACATGAGTTATTTAAATTTCAAAGTCATTATAGCTTTAAAAAAATAAAAGTTTCTCATATTTGTGGCCCATGTTCTACCAATGAGTGGTATCAGAGCCTAGTTCTGGCCCCATGGTGTTGAATTTTTTGGTATTAATAATTCCAATTATTTGAATATGCTTTGAGATTTTAGTTTTTGTACATTAGAAAAAATTTAACGATATTATTAATCACACCATTAAAAATTATAGGAGGATCTATAATGATAGTATGTCCAAATTTCTGTGAAATTCGAGATAGAAAAATTCTAAGTGAATATTTTTCCATAATAGAATATGAAGACTCAAGTAATGTTGCATAAGGATTGTAATGACCTGGTTCTGGAAGCCACCCAAAGAGGCCCCGTACCTAGTTGGTCACATGGCCTCAAGCGTATTTCCCCAAACTCCAGAGGCTTCTGACTAGAAGCGAGGGCCTTGGGTGTGATAGTGGTGAAACTATTCCCTCATTGGCAGAGTACACAATGGAAGTAAAAAACATAAAATAGCGGAAGCAGTAATAATCCACACGAAAGTAAACTGCGGGAGACTGAAAGAAGTAAGCTAAAGAAAATATATATAATAATGATGCATGGTACATATATGTATAGGAAAACAGAAAAACAAACCACAATGGTGGACTAAAATATTACTAAACCAAAGTACAAGAGAAAATAGACAAATAGCTCCTTAGCATCGCAAGCCTAAGCTTGGTCTCAAGCTCTTCAACTCTACTGCAAGTCAAGTACCTAAAGTGGAAGGGTGCTTTACCTTATCTGTACCTGAAAAATATATAATATTTTTGGGCTCAAAACCATGACCCAAACAGGGTGTGATACTAAATCACAGTAGGAAACCACCCAAGGATCTGTGCCTAACAGTCAGTGAATATATGGTAGATAAAAGTATAGAAAGCAGTAGTAAGGAAAGCACTCAGCAATAAAAAATCCACAGTTTAAAATCAAGAAACAGCTAAATAAAAACAGGTAACCCTCTGGGAAGTACTCACAGCCACCCCTCTGGTCATACCTAACAAGTACAAGCAAACCCTCTGGGCAGCTCAATCGGCCTAACCCCTCTAGTTTGGTCATAATAATTCATAAAGACTCTCTGAGGAAGCATGCTCAGTCAATTCCTATTATAGTATAGGGTAATCAAGGACTCTCTGAGGAAGCACACAAGGTCATTTCCTCTTATATCCCCAAGGTCAAAGGACTCTCTGAGGAAGCACACTCGGTCAATTCCTCTTATAGCCCAGGTCGTACAAAGACTCTCTGAGGAAGCTCACTTGGTCAATTCCTCATACAGTCTAGGATGGTTCATGGTAATTCAAATTAAAACAAATACTCTATGAGGAAGCTCACTTGGTATATCCCCTCATTGTCTATAATGCTCAAAGACTCTCTAAGGAAGCTCACTTAGTTTATCACATAATAGTATATAATGCCCAAAGACTCTATGAGGAAGCCCACTCATTCCATCCCCTTATAGTCTATACACTAGGTTCTCACAGACCCGTGTAAGTTAACAAGCATAATGATGCAATATGGCCAAAGTAAACCTATAGGGATACTTGGCTAACAAGTCTACCACAAATCAAGCATGCCAGAAACAACACTCCATCCTAAAATCACTAGGCATGGGAAAATAGGCAACCAGGACCAAACCGTCGTAAACAGAATATCCATGGAAAAACTTCCAAAACATGACGATCAACACTATTCACATAAAATGTAACCTCTACACAAGCATATAAGCAGGGCAGGAAAAACACAGGGGTAAAAAAGTAAACGCACAATACCCCGTTCAAGGGTATTGGCACAATTGCACATAATATTCAACAAATTTCAACAAAAAGGCACAAACCACCTACCTTGACATTAAGAGACTGATATACATGAACCTCAAGGATTGAATCACCTTAGAAAACCCAAGATCTACAAAAAAGTCTAAAACGACAGACACACAATAACTTGAGAAACAGGAGAAATAATGGAATGAAACTCAAGATGAAGAAAGCACTTATTGTTTTGGTTCCAACGCAATCAACAACGGTCAATTTGGAGAAAAAACGGAGGATTGAGGGCTCGGAGAAGTTTCAGCGCCATACAGTTTCTCTCAGCCAAATGGGACCTAGAAGAAGAAACTTCTAGGGGTTAGATGCGACCCTGGTCCATTTAATGAAAAAAAGAAAGTACACGGCATGTACTCGCCTTTTCCATACTCCGCTTTAGGCGGCCTCCATGTCACCCCGACATGGCCGTGTGTGTGGCCATGACACGATCATCACACGGCCTCCAACGGCCTCGCAGTAAACGGCGTATACTCAAAAATTACACAGTGTGTAATTTTGAAAATTTCCATGTTTTCCTATTTTTCTCAAAAATGACTAGAAAAGGAAAAACTTACCTGAAAATAATATCCAATTTCTTACAAAATTCCCCCCTTAAAAAAATTCGTCCCTAAATTTCCCTAGCGCGACATAAAAGAAGAAACCCCGAACAGCTCCGACCACTGCACTCGTACAACAGCCTCCCTCTCCCAAGTCTCATCTTGTAGTCTCTCGTGCTTCCATAGCACTCATACCATAGGAACACACCGACCACAGAGTACCTTTGTAATGTGATCAAAAATCTGGATAGGATGCTACTCAAATGATGCATCCACTTTGAGCTCAACCTCTTCATGTTGAAAGAAATGAGAAGGGTCTGAAAAGTAATGTCAAAGCTGAGAAATGTGAAAAACGTCTTGCATAGTCCGGTACCTCTGAGGTAACTACAACTAATAGGAAACCAGATCCACTCTCTCCAATACCTCAAATGGCCCAACGTACCTCGGTGAAAGTTTACCCTATCTCATAATCCTTCTGTTCCCCAACCTCGGTGTGACATGCAGGAAAACCTGATCCCCGACCTCGAACTCCAGAGGTCGTCTCTACTGATTAGCATAAGATTTCTGATGAGACTGTGTAGTAGGAATCCTCTTCCGAATCAACTCTATCTGCTATGTGGTCTCCTTGACAAGACGAGGTCCCAGTATAGCTGCACCTCCTGCCTCCAGCCAACACAAGGGTGATCGGAATGGCCTACCATACAAATCCTCATAAGGTTCCATCTGAATAGTTGCCTGGAAACTATTATTGTAGGAAAACTACACAAGAGGTATATGTCTCTCTCAAGAACCTCCAAAATTCAGAATACATGCTCGAATCATGTCCTAAATCACCTGAATTGTACGCTCAGACTAGCCATCTGTATGGGGATGGTATGTTGTACTCAAAAGTACCTACGTACCCAAATCCTTCTGAAGCCCCTGCTAGACTCGATAAGTAAAACGTGCATCCCTGTCTGAAACAATGGAGTGTGGAACTCCATGTAGACGTACAATCTCTCAGATGTACAACTATCCCAGCTGATCAACACTGAAGGTCTCCTTGATCAGAAAGAAGTGAGAAACCTTCGTGAGTCTGTCAATGACGACCTATACTACGTCATTCACTTGAGGCAACCTCAGAAAACCTGTCACGGAATCCATCATGATGTCATTCCACTTCCACTCAGGAATGGGTTACTACTGTAAAAGCTCTGCTGACCGCTGACGCTCCGCATTTACCTGCTGACAAGTGGAACATATCATGAAGAATCCAACAACGTCCCTCTTCATACCTGGCCACTAATACTGATGGTGTAGATTACGATACATCTTGGTGATGCCAAGATGAACTGCCCAAACTGAGGAGTAAGAGTCCTACATCAGCTTCTCACGTATGTCTTTTGGCACCCATATGCACCCCTGGAAATGAAAAACCTCATCCTTGCCTATGGTCCAACCGGTAATAGGGTCCTCTCCTGACACACCTTCCCGTAGGACTTCGCCTTCAGAATCTGATAGCTTCCTCATTCGAACTCGATCAAGAAGGGTAGAGGTAACAGTTATAGAAGATAGAAACGTCTTCCCATGTATTTCATGCACCTCCAAATGCATCTGTTGGAACATAGCCATAAGATGCCACTAACTACTAGCCTCCTGAACTGTCTATATCTGAGTCCTCCTACTCAACGTATCAGCCTCTGCATTTCCTTTCCCAGGAGTGTAGGCAAGCTCAAATTCAAAAGACTGAATGTACTCAACTGACCTTCGTTGTATAAAATTAAGATCACGTTGAGTGAATATGTACTTGAGACTCTTTTGGTCAGTGAAAACCACAAAATTCTCTCCCAGAAGGTAATGTATCCAATAACGTAAGTCATGAACAACAGGTTCCAACTCCAGATCGTGTGTCGGGTAATTCCTCTCATGTGGCCTCAACTACCGAGACCCGTACGCAACGAATCCATCTCCCTTCATAAGCACAGCTCCTAGCATGATACCTGAAGCATCACAATAAATAGTATAGCTCTTTACTAGCTCCAGAAAGACTAGTATCGGTGCTGAAGTCAACCTCCCCTTCATCTCCTGAAAGGATGAATCACAAAAATCTGACCACAAGAACTTCGCACCCTTCTCAGTCAGACCTGTGAGTGGTGCTGCTAAGTGTGAGAAATCTTGTATGAAGCATCTGTAGTATCCAACGATCCCTAGAAAACTCAATACCTCAAAGACGTTCTTCGGAAGCTCCTAGGAAACTATAGATCTCACCTTATCTAGGTCTACTAATACTCCTGTCTCTGAGATAACATGACCCAAAAAGTGAATCTGATCCATCCAAAAGTGGCATTTTGAGAGCTTAGCATATAACTGATGCTCTATCAGTGTACTCAGAATGATCTCAAGATGTTTGGAATGGTCATGTCAAGTGTGAGAGTACACCAAGATATCATTCATAAAGACCACTACGAAGAAATCCAAGTATGGATGGAACACTCAGTTTATCAGTGCCATGAAAACTGCAGGTGCGTTTGTGAGACCGAACGGGATAACCATATACTCGTATAGACCATACCTGCTCTGGAAGGATTTAAGAGGTATATCTGATGGTCTAACGTGCAAATGATGGTAACCGAACCTCAATTAAATCTTCTAGAACACTCGGGCTCCTCGAAGCTGATCAAAGAGGTCATCAATCATCGGTAAGAGATATTGGTTCTCAACTTTCAACTGGTTCAGCTTCTGATAATACACACAAAGACTGAGAGTACCATCCACCTTCTTCGCAGACAGGACAGGAGAACCCCAAGAAGAAGTACTGGGTTGAATGAAACCTTTTTCCTACAACTCCTCTAACTACTTCTTGAGCTTCTGCAACTCTGGTGTAGCCAACCTATAAGGAGGAATGGACACTAGTGCCGCTCCTCACATAGGCTCAATCGAAAAGTCCACCTCGCGCTCTAGAGGAAAACCTGAAAAGTCCTCTGGAAAGACATCTCTGAAATAATCCACCACTGGAAGAAAGTAAATCTATTTAAGTCCCCTGATCATCCAGATATAGACTAGCAATCTGGGTGGTAACTCCTCCTAACCCACGATTCTCTGGTCCCGCTCAACTCGCCTGGACATCCCATTAGCCCTTATGAAGAAACGATACGCCCTCTGGTGATATGAAACTCACTATACGGTGATAGAAATCAACAAATGCCTGAAAGGGACCTAACTAGTCCATCCTGAGAATGACATCATAGCTTTTCATCTATATGATAGAGAGATCCCAAAGGAAGTGACACCTATAAACCTCAAGAGGTCACTCCTTGCACTGATGTACACTAGATGTTCTCATCCCCAAAAGAGTTTCTAGTGTCAAGATATTGGAAGAAGAAAGAAAACTGAGTCAGAGGCTCTCCACAACACCAACAGATATAAATCTATGGGAAGCCCCTGTGTCGAAAAGAGCAGAAGATAAAACTGAGGCAACTAGAATGGTACCTCGAACTATAAAAGGTATGGTATCCTGCTCCTATTGGGTCTGCTCCATGGAAAAAGTCTGGCCTGCTCCACAGCCCTGTGACCCTACCTGGCCACTCTGAGCTGATCCACCCTGCTGTCGCTGATATCCTGGCGACTGACCACCACGGCCGCAACCTCCACCTCAGCCTGAACGGCCAGAAGAACTCCAGTTCCTAGACTGGTGAGAAACTGGTGGCGCTGCTCCTGTACGAGGAGTCATTGATAAACCCCTGTCACCAGCTGATAGTGAGAAGTTCTGACAGAAACACTAAAGATGGCCCATCTTGCCACAAGATCGGCACTCCATCGTGTCTCTCTGGCCTTGAGGCCTAGTATGCCCGCTCCTCCCGCACTGGTAGCATACTACCTGGCGACCTGAAGATGCATCGCTTCTACTCTGATCTCCTTTTGTAGACTCCCTGCGATGCTTCCTGCTATTAGTAGGAGGAATACTAACTCTGGATGTCGAATCAACCTGGATCACTACTCTAGAATCCCTCAGATCGCGCTCTATGATTAGCGCCTAGTTGACGATATAAGATATCGAAGTCAGCCTGAAGATGTTCACCTGTGATCAGATGTCGTGCCTCAGACCGTCCTCAAAATTCCATGCAAGGAAAAATCATCGCCTACTGGAATAAGCGTGAAATGATGTAGCTCTATAATGTGAGAGGAATACTCCATAATAGAAAGAGTACCCTGCTCTAGAGTCATAAACTCTCGGGCTCGGTCAGCCCTCAAGGTATCTAGGTAGAAGTAATCGTAGAAGATGCATCAAAACTCATCCAAATCCATACTCTACCAGTGCCCTGCCTGTGATATCTCCTCTCACCACCTCTTGACAGTGTCTCGAAGCATGTAGGTAGAGATCTTCACCCTCTTCTCTAGAGGTATCTCCATATGCTCGAAAATTGTCAGTGTGGATTTTATCCATGACTCAGCAGCTTGGGGTCCTCCATCCCCTGAGAAAGTAAGAGGATGATGCGACTGAAAGACCCACATCAATTCTACCATCGACGGGGAAGGAGACGATGCTCCCTGAAAAGTCTGCATCATCCTCATAAATCCCTCTGTAAAGTGAACATCAGCTCCTGTGTCATGTATAACAGCTGGTGCCAAGACTGGCACAATGGGAGGATCTGTAGGAATCCCCTGATCATCCATATCCGGTGTCTGATTATCGTCTGGAAACTAGCGCACAACCGGTGGACGTCTCAGTGTCATGATTCTACAAGGTCAAATGGACACCTTAGATCAAGTTTAATAGGAACTAAAACTTAGGAGTTCAAAAAAGGAACAAGAAAAGGAAAGCATTCAAGTTTTACAAAACATGACTACACAGCGTGTTGTCCATACACACGGCGTGTACTTGAACTCTATTCTCCTGCCTGAGTTCCCTTACATGGCTAACCCACACTGTTAACCTTAAAACAAGACTACACGACGTGTTTAATAGAAACACAACGTGTACTAGACAAACTTCACCTGGACCGTGTTTTTAGTGACACGACCTGGCACACGGCTAAAACTACACGGCGTGTATACTGACTACACGGCGTGTATAGGTAAGGACTCCACCAAACCGTTTTGTTAGCTACATGGACAGCTGCATAGGTTGAACTACAAGGTGTGTTCCAAGGGGAAACGACATGTATAAGAAAGGATAACACTGACCCGTGTTGTTTGTGACACGGCTGGGTACCTAGGTTACAAGACACTGCATGTTCAATACTAACACGACGTGTATATCTCAAGTTTCATCCATCTGTGTCATTAGTCACACGGGTAGACACACGGTCACTACAACACGGCGTGTACATACTCTACACGACATGTTCCTGCAAGATTTTCCACAACCCCATGTCCTTATCCACAAAGTCAGTGACCCAGTTATATACTACACGACATGTATTCATAAAGTACACACCATGTATTCTGGTTTTTTCTGGATAGTAGCCTCAGAAACTACTCTAGAGCCCAGAAAACACAGATTACAAGCATTAAGGTGCCAAATTACAATCCATGAGGGCCCATACTCCTCGCAAATCAACTCTTGGAATCTTATGCATGTCATATACAAGGAAAAAAAGTCAATGATCCACCAACTTTCTATTCATGAGGGCCCATAACACCTCAAGAACCAAAATTTTGCATTCATCCAAAAAAATCCTTTCACAAGAAATACCTTATCAATTTTATCAAGGAATCTATCAGAACAACATGCATATCTAGCACAAAATCTATCACAACGACATGAAATTGCTAATGCATCCTAAATGGCATGGCAAGAATGCATGACATGTGATTTCTAGCAAGTGCATGTATGATGCGTGAGATGGAATACCCTCATCTCATCGAGTTACGAAAGAAATAGAACCTTAAAAACATCAACGGTAACAACACTTAGCATGTGAATCACCCAAAGGTGAAATCAGATCAACTGTAATATCGCAAAATCAGAAAAATTGCAACAATCGAGGTAAATTATCTTTTCCCAGTAAATGGGTTAGCTATTCTCGGGCACAGCTTATTACTAATTACCTATTCTGTCATATCCCTGACTATAGGCTCCATATAGTAAGTCAAGAAGAAAACAATTCCTCTTATACCACTTTTTAATGACCCTGTTCTGGAAGCCACCCAGAGGCGCCCCGTACCTGGTTGGTCACATGGCCTCAAGCACTTTTCCCCAAACACCAGAGGCTGCCGACTAGAAGCGAGGGCCATGGGTGTGATAGTGGGGAAACTATGCCCTCATTGGCAGAGTACACTTCAGAAGTAAACAAAATACAATAGCAGAATCAGTAATAATTCATACGAAAGTAAACAACAGAAGTCTTAAAGAAGTAAACTGGAGTACATATATATAACAATGATGCATGGTACATATATGTCTAGGAAAATATCCAAACAAACCACAATGTTGGAATACAACAATAATAAAACAAAGTACAAGTGAAAATAGATAAATAGTTCCTCAACATCGCAAGCCTAAGCTTGGTCCCATGCTCTCCAACTCCACTGCATGTCAAGTACCTGAAGTGGAAGGGAGATTTCCCTTATCTATACCTGCAACAATATAATCTGTTTAGGCCCAAAAGCATTACCAAAATAGGGTGTGAGACTAAATCCCAGTAGGAAACCACCCAAAGATCTGTGCCTAATAGTCAGTGAATATATGGTAGATAAAAGTACAGAAAGTAGTAGAAAGGAAATCAATCAGCAATAAACAATCCACAGTTTAAAATCAAGCAATAGCTAAACACAAACAGGTAACCCTCAGGGAAGTACTCACAGCCATCCCCTATGGTCCTACCTAACAAGTACAAGAAAACCCTCTGGGCATCTCACTCATCCTAACCCCTATAGATTGGTCATAATAATTCATAAATACTCTCTAAGGAAGCACGCTCAGTCAATTCCTCTTATAGTCTAGGGTAGTCAAGGACTCTCTGAGGAATCACACAAGGTCAATTCACCTTATAGCCCCAAGGTCAGAGGACTCTCTGAGGAACCACACTCGGTAAATTCCTCTTGTAGCCCAGGTCGTACAAAGACTCTCTGAGGAAGCTCACTCGGTCAATTCCTCTTATAGCCCAGGTCGTACAAAGACTCTCTAAGGAAGCTCACCTGTTCAATTCCTCTTATAGTCTAGGATGGTTCACGGTAATTCAAAGTAAAACAAAGACTCTATGAGGAAGCTCACTCGGTCTATCCCCTCATAGTCTATAATGATCAAATACTCTCTGAGGAAGCTCACTTGATCTATCCCCTCATAGTCTATAATTCTCAAAGACTCTATGAGGAAGCTCACTCGGTCTATCCCTTCATAGTCTATAATGCCCAAAGACTCTCTGAGGAAGCTCACTCGGTCTATCTCCTTATAATCTATAATCCAGGTTATCATGGCCCTGTGTAAGTCAATAAGCATAATGATGCAATATGGCTAAAGTAAACCTATAGGGATACTTGTCTAACCAGTATACAACAAATCAAGCATGCTAGAAACAACACTCCATCCTACAATCAGTAGGCATGGGAAAACATGCAACCCGGACCAAATAGTCGTAAACCAAACATGCATGGAAAAACATCCAAAACATTATGATCAACACAATTAACATCCAATTTAACCTCTACACAAGTATACAAGTAGGGAATGCAAAACACAGGGGTAAAACGGTAAACGCACAATACCCCATTCAAGGGTATTGGAACAATTGCACATAATATTCAATGACTTTCAACGGAAAGGAACAAACCACTTATCTTGATGTTAGGAGAGATATATATGTCAACCTCGGGGCTTGAATCACATTAGAATGCCCAAGATCTACAAAAATGTCTAAAACGCTCAGCCCACGATAACTTGAGAATGAGGAGAAATCATGGAATGAAAATCAAGAAGAAGGAAGAGCTTACTGCTAACGTTCCAACACAATTAAATATGGTTGATTTGGAGAACGAACAAATTCATGGGGGTTAATAGAAGTTTCGGTGTTGTACGATTTCTCTTGGATGAATAGGACCTAGAAGAAGACACTTCTGGGGGTTAGATGCGACCCTGGTCCATTTAATGAAAAAAAAGTACATGACATGTAATTTTGAAGTACACGGTGTGTACTCGCCTTTTCTGTACTATGCTTTAGGCGGTATCCATTTCACCCCTACATGGCCGTGTTTTTGGCCATGACACGGCTAGCACACAGCCTCCAGCGGCCTCGCAGTACATGGCGTGTACTTCAAAAATTTCCATGTTTTCCTCTTTTTCTCAAAAATGACTAGAAAAGCAAAAAAATACCTGAAAAGAAGATTTGTGTTATTACAAGGATAATTCCCTACTATTGATTAGAACAAGGTCATTGGGTGTGATAGAGGATAAATGGAATTAAATAGATTATAATGTTACTCCCATTATCCATTTTTCTACGGTAGATGATATCCTATCAGTCTTTGTAGGGAAAAATAATTTGAGGGGAATTTGGGATACTCTAAAAAAGATATATGAGGCCATGTCACTGTACAAAAAAATTTCCTGAAGATAAAATTATACACTTTTAATGGTGGATTCATTATTTGTGACTAACTAGGTAAACACCCTCAATAACCAATTCAATCATCTCCCAATATTGGGATATAAAGTAAGAGACAATGAATATGTAGAGATCCTGTATGAAATTTTTCTAGATTTGAATGGTCATCTCATCATTAACCTTACCACTAATATTGTAATAGATATGTTCCTCTATTAAGATTGTTATTATGGTTTTTAAATAAGAAATTATATGTAATAACAAAGAGGATAGACAAACAAATGAACACAAAGTAGAGGCTCTATCAATGAAAAGGTGAAGGATGTTGTAATATGGTTCTAATGGGAGAGAAAATTTGGGATGATATAAATCAATGTACAAGAATAATAATATCACATGTTATAACTATGGTAATAAGTTACATCAATAAGTATTGTTGGAATAAGAAGAGTGGTGGAAAGGGATCTCAAGTGACTATGGAGAGTACATCTGGAAATGGAGACATATTATTCAATGAATCAATGATGGTTCTTGGATGTTTAAAACATCTTGATGATTCATAAATAATAATCATGTGGATAATCATGTCACATGGAGCCTTGAGAGACATTGTTTGATCAGTATGATCCTGTCTTGGAAAGACATGTGTAGATGGGGAATGTTCATACCTTGAATATCATTGGATTCGGTAGCATCTGACTGAAGATACATGATTCTATTGTTTGAACCATCCATGGAGTACACCATCTTAAGGGAATAAAGAAGATTATATTTTCTTTGGGAAAATTTGATTCCATTAGTCCCAAGAATCACAGTGAGAAAGGGGTGATGAATATTGTGAATGGATCACTTAGAGTGATAAAGATAGAGAAGATCTTAATGAACTTGTACATGATTAGAGGTGAAAAGTATATGTAGTTAGATATAATTTTCAAATATACTACCTCAACTAAATAATTAATGATTACATGGAATCATAATCTTATCCATATTTCCAAATGAGTCATGAAGATTCTTACTGATAAAAAATTATTATATAGGATTAAAAGTGAATCTTTTCCATTTTGTGAGCATTGTTCTTTGAGTAAGAAACATAGGTTGAGGTTTGGGATATCCATGATTAAGAGCAATGAGATCTTATAATTGATCTATTCTGATTTTTAGTAATAACCATTTATATCCTTGGGAGGAGAAAGACACTTTGTATCATTAATTGGTGATTATTCTTAGAGATGTTGGGTGTACCCAGTTAAGAGTTAGGTATCTATTTTAAAATTATTCATAACATTCAATGTGTGGAAGGAGCTTGATCAAGAAATAAGGCCAAGTGTTTAAGGACTTAAAATAGTTGAGAATATATAAGAAAATAGCTTGATTATTTTTTCAATGGGAAGGAATCAAGAGAGAGATCGCGGTGGTGTACACTCCTCATCAAAATAGAGAACACTATTAGATGAATCAATGGTGGTGTTGAAAACTATAAGAGTTTCTATGATGTTCTAGATAGAATTTTTAAAGAAAATATATTATATAATCAATTTACTTCCTTCAGTGGAGATTGATTAGAAAATAAAAGTGCATACATGGATTGGTAAACATGCTGACAATTCTCAGTTGCATACTTTTGGATATTCAATATATGAATTGATTAATAATCAGTAAATATTTAAAATTTATATTAGATATCTTGGAAATTTATCTTATTGGGAGACACTAATTTTGTGAAGGGGTATCATTTTTGGGACCGCACTACCCAAAAATATTCTTCGGAAAATATTTCATATTTGTATAAGAATTATAATTAAATAGTGGAAAATTTTTCATCTAACACATTGCTTAGTATCCCCTCCTTTCAGGTTACTTACCACACACTATATAAATTTAATGACTATGATATTAACATTAATAGGTTAATTTAATAGATATAAATAATTTAAACCATAACTAATTCATTATAAGAATACTCGTGTACCTTCATAGAAGATAAAAACTAACATAGATTATTCAACATCCTTTAGATATACCACTACCATTCAAAGCTCTAAATATTCTATTGGATCCTTCACTTTAGTATATATATTTTTTGGAATAAGAATTATCAAAAGTGTGGGTGGAATCTCAGAATATATTATATATATCAAATGATAATTATACCATTATGAAGAGAAAAAACTATATATTTTCCACCTCCACTCTTATCCTTCTTCTGAATCCTTTTCAAGAATGTGCTTGTTAGAACAAACTCTAACCTAAAAGAATACATTAATCTATTCAACCCCTAATTCAAGTAAATATGATAATCATTTAATAAAAAACTAGAGTTTAAAAAAAGATACATGATCAAAAAACCAAAAAACATGATTGAACAAATTGGGCTGATTGTTTTACTTGTTGAACTTTTTTATTGTATTGCATGCACTTAGTTTATAGATGTAAGTGCCTAACATAATTTTTTCCAAAATATTATGAGATATTTTATTGTCTATTTTTTCATATTCTTTTTTATTTGGAAATTTATTTTCTTTTTTTCTTTGTATATAGCCACTCTAATTGATACTTGTGCTATGTTTTAATGTATATATTCCAATTCAGCTTTTTTATTGGGATTTTTAACAATTATTTCATGAAATATTTATCTTCACTAAATTCTTTGTCACTGTTTTAAAAATTATAGTTTTCATGATAAAACAAGGATCTTTATTACCAAATTATTCTTAGAGAATGAAACAAACTCCTTTTTTCTTGGGATGTATATTTATAACTCAAAAAGAAAATTGTATATGTTCTTTTACTTTGTTTAGACTCATTCTTTTACCTATAACCACAATTTTTTTAATACACTTATTGTATTAAGTATTAGATATAGTTTTTAAAATACTAAGGAAAAGTGTGAATGAATTGATTAATATCAATCAATACAACTAAATTAGATCTTTAATAATTGTAAAAACATGAATGAGTTTCATCTCGAGATACCTAATTTTCCGTCACCCATATATAACATTTTTTCTGTTATTGTCAGTAAATATGGTATTTCAAAAATAATTTATTAGAGGAATAAGTTTTTTATTCTAAAATTTAATTTCTAGTGATTTACTTATTACCTATCTAACATCATAATAAATATAATTTTTTTTCATTAATTTTTTAGCCTTTAATTTTTGGAATATAGATTTAATATTAAACCATACAAAACCTAGTAAAATAAAAGAATAAGGGTAAATATGAAGGTTTTTGAATTTTTTATATATGTTGTGAAAATTAAATATCTTGTTTTTAGATTGTTGATTCCATGTTCTTAATCTCTCAGTTTCATGTATACTTTTCATGATTTAATGATTTTATTTTTACTATACTATTGTTATTTATGAGATTTATTAGTTTACCCAATTATGATTGTGCAGTAGTTGGAATTACCCATATGTGAATTAGTTTTTACCTTCATACAAGGGGAGGCTTACCCAGTGATAATTGGTCCATAAGTGGATTAGCCTGATGCAAGGTGGTGGTTTCCCTGACATAACGACCATCTACCCTTCCATGGCAAAAGAACTAGACATGTTACCTTCATGATGTGAAGGAAAGACCTTTTCATAGTGGTTAAAGAGAACTTTACATTGCACACTTGGGAGTTACCATTACATATCTGTGGGAAGACTGAATTACCTTTATATTGTGATGGTTATTACCATTATGTAACCCAACTATTTGAGTTTTTTTAAATGGATATCTTCTTTGATCTTATTTACTAAATATGTGCCCCTAATGATGCTATAGGTTTTTTTACTTTAAATTTACATGATAGATGACCTATTTTTTAGTGAATAGTTCATAGAATAAAAAAATACAGTTGTGAGAAATCGTGAGAGAGAAGGATATGATTTGGATTTGAGAGGGAATTTTTATGCTTCTGGTAGTGACACCACTCACATCTAGTTCACAGAATCCTATTCCATTATATAGCCCATGAATCTAGAGTTATATGGTGTACCTAAGTAGAAATAATATTTGGTGGTGGGATTTGATAGGTGAGATCAATCCCTAGTATGGGTATCTCGGTCTGGTTTTCTTATGTTCAGGTCTATTAATTTCCATTTTCATTATGTATTTCTTGTTCCTATGGTTTTCACCCTTATTTTTATAATTTTCTTTCTCATGTTTCTATTTTATGATTTCATATTTTTTGGCATAATAAAAATAATGTGGGTGGTTTTATTATCATTAAATAGTAAAATGGTGGTCCAAACCACATAAATTTATTATATTATATATTTTTATAAATATTATTTATGGGTTGTGTCTATATTTTTTCTACTGTTTTTATTTAATTATTTTATTTCTTGATTTTTCTGAAGTGCATTGTATAATCGATCTGCTTTTTTGGTTTCTATTCTATGTTGGGGTATTGATTCACAGCCTTTTTCCTAGATATTTTTGTGTGTTTATTAAACACATTCCAACAATAATTTGTATTAGAAATATTTTATTGAGCCTAGATATGTCTCCATCCATGTTCAATATTCATAAGCTTGAAAAAGGGAATTACATTAATTTGTGGAGATTTGAAATGTGTACTCTTCTTGTCAACAATAAACATGAATATTATTTGGAAGGATCAAAGAATAAGATCACCACTATTTTTCACTAATTTTTCGTATAATTATATTATAGATATTGACCATAACATTTTAAAGAAAACCCTATATTTTTTTACCCTAGGTGTCATGGTCTTATTTTCTTGGTAGGATGTAAAAGAAAATTCATCTTTATAATTTTAAAGTTCTTCCTGGAACTATAGTGTTTAATCTTTTAGATGAATTTAATAAGATGTTTTCAGACTTATCCAATGTATATTTTCAGATATTAGATGAGGAACATAACTATTTAATATTTAATTCCTTGAATGACTCATTTAATTATATTAAGGATTCAAAGATTTATGGTTGATATTACATTTATTTAGAGTAAGTGAAATCTATTTTCATGTATAGGTACATTCAAATGTATGGTTTTAAGGAGGGTAATTGGGGGAACTTCAGGCTTGAGTTTCTTAGTGTGAATGGTAAATTGAAAAACTATAATAAAGAAAAGAATAATGTTAGAAATGTTTTTAATATTAGGAGATATATGTGTGGAAATATTATCCATGTTAAGAGATACATTCCTAAAAATATGTATACAGATAGTACATCGTAGAAAAATATGGTAAACCCTTGTTATAATAGTGTTGAGGCTATTTGAGTCTCTAGCATACCATAGAGTAGAGTTATATATATCACTTGACTGTATTTATTATAAGGCCCTAGGACTAGATTTTAATGTGACCTGTAGGTTCCCATCATTGGAATGAATATTATGAGTTGGGATAGTTGTCTAAAATGTTTAGGCTTAGGTGAAGGCTTTTCACCTATCAGAATGATGATATTTATTGATGTGTATTTTCTAGTACTTTTATTGATTTCATTTTATATTTTTTATTTATATAATTTATTTTTTTTATTGACCAATTAAATTTCTAATACCCATGTATGGTGTAGATTCACATAATAACTAGTAGTTTGGGTGGAGAAAGGTATATGATTGGTAAGCTCCATTCAATACTAATAATTAGATTAATTTGTTTGAGAATGATTTTCTATGTTTAGAGCAGTATATGTATTGGTATGCGTAAACATGTGGCCTTATGGTATATCCCAAGGATATTACCAAGATGGGATGATTATAATAGAGTTTATAGTTTTTAGTTAGTGAAAACTTTATGAACCATCTGATATTTTAAGCTAGTATATTTCTACATGAACATATCTTATGTGTTTAATTTTTTTATTTTATGTGGTGATTTTTTTTGTTAATTACATGGGTTTAATATCCTAGTTTTATGTATGTTTTAAATGTTTATGAATTTCATTTTATAGTTTTATTATACAGTTATTATTTTAGATTATTTTAGTTTTTTCCCTAATGTGAGTATGAAATGGTTGGTAACACCTTTATGTGAGGTGGTTATTACCTTCACATGAGGGAAGGCTTACCCTAATATTTTTGGGCCTTGATCATTTTTCACTAACATGAGGAAATGTTTACTGTAATGTGATGACTGCCCACCCTTCCATGGATGATTCATTGGATGTGTTACCTTAACACAATGTAGAGAAAACCTTGAAATAGTGGTTTGGGAGACCATTACATAGAACACTAGGGAGTTTTCTTTACACAGCAGTGGGATAAATGGCATACTTTTACATAGATTTTATGCTTAATTCTATTCATTGCCTGCTGTGTGGGATTGTTATAATGAAATTCTTCCTTGAGTCACACTAATAAACATGTGTCTTGAGTGCTAATGAAGGTTTTTATTAAAATTTGAGTTCATGAGGACCATTTTTTTAGTGAATAGATTATAGAAGAGAAAGAGAGAGTGAAGAGAAAGTGGGGGAGATAAGGGGACCATCTAGGGAGGGGAGGGCATGTTTATGTCTCTGTTGGACATGTCACTTGTTCATGGTTTATCTAATCCTATTTTAGTAAATATATAATACTTTTAGAGTTATATGTGGTATATAATAAGTAACAACATTTAGTTTAGGGATTCTATAGGTGATACTGAGTCCTAGAATGTGGATCTCAATATAGGTTTCTCATGTTTAGTTGATTATTTTCCATTTTAATTATGGGCTACCCATTCCTTAGGGTTTTTTCTATTTGTTTTTGTACAATTTTAGTTCTCACATTTATATTATATGTTACCATAATTTTATTTACATAATAAAAATAGTGGGGTGGGGTTATTATCTTGTAGTAGAAATATAGTGGCCAAAATTACATAAATTTCCTAAGTTCATTATCTTTATTCATATTCTTTCTTGGTTGTGGATCTTGTTATTTAATATTTTTATTGAAATTTATTGTTAAATACTTTCAATTTACTTTATTTTGAATTAATTGATTGACCTGATCCCCTTTTTTGGTATATGTTGTGTTTTGGTTATTAATTCAAAACCTTTTTCATGGGGTGTTTTAGGTTTCTCTCAATCACCTTTCTAAAATAGGTATAGCATCCCACGTTTTTATCACATAAAATTTCATTACATTTTACAAAACTGAGGATCTTTAAGTTTTAGTGTCTTAGAAAATAGGAAATTAAAACATGAAAACGTAAAACATTCTTCTTAAACACTTGAAAGGCTTCTCCTCATGTTCATCCTATGTTCATTACTGCATCTCATAACCTAGGGACATACATCAAAAGAAAGGGTGAGCAGAAGACCCAGTAAGGGAAACAAGATGAACATTTTACAAGTGAACTTGAGATACTTCAATAAGGTCGTGAAAAGAACTTTAAGGAATGAGAAAGAAATCATGAGATATATCATAATAAAAATAACATTTTTCATAACTTGAAGATGTGGCTACAACATTTAATATTGACAATCATTCCGTTTCACCAAGGTCCATCCCCAAGGTGTCATTAAAAATTACCAAGGTTATTCACCAAGGCGTCGTAAAAAATAGTCATCTCTAGAGATTAAGTCTTTACCCAATGCATTGGAGCACTATCAGGGAGCACCATTAACATGTATTTATTGTCATGTGAGCCACACATATCATCATCAATCATTTCATAAACAACCCATATAGAATAAAAGAAATGAGTTTCATTTCATAATCATAACGTTTTAAAACTGCTTTAAAGACATGATCTTTATGTCACTTTAAACCCACGGAAAGGGAAAGCGGGTCTCATGTATGTAAATCCCAGAATTTAAAATAGAACAACTTGGTATATATGTGAATAACCCTATATAAGAGAGGGCTTTAATTATTCACTTAATAAAATAAAATAACTTTAGAAAAAGAGAGATACATTTTGAGACGGAAATTCTGTAGCATAACGACTATGTTTCGGGGTTTTAGAAAACATTGAAAAGAGAAGGGACATGGGTCAAACATTCATAATGACCCATAAAACAGTAGGGTCCAGAATATAAAGGATTTAAGAATATGTTAATGAAATATTAAAGATATACCAGATGAAATGAAGAACATGAAAGGAAAACAAAAATAAGATTTCTCTTATGAAAATTCGGCAGCCTAACGACGTCACTTAAAATTCAACAAAAATGAATTGACGAGATCAAATAGGGTCTCTAATAATATAAACATAAAAGTTCAGTATGATAGATATAGATATCATACCCCAACATAATAAAAAGGAACTTGAAAGACTTGACATGAAAGTAGAACTTTGAAAAATGAGAAAGATGAAAGAATCCCTTAAAAATTCGGCAGCCTAACGGTGTCACTTAAACTTCAACAAAAATGAATTGATGAGATCAAATAGGGTCTATAATAATATGAAAATAAAAGTTCAGTATGATAGATATAGAGATCATATCCCAAAATAAAAAAAAAGGAACTTTAAAGACTTGACATGAAAGTAGACCTTTGAAAAATGAGAAAGGTGAAAGAATCCCTTAAAAATCCAACAGCCTAACGGCGCCACTTAAACTTCAACTAAAATGAATTGAAGAGATCAAAATAGGTTCTCTCATCATATGAACATAAAATATAAGTGTTATATATATAGAGATAATACCCCAACATAATAAAAATAAACTTGAAAGACTTGACATGAAAGTAGAACTTTGAAAAATGAGAAAGGTGAAAGAATCCCTTAAAAATTCGGCAGCCTAACGGCACCACTTAAACATTCTTAAAACGGATTGATGAGAGCAAGAGGGGGTCTCTCATCATATGAACATGAAGAGGACAGTATAATGAATATAAAATAACATCCTATAACACAAGAACATGGAGCATAAAATAAATGACATAAAAGAGATTACTTGAAAAGAAAGAGAGAGGTCAGATCCCTTACCTTAAAACGTAACTCTTAAAACTCAAAGGTTTGGACCTTGAGGGCTTGGGGGAACCTTTAGAGGATTCCTTGGGAAGTAATGAGACCATAACTTCGTTGGGGGAGAGTTGGGAGTCGAATGGATGAGAGGATGTCTTGGTATTTATAGGGAAAGTGAGGGGACAAGGCATTAATGGCCAAAGGACACCTCACAAGTGGTTTTCTCAAAACCATGGGCTCTCCCATGGTATTTCCCATGGAGTTAGGCCACATGGGGCCCCGCATAAAATAATTCATCACCTTTGGTCGGAAAAACCTTAAAATATCTCATGAAATCATCATGACACAGTTATGATGTCATTAAACATACCGAAACCCTAAAACTGCATTTTTACTATTCAATGAAAATTCATTTTTCTCAGAAAAATCCCAAAATTTCACCTTAACCAAATATCGATGTTTTGATTACAAAAAAGAACTCCATTTTATAAAAATAATTTTCTAAATATTTTTAATTTAATTTTTAAATAAATACACTATTCATTGAAAATTCATTTTTTCAGAAAAATCCCCAAATATTACCATAACATAATATTGATGTTCTGAGTTCAAAAATAAAGTCCATTTTATAAAAATAATTTTCTAATTATTTTTAATTTAATTTTTAATTTAAAAATGCTATTCACCTGAAAAAACTAATACTTGACTAATAATTTATGAAACCGTTATTTACCCATTTTATAGAATCACATTACTTAAACAAGGTGTCTAAATTATATTAAAACTTTCTTTAAGTGATATTACTAATCCATTTGGTCACATTACTAATCCTAAGTGAAAAATCACTATTCATAATTTACTATTCATCAAAAAACAAGTTGATCTTATTATACTCTAAATTTCATGCTGAACATAATTGTAGAAGACCATTTTTTGAAAATAATTACACATTTTTAATTATTTAAGGTTCACATAAACCTTTTTCTTAAATTCATCAAAAATATGCATACTATATTTATCCGGTCATTTGACAATTCATAAACTTCATCATAAGAAGAAATCGAATTTTTTATTTAAAACAAAGGATTACACAAGGCAGCTACGGTCTCCTTACATAGCCCATTATCACACCAGCATAGGACCTAAGTGTAAGGTGTGCTAAGGTGAGAGAATCCGACGGCGGCTCGACCAACATTGCACGAGTAGTAATTTCTATCAGTTTGAACTTCTGGCGAAGGCGATTCCATTCTAGCTTCACATGATGAAGTTTGGCTTGGGTTTGGTCCAGAAAAAATCCCAGTGGTGTTACCTCCTTCCCAAGTTCTTTTAGATGGGCTTCGATCGGTCCAAGACTACTGGGTGAGGCCATCGAATCTTCTTTCTATATTAATTAACCAAGATCACTTTTATTTAGAGACAATAATCAAAACGTTTAGTTTCCAGTGGTCATATTGACCAACGATCATATAACAGTCAAAACCCAACAGTCTCATTTTAATTATACTCATGTTATCAAATGAAACAGTTTTGTTGAGTATAAAATAACACCCAAAATTAGGAAACAAGATTTATTCAAAATTTCGGGTCGTTACAATAGGGTAGGAATTATTTGGAATAAAATATTTGTAGTTTAATTTGAAAGTAATTTCATTTTGTCAGGTATTTTTCATTAAGAAATTATGTCCTCGCAATTTCTTAAAATTGGGTTTTGAAATTTCATTGAAAGTCCCACATCGGAAAAAGAGTCAGTAACACTATTACTTTAAAAGAAAGAAAAGGAAGTACAAAGGCCACCTGAGTTTACCCATACTAGGATTCCATGTAGTAAAACATCGACATGGAGGAGAAAACAAAGGGTCACGTTCTAAGGGAGAGTGATAGAAAACATGATTAGGAGAAAGTTAACAACAAAAAAATCACAAACTTATGATGGGTTAAACGGTATTTGATTTCCCTGTAGGAAACGTTAACAGACAACGTTTTTGTTTTACATTCCTTTTCATAGTTTTGAGGAATTCACTTACTATATAGAATAAAACACAAGGAAATACACCTACCATCAAGTAGAATTTCAACCTTTAATAAGTTTCTACCAAAACTAATCTTTTCTCCAAACGATGAGCATTCAAAACTACTTGGTCTCATCAAATCACAAGAATCATCTTCTAGAGAATCACATAATCCACCAAATATTAACTATCTATTTCTTCTATTATCCCAAAAAAGAAAGGGTAAGATAAAACAACTCTTCAAAAAGAAAGAATCCCATAGGAAGGGAAACTTCTTTAAATCTTCAAAATTCCACAGTACTACCCAAAGTTCATCATAGACCATTCCATAAATAATTGTCCTTAAAATTACTCAAAATAAACCAAACTAAGATTGAAACCCAAATACAAGAAGGATTTGATAACATAGTCTTCCAAAATAAACTTCATTGTTCATCTCCAAACAACATCAACCACTCCTAACATATTATAACAAAATTAGCTAACCTAAACATATTTTCCCCTAGATAGGTTAATCATTTCTATAAGTAACATAAATTACTATAAGTCCACCTTAAGATTCTTCAAAATATAATTCAACCTTTACTCCTCAAAGAAAATACCGTATTAATCTATTTACCTCAATCAAATATGGTTCTCAGAATAGTGAACGTATTCCAAAATAACAATCATCATTTAATCCCCTAATCATCTCTGTCGTATTAATATGGGAATCGTCACATTTCCTATCACATTGGTTTTTGGGTTATGTTCTTCCATTTCCCGCCACTAACTACGAAAATAAAGTACAATTAGGGGATTGAATACTTAGTCAATAATCATTAAAAGGAAACTTTAAGCATAAAAGGATAAACATGTAGAAGGAATGTATACCCTAACTTGTGATCACCTAGGTTCCAATCTAGGTTATCCATGATCATATATTCTTATGTGAATCTTTATGTTATTTTATCATTGTTCCTTTAATAATGGTTCATACTATGATTATGAATTTACCAAAGCATATCCCTCGGGAGTGTCGTAACCAAGAGTGAGGAAAGGCCCGTTGTCGTGTACCAGTTCCCGTTTGAGTCTAGCTCAAAGAAGTGTTTTCGAGTTTTACCCCTATGTACATCTGTGCCAGAGCCACCTCTACCTGCTCATATCCAGACAGGAATGTATTTTCTTGGCAACCCCTTACTCAATACTCACCAAAATACCAGGAAGATTTCCTATATATAAACTTTTCTATAGGCTTCTTCCTAAAGTTTTCATATCCAATTTTCCACAAATAACTAAAACATACTTTGATACCAAATATAGAATCCCGTCTTTTTATCACATAAACTTTCATTACATTTTACAAAACCGAGGATCTTTAAGGTTTAGTGTCTTGGAAACCAAGAACTTAAAACATGAAAACATAAAACATTCTTCTTAAAAACTTTAAAGGATTATCCTCATGTTCATCCTAGGTTCATTACTGCATCTCAAAACCTAGGGACATACATCAAAAGAAAGGGTGAGCAGAAGGCCTGGTAAGGGAAACAAGAGGAACATTTTACAAGTGAACTTGAGATACTTCAATAAGGTCATGAAAAGAACTTTAAGGCATGAGAAAGAAATGATGAGATATATCATAATAAAAATAACATTTTTCATAACTTGAAGATGTGGATACAACATTTAATATTGACAATCATTCCGTTTCACCAAGGTCCATCCCCAAGGTTTCATTAAAGATTACCAAGGTTATTCACCAAGGCGTCGTTAAAAATAGTCATCTCTAGAGATTAAGTCTTTACCCAATGCATTAGAGTACAATCAGGGCACACCCTTAACATGCCTTTATTATCATGTGATCCACACATATCATCATCAATCATTTCATAAACAACCCATATAGCATAAAAGAAATGAGTTTCATTTCATAATCATAACGTTTTAAAACTGCTTTAAAGACATGATCTTTATGTCACATTAAACCCACGGAAAGGGAAAGCGGGTCTCATGTATATAAATCACAGAATTAAAAATAGAAAAACTTGGTATATATGTGAATACCCCTATATAAGAGAGGGCTTTGAGTATTCACTTAATAAAATAAAAGAACTTTAGAAAAAGAGAGATACATTTTGAGACGGAAATTCTGCAACATAATGGCTATGTTTCGGGGTTTTAGAAAACAATTAAAAGAGAAGGGACATGGGTCAAACATTCATAAATGACCCATAAAACATTAGGGGCAAGAATATAATGAAATTAAGAACATGTTAATGAAATTTTAAAGATATACCATATGAAATGAATAACATGAAAGAAATACAAAAATAAGATTTCTCTTATGAAAATTCGGCAGCCTAACGACGTCACTTAAACTTCAACAAAACGAATTGACGAGATCAAATAGGGTCTCTCATCATATGAACATAAAATTTCAGTATGATATATATATATATATATAATACCCCAACATAATAAAAAGGAACTTCAAATACTTGACATGAAATTAGAACTTTGAAAAATAAGAAAGGTGAAAGAATCCCTTAAAAATTTGGCAGCCTAACGGTGTCACTTAAACTTCAACAAAAATGAATTGACGAGATCAAATAGGGTCTATTATCATATGAACATAAAAAGTTCCTTATGATAGATATAGAGATCATACCCCAACATAATAAAAAGGAACTTGAAATACTTGACATTAAAGTAGAACGTTGAAAAATGAGAGAGGTGAAAGAATTTCTTAAAAATTCGGTAGCCTAACGGCGCCACTTAATCTTCAACTAAAATGAATTGATGAGATCAAAATAGGGTATCTCATCATATAAAAATAAAAGATCAGTATGATAGATATAGAGATCATACCCCAACATAATAAAAAGAAACTTGAAAAACTACACATGAAAGTAGAACTTTGAAAAATGAGAAAGGTGAAAGAATCCCTTAAAAATTCGACAGCCTAACGGCGCCACTTAAACATTCTTAAAATGAATTGATGAAAGCAAGAGGGGGTGTCTCATAATATGAAGATGAAAAGGACAGTATGATGAATATAAAAGAACATCCTCCAACATAAGAACATGGAGCATAAAAGAAATGACATAAAAAAGATTACTTGAAAAGAAAGAGAGAGGTTAGATCCCATAACTTAAAACGTAACTCTTAAAACTCAACGGTTTGGACCTTGATGGCTTGGGGGCACCTTGAGATGACTCCTTGGGATATAAGGAGACCAGAACTTCGTTGAAGGAGAGTTGGGAGTCGAATGGATGAGAGGATGGCTTGGTATTTATAGGGAAAGTGAGGGGATAAGGCATTAATGGCCAAGGGACACCTCACAAGTGGTTTTCTCAAAACCATGGGCTCTCCCATGGTATTTCCCATGGAGTTAGGCCACATGGGGCCCCCATAAAATAATTCATCACCTTTGGTTGTCCAACCCTTAAAATATCTCATGACATCATCATGACATAGTTATGATGTCATTAAACATATCGAAACCCTAAAACTGCATTTTTACTATTCACTGAAAATTCATCTTTCTCCGAAAAATCCCAAAATTTCACCTAAACCAAATATCGATGCTCGGATTACAAAAATGAACTAAATTTTATAAAAATAATTTTCTAAATATTTTTAATTTAATTTTTAAATAAATACAGAATTCACCGAAAATTCATTTTTTCAGAAAAATCCTCAAAAATTACCATAACATAATATCGATGCTCTGAGTTCAAAAATAAATTCCATTTTATAAAAATAATTTTCTAATTATTTTTAATTTAATTTTTAATTAAAAAACACTATTCACTCGAAAAAACTAATACTTGACTAATAATTTATGAAACCGTTATTTCCCCATTTTATTGAATCACATTACTTAAACAAGGTGTCTAAATTTTATTAAAACTTTCTTTAGGTGAGATTACTAATCCATTTGGTCACATTACTAATCCTAATTGAAAAATCACAATTCATAATTTACTATTCATCAAAAAATAAGTTGATCTAATTAGACTCTAAATTTCGTACTGAACATAATTGTAGAAGACCATTTTTTGAAAATCATTAGACATTTTTAATTATTTAAGGTTTACATAAACCTTTTTCTAAAATTCATCAAAAATATGCATACTATATATATCCGGTCATTTGAAAATTCATAAACTTCATCATAAGAGGAAATTAAAAATTTTATTTAAAACAAAGGATTACACAAGGCAGTTACGGTCTCCTTACATAGCCCCTTATCACACCAGCATAAGACCTAAGTGTAAGGTGTGCTAAGGTGAGAGAATCTGAGGGCGGCTTGGCCAACATTGCACGAGTAGTAATTTCTATCAGTTTTAACTTCTCACGATGGCGATTCCATTCTAGCTTCACATGATGAAGTTCGGCTTGGGTTTGGTCCAGAGCAAAGACCAGGGGTGCTACCTCCTTCCCAAGTTCTGTTATATGGGCTACGATCAGTCCAAGACTACTGGGTGAGTCCATCGAATCTTCTTTCTATATTAATTAACCAAGATCACTTGTATTTAGAGACAATAATAAAAACATTTAGTTTCCAGTGGTCATATTGACCAACGATCATATAACAGTCAAAACCCAACAATCTCATTTTAATTATACTCATGTTATCAAATGAAACAGTTTTGTTGAGTATAAAATAACACCCAAAATTAGGAAACAAGATTTATTCAAAATTTCGGGTCATTACAATAGGGTAGGAATGATTTGGAATAAAATATTTATAGTTTAATTTGAAAGTAATTTCATTTGTCAGGTATTTTTCATTATAGGTATTTTATCCAACTTTGAAATGGGAAACCATAACCTTTAGACCTGATTTTAATTATATCTAGCCCTTCCATGTGGCTGGCTAATATGTTTTTTGAAACTTGATTGTTTTTTATTACATTGGTTTTCTTGGTTTTTTGATGCCTTACTTGTAAAAAGTGTTAATATGGTTGGTGTGTCTTGGAGATTTATCTTACGGATTGGAATTGTAGTTTTTATGATGGAATACTCACTAATTTTTTGGATGGTTTAATAGGTTGTGATGAAATTTTAATGTTGGTGTTATGTGAATACTTGAAGGATTTTTTTTCTAAATTCGGATGTTGGTTTATATAGCTTTTGGATATTTTGTTTTTTTATTCCAAATTTTTTCTATTTGGGGGATTAATTTGAGTATAATTTTAGTTGGTTGTTTTTTTGGATTAACAATTACAATTATAGTATTTTTATAATTTTTATTATTAAAAATAATTAAACTTTTAGTACTTATAAATTGATAAATAATAAATTAAGTTATCACTTTATAAAGTTCCAGTAAAACATGACTTAGTTCAATAATTTGTATCTTATATTAGATTTTTTTAAAAAAATAACATATTTTATTAAATTACTATTCAAAAAATAGCTATTTTTTTAAAAAAATGAATGTTAATGAAAAACGTTTTTTATTGTAGTAACAAACAAAAAATATATATCCCACCTATTAGTTTGATCCTCAATTTTTGTTTTGTATTTAATGAATCAAAGAATAAATAACTTGAAATTCTTAAAAATACTCTATTTTTTGAAACTATCATTAATCATTATCATCCTCATAAGTACTATCCTATAATTTTAAATAGAATTTTCCCTAACTAATTTGATTCACTTTGTCATGTCACTTTTATTTTTCAAAAAAAACTGAGAGAAAATTTCTCATACTCCACTTAAAATTATATATGAAGTTATGTAACCCTATCATATCATCAATATATCATTTTATTTATGGTGTCATAAAATTATTTCTATTAGGTGTTTATAAAAATGAATTATTCAAGTGAGATACTATATAATTTGATTTTATTAGTATAGAAAAAGATCTTTATCAGTGATTTAATAAAATTCTAACACCACTAAGATAAAATGTATTATTTCTCATTTTAATCCACCAATGAAAACATTAAATTAATTTTCATGGGGTGGGATTTAAAACCCTAAACATTAGTTTAATGAAAATTAGCCTTACCAATAACTTGGTTTTTTCTTATATATATATATATATATTTGTAGAAGGGTATTTATTGAGTGGTACATTTTCCCCTTCATTATATATATGAAAAGGTTTCAAACATGGGTGGCCTCCCTTCGGTGGTTTATGAGCCATTTATAATTGATGACATTGGAGACGATGTATGCGATGATGTAGGTAGGGGTGAAGACCCAAGTAAAGGGTATCAAACCATGTAATGGTTCAATCCATAGAAACTTTAGGCTATAATATTTTCATGATTCATCTAGGGAGTTGTTCAACCCTTGGAAGGGGTGTAGCCAGTCATTACTTGAAAACTCCATGACCATAATAATTTTCTTTCAAGTTGTGGGTTCTTAGAATCCCCTCATTCTAGGTGACATATCTAATTCATTTCATATATACTAAGGGTAACAAAAATATATTTCTATATTTTTAACACCCAGATAATTTAAAATAAGAACACTATGTTTGATAGAAAACACAACACCCAACACCGAGTCTAAATAAAGACCTATATACTATTAAAAAATTATTATTTGATGTAACAATTATTGAATGACCATTGAATTAGAGGTTATAAATAGTATAAACTGAATTAATATATATATATATAGTTAATAATAAATAAAAAATTATCGATTAATTATTTTGATATAAGTACTTTGTTTACTGTAAGGTTATTGTCACGACCCGTCCCCCAGGGCCTGTGTTGTGACTCCCCCAAGACTGCCTTCCATAGGCCAAGGGCTGGTGACTAACACCAGAAAGGAGAAACCCAAAAAGGGAAGGCATTTCTTTAAACCTGTATAGGCACAGATAGGGAACATTGTGCATAATTAATACACAATGGAAAGGAAAAAGTACAATCACTACTAAAAACCACCACTGAGAGTAAAATTAAGTACTAAAAGTAAAGGGGCCAGTATACAGGCCCAACTAAAAGAGTAGTACAACAAAAAGCAAAAACAAGCACCAAAGATCATTCACCAAGGATCCTACCTGAAGGGTAGGTACAACTCATCACTATGGCTCACCACGTTAATCGGTCACCTCTGTGTACCGTCTAGCCCTGGATCTCCCAAGTCTCAGTCAAGCTTCCCATCGGCTTCACAAGAAAAAATAAGTTGTGGGAAAATCCCATATAGGGGTGGGTATAAAAATACTAAGTAGGGACCCCAAGACCCCTGAAGGTATCTCATAATTCCATAAGGAAAAATCACAAAGCGTGATCTCAAACACAAGACAAAAAGTAAAAGACAACTCGCACCAGGTATACAACTTAAAGAACAGGAATAAAATGATTAGTCATAAATCTAGATCATCTTATTCTGTCAAGAGGCTTTTACTTCTGGACCACACAGGGTCACTAGGTGCTAACCCATAGAGGATCTCTAGGTGCTAACCCACAGATGATCACTACGTGCTAACCCATAGAGGGTCACTAGGTGCTGACCCACAGAGGATCGCTATGTGATGACCCACAGAGGATATCTAGGTGTTGACCCACATAGGATCACTATGTGGTGTCCCACAAAGTATCCCTCTATTCTAACCCACAGTGGATTGCTAAGTTCTGACCCATAGTGGATCGCTATTCCTTCATCACATCACCACAAACCACTAGATTCCCTCGCTTTTCACGCTTGATTTCTAGAGGATCCACTCCTCAAGCCATCGTTATTATCTCAACTACCACTAAGTCTCACTTATAAGTAACCCAAAGGACCGTCTTATTGTAAGGGTTCCAACACGATAGACGACACATCAGTCGGATGCCCAGTTAGTAAGATATAGGCAAAAAGGTAAATAGGGCCCAGGGGGATTTGAGTCTGATCCAACCTGACCATACTCCAACTTCTTATAAAACTCAAGAAAAGTATCTCAAAAGGACCGCCTCATTACGAGGGTACTCATGACGTAGATGACGCGTCAATTAGAATCTCATACTGCGAGTTATGTCAGTTTTAGTGAAATGGGGCCGGTCGGGTCTGGGTCTGGCCCGGCTGGACCGTTGGGCCCACGGGTCTAGCCCGGTAGTGGTTACGGCCTGGATGGTGCGGGTCCAGCCCTACTAGTGGGTTGGTTGCGCTGGACCAGACACTGGGCGTCTGGTTCTCCCAGATGGCAGGGCCTGCAAGGCGCTGCCCCATCTCCCAAAACGACAGGCACGAGCCTGTAGTTGTGCGCCAGCTGAGCAGCCTGAGTGGGCCACTCTTCTCCATGTGGCGCGTCGACACCACATCCTCCACTTGTCACAAATGTGGGCTAGATCACCTTTACTCCGTGTTTCCTGTGGGTGCCTCCCTCTCCATGCAGTCGGCATGGGCCGACCGCCACCGCCGATCGCTATGCCGGCTGTGCCGCACCGACGGATCCTTCCACAGGCCACTAGAGATGCTCTAATGGTCCGTTTTCCTTCCCGTCTATGCCTATGGGCCTCTCAGGTTTCCACCTTCACTACAAGCCCATTGTATTCACCTTTCCAACTCATTGCTCAGTCTCCCATAATGAACGCATAATATCCAATAGCAGAGGAGGTTCTGGGCCTTGTCCGAATTGGCCTGCACCCTCCGCATTAGCATTTTATCAATGGGTGATAACAATCATCATATAGGATAAAAGAATCCCTGAATCAAGACCCCAAAACAACAACCCACAAGAAAAAATGAGTCGTGGATCAACCCATTTTTCCGTTGGTCGGTGTTTATTATATTTTTAAGAATGGGATAAGAGGAATCATTAAACACATAGATAAATTTAAACCCCTACCCAAATTCTATGGAATCCATTTCAGACAAAGGAAGGAATTCCACGTTCGTTTTCATTCGACGTTCGTCGCTACTCGTCGATCTCCGGATCAGTTCCACCAACAGCCGTCATTCGTTCTCTGTTCTTCGTTGATGGGTGATGTTGTTGGCACTTCGTGAAAGGTTTCCTTTGATTTCTAATTTGTTCGCCAATGTATTGATTAATAAAGAGAAACAATTACCACGTTGTGTTCATTAATATGGTTTATTAATGAACCTTAATTAATGAAAAATTAATTGAACGAGTTTTTCAGTTTCACAAAAAAAAAGAAATGATTCATTAAATAACCCTCATTTAATTCTCATTGTTACACTACGGTTTCCCCAAATGTCGCTCAATGGTTGAAGAAAAGAATAAAATAACTCAAAGAGTTATTTTATTATTTTTTTTGAAAAGTCCAAAATTTAACTTTTCTATCTGACCCTTGCTTGTTAAAGATATGCTTCACCTAAGATAATCTTGGCATTTTGAATTCAATGGTGCTCTTGGATTTATAATCTGAGCATGGGTTCAAAAGATAGAAAAACCTACTCACACGTTTATTGAACGTACCTTAAAAAAAGTTCAAAAATCTGTTACGGGCTCTCTGGGACTTGGAATCACATGCCTTCAAATTTCATAGTCTCATAATATTTCTATATAATAGAAAAAAATATAAAAAAATTATTGGTATTTATATTCTCCCCACCTTAGGGATTTACATCCCCGAAAGCCCAAACATAACTAAGAAATTGGGGTACTGAGCATGAATCTGAGCCTCTCGCTCCCATGTGCTCTCCTGGAGGTTCTTGTGCTGCAACTAAACTCGCACCAGAGGAATAGACCATTAATGAAGGAACCTTTCCTATCAACCCTCTATCTCTACCGGGAACTCCATGAATGTTACCCCATCATCAATTTCAAGCTCTCCCTAGTCAATGATGTGCGATAGATCATGCACGTATCTCCTTAGCTATGAAACATGGAAAACATTATGTACTTGGTGCATCTATGGGGGAAGAGAGAGGTGGTAGACCACCACGCCAACTCCGTTGAGAATCTAGAAAGGTCTAACAAACCTCGAAGATAGCTTCCCTCCCCATCCAAATATCCAAAATCCTCATTGGGGTGAGACCCATATGAAGACATGGTCTCCCTCATTGAATTACAAGGGTCTCTGTCTCCTATCAACATAATACTTCTTCCTGCTTTGTGCAGTCTTCATCCAAAATTGTATGATCTGCCCCTTCTCAGAGGTAGCCTATACCATCTCTAGAACCATAAGTTTTGACTCCCCTGGGTCTGTCTAGCATAAGGGTGATCTGCATGGTTTCCCATACAAGGCCTCAAATGGTGCCATGCCGATGGTGAAGTGATAGATTTTGTTGTATAAAAACTCTACCAGTGGAAGGTGGACCTCCCAATTGCCGCCAAAATCAAGGACGGAAGCACGAAGCATGTCATCAAGTGTCTGTATGGTCTGATATATGTGACCATATGTCTGAGGGTGAAAGGCAGTTCTCAAGAATAACTGAGTCCCAAACACATCCTGTAACCCCTTCCACAATCAGGATGTAAAACAAATTTCATAATTAGAAACGATTGTTGATGGTACCCCATGAATCCATACTATCTCTTAGACGTAGAGGTGTCTCAAGCTCTCTATTGATCCCTATTCTCGGATGAGTAGAAAATGGGCCGACTTAGTGAGTCGGTCAACGACCACCCAGTTAGGGGCGTGGCCCCTATATGTGCATATTAACCCATTCATGATTTCCATGGAGATACCATCCTACTTTCATTCCAATACCTCTAGTGGTTGTGCTAAGCCTACTGGAACATGGTGCTCAACCTTCACTTGCTGACAAGTGCAACATCATGAAATGAAATCTTCCACTGCTTTTTCGTACCTAGCTTACAGTACTGACGTTGAAGCTCCTAGTACATGTTCTCCACTCCATGATGTACTACCAAAGGGGATGTATGGAACTCCCTCAACACCTCTTCCTGAAATGTCACTGGTGCTATGGTACGTCCTCTAAAAAAGATAAAGTGATCCCAACTTATTGAAAATTCATCAAGAGCTTGTCCTGAGGATATCTGGGCACATTGGTCCTCGCAGTCAACCTACCCAAGTTGTGCCTCCCAAACTCACTGAAGGAGTGGGGGAGTGACAGTCATAGACTGCAGGTATGATGCTCTATCACGATCCATGAAGGATATCTGCAATGTGGCTAGCTGCTCTGTCACCTCACTCAACAGCTGCAGACCCAACCTCCTGCTGAGAGCATCTACTACTACGTTTCCCATCCCAAGAGTGTATACTATCTCAAAGTCATAGTTCTGTAGGAACTCCAACCATCTTCGTTGTCTCTGGTTCAGATCCTTCAGTGAGAATATATACCTGAGATTCTTGTGATCGGAGTAGATAGTGAACCGTTAACCCATCAAGTAGTGCTGCCACATCTTTAATGAAAAGACCACTCCTGCTAACTCCAGGTCATGAGTTGCATAGTTATTCTCATGTTTCTTCAAATGTCGTGAGTCGTAGGTGATCACTGCTCACTCCTGTATAAGGACACATCCCAGTCTGGTCCCTGATGCGTCGCATTAGACTACATACCCAATGCCCTCTTCTGGTAGCCTCAAGAGAGGGGCACTCATCAGTCTGTGCCTTAGCTCCTAGAAACTATACTGGTATCTATCTATCCATACGAAGGTTTTTCCCTTTATTGTCAAAGCTGAAAAGGGTGCTGCTACTCTAGAAAAGTTGGGTATAAATTTTCTGTAGTACCCAACCAACCCCAAGAAACTTCGCACCTCGATCACACACTAGGGTGGCTCCCAAGCAAGCACAGCCTTAATCATTGTCGATCCACTTCAACTTCAGCCTCTAAGATAACGTTTCCAAGAATGTGAACTTCCCATATACAGAATTGTCACTTCGAGAGATTTCCATAAAGATGGTGCTCTCAGAGTGTATCCATAACTATCTATAGATGTGTGGTGTGATCCTCCTCTGATGATGAGTACACCAAGAAATATTCAAAGAAGACCACCATGAAATGATCGAGGTAAGGCTGTAAGATCTTGTTCATGAGTCCCTTGAACACTTATGGGGAATTGGTCATGCTTAAACAAATCACCAAGAACTCATAATGGACATACCAACATCTGATGGTTGTCTTCAGTACGTCCTTATCACATACCTGAAGCTGATGATAGCCTAATCTAAGGTCTGTCTTTGAATACCATCATACTCTCTTCAGCTGATCGAAGATATCATAAATCCTTGATAGAGGATACTTGTTCTTCACAGTCACCTGGTTTAGGTGTAATGACCCGAATCCAGATCCACTCAACTAGTGCCCCATACCCATTTCTCCACATAACCTCAAGCGCATTTCCCCAAACACTAGAGGCTGCCAACTAGCAGTGAGGGACTTGATGAGTCAGTGGGGAAACTATGCCCTCATTTGGTAAAGTATGCAGTGGAACGAAATAATAAAAAATAGCGGAAGTAGTAAACAGCACACGACAACTCACCGCTGTGATTCTATTGCAATTGACGGTGTTCGATTCGGATAGCTGGTGAGGGATCGGTGGCTCGGGGAAGATTCAGCCTCCTCGAATGCTCTGGGAAGAATTAGGAGGAGACGAAGACGAAAACAGGGTTAAGGCACGACCCCGGTCTGATTAATGAAATAAAAAGAAAAGTACACGGCATGTACTTCATGAGTACATGGCGTGTAATCACCCTTTATGTACACCGCATTAAGCATCCTCCACATCACCACTACACACCATGTGTGTGGCCCTAACACGGCCAGCACCTGGCCTCGCGCGAGAGAAAACTACATGGCGTGTACTTAGAAAATTTCCAGATTTTTCTCTTTTTCCTAAAAAACGACCATAAATGGAAAAACATACCTGAAACGAAGATCCGGGTTCTTACAAACTTCACCCCTTAAAAAAATTTCATTCCTGAATTTCCCTAACGAGGCATAGAAGAAGAATCCTCGAACAACTCCGGCCACTGTGATCGCATGTCGGCCTTCCTTTCCCAGGTCTCTTCCTGTACACAGCCACACTTCCATAGCACCCGTACTAGAGGGATAGACTGGCCACGAAGTACCTTTGCAATACGATCAAAAATCCTGATAGGATGCTCTTCGAACGATGCATCATGCTCCAGCTCAACCTCCTCGGGTTTAAAAACATGAGACGGGTCTGAAAAATACTGTCGAATCTGAGAAACATGGAAGACGTCATGCATAGCCTAATACCTCTGAGGTAACTGCAACATTTAAGCAACCAGCCCAACTCTCTCTAGAACCTCAAACAGCCTGACGTATCTCGGTGAAAGATTTCCCTATCTCATGATCCTCTTATGTCCCAACCTTGGGGTAACACACAAGAAAACCTGATCTCCGAACTTGAACTCTAAAGGTCGTCTCCACTGATCAGCATAAGATTTATGTCGAGACTGTTCAGCAGCCATCCTATTTCGAATCAAATCCACCTGCTCTGTGGTCTCATGATCAAGACAAGGTCCCAGCACAACTACCTCTCTCGCCTCTATCCAACACAAGGGTGATCGGCACGACCTACCGTACAAATCCTCATAAGGTGCCATCTGAATAGTTTCTTGAAAACTATAATTATAGGCAAACTCCACTAGAGGTATATATTTCTCCCAAGAACCACCAAAATAAAGGACGCATACTTGTAGCATGTCCTCCAGCACCTGAATCGTGGGCTCCGACTGGCCATCTGTCTGGGGATGCTAAGTTGTACTCCGAAGTACCTGTGTACCCAAATCCCTCTGTATCCCCTCCCAGAAATGAGAAGTAAAGTGGGCATCCCTATCAGAAACGATAGAACTCAGAACCCCATGCAAGCGTATAATCTCCCGGATGTACAACCTCCCAAGCTCATCCACACCGAAGGTCTCCTTGATCAGTAAGAAATGAGAAACCTTCGTGAGCCTGTCAATGACAACCCATATCATATCATTCCCTCAAGGCGATCTCAGTAACCCTGTCATGAAGTCCATCGTGACATCATTCCATTTCCACTCAGGAATGGGTAACTGCTGTAGAAGCCCTGATGGTCACTGATGCTCTGCCTTCACCTGATGACAGGTGGAGCACCGCATAACAAAACCTTCCACATCCTTCTTCATGCCTGGCCACCAATACTGATGACGTAAGTCACAATAAATCTTTGTGACACCAGGATGAACATCCCATGTTGAAGCATAAAACTTCCACATCATCTCCTCAAATATGTCTGCTGAAACCCATACGCAACCATGAAAACGTAACACCTCATCATCGCCCACTATCCACCCCAGAGTAGGGTCTCCATCTGACACACCCTTCCATAGGACTAGGACTTCTGGTTCTGATAGATGCCTCATTAGAACTCGATCTAGAAGAGTGGAGGTAATAGCTATAGAAGAAATAACCATCTGTCTCTGTCTGTTTTGCACCTCCAAATGCATCTCAGAGAACAGAGTCATAAGCTGTCACTCACTACTGGCCTCCCAAACTGCATGTAACTGAGTTCTTCGGCTCAGTGCATCTGCCACAGAATTGCCTTTCCTAGGCGTATAAGCAAGCTCAAAGTCAAAAGACTATAGGTACTCGACCCACCTCTTTTGTCTTAGATTTAGTTCAGGCTGTATGAAGATATACTTGAGGCTCTTGTGATCAGTATATACCACAAACTTTTCTCGCAGAAGATAGTTTCTCGAACAACGCAATGCATGAACAACAACAGCCAACTCCAGGTCATGTGTATGATAGTTTTTCTCATGTGGCCTCAACTGCCAAGATCCATATGCAACAACACGATCCTCCTGCATAAGCACTGCTCCAAGCCTGATTCCAGATGCATCACAGAAAACTGTATAACTCTTGCACAGATCTGGTAAAAGTAGAATCGGTGCTGAAGTCAATCTCCCCTTCAGCTCTTGAAAGGATGAATCGCATGCTTATGACCAAATGTACTTCACACCTTTCCTATTCAATCCTATAAACGGTGCTGCCAAGCGTGAGAAGTCCTTAATAAACCACCTGTAGTAACCAGCCAGTCCTAATAAACTCCGCACCTCGAAGACATTCTTCATTTTCTCCTAGGTAACTACCGCTCTCACCTTCTTTGGGTCTACTTATACTCCTGTCTCTGAGATGACATGACCCAGGAAGTGAATCTCATCTATCCAGAAGTGTCACTTAGAGACGTTAGCATATAAATGATGTTCTATCAGTGTACTCAATACGATCTCAATATGGGTAGCATGGTCGTGTCGAGTGTGAGAGTACACCAAATATCGTCCATGAAAACCACCATGAAAGAATCTAAGTAAGGATGGAAAACTTTCGTCATCAGTGTCATGAAGACTTCTGGTGCATTCGTGAGACCGAATGGTATAACCAAATACTCATACAGACCATACCAGCTCCGGAAAGCTGTAAAAGGTATATTTGATGGTCTGACACGAAACTGATGATAACCGGATCTCAAGTCGATCTTTGAGAACACTATTTCTCCTCAAATATGATAAAAAATATCATCAATCCTAGGTAAGGGATATCAGTTCTTGAATGTTAACTGGTTTAGCTTCTGATAATACACACAAAGCTGTAAAGTACCATCCGCCTTCTTCGCAAACAAAATAGGCGAACCTCAAGGGGAAGTACTGGGTCGGATAAAACCATTTGCCTGCAATTCCACCAACTACTTCTTGAGATCTTGCATCTCAGGCATATCCATCCTATAAGGAGGTATGGATACCGGTGCTGATCCTGTCACAATCTCAATAGGTAATTTTACCTCATGCTCTGGAGGAAACCCTGAAAAGTATTCTGGAAATACATCCGAAAAAAGACCAACCACTGGAGGATAATCCATATGAGAAGTCCCCTGATTGTCCCAATATAAACTAGAAATCGGGGTTGTAACACCGTCCAACCCATGGTGCTCTCGTCCAGCTCTACTTGCCTGGACATCCCATTCGCCCTTGTGAAGAAAAGCTCTTCCCTCTGGTGATGTGAAACTCACCCTGCGGCAATAGCAATCGAAAAGGGCCTGAAAAGGAACTAGCCAGTTCATTCCGAGAATGACATCATAATCTGTCATCTCTAGGACATAAAGATCTCATAAGAAGTGACACCCACCAACCTCAAGGGGGCACTCCTTACACTGACGCACACTAGCAGTTCTAAGTCCCAAGGGAGTGTCTAGTGTCATCATATCCTCGAAAGTAAAGATAGTAAGTCTAAGGCTCTCCACAGTGTGCACAGAAATAAAGCTATGAGAATCTCCTGTATCAAAAAGTGAAGAAACTAAAACTGAGGCTGCTAAGATCGTACCTCGCACTGTGGAAGGTCCAGGATCCTACTCCTGGTGAATCTACTCTACCGCAAATGTTTGGCCAGTACCACGGCCCTATGTAGAAGCTTAATATCCCTGAGGTGATCCTCCTTGAGCCTGACCACTACATCAATGGCCTCTACCTTATCCTAAACGACCTGTAGAACTCCAGCCCTCAGTCTGCTGCGGAACTGGTAAACCTGCTCCTATATGTGGTGTTGAAACTGATCCTCTTCGCTAGCTGCTGGAAGAATAACCTTACAAAATCGCTGAAGATGACCCATCATGCCACAATATAGGCACTATAATGGGTCCCTCGAGCACTATGGATTCTTATGCCCATACTTCCCACACTGGTAGCACACAACCTTGTTACATGAAGGAACATCTCGCTTCCTCGAGTCACCTCGTGTAGACTCTCAATGGTGCTTCCTGTTGTCAGTATAAAGAGTACTGACTATAGATGCTGAACCCCCCTGGATCACTACCCCATTATCCCTGAAATTCTTATTTGTGATCAACGCCTGGTTGACTATAAAAGAAATATAAGTCAACTGGAAGACATTTACCTGCGATCTGATCTCTGTTCTGAGGCCCTCCTCAAACTTCCTCGCTAAAAATCGCTCGTCATTCCCCATAACTGAAGTGAAACACTATAACTCAGTGAAATTATAGGAATACTCCATAACTGATAGAGTAACTTGCTTCAAGTTCATGAAATGTATGGCTCTATCGGCCCTCTGTGTCATTGGGTAGAATTAGACGTAGAATATACGCTGAAACTCGTCCCACGAAACCATCTGCTGACGCCCTGCCAGAGAAACTACATCCCACCATCTCTTGGAAGAATCTCGCAGCATGTAAGTCATGAGCTTCACCCTTCTATCTCGGGGTGTCTCGAGATGATCAAAGATAGAAACCATAGCTTCGAACCAGGATTCAGCAGCCTGAGGTCCCCCATCCCCTGAGAACATGGGAGGATGTTGCTACTGGAAGACTCGCGTAAACTCTGCCATAGTCTGGCAGGTTGCTGAGCTCCCTGAAAGATCTGTATGAACCTCATAAATCCCTCACGGAATTGTGTGTCTGCACCAGTATCCAGGATAACTGCCTATGCCATATCTGGAATGCGATCATCGTCAGATCCCTGATGTGCAATGGGAGGAAATCTTGGCAGTATGACTCTGCAAGGTCAAAATCACACCTTGATTAACAATGAGTACAGTTGCAACTCAAAAGAGCGAAAATGGAACAGAAGAGGAAAACTTTTAAAACTGGAAAAACATAGTTACACGGCGTTTAGTCCCTATACACAGCATGTTCCATAAAGACTTTACTTGGGCGTGTACACCGGCCAAGATGGTTGTGTAAACCCAAACTACACAGCATGTTCTTACATATACACGGCGTGTACCGTCCTTTTTCCTCCTTCCCGGTTACTCCTACATGACTAAGTCACACGGACTGTCCCATCCGAAGACTACATGGTGTGTCTATCCACTAAATTATGTGTCTTTATTGTTTTTCCCCTATCCATGTCATTAGTCACACAGACTGGTACACAGACCAAAACTACACGGCGTGTCGACAATGTACACAGTGTGTTGTCCCTAAGATTTTCCAACAGATTTACTCAACTACACAGCTAGTTCATATAAACCATTACTACACGGCGTTTCAACATGGTACACGGCGTGTTGTTCCTGATATTTTACATCCCATGTATTCAACTACATAGCTAGATCACATGGAAGAAGAGTACACGACATGTACTTCAAAGTACACGGCGTGTAACCGTGAAAAGTAGTTCTTCCCAAACAGAAGAACACATGGCGTGTGTTCATAAGTCCACACGCCATGTTATATAGGTTTTTGGGCAGTAGGCATACAAAACGCCCCAAAACCACTGAAAAACACTGCAATCCAGCACCTATGTGTCAAATTCTGATCTGTGGGGGCCCATACTCCCCGCGAATCAAAGCTTTACATCATAACAATACATATAACAAGTAAACATTATGATAATCCCATGATCCGCCAAATTACGATCCTTGAGGGCCCATAACACCTCTAAGACCAAAGCTTGGCGTCCATGCTAAATAAGTTGTAAAATAAACAATATCCTATCAGCCTAGCAGGTATCTCTATCACAAAAACTGTCACAATATCACGCATAATCTATCACGACATCTATCACGACAACATGCAATTTCTAATTCACCCTAGATGGCATGGTAAAATGCATGAAATGTGATTTTCTAACCAGTGCCTGTATGATGCATGAGATGGAATACCCTCATCTCATCGGGTTGCAACAAAATAGAACCACAATCATATAAACTGTAACAACACAAAACAAGTGCATCACCCAACGGTGAAATATAATCAACTGTAACACTTTTAAAAACTAAAAAGTTCAATTATGAGGTAGTATAGCTTTTCCCTGTACATGGGTTAATTACTCCTAGGCACAATTAAGTACCAACTACCCATTCCTTCTTATACCTGTCTATTTTTTCCAAATAATAAGAAAGTAGAAAAGAAAGAAAACTCCTCTGATACCACTTTGTAATGACCTGAATCCGGAGCCACTCAACTGGCGCCCCATACCCAGTTCACAACATGACCTCAAGAACATTTCCCCAAACACCAGAGGCTACTGACTAGCAGTGAGGGACTTGATGAGTCAGTGGGGAAACTATGCCCTCATTTGGTAAAGTATGCAGCGGAAGGAAATAATAAACAATAGCAGAAGCAGTAAACAGCACACGACAACTGAAACTAAACATTGGAAGCAATGTATAATATAATAATGGTGAGACATGGCATATGTTTCTATGTAATTTAGTAAACAAAACAACGTGCTAAAATACAACTGAAACCCAAGTAGAAAAAGTAAACAGTAAACTCCAGCAGCATCGCAAGCCTAAGCTTGGTCCCATGCTCTCCAGCTCTAACTAGTAATCAAGAAACTAAGGTAGAAGGGCCACAATCCCTATCCACACCTGCAACCATATAACCTGTTTGGGCCGAAAGGCAGGACCCAAACAGGGTGTGAGACTAATCCCAGTAGGCAACCACCAAAAGATCTGTGCTCTACTGTCAGTGAGCAATATAGCAAAAGTAATAGAAATAAATGCAGCATAGAAATAGGGCACACTAAAGTAAAGAATCCTACAATTCTCTATTCACATTTATTTATTAATTTAATTCAATCATTTAATCATCAACCAAAGAATCTATAAAAAGTCTCTATAGTCCAACGGCAGAGCAAGTAACACAACAGGTATCTCAACAGACTACCTAAAATTACAAGCAGTACAAACCCAAGCTTGTTCTTTGTCTTGGTGGACACATCACAACCAACCAACAATATTTATTACACTGACCCTCTAGGTGGCTCACGAGGGAAGGCCCTTATGGTCAAGCATTCGGATGAAGGCAAAGACTCTCTAAGGAAGCATTCAATGTCAATTCCCCCTATGGTCTTGCAGCGATACTATAGACTCTCTGAGGAAGCACTTACGTCTAATTCCCCATTTAGTCTTGATTCGATAATTATCAGACCCTCTGAGAGAGCACAAATTCAATCCCCCTTATGGTCTCGTAATGGTAATAATTAAACAGGCCCTCTGAGGAAGCACTCAACGTCAATTCCCCCTATGGTCTAACTACACCAGGTTCCCACAGCCCTGAGTAAAAGCAATCGTACATAAACGATTCATAGCATCCCTAAGTATGTGCAACAAACTACTTTTCTAATATCTACAATGCATCAAAAGAATATAAACAGTAGGCAATACATGAAATCAACTATATCAAGGCAAGAAAGCAAAGCAACAAGGTCTGCCTCACAGGCCACTTAAGCTGAACGGCGATGAACAACCAAAACAAGGGAAACACCTGTGGGGTGATCCTCAAACATGCTAACAAGCAATTATTAATCATTTAATAACCTCAAGAATAAATGAAATCTAAGGAGGATAACAAAACGGGATCATAACCCTAACCCATGATACCCGATACATGGGTATTCAGTACTTTTGCACAAAAACTCAAGGACATTCAACACAGGGCATCAAACCACCTACCTCGATCCTCATAGATTGATATACTTGAACCTCAGCCTATGAATCGGCCTAGAAGGGAGTAGATCTGCAAAAACGTCTAAAACGTTCAACCTCAGATAACTCATGCGAGAAGAAGAATTAGGAAACGAGGCCAAAGAAGAACCAAGAACTCACCGATGTGATTCTATTGCAACTAATGGTGTTAGATTCAGATAGCCGATGACGGATCGGTGGCTTGGAGAAGATTCGGCCTCCTCAGACGCTCTGGGCAGAATTAGGCGGAGAAGAAGACGAAAACAGGGTTATGGCGCAACCCCGGTCCGATTAATGAAATGCAAAGAAAATCACACGGCGTGTACTTCATGAGTAAACAACGTGTACTCACCGTTTCCATACACTGCATTAAGCGGCCTCCACATCACCGCTACACACCATGTGTGTGGCCTCGACACAACCAGCACCTGGCCTCGCGCGGGAGAAAAGTACACAGCGTGTACTCATAAAGTACACGACGTGTACTTAGAAAATTTCCAAATTTTCCGCCTTTTCCTCAAAAACGACCAGAAATGGAAAAACATACCTGAAACGAAGATCTGGGTTCTTAAATTTGGTGTTGATAGTCCACACAAACCCTCAAACTCCCATCTTCCTTCTTGGAAAAAAAATTTGGGCTTCCCATGGAGAGACATTGGGTATTATGAACCTCTTCCTCTGAAAATCTTCCAACTGAACCCTCAACTCATGAAGCTCCATTGGAGCCATCTGATATGCTGGTGTAGATATCAGTGTCATCATAGGGTACAACTTGATGTAAAAGTCTACTTCTCTTTGAAAAGGTAGTATCATAACATCCTCAGGAAAGAAATCTGCATACTGGTCCACCAAAACATGATAGCTCATAATCCTCTTGTCCACTACACTGATTAGTGATCAGTTGCACCCTCCTCCGAGAAATATCATCCTGTGCTACAAAGGTTCCCTTCTTACCAGTGAGTGAAATCCTGGTCCCCTCCTTGTGGACACACCGCACATTGCACCTAAAAGAGTCAATCTGATCATGGAATATGGATAACCATTCCATACCCAAGATGACGTCGTAAGGACTAGATGCTGCTGCTAGGAGATCACAGTCGAAGCTCTCGCCTCCTAGAGTAATCTCACACTGCTATCACTAGTGTGTAATCATCGAATCATCTCTTATAGGAGCCTCTAATCGTAAGGATCAAGCCAAAGCCTCCACTGGAATCTTTGAGATCTGAACGAGAGCCATGGAAATGAAAGAGTGACTGAAACCTATGTCTATAATAACTGCAGCTAGTGTGGGGTATACACAGATCGTACCTCGAATCATTTATAGAGTGTCGTGGTCATAGTTCGCTACTTCCTGAAGCTGAGGTCTTCCTTGTCCACCTGTTCCAAGGTGTCGGGGTGGACCACCTGGGGGTGTTCGCAGTAGTACCTCAAATCGTCACCCACCACCTGCTACATGGCCTTCTTCTCTTCCACTCCCACCACCCTTTGGACCTACTCACTCAAACTTCTATCACTATCCCAGCGATCCCCCAACCATCTGCTGGTCATTTGTATGATGGGTCAGGAAGTTGCGAGCAATGCGACCCTGACCGCTACACGAGTAGCACAGTATGCTCCTCTACTGACCTCCTCTACCCCGTGATCTTTTCACCTCCGACCCTACATCCTGGTGTCATCCTCCAGAAGGAATAGTCTGCTTGGGCCTTTGCGTCATCTACCTACTGCCTGCTGCAGATGACTCGACTACCTATCATCCAGTGGTGGCTCTTAAAATCGGTGCCTACTCAGCTAGAAATTTCTCCTCCAATAGTGCCTGATCTAGCACTCCTGCCTATGTCGAGATGTTGAGAGATATCATTGATGCTCTGATATCCCGTCAGACTCCCTACTCAATGGTCTATTCCTAGAAGAAAAGGTCTTGTACCATGTCAGTGGAGTAGCGGGAGAGGTCAGTGAATCTCACCGAGTACTGGGCCACTGTTGGGCTGCCCTGTCGTAAGTGTAGTAACTCTTGAATATGAACTGAGCACAATTTAACTGTTACAAACTCTACCCAGAAGAGTCTCTCAAAGTCTAACTAGGAAAGAGTTGTCTCCTCATGTCTCTAGAGAATGAGGCTCCGCCATCTCCCTATTGTGCCCTGAAAGAGACTAGCAGCTAGGATCACCATCTGGTTTGATGGTGTCTCGACCAGGTGTAAAACATGTGCCACCACCTCTCTGCGGATCTTTTTTGCCTTGAATCCTTGGAGGCCTCTATCATTGGAACTCATGGAATGCACTCAGTCTACTGGCATTGTCCACTGTTGGGGCTAGTGGAAACTGCTTCCCTATGGGTGGTGGTGTTGCTGGTACACCACCTGAAGGTGTTATCACTATAAGAGGGACCCGCACCGATGCCTCATCGCTCGGTGGGCTGTCGTCATGATCTTTTACTAGAATCCTAGATGGTTGTCTATGTGGAGGCATCCCGTAAAGAAATAGATTCACCATGGTTAATAAGTTATACATAGTGATCTGATTCAAAAGATATCAAAAGAAAAACATTTTCAAGACACATGCAACTAGCTTTTTGGTGTACTGAGTCGGAAAACAGAGTTCCAGGTCCTGGTGTATGGGTACGTCGGCCTCCGCAACAACACTGGACTCCCCGGACAGAAATATGATCTCAAGACACTTAACACTAATGCTCCAATAAAAATTACAGACTCTTAGTTCTTCTGGTAGAACTGAACACCCTCTGATACCACTTTGTCACGACCCATCCCCCAGGGCCCTTGTCGTGACTACCCCAAGCTCGACTTCCATAGGCCAGAGGCTGGTGACTAGCACTAGAAAGGTGAAACCCAAAAAGAGAAGACATTTCCTTTAAACCTGTACACACATAGACAGGTCACACTGTGCACAAGTAAAACACAAAGTAAACGGAAAAGTACATTCACTACTAAAAACCACCACTGAGAGTAAAATTAAGTACAAAAAGTAAAGGTAAAAGTATACATTCCCAACTAAAAGAGTAGTACAACAAAAAGGAAAAACAAGCTCCAAAGATCATCCACTGAGGATCCTACCTGAATGGTAGGTACAACTCGTCACTACAGTTCACCACATCAATCGTTCACCATTGTGTACTGTCTATACCTGGCTCTCCAAATTCTCATTCAAGCTGCCCGCCGTCTGCAAAAGACACAACAAGGTGTGGTAAAAATCCCTACATGGGTGAGTATAAAAATACTCAGTAGGGACCCTGAGACACCTAAAGTTATCTCAGAATTCCACAAGGAAAAACCACAAAGCGTGATCTCAAACACATAAACAAAGTAAAAGACAACTCACACCATATATACAACTTAAATAATAAAAATAAAGATGATTAGTCATAAGGATAGATCATATTATTCTATCGAGAGGCTTTAGCTTCTTGACCGCATAGGTTCTCTAGGTGATGACCAACAGAGGATCTCAAGGTGCTGACCCACATAGGATCGTTACGGGCTGACCCACGGAGGATCACTAGCTGCTGACACACAGAGGATCGCTACGTGCTGACCTATGAAGGATCACTAGGTGCTGACCCACAGAGGATCATTACGTGCTGACCCATAGAGGATCCCTATGTGCTGACCCACAGAGGATCATTAAGTGCTGACCCAGATAGGATCATTATTACTTCCTCACATCATAGCCAGCAACTGGATTCCCTCTCTTAGCATGCTTGATTTCTGGAGGATCCACTCCTCAATCCACCAGTCATATTTCAACTTCCATGAAGTTTCACTTAGAAGTAACCCAAAGTACCATCTTGTCATAAGAGTTCTAACATGACAGATGGTGCATCAATCGGACACTCAGTCTTTAATATATTGGAAAAATGGTAAATAGGACTTGGGTTGATTCCAGTTTGATCCAACCTAGCCATACTCCAACTACTGCCAAAACTCAAGAAGATTATCTCAAAAGGACTGTCTTGTCATGAGGGTACTCACGCCGTATATGGAATGTCAATAGAATTCCCGGTCTGCGAGTTACGTTAGGTTTAGTGAAACGGGGCCGATCGGGTCCAGGTCCGGTAGGGGTCGAGCCTGGCCGGCCCGTTGGGCCCGCAGGTCTGGCCTGGTAGCAGTTTTGGCCCGGCTGGCGGGTCTGGCCCTATTGATGGGTCTGGCACGGCTGGTGGGTTGGTTGCGCTATCCCAGGTTTGGGGCGTCCAGTTCTCCCAGCTGGTGGCCCCAGTGGGGCGCCACCCCATATCCCAAAACGGACGGCACGAGCCGACCATTGTGCGCCAGCTGAGCTGCCCGAGCATGCCACTCTTCCTCACACGTTTCATTGAAACCGCGTTGTCCACCCGCCATGTTCGTGGTTCGTGACACCTTTCCTCCACAGCACCTACAGGAGCCGCCTTCTCCACGCGGCCGGCACGGGCCGGCCGTCGCCGCCGATCGTCGGCACCGCAACGTCGGTGGTGCCGCAATGGCGGACCCTTTCATGGGCCACCAAAGATGCTATGGTGGTTTGTTTTCTTTCCCTTCTACACCTATGGGTCTCTCGGGTCACCACCTTCACTGCAAGCCCCTTGGATTCACCATGTCACCTCGTTGCTCGGTCACCCATGAAGAACGCACAATATCCAAGAGGGACGGAGCGTCTGAGCCTTGTTCAGATTTTCCTGCTCCCTCCATGTTAATATTTTATCAAGGGGTGATAAAAATCATCACATAGAATAAGAAAATCCCTAAATCAAGACATCACAACAACCACCCTCAATAAATAATGAGTCACAGATCAACCTGTTTGTCGGTTGATCAGAGTTCATTGTATTTTTTAAGAATGAGATAAGAAGAATCATTAAACACTTAAAGAAATTAAAACCCTTAACTATATTTAGTGGAATCTGTTTTGGATGAAGGAATGAATTCTGCATTCATTGTAATTTGACGTTCGTCACCGCTCGTCAATCTCTTGATTGGTTCCTCCAATGGTTGTCATTTGTTTTCCATTCTTCATTGAAGGGTGATATTTTCAGTGCTTTTTCAGAGGTTTCCCATGATTTCCAATCCAATCTATAATGGATTGATTAATAAAGAGAAAAAATTTCCACATTTTGTTCATTAATATGGTTTATTAATGAACCATTAATTGAATGAATGTTGCAGTTTCACAAAGAAGAAAAAATTCATCAAATGACCATAATTTAATGCTTATCGTTACGGTGAGGCTTCACCAACCATCACTCAACTATTTAATAAATGAATAAAATAACTCAAAGAGTTATTTTATTATTTTTCGAAATGTTCAAAATTTAACTTTTCTATCCGATCCTTTCCAGACAAAGTTAAGCTTATCCTAAGAAAATTATAACACTGCAAATTCAATGGTGCCCTCATATTTTCAATCCTAGAACTGATTCAAAATATATAATAACTCACTCACACATTTACTGAACGTACCTTAAAAAAATTTGAAAAAAAATATGGGATTTTCGGGCCTCAAAATCACGTTTTTTCGAATTTTTCAGTCTCATAATATTACCATATATAAAAAAAAGTATACGGAATTTTTCGGTCTTTACATTTTTTTTAGTTTATAAGTAACTTTTTTTTAAAAATGCCTTTTATTGATTTTTGAGAGAAAATATTATAATTGATTTAAAAAACTTGTATAAATTGTATTTTATAAAAATAATATCATTTTCTAAATAACAATATATAAATTTGTTTTGGGTAAAATATTTATATCCTTCTAAAAATATTCATTTTCCAATGAATAATGGAAGATACTGATTTTTATAGAAAAATGTATTTTCGTTTCAACCATTTACAATGTTCTATTTTATTTTAAAATGGGTTCAAAGTAAAATTAGTTCTATTATATTATGAATAATTCAATTAAGTTGATTAGAATCAATTATATGTTTAATTTTGGTATAAATAAATTTTATACATAAAAGGTATTTTTCTGAAAAAAAAATATTTTTGTACACGCAACATATTTTTATCTAAATTAATTAAACTAATCATTATTGGTGAATTATTTTAATGAAATATATATATATTATAACTTCAAAAAAAATTTCACATTCATATAATATTTTTTTACAACGCATGAGATAATAATAAATCCAATATATACTTAAAAACTACATGTTTCTAAAAAGTGATTTTTATCACATTTTCACACATATTTTAAAATTAATCTCTTCCAATAATTTTTATTTAATTAAATAAAATGGATTACATATTTGGAATTAGGAGGTTCAAAATTTCTAAATAGACTCTTTTATTTTTTGTCAATATGAATAGTAACTATGGTAAAATTTATCACACTAATAAAGGGTAAATTCAATTAATCTTGGATAAAAATAAGTTATAATGCCATAATTTTTCATCTTAATTCTTATTGGATGAATATAATTCAACCCTTATCACATTAGGCTCAAAATAGAATTTTTTAATGTACATTGTTTCATTAAAATGACCCTTATATTTTATTCAACGAAAGATAAAAAATTTCCCTTTCTTATTTTTAGATATCTATTATGTGCCTACATAGGGGAAAAATAATAATATGAATAAACCTGAATGTCTATTTTCTGATTAATGAATTAATTTTCATGATATAAAATTATTTTTAATTTCAATAAATTATATAATTACTTTAAATGATTATGCAACACTAATACAATATTTATTTAATTTACCAAAAAATAAAATAAATGATTTTAAAAATATTAAAATTGAAATAATTTGAATGACATAATGTGTCCAAGTAATTTTATAGATATATATGAAATTTTAGGATTTTTTTAAATTATTAGATTCTAATTCCCCCTTTTTATTAATTTATTAACAGTCAAATTAAATATATTTTTAAAATTTATATTAATGACATTTTAGGAAAATAATATTTTATTAAATTATATAATATTTATATATATATATTATCTATAACCATGTGAATAGAAAATGGTTTAAAAATCATCCATGGTCTATTTATGAGTCATCTAGCTATTTATGATAACATTATTAACCCTTTATGATTAAAATAATTGTTATCGCATTTAAGGAAAAAATAATTAGCCATAAGGTTAATAAAAAATATTAGGATTGAAATTATATCAAAACATATCTAAATTTTATTTTATGATTATATTTCAACCCTAAAAAAATTTATTTGAATTAATGTTCTTTTGGAATCATTTGGATCTAGAATAGTCTTATTATATTTTATTTTTTTTAGGAAATTCCCAAAGTGCCCCTCACCTCAATTATAAAAGGGCACCCCTTCACTTCATCACACCACTATAAGTCATATAGTTCAACGAAACCCTAAAAATTAACCTTATAAACATCCTTATTCAAGTACTAGTTGTTATGTACATTCTTGAAGATCTACCCTATGTCCCTTAGGCAACGATCTAGAGAACTTCTTATTCAAGTACTAGTTGTTATGGACATTCTTGAAGATCTACCCTATGTCCCTTAGGCATAGATCTAGATGACTTCTACCAAAGAAAGGTAATCATCTTTACCAATTCTTTCAAATTTATTTATTCTTATGATTCCTATTAAAGTGTTGTAATTACCAGAAAATAATAAATCCAGTATCAAAAATATACTAAGATTTTATTTTTATTATGATACAATCATATTACATCTCATTTTCATCCTACAAAAACTGAAAACATCACTTGTGCATATTTATGGCTTGCCATCTCGATGTAGTAGTGTAATTAATTTTTCTTCACCTCATTACATGTATTGTTTTAAATATTGGAATAATGATTATTCATGATATTTATGACATAAATATTATTTTTTAACTATAATATTGTATATACCTCCTTACATTCCAATCCTTTGGAACTTGATAATGTCACTCATGTGTACATGTAGACTACCACCTCCATGAAGTGATGTGATCCATTTTGTATTTATATTTTAAGTAGAAGTTAATAAATATAGATTTAATGAATATATATGTGTGATATATAGGATATAATAATTATTTTTAAAATATTAATTATTATTTACCATTATTTTTTTCCATCCATTGAAAAGTGAAAACATCGTTCATGCATATGTACGACCTATTATCTCCAGGAACGATATAATTATTTTTTTTATCATTATCTATATGGATTGTTATATATATATATTTAATACTTATATATATGATATCAATGTCATAAATAAAATTATTCAAATTATGGAACCATGGGAAAGACCTAAGGACCAGGACTACTAAATCAAAACATATATGAAAATCAAATAAGTTAACACCCGAAAAAATGATAATAATAAAATATTATTTACAAACGAGTGATAAAATATAATAAATGGATTATATATGATATAATATAGATGAATATAGTTATTTTATGAATGTATAAAAAATTTATTTGTACTAAAAATGAAGATATATCACTTATGTTACAAGTCAGGCCTGAGGTAAGGGATTTCATCTCAATTTCCACTCCATTGAGACAAATTTCATATTATTTACTTATTTATTTTTATATTGTGTATATAATTCCCTATTTAGGTATTTAATAGTAATATCTATTTATTAATGATTGTTAAATTTTAATTCAATTTTACTCACTTAAATAGTTTTTATATTTTCTTCCAACTTTTCTTCTCTTTGGAACTACAATAATGGAAAGAATTGTTTAAAAGAAAAACTGATCTTATTTCTCTTTTTATCAAATATATTTTTATTCCATAAAAATATTTTCTCTAATTATTTTTAGAAAAATTATTTTATACATCTATAATGGTTTATTAAAAATAATTCGTACCCATGTTTTACTTTTTTAAAAACAGTTTGAAAGGAATATTTTTGTCATTTTCCAAATGAGTTACTTTGTTACTTTTTGAAAAAAAATAATGGAAGAATTTTATTTTAACATAAAAAAAATGTTTGAATTTTTCCGCCATTATAACTAATGTATTGTTTTAGGTTTACTTTATAATTTTACAAGGTTATTTTCAATAAAACTTTTTTACTTTATAATTGAAAAAAAAATTAAATAAGTTATTTAAAAAATGGAAATATTAATTTTCTCAAGAAGTTTTTAATAATATTTTAATGTAATTTCTATTAGTCATTTAAAAAAACATTATTATACTTTTTTCCCGTTGTGGATATATTTTAATGATGCCATAATTTGAAACATTTACTTACTTGTGATCATTAAATAAGACCTTCCTCTTAAATATATATATTCGTTGTATCATGGATATTATTTTTCCCTAAACCATATACCATTTATACATATGGTGTTATACTTTTCAAGTATTTTATTTAGTATGGAGTTATTGATAAGTCCATATTATTTACTTGATATTGATATTTTCTTATAAGTAATATTATTCATAAATTAAATTTATCATTTGATATATGAGTAATGAATTGGACATACAGTGATGGGTGGGACCTAGAATTATAAAGTCCCTCCATGCATCTATAGGTCTCATGATACATATCAATAATCTAGAATTAAATGGGTTTTTGCTGTTTTAATTCCCATAGTTTTAATTTTTTTGTCACAAGGCCTAAATGGTACAGATACCATGATGTCTGAGATCATGGAATATAATATAACGATTTTAAATCATTGAGAATTTAGTTATTATCACCAGTCATGAGATTATTTCATTGATATTATATGTGGATTCATTTTTTTCTCAAGTTATTAATTAAATGGAACATGTATGTAGTTATTTATATTTCCATATTTATTATTAGTTATTTACTCATGATATCTTCCAATGTATGTAACCTTTATTGATAATATAATATCACACTTTTATTTTTCTACTTTTCCCTAGTATAAAAAGAAGGATTTTATGAATAATATCAAGGGTACACAAATGATTTTCAGCTATGTATTTTATATTTACAATGTAAAATTGAAATAATGTATGTATCTAGTTATTCAATACTATTAAACTATTAGGTTTTTTATGATACAATTCATTGTATGTAGTGCTAATTTAATAAATTAACAACTGACTCTGGGCTACTAGTGTTGGGGATTTATAGTTTTCATCAGATAAAGTTTAGTAAAAACCTTGGAAATTATATTTAGGAAAATATTTATTAGGGAATATAACTATATGACTAAATTTGAGTATAATTATAATTATAGGATAACATCCTAAACATTAGTACGGAATATATTATGTGGTTTCCCAGTATGATTATTGTTTATCATACTTTGATTTTTTTTGTTTCAATCAATGGTAGGAACCATAAAGAACCATGTTAAAATTGAATTTGATGAACAATATAGTGAATATGAGAATCCAAATTAGATTATTACTAGATTGAATGATAATGTGATTAAGCCTAATAAATTATCAATATATATGATATAAAACTTTCACCTTAAGAAACTCTCAAAATCACCAAAGAATAGATGGATATATTTTAATAAGAAATTATGTATTGAAGAATATGGAGGGAATAAGGCCCAATTTATTTCATTATAGAAATATGGAAAGGGAATTCTTGGGAAATTTATCAATGTAGTAGGATAATGTTTTATCTATTGAAAATAAGATCATAATTCAATGAATTGTCAAGTAAAAAATTAAGATATTGATGCAAGGTAAGAAATTAAGTCATATGAATCCATTTTTAGTTAAATGTATTATATTTGGAGAAAATGGGAATTATCTAAGTCAATGTACTAATCCAAAGGTTAGCTCTTATACCAAGGAATGGCCTATGCTATTGAAATATTTGAAGTGTAAGGACTTGAATGTTTATGTATTGGTACTTGAGAATTATATTGTATATTTTTTATAATATTCTAGTGATAAGAATCATTAAACATATAATGATTTTTCTTTCACAATAATTTTTATTTAATGATTTGAAAGTATATGTCGAATAGTACTGATAACCTATAAAAGTGATTAAGTGATAATATGGTATTTTTTTAAAACACAAAATTGAGGGACTGATAACCCGTAGTATTTGTTTGATATTGGGATAAACCTAAAATGTCTTGGGATGATAAGTCAAAGGTTGATCATAATTTTATAGGCATATATACTCCTCATAAAGTTTTATGTGATTGTAGTTTAACATGATAAATGATATTTAGAGAGATATTTATGGGAACACAACACTTTGGTTTAGTATATTTTTTACTAAAAATATTTTTCTTGAGATTAATGCATTTATATTTTTTTGTGAAAAGGTTTAATGGTATTTATAAGCTTTAGGGTTAATCAGAATTTTAGGTTGAGTTATTTATTTATTATTTGGATAAAAAGGATAGAGTATTTTTGGAATTTATCATATAGAAAACCTCAACGGTTAAAAAAGTGATTTGATGAGTAATTTTATTTTTGATGATATTCATAATATTATTTAGAATGTTATAGTTTTAGAAAAAGGATAACCCACAAGCTGGGTGACAACTATTTTCATTTGGAAAGGTCATGGGTCTTGAACCCAAAACCAATGGGTGATAAGAGTGTGATGCCTACCAATGGCATATATGATGTCTTAGTTAGTGTGGAATTGTTTTTACTTAAATTATTTTATATATAAATAATAATTTTATTTTTGGAAAAATTTTACATGTTCATATTTTTTTGAATTTTTGGGATTTTGATGTGGTTAATGACATTCTAGGAGACACTTCATTCAGTTTAAGTATATGTAACCTTTAGGTTTAACATAAAGTAATATTGGGGAAGAATGCTATTATATTTTTGGATGTGAAAGATAATGGGTATGTGATAATGATTGAGGTGAAAAATAACATTAATATTTATGTTATTGGTGTTATATGGGATATGTGGAATAAGGATAAAGTTAATGGTGATTTAGCTTATTAATATATGTGATCAATGCATTCACATATTTGGAATGTGGAATTATGAACTTCTTGATAATATATTTCTGATTTTAAGTATTTTTATTTATTCAGAATTATTTTAGAGGTTTATTAAGGTAAACTACTTATGGGATATATTATGTTGAAATTTGAATATTATAGTTAGAGGTTAAAGTATAATTTATTATTTTAGATAACCTATGCAATCCATATTGGTTTTGGTTAATATTTAGAGGATTAAGGAATTACTTTTGGATCTTATGATTCATTAAAAAGTTCTTGGGGTATAAAAAAAATTAAACTCAAATATTAATTTCCTCACACAAGATATAATGTGGAAATAGATCGAGTCACAACCAAAGGATGATATTTTTTTAATGACATGAAATTAAATAAAGTAATATTATTTTCTTGAGTAAATTTTCTTGTTATATAATGAATCCCTCAGCTTTAGGAAGTCGACATTGCAATAAAAATTCTATCTATTTAATTTTCTTATTAAGAAATCAATGGTCTTTTAAACTATCACAAATATATGGTTTTGTAATGGTTAAATTTATTATGATCATGTTCTCTATAACTCACTATTATTACCTGAGTGTTATTTTTTCCTTTCATGTCTTTATTTTCACTTCCCACCAATGTTATCTTATTTTTAACCCTATTTTTTAGTGACATTTGTACAGCCCTTTTCCTCTTTTTAATAAGACTTTTTATTAACCCTTTTTACGGTGTTGGTTCTCAAATCTCAAAAAATTTATTACCAAGTTCTAGTTAAAAGTGTGAGGATATAATTTATTTAAGGGGTGGGGGGGTATTGCAACACCCCATGAATTTAAAACAAGAACACTATATTTAATATCATACACAATAAACAACACCGAGTCTAAATGAACCTCAATATATGTTTTAAATATTATTATTTATTAAAATAATTATCACCAAGCCATTTAATTAGAGGGTATAAATAGTATTAAATAAATTATGATATATATATATGTCCTATTTAATACACATTAATTGATTTATTATTAGTAAATCAGTACTCAATTTATAGTATGGTTATTTTATGCTTTGGAAATAAGATTCTTTCAAAAATGATTTTATTACTTCTTATGAGAGAGTATTATATATAATTTATAAACATACATAAATTTTATTTTATAATAATAATATAATTTTTAATCATAATATCCGAATTTTATTAGAGTGAATTTTTTCTAAAAAGATTCATTTTCCAATGAATAGTGAAAAATATCGATTTTTATTGAAAATTTTATTTTTGTTTCAACCAGTTTCAAAGTTAAATTTTATTTTAATATTTTTTCAAGTATCTATTAATAATCCAATTAATTTCATTAGAATCAATTATATGTTTAAATTCGGTATTAAAACCTTTTTATACATAAAAGGCATTTTCCTAACAAATTGTTTTTATAAGCGCAACATGTTTTTATCAAAATAAATTAAATTGATCACAATTTGTGAATTATTATAATTAAATTTATATATTATATATTAAATAAAATATTTTAACATTTGTATATTATTTTTAATAGTCATTTAATATAATAAATCAATTTTATACAAAAAAACAAAATTTTCTCAAAAGGGATTTTCTTTGCCTTTCAAAGACTTATTTTAAAATTAATTTATTCCTCTTATTCAAATTTATTTTAATAAAATTTATTAAATATTTGGAATCAGGTGGTACAAATTTATTAAATAGTCCACTATTATTTTGAGTGAAAAAGAATATTAACGGTGGTAAAATTTATCGTAAATTCAGTTATTCTAGGTTTAAGCTAAGTGAAAAGGCCATAATTTTTCATATCTTTAATTATTTTATGAATATAATTCAAACCTTATCAAATTATTCTATAAATGGAATTTTTTAATGGACACATTTCCATGAAAATGACCCTTATAATATTTAAATTAAAGAAAGTTACAAAATTTAACTCTCTTGGTTTTAAATATCTATTATATGTCCACATAGGGAAAAAATAAAATTATGAACGAACCTAATTTTTTTTTTATTAATGAAATTATTTTCAGGATATGAATCTGTTTATATTTTTTATAAATTATATAATTACCTTAAATTCTTGTCCAATGCTATACAATGTTTACTTAATTTATAGAAAATTTAAATAAATGATTTTAAATATATTACAATTGATAAAATTTGAGTGAGATAATTCCTACCTTAAATTTTATAGATATATATGACATTATGGGGTACTTTAAATTAATTATATTCTAAATACCATTTTTTATTGACGTATTTAAAGTCAAATTAAATAAATAGCGTTAAAAATGATATTAATGACATTTTATCAAAATAATATTTTGTTAAATTATTTTAAATTAAAAAAAATATTATCATGAGAAATTTGAATGTAAAATGGTTTAAAAAATCAGAAATGGTCCATTTATAAGTCATTTGGCTATTTATGATAACATTATTTACCCTTCTTTATTAAAATACTGGTTACCACGGTTAAGGTCAAAAATAGTTAACCATTGGGTTAATCAAAATGATAAGGATTAAAATTGTATAAAAAGTAGTATAAATTTTTTTAGATTATGTTATTTCCACACTAGAAACTTTTCATTCTAATGAAAGTCCATTTGGAAGAATTTGGATCTAGAACATTCTTATTATATTTTTTCTTTTTTAAGAAATTATAAAGGTTCCCCTCAGCTCAATTATAAAATGGAACCCCTTCACTTATTAACACAAATTTTAGCCATATAGTTTGACCAAAACCTTCTAATTTATGTTATAAAAATTATTATTAAAGTACTATATATTATTTCCCTTCTAAAAGACCTACCCTAGTTCCCTTAAGGAGAGATTTAGAGGACTTCAACCGAAGAAGTGGTAATCATATTTACCGAGTCCTTGAAGTTTATTTATTCTTCTACTTGCACTTAAAGTGTTATAATAATATTAAAATTTAACTATAGTATAATAAATATAATTATAAGTAATTATTATTATGGTACAATCTCATTCCTTCTCTTTTACTTCTTAAAAAATTAAAAACAATCAATCATGCATATGTATGACTTACTATGTCCACATAGCGTTGTAATTTTTTTATCACCTCTTTAATTAGATTTTTATAAAGATAAAAATATTTTTTATTCATTATATTTATGAAATAAATATGATTCTATAATAATAATATCACATAAACATCCTTACCCTCCAATCTGATGGAAAATGACAACGTTGCTTGTGGATATGTGTGGACTACCACCTCCACGAAACATTGCAATTCATTTTCCATTTATTTTTTTAGTGGATGATAATAAGGATATATTTAATTAATATATATGTTATATATGATGTAATAATAATTATTTAATGAATAATTATTATTTACGTTTCTTTCATTTCATCCATCGAACAGTGAAAACATCATTCATGCATACATACGACCTACCGTCTCCATGAATAATGTAATTAATTTTTATTTATTTATCTCTATGGATAATTATAAATATTATACATTATATATTATATTATATATTTATATATCTTAAATATAATTATATAGATTATTTAACCATGATAAATACACAAGTATTGACATTACAGATTCAAATCAAACATGAAAAAAACAGCTGACACCCGAAATAATGGCAATAATAAAATATTTTTAAAAAATGGGTGATAAAATATCATTAATGGATCATATATTATATCATATATATGAATAAAGTTATGGTATATAATTATAATAAAATTTTAATTATTATACTGGAGGATAGAGAACCTAAGTGACAAGTCAGATATGAGGTATGGGATTTTGTCTTAGTTTCCACTCCATTGATACATATTTGGTATTATGCACCTATTTATTTTTATGTGGCGTGTATGATGCCCCTTTGAGTTATTTAAAATGAATATATAATTATTCATGATGATTAATGTTCATTTCAAGTTTACTCTCTTAATGATTTTCTATATTTTCGTCTAACTTTTCCTTTCTTTGCATCTTCAATCAAGAAAACAAATGTTTAAAAGAAAAATTGATATTATTTATCTTTTGGTCAGATATATTTTTCTTATATATCCATATTTTCTCTAATATTTTTTCTTTAATGTATTAATTCTTCTATAATTATTTATCAAAATTTATTTTTACCCTTGTTTGAATTCTTACAAAAATGTTTGAAATAAATATTTTGGTCATTTTCCAAACGAAGTAATTTATGACTTTCCAAAAAAAATTATTGAAGGAATGTTTTTTTTAAATCATACATAAAGTGAATATTTTCTCGATGTCATGAATAATATTTTCTTTAAAGTTTACTTTATAATTTTACAAGATTATTTTCAAGGAAAAGTTTTTACATTATGATTGGTTAGTTTTTTTTAAATAAGTGATTTTAGAAAAATTGAAGGCTATTTTCCACCAGAATATTTTAATAATTTATTAATGGAATTTATTTTCATCAATGAAAAAACCCATTATGTTTCATATTAATAAAATAGGATATGATTTAATTATACCATCCCATGAAACATTCACTTACTTATGTTCATTGGATATTACCTTTCTCTTAAATATCCATATCCTATGTATCATGGATATTATTATTACCTTCACCAATATAAGGTGTTATAATTTGAAATTATTTGACTTATTGGGGAATTATTGATCAATTTTTAGTATTTAATCAATATCGATATTTTTTATAATACATATTATTCATAAATAAAATATATCACTTGATATATGATAAATACATTAGACATGCACTGACGGGTGGGGACTAGAATTATATAGCCTCTCGATGGATTGATAGGTCTCATGAGACAAATTAGTAAACTATAATTTAATGGGTTTTGGTGTATTCCTACCCAAAGTTCTAATCTATCTTTTCATAAATCCTTAATGGTATATATAACATGATGTCTCATATCATGGTGTCTAATATTAAGAATTTCTTTTATTAATAATTCAGTTATTATTATCATTCATTAGATTTATGCAATAATATTTTACATGGATGCATTTTGTGCTCAATTTATTTATTAAATAGCATGTTTTTTGTTATTTAGATTGAAATATTTATTACGCCTTATTGGATTAGGATAGATTCCATTATATGTAACCCTTACTGACAATCTGAGCTCACACTTTTGTCTATCTACTTTTCCCCAGGATATGAAGAAGGATTTTATGAATAATATCATGGATACAAGAGTGTTTTTATTATAATTATTTATAATTAAAATATAATATAGGAATCATGTATGTATACGGGTCTTCAATACCACTAAACTATTCACTCCTTCAATATTCAATTCCTTATATCTAGTGTTGATGTAACAATCTAACCATCGACTCTGAGCTACTGGGGTTGGGGTATTTACAATATTGATGCAGAAGAGCGTTTCATTTAATATATGAAAATATTTCACAACATACCTAATTATTTCTATGTATACTCATTCACCTATGTAAAGGAGAAAAACAATTATAGATTACTTTTATTCCTTTATAAATAACACTCTAGTTAAAATATCTGGATAGTTGGTGGTGGGACCATAAATGATTAACCCTTAGATGTGGTGGAAATTGTGATATAAAAATAAAGTTAAAAATATAGAAATAAAAGGACAGTAGATGTAATGAGAAAAAACCCAAAATGAAAAGTGGAAAAACCATGGGAAAATATAAGGATCTCACACTAGTAAAAATTGGTATAGAATCTCACACAATATTATAAGGAGAAAATTATCAAAATATTATTTGTTGAATAAATAGAGAAACATATAAAAATACCACCAAAAATTGAATGTTGGAGATGAGAAATTAATTACCTAAAGTTGGTGATTTTTTAATAGGGGATACTATCCTTTTATAAGGAACCTTAACCCCATTGGTTCCCATCACTCCTTGATCAAATTAAATGATGATAATTCAATGGTGAGTTATTTCTCTTTTAACAAATTAAAGGGGGGAAATCAAAGGGGAGATCCACCCCATTTGACCAAAATAATGGATTTTTCGTTTTCCTTTTTTTCATGCCTCCCAAAAAATATCCAACTATGATATTTTATTGAGAAAAAATAATATCTCTACACATCATTTATAACTACCAAACCATGATTCTCACATATTTTCAAGGATATTAGAGGATCTAAACATTTCAACTTATCTATGTTAATCAACTTCTTCAAGAAATCTATAAAATTTTATCTTGTATGAATTTTATGTATGTACAAACTTCCTTCCTCCACCATATCTCAATCAAAATTATATTTTACACTAATTTGTTTTGTCCAAGAATAAAAATATGGATTTCTTGAAATTTGTAAGGGACTCTAAATATCAAAAACAAATATCTGATCTTGTCTATTCCTGAGATCCTCCAACAATGTTTTCATCCAAAATACATCATTTTATTCTTTTATATCTACCGTATAATCCAAATAAATCCTGTAGATGGGAATAAATGATTATAAATTTAATATCCATCTCATAGATCCTCCTATAAGAGTAAACACATAAGAAGTAGTGGATTTACTCCTATAAAAATCTCATATAAAATTAGAAACAATATAGATTCTTATAATGAAATATGATCCTCTATAACATAATGTTGTATATGAGGTCTCCTTGATGTATCGTAGGATCCTCTCCAATATTTTTGAATTATCCAATCCTAGATTCTCTATGTACCTACTGACTACTCCCACTGCATGTTCAATGTACTGTATAGTACAACCATAATGAACATCAAAATACCTATAGTTAATATATATGGTCCTTGAGAAATATCCATTCTCTTAAATTCACTAGTAGGTTCCATCAAGAGGATAACATAAAATTAACTAAAATATGGGTAGATATTGTATTATATTCTTTCATGTTGAAAAATTTCAATACATCCCTCAAATAATAAATATATGATATCCAAATATTCCCATTATTTTAAAGTTAGTAAACCTTCAACCCAAGAACCTTATTTACCGATCCTAAGTCCTTTATATCAAACTCACTATAAAATTATGCATTTATCTATTATATCTGATCATTGTTAAGGACTACCACCAACAATTCATCCTCATGTTGAAAAATAATGATACATAATTACCATATAAACCCATGAAATATAAAAAATGATCTGAATAAAGTCTCATACATCCAAGGATCATGATATAGGGAAAAAATCTCTTTTACTAACACCTCAATGCCTTCTTAAGATTGTAAAAATATATATTCATGTTATAAACCATGATCAATTTACATTATTCTACAAGACCATACAGTTGGATAATATAGATTTATTTATAATGATCACCATGGAGAATGTTTTTCTTCACATCTTGATACTATAGATGTAAACTATATATAGCACAAATCACATGGAATGCCAAAATAGTCTTCATCCTAAACAACATGAGAAAATATTTCATAAATATCAATACCATCCTTTTGAGTATATCCTTTGAACACCAGTCTCATGTGATATATTTTATCTTATTACTTTCAATATAGATTGATCCTAAAGAACCATTTTATTACAGATATATTTCCTTCCGTAAGGTAATGGAACAAAATCCTAAGTCTTGTTCTAATGTAGGGCTTCAAGTTCCTCCTATAACACCACTATCCATGAGGATATTTCTGGACTCTAATAAACTTTCAAAAAATAATATACCTCTCCAAACTCCATTTATATGTATTATACAATATTGATCTTAATGAAAAAATTTGAGTTCCATATTTGTGATTTTTATCCTATGATGAAAGTCGTGTTCCAAACACAACTGGTTCTTGATCACCTTGCTTCGGTAATGCCTAAAAGGAAACTAGATCTTACTTATAATCATCCTACAATCTGATTTTTTTAGTTTTTTCATTATCTTTCTCCATGTATCCATTAATTTTAATTGTCAAATTTTTTTTCTATAAAAATGTCACCTCTAATAATGATGAGTTTTTTGGTATTGGGGTCCCACAAATGATACCATTTCACACTGTTAGTACATCCCAAAAAGATACATTTCTTGGATATCAAATCCAACATCAATTTTTATTAATCATTAAACAACATATATGTTGGACATCCAAAATATGAAATCTTGAATATTTATCAAGTTTACCAACCCATATCTCCATTGGTGTTTTCAGATCAATCTTCATTGAAGGATATCGATTGATCAAATAATATATAGTCTTCACATCTTTTTTCTTGAATGCAATAGAAACTCTTGAAGTATTTTAAAACATTCATATTATATCTTAAAAAAAAATTATTCATCACTATTTCAATCCATTATACTAGGGATTGTATAACAATAGGAATTATATCTTGATTCCTTACTACTGATAAAATCTATCCAACACATTACTACAATATTATCCACTATTATCAGTCCTCAAGCACTTGATCTTATTTCCAGATTCAATATCCTTCCATACATTTAATATCTTAAACACTTCAAAAACATTTTTACTCCTATTAACTTGGTATACCCAACATCTCATGGAATAATAATTAATCTGTGATACAAATTAACCTCATCCTCCTTGGGATATAAACTATTCTTACCAAATATCAAAATATATCAACTCCAAGACCTCGTTACTCTTCACTGTCAATGTTATAAACTCTAACATATTTTTATTACTAAAAACATAATGATAAAAACATGGTATGATATATTTTGTTCCCATGAAGCACCTTATGATCATCTACAACCTTTTATGCTTCATTCAGACATATACCCTAGATTTTGATTCCATAATGTCATCAATTATTCTATTAAGGTAGTCGATTCAAGAACTATATCTTCCTAATTGTACATTTGACCTCTAAGTATGTGAAGGTTATTTGAGATCTTCTTCACCTTTATCACCATAAGAAAAACCTTAATGATTTTTATCACCCAAATCTTAGTGCAAGTATTGTATTCGATATTATCAAATTGTCCCAAATACAATATGTTATTCTTCAGGACCATCACATATTGTACTCCTTGAATGTTTCAAATAATACCATCCTTAATATTTAATTTTATTTTATTAAATATAATGAAATTCATGGTATGATAATTCTCCATGTATATAATTTATTCTAGTATAGTTTTATACTGATCAAACCATTCTCTTAGATATGTAATATGCTACATTTTCTATGAGTCAATTATCTATTCATTATTGATATGTTTTCAATATTCAATAATCATTACTACTTCATTGGCAAGTAAATATCTTTTTTCCATAAGTACTCACCAAGTTTCTTTGAGAGTTCATTCCACCACTTTTTTTGTTCCAGTAATATTTGAAAACATTACCCTATTTTCCATAATTGTATTATTTTAAAATTTTCTTCTTTCTCTATGATTGTGACCAATATTGACTTTTTCTCCCACTAAAACCACACTCCATTATTCATCCTATCTCCATTAATAGAGCTTTTATATGGTGTGATATTGTGCATCTTTCTTCCTTGTTCTTACACTACCTCTCTTATTCAAGAACCATTATTAGAACATCATTATATATATTAGGATAAAATTATTGAGGTTGATGATGAGTTGATCATATGAATATAGAAAACTATGGAACAAAATCTTTGAATTTTTATTGACAATAATTTGTTATTCTGTTATTTTAATTTGAGTTAAAATGGTTTTGAGAGACGTCGTTAGTCATGGACAATTATTCTACCATTCGAAGCATGTATAATTATCTCTTCAGAATTTTTTTATGGGAACATGGCCTCATATATCTTCATCATAGAATCCTAGATTTCTTTTTCCATATTTTTCCCATGATACTTCACAAGAACCTATTTTCCATAGCTAAATAGATGTTTTATATAGAATTATTGTACATATCATTTCATTTTTCCCTATCACACCCACTTGTTTTTTCCATTCATTGGTTGGAAACTCTCTTTCCACAACACCACTTTCATATTCATTTTACATAATTGAAAATTATTCCTATTTAAGTTTCCAATATTTAATTTCACTACCATTTAAAAATTTCATTATTCCAAAATATTCTCGATCTAAAACCTCTATTTGATACCACCTTTTGGCATCCGAAATAACTATTCTTTCAGTGCAATGATAATTATAAGATAAAAATAAAATAAAAAATGTGTAAATAAATAGACATTGGTTATAACATAGGAAAACCCACAAATTAAATGGGGTAAAACCCATGAGAAAATCGAAGGTTATCACTATAGTAAAAATGTTTATAGATTCTCTCTCAATATTAGGAGAAAATAATCAAAATATTTTATCTTGAATAAATAGAGAAATACATCACAAAATAGAATTCAAATATAAATGTTGTAGATAAGATGATTTCCTAAAGATAATGATTTCTAAAGTGGGTAGATTCTCTTTCTATTGTGATACTTCAATTCATAATCCCATATTTCCAGGAAAAAATTAAATTAGGAAAAGAGGGATGTTTTTTATTTTAAAAAATTAATGGGGGAAATCGGGGGGAACCCCCATAGGCCAAATTAAAGGGAATGCACTTTTAAATTTTCTAAGTCTCCTGATAGTCTGTCGGATCCTTCATCTTAGTATCCATTTTTGGGGGAATAAATAATTTTCATAAATGCGGGTGGAGACCCTGATTGAATTAGATATATCAAATTATAACTATAGCACTAATAATGGAAACAACTATATATTTTACACATATAATTCAATCCATCTTCTATATATTCCACAATAATATGCTTGTTAGTATACAATCCAATAAAAAATAAGATTCTAATAGATTCTGACTATAATTATAATAATAATGATAAACATATAATAAAAAACAAATGTTTAAATATTTGAAGAATTTGAGAGTAATATTATGTACCTTTTCAATCCACACTTGAACAACTTTGTCTTAGAGGGACCCCCTCTCATTAAAGTTGAAATCGTTAAGAACCATATGTTTTGAGATCAAGGACACATGATTCACTATTAGGTTATAAATAACCACATAAATGACTACACCCTTCATTAATACCACCCCTTCATGTATTTTGTAACCATTTTGAACTTTTTTATTATGCCACCCATATAGTTGGGGAACCACTTCCCACTCTTAGTCGTCAGGCTGAACTGTCACGAGGAAAAGGAAATTGAGTTGGAAAACATGTAAAATGTTTTATGGAGGGTAAAAAAGTCATAGGAATCAATCCATAGATAATGGTGGTAACAGAGGGTGGTGGATCATCAAGTCTCTATATAGAGACATTGGTGAAGGCAGGCTGAAGGTGGGAAATGATGAGGTTGTGGACACTTTAGTAGAGCATAGAGAGGGAGTCAGGGATATATCTTTAAGAGAGGAGGTAGTAAATAATGGTAAGGGGGATACTGAGTTACATGAATAGGAAATATTTGAATTCCTTTATCACATCCACCAAAATAAACCTTTGTTCTATTTTGTTGATAAAAAATTTTGCTTCATTTTCTAAGAGTCTTCTATAACAATCCTTCATGTTATCTTCATATTAAACATGTTACAAACTTTTTCAATGTATCATTTCTCACTGAAATAAACAATGCCCTCATTTTTTCCCATTATATCTTGGTTCCATGAATTTTCTTTACATCTCCCAAATAATTTATTTGAAAATTTGAATTCATAATATCTTTATCTTTTCTAATATAATTCATATCCTTAGGTACAATCAATACTTCATCAACATAGATAAATAGATAAAAAATATACATCACAATATTTCTTAATATAAAGAAAATTATCATAACTACACCTTCTAAACCCATGATAATTCATAATATTCAAATGTGTTATACCATAATCTAAGTTATTGTTTTAGGATATAAATAGATTAATTTGATGAACATATATATTCTTCTTTACTAGAAACTATAAAACCATAAAGCTACTATATATATATCCTCATCAGTTTCTATAAAGAAAAATTTTCAACTCATACAATTTCTCCAAATCAATATTTTTGAAGCCAAAATACCCAACCTAACATGAATAGAGTTATTGTTTATAATTGGAGAGAATAAATTTTTGTTGTAAAAAACAAGAACATGATTTTATATTTTAGGAACTAACTATGCTTTATATTATTTCCCTTTAACTCATGGTATTACTTCTTTATTTTTGAACATACATTTGTAGAATGTTACATTTTTAATCGTAGCTAATTTCACTAACTCCCATATAGGATTTTTTAAAGAGACTCAATATCTTATTGCAAAGACAACATCCATATATATGAATCATTATAACTAACAATATCTAAATAATTTACAAGTGATTCATTTGAATCAATACATTAAGACACATTTAGTGTATAAGAATCAATGTTATTATTAACATTAATATATGGAGGTATAATATTTATTTTCTGTATTTATTTTTAAATAGAATACCATGGTGATGTTAGAGAAGGGTAAATATCACCTAACATTTCAGAATGATCATGAGATGAGGAATTTGGTGTAGAATATAACTGAATCTCAACTTCAATAGAAGTGGTACAATTATTCTAATTCAAATAATAATAATGTGAAGGGCATAACATGAACTTTTCATCCAATATTACATTCCTACTGATAAAAACTTTTTTCTTTAAGTCACAAGAAATTGTATACTTTAACTCTCTATTTATAACCAAGAAAGATACAATTTTTGGATATTGGTTCTAGTTTTCCATTATCTTCATGAGAATAAGTAGGAAATAAAAAATATTTTTCAATTAGAGTAAGTCATAGGATTACTAGAACATACCACTTCTAGAGTATTTGTTCCAATTTCAGTAGAGGGAGACCAACTAATTTGCAGACATGAAATTACTACAGCTTCAACCTAAAATGATTTGGGTAAATGAGAGTTAGAGAGCATACATTGTATATTCTTTATCAATGTCTAGTTCATTCATTCTGCCACAATGTTTTTCTACTAAGTACTAGGAATTGTCAAATTCCTATAAATTACTTCTATATTTTAAGAGGAATTAAATTCATCAAAACAAAATTCAAGACTATTATTGGTGTGAAGACACTTCAATATTCTCCCAGTTTGTTTTTCAATCATAATATTCCACCACTTAAAATTTTTAAATACTGTATTTTTATGTTTCCATAAGAAAATCAACAAATTCCTTGTAAAATCATCAACGATAGTTAACATGTAGCTTGAACTTATTTTTGAAGGAAATCTATCTGGACCCCAATGATCAATATGAATATAATAGTGTATCTCCTTTGAATTTTGAGTTCCCTTTTTAAAGAAAAATCATTTCCTCTTCCCAAATACAGTGTGCTAATAATATTTAAACTTTATAATATCCAAAAAAGTAGAAATCTCCTAATCAATTAAATCTTTTCGTTTTGAATCTTATTCATGAGTCACATATTCTATAGTTTAGATATATCATCAGTTGATAAAATAGTAATAACAAATATGTAACACCCACAAAAGATAAAAGGGATAAAACCCTAAATGTTACTACCCATGAAAATAAGGCACACCTATCTTTTTTAGAGTCTACATTATTAGAACTCTAAAAATAAGTGAGCTTGGAATGGATTAATTTTAGGATGGGTAACCTCCTAATATGTTTTTTATGGTGCGTGTGAGTGAAAAAAGCACCCTAAAAGAACATGTGTTAAATTTTGGGTATAATAATTAGTATTAAGATCCATTCAGGCATGTGGGTAGGTCCCATGGAGGAAACAACACATGTATGTGTGGAAACTGGTGGAAACTAGTGGTCAAATACATGATGAACTTGTTAATGTGGGGTTATTTTTCTATTATCAGTACCGTGTTATTAAAGTGGTGTCAAAGCGAGGTTCCTAGGAATAAATTCAATGGCACTACTTGGGATGAAATATAGGTTCCATAATGAGGATATTATGATTTAATAGTTGGGGGGAATATAACACCCAAAAATTTTAAAAGGGTTAAAAACATAATTTAACAACCTATTTCAACAAGGTGCACCTTTATTTTTTAGAGCCTACTTGATTATAACTTCATTGTTAAATGAGTATTTCCTGGAGTATTGTTAGGATGGTTGACCTCCTAAGATGTTTTTTAGGGTGTGTATGAGTGAGGATATATCACAATGAAAGAAAACATGTGAGTCTATAAGGATAGACTATATTATGATGGTCTATTTTGGTATATGGGTGGGCCCCAGTTAAGGGACAACACATTTTCGTAGGGAAACTGGTGGCACCTGGCAGGCCAGGACCCAATGAACATGTTATGTTGGGGTGCATGTACAATTAGTGGGGGCCAATTATTATAGATATAGTACATCATACCCCTCAAAAAAAGTTAATGACTGGGTGTTGATAGATATAAATCACAATCAATTTCACCATATGGTTTTTAGTACAATAAAAGTATCTGTGGTTTTTTTATCCAAATTTAATATAAACTATTATGAAAAAATCGATTACCTCGAGTAAGAAAGGACTTTTAGGGGAATGGATAGCCTCAATGATAGGGGTGTGACTCTTCATGTAGTTTTTTTTATTATCATTGTTCTTCTTGAAGAAATTTTCTATCAAACTAGAATACCCACTAAGTTTTCCTCTTTGTTCATCTATTTTCATCTGTATATCTTTTATTTTATTAATTGTATCTCCATGGAATCATTACTTTTTAAAAATATGATAAAGTTTAAATTCCAAATGTTTCACCTCTAAGGTGGACATATTTTTGTGGATACATGAAATAAACCCAATTAGTTGTTCATTGGGTACATCCAATGAAAATTATTGTGTTCGAACTAGATAAAAAATATAGGAAAATTAGTTGTCATTATTATGTAATTCTATTTTAAATAAAACTAAACTTCTATTATGTCATACATGTACATGATTATCATAGTTTTTATATGTTTTCATCTAAAATTTTTCCTTATCTAGTTACATGAGCCTCCCTCTATAGTACATGATGTTGGACAGATGTGTCTGGAGAATATGGTTCATCAATCTACATACAAACAAAGGAATATAACTATGTTATTATTTTATATCAAACATATGTTTTACTATATATTTAATATAACCATAATTTTTTTCAAGTGAAGCATATCCAATCCTTTATTTACAACAGGGATATATTTATTTTGATGCATGTTGTATATTTCTACACCCCTTTATTATTTCATAAATTTATAATTCTGAATCATTGTGATTAATACATGTAATGTCAAATAAAATATTACCAATTAAAATGTACATGATGTGATTCCACTTCATGACATGCAATGAAAGCATCCAACATTTCTTGGTTTATCATGCATGTATATATATTTGGGGGACATGGGTTTAATTTACTCCCACCATCCATAATATGATGCTTCATAAGAATTTTTTGAAATGATATATGAGCCTTTAAAGAAACCATTAATATGAAAATAATCTAATATAAATGTATCCTTTAAGGGATAATGAAGTGTAAATCAATGTTTTGTTATTTCATTTTCTATTAAAATAGAGAAATTATATCAAAATTTTTCTCTAATGTCTTCCCACATTATTATCTACAATAAAAGCGCACCATTGTGCTGCATATCTATGTCAATTAGAATATTAATTTGAGTAGTAACCTTAATATAACTAATGAAAATGGACTTATTAGGGTTAATAGGTTCACTTCATTCATTCCACCCAACCTTAAATTTTAGTCCTTTACTTATCACTTTGATAATTTTTCTTAAGATTTTCATTCTATGAAACAATCTTTTTTAACTAAATGATGTTCACCTTTTAACATTTCCTATTTTTTAATATTATCAACATATTATTTTTCAGTATTGGTAGCATAATCTTTTAAGGAATAAATTATTTCTTGAATTAGTTAAAAAATTCAGTTAGAGTTCAAATATTTAGCATGAGACACATAAAATTAGGAGGAAATTCATTGTATAATAAAAAAACTTCTAGTTCATTAGAATATCCCTTTTTATTTAAAGTTTGAAGGTATTTAGATATTCTATGCAGTATCAAAATCCTCTATATATGGTCCACTCTGAAATACAAGACCCTTTCACATTGGGACCACCATGATATGATTGTAAAATCCCAAAATGATTAACTTTAATGGAATTTTCATTTGACCTCGCAGTTATTTCAACCAAAATCAGAACAATTGACCAATTTCTTTTTATAGGATTAGAGGCATAAAATACTTGTATTGAATGTGATTTTGTTATCAATGGTTTGACCCTTAAACCTTCCATACTGAAATTAACTTTCATGTATTCCAATTCACTGATTTTGACTACCCTCCTATTGTCAAACTAATTTCATAAAAAATGGAACATAGTGTATTTTATAATCAGAATACCATATTTAAACAATGATTCCAAAGTATGATAAATTTGCATAACTTTTATTTCTATTCTTGGTTCTCAATACATGTATTGATTCTGCCATAAGAGTAAATCCACAATTCTACATCATAATACATTCATCTTGTTCCCCAGTATAAAACATATAAGTATTAATTATATAACCATGTGATAATACATGTACACTTGTCCCTCTAGAATAGCATAAAATTAATTATAAAATTGAATTCAGATTTTTTGAAAAAATCATAAAAAAATATAGTCTTTAAACCATCCTATAAACTATTGATTACTTGCATTGGATATATATATTTCAACCATTGATAAATTCAAATACCAAATAATTACATTACAGGTTTCAACATATGGTGCAACCACTATACAATTATGTATAATATAAATGTAAAACATCTATTTCTTTGTAATGGTACTTGCGATAACATATGTTCCGGGAATTACTTTACCCATAAAGTTCCCACTATGATGAGATTTTGGGAGAATAATTATATCCACATTGAACATGCAATTATTAAATAATTCAATGATTTCCTAAAAAATATATCTCCATTTAATAAAAGCTTCTTCTGGACACGTATTTTTTAAGAACTATTTAAAACATTTCTTGTACTGTTCAGTGTGGTAACTCCATCTGTAGTGTATAGGTCCACATAGTCAGATTTATATAACCTATAAAACCATCAAGGAAACCATTATATCAAAGAGTAAAGGTTTGAAGAACATCTCAAATTCAATTAATATGAAAATAATTTCCATTTAAATATCTGACAACATCATTGGATCGATAACTTTACTACATATTGATTTGAAAAAAATACTAGTTAAACCATGTCTAAAAATTTTAGGTAGAATGTTACATAAATTTATTTGAATTAAATATTGCATCAAAACATGACAGTAAATACATTTTAGGCCTTTTAACTTAAAATTAGTCATCGATATGATGGAATTGATATTTGATGATTAGATCTCTAGAACCTTTACTCTATTATAGAAGTTTCAAAATGAAAATATCTCTTTCCTGAAAAGTGTGTAAGCCACTGGAGGTAGAAAAGTCCACTTTTCACCCTTAACTATCCCTAAATCTTCCAATATTCCCATTACAATCATATCAAACATATATGTAATTCCATATTTTATTTTTTAGGTACATTTAGTAATGTGACAATTAAACTATAAGATATATAGTTTTATATATTCCTAATATCAATAAAATGTCTGATGTATAATCAATTCAAATATGATAATTCAAAAAAAACTTAACTCAGTTTCCAACCCATTTTCATAATGGTTTTTGAAAAGGGATTCCCAAAAATGGTGACAATATTCTTTACTTTATCAAACTATCAATCTCCTCTTAACGGAGGTAGTGTTTTTCCTTCTTTAGATTTCCTATAAAAGGATTTCATTTAGGATTAGTATTTATGTCTTTGGGGTAAAAATTAAAATGTTTTGGAAACATTGTGTTAGTGGAATATTTTAACCTAACTGAGTGCATACATTATTTTTAAATGGGACACCATGACATTCCATTAATTCAATATTTAAAAAAATTCCATAAGAAAAAAACTCATTTATCATTATATAAATTGTCATTATCAATGTGAAAATTTTATTTATATGAGCATCATACTATGTAATACTTGAATATCGCATTAATTTATAATTTTAAATCAATATATCCAAATAAATATCAATATCATCACCTGATTGTTTTGGTCTGGATAAAAATAGTGACAAAATAATGTATTTGTGATTCATGCATAATAATGATGAAAATTTATAATTTTCTAAAAAATGGCCATGTATTATGAGTGATACTTTGTACACTAAAATTTTTCATCTGTATATAGTGTAATATGATGGTTTCTCTATTCATTGACAAATTTAGGATACTCGTCATGAATTTTCTTCTATTGAGGAGATTCCAATGGATGAAAAATTTCCTATCACAAATTCTTGTATCCTTCCACCACATTAATTACTATATAGTATCTTTAGTTCTATATAGGCATCTAAACCTTGGAATAATTGTTAATTACTATACAAATTTCAAAGGACTTGATTTACATTTCATGTATCAAGTCTTTCCACACACATAGGGAATTTTTTAATTTATTTATGTCTCTTGTGAAACAATATACAATCATTTTGAAGTACATGTATTCCTTTGGAGATCATACCCATTGAACATAAAATTTGTTTTATAATGTACATTAAACAATATAGCTCATTATCTTTATATATCATATCATTAAAGAAAGATAGTAGTTATGAAAAACTCGTTCCACTCCATCTGTTACTAGATTTCAAATTATATTGCTTCAGTATGGATGAAAATGGTGTATATTTAGTATAACCGATATATTATAGAATATTTGAACGACTTTTTAACATCTCAAACAACTTTAAAAAATATTTAATTCTAACTTTAAATACCATTTTAATTTTATTAATATGATCTCCATCACCATTTACACTTGTAATCGTATCAAATGATCCATAAACCACTGTGTTATCCTAATAACCATCAATATTCAATTTTCCCCATTTTTAGTTTAATATTTAAAACATTGATCTATTCCATGATAGATCAATTATTCTTCCAACTCCTATATAAATAGTTGTCTTGAATAACAATAATGTAAATAAAAACAAATGATTTGAGAAGGGTCAAAAGCACACTTTATTGAAAACTTGATGAACTATATAACATAATCCTCATAATATTTTATCTTATTATTTAAATATATACATTTTAAATTCATATATATCCTATTTGGTTAAAAAAATATTCATATTTAACAGAAAATAAATAATTAAACATAAGGTATGAAGATAATATACCATTTTAAGTGTAAATTAAATAATGTATAACTTTTAAAAATATAATTATAAATTATAATACATAGATAAATAAATTATATAAAATAATAGATATACAGACTATGTTTTCTTAAAAATTCAAAATATATTGATTTTATATCTATTTAATGGAAAAAATTTAGATTAATAAATAATATATGTGTAACACCCCTAGTTTAAGGTATTTTCTTATTTTTTTCTATATTTTATGCTATGTAATATTTGGGTTATTATTGAATAATATTTTGGATGTTTTTAAAGTGTTTTGGATGGATTTTAGAGGTTTCATAGTTTGGGAATGGGTAGGGTTAACCATGCTTTATTCCCCATGTAATGGTATGAGAGGTGGGGGTCCTGTGGGAAAGCAGAATGTTTATCAAAACCATGTGATAACCATGAAACTTAGATATTTTCTAGATATATTTTATTTACAATGATATAACATGGTTTACCAATCCATTCTACTTAACTATTTGACAAGAATAATAAATTTTGATTTTTTTAGGATATGAAACTCCCTAGAAAACCCTCATTAATCCTCTTCTAACAGAAGATATAGAATTATATAACTCCTTTGGAACATTACAAAAAATATTATTCCTTTCATTAATCTATTATAATAGATCAAAGAGTGTTAGATATAATAAATTCATGGTAAGAGCATCATTATTCTTTTCTCTCGTCAATTCTCCAAATATCACTAAATAAGAACCTAGATCATGCCTTCCTTGCTCGAATCAATTTTTTAGAAGTTTTTTTGGTAAAAAATATTTTTTATTCACCGAAAGAACATATTAAAAATCCAAAATGTTCAAAATCATGGGATAACTATTCGCATCGAATGATACAAAGGAATGTGGATTCTCTTTTCTCCACTTTCTCCTTGAACCTAAATGATTATAGTTTTCTAAATAAAATTCATGTGATTTTAATTAGAAAATCCTTGTGAAATATCTATTTGAAATCCATTTGTTTTGTTGGCATTCAAAACAATAAATATGGGTGTCACCCACAAGGTGTTCGATTAAATGATTTAATTAAATTGGATTTCAAAATAAATGTTTTTTATGTGAGAAATTGAAATGAATTCAGTAGGTGTGTTTATATGAATAGGGGTAGGACCATGTGGGTTAAACATGGTTAAGGTTAAAATCTTATGACACATTGGATTATCTTACTGAGTGTTGACTTAGGACTAGAGGGACAAAAACCACTTATTATTTTGACTGTTTAGGACTAGACTATAGGAAGTGGTTGTATTGGTTGGTGTTATACATGGGTGTGTGGCTTCATGTCATGGGTGTGTTCTTGGCATTTTTTATTTCACTACCTTTTGATATATATATATATATATATATATATATATTATTTTCACACTATTTTCTCTATTTTTTCCAATCTTTTATTATAAATAAGATGTGATATAACATGTTTATTGTTTTAGTAGAATCTTGGTGAAGTATCACCTTAATGCATATACATACACTTTTTATCTTGATATAGGAAATGGGAAAGTTTTATAATTTACCAGCATAGTTGCATGATGTTTTGATCATGGATGTCTAGATTTGGAGCTTGAAGAGGCTATAAAGACTTAACATTTGGATTGGTTTCACCATGATGCCATGTGTATTTTTATCCCGAGTCTTACTTAAGTTGATTTATATTATCTTAATATTATATTTTTTTTATTTTCCACTTCTTTTTCTACCATGAATTTTATTTGGTTATACAATTGATTTAATTTCTATTTTGTATCGTGCATCATATTGGTCTACTTTTATCTTATTCATTTATAGTGAAATCATCCCCCATGTTCTCATAAATCCCATTCATTTTTTTTCAATATTTTCCTTGGGATATCACCAAAGGTTAGTGTCATTTTAGTCTTTCCCAAGACAATGGGCCATGTTTGGATGTTAAAAATGGTATCATCATGATATTTTATATCTTTTAGGATCATTTTAAGGAGATATGATGTGATTGGATGTTAAATTTATATCATAAAATAATGTAGCTGGCCTATTTATATTGAAATTCAATTTACCAGGGTAGTTTGGGTACAAATTATTTTGGTAAACAATTTTTGGAACGTCTTCAATGCATTATTGTGGGATTATCCTATGAGTATCTGGTATCATGAATTAACAAAGAGACATCCCAATATGAATTCATCATTCATATGTTATTTAAAATAATTGATTTTGAAATTATGTTACTATAAAATTTCTTGTTGTTACAGAATATACTCTATAAATATGAATTAAAGAAACACATGGTAATTAATTAGAGATTGTTATTGTGTTTTTAGAACAGTGACACCAGTTAAAAGACTTATAAACCTACAAGAGGAAGAAGTGGAGAATGCAGTTTCTCCTGAACCATGGGTGAACCAAAAATCTGGGCAGAGTATTTTGAAATCAATCAAAACTATAGAAAATGGGAATATAATTGCCAAACTGGTTAATAATGATCATACCTTGATGTGTTTGAAATAGAATCCACTATTTTTTTTGGGATTTAGGACCTGATCAAGAAGATACATGGGTTAATAGAATCAATCAAAATTTTTACTTCCATACAATTTTGATCGATGTAAAGGTGAAGTTGGTGGTATATATTCAAGAGGATATCTGATAAAGATGGTTGGAATTGTCATTTCAATATAAACTCAACCAAGGAATTACATGGATGGGATTCGAAGAATTGTTTAACTAAAAACTTTATCCACATACATTCCAAGTAGTAAGAATGATATATTTATTTATCCTTAATAAATGAAATTTGATAGTGATAGAATCCAAAACTAAGTATAGGAACTTCATTTAATTTTATCTTGAGGTGATATCTAGAACACATCTAAATGTTCCTATATTAGAAGAAGGGTTTTAAATAGATATTCATTCCAAGGTGGTCATGTTCTTGATTGATGATTACAAAACCATGGTATATAGGGAAATAGTAGTCAAAAAAGACATAACTAGCCATTTTAGTGGAGTAAAACCACCATATTTAGAGACACAGGTGGAAAATAACATACAAAAAACAAGATAAGGAGGGATACCTACTCCTAGGAAAACAAAGCTACAAAAAATGGGAACACTAACCAAGTCCCTTTCCTACCATGCCTTAGTGTGGAACTAGGTTGATTCTAGTGTGGCTCATTTCATCGATAAGAAAAATTATTTTAAATCAATTTGTCAACACTATGACAACTATTGCTATAAAAGACATATTGAGATTTATTTTAAAAGAACAATAATGTTAATGGGAGAAAATGGATCAAATTAGTCTCATATATCTTATTCTCAACTAGGGAAGTCTTTTCAAGATAGCCCTCACCCTCAAGGTTGGAAAAATCAAGATGATTCTATGAACACATCCATAATACAAACAGCACCACTAGAATAAGGATGCATGGAATGACCAATTAGAGTTGACTAGAAACTGTATGGAGTAAAATATATAATAAAAGTTGAAATATTGGATCCCTAAATGATGTAAGGTATTATTATTATCAAATACACTCTAATTTAAGTATTTTTTATATTGGTACGTCCCCCACATTTATTTCTTCACATGTGGTAAATGAATTGGGGTTGATCATGGAAATGATACCTCATGTCTTGAGCATCAAAACATCTCTTAGGAAGCTAGAATATAAAGGATTAAAATGTCTTTCTTGTCCCACTAACATATATGAGGTCAACCTTTTTGGATTTTTTAGTCTTGGAAACTGATAGATTCAATTTAATCTTTGTAAATGACTTTTGGGTAGAATTAAACATGTATATTAACTATTATTATCGATAAATAACATTCACATCCCTGTGTGGTGTTGTTCCCTTATTCAAAGGGGGGTGGGGTATGAATGTTGGTTGAGAAGGGAATTTGATGGAAATATATGTGATAGTATATTTTCAGTCAGCAGTGATCAATTTAATTACTATTAAAGAAAATTAGATTAGGATTCCTCCTACTATAGTATATTAATATTATAATCTATTTCTGCATAAAATATATCAGCTACCCCAGGAATAGGAAATCAACTTTTCTATCAATCTTGTTATGGGAATGATCCCTATTTACCTTTCATTATATTGAATAGCACCAACTAAATTACAAGAATTAATGATCCAATAGGAAGAAATGGAAAAAAGGATTACTTAGTCTAATCACATCACCTCAGGATGCTCCAGACCTTTTTATAAATAATAGAAATGGTTCACTACATTTATGTGTTGACTATTATAAATTGAATCAAAATACTATAAATATTCAATACACTCTTCCTTGTATTGATGACCTTTTCGATCAATTTAAGGGATCTAAATGGTTCTCTAAAATTGATGTATGCTCTGGCTATCCCCAACTCCAATTTAGGAAAAAATATATTCTAAAGGAAGCTTTCTAAAGTCATTAAATCCACTAATAATATGTAATTAATCCCTTTGGACTTAAAAATGAACTAGAAGTTTTCATTTATTTAATGAATCATATATTATACAATCATCTAGTTTCATTTTTCATTATATATGTTGATGATATTTCTATTTACTCAAAACTAGAATTGACCATGAGAAGCAGTTAGTGATTATATTGAATAAATTGCATAAGAACCACCTTTATTAAAAATTATCTAAGCACAAATTCTAGTTACAAGGATTCTATTTCCATGGGCATGTAATATTTTAAAGATGCATATTTGTCAATCTTGAAAATATCAAAGTATATTTTTCTTGGTAAACACCTAAGAAACATCTTTAATATATTAACCATTATGGGATTGGTAGGTTATTATAATTTCTTTGATCAAGATTTCTCAAGACTCGCTTATAATATGACTACTTAATAAGAAAAGTTATTCCATTCAAATAAAAGTAGGGTTGTAAAAAATAATTTTAAGAGGTTATAGATTAGATCACTTCAGCACCAATACTCATATTATAAGATCCAGGAAAGGCTATGATGTATATTTTGATGTGTCTAGATTAGGACTATGTTTTATTCTCATTCAAGGAGACTATGTTGTTTCCTATGGATAGAGATAGTTGAATACTCTTGAAAGGAATTATATGATGCTTGATCTGGAGTTATTTGTGGTGTTCCACACACTAAAAACATGGCGCCACTACCTATTTTTTGAAAATATCACCTTGTTTATGGATCATAATTGCTTGGATAATTTATTCTCACAACGAGATTTGAACCTAAGAAAATTATGATAGATATTATATCTACAACTATTCAACTTTGAGTTAGTTTATATATAAGGAAAATGAAATTCATTTGATTATTCTTTGAGTGAAAAGTCATATAATGAGGTGTTCAAATATGAACAGGAGTAGTATCAGATTATGGGACTAATTGCTGATATAAATTTTCAATATGGAGAATAGAATCAGTATACATTTTTCTCTCCTATTAAGACCATTATAAATTTAGTGAGTGTAATCAGTGAGGATTCGAAATCATTCCAAGATTTCCTTTTATTGAGGTTAAAAATCAATATGGTGTGGATAATATTGAGGTTTGTATGGTGGAATAAAACTCTATGTTACACTTTCAGAATAAAATCATTTTTCCTTCATCATTCCAAGAACAAAATATTTCTACTTTTTTCCTTTCAAAATAGGTGGTTCACAAGGGAATACCAAAGTTATATGGGGAAATGAAGACCATTTTTCATGATCAAGTACGAAACATAAATTACTATAATATGTCACAAGATGTTTCTCCTACCAATAGGAAAAATATGAACACCATTGATAAAAATGAATATTATAGTCAATTCATATACCTATTTGGAAATGGGAATAAATTTCCATAGACATTATCACTAATATATCATGGAAAATTCAGAATCATGATGAAATTTGGGTGATTGTGGACCAAATCATTAATTTATCACATTTTATTACAATTCAAGAGTCCAATGCAGAGGAGGATTTGGAAAACCTCTATATCAAGGGCGTAGTGAAATTTCATGGAGTACTGTTATTGAATGCCTTAGATCAAGACCCTAAATTTACATCATGGTTTTGGGGATCCTTAAAATAATCACATGGTGCTAAATTGACCATGATAATGATAATTATTCTCAAACATATGGCCATGAATAATGTATGATCTAAACACTGTAGGATATGCTCTGGGTATGTGTTATGAATTTTAGTTGTTAATGGGAAGATCATTTTCCTTTAGTGGATTTTTCATGTAACAATAGTTATCATTCCATGATAAAAATGGATCCGTTGAAGGAAATGTATGGTCATCCATATTGATATTCAATTTGTTTTGTAGAGATTATGGAAAATTACTGGATCAAAAAAATTCTTGTCTATAGAACTACAAACAAAATCAAATTAATCAAGGAAAAATAGAAAATTACTAAATCTATTCCAAATTGTCTATAGATCAACACTAATGACCCTGATATTTTGCGATAGGTGACCACATATTATTGATTGTATCCTAAAAATTGGGTCCCTATGATTTGGTAAAGAAAGGAAAATTTAATCCTCACTACATCAATCCATTTGAGATTTTAGAACATATTAGAAATATTACAAATCAGTTAGCCTTACTTATTAGATTAAATTTTTCCTATAATGTTTTAAATGGGACTTAATTAAATAAGTTCTATCTCAATCCTACCCATGTGATATGCTAGGACTATGTCACTCATGAATAGGATTCAATGTTTATCCATGACCTGATTTGTATTCTGGATAGAAAAGAGAAGATATTGTGTGGGTGGAAAATATTTTTGTTATGGGTGTTATGGTATGATAAAAGATTCAAGAGGGTAAATGGTAATGAATGAAATTTATGCTAGATTTGTGGAAAGAACTTTTTAACAACATTGATAACCTTCATCTTCTCCAGGAAGGAAATCACCTTGGAAAAGAGAGTGTAATACCTATGGTATGAGGTGTTTCTCTATTTTTATTCTACCTTTTAAGCTATGGAATGGTTGGATTAGGCCTTGGAAGGTTCTGTATGTTTTTTCAATTCATTTGAGTGTTTTTTGAGGGTGAAAATTTTGGGAATGGTTAGCGGAAACCGTTCAGTACACCCTAGGTTACTAAGAGAGAGCAGAGGGTGTGTTATGATAAAGTGCATATTTGGCACACAATTTGGCCAAACCGTCTGATAATTGTTCAACTTCAAGATTTTTTGGATTGATTTGATTTGTACATTTTTTCATGGTTTGTGAAACCATGCGACCAAACCATTCAATGAGATTAATTAAATATGAAAATTTTATTTATGACCCAAAACTACCATAAAACCCCTAATTCATCTTCCTATAACCTAGGATCTCGAATTACAACTCTCCCCTAAGATACTCTTGTAGTATTTTTACTTTCAGTGATAAATTCCAGTGGACATGAGAGAAGTGGATCTAGGATATTGAAGTAAATAGCCTCGTTCTTCATCTCTCTCCTTGAATATACAATTTTCTCTAAAGAGGAACCTTAGATTGGTCCAACATTAGCCAAATTTATTAGATAGATGTGGTTTTTATAATTCACATTTTTGATTCATTTAAGTAATGGATTTGGAAGCCTTGATCTTCTAAAATGTAGGAGAATTATTTGTGTCCAACACTTCCGATGTAGGTGGCATCTCTTCTATTTCCACATTCTCCTAGAACATGAATGATTGTTGATTTCTTAATAAATATCTTATGATTATAATTGGAAAATAAATATGAAGTATCTAATGAAAATATCTTTTCTTTGTTTGGACTTAAAAACTATAATTTTGGGTGATGACCCCAAGGTATTTGATTAAATAATTTAATTAAATTGGTTTTAGAAATAAATGTTTTAAATGTTATAAAATGGAATGAATTTAGTGGGTGTGTTCTTATGCATATGTGTAGGACCACGTGGTTTATACATGTTCACGGTGCCAATATTTTGTCACATTGGATTATACATTTGAGTGATGACTTGGGACATAAGGGACATAAACTACTCACAAGTTGTATTTTTCAAAAGTTGTTTTTAGGCAGTGGTTGCATTGGTTGGTGTTATGCATGGGTGTGTGGGTTGACACCATGGATGTGTTTTTTATATAATTTATTTTGATTATTTTTGATATATATATATATATATATGATCTAAGTACTAGTTTTCATGCTTCCTCCTATATTTTATTTTAAATTAAATATGATCTAAAATGTTTCTTATTTTATTGTAATTTTGGGGATTTCATAGGGATTACCTACTTGGTTGTATACTCATACCTCCATGTGATCCATGGTGAATATAAAGATTATATTTTTAATGATAAAGGTAAGAAGATGGTTCCACATTTTACCATTTGAGTTGTGTGATGTTGTGATCTTGGAAGTTTTGGTTTCGAGATTGGGATAACTATCAAGTCTTGGTTTTTTGGAGTGGTTCCACGTTTGTTTCATGTGTCCTTTTATCTTGAGTCCTATTTTACTTGATTCATATTTTCTTGAGATTTTAGACTTTTTTTGTTTTTTTCTTATACTATGACTCTAATTATTTATTGTTTAAACATTCAGAGTTATTCTGGTTTTGTATCAGGAATCATATTGGCCTATTTGTAGTTGTTCATTTATAGGAAAATCATCCCTCATGTTTTGGTAAATCCCATGATATTTATTATCAATTTTTTTCCTTTGGGATTTCACCTAAGATTATTTGAATTTTGGTCCTTCCCAAGACAATGGGTTGGGTTGGGTTATTATAGGATGTGTCATTAGAATATTAAAAGATGATATTTTCTTGATGAGAGGGAAGTGCAAGAATGGTTACATATTTCAAATAAAGGATAATAGTTATTCTTTCTTATTTTACATGAAAAATAAAATTTATTAATGAGAAGAAGGCATTGTCATTTGGTACAAAATAATATGAGAAGAAATTATATAAATGTGGTAATTTGAAATATCTCTAAACTCAAAATGGATAGTAAGATGAAAATTTTCAACAATAATAAATTTTTTCAATTGAAAGAAAAAACTTGAGAATGGAAATCACATAAAATCGATATTATAAACCATGTAAAATTGATTTTGAAATTCAATATAATGAGAATAATTAACAATAATAGAAAAGATTTTCATTAGAAGAAACTTTGAAAAAATTCATTCCATCCATTGATTACAGGGTCAATTTTGAAGAATTAATTATCAAACTAAAAGATGTATCACTCAAGAGTGTGGAGTTAAAACTAAAAAATATCATTTAAATACTTAACGTGGAAAATGAGTTTATTTTAGAAATAATGAATTCATATGAACAAATTTTAAACCGTAAACTATAAATTCATTAAAAAAGTTCAAATTATCATTATCTTCTCAAAGAAGATTAAAGATTTTATCAAAGAAAGAAAGGAGGTAGAATTTTCCAGGTGAATAGAAATCAAAGTCATTTTTAAATAAAAATCAAGAATATTTATTATAATATCCTATTACATGAAACTTGATAGGTAATCTAAGCTAAAGAGTTATAAATTAATCATTGACTATGACACAATAGAAATATATTTCAAAACCATAAAATAATTATTTTTAAGATAAAATGATAATTTTTTTATTATGTTTTTAGATTACATATTATTTAGTTGGTTTCAAAAATTTTGAACCTTATTCTTAGTCATATTAAAAATTAATATAAAAAGGTCAAAAATTCAAATTTGAATTTATATCTAATATTTTTTGTTAATTTTTTTTATGTTTATTAACATTAAAAAACATTAGTATTTGAGAATTTTTTATTGCAAGGATCATTCATTTAAAAATTGTATATCATAACTCTCAAGAACATCATAATGTTGAAAAGAAAATTCAGGCACAAAAAAGGACTCAAATTCATCCACTAAAATCACAAGGACCAAGGAAGATGATATTGTTAATTATTAACCATATGTAGATAATTAATATTTTTGGATTTTTATTATTCATATTAGAATTTAGTTATTAGAATAATGTTATATCAGTAAATTAATTCTAGGAATTATAATAGATTAATATACATATAACACGTGTAAATAAAAAAGGAAAAAAATTATTGGGTATTGGTACATAATTTCAAAAAGAAAAGAAAACAATCAATTATAGACGAATTGAGAATACTTTGGGGGTCAATTAATCCAAAAATAAGTAGGAAGAACAAAAACAAATTGGTTACAAATAAATATGTATGTGAAGAATGGTTATAGGCCAACATGATATGAACACCACAAAAAAATCATGGAAAATTCATTGAAGATCAGTTGAAAAATTATTAAAAATAAGTTGCGAATAACATATTTTTGGTTTTGAGGGTCAATTCATCCAAAAAATTCAAGTGTGGTGACTGTAAAGTTTCGGTTCTGTGAGAGATTGAATGATGCTAGTAGAAGCAACACGATCCATAAGGGTTATTTTAAAAAAGGGGAATAATTTTACAAATGTTACAAAAAATGTTGATAAGTGACCTTTGTCATTGTTTTCTTAGCGGTGATAAAGGCTTGAATTTATTAGTAGTATAAAAGCACCAATAATGGAATAATTTATTAACTCCCAAATTGGCATTGATAAAAACTTCATATGAAACATTTGTTCCCTTTTAAAAAATAATGAATAAATATATAAATTGAAAATGAATTAGAATCCATAAATAAACAATATTAATTATATAGACTACAAAAATATTTAAAATGAATTATATTAATTATATAAATTAAAAAAATTTTAAAAATGAATTTCAATGAAAAATATTTAATCTAAATTCATAATTAAATAAGAATATTTTTTTGAATAATTTAAATACAAAATTTCTAAAATAAAAATGAATAAATATTAATTATATAAATTTAGGACATAATAAAAATATTGAAAATTCATTAATAAAAACGTATAAATAAATATTAAAAAGTGACTAAATTCCAGAAATATTAAAAATTAATAAAAATTGAAAGTGAATGAATATTAAAAACAAAATAAAAATGAATAAATAAAAATGAATAAATTGTAAAAAAATTTATTAAAAAATGATTAAATAATATATATATCAAATAAATTTATCAAATAATAAATATTAATAAATATTAAAATGATATGAATAAATATTAATAATTAAATTTAAATACAAAATATTTACAATAAATTACTAATCATAAATGAATAAATAATCATTGTATAAATATTTCAATACAAAAATATTAAAATAAATATTTTAAAATATTGATTATATAAAATACAAACATATTAAAGATACTAAATGTTAATAAATAAAAATTTATAAATAAAAAATAAAAAAATTTAAATTTATAAAATTTTAAATGAAAAAATATTGACAATTGCATTTAAATAAAAAGTATTTATAGTAAAGTACTAATTCAAAATGATTAAATAATAATTGTATAAAGATTCAAATACAAAAATATTAAAATAAAAAAAACAATATCAATTTTATAGATTACAAACATAATAAATTTTTTATAAATTGATAAATAAAAACTTATAAATAAATAATAAAAATGAATAGATTCCAAAAATATTAAAAATGCATAAAAAATATTAAATGAAATTATATTAAAAATGAATATATTAAAATGAATATATTAAAAAATATTAAACAATGAATAAAAAAAATAAATTACACAAATTACAACCAAAAAATAAAAATGAATAAATATATTAAAATAAAAATGAATTAATATTAAAAATTAGATTTAAATAGAATTGATTTACATTAAATTACTAATTAAAAATGGATAAAAAATAATTGTATAAAGATTTTAAACACACACACATACATTCACATACACGTATACAAACACATACACATATACATACACAGATATATATACATACACAAATATTCATGCAAACAACATACATGAAAATACTTACATACATACAAATAGGTACAAACATACCCATTCATATATACATAAATACACTTGCACGTACATACACATGCTTACACAACATACATACACATACACAAATCGATACATACATATATAAACATAAACATACACACTTACACACATACACACATACACACATACATACACATACAAAAACATACTAAACATTAACATGCACATACATACACATACATACATATACAGACAAATGCATAAATACATATACATACACATACAGATACATATACATACATATACATACAAACGCATAAATACACATACATACACATACACATACACATACATTCATGCACATGCACATACATACATAGACACACATGCATATAAATACATGTACATGTATACACATATATATACACATACCACTGCAAAAAAAAGTAGTAATAATGGTAGGTTTTAAACTAATGGTGGTGGTTTAAACCACCACTATTTTATTTTGTGGCAGTTATTCAATCTGCTACATATTTCAATAATAATTTAATAGTGATTTTTATAGTTTAGTGGATGTTTTTATATTTTTCATTTTTGTGTACTTAGTGGTTGTTATTTATTTAGATATGGATGTTTTTTTGAAAAGAATATAAATTGGGGTAAATTAACATAACCAACACTAATTTAGTTTGTGACAATTTACTTTTCAGAAAGAAAAAATAACTAAAACTAACAAAATTGCTGTTAAAAAATTAGAGATGGGGTGGTTTAGCGGTGGTTATCAGAAACTGCCACAAAACATGTTAAATATAATACTTTTTTAAATAATATTTCCAAAACAAATATGCATAAAACAAACTAATTCATATAATAAACTCAACCATAAATACATAATAAACTGAATCATAAATCCACAATCATATGAACACAACCCTAAGTCATCCATAAGTTCAATACTAGTACTAGAAAAGTAACAGGACCAGGCATATAGCTTTCTCCCTCAAAATTATTATTAAAATAAAATTTTCAATATAGTACAGAATTAGAACGACAACAACTAGAGTGAAGCTACATAACAATGTGATCAAACTCCTCAACATACGCATAGTCAGAGGTCACACCAGCATCAGTCGATTCCCACTCGCACTGCGAGTTGTATTGATTGAGGAGAGTGGTATAACTCTCCCTGAGATGCAAATTCTCTGATGTAAGAGACTGTTTGATAGCAAGCCCGCATTTGAGATCACCATCAGAATTCTTAAAGGACCTAGAGTTGGACCTTGTAGACACGGTCCTTGTTGTATTGGAGTAATCCTTCCTCGACCTTCTATTTGGTGGAACGGAGATGACTTATGCACTTTACTTCACCTTATTTCTTCCATTCATGAAAATGTCACTATACGATACTTTACCACATCTCGAAATTTTAAGACCAGTACAAATATTCTTCTGATCACCATCTAAGGCATCCCCCCACTTTCTTGAACCGTGAAAAGAACCACAATTTTTAGGGCCCTTCTGTTGATCATTTTTTTTGCAGATCAGTATCATGTTTATCATCACTTGACTACACATTCCCTCTACCCATATGTTGAGATTGCCTGCTAGCATCATCTGAATCCATCACTTGGTGGTTCTCCTCATCAGCCTCACCAAATCCTGTTTCCTCAAGAGTAGCACTAAATCATGGCTGGTTGGAAACCAGCTCCTTTAAGGCTGCAAGATGATTATTCGCACACATAATCTGGTCACCAATTCATCAATGGGAGGAGAGAGGGTATTGCTGGATTCCATGATCAGAAACCAGATAAGTATCCCTAGTAACTGCATGCATTCCATGAAAATCAGTTTCAATAACTAGTTGAGAAGCATATTGATCAGTTGTTGGGTCCTCGTCTTCTAGTACTACAAACTGGTTGGAAATCTGAATTACATCTGCACTCTGTGCATGTGCCATTATCGACCCCTACATCATAGGAACATCAACAACACTAGGACTGACCCTTCCATCTTCACGGTCCTTTATCCTAGAAGGCCTATCGCAAATATCATTCCTCAGCTGATCAAAGATCGCCGCAACCGGGATGTCTGACACCACTTTTCACTCCTTCAGTAGAAATCCATCCATCAGATTCTTTACAGGGCTGCCCAAGATCCTTCCATCCAAATACGCATCAACCACAGGGGTTTCCTTCCTCATTTTGTGCACTCTTAACTTATGAGAAGCAGAACAACACGTTGGAGCAAGATTCCCCAAACGATGGAAAGAGTCACATAAATGCACCCATGATTCATAGTAGATTGCTTTGCGCCAATGAAACTTTAATCCATCAGTAATCCATACCAAGTTGACCGAAGGCTTGGAGAGATAAACATCCACGCAAATCCAAGGAAAAATAGGGTGACAAACGGCCTTAGTTCTGATATCAGAACAAAAAAATTGCCCGACCAGGTTCCCTAGAAGTGACAAAATGAAAGGATTTTGAAAAGGTAGTGGAAGATCAGCAAAGATTACCCAAATCGGAACAGTCGGAGAGTCACGCTGCATATGAAAGTCAAAGATCCCCCAGAAGAGATAGAAGAAGAACCCACCATATCGTCGAGGATCCTTGGACCTGTTGACTATTTTTTATTTGGAATTTATTTCACCGGTTTTTTTCTCCCCCTCATTGATGAGTCAATGCAGTTTGACCTCATTAAGGCTGCCACGTTGTTTTAATTACGTTGTAAATACGTCTTGTTTCTTTTTGCCTATATAATGAAATGAAAACCTCTCTAGAAAAGCTTCCCAATTGGCGGTGCACAAAACATCATTTGTGTTCAAGTATTTTTTCTTCAATCATCTTTCCATTCTCGCTTTTGTTTTCATGTCGAACGGTCAGGCATTTACAACATTTGGTATCAGAGGTAGGATGGCTTCATCCACAATGCCGAACTCCGAGACCTCATCGCCCCGACTCTCCCAGACATCATCAGCATGTCCCAGACCCCCCGTTGACAGTGGTAGAGGCCCTCTGGTGGTACATCGAGTGGTGAAGGAGATCGGGGGATCAGCGACGTATCTGATCCTCACGAAGACAAAATACAACGACTGGTCCTTGATGATGAAGGTCCTTCCTCAAGCACGCGGTCTTTGGGATGCCGTCGACATTGGCGGTGCCGAACTCCAGGAAGATTGGATGGCGCTGGAGACCATCCTCCGCACTGTCCCGCCGGAGATGATCTCCATACTCACCGTCAAGGCAACTGCCAAGGAAGCGTGGGACACCGTGAAGACCATGTGCATCGGCATTGATCGCATTCACAAGGCCAATGCTCAAAAGCTCCACAAGGAGTACGAAGGCATTGTTTTTCACAACGGCGAATCGGTGGACGACTTCGCAATGCGGCTCACTGGGATGGTCAATCAACTCATGATCCTCGGCGATCCGGAGCCTCAAGATAAGGTCGTCGAGAAGTATTTGCGCATCGTCCCCTCCAGGTTCTCCCAAATTACCCTTTCAATTCAGATGCTTCTCGATATCTCTATGCTCTCTGTGGAGGAGGTAATAGGGAGACTCAAAGCGGCGGAAGACCGTTTTGACCCGGCACCCACCATCGACTATGGAGGGAATTTTCTCCTCACTGAGGAGGAGTGGGATGCACAGATGAAGGAGCGGCATGTGAGGGATGGACCCCTCAACGACTCCAAGACTGGCAACTGGCGTCGCCGACAACCACGAAGGGATGATAGGGGATCCAATGACGGCCATGACGCCTCAAGAAACCAATGTCTCTACTGCGGAAAAATGGGTCATTGGGCCAAAGATTGTCGCAGTAGGATGAGACATGCTAAGGCTCTTTTAACCCATGGTGACGACGATGAGCCGACACTCCTTATGGTAAGGGCGTGTACTGCGATGCCCGATACACCACCACCACAATCTACCACTTCGAATTCCTCACTGCCACATTGCAGTCCTCTCCGAGTGGTCGAGGCGAAGGACTTTGCACAACATGCTCAAAGGGAGGCGTGCGACGATGACTTGTGGTACCTCGACACTGGTGCCACAAACCACATGACCGGTTCCCGCACTGCCTTCTCTGAGCCTGACTCTGGGATCCGCGGCACCGTGAAGTTTGGTGATGGATATGTCGTCAATATCGAGGGGTGCGGGACAATCTTATTCACTTGTAAAACTGGTGAGCACCACGCACTCACGAGGGTATACTTCATCCCAAGACTCACCGCCAACATCATCAGCATCAGACAACTCGATGAGAATGGTTGTCAGGTATTGATCGAGGGAGGCATCATGATGATTCGGGACAAGCAACGACACATGATGGCAAGGGCGCAGTGCTTCCCCGACCAGCTGTACAAGCTAAGACTCAGCATTTCACAACCTACATGCTTGTCAACAAGGGGGTCAGAGGTGGCATGGCGATGGAATTAAAGGTATGGCCACCTGAACTCCCATTCTCTGCCCAAGATCGCTCAACACGATATGGTGCGAGGGCTTCCACGGATTGATCAAATAGATCAATTCTACGACAACTGCCTCACTGAGAAGCAGCAACAAGCATCTTTCCCTGAGAAAGTGAAGCATCATACAGAACAAGTCCTCGACCTTGTCCACAGTGATCTTTGTGGGCCGATCACGCCAACAACGCCAAGAGGGAACCGCTACTTTCTGCTACTCATGGATGACATGAGCCGCTACATGTGGTTAAAAATTCTTGCAAGCAAAGACCAGGCTCCAACATCAATCAGACACTTTCAAGCCACAGTGGAGGTGGAGACAGAGCGCAAGCTGAAGGTTCTCCGCACTAATCGCGGTGACGATTTTACTTCAGTAGAATTTGGTGAATATTGTACTGACCGTGGCATACATCGACAACTCAAGGTTCTTTTTTCACAACAGCATGATGAGGTCATTGAACAACACAACCAAACCATGGTGTCTATGGCTCAAATCATGCTGAAGGCTAAGGGTCTTCCCGGGATGTTCTGGGGTGAGGCTCTCTCCACCGCCATCTTCATCCTAAACCGAGCGTCGACTCAAAGCCTTGACGGAATGACAACGTATGAGGCCTGGAATGGAAAATGGCCAGCGGTGCACTTTCTTCGCACCTTTGGCTACATCGCGCATGTTAAGAATGTGAAGCCTCGCCTGAAGAAGCTGGATGACCAGAGTACGCCAACGATCTTCGTCAGGTACGAGTTCGGGTCCAAGGAATATCGCGTGTATGACCCTGTCAGCAAGCACGTGCATGTAACGCATGATGTCACCTTCGACGAGGCAAAACAGTGGGATTGGAGTGCTCATGGTGAACAAGTTGTGTGGAGTAGTGAGGATCCATTCACTGTCAAACACACAAAGGCATGTAGACCAAGGAATGCGGAGGCCGACAACACTGTTGGATACCAGAGCTCATCACTCAAGCCCATTAGTGCGAACTCAGCAGAAGATGCAACACCAGATGTGGTTAAGGTGATACCCGTGGCATCAACCACAGTGGAGTTTTCTTCACTGCCATCCAATATGGTAGAATCACTAGACGTTGATCACGACGACGCCCCACTTCGATTTCGCACCATCGGCAACATTATCGGTCCGACAACACCGCCTGGGTTTGCACAACGCAAGCTCGACCCTGGTGAGTTACACTTCATTATGGCCAAAGAGAAAAGACCGCCCACCTGCATGCCACATTCATTGTAGAGAAGCCAGCGGCGAGCAAGGAGAAGGTTTCGAGGGAGGAATAGCAGCCCGCAGACATTCTCACGAAGTCACTTGGGCGCGCCAGTTTCAGAAGTTGCGTGCAAAGATCAGCGTCGTTGAGATCCATAGAACGCAATAAAAATTAGGGGGGTGATTGTTGACTATTTTTTATTTGGAATTTATTTCGCCATATTTTATTATCCCCCTCATTGATGAGTCAACGCGGTTTGACCTCTTTAAGGCTGCTGCGTGGTTTTAATTATGTTGTAAATATGTCTTGTTTTTTGCCTATATAATGAAATGGAAACCTCTCCAGAAAAGCAACCCAATTGGTGGTGCACAAAACATCATTTGTGTTCAAGTATTTTTCCTTCAATCATCTTTCCATTCTCGCTTGTGTTTTCATGTCGAACGGTCAGGCATTTCCAACAGGACCAAGAAGTGATAAGATCGTCCATCGATTCGAACTGTATCATCACATGCTTCTGATAAAGAAGGCCAACAACTGCGCACTCTTGAAGACCCCAAGAATAAAAAATGAAAAGATCGAATACATCAATCAAGGTTCAAAGATCCCATAATTGAGCCACCAGATTCAGGTTAAGAAAATACGAGGCGTTGTTGAACTCTAATTGTTGAAGGGAGAGTTACGGGGATCCTTGATGTAAATCTGGAACCTTCGGACAAATCAGTATCTATAGAAAGGGGGAAAGGGAAGTTGGCTTTGAGAAGGGGGCAAAAGGGAGAGGATAACTCCCCCATCGAATGGGGAGGGGGGAGATGGAAGCTCAAGAATCCTCCTAGGTCATCGCTGAGTAGAAAATTCCTCAAGCCCCTCCCGTCAAAAAAAATAAAAAAATAAAAAATAAAATATTAGTGGCCATCATGTATTTAACTAAAACAAAATGAAGATAGAAATTAGAACTGAATATAATAAATAAGAAATTATAGTGGAATCATTAATAATATTTTATCATATCACAAAAAATATATTCTTTCATAAATTCCCAATGAAGAGTGTTGTAGATCAGAATGGTCAACCTCTTACCAATTGTTGGCATCTGTCTACTACAATACAAACTAGAAAATTTAATAAAATAAATACAAAACATTATAGGAATAAAATATATTTGGAATTTTGAAGATAATATTTGTTATTTTTTTAACCAAACAGATTCTCTTTTAATAGAAAAATAATAATATGTCACACAGAACACATTGAAAATATAAACTTAACTATTTAAGATATGATTGAACACTCGGAACTCAAAAAGATAAATTATATAATAATCTAATAAATTTTTAAACTAATGTGTAGTCTGCTAGAAATCACCCAATAAGTATTTTTTAATTAATTTGATATGGCATGATTTGATATATTTGAAAAATAATTCAATGGTGTTCGTCTCAGGATTTCACATCAATATGAGGTCATTTTCTTTGATTTTGATCATTACACAAACATTATAGAGTTTTATGACAATAAATATGTGTTTACGAGCATTCTTGGTGAATCATAACTCAAATTGACATATATTTAGTCTTTAAATTTAACAAATCAATTGATGGAATTTTTCCTTTGATTTCACAACCCACTAACATTGTTTTTTTGGTTTTAATCCCTTGATGAACATTTTTAAAAACATTGATATCTTTTAAAACTATTTATTGAGTCATTCTGAGCATAATACACATCATATAGATGTGATGTATTCTCACACTCATAAAAAATAAGTCAACCATAGCATTTTAATGATTTCACATTGATCTACGATCCTTTGATATGGTTTTTAGTGTTATTATTATAAAGGTACAACTGCTAATGACAATTCACACATGATACAAGAAATTGAAAATAAACCTTCTGGTCTAGGGACTCAACCCCACGACCACACCCCAACCCTCAACCCACCCGAACCACTATAGTCAACCATGGGGGGATGTTTTTTTATTATTACACACATGTTTTAGTGTTTTAAACCACTCAAAATTTATTTAGGGGAATCCTTAGAAACCAAAAAATCAAATTGATGTGGAATCAGTTTTTACATTTTAGAAATAAATATTTAGTTATTTCTTATGATTTCATAGCCCTTCGACATTTTTTTCTTTTTTTAAACGCCCTTATGTGCATTTTTAAAGACTTTGAAATCTTTTAAAATTTATAATTGAGTCTTTTAGAGAACACCACATGTCTTGTGGATGTTATGGATACTCATACACAAAAAATAATAATTCAAATATAGTTTTAACATGATTTCACAGCCATATAACATTATTTTCTATAGTTTTGGATGCTACACACAAGTTTTAGTGTTTTAAAACACTAAAAATGTATTTATAAAAATCTTGAGAAAACTGAAACTTGGATTAGTGGATTAAATTACAAAATATCAAAAATCAAACTAAGGTAACTTTATTACGGATTCATGGACCTCCAACATCATATACATGGTTTTGACCCCCTGATGTGTGTTTTAAAGACTTTAATATCATTTAAAACTGCTTATTAAGTCATTATGAGCACACCACATGTTGAATAGACATGTTTTCTTCTTGTACACATAAAAAATAATTCAAAAAAAAATTTCACATGATTTAATGTCAATATGGAATAATTTTCTATTGTTTTTACAATTACATATGAATTTTAGTGTTTTAAAACACTAAAAAATTGTTTATAAGAATCCTGAGAAAACCATCACCTGGATTGACATGGAGTCAGTTTCTATATTTAAAAAATTAATATATAGTAATTTTACTCTAATTTCATGGCCCTATGACATCTTTTTTTTGATTTGGACCATTGGAAATACTTTTTTAAAGACTTTGATGTCTTTTAAAATTATTGATTAAGTCTTTTATAGCACACTACATGTCTAATAGACGTGATGTATTCTCATACATGTCATAAATATTTAAACCACATTTCCCATTATTACACATAAATATGAGGTTGTTCCATATGGTTTTTTACATTAAATGCATGTTTTAATATTTTAAAACATGAAAAATGTGTTTATAGGTATCTAGAAAAAACTGAAAGTCTTATAGATGTGGAGTTAGTTTTTATATTTCAAAAATAAATATATTGTTATTTACATATGATTTAAAGGACATCTGATGTCATTTTCTAGGTCTTGACCCCCTGATGCATCTTTTTAAAAACGTTGATATCTTTTAAAACTGCATATTAATTCATTCAAAGCACATCACATGTCATATAAATGATTTCTGTACTTGTATAGATCATAAATTATTTAGTCACATTTTTTCCCATGATTTCATATCAATCTAAACCCATGTAATTCAAAGAGAGCACTCATCTCATGTTAACCAAAATATTAATCTTCGAATAAACCCCAACAATATATAGTATTATCATAGAAATAATAAAAATAGTCATTTGAACATGTCATGTTTTGAGTTTGGAATTTACCTCAACACGATAAGCTATAAGACTTGAAATGTCCTTTTGGATCATGTACTTCATATTCATAAATACAGAGACTAAGTAAATTTACATTATTGACCTCCATTGATCTTGTGTTTTCCTATAAGATTCATTCTCTTTTTCTTTTTCTTTCAACATTGAAATTTATCTATCTACTTTTCGATCAATGACATTTCTCGAACCCCCACTCAGTGTAATAGTAAATGAAGATGATTCCATACCTAAGAGAGCTGATGAAGTAGGCCCAGAACCCATCCCACATACATTATTGGGACGATCATTCCTTACAATTATTACAACTACATTATTATAGGAAACTGAAGATGATTTTGAAGGGTTCACATCCTAGGATTCTCGAATTTTAACCTATTAATATAATAATATTAACAATGATTTTTTAATTATTTGAACTTCATAATATTATCTAATTAATAAAATTATCATTACTATTTATGTTTATTTCAATACTATAAAAAATAATTAAAATAAAATTACAACATTAAACAAGCCTTAAACCCAATTAATTTTGGCCAACTATATTGATCAAATGACCTAAATAGAGCTAATTGTCACTATTTGATCCATGTATCTACACCCTTTTAGTTGGGATTAAGAATTATTTTCTGTTTTAATTTATTTTTAATAAGTATGTTTTCATTGTAATAAAATAATATTAAATAGTAATGAAACATAATTTCTCCAACCTCTCTAGTAGGTTTATTCACAAAACTGTCATTAGTTTTATGATGAACTTTAGGGAACATCTCTATATGATGAACCAGGTGACCTAATTCATGAGCCTTTTTAAAACATACATACACAAGATAGAAAAAAAAACTTTTAGTTATAATAAATTAATATAAATAATTATTTATAAAATACAACTTAGATTGTTCATTTTCTAGAAATACTCTATGACCAAGCGATATGAGGATTGTCTTGTTTTTTATGATTCAATGTGTTTTTAGATAAATCCAAAAAAATAGAAACATTAATAAAAATTATAATTTAATTAGGTTTATATTATTAATACATTTTAAAATATAAAATTACCATAGGATATGAATCTTTGTTAACATCGACAAACATATTCTACTTCTCACGATACATGACATCCAACATTTTCTTATACATCTATAGAGTGATCAGATATGTGTCACTAAACTCACACCATAATATCCATTTAATTTAAATCTATATATTAACCAAAAGATTCATATTCCATGGGCATGAATGAAGTGAGGTACATCTAAATTAAAAAACACTCAGAAATAAAAAACATAAAGATTTATATATATTTTAATAATTTTACTAATGACTTTAAAAATAGTTATCAATGAATATTAAATTAATATTAACTTTACTTGGTTATCAAACACCTCATTTTACCAAGATTTGTATTATACCCAAGGCTGCACTTTGATTGGAATGAAGTTTGGTTTGTTATTGTTATCAATCCACATTGGGTTAATCAAGGAGTTTTCAAGATGAGTGAGATTACATTACATTCTCACAATAGTGTTGATTTTGGTGTCATTTTCCTATTTTTTCTAAAAAATATTGCCTCAAAATCAGGATTTTGGTTTTTGGAAAATGGATGTTTTATGTATAACATTGTTCATGGACCACGAATCTTAGTTTTCATATCACAAAGGCAGTGTACAGAATGGATAAGGAAATTAGAAAAGTAAGGATTTTCACATAGCGGCGCTATGCAGAACCTGAAATGTTGTAAGCGGACCACATAGGAAAATTAGTTCATGGGAAGGCTTGAAATATATGGGACCCCAGAAGTTCATAGGAGGTGCATTACTTGTGGCTGATAGGTGGTGATTCGTTTGCAAAAGGAATTGTCTACTGCGAGGAAAGAAAGGCTCTATATGGACCATTGAGGGAAAATAGTTCACGGGAGGAGCACAGTCCGCGGTGAAGGTTGTGATGCATCAAAACATTGGGGAAGTCTAATTAGAGAGATTTTTGGATCTATTTTTATATATAAGGACCGCTAATCCCATCATTAAGATGATCAATTTTAATTAGAAATCATATTTTCTCTAAGATGAATTTGGTGAAGTCTAAAGTGGTTCATGGGAAGACAATTCCACAAAGGAAGAGGTTCATGAGGGATAATTCCACAAAAGGAGAAGAGTTTCATTGATATTGTCCATGGAAGGGGTTCTTCAGGTTACTATAGCTTGTAAAAGAAGAAATATCCATGATGGATAAGTGATCCATGGATGAATAATCCATTCACAAAGCAGGTATGGTCCATAGATGGAAAGGTGGTCTGTAATGCACTCACTATACATGCTGCTGTATAGTTCGTGGAGGAAGCAGGGCAGTTCATGGTGGAACAGTTTGCAAAAGTAATTTCTACAAACTTGTAGTGCACGAAAATTGGATTTAGTCTATGGGTGAAAAAATAATTCAATATAGCATCTATCTATAGTTTAGTATGTGTGATTTCTTTAAAATTAAGGGACCTATAAGTTCATAAACTATGTGTGGATCTCTCCCAAGGTAGTGAGCTACGGTGAGTTGACATAAGTGTTCTGAGGGATTTAGTGAGCTATCCATAAAATCTTGTAAATTTATTGTTCATGGAATAGAGTGACTATGGATAAAATTCTATTTTCCACAACTAGTGAAGATTGGTGGATTTAGGTATGACTAACACACTGTTGGTGTATGATCCTTGGACTAGCCCTTAGTGGTGACCTAAGTAAAATTGTTGTGTTATCTCTTTGCATGTGATTGTTTGTTTACAAAATATTCTCATTAGAAAGGTTTAACATGTTCCTACCAACATGGAAATAAAACCCATCACTATTAGATGAAATATTTGACACCCTAATTTACCCCTCCCCTCTTAGGGTGTTCCTAGGTTATACACTTTCGGAATATGCCTCCAATCTTTATAATTAACAGGAATGATCACTATATCATAAGGAATCTTCTCTTGAATCTATCCATATATTATGGTAGTGTCACATATAGGCACCCTAAAATAATTGAAAGAAATTATAATTTTTAAGTATTTTCGATCCCATACATATGATGTGTTCATATTTATATGTCTTATATTGTAATATTTAACTATTTTACAAATGCATTTAATAATTGATACGAAATATAGTTTTTTATTTAATGAAATACATACCAATAATGGTAACTCTCCAACATACCCTAGATAGAGGGGTGACCAACTACTTAATCCTAAGAGTTGTAATGCATGGTGAGATGCCAATAAAATTTGGGGATGTTTCTAGCTTACTAAAATTTGTGAGTATAGTGGAATCACTCGGATCCACTAATGCCATTGGTAGTGGTGGAATAATCCAAGATGTTGTTTGACTATGATCTCAAAACTATTTTATTCTAATAATTCGTAGAATTTATTTATTTCAGAATATATTTAATTTATGAAAAATTGCAAGTAAAATATATTTAAATAAATGGGTAAAACAGAATAATTTATATATGTACAAAAAACATATAAATTGGAAATTGTAATATAGTTTCATTACCAATTTATACATTCAATTATCTTCATCTTTTTTGTTGTTATTGTTATTAACCTCCATTGTGAAGAGTATTTCATTTCCAACCTCTCTTTCAATTATATTATTTCATTATTTTTAGGAAAAAATAATTAATAGTTTTGTAGTTGTTGAAGTTCACTGTCATAAAGTACCAATTGAACTTCATCACCCATATCATAAAATTCTCTCAATTTTAATTATACGAAAACAATATATCCTTCATGTATTTCATCGTCCACATAATAAAACATCTTTTAATGTGATTAAAAGATGAATACATCATTCTTTTCATGATCACTATGATGGATCAAGCGATATAGTTATAAAGAAGTAAAATCTAAAAAATCATTCATTATACCCCTATTAATGTTAACCCACTTTCATTTGAATAAGAAAACTAAAAATTAACCATAATAGTTTAATTAAATTTTATCAATCAAATTTCCATAGCATCCCACCTCTACAAGTGTAAATACATAACTATTTTTATTTTTCATGACTTCATTGTGAAAAAATATATGATTCTTTTATCCACGAATATTGTAGGCATCGAACATCTTAGCCTTACTTAGGGGACATGGAGCCAAAAACATCAAATCATTTTATATTTCATCTTGATTCTCAATATTCATTGTCTATAGAAGAATACATGAGTTATTACTTCTATCAAAGAAAAAATAAATACACATCAATAATATGAATATGATTATATACATACATGACAGGAAAACCATTTGAAAATCTACTTATTTACAACTTTTTTCAATTCCAAATCATTTAGAGATCAACCCCTTAGTTATCTATTTGTTTTATTTCTCAATTCCTTAATAAATGGATATATAATAAGACTATTGAATAGAACTTATCTTTGAACTTTTAGTAACTCCAATTTAATTAATGTAAAAAATTGACCCCTTTCTAACTAGTTTAACAATAGTTGGAAATATCAATGACTGGTTTTTAGAATAATAATTATTAGAGATGTCATCAACACATCCTGAATGATTGAATCTAGTATCAATCCAATCCAAACACCTCAAATTGAAGTACAAACACTATTTAGCTATGTAAACTTCAACAATAAATCATTCTGGTTGAGCCATATTCCTCGCATATGATTTCAATTTCCCTAAGTACCTAATAAAAAAAATTAAGAAACATATTAAAAAAATTTACACAATGATTTGATAAAATTTAATTCATCAATGAAAATAAAAAAATATTAATATACTTCTCAATTTTATACATATATCAATAGTGTACCGGTCCACAAAGATTAGATTATTCAACCAAATAAACAATCAAATGAATCATGATAGTGAACAATGTTAGGGGAAATAAAATCTCCAAATTACAGTGTCAACACAATTACTTCTTAAAGACTATCAATCCCGGTTAGATTTTGAGTTTTTTAGAAAATATATATAAATAAGTTTCATGGATCAACTAGGACTACAATTAATTTTTCAGGTAACATATTATAAAATTCCAATGATAATAACTACTCTATCAAAATATGCGAGTCATGAATTTTCAATCCATGTAACTTTTAATGTTTCAATTCAATGAACTATGAAGTGTTACTTTAATATCCATCTAGTACTTTTATATTCTTTATATTTTTATTTAATATGTCTTTCTCTTGGATTTTAGTTGTAAAAAATCTAAAGGATATTTCCCATTTCCATTTTCCCACAAACCAGCTTTATATTCATTGATTCTATATTCTTATGAGCATTGTAATGGTCCTTTGAATTACCCTACTCATTAAGCTATATAAGAATTATGTAGTCACATAAATTCCTCTAAATATGTAATATGTTAAGAATATTATGTATGAAATTAATCTCCCAATAATAAAATTTAAAGAATATACTTATTTTCTTCCACTTTTTGTTCTATCTACTTCAAATATTGTACCTATATCCTTCAGACTTCTTTAAACTAATTACTAATTTCTACAGTGAAATACATTAACTATTCCAATATGTCTGAACCATATAACATATTTTGTGAATTTATAAATTAAATAACTCCATTGGATTAATCTTGGTAAACTGGAATTTATGAAATAAATAAAGATATTTATGGTGACAAATAAGGCACCATTTTCTATTATAATGGAATAGACGAGGTTAAAAATAAAAATTAAAAACTAGGCAAGAAAAACTGGTTTTATTATTCCAACATGATTGGTTTCCTAGTTCTGGAAAGAGTCTAATACTCCATAATATAATTAGAATAAATTTTTAATAATTTTTTCAATCATGTGTCGCATGTTTCCATTCTATCATCGCATAATTCTTGCAATTATTTGATTAGAGGTTGAAGGTATTCATCAATGTCATTTCAAGAAATTTTCATTCCATGAATAATCATCAAAATAATGAATGAATTATTCTTCATAAACATTGATAAATGTTGATTGTAGGGGATCAAAACAACTGCCAAATTCTATAATTAGTACTTAAAGTACCAAAAGGGTTAAAACCATCAAAATCTAATTCCTAACATACATTCGTATCATCCAAATAAAAATACTTATATAATGAATAAAACACATTCCATGATGTCAAATATTTTATATAACACATCAATCCATCATTTTTATTATAATTATAATTCCATTTCATGTCATATGTATTCATAGATGGCATGAATAATTTTTTCAAGCATGGTTTTAGAGGAAAGTAACACAACGCCTTTTTGGGAGTTTTCTTGTTCTACTTTTTCTTATTATTTCATTTATTTATAATCTCATTGATTCTCTTTGAATTAAATATAATTGTAAGACATATTATTATATCTTATTAATCATTCCCCTCTCCCTAATAAAGTATGAAAACATTAGGGTTTGTATGTATCTTTGTATAATCAAGTCTATTTTGTTGATGATTTTATTCATCTCAAAGAATGATGCAGGCATATTAGATTCAATAAATGTGTAATGAAGAAACTCTAAAATCATATAAATTTCATTGTTACTAATTATATAATACACATTATATGATAAAACTTAAGTTGAAAAGGTATCATCAAATACTTGGCACACCCTTCATACAGTTCTTGTTTTCTCTCTTTAAAAAATTTACAAAACTTATTTTTTGTAACTAAAGTTTTGAGAAAGATTAACCTACTCTAGATCAACTGAAGGTTAATTTGATGTATTAAAATATTGTTTATTGTGTCATATAAAGTCAAATTCTTCATTTATCATTTTTATAATTTAGTTATCCTATGATAAGTAGCTTTATGTTTTGTTGACAGGATAGTCATTGTTTGAAATTTTTATAACATTCAATTTTCCATGCTAATTCCAAAGTACACATATAGTAGGAAATTATTTCAATATCAAGTTGTAATATAATTTATTTATATTTAAATGTTTTATGAATTTACAATCAATAAATATACATTTTTTTCTACAATCAACTAACCGGTTTTCACTTTCATAATTGAAAATTCATCGAGACCCTTAGAACATTGAGGTGTGTTTCGAGGTAAATTAATCCATATTTTAACCATACATATTGGATTACCAATGATATCCCAATACATTCAAAAATAAAGATATAAATATTTAATCAAAAAAGTAAAATATATTTTTAACATCCCCCAATTTCATTGATTGACCAAGGTAAGGTATTTATTTTATAAAACACAAATCCCACAAGGAAATGATCCAATCAAACATGAAAAGAATAAAAAACATAAATGAAAAAAATATCTCCCCTCACAATAACAGGGTCATATATCATGGAATATGTTGAGTAAGGTGAGAAGAGGGAAACAAAAAGCATGGGGTTGGGGATACGAGCACTGCAACATTCGACTTATTCACAAACATTAGTTAGGGAAATCAGGTCAAGTTAGGGAGGAGGAAAGATTTGTGTGTAAGTGGTTATGGATCTACCATCATAGAGGGTGATGGTCATCGGTAAATTGGGAAAAGGAACGACCATCAAGGGGATAGGAAGTGTTGGGTCAGGGTGCGTCACCGCTGTCTGCGTCAATGGGGGGTAGGGGCAGTGTTAGGGCCATCAGAGTCTACACGAGTGTGGTGGGAGGGGTTAATTAGGGTTTTTAAAATGATATATTGGAAATTTTAATAATAGTTCCATGAAAATGAAAATAATTACACATACAGAGTCAATTTCTCCAAACTGATGCTATATTTTAAATAATAATCAATATGTTTTAATTAGCAGTAATTATAGAAACCGGAGATAAGATAATTTTTTTGTAGTGTACATACAATCATACATATATATATATACATATAAATATATTCATACATACATATATACATGCATTCACACACGCGCGCGCGCGCACACACACACACACACATACAGACATACACATATACATACATAAAAACATGCACATCCACATATGAACATACACAAACATACACATATATATAAACACACATACATATACACATGCATACATTTATGTATGTGTGTATACACATATACAGACATACATTGATACATGCACACACACACACACATTCATACATACATAAATACACACACACACACACACAATCACATGCTCACACACGCACACACACACACATGCATGCATACACATACATATCTTATATACATATATTTATATAGCTCTAATATTTCAATTTTTTTCTTCTGTCGTACCATGATCTTTTCAAGCCTTGTTAAACTCATTTCACAAAAATAAAATTATTCGTATATATATTTTAATTTATTTACATTTATTAATATAAATATACTTAAATAAATATATGTTCATTTATATACTTATATAAGTATTTATATAGATTTTAATATGTTATATTTACATATATATATATATATATATTAATGTATTTAAATTCATTATTAAATATTTTTATTGATTAATATAATAATTTATTGTTATATATTTTATAATTGATACTAAATTCTTATTTTTATTTGAATTAATTTTTTAATTATACATTTTATATGTAAATATATTTAAATATTTATCTATGTACTTTATAATATATAACCATATATATATATATGTAAACACACACATATAGTTATAAATATATATGTATAGTGTATATTTATAAGCATATTATAAATCATTTAATATGAATATAAATACAGATATTTATATATTCACTATGTGTAATGATTTTATATATTTATTTATATAGCTCATGTCACTATATTTTGTAATATATATATATATATATCTGTGTGTGTAATTATAATTTTATATATAATTATAAGTAATTATTAATGAATAAACAATATATAGATTATATATATATATATTATTTAAGCAGATATATATTAATTATTATATAAGTAATATTTAAGAATATACAAATGTGTGTTATATATATGCAAGGTAACCTTTATATATGTGTGTGTCTGTGTGTGTATTAACATATATCTAATACAAAATGTATATAATCTATATATGTATATATATACACATATTAAAAACACACATATATAATTATAAATATATATGTATAATATAAACTATGAAAGAACAAAATCGATATATAAATTTAAATGTGAATGATATTTAATGTTTTAATATATTTATTTATATAGTTCTTATTACTATATTGTATATTATATATAATAATAATTACTATGTATATAATTACAAATAAGTAAAAATTAATATATATAAATATATATATTATTTATATAAATATAAATACTTACTATTATATAAATCAGATTTAAAAATATTTAAAATAAAATATTCACAATACCCTTTATGAGTTTTTGTTTCAATGCTAGTAAAGGGAAGTGTTGATAAATGTTATCCATTATCCTATTTATCACTCAATAGTTACCCCTTCCCTAAAATATTTAACCCCCATCACTTCCCCTATTTGTTATTATCGTTGTTTCCCTTCCCATCATACCTACTACCCATGTCACCTTGTTATATTCATTAATGCTACCTCTCCTCCTCTCATCAATAACCACACCCACTATTTTTCTTTGTAACCTAAATGGTATGGATGCTCTGATAATCCTTCAACTTTAATCTTTTTTCATTTTATTTTTTTATTGATTATTATGTATAATCAATCTCATTCTTCTATAGTACGTATATGTTTTTAATTTGTTCTTTGGTTTTAATTTAGTAAATATTCTATTTTTCATTATATTTTAACTATTATGCAACCTCATTTCTAAGAAAACACATTCCTTACATGGAAATAATATAAAATAACAATGATAACAAAAAACATCTTTAAAGAAGAAGAATTAGGGTGAATTTATGATGCAAAAAATATAGGTGTACAAAAGAAAAATTTATAATCGAAAGACACCAATTAAGTATTTGTATTTGAACATGAATATAAGACATGATGTTTATTACTACCATTTTTTCTATAGATTAGTTTTAAAACTAAACATAAAAAATATAAACATATTGAAATTTTTTAATATGCTATAGTGATCTCATTTGAATCTCACTGGGGAATATATTTTCGATCATCAAAATACATTATTTCAGGATAGATATTTTTTTCAAATTTTTTATACATTATAATTTATTTGAAGGGGATTAACTTATTTCATTTTAAACATTGTTAAAATTGGGTATTTATTAAATATTTTAGTGTAGAATGAAGTAAGTTGAATGTTAGAATAAGTTGCAACAACAGGCCTCAAAAATTGATAACTTTATCCCAATGATTTTATGTTCAAAATAGAATGTTCAATATAAGGTTTTCATCTAAAATATAAATTATTCTATTTACACCAATAATATATGTGAATGTTCTTAAAGTTTAGGAAATAATTTTTAAACATTATCAAAAGTAAAAAATGTTGATGTGAAACTACTAAAGGTTATGTTTTTTTCTAATATCATATATTTATAATGGATAGTTGTCAATGTTACAACAACCCAACTAATAAATGTTTACAATTAACATCCAACTAACTTATATATGAGGATATATTGACCAAATAGTTGTGGTTTGAAATGTTACTTTTTTAATTTTTATTCTAATCCACCCATGAAATTTTTTTACTATATTTATATGTTATGTTTCAATCATACAATTAAATCATGGAAAATAAACTATATTATTTATAAAAATATTTGTATACTCAAATTTGGTTTTTTAAAGCCTTGTGTTTCTTTAAGGATATGTACATGAAATAATTTTTCTAGGTATGTGGTCATTATGTATTAGACAATTCTACATGAATTGGGAGGTATAAGGTCAGTTTTAGTGATTTATTTTTATTAGTACTATGTGTTTATTATTTGTTCATTTAGGTCGAAAAACCCATTACTATAAGGAATACATGATTCAAATGTGGAAAAAATCATTTTTATATTTTCTAGATTTTTATAAAAAAATAAATGTTATTCTAAAGAGATATAAAAAAATTTGAGTTATTTATATTTTGAATTTAATTTAGTAGGTCATTTTATTTCATACTTATAATATCTTAGGTTCTATTATTTTGTTTACATGACTTGTTTATTTATTAGTGTGTATTTTATTAATCAAGATATCAGGTTTAGGTATTTACTTATGTATGAAATTATTGTTTACAATAAAATTATTTTTCTTATCGCTTCCATAATTTTTTTAAACAAGATGTCGATTCAAAGTCAATGGTGTCATTTTTTAAACCAACTTGTGTGCATGATTTAATAATTTTTTAATGAAAATGATTGAATTGATGAAATTTATAGTAAGTTAAATTATTTTTTGGACAAATATTTTTTTAAGATATCAAAGTTTCATTACATTTATATTTGAATAATAAAATTTAGGTCATTTTCCTATAGATGAGAATACAATATTGATGTTTTATCATGTTACTAATATATTTTTATTGAAGTTGTGTTCTATTTTATTATTATATTTTCAAGACCCAATTACATGGTAGTAATAATAATTTTACCCTATTCAGGTATAATTATATGAAGGTCTTCCAACTACTTTACTATTGGTTTTAAACTAAAATTTTCATTATTATCTTTTGATTTTATAACGATGACTTCTTTTAGTTGTTTATTATAATATTATCAATGAGTGTAAAAAGGATTCTTGAAAAAAATTGTTTTCTTATTATAATTTATTAAACCACTTGATTTTTTGGTCTACTTATTTTATAGGTTCATTAATGGGAATGTTTCTATGAATAGGGAAGGCCTCCAAACTTTGATGGTTATGGGAAAAAGTGGCTGTGTATGATAGGAAGATAATGGATTTGATATTCATTATTTATTAATGAATTATAATCTTGGCATGTTATAAAGATTAATGGAAAAATGGAAATTTTAGATTTTTTTGATGGAGGGATTACTAGTTTGAATTTGTTTATTAATTCAATGCATATAAATTTTTGATTTATTAATGTTGATTTAGGTATGAAAATAATTTTTGAAATAAAATATATAATTTTTAAGTATTTATTAATTCTACTTAATTATTTGTGAGCCTTCTCTATTGATGTTAAATCGATATAGTGAAAATTCTACTCTATGATAACTTCATGAAAATTAATTATCTTCAATAATTTGATTCTTCTTTAATTTTTTTTAATTCATATAAATTATTCCTACTACCTATATCTATTTTCATGCTTGGATTATATTTTATATGCATTATTATTTGATTTTTTTCTAATTTTTTTCTCATTTTGGTTGATTATTAATTTTTTAATTATTTGTAGCCTATTTTTGATTTATTTTTCTAGGTTATTCAAGATCTTTGATCCACCTTGATACAATGGTCACTTGTATCCCCCTTTTTTTTGGTATTGTTCTTCCTTTTTCCCACAGAACTAGGAAATCTCCATACATCCTATACGGCCTATTTCTAGGTGTTACGCGTCTTATATTTATTTTTCATGTTATGTTTTGTGAATAGTTAGGTTTATTATGGTTATACTCAAGTCTTGTATACCACATCCTCACATGTTTTGTCCATATCTTCATTTGGGATTCATCATTTCACCCTACATTTTCTTTTGGTATTTGAAGAAGTCACTTATTTGGATTGTTGTCATTTTAGAGTGTAGGAGAAAGAAACATTTGGTTTCTTATGAGACCATCAAGATATATAAAGGAAGACCTTGGACCCATTCTTGGAAGAATTTCCAATTATTTCCAATATACTAATCCCATATAATGGGAGTTATATTTAGGTAAAGATTCGATGGATATGAATAGATTTGATGAAGCAAGGTGAACACTACATGAGTTTTCGTAAAAGGTGGCATATTCATCTTATAAGTCATAACCAGGTTTTCGTATTGGAAACCTATCAATGTAATAAATGTTGATTCCTTTTCATTTCAGTTATATGTATTCTTATATGTCAAATGTGTGCATGATTCCATCTTGGATGGATGATTCTTAACTCTATGGGATGAAGCTGATCACTACCACCTAGTTTATAAAGTCTGTAATCCTTGGATAGTTTCTTTGGTCCTTTATTGTTTTCAAGACATATATTTTCCTACTATATTTTAGTATTTTTTTCATTCTTAGGGTGGTTTTATAACTATTAATTTAGGTTCAACAAGAATTAAAGTTTGTTACATCTTGTTTTTCTTTCATTCTACCTTTTATTTCTATGTGTATAATCTTCTATATTCATATTGTATTCTACTCAATGTTTCATAAAACCAATTTAACTAGAATAATTTAAACCATAATATATAAATAAGTTTATCCTAGTCATTTTTATAGACAACCACAACTGTGATGCCCAAAAAATAGGATCATAGTTATCTAATTTTTAAAATATTAGGTTGATTGAATTCAGAATATATAAATTTGATAGAAATATTGATTTTAATCAATAGAGGATTAAGATGAAAACATTGTCAGAAAACAAAAAGCTTCTTGATAATCATGGTTTTCATAAGATGAATGTTATGACTATATCCCCTGAAGACCAGTATGCTATTACATAAATAGATTTATCTGTTAACATCCTTAGGAAGGCCCACAATCTCAAGATTTTGTCTTTGGTAGTCAATGTTCTTTGGGAAGTCACTTATGAGTATACCACTAATAATATATTATGTATACTAGAGGCACTATATGTGAAGAAATATTTGGTTGCAAGATTATATAAAAAATGAGACAATATAACTTCATGATGCACCTGAGATCTGTAGTCAAGGTGAATATTAAGGAATTTAACAATATTGTTTTAGATTTCTCTAGTATAGATGTCAATATTAAAAATAAAACCTAGAAATTATGATATTAATATAAATATTTAATTAATATAATTTTTTATGGGATCAATGATGTATTTTTGGAATATTATAGTGATAGAATATGTTAAATAAACCATATTATCCAAAGAACTTCCAAAATGAGGCTCTTTTAAACAAGAGGCCAGAGGATTCAATATTAGAGGCAGATAGAAGCATCGATGTAGGGGTAGGGAAAAAAGTCAACCTATGCAAATCCATTCCAAGTCTATGAGTAGAGTGATTAATTTTTTCAGGTAAAAAACATGGGAATATTAAAAGGAACTATCATAATAAAAGGAAAAATTATAAAAATAATAATAATGAAAATTATTTATTACTATAGAAAAAATACTACCGATATAATTTGTGTATGAAACCATGTTATCTCTAATGAGTAGATTCTATATTTTATATAATCTTATCATTTTTGTCTTGAGAGAGATTAATTTAATGAGATCAGTGAGATTGAGTGAGTTGATGTCTGTTTGGGGAATAATAAGAGTTATCATATCATGTGGATATGTATTATCTCCCTACAACTCAATGATGGAATAGATAACATTATAGAGGAGGTTAGATGGGAATTTGAATTTAAAATAAACCTCATTTTCATGGAAGTTATTAATCAGACGGTTTATTCCATTCAATCATATTTTGGTAGTCTTAGAATCTCTCATGGATTCCTACCCATGATAAAATGAATACTCTTGAAGGGGATATATGTAGGTTCTGGGTGCAGCAGAAGCGTGTTGGTGGGTTTTCCCAACTTTAATTTTAGCGTTAAACAACGTTCAATATGAGATCCGTCCTGATATAAAACTCTAGATCTTTGGAATAGAATGAAGAACGAAAAAGAAAAGAAGAGTCCCAGAACCATAGATATAGGATCATCATATGTTGGTTATAATTAATTTAATTAATTCACAAGAATTACCTTGGTGGAATTCATCCTTCGTGATGTCTCTGGTAATGATCCTGTGATCCATCATTGTGTCGTAGAATCCAAGTGTAGGATTCCTCTAGCGGTGATCCACATGTGTTCCACATATCTCCAGACATCGTCGAAGGTATGTCTGGTTGCTAGCGCGGAAGAACCTTAGCTTGCGATGTCCGCCTTCGATTGCCTTGGTCTCTCGGTCTTCAGAGCATTCTTGAAGGAAGGAGTTCGTCCGGCCTTGAAATAATTCTCCAGAATTGTTGCGTACAACGATTCTCTGTGGAAAAGTGTTGGGGTTGTGAGGATATTTATAATCAGGTTTGAGGTTATAGAGTTGTGACAATAAATAAACGCGTTACACGTTTTATTTATTTCATTAACTCTTATTGAAACCCCCATGTCGAATTATTAATTCCTTGACATGCCGACACAGTGATTATAATTAATATCATTTAACAAAACAATATTATATCCTCAAAATCCCGACTGGAAAAATGCACGATGTGTAATCATTAATACACAGCGTGTACTCGTTTTCCATAAAACTACATGGCGTGTATATTTAATATACACGACGTGTAATTTTATTTTCCATTTTTCTTTATCTCCTCCTCCACATTTATTAGACCTTGAGTAATGACTATTTATTTCTTAAATAAATGTAACTAAATTACTCGCTAATAAATATATTATTTCACCCACAATATATTCTCTTGAATAACTAGTTACGAAATAAATGCGATCAGACATCTTTAAATAATTATTAAACCACGGTCGGGAATAATATTTATTTAACTTGTTAAATTAATATTTAACTGAGATACATGGACACACTTAGTGTGTGACCCTCTAGGCCCCTTTCTCAGTGGCATTAGGTGGAGCCTGCCTAAAGTCCAAGGTTATCATCTAGAAACATGCCAAGGTACCCATAGAGAATGAAGTTAACGCCGCAATGATGTGTCACTTCATAATAATGTTTACTATGTAATATAATCCCTTTGTCACGATATTTTGAATCAAGTGGGTTGCATGCTAGTGCCATCAACCCATGTGCTCGATTATTCTTTCTTTGAATTTTTGAAATTAAAATCACCCCTTCCTTACCATGGCCATGGATTTATTTAGGCTATATCAATTCTATCAAAGGGCCTAAGATATCTACTTCTATTATGGAACAGAAGGTACAAATCCTTTCTCGCATTATCTATTAATGCGGTATTACTCGTAACGCACCCAACTTATCCTACCTCACTGTGAATAGTGTGTCGTCACAGTTTTCGTCAATACATATAAGTGCGCGAGTTGTAACAGACCTTAATAATAATCTTAAAGTCTAAGTACCAATACACACATCCATAGATAGGAACATCCAATGACACTATGAAATGTGGATTTCCTACTGGCGGGTCTCGTTCTCACAATATCTTCCTGGATATTACCAAGGGTGCACACCATGAGAAGGTGCCTCAAAGTTTTATGAGTCCTCACCCCTAATGGCCTGTATTATTTGTGTCCCTCAAATAATATCATCCAGTCATAGAACATATATTCAAGAATAGTGTTATGGCACTTCCGGGTTCTCATCATAGTAGGGATCTGCTATGACCCTTTAATGCAATAGTTGTCCTTAGGACATTATCACATGCATTGTCACACATAAGAACAATCAAGATGTGATAAGATTTTTATTAATGAATAAAGTAAAAAGTAGTTGGTTCTAGGACACCAACTCCAACATACTCCCACTTGGACTAGAGCCAACTGCTAACAACTTTTAACCCGCTAGCTCTCACATGATATTCATGCTTCTGCTGAGATATGCCTTTAGTCATGGGGTCCGCCATGTTCTCTTCCGTGGACACTCTACTCACTGCAACTTCACCCCTTTGATAGAAATCCCTCAAGAGGTGATACTTCCAGATAATTTTCTTTGTCCGTTGATGTGACCTTGGTTCTTTTGCAAGAGCCACTGCTACAGAATTATCACAATACATTGTAATGAGATATTTATTGGTAGGCACCACATCAAGCTTCTGGACAAAGTTCTGAATCTAGACGGCTTTCTTGGCTGCATCAAAAGCTGCTATATATTCGGACTCCACTGTAGAATTGGCGACAACTGGCTGCTTTGAACTCTTCCAGCTCATAGCTCCTCCATTGAGACAGAAAACATATCCAGATTGCGACTTTAGATCATTCTGATCTGTCTGAAAACCAGCATCAGCATACCCTCTGATGACAAGCTCCTTATCTCCTCCATACACTAGGAACATATCCTTAGTTCTTCTCAAATACTTAAGGATAGTCTTAACATCATTCCAATGCTTTTCTCCTGGATCTGCTTGATATCTTCCTACCATGCTCAGTGCATAGGCAACATCAAGCCTTGTACATAACATGGCATAAATGATGGATCCTATAGCCGAAGCGTATGGGATTTTACTCATTCTATCTTTCTCTTGTTGTGTCTGAGGACACATTTTCTTAGAAAGATGTAGGCCATGTGACACTGGAACCAATCCCCTCTTGGATTGTTCCATACTAAATCTCTTTAGTATCTGGTCAACATATGTACTCTGACTTAGTCCAAGCAGCTTTTTTGATCTATTACGAATGATATTGATCCCTATAATGTAGGCTACTTCACCCAAGTCCTTCATGGAGAAACACTTGTCCAACCAGTCCTTAACTGACTATAAGACTGGTACATTGTTTCCAATAAGCAATATGTCATCAACATATAATACTAGGATAACGATCGCATTCCCATTAAACCGTTTATAAACACATGGATCACATTCATTCTCAATGAACCCAAATTCATTTATAGCTCCATAAAATTTAATGTTCCATGACCTGGATGCTTTCTTTAATCCATAAATAGATTTCTGCAACTTGCAAACCCGTTTGGCTTCACCTGGTGTCACAAACCCTTCTGGTTGTGTCATATAAACATCTTCCTGAAGGTTCCTGTTAAGGAATGCTATTTTTACATCCATCTTCCAAAACTCATAGTCATGGTAAGCTACTATGGCAAGTATGATTCTTATGTATTTAAACATGGAAACTGACGAGAAGGTTTAATCATAGTCAATTCCTTGACGTTGTCTGAACCCTTTAACCACTAGCCTTGCTTTATAGGTGCTAACTTGAACTTCCATGTACATCTTTCTCTTGAATAACCATTTGCATCCAATAGGCTTTACATCAATTGGCTCATCGACTAGAACCCAGACTTGGTTCTGATACATGGAATCCATTTCAAAATTCATAGCTTCTAGCCATATTGCAGCTTCTGAGCTTTCTACGGCTTCCTTGTAGGAGAGAGGTTCATCATTTTCCAACAATAATGATTCACCATCCTCAGTGACTAGAAAATCAAATATCTCTAGTTCCCTTACCTCTCTTGAGCTTCTACGCAGTACTTGTGTTTTTGGAACCTCTTCCACGGGGACCTATGGAACTTGTTCCTATACCAACTCCTGTGTATCTTGAGCATCAACTTCATCGAAGTCAATCTTTCTCCCACTATCCTTCTTGAGGATGTGCTCCCTCTCAACAAATACAGCTTGTCTGGCGACAGTCACTTTCTTGTTTGAAGGGTTATATAGGTAATATCCTTTCGTTTCCTTGGGATATCCTATAAAGATACACCTTGTGCCACATAGTGCTAGTTTGTTGCATGAGTAAGCCTTAAAAAATGACCTGCATCCCCATACATGTGTGTGCGACAAAATGGGTTTCTTTCCATTCCATAGCTTGGAGGGAATTCCATTTTCCGCCTTAGTTGGTACTCGGTTTAATGTGTATGTTGCAGTTTTTAATGCATATCCCCAAAAGGATAATGGAAGATCTTCATGACTCATCATCGACCTCACCATGTCTAACAAGGTGAGGTTCCTCCTTTCACTAACACCGTTCCACTGTGGTGCATAAGGAGGAGTGAGCTGAGATAGAATCCCAGACTCCTGTAGAAGATCGATGAACTATTGGTTCAAATATTCTCCACCTCGATCCGATCGAAGTTTCTTTATCTTCTTACCAAGATGATTCTCTACTTCATTCTTGAATTCGTTAAATTTCTATAAGGCCTATGAATTATACCTCATTAAGTAGACATAGCCATATCTACTCAAATCATCAGTAAAAGTAATGAAGTAAGATTATCCACCTCTAGCTTTTACTGGAAATGGTCCACACACATCTGTGTCTACCAATCCTAGAAGCTTTGTGGCCCTTTCACCCTATCCACCAAAAGTTGGCTTGGTCATTTTTCCTTGTATACAAGCGTGACATCTATCAAGTGTTTTTAGCTTATTAGAGTCTAAATAGCCATCTTGGCAGAGCTTTGTCAAGTGCTTCTCATTCACATGACCGAGACGGTGATGCCACAACTGGGTGATGTATGAGTCATGTGAGTTTTTTTCGTTATCGATTGATAACACTTGGTTTTTCATAATTTAATACATACAAACCATTATTTAAATGTTCCATACCATAACATATGTTGTTCTTATAAAAGAGACAACCCTTATTTCCAAACATGAAAATAAATCCATCCATATCCAAACAAGATACAGAAATTATGTTCTTGGTAACACTAGGCACATAATAATAGTTATGTAAAACCAAAATCATCCCAATCGGTAGTGAGAGGTGGTAATCTCCAATAGCCAACGCAGCCAGACTTGCGCCATTGGAAACTCGAAGATCCACCTCTCCTCGGGCAATCTTTCTAAATCTACTTGGTTCCTACATTTGAATATAGATGTGATCCCCACAAGCTGTATCTATTACCCAATGTGTAGTAATAGAAAGATTAAACTTGATAACGAACACACCTTTAGCGTCCCCACGCTTCTGGGTGCAGTTCCTCTTCCAGTGGCCCTGCTTGCCACATGAAAAACACACCGTCTCCCATTCCTTGACCTGCCTCTGGATCTTCCCCTTCTTGGAGGGATGATGCTCAGGGGCTTCAGACCATTTATAAGTCTTTGGCCCCTTTGCCTTGTCTTTCCTTTTCTTGTTCACCATAAGGACTGCGGGTTTGTCATGCCCCATGTCCTTGTCTACTGGGTGAATCACGGTCAGAAGCTCTGATAGATTCTTCTCATTGCCACTCATGTTATAATTAACAATGAATCTAGAGAAGGTCTTGGGAAGTGATGATATGATGAGATCTACATGCAACTCATTCGGGAATTTAATCCCTAAGATGTCCAGGCGTTTAATGTAGCCAATAATCTTGACTACATGAGGCCCAGCGGGCGCAGACTCTCCAATATTAGTTGTAAACAAAGCATTGGAGATATCATACCTCTCCTCTCTCACCTTCTCTTGGTAGAGATCCTTAAGGTGAGACATCATGCTATACGCGTCCATGTTTTCATGTTGATTCAAGAGCTCATTGGACATGGATGATAGAATGAAACACTGGACATCTGTGGCATCATCCATGTGTTTCATATAGATAGATAATTCCTCATCACTACCCTTTTTCCTAGGTGCAACTGGAATAGGCTCCTCCAGCACATACAATTTCCTTTCATGGCGAAGGATGACACGTAAACACCTCTTCCACTCTTGGAAATTGGTGTCGGTGAGAAGGTTTTCCTTATCGAGTATGGTTCACAATGATATGTTTGAAGTCATTTTATTGTTGTTTCTACAAATTAAGATGAGCAGAGGTTTAGTATTTTACTACAAAACTGAGACAAATAAATAAATTAATACTTATTAGTCTCCCACTATTTTATTAAAATCCAATATCCCTCACCATTCACTTCAGAATATTATGTTGCCTAAATATTATAGTGGTAAGGATCCATATTGACCTTTGCATTACCCCAACTAGGGTTTGTCAAGAAACTTGAAGGGTTTTAGGTAGGAATTCCAAATTCCTACTGCATTAACTCATAGCTCCTTGATCTGCTGAGTGGACCCCCCAATCATGAAATCATTTTATTTTGGATTTCCTCAACCTTTTCCTCTTGGTCACACCAAGTCCTGCTGTGGCATTCAACCCTTGATGCAAATCAAGTCAAGTCAACCCAAAACCTTGATTTAGAATTCCCGGATAATTGAAGGCACCCCAACTAGGGTTTGTCAAGCACTTTGAACTATGGTTCTATTCTAAACAAGATTATGGAAGGATATACCGACTTAATATTTCTTTTGAGGGATTTTATCCTTATACATAAATTTCCATTTTATTATCTTTGATTACATACTTGTTAATATTAAGTGGGATTTACTTAAGTGATTAACCATGTCAAGATAATATTTAGGTATAAGCCGGTTTTATTTTAGTTCCATCTTGCATGATCGTTTAATTCATTAATTGTGTGATTGTGACAACACACCCATAATAAATAAACCATGCAACTGATAGAAATAAAATAAATGCTATGATCATGAGAATTTTCTATTGGTTATTTTATCTAAAAATTGATAAACTAACCCAAGACCTAGGGGAGAAACACCTTGAACCTTTTGGGTTCATGTTTACAGCTTTCCACCTGTCCACATTTGTATCTCCTTGGATTGGTTTCACCTTGGATCCTGACTTGAGCCGCCTTCACTAGCTTGTGAGCTCCATCTATTACATATGCATTTATCTCACACACAGGTGAGGGGTAAAAGGGGTTTTTACAAAAAATATTCCTTGGACGCGTAGGCCCTACATATTAATGAGTAGAAGGCTCACAGGACAAAAAATTTAATTTAAATAAATAAATTAAAGAAACCATTCACATACAAAGGTCTTGGTCTAGCTCATGATCATCCATGCATGCAACGATATTACGCATAAATAAAACTAGCATTCAATTCTTTAATCGTTCTTTCTTAAGATAAATCACGCTCGAATAAATTAATTATCTTTAATTAATCAATCCTTTTATCTTAAATCCTTTTCTAAATTTCCTTGATATTATCATCCATCATAATTTTAAAAAAATAAATTCATTTAAAATTATCTTTGTACGTAACTTGTACCTTGGAGGAAACCCGGTGAATTCCCATTTATTATGCAGATGTTAAATTAAACACATATATATAAAACACCCATCACGTGTTGTGCCTCAGCTTTATGCCTGCACCATGGTACACGTCTCAAGGGTTTGTAAAATATAATAATAAATTTTATTAAATCTGTGTAATTTGGGTGAGTACATGGCATATAGTTATGACTACACGACATTTACTTTTCTTCCCATCCATCTGAAGTACACGCCTGGGGGCATGACATGTTAATGTACTTCAGAAATTTTCAGAGTACATGGCGTGTACAGTGGGACACACGCCGTGTAGTTTCTGCATTACACGGTTTCTAGCCGGGCAAGCTGTGTATGGGGTACACGGTCCAACCCTAACCCAAAGGGACTACACACCGTGTTCTGTTGGACCACACGACGTGTAATCCAGAAACCATGTGCCACCTGTTCCTACTCAACACACGGTGTCATAAATGACTTTGATAGGATCAATACACGACCTGATTTGGCAGACCAGTCCAATGCATGAACCTAGACTACACGATGTGTACTTCCAAATACACGTCGTGTATTCTGTTGTTGTATGACCAGAAACGTTTGGATCCTCCGGATGAGATCCTCTATTTTATTTTAATAAAAAATTAAAAGAAAAGGTCATTTCTGTATGGTGAATGAGAAATGATAGAGGAGGAATAGATCTTGAGATTCAAATTTAAAGAATGATTAACTTGAATTGAAATAACTAAATTATTTAATGCGTAATTCACCAATGAAAAACTAAATAATTATAATCAACAATATGACCGCTCTGATACCACTTGTAGGTTCCGGGTGTAGCGGAAGCACGTTGGTGGGTTTTCCCAACTTTAATTTTAGCATTAAACAACATTCAATCCGAGATCCGTCACGATATAAAATGCCGGATCTTCGGAATAGAACGAAGAAAGAAAAAGAAAAGAAGAGTCCCGGAACCATAGAGATAGGATCATCATATGTTGGTTATAATTAATTTAATTAATTCACAAGAATTACCTTGGTGGAATTCTTCCTTCATCGATGTCTCCGGTCACGATCCTGTGATCCGTAGTTGCGTCGTAGAATCCAAGTGTAGGATTCTTATAGAGGTGATCCACACGTGTGCCACATATCTCCAGACATCGCCGAAGGTATGTCCAGGTGCTAGCGCGGAAGAACCTTCGCTTGCGATGTCCGCCTTCGATCGCCTTGGTCTCTCGGTCTTGAGAGCATTCTTGGAGGAAGGAGTTCTTTCGGCCTTGAAAGAATTATCCAGAATTGTTGTGCACAACAACTCTCTCTGGAAAAGTGTTGGGGTTGTGAGGATATTTATAATTAGGTTTGAGGTTATAGAGTTATGACAATAAATAAACGCATTACGCATTTTATTTATTTCATTAACTCTTATTGAAACCCCCATGTCAAATTATTAATTCCTTGACATGCGCACACGCTGATTATAATTAATATCATTTAATAAAACAATATTATATCCTCAAAATCCTGACTGGAAAACTGCACAGCGTGTAATCATTAATACACGTCTTGTACTCGTTTTCCATAAAACTACACGGCATATACTTTTATTTTCCATTTTTCTTTATCTCCTCCACATTTATTAGACCTTGAGTAATGACTATTTATTTATTAAATAAATGTAACTACATTACTCACTAATAAATATATTATTTCACCGACAATATATTCTCTCAAATAACTAGTGTCGAAATAAATCTGATCAGAAATCCTTAAATAATTATTATATCATAGTAGGGAATAATATTTATTTAACTTGTTAAATTAATATTTAACTGAGATACATGGACACACTTAGTGTGTGACCCTCTAGGCCCCTTTCTCAGTGGCATTAGGTGGAGCCTGCCTAAAGTCCAAGGTTAGCGTCTAACAACACACTAAGGCACCCATAGAGAAAGAAGTTAACACCACAATAACTTGTCACCTCCTATGAACTTTTACTTTGTAATATAATCCCTTTGTCATGATATCTCGATTCAAGCGGGTTGCATGCTAGTGCTATCAACCCATGTGCTCGATTATTCTTTCTTTGACTTTTTGAAATTGAACTCGCCCATTCCTTACCATGGACATGGATTTATTTAGGATATATCGATTCCATAAAAGGGCCTGAGATATCTACTTCTATTAAGGAACAGAAGGGAAAAATCCTTTCTCGCATTATCTATTAATGCGGTATTACTCATGACGCACCCAACGTATCCTACCTCACTACGAACAGTGTGTCATCATAGTTTTCGTCAATACATCTAAGTGTACGAGTTATAATACCCATTAATAATAATCTTAAAGTCTAAGGACCAATACACACGTCCGTAGATAGGAACATCCAATGAAACTATGAAATTTTGATTTCCTATCGGCGGGTATCATTCTCATAATATCCTCCTGGATATTACCAAGGGCACACAACATGAGAAGGTGACTCAAAGTTTTATGAGTCCTCACCCCTAATGACCTGTATTATTTGTGTCCCTCAAATAAAATCATCCGGCCGTAGAACATATATTCAAAAACAGTGTTATGGCACTTTCAGGTTCTCATCATAACAGGGATCCGCTATGACCCTTTAATGCAACAGTTGTCCTTGGGAAATTATCACATGCATTGTCACGCAGAAGAACAATCAATATGTGATAAGACTTTTATTAATGAATAAAGTACAAATTAGTTGGTTCTAGGCTACCAACTCCAACAATATATGTGTTAGATGGTAAGACTCACATGATTTAGTTGAATAATTCTTATGTCCCAGTGCCTGATAACACCATACTTTAGCATGAACTTTCACAACACCATCCCCACTATAATTCTATGATAATTCATGATGCTCAAAGGTCACATTCATCCACAGAAACACACTTCTCAATTCTCAGTGACACTGATGAAACTCATCTGAGAGGTCACACTCATTGGGCATTCCATATTGAAGTATTCACCAAAACTCATAAGATATCGATACATTGGTAGAGGATCATTCCTAAGGTCGATGGTTGATACCTAGCCATATATAAAATAACTCACTAGTATGGAGATCATGTGACCTATATGTAAAAATTGAGATAACTGATCTAACATAGTGAAGAAAGATTGAGGATCACACCTAAGGCCACTGATAGGGAAAAACAAATCTTTATATAAGTAAATCGAGTATGGGATCAATCATCCAATTTTTGGGATGGGATTCCACACTATAAAATCATATGAATGGACTGGGGGAACAAACCTATACTAATACTAAATTTAGAATGAGGGGTTTGATGGTTCCAATATCCCCTAGAAGGGGTAAACGATGTGTACAAGGGACACACAGTGTTTACCGTTGAGCTCATTCCTACTCGTGTCTATGCCTATATACTACGGCCCAAACCCATATAGTCTGGTCATACCTATATATACTAGACACGTCTTTTCCCATGTTTCTAGGGGTATATGCCAAGTCATTGGTTTAAGAGTCAGAAAACATGTGAACAAGTCACACAACATGTGATATTTTATCTCCACACATAAACCCTAAAAACCAATGAATGGATTATGTATGGTGTGTGTTCTTTCAAAATACGCACCATATGGATTGGGATTTCAAAACAAATCCCATATCTCTGATGCGTCTTTTCACAAATCACCACAACCTTTGATTCCATCATGACCCTCACCATAATGTTATAACATGAGTTGATGAAACCAACATCGTCATAGGTCACCAGATTCTGGAAACCCTTTGATAAAAAAATTCCCAATGTTACCATCCTAATGCACCCACATAATTCAGATCACAAAAACTCCATCACCCACACCATCATCAAATCTATCATCATTTTCATGCCTCCATAATGACTTAGATTGCAAACCCAAACCCATATAAATGATACATTATTACAAAGTGTGATTTCATAATGATCGGTTCCATGGTTTTTTCAAATCATCAGCCATTAGATATACTAATGATTAACATCTAATGAATGGAGAGAGAAAATCATGAAACACAAATTTGATAAATGCACATTATCCATTGTTTAGACTATACATCATTCTTTGGAAGATAAATCATTGAGTAGGGAGAATAAATCAAGAACTTTCAACAATTCCAAAATCTAGAAATTAAAATTAATAAAAAAATTATACTAAAATTAATTTTATAAAGGAATTAATTCATGTTCTCCATGGTGAAATCAATAAAGTGGATTAAACTAACAAAAACAAATTTTGTACCTTGAATTGAATCGTTTTTTGAGAGGAATGATTCTATTTTGATGTCATTGATGAGATATTATATGTTTTGTGTTGGATCCTCAATTATACACATTCATTTATAATTGAATAAACATGTCATGTTTCTACCAATGTTAGTTCTCTCAATCCTCTAAATATATCGGAGTTATATGGCTAGCCCTGTATATTTTCCATAATGAGGATTATATAGTAATACTATTAGGTTAAACAATCTATTAGATAATTAATTAATTAATTTATCTATTTATTTTATCTAATGCACTAATAGGGTATTTACTGTGCCAAAACACTAGATATCGAAAAAAATTAAACCCTTCCTAGGGTAAAACCCACATTTTAGATTTAATGGTTGTCTCAGTATTCCCAACTAAGGCACTATTCAGGATATTTTACATAATTTATGAAAAAATAATCATGTGTCATAATAAATTTAATGTTTATAATCTACCAAATATGAAGCTCCTTGGGTCCTATAATCCCATTTCAACTCTTCACCTAACTTTGATAATATTCATTAAAATATTATAATTTTTTATGTTGAAAAAATGAGTTGTTAAATTCTTCCCAGATTCATGACATTTTTCCAAAAAATAAAAATCATTCCCAATAAGATGATGGTACTCTACTCGAATATGGGTCTCCCCTCTCAGGTACTCTCTTAAAGATTCACATGTTGCTAATTGACACACACCAAGGAAAAAACTTTCCCACAAAGTATATTCTAAAACTGATTCTTGATTGTCACTATGTACACTGAGAGCTAGCTCCATCCTCAATGTCCATCTTACCCTATTTAATAACCTATGATGGGTTGTACATATATATCCTAAGATATGACACATGGAATACATCATTAACCCAGTATATCCATTGTAGTAAGGAAAAGTGGTATTCCACCTTGCCAAACCTATATAGTATTTGGAAAGGGTTAATGAATATCGAATATATCTTTCCACCTTAGACAAATGCTTGTAATACTCATCAAGGGGATACTATCAGGAACACATGGTATCCCTCATCAAACTCTAAATGCATATATAACCTGTCCATATAGTACTTATAATCGCTTTGGGTAATCATCGTCATCTCATAGATGATCTAAACCATCTCGATCATCTCTCACATCATCATTGGTTTCATAAGCATTGTATTCCCTAGTTTCATCCAATAGAGTGGTGAACTATAATGATTCCTATAAAAGTCCTTGAATGGTGCCATACTAATGGTGAAGTGGTAACTATTGTTATATAAGAACACTAGAATGGGTGGATATTCCTCCCAACTATGGAAAAATCCATCATAAAAGCCTGAAACATATTTTTCAGAGCCTGGGTGGGTCTCTCTATTTGGCCATATTTCTAGGGTTAGAATGCCATTCTCAACCAAAACAGAGTTCAAGAAACCTCATATAATCCTCTCCATAATCAAGACATTAATTGAGAATCATGGTAAGAAATGATCATCGAGTGAACTCATTGAAGTTGGAATATATCTTACATATATAAGAATCCTAAACACTCCATTGAAATCTACTCTCAGATGGATAGGAAGTGGGTCAATGTAGTGAGTTGGAATACAATCAACAAGATATCATCATGACCTCTATCTAATCACAAAACTTTTATCACAAAATCAATAGATAAACTATCCCACTTCAACTCTGGAACTATATGGGATTGATATAAACCCACAGGAACATGGTGCTCAACTCTCACCCAATTGAAAGTGAGGAATCGAGATATAAACTCAAAAATATACATTTTTATCCTTAGCCACAAAAAATTTCACTAAAAATCACGGAACATTTTTTCCACCATTGGATGTACCAATGAGAGGGTGAGGTGTATGGAGCTCCCTTAGTAACTCCTCTCATAGTGTTACTTGTACCACCATCAATCGTCATAAAAAGATGAAATGCTACCCCACCATCATAAAATCCATCAAGAATATGTCCTACATATATCTAGTCACACAAGACCTCAGAATCAATATCCCCATGCTATGATTCCCTGACACACTGAATAAGTAAAGGGGTGAAAACCATCGACTATAGGTATGTTGAACTATCCTCATCCACTAGTAAAAATTTCTATGAGGCTAAAGTCATTGAATCCTCACTCAAAAACTAGTAATAGGATTTCCTACTGAGAGAATATAACACCACTTTCCCCTTCTTGAGAGTTTAGAATATATCAAAGTCATAATAATGAAGGAACTCCAACCACCATCTGTACCTTAGGTTAAGATCTTTCTATGAAAAGATATACCTAAGAATATTATTTTTAGAATAAATGATGAATCACTCTATCATAAGATTGAATATCTAATAATTTTGGGGAAACACCATTGCTACTAGTTCTAAGTCATGGATAGCATAGTTCTACTCATATGGTATTATCTTTCGGGGCCCATAAGAAATCACAACCTAAATATGAATAAAGAAGCATCGATTCCTCCACCAGAGGACTCAAAAAACACCACTTTCTCAACACCCTATTTTGGAAGTCTCAAGACCTTGGAGCTCATCAACATATACCACAGCTCCTAAAAAACATACAAAAACTTCTCCATCCACATGAAATGTTGTTTCTTTCATGTCAATGAAGTATGATATGTCATGATCTGAGAGAAATATGGCATGAATCACTGATAATAGCATGTAAACTCAAGGGTTTATTTTATTATTATTGTATTGTTATTGTATAATTATTTTATTATTTTACTATTTTATTTTTACAGATTTATTAGTTTATTTTTATTAGTTTATATTTTTATTATTTTATTTTATATAATAATTTTTGAAATCTAGTAAATAATCTATTTATTATTTATTATTATGCACAAGCACATGCACATGAACATGCCCATGCATATGTGTAAGTCATATATAGAAATTCTATATTGGGTGAGATTTGAACCCGTTACCTCCTGTTTATTCTCCAAACTCTTTAAAACTCCAACATGCTCTTCATATGGTGAATAAATATTATTTAATGTTCTTATATATATTGATGTATAAAGAATAAACAAATAAGAAATAAATAAGTAAATTAATAATAGACAAATAAATCATAAATAAATATTAAAATAATAATGAAAAATAAATAAATAATAAATAAGGTTTTGATGATAAATTAATAATAAAATAATAGTAAATTAACAATAAATTAATAATAAATTAAAAATAAATTAATAATTAATGAATAAAAATTAACTAAATAATAACAAAATAAATAATAAATAAATAAATTATATATAAATAAAAATATATAGATACAATATATAAATAGTAATACATAAATATTAATATAATAATACAATAATGAAAAATATATAAATAACTGATAAATAAATAATATTAAAAAATAAATAATATTTAATAAATTAATAATTAATAAATAAATAAATAAATAATAAATGAATAAATTATAAATGAAGAAATAATAAATAATAAATAATAATCAATAAACAATAATTAAATAAATATTTAATTAATTAATAGTTAATAAATATTAATTGATAATTAAATAATGAATAATGAATAAAAATCACTAAAAAATAATAAATAAATAGACAATAAATAAATCATAAATAAATAATAAATGAATAATAAATGAACAATAAATAAATAATTACTAAAAAATTAATAATAAATAAATATTAAATAGTTATTTAACAGTAATTTAATAATAAAAATAAATCAATAGTAAATATATAATAAATTAATAAATAATAAATAATAACAAATAAATTATAAATTATAAATTATAAATTATAAATTATAAATCATATATCATATATCATAAATCATATATCATAAATCATAAATAATAAAGAGAAAATAATAAAATAAAATAAAGATAGAAATATCTATAAATATATATACATATAACAAAATTTACATAAATATATATAAACATGCATAAATGTTAAAAAAGTGGGGTATCCTTAAAACACATAAAATGTTAAGATTCTCTCAAATCCCAAAAAACTTTGAAATGGCCATTAAATATGATCTAAGAGTATATTTTACGTCTACAACTTGTAAAATCAGAGATCATGAAATGATCCATGATCTGATTTGTAGTATAGGCCGAATAAACACATGGGTTAGAAGTTATAGCCGTTTGAATTTTAAGAAATCATGGTTGGCCACTAAAAACTCTATTTTAGAGGCCTTGTGGGATTTTATGGGGGTGAGAAAATGTGAACTAATATTTATGAGCTCATCACTATCCCATTATAGCATATATCATTCCAAAGGCTTCGATTTGATATGCGATAGAGCCCAAATAGAGACCCAGATCAAAACTCATGGTCGTTCGAAGATCAGGTTCAATTTTTGACTTTTATGAAATTTTAACATATTTTTTACATTGATTATAACACTATTAAAATTTAATGTGGGTTTATATAATTTCATAAGAATCAATTTTACTAGTTGTGGAGCTGAAATGGACTCCCGGATCAGAATTTATGGTGGTTTGATGTCAAACTTTTCTTTTCATATTTTTGTAATTTTTTTACATTTCAATTTATTATTCACCAATAAATATAAATATTTATTAATTAACATATTTAAATTAATTAAAATTATAAATAATAAACTATATATGTGAGTAAATAATTAATAATTAATAATTAATTACAAATCATAAATAAATATTTTTTACTAAAAAAATTCATTAATTTAACGGTGGTTTTCAAAATCCATGAAGATTTCCCAACAGTTTTCTAAAAAATCACCACAAAAAAATTATTTATTTTAAAATTAAATAAATAAATTTAAAAACATTAAAAACATTTACCTATGGATTTATCAACTTCCACTAAAAACCCGCTACTAAATTGCTTTTGATAAAACATTTAGATGTGGTTTTTGAATTCACCACGAAATGCAATTTTGTAGTAGTGAAGGGTGTAGAAGATGGTGGAGAGGTGAGGGAATATATATGAATGGATTCAGTTCCACCACTACAGTCCCTACATCATATAAAAATGGAGGAATCAAATTTAAAAAAACCATTATGTTGTTTCCACCTCTTTCCACCACAGTGAAGAAGTTTTTTTTCTCTTCCATAAATAATTTGAACATATGGGATAACACTTTAAGCTGGTTCACATGATATTTGAAGGCCCTAGTCACAGAATGCATCATTAAATTCTTCTCAAGAAATTTAAAATGAGTGTTTAGATCATACTGGGTAAAAATTATGTAAAGTTAGTATTTTATTACCATAGTGATAATTTTTCTCTCACTTCAAGCTTCATTCAAACACTTACCAATTTGTATATATTCTCACAATGTTTCCTAATCTACCGAAGGCCCTCATAATGATATGAAGTGATATCACTAAAAATGGAATGAAAATCCTCCATAATTGTCTTAATTACTTCCATATCATCTTAAAATATTCTATTCTAAATATCAAATTCTTGAATCTTCAAGATCATCTCAGGATGAATGTGAAAGATAACTAACTCAAAGATATGCCTTGTATCTATGTAACTATGTTGGGTGACTGTAAACGATTAAGATCTAAAAACATCACTGGAATAAAAAATCATTCTTACTATAATAGATTCTAAATAATTATTAGTACCATAGTATAAAGTAATAGAAGGAGAAACATGAAGAGGTAAAGGAATCCTCACAGGAATAGGTAAGGCAGACTCTATATACTCTGATCTATAAGCTGAAGCATCATAAGTAAAAAATAGGAAACTATACATCTTCATAAATTCCCTCAATATGAGATACCATATGATCTATTCCAACAACTAAGATTATATTTCCACTATGCTCTAGTGGGCTGCTATGTTCATCATCACTTTCATCACCCTCACCATCAAATTGGGGTAAGAGTTGAAAAATATCTTATAACCAAGATATGGCTCCAACTTGGATGGTGCATCATCCTGATTAGTGACAGAAGGTTCATCTATATTAATATATCTTTTATTGTAAGAACATGGGGATTTATCCCCCTCAACATATGTTCTGGGATCACCTCTAACAGAAGCAACATCAATAGAAGTCAGAATAAAACAAGGTCTATCCACATATATAGACCTAACCGAAATAGAAACTACTAGACGTGGATGTGATTTTTCCTTCACTAAAACAACATAATCATCATCATCATCATAAACTTCTATGGTTTTAGGTCCATCACCATTCCCATCTTCAAAACCATTATAACCATATAAAACATTAACTATTCCTTTTAAGGGATCAGAAGAACTCCTAACCTATTATTATATTCATACTTTAGTCTCCTCATTTTCACCTTTAAATAATAAATTCTCTATTTTTGGAAGAGAAATAAAAGGGATATAATCTCTCTAGAAAATATATATAATCTTGACCACATCAGGGCCACTCCCTACTTCAATTGAAACAAATAGTTCTTATTCAACCTTATATACTTTTTCTTCTTCCACTTCTCATAATAATAAAAAAATACCTCATTTGGCTCTAATCCTGGGTCAACTAAATCCTTAAGTAAAGTAGGGAACTCCAAAGGATTGAAATCCTCATATATCATTTAATTTTTCATAACCCATTTCCTCATCCACAGAATCCAGTTAACCTTCATTCTTTATGAGGTAAAATAGATCAAAAAAAATCACCACAGTTTACGTCTAAATCTTCATTATCATCTACTAATCCCTTAGCTTACAACATAGTTGAGATCATATTAGGATAGATCAAATAGTTTGATCTAGATTGGGTCTTTCTCATATCCATTATATGTACCATTAAATATTCACGTAGGTTAATTTTATCCCTTGTTTTCACAAGGAATAAAATAAAATCATCTTGGTACCTCATCGAGCTACATTTCCATTTCTTGAGATATAGCACATGCTAGATAAAATTTAACAAGATTTGAAACTCACCATCAATCTACGTAGTAGTAGGTCTTCATATTGTAATATTTCTATTTAATGTCAAAAGAGAATTATCATAAGAAAAAATTTCACCTTCACTTGGAATAAAAACTTTATGATCATATAAAATACCCGAGCGAGGTATATTGATATATTTAACCCATTATTTTGAATAAATCTATCCTATTTTCAATCAACATTACTCCTAATCACATGTTTATTCTCCTAAAATCTATACTTAATATACTGATAGATTAAGAGAATCAACCTAGGAATGAATGGTATACCATTCCTCAAGAACCATTATATCCATACTAGGTCCTAAATCACCTTCAACACTAAATACTTACAAAAAATCTACCATTATAAATCTATCTCTTTCCCTACAACAACTACTCAAGTCACAAACTGAGGATTATTCAATTCAACAAATACATCATGGTTAGATTCTCCTCGAGATCTCTTTGTAAGACATGATCCTTTATGAGATGAAACCCAGGGGCACTTCACTCTCACCATTTCATAGAATTGAAATATGAAGGATGCGCATGAGGAATGTTTATGTTTGGGGGAGAAGTAAATTCAAATATTTTTAGGGGTAGGCACAATCGAGAGTGTTCCCAAATCATATTTATAGATTGATTTTATCATTTAGGGATTTGAAATTTAAAATATAATAAAATATACTTATATAAATTTAATAAAAATGTATACATTGAAAATAATACCATTTAGAAGATAAAAATAGACACATGATTGGTAGATTACCAATGGTGGATATTCCAATAGTGGATCTTCTAATGGTGGATAACCCAATGGTTGATACCCAATGGTGGATCGCCAATGGTGGATCAGCAATGGTGGATCACCAATGGTGGATCACCAAATGTTGGATCACCCAATAATAGATCACCCAATTATTTATCACCTAGTGGTGTATCACCAATGGTGGATCTTCCAATATAGGATAAACCAATGGTGGATGACCAATAATGGATCATTAATGGTAGATCACCAATGGTGGATCACCAACAGTGGATCTTCTAGTTCCTATGAATTCAATATTTATATCACATTTTTTGAAATAATCTTACAAATTGTTGTCTTACATCAATATTTTTCCCTAAAATGATATTCATAAATATTAGAAATATATATCACACTTTTTTGTCACAATTTATGGGGAAATGTCTAAATTGATATCCATATTATAGTAAAGTGTGTTTTTCCCGCAACATTTTTGTACATAAACTTCCTTAATCTTCATATTCAGCCTCAGTAGTATACTATGCAAAAAAAATGATTCTTTTTATTACACCATGAAAATATTAACTTTCTTAGAAGGTGAAATGTTCCAAAGGTTCATTTTTTATCTAAAATACATCCACTAAAATCCGCATATAAATAAATCACTAAATAAAATGTTTATCCTCTGGGAAAGAACAATCCTAAAATGGTTTATACTTGAGATATTTGAAAATTATTTTAACATAAATTAAATTTCATTCTTTAATATTTTATTGAAAATGATGACACAAACATCCACTAAACATATTATTTGGTCAAATAGATGTTAATTATAACAAAATTACAATCATAACACTATAATTTGTTTGATCTATTATCTTTCTATTCCATTAATATCCACCTAACATGTGGTATTCATGATATTATCACTATTTTTTATGTTATTGAAACAAAAAAAAATTAGAAGGTCATTAGAGTACTTAATTTGATTTAAAATAATTCCATCCTTATTTTGAAGAATTCGAAAACCAATAAATAATTTAGGTTCCACCATTAAACACATTTCAAATTCACTTTGAATCATTTTTGAAAAATTGGTACACAAATAATATTTAGAATATCCAAAAAATAGTATCAACATAAATTTGAACCCCTAAAAAAATTTTGAAATTATTTTTGTAAATAAGGAAGGATAAACGATGCCTTTTGAAAATACTTTAGAAATTAAATAATTGATGAACATATTATACCAATATCTAGTAGCTTTTTTTAAACCATATAAATAATTTTTAAATTTAGAAACAAGATTTCAAAAAATGAGGATTTTAAAATCTAGGGGGTTGTTCAACAAAAACATTCTCAACAATATAACCATTTTATAATGCACTCTTAGAATCCATTTGATATAGTTTGAAAACCAAATGTGGTTTATAGGAAAGTTGTATTCTAATAGCTTCATTTCTAGCCACTTATGTAAATGTTTCTTCATATTTAATACCACTTATTGACTATATTCTTCTATAAGTAATCTAAAAATATTTCTAACTATTTTTTTGACTCATAAAATTTTTCTCTAAATAACCAATTAGTTCCAATGTTTAGAGAGTATTTTGGTCAATCTTCTAGTTCCCAAACTCTATTTATCTTTAGATTATTAATTTCTTCTTACATTTATGCTACCCAATATTCATCATTATTTGAATCAATGATGTTATTAGGTTCCATCTATGACATGAAATCTTGATGTTCAGCCTTATTTCTAAGATAATATCTAGTTTTTGTTCCTCTATATAGGTATCCAGCTACAACATATAGAGGATCGTATCTATGAGTCGTAAAAATTTTAGTAAAGAAGGGATATATATCTCATTACCCTCTACATGATTAGGTTTAAGCTATTCCTCAGAACTGGATGATTTTTCTATTTGTTTTACAAAAATTTTATAAGATTTAACATTTATATTAAGATTTTACATTTCATAATCATGGGTTTTTAATGATATCTCTGGTTCATCTAGATTTGTTTCATAAAATTTGACATGAATAGATTATCTCACAATCCTTGTTCTATTATTAAACACCATATATAATTTACTAGATTTTGAATATCTAAGGAAAATTTATTTATCACCATTGGAAGAAATTTTTTCAATATTGTCATTTATATTAAGAATAAAAACATTTCAACCAAAAAATCTAAAGTAATTAACCTTATATTTTCTACCATTTCACAATTCATGGTTATTTTTCTTTAAAATGTTCCTTATAAAAACTATATTGATTATGGAACATGTTATATTCACATATTCTTCCCAAAAAATAAAAATGTATTCCCTACTCATAGATCATGGTTACGGAAATTTCTTGAAGGGTTCTATTTATTCTTTAAACTAAACCATTCTATTGTGGGGTCCTAGGAGCAAAAAAGTTACAATTATATCCATCTTGTGAGAAAAAAATTCAAAATATTGATTTTAAAAATCATGGACATGATCAATTTTTATGGTTTTAATTCAATGTACAATATAATTTTTTAGAGATTTAGAAAACTTGGAAAAATAGGATCAATATTAAATTTTGTGATCTAGAATGAATACTAAAGTATATCAAGAAAATCAATCAAGTATAACATAAACATAGTTAATCCATTATAATAAATAAACTACAGAAGGCCAAAACAAGTAAATGTGAACCAACTCCAGGGGTTGAGAATTTTAAACTTCTTTCTTTTATTTTAAATTGAATGTTTTTGTTTCCCTTTTTGACATTGGTTATAAATTTTATCATTTAGGAATTTTGGTTTAACTAGATCCTTGACTAACAGTTTCTTTATTAGATTTCTAAGTGAAGGAATATTATAATGTCTTAGTATCCTATTACAAATCCAATAATCTTTTTGAAAGGCACTTATAAATGATATATTTTGTTAAAATAATGAATCTAAATTAATAGCATAAACATTTTGATTTCTTAAAGCAGTAAAAACTAATGTATTTTTAGGATAAAAATATTTTGATGAATTATTTTAAAATTTAACATAAAAACTTTTATCACATACATATGATATGAAAAAAATATTTACACACACCTATCACTGGGTGTGGTCAAAAGAATTTTTCCCCTAGTGTAGTATTGTGGTTGACCAGGGTCATCTCACTTGAAAAGCCATTTAGTTTGGTTCACTCACTTAATCTATTTCACCTAAGCTTTCAATTTATTTTTTATTAGTTTAATAAAACAATTACAATATTCTTGGGTATTTTATTATATTTCTAATGACCTGAAAAATGATAATTTAATCTCACATAGTAACTAAACAGAATGAGTTAAGAAGAAAGAACATTGCTTTAGGGTTTAGGTTTAATGATTATTCTCCATCATGTGTTTGATTTCAGTTTGATAATACATGAATGAGATCTTAGGTTTGGTCTATAATTATTTATATAGAAATTGTGTAACAACATTGAATTCCTAATCAATCTTAATTTCACCTCATCCTTTAATCAAGGTTGATGACACTCATTGCCCTAGGAGGTGTCATCTTCGAGGACCCTGCTCAATCATCCATTTATTAGATTAAATCCTATAATATGAAGAGTTAACCAATGGATATAATGAAAATGATTTAAATAAAAGAGTATAAATAAATTTTGTTTCATGTAATTGGTGGTAAGTCATCTAGTCAGAGACATTCACCTCACCATTCATGCTACTCAATTTTATCACAAACATAAAATTAAACATTAAGAAAATTTCATGAACACCATGACCTCCACCCGTTCCAAGCCTCAGGGTCAGCCTATCATTTTAGAGAGTAAGAGAACACAATGTTTGAAGTGGGAATAATAGAAAAATAAGAGAGATAAAATAAAAGAAATAATGGTTGATGAATAAAATAAAATAGAAGAATGGGGGATGAGGAGAAATAGAGCTAAAATAAAGTAAAATAATAAAATAAATAATATATTTAATTTATAAATAATATTAAAATAATAATAATAATATTATTATTATTATTAAGAAAATAATTTTAAGTAAATAAGACTAAGAGAAAGATGAAAAATAAGTTTTTATAATAATAATTTTGTATCAATAATAATAAAAATTATAATAATAATAATTTTAGTTTTAATTTTAATTATTTTCATTTGTATAATTAAAGAAGAAGAATGAAAAGAAGATGAAGAATATGGTTGAATAATGTTAAGAATGTGTGAATTTATTAGAAATCATAATTATAATTGAAAACTAAAACAAAAATAAAGAAAAAATGAATAAGAAGAAATAGGGGAGGAAGAAGATGGTAAAACACAGCTCCTTAGTGGAGATATCATCTTCAGTGGTCAGCTGATTGTATGAGATGATTTGGAATGGATGGGTTCACCTTCTTTTATAGGTGGGGGGAAATTTTTGGATTTAGAATTATTCCATCGAAAGTTTTCATGTGGTTGAACACATTAATGAAGAATAAGAGAATGTAGTCTTATAGAAAGTTGTTACATAATATTTTATGTGTTTTTCCTACATGTTTAAACTCTATCCTCCTTGGGTAAAAGATCTTATCACCAAATTACTTTGGTATTTCATTCTGTATAAATTCTTCCTGAATCATACTTCAATGTTGAGTGTCCAATGGCCTAATTAACGAGTTAATAACTCACTAAAATTTAATGAATAAATGATTCAATGAACGCTATTTTACATCTGTTTAGAATATCCTCATTTGGAGGCGTATAAAATGATATAGGACTCATTTTCATAGGTGGGGTCCACTCTGTTCTCTCTGATGATTTTAAACATTTATAGATTTTTTCTTGAATTTAGATGTTTTAATTAGTACAAGTTTCATAAGGGAAAATTATAGACCAAAGATTAAGGATTCCTAAAAAAAGGAATTACATCAATTGGATTGATAATTTAAATGTTATGATCAAAATACATATGATATTAAAATCTATAAAAATTTCAGAATAAATTTATTTTCATATTTTAGCCCATTTTCATTCTATAATTAAAATTACCAATTATTTTAATAAAACATTATAATAAATGGTTATTATCATTGAAAATAAACCAAAAATGATTTAAATTTGAATAAAAAATTGCATATTATTTTGGTCTGTCAAATACCCACATACTGAAATCATGATTTTCCTCAAGTATAAAATCACAACAAGAAGTTAATGAGGGCGCCAATGTTTATCAATATTATTATTTCAAATTAATAAAATCAAATGATTATCAATTTTAAGTCAAATTCTCATAATTCACATAAATATCAATTCAGTTTCCCATTTTTCAAAGAAACAATAACTTCATGTATTTTACTTTTCCCCATGGAAAAATGATGGAATTTATCCTTTAATTTATTCAGGCTCCTCAACTCATTGTTATTAAATATGCCAAATCAATATTTACATCATCTGAATATTTTCACTCAAATATCATGATTAATTTAAATATATTTGTGCTAATATCATGAGAACATTATCCTTATTTATAGGCCTATAAAAGAACTAGCTTATCTACTTTATAAAGGAAAATGACAAATAAAATAATGAGGGATTTAAATTAAGGTTCAAATTTTTTTGAGGATTAAGGTTGGTAGGAATTTATGTTTTAAAAATAAATCTCATGGAAGATTCAAACTCTTAAACCATAAAACATGATATTTAAAGTAAAAACATTAGATGACATTATCCTCATCAAATTGTAATAAATCCTAAATTTCTCAAAACTCAAAGTAAATACCATGATTATTTTAAGCATAATGAATGATTTAAGTCCTCTCTTGAATATTTTTTTTTAATTTTTATACCCAATTTTCCTTTTTCAAATAACCTTTGCATTTTTTCTTATTTTGGAATGTTATTCGTTATAATAAACCTCACATACACCACATAAACATGTATGATAAAAATCATAGGTCTAAAAATGTTTATTTTTTATTTTCCCAAGTAAGAAACTATTTTTTACATTTTTTGGTTCTTTTTGTCATTTTATATATTTTTTAATTACATTGGGACTAGTAATAATGTATCATGAATGAATGAAAAACCTTAATTCATTACCACACTAAGCACCCCCGCACTTTTTCTTTACAATGTAAATCATCACTTCCACCAATATTCTCTTCACCCCCACACTTAAACATTAAAATATTAGTAAAATACCAAGAGTAGGGTAGGAATGGATAAAAATGGATTGAAACCTGGATCATCCCTATAAAGGTCATTCTTGGTCCCTATAGGCTAAATAAGGATTCATGTAATGGTGGTATTTTAAGGATGTGTGGTTTATCAAAATATTCATCAATAATTTAATTTTTTTTCACTATTACATCTTTTAAAAGTTCAAATACAAGTTCTAGAATGTGGCATGTCCCAAGATCACTCAAGAAATATGATAAAGACAATTAGGAAGTAATTGGTCTATAAATCCTCTCACTAATGGGAAACATGATATCGTATAATCATTAAAGAGATTATTAATAAAAAAAATAAAATTCACATGAATTTTAGAAATTTCAAATCATGAAAATAGTGTTAATAAATTTCATTTACATGAATCAATTAATTTCCTTAAATCACGTGTCCTTCTTTTAATATCCATGATTCACAGTAAAAATTTAAATCTCTATTTTAATCATTCAATATTTTTAACATTGAAATATAAAACATGGAATCATAGTAGTGTTAGGAAAATCATGTCTCAAGACTAATCATCAATACATAATTCAAGAATGGGCATGAAATTTTTACTTTAGAGCTCAAAACATGATTTGGAAAAAATGTAAATAGTTTATATGATAAAGCACTAATAGTAAAGTCCATTTCTTATCAATATTGTTCCTTACCCTTCACTGTTCAAGGATTACTTCTGTCATTATAATCCCATAAAAAATAATTACACAATTAAGCACAAGGATCGTGTTATTAAATCTCAAATAGAATAGGAGGGAGTGGGATGCATTCTCAACTACTTCTAAGAAAAGAAATTGAAATATAAATTCCTAGAATGAAATTAAAAGGGATAATTCTTTGAATAATCTCCCAAGTGGGACCTGAATTTTTAAAACCTCCAGAGGGTAGTACCAGCGGTTATTCAAAACCATATTGTTGATAATGCTTATTTGATTTGAAATACCACCTGTGGATTTTCCCATATTTTTCTTTATCCTTGTTCTTTAGGAATGATCCATATATAGATTAAACCATATCCCCCACCCCTCAAAAATTAGTTATAACTTTAATGGAAGGGGTATGATGATGTATGAATCATCCTCCTTCTTGTTTGCTACTTGTGAAACCTCCTCCTTCTCTTCCAACCCAATCTTCATAGGGGTTTCATGTATTGAATGATCAAAGGGTGAATATTCAGGTAAATATAATTGAATAATTTTTTTTGATTTTTAATACGTAATTTCTCCATTTAGAATGATCATCCTCTTTATTGATTTTTTAAGGCTTGTCAACTTGGACCTCTTCATGACAGGGCTCCCCAAATGTGTTTTCATCAAAACCAGGGAGCTCCATGTGTTTCTCAACAGGTTCACATCCAGGATCATCTTGTTGATCCAAGGCATAGAAAATATTTTCTGATTCTATATAATCAAAATAATAAGGAGTTATTCACAATTAATATTCAATAAAACCAGAGGAGATGGAGTAAAAGAAAGGGTCAGCTCCATGAGTTTATTCAACATCGATCTATGCCTCAAAGGTAAGTGCCTCTTGGAGTAAACTCTAAGTAGATTGAAGAAGGTAGTTAGGCACCTTAATCTCTTATTCAAATTACATCACTACTATAACATCATCCTCAAGATGGTCCTCAACCTATTTGATGTACTCATTAGAACCGTGGAACTTTGGTGGCACTTGCTTCTTGGTCTTCAGTATTTTATAATCAAGTTTCAATTTATCAACCATTTCTATCAGTTCTTGAAATGAAATTCCAGTGTATTGACCATTTATCATCTATTTATCCTAGTTAGTGAGTTCATAGAGATTTTTTAGGAGGTCCACCTCTTCATCATTTTGAATCACTGGTTCTTGCACCTAAAATTTATTTTCTATTCCATAAATTGAAAAATATTTCTCATAAAAACATCATGGAAGATTTTAATTTAATTTTATTTTTATTTTTATAAAAAGTAATGGAAACTATCTAAGATGTAAAAATTTATAATTTAAATGAATAACCGACTGGCTCCCCAAAAATGGCACTAGTTTTGACACATGCCGGTCACAAGGCATGGGTAAAATCAATTATATTTGTCCTAGTGCAGCATAGTGGCTGAATAGAGTCATCTCACCTGAAGAGCCTTTATGTAAAAACCTGGAATTTTTGTGGATTTTTTTAAATACATGAGAATTTTACGAGTCTGCGAAAACTGACGGCGCGTGATTTTGAGGCCCGGTGTGCCCGAAATCAATTTTTGAAGTTTTGTTCGGGTACGTTCAGTAAACGTACGAGCAGGTTTTTATAACTTTTGAACCAGTGCTTGGAATTGAAATATGAGGGCACCGTTGAACTCACTGCACCGATACTCACTTAAGAAGACTTTCACCTCGACGATAGATAGTCGAGAATAAATGTTACTTTTTGGGTTTTAATGAATAAATTAAATATAAATAAAGTTGTGGCCTTATTTTTATTTGATGGTTAAAACCTCCACTTGGAAGTTGGAGGTGGGACTGCCACACCCTAACCTCCCATGAGAGGTTATGATGGTGGGGCCCACCCAAACCTAACCTCCTCTTCAATTTTGATATGGTGGGGAACACCTGAGTTTGAAACCTATTGAACTCCCCGTTAGGTGGGGAGAAACCTCTTGAACTCCCCACTTAATGGTGCCACCACCTATCCACCTTAATAGAGCCAACTACCATATCATTTAATTGTGCCAAACCCTTGAATTAATTAAGGGGAGCCTATATAATTAATTTAATTCTCCATTTGAATGTTGTGCCAACATCTAAAATAATAGGCAATCTATTTTTTTTTTCTTGGCATTTCTCTTTTGGTGGGAGCTTTTGAGAGGAGAGCTTGGGAGAATTGGAGTTCTCCAATGAAGAACCCCATCTCCCGAAGAAGAACGAAGAACGAAGAACACTGACCTTCTTCGACTTCTTTCTCGAAGCTTTAGCTGTCATGAGACGTCTTTGATGATCGACTTCCATGACTCCTTCAACGAATGATGAATGACAATAAAATGTAGGAGTTTGTTTTCTTTTAAGTGCAATATTCTTCCTTTCTTTCGAAATAAAGAACGATAATATGTTTTTTTTTTCGGGTGAGTTGTTGTGCTTCGTTCTTAAGAACCGATTACTATCACTCTAAAAGTAGAGGGTGCGGGCCAAGCTAACATGGCCCGACGCCCTCCGCTGATATTGTTTATGATGAACTTTGGCATGGTAATGAAGCAATGAGGCGACGAAGGAGGCGACAACAAAGGTCGCGCTACCCGCGGCCTCCGCAAACCGCGCTGCCCCTACGGCGCTCCGGTGCTCCAGGCCGAACCGCGGCCCTCTGGCTAAGCCACCCAGGCCTCCCCGCTGGCCTGCCTAGGACACCGCCCGGCCTACCCGCGGTCTGCCTAGCCCACCACCTGGCCTACCCGCGGCCTGCCCGGTTGCCCCGCCGGCCTGCCCAGGCCGCCTCTCGGCCTACTCGGCGACCCCACTGGCCTGCCCAGGCCACCGCCCACCTACCCTTCCACCCCTCCGGCCTTCCCAGGGCACCCCTCGGCCTTCCCAGCTGCTCCTCCGACCTACCCGGGCCGCACCCCGGCTCCCGGCCGAACTGGTCGAGCTGCACCGGCCTCCCGAGCCGACCCACGGCGTCCCTCGCAGCGTCATTGGCCGAATCAGCTCAGCCTTCCGGGATGAGCCGCCCAAGCCGCACCCCTCTCGGTGCTGGCCAAACCAGCCCTGGCCTCTGGTCCGAGCCGCCTACACGGCAACCTCCGGGCCGAACCACCCTCGTAGTCCGCTGGGTCTAGCCCAGTGGACCGGGCCGAACCTAAAGGGCTGACCCACCCAACGGGCCGGGTCAGACCCAACGAGTCGGACCGGGTCGACCCAGACTGGGTCGGCCTAGACCGGGTTGGGCCAGGATGGTCCGACCGGGTCGGACCAGACCCGAGCCCACTACCAACCCTTTACTTTCCTTTGGCCATATCTTTGGCACCGGATGACCGTTTGACGAACTTTCAGCGGTGCTGGTATTCTTGGAACACGACGGTCCCTTTGAGTATACCCCACTGGAGTTCGGGGTATATTTGAGATTCAGTCAGGTTGGGTCGTACAAGAATCAAACCGGGCCCCTGGGACTAAAAGGCTAATAACTCACAGACAGGGCATCCGATTGACGCGCTGTCTATTGCGTTGAGACCCTGATGATGTGGTGGACCATTGGGATACTTCTTCGAGGGACTTCGTGGAAGTTGATGTATCGACACTTAGCATGAGGAGAAGAACTTCCTGGAATCGATCATGCTCTAATGGAAACCCTGCGGCTAGCTACCACTCCGACTACTGTTCCCGGATCCTGTGTGGGCCTGACAGTTCTAACTGCTGGTCCTGGATCATGTGTGGGTCCAAAAACAATGACTACTATTCCTGAATCCTGTATGGATCTGACAGTTCTAAATGCTGGTCTTGGATCCTGTGTGTATCTGACAGCACTGACTACTGTTCCTGGATCTTGTGTGGGTCCGACAGTTCTAACTCCTGGTCCTGGATCCTGTGTGGGTCCAAAAACACTGACTACTATTCCTAGATCCTGTGTGGGTCTGATAGTTCTAACTGCTGGTCCTGGATCCTGTGTGGGTCTGACAAGACTGACTTCTGTTCCTGGATCATATGTGGGTCTGACAGTTCTAACTACTGGTCATGGATCCTGTGTGGGTCCGATAGCACCGACTTCTGTTCCTGGATCCTGTGTGGGTCCGAAAGTTCTAACTTATGGTACTAGATCCTATGTGGGTACGTCACCTTAGATGATTTAGTGACTACATCTGATCATCTCTATCTCTCTACAAAAGTTGTATACCTGTGTGAGCTGAGTCCGCGACTTCTGTGTTTTCATCATGATTGAGATGGGTTACTTGATAACTTAGGTATATGTATGGGCATATACCTATGTAATGGATATCCGTTGAATTCATACTCTGTGTTTATCCTTTGGTGGATTTTGAGAGACCTTGGTGGTCTCATGGTTCCTACTGAGTATCGTTATACTCACCCCTGCACGGGCTACACCCGCACCACGTTGTGTTGGATGTAGATGACGGAAAAAACTGACAGAGGCCGAGAGCACCAGGACTGAACGATACCCAGAGATGGACCTTATGACGAGTCGGTACACAGAGGAGACTGATGGACGTAGATTGTTGAGGAGGCTATCTGTACCTACCCTTCAGGTATGATCCGTGGTGGATGATCTAAGAGATGGTTTACACCTTTCAGCTGTTTTTTCTTTTCAATTATACTTGTACTTTTCAGTTGGGCTTGTATTTCCTACCCCTTTATCTTTCAACACTCTTTTTGTATATAGTTTTTCTTAGTGTTTTACTTCCAGCTCGTACTCTATTGTGTTTGTTTACGGTTATTAAGGAAATGCCTTCCCAGTTTAGGGATTTATGCCTTTGGTTCTAGTCGCCATCCCCTGGCCTTCGGAAGGCGGGCTTGGGGTAGTCATGGCACAGGCCCTAGGGGATGGGTCATGACAAATTGGTATCAGAGGAGTCAGTTCTACTGCAGAACATAGGACTCTGATCTTTCTTTTCTATGAAGAAATAGTGTTAGGGGTACTGAGTGTGGTTTTTAGTTCTGGGAGTCCAGTGTTGGTATTATGGCCGATGTTTCCATACACCAGGACCATGACTACTAATCTCCAACTCAGTGCACTAAAACACTGATTGCGTGTGTGTTTTTAAAAGTTTTCTCTAAGTCAGCTCAACCAGGTCAGCTCACCAGGTATAATCTTTAACCGTGACACACTTGTATCTTTTAAGGATGGCCCCATGCAGACAGCCATCCAGGGTTCTGAGAGATGTACGAGATGACAGCCCACCGAGCGACGAGGCCTCGGTGCAGGGACCCATCATAGTAGAGGCACTAGCAGTACCACTTCTCGTTGGGCCACCGATGTGACCAGCCCCAGCAGCAAACAATTCACACATCTTGAGCGCGTTGCATGACTTCCAGTGCTAGAGGATGCCCAGGATCAGGGGAGAGATGGACCCGCATGCAGTTGAGGATTAGCTGGAGGCTGTAGTGAGAGTATTCAGACAGATAGGGACACCAGCAGAATTCATGGTGATTCTTGCTTCCAACCTTCTACAGGAAGCAACAAGTAGATGGTGGAGCCTGATGCGCCAGGTGCATGACAAGGCGGCACTACTCTGGGCAGACTTTGAGAGCCTGTTTCAGGTGGAGTTTGTCCCAGATACCCTATGTGAAGTACAGATACAAAAGCTACGTCATTTGCATCAGGGCAACATGACAGTGGCATAGTACTCAGTGAGGTTAACCGACCTCTTGCGCTACTCAACGGATATGGTGTGGGACCCTTTATTCAGGGCACGAACCTTTGAGTAGGGACTTAAGTGAGAGATCAGGGCTTCGATGATCTCCCTCAACATCCTGACATAGGCGAGGGTGTTGGAGTGATCCCTCTTAGTAGAGAATTTCCTTACTGAGCAGTCACTAGTAGCAAGACCCATCACTAGTCGACATGCAGCAGAGTCTTCTACAGCTAGCAGTAGACAAATTTCACAGATGTCCAAGTGGAATAGGCCATCCGGTGGATGACCTCAGGATACAGGTTCAGTTGTGTGGGGCACACGATATAGAGCCATTCATTCCAGGATCGGGCAATGTTACTCTTGCGACGGGCAGGGTCACATGGATCGTGACTGTCCGACCCGCCATACTGAAAATCAGCAGACAGTTGAAGGACTGCCCAGGCAGAGGCATAGATTCAATCGAGGCAGACCATAGGGAGCAGGCGGACGTGGAAGAGGAGCTGGCTATGCAGATGGTGGTGGACGAAAATTCTAGGTGTGACCACCACCACTATCAGGAGGTCCACCCTGACCACATGGAGTAGGTGGATAAGCAATAGCTCAGCTTTAGGTAGCTGAACCATATGACCATGGCGTACCAGAGATGATTCGAGGTACGATCTGTGTCTACTCCACCATAGATGCAGTTCTTATAGACACAAGTTCCAGTCACTCTTTTGTTGCCACTTCCCTCATTCGGAGCTCAGATATTCCAACGGAGCTGTTGGATCGATCCTTATGGATAGAGACTCCTATGGGAGCATACTCGATGATTACGCACTGGTGCCGGCAGTGTGAGATTACTCTAGGAGGCGAGAACATCGGCTGGGATCTCCTAGTATCAGCGTCGAGGCCTTACGACGTCATCTTGGGTATGGACTGGTTATCTACAGTCCATGCTTTGATCAATTGTATTAGGTGAAAAGTGTGGTGTGTCTGAATATATGGGACCAAGTTCACCTTCCCTGATGAGAAGGGAGACTTTTCAGTGCAGGAAGAACTTACTCAGAGGAGGGTATAGCTGATCACTCATCATTTGGCTTGCCTTACCCTCAGAGCAGTAGATGTGGAGAGTCCGAGCTATCATGTAGTGGTGGACCAGTACACAGATGTTTTTCCTGATGATGTCCCAGGTCTACCTCCTCACAGAGAGGTGGAATTTTACATTGACCATTACCCTGGGATGACACCGATATCTACACCATCATATCTGATGGATCCCGCTGAGATTCATGAGCTACGGGTATAGCTAGAGGACTTTCAGGGGAAAGGATTTATCCAGCCCAGTGATTCTCCCTGGGCAGCCCCAATTTTGTTCGCCAAGAAGGTGGATGGGAGCTTGAGGCTCTGTGTCAACTACCGTCTCCTAAAACAGGTAACCATGAAGAACAAGTACCCACTCCAAAGGATTTAAGACCTCTTTGATCATCTAAAGAGAGATCAATGGTTCTCAAAAATAGACCTCAGATCAAGCTATCACCACCAGCTTAGAGTTCGGAGATGAGGATGTGTAGAAGATGACCTTCAGATGTCGGTACAACCACTACGAGTTATTGGTTATGCCATTCGTCATAACCAATGCTCTAGTAGTGTTCATGGGACTCATGAACAGGATCTTCCAGCCTTACCTCAATCGCTTTTTCATAGTCTTTATCGACGACATTCTGATATACTCGACTACGGAGGAGGAGCATGCCTACCACTTGCGGGTAGTACTAGACACACTCCGAGAGCACCAAATTTATGGTAAGCACTCAAAGTGCCAGTTATAGATATGAGAGGTTCACTTTTTTGGACACATCATCTCAGAGGATGGATTTACAGTTAATCCAATGACGATTGAGGCGGTACTTTCTTGGGATCCACCCAGGAGTGTGACAAAGGTTCAGAGTTTCTTGGGTTTGGCTTGATACTACCGGAGGTTCATTCCAGACTTCTCCAGAGTTGCAGCACCACTAAAAAAATTGATGAAGAAGGGGAAACCCTTCATGTGTTTGGAGAGATTCCAGAATAACTTTTAGGAGATGAGGCAGAAGTTGACTACTGACCCTATCTTGAGGCTTCCAGAGAAAGTTTTAGGGTACGTAGTCTACTGTGACGCATCAAGGACCGGACTCGGGTGTGTCCTGATGCAGGAGAGAGCACTGATCACTTATGTTTCTCGGTAGATGATACAACACGAGCAGAACTATTCTACCCATGACCTGGAGTTAGCAGTAGTGGTCTTCACCTTGAAGATATGGCGACACTATCTGATGGGCAAACTTTTTACCGTGTACTTTGATCACAAGAGTCTCAGGTATATCTTCTCTCAGATGGAACTAAACCTGAGACAATAGTGATGACTTGAGTTCCTCCAATACTATTACTTAGATATAGTCTATACTCTTTAAAAGGGGAACATTTTAGCAGATGCACTTAGTAAGAGATCTGGTATACATCTGCTAGGCGATGAGACAGAGCAACTAACTGCTTTATAGATATCTTTTGTGGATAGAGATGGAGAAACTTTCCTTCAGTTTCTTACAGTCAGTCCCCCACTTATTCAGCAAGTTAGGGAGGTACAACATGGGGATGCTGATTGCGAGACATGACGTGCTCAAATATCCACATGGCAGTCACCTGATGGATTTTCTGAAGGTGGGGATCATGTCATTTTCTTCAAAGGACGTACCTTGGTACTAGTGGCACTTTAGGAGGAAGTGTTAAGGGAGTTCCACACTTCTCATATAGCGGTACATCCAGGAGTGGTGAAGATATATCAGGACCTTAGACGACAACACTGGTGGCCAGGTATGAAGAAGGCAGTTGCAGAGTTTGTTTCTCGGTGCCTCACTTGTCAGCAAGTGAAGGCGGAGCATCATGTACCAGTAGCCTTGGTATAGTATTTAGAGGTCCTAGAGTGGAAGTGGGATGGGATATACATAGATTTTGTGACAGGGATTCCACATACATCCAAGGGACATGATTCAATATGGGTGATCATTGACTGACTCACCATGTCGGCCCACTTCCTACCGATCAGAGAGAAGGGTTTAGTAGAGAGCTTGGGACGCCTTTATGTGAAGAAGATTGTGTTTTTACATGGTATAACCTCGAATATTTTCTCTGATCATGATGCAAAATTTACTTCCTGACTATGGAATGGGTTGCAGGAAGCTTTTGGGACACAACTTCATTTGAGCACCACCTTCCATCTTTAGATGGATGACCAGACTGAGCAGACTATTTAGACTCTCGAGGACATGCTCCACGCTTGTGTCCTCGACTTCGGTCGCAGCTGGGAGGATCACCTACCCTTTGTGGAGTTTGCCTACAACAACATCTATCACTCCACCATAGGGATGACACCTTTCGAGGCGTTATACGGACGACCTTGTAGATCACCTTTGTGTTGGGATGACCCTGGGGAGTCAGCACTAGTGGGACCAGAGATGGTATGAGCTCCCACAGAGAAGTTGAAGATCATCCAAGAGCAGATGAAGACTGCAAAGAGTAGACTAAAGTCATATGCTGACAGAAGATGGAGACTTCTGGAGTTCGAGGATGGCGACCACGTCTTTCTACAGGTCTCACCTCGATGAGGTCTACGGAGATTTGGCTGAGGTGGAAAGTTATCTCTAAGATTCATCGGACCTTTCTAGGTCCTCAGCATAGTTGGCAGGGTGTCATAACGCTTAGATCTTCCCCCTCAGTTGCACCGGGTGCATGACGTCTTCCACGTATCTCAGATGAGGTGATACGTGCACGACCCTTCTCACATCATCAACCATGGATATCTAGACGTCAACGATGGGGTGACTATTATGGAGGTTCCAGTGGAGATTGAGGATCTACAAGAGTGGGTCCTACGTGGATAGTCAATACCTTTGGTGCACATTCACTGGCAGCATGAGAACCTCCAGGAGAACACATGGGAGTGTGAGGCTCAGATTTGTGCTCAGTACCCCAATTTATTCCCTTAGTTTGAGTTGTAGCTTATGGGGATGTAGATCCCTGAGATGGGGAGAATGTAAAGACTTTGAATCTCTATGGATTTTTTTTAAATACATGGGAATTTTACGAATCTGTGAAAACTGACAGAACATGATTCCTAGGCCTGGTGTGCTCGGAATCAATTTCTGATGTTTTATTCGGGTACGTTCAGTAAACGTATGTGTGGGTTTTTTATAACTTTTGAACTGGTGCATGGAATTGAAATCCTATGGCACTGTTGAACTCGCAGTGCTGATACTCGCTTAAGAAGACCTTCACCTCGACGGCAGATGGTCGAGAATAAAAGTTAGTTTTTGGGTTTTAATGAATAAATTAAATAAAAATAAAGTTGTGGCTTTATTTTTATTTGATGGTTAAAACCTGCACTTGGAAGCTGTAGGTGAGACCACCACACCCTAACCTCTCATGAGAGGTTATGGTGGTGGAACCCTCCCAAACCTAACCTCCTCTTCAAGTTTGATATAATGGGGACCACCCGAGTTTGAAACCTCTTGAACTCCCCATTAGGTGGGGAGAAACCTCTTGAACTCCCCACTTAATGGTGCCACCACCTCTCCACCTTAATAGAGACAACCACCCTAACATTTAATTTTTCCAAACGCTTGAATTAATTAAAGGGAGCATATATAATTAATTTAATTCTCCATTTGAATTTTGTTCCAACATTTAAAATAATAGGCAATCTATTATTTTTTTTGCTTGGAATTTCCCTTTTAGTGGGAGCGTTTGAGGGGAGATCTTGGGAGAATTATATTTCTCCAATGAAGAATCCCATCTCCTGACGAAGAATGAAGAACAAAGAATGCTGGCCTTATTTGACTTATTTCTTGAAACTTCAACTGTCGCGAGATGTCTTCGATGACCGACTTCCGCGACTCCATCAACAAACGATGAACGACAATCAAATGTAGGGGTTTGCTTTATTTTAAGTGCCATGTTCTTCCTTTATTTCGAAATGAAGAACGAGAATATGTTTTCTTTTGTGGGTGTGTTGTTCTGCTTCATTCTTAAGAACTGATTGCTATCACCCTAAACGCGGAGGGTGCGGGCAAGCTAACATGGCCCGACTCCCTCCATCAATCTTGTTTATGATGAAATTCGGCATGACGATGAAGCAATGAGGTGACGAAGGTGGTGACAACAAATACCACGCTACCTATGGCCTTCGTAAACCACGCCACCCCTGTGGTGCTCCGGTGCTTAAGGCCGAACCACGGCCCTCCGACCGAGCCACCCCGACCGCCCCACCGGCCTGCCCGGCCGCCCCGCTGGCCTGCCTAGGCCACCCTGTTGGCCTGCCTAGGCCACCCCCTACCTACCCGACTGCCTCCTTGCCTGCTCGACCGCTTCGTCGGCCTACCCGGGCTACACCCCGGCTCCCGCTCGAACCGGTCGAGCCGCGCCGGCCACCCGAGCCGGCCTGCGGCGTCCCTCGCGGTGTCGCAGGTCAAACCAGCTCGGCCTTCTGAGCTGAGCCTCCCGAGCCGCACACCCCGTGGTGCTGGATGAACTGGCCCCGGCCTCCGGGTGGAGCAGCCTACGTGGCAGCCTCCGAGCCGAACCGGCCTCGCAGTCCACTGGGTCGGGCCCAACAGACCAGGCCGAACCTAACGGGCTGACCTTCCAACGGGCCGGGTTAGAACCAATGAGTCTGACCGGGTTGACCCAGACTGGGTCAGCCCAGACGGGGTCAGACCAGGTTAGTCCGACCGGGTCAGACCAGACCTGGTCCCACTACCAACCCTTTACATTCCTTTGGCCATATCTTTGGCACCGGACGACCGTTTGATGAACCATTAGCGGCACTGGTATTCTTGGAACGTGATGGTCCCTTTGAGTATACCTCACTAGAGTTTGGGGTATATTTGACATTCAGTCAGGTTGGGTCGTACACGTATTCAACCAGGCCCCCAGGACTAAAAGTCTAATAACTCACAGACCGGGGGTCCGATCGGCGCACCGTCTGTTGCGTTAAGACCCCGATGATGTGGAAAACCATTGGGATACTTCTTAGAGGTAATTAATGAAAGTTGATGTATCGAAACTTATCTTGAGGAGAGGACCCTCCTGAAATCAAGCATGCTCTAGTGGAATCCCTACGGCTGGCAGCCCCTCCAACTACTGTTCTTGGATCCTGTGTGGGTCCGATAGTTCTAACTGCTGGTCCTGGATCCTGTGTGAGTCTGATAGCACTGACTACTGTTCCTTGATCCTGTGTGGGTCCGACAGTTCTAACTGTTGGTCCTAGATCTTGTGTGGGTCTGACAGCACTGACTACTATTCCTGGATCATGTGTGGGTCCAACAGTTCTAGCTGTTGGTCCTAGATCTTGTGTGGGTCCGACAACACTAACTATTGTTCCTGGATCCTGTGTGGGTCCGACATCACTAACTTCTGTTCCTAGATCCTATGTGGGTCTAACAGTTCTAACTACTGGTCCTAGATCCTGTGTGGGTCCGATAGTTCTAACTGCTGGTCTTAGATCCTGTGTGGGTTCGACAGCTTAGATGATTTAGTGACTACATCTGATCATATCTATCTCTCTACAAAAGTTGTATACCTGTGTGAGCTGAGTCTGTGACTTCTGTGTTTTCCTCATGACTAAGATAGGTTACTTGATAACTTAGGTATATACAGGGGATATACCTAAGTAATGGTTATCCATTGAATTCATACTCTGTGTTTATCCTTGGTGGATTTTGAAAGACCTTGGTGGTCTCGGGGTCCCTACCGAGTATCATTATAATATCCCCTAAATGGGCTATTCTCGCACCTCTTTGTGTTAGATGCAGATGACAGGCAACAGTGACAGAGGCTGAGAGCACTAGGACTGAACTGTACCTAGAGGTGGACCTTACGACGAGTCGGTACATAGAGGAGACTGAAAAATGTAGAGTGCTGTGAAGGCTATCTATAACTACCCTTAAGGTAGGATTTTTGGTGGATGATCCAGGAGCTTCTTTTCAACTTTCATCTATTTTTTCTTTTCAATTGTACTTGTACATTTCAGTTGAACTTGTATTTCCACCCCCTTTACCTTTCAGCACTATTTTTGTATACAGTTTTTCTTAGTTTTTTACTTACAACTCATACTCTATTGTGTTTGTTTACAATTATTAAGGCAATACCTTCCCAGTTCAGGGACTTATGCCTTTGGTGCTAGTCGCCAACCCTGGCCCTACGGAAGCCGAACTTGGGGTAGTCATGACACGGGCCCCAGGGGATGGGTCGTGACACTTTATGTTTGGTTCACCCACTGAATCTATTTCACCTAAGCTATCTCTTTTTATTGTTTTGATTAATTTAAGAAAAAAATTAAAATATTTTTGGTTTTTTTTATTACTTTTCTAATTACATGGAAAATGATAATTTAAACTAACATGAAAACTAGAAAGAATTAGTTAAAAAGAAAGCACTTGGTTTTGGGGTTCATTTTTGGGTTCAATAATTATTCTCATTTATGTGTTTGATTTCATTTTGATAATCGAAGCATTAAATATCATGTTTATACTACCGTTATTTATTTATAAATTTTAGGATATCATTGAATACCTAAGAACTCTTAATTCCACCCAATCCTTTAATTAAGGTTGATGACACTCCTTAGTCTAGGAGGTTTCATCTTCCAGGACTCAGCACAATCGATGTTTCTTCATCTATTGATTAGAAAAAATCCTATCATATAAATATTTATCCAATATAGATAAAGAGAAATGATTTATATAAAAGAATAAAAATAAATTTTGTTGCATGTTATTAGTGGGAAGACATCTAATCAGATACATTCACCTCACAATGCTTGCTACACAATTTTATCAAAAGCATAAATTTAATCTTTAAGGAAAATTCAAGAACACCATGACCTCCCCTTAGGCCAAACCTTGGAGGAATCCTCTCATTTATAAGAGTAAGAGATCACAATAGTGGAATTGAGAAAATGAGAAGTATAAGAGAGATAAAATAAAAAGACTGGTGATTGAATAAAATAAAAATGGAAGGGTCGGGAATGAAAAGAGAGAGAGATAAATAAAATAAAATAAAATAAGAAAATAAATAAAAAATATAAATTATAAATAGTTTTAAAATAATAATAATAATTATTATTATTATTAATAAAAAAAATTTAATTGAAGAAGAAGATGAGAAAAAATAAAATATGTTTTTAAAATAATAATCTTATATTATTAATAATAATAATTGTAATAACAATAATTTTTATAATAATAATAGTAATATTAATAATAATTATTATTAATTTTATTAATTTTATTTTTTAATAAAAAGAATGAAAAAAGGATAAAATGGTGGAACAAATTTAAGAATGCCTGGATTTAGTAGAAATTTAAATTACAATTGAAAACAAAAAAAAATGAAGATGAAGAAATGGGGTAGGAAGAAGATGGTTCTACGTGACTCCTTAGTGGAGATATCCTCCTCAGGGGTCGAATGATGGTATGAGATGATTTGGAAAGGATGGGCCCAACTTCTTTTATAGGTCGGGGGTGAGTTTTGGTTGCATATTTTTTCCTCCAAAGGTTTTCACCTGTTTGACTCCATTAATGACCGAATAAGCGAATGTAGTGTTATAGAAAGTTGTTCCAAAATATATTATGTGTTTTCCATAAAAATATTAGCTCTATCCTACAATTTTAGAAGAAGTTATCCCCAAATTACACTAGTATCTTATTCTGGCCGAATACTTCCTAAATAATCCTTCAATATTGAGCGTCAAATGGACCACTTCTTTAGTGAATATGTAACGTCCCAGTTCTGGAAGCCACCCAGAGGCTCCCTGTACCCGGTTGGTCACATGGCCTCAAGGAATTTTCCCCAAATGCTATAGGCTGCCGACTAGTAGCGAGGGCCTTGGGTCTGATAGTGGGGAAACTATGCCCTCATTGGGAGAGTAACACATCAGAAGTAAACAGATGATAATAGTGGAATCAGTAATAATATCATACAAAAGGAAACAGTGGAAGACTGGAAATAATAAAATAGAGCACACATATATATATATGAATGATGAAGGATACATATGTCTAGGAAAACATCCAAACAAGTCACAATGCTAGAATACAGTATTGAACCAAAGTACAAAAGAAAAACAAGTAAACAAATCCTCAGCATCACATGCCTCAGCTTGGTCCCATGCTCTCCATCTCCACAGCTCAGGTACCTGAAGTGGAAGGGTGCTTGCCCTTATCTATAACTAGAACAATATAATATATTTGGTCCCAAAATCATGACACAAATAAGGTGAGAGACTAAATCCAAGTAGGCAACCACCCAAAGATCTGTTCTTAACAGTCAGTGAATATATATGGCAGACAATAAATAAAAGAAGTAGTAAATAAGGAAGTACACAACAGTAAACATTCCTACAGTTTCAATGCATTCAAATTCATATATCAAGTAAGCAGCTAATCAATACAGGTAACCCTCTGGGAGCACTCACATCCTAACCCCTCTGTTTCAACCAAACAAAACAAGCAACCCTCTGGGAAGTACACATAGTCTAACCCCTCTGGTTTAGCTTAAGCATAGACTCTCTGAGGAAGAACTCATCGTCAATACCCCCTATAGTATCATATTAGTAAGTAAAAGGTTCTCTGAGGAAGCACTTATGTCTAATTCCCCCTGTGGCCCACGTTGAAGAACTAAAAACACTCCGAGGAAGCACTTACGTCAATTCCCCCTATGGTCTCACATCGTAACAGTAAAAGTAGACCCTCTGGAGAAGCCCTTACATCTATTCTCCATATAGTCTACTACATCAGGTTAACACATCCTTGTGTAAGTCAAAAGAGCATAGAAATTCATAGGGGCTAAACCTCAAGAACTACTTGACTAACAATCTACAGCATAACAACATGTCAAAATACAATAACTCCATCCTACTATACTAGGCATGGAAACAAAGCAGTAGCCTAACAGGAAAACTAAACCAAAAGGAATAAAAAATACAACATGGAAAAACACCTCCATATCTTGGAAAAAAACCATATTCACAAACAATTAACCTCTAATCAAGCATACAAGCATAATAGGTAATTAACAGGGCTAAAACAGTAAACACGCAATACCTCATTCAAGGGTATTGGGAAAATTTGCACATATAACTGAAAGAATACATATGGAAAGGCACAAGCCACCTACCTCAGTGTCAATAGATCGATACACATGAGCCTCGAGACTTGAATCACCCAAGAACACCATAGATCTATAAAAAATCCTAAAACGTTAAACCAAATATAACTCTTGAAAGAGGAGGAATCAGGAAAAGAATCTCCAGAAGAAGGAAGAGATTATCGATGCAGTTCCAACAAAATCAATGATGATCAAATTAGAGAACAAATGCTTGATCGAGGGCCTAGGGAAGAAACACGGTCATATGGGCACTCTCGACCGAAGAAGGAAAAGAAGTAGGGTGATCGGCATGACATACCGTACAAAGCCTCATAAGGTGCTATCTGAACAATTGATTGAAAACTATTATTATAGGAAAACTCCACAAGAGGTATGCGCTTCTCCCAATAACCTCCAAAATCAAGGATGCATGCTGGAGCATGTCCTCAAGCACCTGAATTGTACGCTCAGACTGGCCATCTGTCTAGGGATGGTATGTTGTACTCAAAAGTAAATGTGTACCCAAAGCCCTCTATAGTCCCTATCAGACCCAAGAAGTAAAACATGCATCCCTATCTGAAACAATGGAGTTCAGAACCCCATGTAGATTTACAATCACTCGGATGTACAACCTTCCCACCTCATCAACACTAAAGGTCTACTTGATCGGCAAGAAGGGAGTAAACTTTATGAGTTTGTCAATGAAAACCCAAACCACATCATTCCCTCTAGGTGACCTCGGTAAACCTATCATGAAATCCATTGTGACATCATTCCACTTCCACTCGGGAATGAGTAACTATTGCAAAATCCATGATGGTCGCTGATGCTCCGCCTTCACCTACTGACAGGTGGAACACCTCATGATGAAACCAACAACATCTCTCTTCATACTTGGCCACCAATACTGATGGTGTAGATCACGATACATCTTGGTGACACCATGATGAACTGTCCAAATTGAGTAATGAAAGTCTCACATTATCTCCCCACGTATGTCTGCTGACACCCATATGCGTCCATGAAAACACAATATATCATCCTCGCCTATGGTCCATAAAGGAATAGGGTCCTCTCCTGACACACTCTCTCGTAGAACTAGGCCTTTTGAAACTAATAGATTCCTCATACACACTCGATCAAGAATAGTAGAGGTAACAACTACAGAAGAAAGAAACATCTGCACTTGTCTATCGTACACCTCTAAATTCATCTTAGAGAATAGATCCATAAGCTGCCACTAACTACTGGCCTCTTGAACTACCTATATCTGAGTCCTCCTACTCAGCGCATCAGCCACTGCGTTGAATTTCCCAGGCGTGTACATAAGCTCAAAGTCAAATGAATGAAGGTAGTCAACCCACCTTTGATGTCTCAAATTCAGGTCACGCTGAGTGAAGATGTACTTGAGACATTTTGGTCTGTGAAAACCATAAAATACTCTCCCAGAAGATAATGTCTCCAACATCGTAAATCATGAATGACTGCTGCCAACTTGATATCGTGTGTCAGGTAATTTCTCTCACGTGGCCTCAACTGCTGAGACCCATATGCAACGACTCATTCCCATGCATAAGCACTGATCCCAGCCCGATACCTGAAGCATCACAGTAAACTTTATAGCTCTTTACTAACTATAGAAATAATAGTACCGGTGCTGAAGTCAGTATACCTTTAATATCTTGAAAGGCTGACTCACAAGAATCTGAAAATAAGATCTTTTCACCCTTCTTAGTCAGGCCCATCAGTGGCACTGCTAAGTGAGAAAAATCCTGTATGAAATGTCTGTAGTATCCAACCATCCATAGAAAACCTCGCACCTCAAAGAGGTTCTTTAGCTGCTCCTAGGAAACTACTACTCTCACTTTCTCTAGGTCTACTGATACTCCTGTCTCTAAGATAAGATGACCCAAGAATTGAATCTGGTCCATCCAAATGTGGCATTTTGAGAGATTATCATATAACCTATGCTCTCTCAGTGTACTCAGAAAGATCTCAAGATGGGTAGCATGGTCGTGTCAAGTGTGAGAGTACACCAAGATATCATACAATAAGACTACCATGAAAGAATCCAGGTAAGGATAGAACACTCAGTTCATTAGTGCCATAATGACGGCAGGCACGTTCATGAGACTGAACGACATAACCACATACTCGTATAGACCATAACTGCTCCAGAAGGCTGTAAGAGGTATATAAGATTTTATAACGTGCAACTGATGGTAACCGGATCTCAAGTCAATCATTGAGAACACTCGGGCTCCTCGAATATGATAAAAGAGATCTTCAATACTCAGCAAGGGATATTGGTTCTTGACTATCAACTGGTTGAGATTTCTATAGTCCACACAAAGTCAAAGGGTATGGTCCGCCTTCTTCGCAAACATGACATGCGAAACCCAAGGAGAAGTACTGGGTTGGATGAAACCCTTTTCCTGCAACTCCTCCAACTGCCTCTTGAGCTCCTGTAACTATGGTGTATCTATCCTATAAGGAGGAATGGACACCGGTGCCTCTCCTGGCATGAGCTCAAAAAAAAGTCTACCTCTCTCTCAGAAGCCAAACCTGAAAAGTCCTTTGGAAATAAATCCCTGAAACGATCCACCACTATAGGAAGGTCCATCTGTGAAGTCCCTTGGTCGTCCAGATATAGACTAGCAATATGGGCTATAACTGATCCCAATCCATGATGCTCGGGTCCCGCTCTACTTTCCTGGACATCCCATTTACCCTTGTGAAGAAACGATCCGCCCTCTAGTGATGTGGAACTCACCCTACGATTATAGTAGTTGAAAAAATCCTGGAAGGAAACTAACCAGTCCATTTTGAGAATGAAATTATAGCTTATCATCTCCAATACATAGAGGTCCCATAAGAAGTGACACCCACCAACCTCAAGAGGAAACTCCTTGTTCTGACGTACACTAGCTGTTCTAGTCCCCAACAGAGTGTCTAATGTCAAGATATCAGAAGAAGAGAAGATACATAGCCCAAGGCTCTCCACTACAACAAAAAATATAAAGCTATGGGAAGCCCCTATATCAAAAAGAGCAGAAGTTAAAAATGAGACAACTAGAATAATACCTCGAACTATAGAGGGTTCGGGATCTTGTTCTTGGTAGGTCTACTCCACTACAAAAGTCTAGCCTGTAACGCGGCCCTATGACCCTGTGTTTCCACCCTAAGATGATCCACCCTATTGTCACTGAAATCCTGGCGACTGGATACCAGAGCTACGACCTCTTCCTCAGCCTGAATGACTGGAATAACTCCAATTCCCTAACTGATGAGAAACCGGTGGTGCTACTCCTGAACAAGGAGTCATAGAAGAACCCCTATCACCAAGTGCTGGTGAGAAGAACTGACAGAAGCACTGAAGATGACCCATCTTTCCGCATGATCGGCACTCCATTGTGTCTCTCAGGCAATGCAGCCTCGTATTCCCGCTCTTCCCGCACTCGTATCACACCACCTGGCTACCAGAATATGTCTATCGCCTCCTTGGATCTCTGCGAGAAGACTCCCTACGATGCTTCCTATTGTAAGAAGGAGAAATAACAACTATGGATGTCAAACCACCCTGATTCACCACTCCAGAATCCCTCAGATTGCGCTATGTGATCATCACCTGGTTGACTATAGAAGTGATGGAAGTCTACCTAAAGTTGTTCACCTGCGATCGGATGTCATACTTGAGACCATCCTCAAACTTTCTTTCCAAGAATAACTCATCACCTCCTAAAATGGGTGTGAAGCACTGTAGCTCTATGAAAAGAGAGGAATACTCCATAACAAAAAGATTACCTTGCTCTAGAATCATGAACTCTCAGGCTCGATCAGCCCTCAAAGTCTCTAGATAGAAGTAGTAATTGAAGGCATGTTGGAACTCATCCTAAGCCATGACCTGATGGTATCCTGCCTGTGAGATCACATCCCACTATCTCTTGGAACAATCCCGAAGCATATACGTAACAATATTCACCCTCCTCTCTGGAGGTGTCTCCAATTGATCGAAGATAGAAAGAATGGATTCTAACCATGGCTCTGCAACCTGATGTCATCTTTCACCTATGAAGGTGGTAGGATGATGCTGAAGAAAGACTCACGTCAACTCTATCATAGACGGGGCAGGTCGCGGTACTCCGCTAAAGGTCTGCATGAACCTCATGAAGCCCTCTCGGAATTGTACGTCAGCACTAGTGTCCGGAATGATGGCTGGTGCCAAGATTGGCACAACTGGAGGATCTTCTGGTAGTCCCTGATCATCCATATCTGGTGTCTGATCACTGCCCTGTAAATGGAATAAAACCGGAGTACTTCTCTGTGGCATGACTCTGCAAGGTCAAGCACACACCTTAGATCAAGATTATCAAGGACTAAAAACTAGAAGTGTAATAAAGGAATAGGATATAGAGAGAATTCAAGTTTTTCAAAACATGGATACACGATGTGTATAATGCCTACACGGTGTGTTCCCTTAATCCTTCACATGGGCATGTACTTCTGCCAACCCAGGTCGTGTAACACCCCAAACACACGACGTGTTGTCCTAACATGTGGTGTGTACTTGAATCCTCTTCCCCTACCCGAGTTCTCTTACACAGATAATCCACATCGTTCTCCTAGAAAAATACTACATGGTGTGTTTGTGACATTCACGGCATGTACTAAACAAGCTTCACCGACCTGTGTTGTTAGTTACATGGCCGGTTACACAGCTGAATCTACACGATGTGTTTGTTCCAGACATGGCGTTTACTAGAGAAGCTCCACCGACACATGTTGTTAGTTACTTGTCCGGCTACATGGTTGACTATACACAGTGTGTTCTAGATTCACATGATGTGTACTTGAAATATTTCGTAGACCCATGTTGTTCGTTACACAGTCGGATACTCGGGTTACACTACACGGCGTGTTCAAGATTAACACAGAGTGTATAACTTAAGTTTTTATCTACCCATGTCATTAGTCACACGGGTGGACCCATGGTCTCAACACACAGCATGTACATCTGGTACACAACGTGTTTTATCATGATTTCCAAAACCCTGTGTCTCTGCTCACACAGTCAGTGACATGGTTAGAGTCTACCCGACATGTACATACAGTACATGGCATGTACTTAAGAAAAACAGTTCCTTCCCAAACAGAAGGACAAATGTCGTGTATTCATCATTACACACCATGTATTCTGGGGTTTTCTGGACAGTAAACCTCAGAAACTACTTCGGAAGGACATAAAACAATGAAACAATCATTTAAGTGCCAAATTCCAATCCGTGAGGGCCCATACTCCTCGCGAATCAAAGCTTGGCATCTTATACATGTCATAAACAAGAACAATAGTGTAATGATCCACCAAATTCCAGTCCATGAGGGCCCATAACACCTCAAGAACCAATATTTAGCATTCATCCAAAAAAATATTACACAATTCAATACCCTATCAAATATCACGTATTTTATCAAGGTGTCTATCACAACAGCATGCATATCTAGCACAACACCTATCACAACAGCATAAAATCGCCAATGCACCCTAAATGGCATGGAAAGAATACATGACATGTGATTTCTAGTAAGTGACTATATGATGTATGAGATGGAATACCCTCATCTTATCAGGTTGCAACAGAAATAGAAACTCAATGATATCAATGATAACAATAAAAAACATGTGAATCACCCAACGGTGAAATAAAATCAACTGTAAAATTGTAAAACCATAAAATTGCAATAATCGAGGTAAATTAGCTTTTCCTTGTACGCGGGTTAGCTACTCCTGGGCACAACTTATTACTAATTACCTATTCCTTACTACCACTGGCTATAGGCTCTAAACAGTAAGTCAAGAAGAAAATAATCCCTCTGATACCACTTTGTAACGTCTCGGTTCCGGAAGCCACCCAGAGGCTCCCCATACACGGTTGGAAACATAGCCTCAAGAGCATTTCCCCAAAGGCCAAAGGCTGCTGACTAGTAGTGAGGGACTTGGGTTTGATAGTGGGGAAACGATGTCCTCATTGGCAGAGTAACACATCAGAAGTAAACAGATAAAAATAGCGGCATCAGTAATAATATCATAAAAAAGTAAACAACAGAAGACTGGAAATGATAAACTGGAACACACAAATATATATATGAATGATACATGATACATATGTCTAGTAAAATTTCCAAACAATTCACAAATGCTGGAATAAAGTACTAAACCAAAGTACAAAAGAAAAACATGTAAACAACACCTCAGCATCGCAAACCTCAGCTTGGTCCCAATCTCTTCAACTCCACAGCTCAAGTACCTGAAGTGAAAGGGTGATTTCCCTTATCTATAACTGCAACAATATAATCTGTTTGGGCCTAAAAGCATGACCCAAATAGGTTGTGAGACTAAATCTCAGTAGGCAACCACCCAAATATCTGTGCTTAATAGTTAGTGAATATATATGGTAGACAATAAAAAAATAAGCAGTAAACAAGGAAGTACTCAATAGCAAACATTCCTAAAGTTTCAATGCATTCAAATTCATATATAAATTAAGCAACTAATCAAAATAGGTAACCCTCTTGGAACACTTACAGCCTAACCCCTCTGGTTCAACCAAACAAAACAAGAAACTCTCTTGGAAGCACACACATTCTAACCCCTCTGGTTCAGCTTAAGCATAGACTATTTGAGGAAGCACTCACAGTCAATTCCCCTTATATTCTCATATCGATAACTAAAAGGCACTCTGGGGAAGCACTTACATCTCATTCCCCCTATGGCCCATGTCGAGGAACTACAGACAGTATGAGGAAGGACTTACTTTAATTCCCCCTATGGTCTCACATCCTAACAGTAAAAATAGACCCTCTGAAGAAGCCCTTACGTCTATTCTCCCCATAGTCTACTACACCAAGTTCCCACAACCATGTGTAATTCAAAAGAGTATAGAAATACATAGAGGCCATGGTAAACCACAAGAACTAGTTGGATAACAGTCTACATCATAATAGCGTGTCAGAATATAATCACTCCATCATACTATACTAGGCATGGAAACAAATCAGCCGCCTAACAGGCAAACCAAACCAAACCACATAAACAATAAAAAATGTGAAAATGCCTCCATATCATGGAAAACAACCCTATTCACAACAAATTAACCTCTAATCAAGAATACATGCATAGTAGGCAATTAATAGGGATAAAACAGTAAACACGCAATACCCCATTCAACGGTATTGGGAAAAGTTTCACATATAACTCAAAGAATATCTATGGAAATGCACATACCACATACCTCAGCATTGAGAGATCGATATATGTGAACCTAGAGCGTTGAATTTCCCAAGAACACCGTAGATCTACAAAAACGCCTAAAATGTTCAATCAAAGATAACTCTTGAAAGAAGAGGAATTAGGAAATGAATCTCTAGAAGAAGGAAGAGCATACCACTGCGGTTCCAACGCAATCGATGATGGTCTAATCAGAGAATGGATGTTCGATTGGGGTCTTGGGGAAGAAATGCTGCCGTACTGGTGATCTCGACCAAATAAGGTGAAGAAGAAGTTGTTTCTATCGATAAGACGTGACCCCGGTTTGTTTACTGAAATAAAAAGAAATTACACTGCATGTACTTTATAAGAACATGGTGTGTACTTGCCTTTACTGGCCCCCCGCATTAGACTGTCTCTAGGTTACCACACATGGCAGTGTGCATGACCATTACACAGCCAGCATACTACTACCTACAGTGACTGAGTACACGACTTGTACTCATATAGTACACAACATCTAATTAAAAAATTTCAAAAAACTCATCTTTTCCTAAAAAACACCAGAAAAATGAAACATACCTAAAAAGAAGATCTGGGTTCTTACAAATAATCCCCCAAATTTAATTCAGAAATGCACCGAAGAATATTATTTCACATCCATTTAGAATCTCCTCATTTGGAGGCACGTAACATGATTTATAACTCATTTATAGAGGTGAGGTCCACTATGTTCGCACAGAGGTTGTTTAATATTGATTTATTTTTTAGGACATTAGATATTTGAATTAGCATAAGGTCTATAAAGGAAAGTTGAATCCCACAAATCAAGGAATCGAAAAAATAATCACATAAATTGCATTGATAATTTAAATTTTATGATCATAATACCAAAGTGATTAAAATATGTCAAAACACAAGAGTTAATAAATTTTAATATTTAACCCATTATTATTATATAATTCAAATTACCCGTTATTTTAATAAAACATTGAAATACATAGTCATTGAAAATATCCCAAATTTGATTCAAACTTGAATAAAAAATTGCACATTATTTTGGAATGTTAAAGAATATACTTTAATCCATCTACAAATAAAATGTTAAAAATAAAAACAATGTTGGATTTATTGATTTGACCAAGTCCAAAAAAAATACATTGGAATTTTCACCAAAAGTGAAATGTCCACCACTAACATTGATTAGATTCTTGAAACATTCAAAGTATCTAGTAATGTTTTTAGAGTAGCCACTATCTAGCTACGATAAATTCATAGTGAATATTTTCCAACAGGATTCCTAAAAAAAATTAATAAAAAAATGAAATTAGTACCCAAATATTCTTAGGTTGAGAAATGTTAGTAGTCAAAGATTTATGAATCCATAAATTCTTAAAGGTTTCCTAAAATAATATTTTATAATTTTATAAATAAAAACATTATTTTGACTATAATAATAAAAACTAGTTGAATAATTAGAATTACTAGAACCCGGAATAACGTTTTTTAATAATCATTATTCTTCCAGGTTGATTGCCTATACTAGTAGTACATTTTGGAGTAGTATTCTTACCAAGCATCTAAGTAAGAGCATTTCTTCCATTTTTAAAACTTTAAAAATAATTATTTAATTTATCATTATATATTTTTAACTCATTATTTTATCCTTTTCAATAGTAAGATCAATCTTAAAACTAGAAACTATAACATAATTCTTTTTTTAAATAATATATCTATCTTTGATTTATTTAAAAGCGTCTTCCAAAATATTATAGTATTAAAAAATATCTTCATTATACACATCTTAATCACATTTTCATCTCAATAATGATTTTAAATATGAACATGAGATGCTAGAGATATACTAGATACCTCAGATGTGTTTTTCATAAAATAATTGTTGGATCAATCATGATTTTCTTATCTACTTGAATCAGATTCAATCTAGCTATCCTCTGAAGAACTAAAATTTCCATACATATATTTATTATATCTTTTATCCTTATCCTCATATTTTTTCTTAAATAATAACTTAGGAAATTCAGTTATGACATAAAAGTTTCTCTTGATCTCGTAGCATACTCACAGTATTATCATTCTTCCAATCCATTATACAATTACCTATGTTGTAATATTTTTGTTTATTACTGGGTTTCCTAAATATCCTTTCATTTTGTATTTTTTGAATCTTCTAGACATGTGGGTCATTTATTCATCACATTCAGCAGGTGAATCTTCATCACTTGAGCTATCATTTTATATTTTCTCCTTTTGTTTTGACAAAATGGTTTTGAAGGCTATAGATTTCCTCTTTGGTTTGTCTTCTTATTCTCTGTTTATATTTATTTCCTCTTCATGAATCATGAGAATTTTAATAATATCCCTAATATGTAACTTATTAACTTAACTTAACTCTTGGATTGACACTGATATTCCTCTCCATCTATCTGGTAGACATCTCAACAGGTGCATCACTTGATCTTTGTCTCCAACAACTTTCCCCAATGAATGACTTATGTTCAAGATCTCATTAAACATGAGAAACAAATATTTAATCAATTTTCATTTCAAAAGTATAATATTTAATATTAGAAGTAATTAAGCATATTTTATTGATATTATATGTTCCCCAATGGTAAATATCTAAAGTATCCAAAATTTCCAATGCAGTAGTACACATAGAAATTTTATTAAATTTTTAATCTCCCAAAGCACAATGTAAATCATTCATGGATTTATAGTTATTATTATAATATTATTTAGTAGGATCACTCCATGTAGCTCTAATAGTTTTGTTTAATTCATTTTTTTCTTCAATAATAGTCTAGATTTCAAAACCCATGCTTTCAAGAAGAATTTTCATTTTAATTTTCATTGATAATAGTTTTTGACAAGAAAATAAAGAGGCCAATCTGTAGCATATACCTATTCTCTATTATTATTGATAAAGGGTTAAATTCATAAATAAAAAAATTAAATATATTTAATAGAAAACTAAATCAGAGTTGAAAATATATTTGATAATCCTCTGATATGAAATGATGGCTGGAGTGGGTAACTCAAGAAAGAGGCGAATTGAGTTCCCAATAAAATTTTTGTTAAAAAAATTTAAAAAAAATCCCAAAAATTAATTTAAAATATTCAACTAATGAAAATAGTAAAATAATATATGAATGGTCCTTCAAATAATTTCTCAATGTGGGATTAGGGATCAGTGAAAACAATTATTGTAATATGTTTAACTTTTGAAAATAAATTACTTAATCAAATAATATATATAAACACAGATTAATACTAACTATCAAAGTAATGTTTTTTATAGATTTAAATAAAAAATAATGTTTTAACTATGTAATATAGAAAAATATAATTAAAACACATAGTAGAATAAAACGTGGGGTTCGGTATCAAGATGACACTTAATCCCATGCACATGGAAATCACCCGCTCCTAAGAAGATTATTATAACAATAGTCAGATCCACAACCAGGACTAGGTTTGACAATCAAAAAAACATTTTTTATCTATCCTAAAATCCCATTTCATAGCTATAAGTGGGAATAAAAACAATATATAGGTCACATATGACCTTTTTCATAGTTGTTATTAGTAAACAAATAAATAATGTTGAGAGAGTGTGTCAATCACACTCCAGTTTGGTATAGGAGACAGTGTGTGCAGATAAATAGAGTAATACAACACACTTCTCAAATGTAAATCATAATAAGGTAAGATAAAAGAGATATATAGAATAAATATGTGATGTTACATAATCTATGATGCTTGAGTTTTTTAGAGTCTCAAGTTTGTCTTTGAGTGGAGCTCGATCATGTTCTTAGAATGTCTAAGAAAATAGAGTACCATGGAGTCTAGAAAAATACTTCTATTTTCTATATGTAGATATTATAAAAAACTTCTACACATGTGATTTAGGAATGTTCCTATATAAAACATAGGAAGGTTCTGGTTTTTCAATGTATTCTCACTTCTAAACCCACATCCACACATGTATGAGTATGTGGATATATCTTGCAAGAGTGGGATCTTCTGAAAAAATATCTCTCCATGTCAAATTATCTATTGAAGAAAAATCATAACAAAATCCCGGATCATCGTACTAAGAACTAAATCATGAATTATATGACTTTTCACTCAATGCATCCATGGAGTGGTTTAGGAATAATGATTAATAATTCCATATCAGTATAGAATGCATTAACTCCTATAAAATAACTATTGGTGGAATAAAATTTGAATGAGATTTAGAACAACAATGGTAGAATATTGTTAAAAGATCATCTCTTATGGTATCATAGAACAATGATAGATTGGAATAACAATAGAATAATACAATAGTATATCTTACCAGTGATAGATCTAGTTTGATAGTAAATATGATCTAGTGGTAGATCTGGTTTGGAAGTATCACAATTCTAGCAGTAGAGTCTGAATGGTGGTACATCAGGTTCACCAGAAGATCTTTTTTGAATTAACAGTTGATTTCATCAATGATATATCTATCATTGATAGAGTCTGATGGTATATTAAATCCATCAGTAGATCTTATTGAACTAATGGTATATCATCACAACCAATGGTAGATCACTTTGAATTGATGGTAGATATTTATAACTAATGGTAGATCTGTACTTAGCCAAGTTTCTTCAAATATATATATATATATATATATATATATATATTATCATAAAACATTAATGTTATTTAAAACATAAATTTTTTTGTGACTATTAAAATAAGGAGGTTCCAACATGATACTTTTTAAAATTGTAGTTTGATATTTATTTTGAAGATTATTTATTGAAAACAACCTATATATATATATATATATCAAAACTACATATATTGACATATTAAAATCTCCATGTAAAACTAAGGGTGTGTAAAGGGTATACACTTATCTTTATGGTAGTTGGGGATTGGCGATTTATTATTACTGTTATGGAAAGTAATGGAGGATATAAAATGAGAAGAAGTGAGGCATGGCTGAAAATACGGAGGTAAAAAATGGGATACCACACATGCACCATTATTTTGACAATATGAATATAAAAAAAATGCCAAAAATAAGGAATGGTCGGTGAAAATTATTTAAAAATATTATTCCATTACCAAACATTTTGTTTTTTGGAAATTGATTTATCCAAAATATTCCCCATAGCTACAATAAGGATAGGCCTCCATGAGAGCTTGAAAGGAACAAGAATGTGGTGTGAAGTGTAAATAATCTATTAAAAGAGGGGGGGAGGTTTATCACTAATAACAAAAAATCATAGACAAAAGGTAACATTATCATACCTAAACTAATAAGAACTGATAAAGGTACCATTTATCATCATTAAACTACCACTGATAAATCCAAGTTTTTATCAATCTTAAAAAAGTGTTAATAAAAGAAAAGTTATCCACGATTAAATATTTAGTGAAGATAAATTTTTCTTTTTTCAGAACTAATTGTAGTGATAATAAACTTTGGATCTACCATTGTCATAATTAACATTGAAAAAATAAATAAATAATATTAATTATATAAAATTAAATAATATTAAAAAGGAATAAATAAAAAAAATAACATTTTAATAAAAATATTTTCCATAAATTTCAAATATAAAATGTATGTATAATAATTTTATATAGACTTAAAGACAAATACTTTAAAATAAAATTATATAAAAAGAGATTACACAAATTATAATCACTTTAAAAACATAAAATATTAGGAAATTAAAATGAATAACTAAATATTAAAGAATGAATACATTACAATAAAATTAAAATTGAAAAAATATTAATCAAATTTAGCCTCGAACCATGAATTTGGAAAAGAAATATCTTGGTTAATTTTTAAAATAATGTAAAATCATAGTAAAGGAGAATGGAATGTGAAAAATAGTTACAAACCACTGCCTCCAAGAGCAAGCAGACAACTGACCATAAAAGAAGAGAAACATGCTTAAAGAGGAAGCCTACCAAAGCCAATTGAATAAGATTATTCATCTATTAGATCAACCATCTCCCTGACCACTCGAATGAAGGCCCCTCCCCCAGGATTTGGGTATTTACAATGTTTTTCCATCAACAACTTGAGAACTATTATATTTTAAAAGATTTTCTTCCAACCCCTCTATCTCCATATTAAGATCTGAGTACCTCATTGGAGGTTGGTCTGGGCCTTCCTTTAATAATGATTCTCTCATGTTGGTTAAATTCATATTGTCAAGCATACTAAATATACTCTTTTTTCTGAACCCAGGTGAGGATCCGGAAGAGATTCCTTGGTTAAAGCTCTAACATTTCTTTCCTCAATTGTGATAAGTTGAGGTTCCTTGCTTATAGAACTGGGTATAGTCACTGGTGAAGTCTATTCATAGGAATCCTTCCCCATTTAAAGGTTATTAGTTATATTGTTTTAATTTTTTTTAATTAAATAGAGAATATTTTCAAAGAATACTCATTTTAATAATTAGAATTAAATATTAAAAATAATATTATTTATATTTAAAAATTTATTATATTCATTTTTTATTTATAACTTTCAAAAACTATATAAATTACTCAAACATACATACATTAATACATAAATACAGACACACAAACAAATGAATAAATTAAAAAATATTAAAAATGAATAAATAATACTAAATGAATAAATGTAAAAAGTGGATAAAATTTAATAAATAAAAATGTTCCAGTTACATAAACATCAAAAATAAGAATAAATAATATTAATTATTTAAATTAAAAAAATATTAAAAATGAGGAAATATTAAAATAAAAATGAAAAAATATGAAAAAATTCATTAACATATAAAATATTTAAAATAACTTACTTATTAAAATTATATAAAGATTTGAGGAAAAAATAAAAAAATTGAATAAATTCAAATTATATATATTATAATTTTTTTGAAAATATTAGATATTAATAAACATAAATCTATAATAAATATAAATGTATAAAAAAATATAATAAATGAAAAAAATTAAAAAAAATTAAATGAATAATATTAAAAATGTAAAAAATTTAGTACCTAAAAAATAAAAAAATAAAAATGAATATATTACGAAAATAATAAATGAAAGGAATTCAAAATAAATGAATATAAAAAATGAATTACATTTAACAATTAAAAAAGTATATTTTTTTTAGAAAAATATATAAATAAATAAATAAATAATATTAAAAAAAATAAAAAAAATAATAGAAATGTTTAAATAGAGAAATAAAAATATATAAATATTAAAAAAATTATTATAAAATTAAATATTTTTAATTTATTTGAAATTTGAAATTTATAAATAATTATTATATAAAGATTTAAATTAAAAAATATTAAAAAATGAATAAATATTAATTACACAAATTAAAAATATATTAATAATAATAAATAATAATAAATAAAAATGTATAAATAAATCTTAAAAATGAATAAATTACAAAAAAAATGAATAATATTAATAATGAATAAAATTTAAAATTTTATATATACACACACACACACGCACTATAATGAGATATATAATTATTTTTAAAAAACAACTTTTCTTGTTAAATATAACAATATATTCATATACAAATGTAAACATACACATAACTCACACACAGACATATATAAACAAACATACATATACATGAACATACACATACACATATACATACACCTAGACACATACATACACATATAAAAACATGTATACAAATATAAGATGTGCAAAAAAATATACCTGCATAAGATTTATGATATAAATATATATAGTGTATATTTAATACATGCATATGATGCATATGTATTATCATTCGTACGATGCAGTAATATATATATTATATTAAATATGCATGATATATATATATATATATAATGTCGTATGAAATGCAGTGAATAATTATTTTCTCATGAATGGCTTCATTAGTATTCGAACCAAAGGTTGGTTCATTAAAAGTTTTTAATTTATTCATTAAAATGAGTTCAATAAATTAAACTCTATAACAAGTAACACATAAAATGTGTTATGAATGGGGAGAGACACACATCATCTATATAAATAGACTAGTTATCTTATGATTGAGTTAGTGTGGTCATTCTCATATGAAAAATATATGACTATTAGTTTCTTTTAATGTTGATAAAAATTGCCTTTTTCCAAAACTCATTTATCTCTCAGGATAATGTGCTATAACCCCTTCTAGATATCAAGAATCCTCATGAATAATTTTTTAATATATAGGCTAATGTATCACCTCATATTTATGGTTATTTTGTTCACTGATCCTTGTGATATTCCTAAAAAACACTCCATTTAAGTTTAAGATGGAAGTTGCTACAATAACCGAATATAAGGTGCTTATTCTACTCTGGTTTTCAGTTATATTTACATTTTTGATTATGGAAGAAAGATCCATCTATTTAGGGTTGTTTTCCACTATTTATGATCATAAAATGATTAAAAAAATCTCATTATTGGTATAAAAGTGAGTTTTTTCAATATCTAAAAATGATTGAATTGCTATTTTTTTAGGAAAAATGTTTTCATAAATAATAGCAGTGCTTTGAGATGCGCAAAGGTGATCTTAGTGTTACATTTAAATAGTTAAAGTAAATGCATGGATATCTTTATGCATATGTTCTACATAATGGTACTCACTGATTACAAAATATATAAAGGGTGTATATAAAGGTAAATGAATTTTACCTTGATTAAGGCAGGGGTACCCACATAAGGGTAAACAAAATTGTTTCTAAATTATAAATTTTTTTAATAGTTTATAAAGTGTTTATAAATCATGAAAAAGGGTATTTTGGGATTTTTATTTATTTATAAGGAATTTATAAATTATTTATTTAATTATAAAAAAATATAATTAATTAATTAAATGTCTATGAAAATTTTTATTCCAAAATATGGCATGATTTGTGATTTATAAATAAAGAGTTTATTATGAAATTTCAAGGGATAATTTATTATGGGGTTTTAAATTAAAAAATATTTGATATTTATATTATATAAAAATTTTACATATTAGAAATTGATTTATAATTTTTTTAACACATGAAATATCCTATAAATGTTATATAATTCAAAAATACGAAAGTGTTCATATTAGATTCAGTATAAAAGTATTTATATTCAAAATTATGGAATATCTATAGTGTTTATATAATTTATAAAATGATTATATATTTTTTTATATGAATTGTTACTAATTGTTTATATCATGGTTAAATTTTGGAATTGTTCATTTATTTGATGTTTATTCCATTCTTTATTCATTTTTAATAAATATTTAATAAAATCTGAATATTATGTATAATTTTGTTCAACTTTTAAACAAATTTTAATAGTTAAAATCCTTCATTACATTGTTGTAATAACTCTAAAATTTATCTTTCATCTACCTTGACCTTGATTTTTTGTATTGAGACATTTCCTTGAATTTAGTAGTTGGGCATAGTTTTTGAATATTAGGTGTTAGTGATATCATGAAATGAATTCTATCTTGAGTAAAGTCACCCTAGGAAGATAGACATGGGGTCAGACCATCCATCGGCCTAGAGGCCACACCTTGTTTGTAATGTTGAATGGGGTTGGAAATATATTTCACCAGGAAATATCATATGGATATTATCAATCTCGTATTAATATAAACCTTGACATGAATTGTTTATGGACCATATGCATAAGATATATTCAAATATACATAAACATGTTTGACTTCTATTGTTTGGTGAGTAATATATCTTGTGTGTTGTGTAAATGGTTACACATTAATGTGGCGTGATCACATTAATTTGATGGTTGAAATATTGATTCCAAAAATAAATCGTTAAAAGAATTCATACACAAATGGAATAAAAGATGAGAAGATAAATATTATAAAATATGTAACAGTTATATATTTAAAAATCATAAGATGTATATTAAATTGGAGATACATTAAAAAAAACTTTTAAATATTATGTGTGAGATTCGTTTGAAAGTGGAAATTTTAAAAACATCTATCATCCATCTGGGTTGGTCATTCCATAGTTGGGTTCCCATGGATTATCTTTTGTATGGAAATCAAGTAAAGGGTGATACTGGAACTTCTTTAGTTAGGTCATTCCATATAAAGGTTCCTCTAGGTTCACATTTTAAGCATAATTTTATTGTATTATTTGGGTTACACTAGTTTGGAAACCTTTATAATATTAGGTTAGATGAGATTATCAACATGATGGATATAGAATAAGTGTTGTCTTCTCAACTATCCAAGATTCACAATTTTTGTGATTACTAATTTATCCATTTTACAGTGTATATAATACTTAATGATAATGATTTTGTGATTTCTTATAGGTATGAATATTAAAACATTTAAATATTGCTATCTTAGATTGATAAGTATTCTCAGGGAGAAACATTCAGAGTACCACAATATGAATGTTATAGAGATCAATTCCACTAAATCTGACTTGTGAGTATTGAATGCTAGACATGAGCCAAAAATTTATACTGACAAACATATAATAAGAAATATGAGGTAATTTATGAAGGCTGAATCATTTATTAATTTCTATAATAAAGAAAAATTTAAAGCATTGAAAATCAGAAGCTATGGTCTAAATCTACCTAGTGCATTAGTCCTATAATTGAAAAATTGCAATTATGTACTTGTCATAAATAATAATTTTATTTTTGTATCTTATTTGGACAAGATGGTATTTTCATTCATTGTTAAGAACTAGAGTTGCATTACATATAATAATGAAATGTTTTATGGTCTCGTGAAATTAAAGAATTGTTTAGATATTCAAGATATGAATTGTCCTAATTATAATATTCTGAATAAGATGTGCACTGTTGATTATAATCCCACCTCCCTATGGAATTATCTTCTTGGGTACACAAATAATAAAAACATTAAAATAATATAAATAAATATATTACTGGACTCTTTTTATTATGAACCATTTGATACATGCAGATCTTGTTTACTGGGAAAATGACTAAGGTACATTTTGGGTGATAACGTGAAAGGGATAGTGGGATATTGGACCTCATACATAGTGATGTTTTTGTACCATTGAGTATACAAGAAAATTGTGGTTATAGGCACTTCATTGCTTTTACCGACTAATTTAGTTAGTAAAATTATTAATAATATTTTATCTGATCAAGGTGGGGAAAACTTGAGTGATGGATTCATGGATTATTTAAGAGATTTTGTAATTATTTCATAACTCACTCTACCTGGAACACCATAATGAAATGTTTCATTTGAAAGTATGAATCATACCTTGTTTAGAATTGTTAAATAAATGATGTTTCTATGTGACCTTCCTATTTCATTATGGGGGTACAATCTAGAAAATACTACAATATTACTAAACTATGTTCAATCTAAATAATTCATAAATACATCATATAATATTTGGAATGGGAAACATCATAGTTTCCTATTATTAATATTTGGTTTTAAAAAGCACTCATTCATTGATTTTCTTATGATAAACCTTACCATAACTCTAATAAAGTCTTATCTATTAGTTATCCCAATGAAACCAAGGGATATTATTTCTATAACCCAACTGAACAAGAAGTGTTTGTTTCCCAAAACAGTGTTTTCCTTGGGAATTAATTCATCAATAGAGGAGTTGGTGAGAGGAAAATTAATCTTTCAGAAGTTAAAGACCAACATACATGAAATCTTTTAGAGATGGAAGTTGAGTCAGTTAAACAATGTTTTTTGAAATAAGAACTAAATCGAATTACATTAGAACCTCATCGTACTGGTTTGATTTTTTAGGAACATGAAATAAATGGATTTATCATGTCTAATGATGATGAAGTTACATTCATAATTGATGAAAAAAACCTACCAGGAATCCATCGAGAGTTTTGATTCTAAGAAATGGTTCAAATCCATGGAATCTAAGATGGAATTTATGTGAAATAACAACGTTTGGAATATGGTGCATGTATATGAAGGTGTAATATCCATAGGGTGGAAGTATATTTTCAATACGAAAAAACGATGTGGATGGTATAGTGTCTACCTATAAAGAATACCTAATGGAAAAAAGATATAAACAAATTCATGCTACTGACTATGAAGAAACCTTTTCTCCTATAGTGATGAAAAAGTATATTCATATTTTTCATTCCAAAATAGATCATTTTGATTTTTAGATATACAAAATTGATGTCAAAAAAACTTTCTGTAATACTCAATACCTTACTATAGTGGGTAAACACCACATCTTAAACTATCACACAATGTACATTCTAAAGAGACTTTATTCATAAGTATATTTAAATGTTTAATTTCTGAATATTATAATTTTATTTTAACAAAATATAATTCATTTTTTAATTATTTATAGTTATAATATCTTTATTTGTTTATAAATACATAGATTTTTGGTGAATTGTGGAATATATCATTTTTACTGATAATGTAACTTTTCTGCAATTATTAGTATATAACTATGAATTCAATTTTTTTGAAACAATTTTCTTTAAAAATATGTATTTATAATTGAAATTATACTTTATAAAAATATTTAATAATGTTTACAAACCAATTATTGATATTTTAGAAATCAAGTAATATTTTTCTAAAAATTTAATTCAATATACTATACATTTATCATATTAGAATTAATAATTAAAAAAATAAAAATTTAAAAATGGTTTTGAAATTTGTAATAATTAGATTCAAATTATTTAATAAGAGCCACCTTTTCTTTATGAATAAATATTATGTTGCCTTAGGTAAAAACTAGTTACTGTAGTTAATGTTTAAACGGAAAAAGTAACAATTCATTAGGTAAATGAATGAAAGATGTTAAAAAATGTTTTTAATTGAGTGTTATATATATTATTAAACCTATATCACACAAAACTCAATTGATTTATATTTTGGAGATACTTTTCATGTTTTAAACCTTCTCCATTTATATTAAGTTGAGATATTTTCAAAAAATCCATTCTCATAACCTATAAAAGGATCAACTCACCACCCTTTAAATACCACTCTAAAAATTCTCTTTCCTATTGAAATTATTCCCAATTACATTCCCCTTTCAAAATATTTCACTCTAATATGATTTTGGTTACATGATATCATTCTTATACCTTCATTTCTATGGAATCCCCCAATAGAAACCTAAGGTTCTCAACATATGTTCAATTTTTTCACTAACATCGTTTCCTTTTATGTTTCCATTTAAAATTTATTTTTTCAAAAATTATATGGAAACATCTGTATTTATAGTATAATTAATTTTGTAATATTTTGGGAATAAAAATTAACCACCTCTCCCTTTTTCCCTTAATAAAAGTGAAAACGACATTCATTTGTCTTTGCAAACTGCCGCCACCACAAAATGCCATGTTTCATTTTACTTAATCACCTTACATAGCCTTTCATAATGGTAAGTTTAATATATAAGTATAATATTTATGAAATATTTTATATTATAAAATGATAAAATATATTACCCCTTTCCCCATTCTATGGAAAATGAAATCATCATCCTTGTGTAATTATAGACTGACGCCTCTATGGGATGATTGATTTACTTTTTTATTTTAATTATTTCATTATAGGGATATTCATGAGAATGTGTTGAATGGATAAAAATATTTTTTATAATATAATTAATTTTATGTTATGATAATCTTGATAAACTATTAATGATATAATCAAAAAATGATCATCATTAATTCAATCATTTGCAACAAGTGTACTAAGGGGAACATATTTTTATTCATATTATGTAATATTTTCTTATCCATTTATACTTATTATAATTCATTTAAATTTTGATATATAACAATAATATACACTAAACAACATCTTTATGCTTCTAGTATAATGATATTACAACTAAAATTCTACAAAATCATTCATTAAACATGGTATGTCCATGTTTGGGTCGTTTTAACCACTAACATGAACAATGTTATGAATATTTATCATGGATGACTAAGAGAACATAATTTTTTGAATAATATGGTATAAATATGTATATAATTATTAGTCACTATTAAAGATTTGAATATTTATGATGGAGTATTAGCGACAAACTCTAATGGCAAAAAGTTATTTGCGACAGTAGTCCGTCGCTAATACTCTATCACAAAAAACGGTGTCGCAATTGTGGTTATTTGCGATGGACCGTCAGAAATAGTTATTATTTGTGATTGATTGATCATCTATAAAAAATAAGTGCCTTATTATTTTTAAATAACCAACTGCGACAAGTCGTCAAAATTACGTATTTGCGACGGATTGTCCATCAGTCACAAATGATTTTTTTTAAATTTTTTTTAATAAATTTGAAATAAATTAAAAAAATTTAAAATTAATTAAAAAAAATTAATTTTTTTTAAAAAGTTTCTTTAAAAAATATGTAAATATTAAAAAAATTAAATTAAGTAAACAAATAAAAAATAATTATACATGAAAATAATTAAAACAAATTAAAATATTCGAATTAATTTAAAATTTAAGAATAATTTAAGAAAAATTAAATATAATTTAAAATAATTAAAATAATTAAAAAATTAAATTTATTAAAAAATAATTAAAAAAATTAAAAAAATTAAAAAAAATTATAATATTTAAAATTTATTAATAAATTGAAAAATATTTAAAAATCCTCAAAATAATTTAAAATAATTAAAAAAAATTTAAATGACATAAAAGTAGTAAATCATTTTTAACATGATCTGTTTGTCATACCAAATTGAAAATTTGTCATAAAACATCAGAAATCATCAACATACATCAAGTGGAGGAGGATCACTCGAAGGACCAAGGGGAGGATCACTTGAAGGACTGGGGGGACTCTATTCTGACATCACGTGTAAGTCACCGCATAGACTCCAACATATACTCATCTCTCAGATGCTACTGCTCACGATCCTCCTCCCTCTCTATCTGCTTATGCTTTATCATCTCATCATAATACCTCAAACTCTCCTCATGATGTGCATTAGACAATGACAATGACGATGAGTCTCTACGAGTTCCCTTCATGATAACTGATTCCATCACAAAAGTACTATAATAACCTATATGTGTTAGTCAAGAACCAATACCAATCACCCAAAATTTCTCTACACCCTGCAAAGTCACCGGTATCTGGAATCCATCATCAAAACCCGAATCACCAGTGGCATCTTGTTCACTCTCACCTTGAATCTTCTGTTAATTAGAAGTCACATCCTCATATGTTTCATTTAAATATAGTGAAAAATTAGAATAATAATAAAATTAATATCAATGAAATTTTGAAAAGAATTACTGACCACAATATGGCGCTATCGGTCAGCTATAACTTCTTCTATACAGGGATCAATATACATATTCTTATACACTTCAAACTCTATAATAGATGGGTCAGTATTTTCCTGTATAATATTACAAACATGTCATAGATAGAGTAAATATACATTAATAAATAATATCACTTACCATATTTCATTGATGCATGCCAAATGTATGAATCCCGAACCTATGTGTGACCTCTTGCCTCCCCTGGAACTGACATACAGACGACGACCTCCTCCTCAAAGTCTCTCCTATCAAGACGGAGCACAATCCAACCCATACTTGAGCTAAGATATATTCGGGTCGATGGAAGACAAAAGAATGGTCAAAAACAATAACACACAATTTTTACATAGCACTCTTTCTTAGGATTTGTAGAAATTGATGAAAGTGATCATGTATAGAAACATCTCATGCCTCTTAAATATGACGTCTTTAGCTATCAGAAACCAGAGAATATAAATTCTTCAATAAAATTAAATAAATATGATAATAATTAAATAAATTTTAAAAAGTATATATTATATAATAACATACAATCCAGTGGTCAAAAATTTGGTGACACACGATGATGGGAACTAGTTCCCATGACACTAATAGATAAGAAAAATAATTTCTTAGAATCACACGAGCCTACCCAATAGATAAATGCAAACAAATTGTGCATGTAAAGACCTAAAAATTCCATATATATATTTTTAAAATTATTTGTGATTATTATGAGTCTGCGAAAAATGATGACGCTTGATTTCGAGGCCCGGTGTGCTTGGAACTAAATTTTGAACTTTTTTAATATACATTTAGTAAACATGTGGGTGGTGTTTGCTATCTTTTGAACCACTACTCAGATTAAAAATATAAGGGCACCGTTGAATCTGTAACACTGGGGTTCTCTTAAGGGATCCTTAACTTTGATCGTAGTAGGTTGGGAGAAAAATATAGTTTTATAGAATTTCTTAAGATTAATAAAATAACATAAAAAGGATATTTTATTTTTGTACAAACTATTGAGAGGAAGTGGCAGGACCGCTGGGTTGTCATGCCATTTAACGGCTTGACTCTTATATTCTTTAACCACACTTTTTAGAGTTAAGAGGTTCATTCATTAATGAACCTCTTTAATCATTTGATGCATTAATAACCCTTACCCTCTATTTAATTGAGGCTCAGTCCTGGGTTTTTGACATGGAAGGGAAGAACCTCTGATGAAGTGCTGCATTGTCTTCCACCAATGAAGAAAGGAGGATCGAACAATGTCGTTGGAGGAATCGATCTGGGAATGACAAACACCAACAGCTTCATCAAGCGTGGATTCTTCTTCCACAGCCACGACGTCTCCTCCGATTCCGAGGTAGGAGTTGATATTAAATTCAAGTATTTTCTTGATTCTTTTCCTTATTCTTAAAAAGCATGATGAACATGAATCAACCAAAATGAGTTGATCCGTGATTCGTATGAAATTGCGGGTGATTGTTGCGGGATATTTGAACGAGGTTTAAGCATTATCTATGTGATGTATTTATTTAATACCCTCTTGATATGATTCAAGTGCGGAGGGAATGGGCCAAACGACCAAGGTTCGGACACTCCGCCGCATTTGTTTTTGTTGCGTTCTTTGTGGGTGAAGTTTGAACTCGATAGGAACATGAATTTGGGAGCCACACAGTAACGATAGCAACTCGGAAAGCCTGTAGGTGAATTTGGAAGGGAAAACGAACCATTAAAGCCCACCTGGTGGATCGTGAATGTTCCTCCGGTGGGCGAAGAGGGTAGACGTTGTCGACCGTCCAGGGTGGAAGTAGGTTGAACACCATCGCACGCCGTGGAGGGAAGCCACAACATCGAGCTGTGGCAGTTATCAGGGGTGGTCAACCCTCAGCCGGCCATATTGGCAGAAGGCAGCCCACCGTCGCACGCCGTGGAGAAGAGTTGCGGCATCAAGACACGGCGAAGGGGCCTCACGCCCCGTGGGTCCTGCTGACAGGTGGGTGGTGCCTCGTGGAACCGCTGATTAATTAACCCAAACGACTTTGTCGTTCAGGAAGCGAGGCAGTCACCCGACTGGTGGACCGCACCAGCCACTGGGCTGGGTCGCCCGGCGGGCCGTGCCCAACAGAGGCGCTCCTGGCTGGTCCCCTGTCTTGGGCCGGTCCGCAGCCCATGGGGCCGAGCCCGCCGCGACCTATCCCACTCGGGGTGGGCCCGCTGGTTCGGGCCGGGATGTGTTGGGTTGACCTGAATCGGGTTGGCCCAGGATTGGGCGGGTCGGTCCAAACGGGTCGGACCGAACCCTGACCTTTTTTTGGTCCAGATATGCTTAAAAGGCCGTAACTCACAAACTAGAAGTCTGTTTGATGAACCATCTAGGGCGCTAGAATAATTGAAACAAGACGATCCTTTTGAGACACTCCACCTGAGTTTTGAAGAATGATGGAGTACGACCGGGTTGGATCGAACCCGAATCCAACCGGGCCCTGAGAACTAAAATGCTTATAACTCACAAACTGACCGTCCGATTGATGCACCATCTGTTGCGTTGGGACCCTTGTGACTTATATGTCCTTTGGGGTACTTCTTTGTGGAACTTTGTTGCTGTTTACGCATGACCGATATCTTTAGGAGCGGATACTATAGAACTCAAGCACACCGTGTGTAGGAAATTCAGTGGCCAGCTGTTAAATGAATAGCGACCATGTGTGGATCATCATCATAGAGACCCTATATGGATCAAAATCACAACAAACCTGTGTGGATCAGCATTCTAGCGACCCTATGTGGATCAGCAGCATAGAGACCCTGTGTGGATCAGCATTCTAGTGACCCTATGTGGATCAGTAGCATAGCGACCCTGTTTGGATCCAAATCATAGCGACCCTGTGTGGATCATCATCATAGAGACCCTTTGTGGATCAGCATTCTAGCGACGCTGTATGGATCAACAGTGCACGATATGATGAGGATAAACCTTTGAGTAGCTCGTCATGGATCAACGACATACAATTATGTGTGGATCGACAATAAAACAACTCCTTCTTGGTTCTGTTGTGGAAACTTCCAAACCGAATAAAATGATATATCTTAAGACTAATCATCTTTATTTTTGAAAATCTGAGTTTTATACATGGTTTGAGTTGAGACTTTTTCTTTGTACTTTTTGATTGAGATCATTCTTTGTGGTTTTCCTTTGTGGAATTCTGAGAGACCTCCAGGCGTCTCAGGGTCCCTACTGGGTATTGTTATAATCACCCTTACACAAGCTTCTCCTGCACCTTGTTGTGTCTTGTACAGACAATGAGCAGCTTGGCTAAGACTTTAGGGAGCCAGGACGAGGCAGTATGTAGAGGTGATTGGTTGACATTGAGATCTGCGGAGACGATTTGTACCTACCCTTCAGGTATGATCCTTGGTGGACAATCTTTGGAGCTTTTTTCTGTTGTAGTTGTATATTTTTAGTTGGGAATATATCCCGAACCCTTTACATTTAGTACACACTTTGACTACTGCAGTTCTACTATGTGGTTTGCATCTTATCATGTTCTTGGTCTGTGTGTTTTTAGGTTTAAAGGCAATGCATTCCCATTTTGAGGGATATGCCTTTCTGGTGATAGTTTCCAACCCCTGGCCTATGGAAGGTGGGAATGGGGTAGTCACGGTACGGGCCCTAGGGGATGGGTTGCAAAAATGTGGTATTAGAGGAGTCAGGTTTACCAGAATAAATATGATTCTTTGTTTTCAATGGAGCAATAGTGTTATGTTTCTTGAGTTCATGTTTCAGTTCGGGGAGTCCAATGTTGGTGTAGTGGCTGACGTATCCATTCACCAAGACCTTGAATTCTGATATCCGACTCAGTGCACAAAAACACTGATTGGGTGTGTTTTGTAAATTTTATACTTTTCATCTATTTTAAGTCAGCTCACCAGGTATAAATAATTGACCATGGTGCACCTATTTCTTTTAGGATTCCTCCACATAGACAGCCAGCCAATAATCCATTGAGTGTTCACGATGACGGACCACCGAGCAATGATGCTTTTATACATGTCCCTCTTACATTGATAGAACCTTCGGTTCGTGCACCAGCAACACCACCACCCATTGGGAATCATTTTCCACCATCCAAACTAGCGGATAGTTCACGCCGACTGAGTGTGTTGCATGAGTTCACATAGTAGAGACTTTCAAGGTTTCTAGGTGAGACAGATCCCTAGGATGCTGAGGACTGGTTGGAGGCTGTGGCATGAGATTTTTGCCTAATTGGGACACCATTAGAGAAGATGGTGATCCTAGTTTCTAGCCTCCTCCAGGGCACAATAGGGAGATGGTGGAGCCTTATGCTCTAGTTAAAAGATGAGGCGACCCTCACCCGGACGGACTTCGGGATCCTCTTCAGGGAGGAGTTTTTTCCAGCGATACTACTCTCTATGCATATTCAGGATCTCTTGCACTTACAGCTGGGCAGCTTGACAATGGTCGAGTACTTGGCGAGATTCACTGTCCTCTTGCGCTACTCCACCGACATGGTATAAGATCCTTTATATTGGGCCTGGAACTTTGAGCAGGGTCTCCGATGTGATATCAGAGCATTGATGATATCACTCAATATCCCAACGCAGGCTGGAGTGCTTGATCGAGCATTATTGATGGATATATTCTTAGCTTTGCAAAAACTGACTGTGAGAGCCACCACTGGATGACAGGTAGCCGAGTAATCTGCAGTAGGCAGTAGGCAGATGACGTAGAGGTCCAAGTGGGCCAGACCTTCCAGAGGATGACCCCATGATGAAGGTTCGAAGGTGCATAGCTCACGAGGTAGAGTAGGCCAATAGAAGAGAAGACTATGCTTTACGTACGGCGGACATGGAAACATGGCTCGTGATTTCCCAAACCACTATACTGACAATCAACAGATGATCAAGGGACTGCCGAGGTAGAGGCCGATATTCGAGCGAGGAGGTCCGCAAGGCGACGAATGTGGCAGAGGAGCAGGCCGTGCAACAAGCAATGGGTGGTGATTTGAGGTTCTACCGCCACCACCTCTTGGTGGTCGACCCCGACCATTGGGTGTAGGAGGACAAGGATGATATCATCTTTAGGCAGTTGGGGCCTATGACCACGATGCTCCAGATATGATTCAAGGTACGATCTGTTTCTACTCTACGCTAGCTGCAGTACTTATAGACATAGTTGGCAGTCAATCTTTCATTGTCGTGGCTCTCATTTGGATATTAATTATTCCGGTAGATTTATTGGCTCTATCCTTACGATTGGAGACTCCAATGGGAGAGGATTAGATGATTACACACTGGTGCTGGCAGTGTGAGCTTACTATAGGAGGTGAGAGCTTTGGCTGGGATATCCTAGTAGTAGCGTTGATGCCTTAGGATGTAATCTTGGGTATGGATTGGTTATCCACGGACCATGTTCAGATTGACTATTTTAGGTGCAAAGTGCAGTGTGTCTGTGAGGATGGGACCGGGTTCTCCTTTGCTAGTGAGGAGGGTACCTATGCAGCTCAAGATGAACTTACTTGGAGGAGGGTGTATCCAATCACTCATATGTTGGCTAGCCTTATCCTCAGAGTAGCTTACGTGTGGAGTCTGAGTTATCCTGTAGTGGTGGACTAGTATGCTGATGTCTTTCCTGATGATGTTCTGGGAATACCTCCTCACAAAGAGGTAGAATTCTACATTGAACTATACCCTAGTATGACACTGATATCTACTCCAATATATAAAATGACCCTTGTAGAGCTTCGTGAGTTGCGGGTATAGCTGGAGGACTTGTAGAGGAAGGGGTTCATAAGGCCCAATGTTTCTCCTTGGGCATCCCCAATTTTGTTTACCAAGATGGAAAATGGAAGTATGAGGCTTTTCATGGACTATTGGCACCTGAACCAGGTGATTGTGAAGAACAAGTATCCACTTCTAAGGATTGATGATCTCTTTGACCAGCTGAAGGGAGCTCGATGGTTTTTGAAAATAGACCTCAGATCAAGATATCATCAGCTTAGGGTACGGGATGAGGACGTACCGAAGACAGCCTTCAGATGTTGGTATGACCATTATGAGTTCTTGGTAATTCCCTTTGGCATGACCAACACTCCGAAAGTGTTCATGTGGATCATGAACAGAATATTCCAGCCTTATCTTGATCACTTCATTGTGGTCCTCATTGACGACATCTTGATATTCTCAGCATAGGAGGAGGAGCACACCACTCACCTATGGATAATTATGGATACACTATGAGAGCACCATCTTTATGGAAATATCTCTATGTTCCAGTTCTGGATATGGGAATTCCACTTCCTGGGACATGTTATCTGAGAGGCTGGAGTTTCTGTGGATCCAACAAATATAGAGGCGGTTCTTGCTTGGGATCCACCCAGAAGTGTGACCGAGGTGTGTAGTTTCCTAGGATTAGATGGGTACTACCATAGATTCGTACATGACTTTTCTATAGTTGCGACACCCTTGTCAGCTTTGACAAATAAAGGACAACCCTTCGTGTGGATAGAGAGATGCCAGCAGAGTTTTTAGGAGCTGAGTCAGAGACTGAAGAGTTCCCCCATCTTGAGGCTACCAGAAGAGGAAGTTGGATATGTAGTTTACTGCGAAAATCATGGACTTAGCAAGGTTGTTTCCTGATTCATGAGTGATCATTGATCTCCTACGTCTCACGGCAGTTGAGAAATCGTGAGAAGAACTATGCTACCCATGACCTGGAGTTAGCTATAGTGGTCTTTGAGCTAAAGATGTGGTGGCACTACTTGATGGGAGAACTTTTTACAGTCTACTCTGATCACAAGAGTCTCAGGTATATCTTCTCACAGAAGGAACTGAACCTGAGACATCGACGATGGATAGAGTTCCACTACTTCTATGACTTTGAGATAGTCTAAATTCCTAGGAAGGGGAACGTAGTAGCACACACACTCATCACGAGGTCTTGTCTACAGTTGCTGAGTGAGGCAACAAATTAGCAATCCATGTTGGGGTTATCTTTCCTAGATAGTGATAGATCAGATTACCTCTAGTCTATGATATTACTCCCCCACTCGTTTAGAAAGTTAGGGAGGCACAACTTGGGGACATAGGCTGCGAGGCCTGACATGCTCATATATCCTCAGGATAGGCCCCTGATTGATTTTTCTGAAGGTGGGGAGCACGTCATCCTCTTCAGAGGACACACCATGGTACAAGTGACGCTATGAGAGGAGGTGTTGAGAGAGTTTCATAAATCCCTTTTGGAGGTATATCATGGTGTGGAAAAAATGTACCAAGACCTCTGGTGTCAGTACCGGTGGCCAGGGATGAAGAAAGTAGTGGTAGTGTTCGTATCACGATGCGTCACTTGTCAGTAAGTGAAGGTTGAGCATCAGGTACCTGCAGGTGTATCTCAGCCACTTGAGGTACCAGAGTTGAAGTGGTATGGTATCTCCATTGAATTTGTGATAGGGCTACCACATACATCCAGGAGCCATGATTACATCTGGGTGATAGTTTAATGACTCACCAAGTCGGCCCCTTCCTACCTATCCAAGAGTAGGGATTATTAGAGAGTTTGGAAAGCCTATACATACAAGAGATTGTACGACTTCATGTGGTTCCATCGACGATTTTCTCAGACCATGACACTAATTTTACATCCCATTTTTGGAAGTCATTATAGGAGGCATTTGGGATTCAGCTACATTTGAGCACCGCCTTCCATCCTTAGAAATATGATCAGACGGAGCGGACCATACAAACACTCGAGGAAATGCTTCGTGCTTGTGTCCTTGATTATGGTCACTATGGGGAGGACCACCTACCACTGGTGGAGTTTTCTTATAACAACAGTTATCACTCCACCATTGTCATGGATCCATTTGAGGTCATGTACGGGTGGCCTTTCAGGTCACCACTATGCTAGATAGACCCAGGGGAGTCAGCACTTATGGGTCCAGAGTTGGTATAGGATACAACAAATAAGTTAAAGATCAACCAAGAGAGGATGAAGACTGCATAGAGCTAGAAAAAGTCTTATGCTGAAGGAAGACAGAGACCCATTGAGTTTGAGGATGGAGACTATGTATTCTTACGTGTCTCACCCCGATGAGGATTACTGAGGTTTTTTAGGGTGATAAGCTATCTCCATGGTTCATTAGACCTTTCCATATCCTCAGTAGAGTAGGAACGGTGGCATACCATCTAGATCTCCCCCCATAGATGCACCAGGTGCATGATATTTTCCATGTGTTGTAGTTGAGGAGGTATATGTATGATCCATATCATGTTATCGACTAGGGAAAGCTGGACATCGATGATGGGGATACATTTGCTGATTTCCTAGTGGAGATAGAGGATCTATAGGAAAGGGTCCTTCATGGGCGGTTGATTCCTCTAGTGAGAGTTATTTTATAGCACATGAAATCTTCATGAGAGCACGTAGGAGCAGGAGGCTCAGATACATGCTCAGTACCCCCATTTTTTTTCTAGTTTTGTTATAGAATTTGGGGATGAAAAGCCCTAAGGTGGGAAGAATGTAAAGACCCAAAAATTCCATATATTTTTTTAAAACTATTTGGTATTATTACGAGTCTGTGAAAATTAACGGTGCTTGATTCTGAGACCCGGTGTGACCGGAATGAAATTTTGAAATTTTTTTAAGGTACGTTCAATAAACGTGCAGAAATCATTTTCTATGTTTTGAACCAGTGATCGGATTAAAAATCTGAGGGAACTTTTGAATCCGCAGTGCTGGGATTCGCTTAAGGGAGGGATAACTTCGACCACAGTAGGTCAAGAGAAAAATATAGTTTTACGGACTTTCTGAAGAATAATAAAATAACATAAAAAGTTTATTTTATTTTTCTACCAATTGTTGAGAGGAGGTGGCGAGACCGCTGGGTTGTCAAGCCATTTAATGGATTGACTCTTATGTTTTGTAACAACACCATTGAGAGTTAAGAGGATCATTAATTAATGAACCTCATTAATCTTTTTGGTGCGTTAATCACCCTTCCCCTCTGTTTAATTGAGGCTCGGGCTTGGGTTTTTGACACAGAATGGAGGAACCTATGACGAAGTGCCACAACGTCTTCCACTAATGAAGAACAGAGGCTTGAATGATGTCGTTGGAGTAATCGATCTAGGAACGACAAATACCGATGGCTTCATCAAGCGTGGATTCTTCTTCCACAACCATGACGTCTGCTCTGATTTCGAGGTAGGGGTTGATATTAAATTCAAGTAATTTCTTGAATCTTTTCCTCATTATTGAAAAGCATGATGAATGCAGATCAACCAAAATGAGTTGATCCACTATTTTTATGAAATTGTTGGTGATAATTGTGGGAGATTTGAATGGGGTTTAATCATTATCTATGTGATGTATTTATTTAATAACCTCTTGATGTGATTCTAATGCGGAGGGTGAAGGTCAAATAAACAAGGTCCAGACCCTACGCTGCTTCATTTTTTGTCACATTTTTCATAGGTGAAGTTTGAAATTGAAGGAAACTTTAATTCGGGAGCCACGTAGTGACGACAGCAACCCGTGATGACGGTAGGCATGTTCGGAATGGAAAACAGACCACTGAAGCTCATCCGGTGGCCCGAAGAAGTTTCACCGGTGCGACATCGGTGACTAGAGCTGGTGGTCGTCAGCCGAACGTAGGGCGCGTCATCGTGTGCCATTGAGGGGAGCGGTGGCATCGAACCGTGGCGGTCAGTAGGGGCAGTCAGACCTTGGTCGGTTGTATTGGAGGATGGCGGCATGTCGTCGCGCGCCACAGAGAAGAGTCGTGACCTAGAGCCATGGTATACGGGACCCGCACCCCATGGGTCCCGTTGACAGGAGGGCGGTGCCATGTGGCGCTGCCAATTAATTGACCCGAACAACTTTTCCATCTAGGAAGGGAGTTGGTCGCCTGGTTGGCGGACCGCGGAAGCCACTAGGCCGGGTTGGACCCGGACCAGGTCGGGTCAACCTGAACCGGATTGGGTAGCCTAGGACGGGGTGGGTTGGGTCGGTCTGACCGTGCATACTGGACCCAGACCCCTTTTCGGCCCAGATACGCTTAAAAGGTTGTAACTCACATACCAGAAATCTATTTGACAAACCATCTATGACGTTGGAATCCTTGGAATGAGACGATCATTTTAAGATACTCCACCTATGTTTTAGAGAAATTTGGAGTACTAGTGGGTTGGATCGAACTTGAATCCAACCGATCCCTCAGCACTAAAATGCCCATAACTCACAGACGAGACATCCAATTGACAAGCCAACTATCTCTTAGGGTCCCTTACGACAAGACAGTAATTTGGGTTACTTCTTTGTTGAACGTCGTGGCAGTTGAGGCACGACCGATATCTTGAAGAGAAGATACTACGGATCATAAGTGCACCAGGGGTGATAAATCCTATGGCTGGATGTCAAATGAATAGTGAACCTATGTGGATCAACATCATAGAGACCCTATGTGGATCAACATCATAGAGACGCTATGTGGATCAAAATTCTAGTGACCCTCTGTGGATCAGCATCACAGTGACCCTATGTGGATCAGTATTCTAGAGAACCTGTTTGGATCAACACTATAGAGACCCTGTGTGGATCAGAATCATAGTGAACCTGTGTGGATCAGAATTCTAGAGACCCTATGTGAATCAGAAGTGCGCGACCCAATGAGGATCAACTTAGAGAGGCCCGTCGTGGATAAACGACATACGACCATGTGTGGTTCGAAAATGGAACAACTCTTTCTTGGTTCAATTTTGGAATCTTCCTAACCGAATAAAATGATATATCTTAAGACTAATCATCTTTATTCTTGAACTCTGAGTTGTATACCTGGTTTAAGTTGAGTCTTTTTCTTTGTTCTTTGTGACTGAGATCAGGATTTTTGGTTTTCCTTTGTGGAATTATGAGAGACCTATGGGGGTCTTGGTGTCCCTACTAGATATTGTTATACTCACCCCTGCATGGGCTTCGCCTGCACCTTATTATGTCTTGTGCAGAGGACGAGAAGCTCGATTGAGACTTTAGGGAGCCAGGACCAGGTGATACGCGGAGGTGGCTAGTTAATGTGGAGATATACAGAGACGAGATGTACCTACCCTTCTGGTAGGATCCTTGGTGGATGATCTCAATAGCTATTTTTTGTTGTAGTCGTATCTTTTTAGTTGGGCTTGTATCCCGACCCCTTTACTTTAAGTACACACTTTTAATACTACAGTTCCACTACGTGGTTTGCATCTTTTCATGTTCTTGGTTTGTGTGTTTGCAATTTTAAAGTCAATGCCTTCCCATTTTCAGGGATATTCTTTTCTGGTGCTAGTCTCTGACCCCTGACCTATGGAAGGCGAGCTTGGGGTAGTCATGGCACGGGCCCGAGGGGACGGGTCGTGATAATGCAAATAAAAAAAATAAACCTAAAATTATTACCAAAATTAATATAGAAGGTAAATATAAAATAAATATCATAAAGAGATAAACATACCTTCATAAATGAGTATCAAAATCAATAGCTGGTCATCTCTCTAGAATAGGATCTAGAATTATTAATCGACTAGGACCATGCCCCCTCTTAATAGGCTCACCAGCCTGAGGATTGGCTGAGTCAGGCTAATCATCTTGAAGTCTGGCATATGAGAGAATGAAGTAGTTCATCAAGATCATCTCCAGCCACTTGAAAATAATATTCATACATGTAAGAAATTTATTTCACAGATACAAAATATAAAAAACTAATAAATACCAAAATATAATAATCATTCCTGTGACAAGTTTTTACTAAAAATATAAAATATAGAAAACTAATAAATATTAAAATATAATAATTACCTATAACTAAATACCTGAATATAATACATCAATCATCATATTCTTCATCATTTTCATCAAGATCAATTTTTTCATCCTCATATTGGACATTGTTAACTTCCATATGACTTTCAATTTCATCATTCCTTATTACATCATCAACATTATCTATATCATCAGCCCTTAACTAGGTGGTTTTTTCATCTATATTTATGTCTCATCGGGTGAGAGATATATTTTGAGATGTTTCTTGAAAATTTTAATATGTTCCACTTCCATAGAACCATTTTTCTTTTTAGTAAATTGATTGTCACATGATTTCATTTTAATCACACTCCACCAGTACTTAAAATCTCTTAAAACATCATAGTATTTTGCATAATAAAATTTATGTGTTTGATGTTCTAACATAAATGGTTAATTTGATTGAAGAGAACTGTTATATTTAATATCAATGACTCCATTTCATGGATGAACATACAAACCTCGAATAGTATTAAAATAATTAAATTGAAACATTGTTACATAATTTGGTCCTAGATAACATCACTCAATTATATCATCCATCATACCATAAAATCTAAATTCAATTTCATGATGATGGTATCCTATAAAAAAACACCACTATTCATTGATTTCTTCGATTCATGATATATTTGTGTATGGAATCAAAATCCATTAACCACAAACCCATTTTAACATCTTACCAATTTTGATGGAGGGTTTTTGAGCACACATAATCAGCTATCAATTTTTTTCATGTTTTGTTTCCAGTAAATAATAAAAACTATTAATAATAGATATCATTGCAAAATTGATTTCTTATTCCATTTAAACTAACATAACTTACCAGTATTTGAAACCAATATAAAAAATTTTGTTGACAACATTCTTCAAGAGAAGCAGATGTAATTTGTATAAATTGTTTTCTGATATGTTCATCATATAGTCTATAAAAAAGTTAATTTAAATAAAAGAATACATTTTATAATATTTAAATGAATAATAAAAAAGTGTTACTGCACAAATCATTTTATTTCTTTACAATTTAGTAGAACATATGTATGAGTTCTGTACAGTTCTTCATCTATAAACTATCATTCATTATAACCTCCAAAACCAAGCTCGGGTTGATTAAAAACTAACAACTGATGGTATATGAAATCATCAAAATTTACTTCATTGCAAGCCATGGGAATATTTTTTTCAATGATATAATTATTGAAAATAATAAGAGCATAATTTTGAAATTTCCTCTTATAAGTATGCTTCTACAATCAACCCTTCAAATGATGATTTTTACATACTTTCTTCTATAATTTTTTTTCAGAAAAATAAAAAATGGATACATCCAATAGAATTTTACTATCCCTTTACATTTATCTTTATATATAAAATTCAATATAAAATGTATTGTAGAATTACAGAATCCGAGTGAGAATATTTTCTCCAATTTACATAAAATTAAAACAACATATTTTTATAATAAACTCAATTCATCATAATATGATGTTTTAATACATATATCTTAGAAAATATATGCAATTTCAGTCAAAATATCTTATATTGAAGAATTCAACAGCCCTCTAAGACTAATATACAGTAATATTTCAATTATGACATGAAAGTCATGACCTTTTGACCCAATAATATGCCAATTTCTGACACAACAAGAAAAATTAGAAACATAACCATCTAGTAACCTCAAATATTTAATCCATTTATAGAATAATAAATTGAATTATTTATTAAGTCTGTAAGATACTTTTGGACTTTCTAATTTGTGTGATCTTTCATTTTTAAATATATTGAAGTTTTATATGTATGTTAATATGGGCAAGATGTAACCGTGCCTTTACCTTATATTTAGTCATATCAGGTGTGTCTAACATGGTATAAAATATGTAATCAAAAATATTATTCTCAATATGAATTATATCTAATATGTAACAAAATAACAAATCTGACCAATACAGAAGTTCCTAAAAAATACTCTGATTTATCCAATTATGTTCTCTCCCAAAATCATTTATTTTTTGTTCTTTAATGGTTGGTCCCAAAGTAATAGGAGGTAATGGAGAGATAATAGGTTTTACCTGATTACCTTAGATCACTGGTAGATGTTTTTTAGTTTCAATCCATCCTTTTGTAAAATTATTTTTGTTTCTTCACAAAGGGTTATATGTAAGAAGAAATATCCAATAGTAGTAAAAATAACATACCTTTATTCCATTACCAAGAATAAATTCTTTTTTCTAGGACATGAAATAGGGACACGATTTTAAACCATGTGTGCTCCATCCCGATAACATACCATAAGTCATAAAGTCACTGATCATCCATAATAATGCATCCTTTACTAGAAAATTATGAAACACAACTATATCAAATATAGTCACATCGTTGTTCCATAATGAAATTAAGTCATCAATTAGTGTCTTCAAATAAACATAAATATTCCTCTTTGGATTCTCTGTAATTAATATAATCAAATAGATATATGGTTTATTCATCAACTTCGAAGGAGGTTAGTTGTAAAGAGTAATGAAAACATGCCAACAAGAATATTGATTTTTGTAAGCACCAAATGGAAAAAACCATCTGTATAAATAAAACTTTGTATTTTATGAGGTTCTAAATCAAAATAAGTATGTTTCTGATCAATGTGTTTCCATGAATCACGATCACCTAAATAATTGAAGATTTTACTAATGGAAGTTTTTTATTTATTCGATTTCATCAATCCAGCTGTGTTGCATGACATAAATAATTAGTGTAAACGAGGTGTAATTGGAAAATATCTCAATTATATCATAGGAACTCTGGACTTTCCCTATTGTACCTCATTATATATTAATTATCCTCTTGTTGGAGAATTAACCAAGGATTCATAATCACCATAATATAAGATGTTTTCATTTGAACAATAAGGGATTTTCTGATAACTAAGATCCAAATTATAAATCAACCTCTTACTTTCATTGAAACTTACAGGTAATGTATTTTCATCTACTAACAAAGATTAAAATAAAGATAAAATCTGATTGAAACAACTATTTTAAATTCAACAATATGATTTAATAGCCATAAATTTTGTAATAGCTTCATGTTTACTCATCTATAATCTCAGATATAAGGTCTCCTCACAAAATTTCAAGAAATTTAAAAACTAAGAAGGTTTTGATTCCATAATTGGAATATCATTCTATGTTATTGTTTTTTGGAATAGGTGGACTAGAGGCCTCATGTACTAAATTATGAAATGATGGATCTCGAAGAAAATAATTTTTATTTTCTACTAAATTATTTTCAACTTGTTGATACCACAAAATATAATATTTCTGAAAACCAAAATGAAAAGGATGAAGTCTAACATTGTCAAACATTTTGAATCTCCTAAGATCACATTTCAGATACGGACCATTAATTGTTTCCATAGAATCAAAATTGGAATTCAATGATGAAAATGATATAAATGTTTCAAAATCGTCAATGTAAATATGATTTATACCATATCTGGTGGTATTTTTGCAATCATTTATTCAATCATGATCGTGTAACAAAAACTTGTGTCAATATCATGAGTTCATAGTTATCTAAAAAAACAGAAATAAGAATAATGATTACCAATCACTTTAACTAGTTTCAAATTATTATTATATTTTAACACATTTAAATACTCTATGGAGTATGATGAGAGGAGGTGATGGGTTACCACTAGATTACGGGGCCCGTAGAGGCTCATACATATAGAATAAAACTATTAAATATATTATATAAGACACACTCCATTTCCTTAAAATAATATAATATCTTTTGATTGGTGTCTTATATGAGAAATTAGAGACAACCATTGGGTTTAGGATATGGGTTTTACCCTAGGAACAACATATCATTTGTGAGCGTCGGGTGTTCAGTTACATTGCATATGAGAGTAATTATTTTAATATTTTTATTATATTTTATTATTAAAATTTAACGAATCTTTAAAATTGTATATCATATGAAAAATTAGAGACCACTATTGGGTCTGGGATGTGAGGTTTACCCTAGATGCAATATAATATTTGTGAGCGTTAGGTGTTTAGTTACATTGCATGCAAGGGTAATTCATTTAATATTTTTATTATAATTTATTATTAAAATATTATGTATCTTTTAAACTCTATATTGTACGAAGAATCGAAGACCACCGTTGAGTTTGGAATGTGGGGTTTGCCCTAGGCATGACAAAAAATTTGTGAGCATAGGGTGTTTCGTTACATTGCACGTGAGGGTATCATTTTTAATCTTTTATTAAAATTATTTTTATATATTATTTATACATATATATATTAAAATATTTATACAAATTTTTAATATGAATTATTTTAATTAATTAAAAATTACTATATATATCATAATTTATTATAAATTATGTAATCATTATTATTAATTATGTAATGATTATTATTATTATAAATTATGTAATTATTATTATTAATTATAATAAATTATTATAAATTATGTAAGTATTATTAAGTAATAATTCTTATTAATTATTTAAATTATTATAAATAATGTAATGATTATATATTTTTTCCGAGTTTCTTAAATTATCATCACAATTTTATTATGTAATGACGATTGTTATTACAATTTTTAAATTTTTTTTTAAATTTTTATAAATAATGTAATGATTATTATTAATTTACTTAAAATATTATTATTATTTTAATAATTATTATATATATAGATATATATCACAATTTCTTAATTAATATAAATACATAAAATATATTCTAATTCATTTTAAAATATATATAAAATATCAAATCTATAAAAAAATTTATATACATATATTTTTTAAATAATTTTACCTATAGTTAATTTTTATTTAAAAAAAATGATTATCATGAATTTATAATTTATATAAATAATTTGTAAACAAATTTGAGTTCATATTTTTGAATTAATAATTATTTTGAATTCCTAATTATTTTGAATTAATAATTTTTCAATTAATAATTTTTACCATAGACACATTATAATAGTTGTGCGAGTTAGGTGTTTTTACAACATTTATATGAAATATTAATACTAATTATTTTAATTAATACCAAATTTATACTAAATGTTGTGAATTTCTAAAAGTTCTTATATTTTATTATAATTTTTTACAAATTATTATTACTATTTTATAATTATCAATAATATTTAAAATTTATTAATTATAAAGACTCATTAATTATTATATATTATAAATTATTTAATGATTTTTAATAATTATTTAAATTAATTCTACATTTTTAATAATTAACATTTTTTACAAATTTTTTATAATTTTTTGTATTAAATATATTTTTATAAAAATTATTACAAAAATTTATCCTAATTATTATTAACTATGTTTTTAATAAATATTATATATTTTAAATTGTTATTGCTTTTCATTAAACCAATTTGTTAACATTTTTTATATAAAAAATTCTTTTAAACAATGTTTTATTATTTTTTTCATTAAATAAATTTTATCATCATTATTAAAAGAAAATCATTTATATTCATTTCATATGTTATATATATGTATATATATTACATAATTTCTTAATCAAATCTGTTAATATCAAATTTATTATTACACTTTTATAAACAAATTAACATTAAAAATATTTAGACATACATACTCACACACGTGCAAAAAAAATATGGAACCATGATGCAAAAAAACAAATACCAAAACCAAAAAAAAAGTAACAAAGAATGAGTAAAATTATAATAAACATCCAACAACCCTATACACTAAAAAAATTTAGAAAAACCAGATTGTTGACGAAACCAGCATATTTTCAAACAATTAAATACTTTTAACATATTTCAATAATCCTCATATTTCATATAATAATACAAAATAATAAAGTTTCAGAAACCCTAAACACAAAAATATAATATATTAAATTTAATGATTAAATAATGTGAAAAATAATTTAAATTAAATTAAAAAAACTTGTGTGGAATGAGGACACTCAAATCGAGAATAATAAATTTAGTTTAATGCTACATTTCAAATCACTTATCAAAATTGGGTAAATTTATAAAACTAGATTTTTCCAAACCAGTATTTATAAAATCTAATCAAAATATGAAAAAAAACATGATGATGGATAGAATCAGAGTTCATACATTGTAGATCTAAGTAAAAATTAGTCTAAAATTGGAAGAAACAGACGTACTTGGGGATACACGAAGAGGGGTGGACAGTGGGGTTCTGACGCACAATAGTCTCGAAGAGGGGATAAAAGAATAGTGGAAGAAGAAAAGAGGGGTGTGCACTGTTATATCATTAAAATTTTTATGACTGTGTAATTGTGATGGAATTAATTCCATTACAAAAAGTTTTATTCGTCAATATTATTTGCGACGAGCGTTGAATTATGTTGCAAATTATCTTGACTAAAAGAGAATTTTTGATGAACTAAGCAGTCCATCACAAATTCCCATCATGAATAATATTCATGCTGGGCAATGGGAAACCCCACCAAAAATATTTCCGATATATGTAATATTCCATTGAAAATAATGATTTTTTTGCGATGGAATCCAACATCCATCACAAATACTCCCCACAGAGCCACTATTTTCAATGGGGGTATTTGTTCATCGTAAATGCACCGTCACAAATATCTGAAATTTTATAAGTGATATTAAGGTTTTTTGAGGTTTATATTATGTATTTATCTCATTATTGAAATATTATATTTGGTTTCTATAATTTCTAAAATAAGAATACATTTATTCCCCTTTCACACAAAATAACAAAAAATACTATAATGAGATAATATAATTATAAATTAATACAAGTTATTTATAATAGTCAATTATATTATCTTGTAATGATAAAATTTGGTAAAATTATAAAACAACTTTTAATAAATAAGTACAAACATTTAAACTGTAAACACTCGATGTGTGGAAATATATAAACTAACTAGAATTCATATAAAGATTAACTATACATAAATTTTTTAATTGAAAATAGATACGAGTGATGTTTTGAGTTAAGTTATTATTATGGATAGGTTTTTGATATTGGAGGTTAAAGTAAATTCATGGAATTCTGGACAACAGGTAATGGTTTCTATCTGAAATTCAGCTCTTCGAGACATGTTTTTTATTAAGCACACAATTTCCTTTATTTGGTTTATATACTACCTATTTTATAATTTATATCATGAAATAACATTAATTCAATTTATTTTAGGATAATTTTTAATCCCTCCTTTTCAATAGGTTGTTATTGAATTTTTACTCAAGCTGTAAGTTGAATTATTCATCTCAATTTTCATCCTTTAGGACTTATTATATATTCACCACATTTTTTCTTTTATGTGGTTCATAAATTGAAATGAAATAATTTTTAAGATATCCATATCAAATTTAAATGGATTTACATGTCTATACTGTTATCCATACCTTATATTATTTTCATCCAAGAGTAATTGAAACTGTTGTAAAACTCAATAACTTCTATGGTGGTAAAAACATCCTAATTTTTAGTAAAGTAAATATGTGTGTAGTTTGATAAAAATTTTATCCCTATATTGATTCTAGAAAGTTGATATATCTATGGAACATATAATGAAAAGGTTAATCACCCTAAAAAGTGTAGGTTGTGCACTAACTCAATCATCACCCAGATGTGCCATGTGTAGGCCTATGACTACACACCTGTCTAGACACTCTGAGGAGATTTTCAATAGAATATTCACTTGATATTTATGAACCATGATGAAATATTCTTCCTACCACATCCTTGGTCTCATACTAATGAAAAATACTGAATCCAATTAATATCTTATATGGATATCAATCGAGCAACATGGCTTTGTGAGGGGACAGTCGATTCACGGAGCGATTGCACTAGCACATGAAATGCTGAGGGATATTAATTTCAAGACCCATGTCTCTAATATGGAAATGAAACATGACATGAATAAAGCATATTATAGAGTTGAATAAGGGTTCATTAACTGGGTTCTCACCAGCATGGGCATATCTCCCATGGCACTGGATATTCTCTTCAAATGCTTTAGCTCCGCGCAGATGAATGTCACCTTCATAGGGAGATCACATGACTTCTTCAAGGAAGTCTGTGGCCTATGCCAAAGAGATCCTATATCTCCAAGTATTTTCATACTCATGCCGGACACACTTAGCTGAATTATTAACAAAGGGATCGTGAGCGGGAGGATCATAGCATACAGGAGGAAACATAGTATGTTGTCCATGTCGCGCCTGATTTTCGTAGATGACATTATCATTTTCTCAAACACTGGAAAGAGATCTACATGTGGAATCAAGGGTATTATTGAGGAATACTTCTTTTGGAGTGGACAACTGATCAACAAATCTAAGAGAAATCAGTATATTTCTAATAAGTGTTCTCCTAACTGGGCCTCACAACTATGCAGAAGACTGGACATGTAGCGGGGTTCTTTTCCCCTTAAATATCTTGGCACCCCCATTTCTTTGGGGAACATCTGCATACGATACTTCAACCATGTGGTGAGTAGGATCACAGAGCGGGTTATCAACTAGAAGAATAACCTCGTTTCTTTTGGGGGGTGCATAACTTTGGTGAACAGTATTTTGTTTTCAATTCTGGTTCACGCACTGGCTGCAACCCCGGTGCCGTAAGGGGTGATCAAGGCTATTGATAGGGTGTTGGATGGTTTTATTTGGGATGTGTTTTCGGAAGGTAAGAGGCACTGAGTTTCATGGGCAAGGCTGACTCATCCCATATCTAATGGTGGAATTAATGTACGATGCTTGGGGAGCATGATCACATGCATGCATGTGAAACTGGTGTGGGAAGTAATTGAAAACCATACCTTGTGGGGGAGGACGATGGCCAATAACCATGGAGGAAATGAGTCCGAAGTTCGTAAAAATTTCTCCCCCATCTGGTCCAGGATCTGACCCCTCATACAAAAGCTCCAACAATATTCTAGGTGGACTGTGGGAGAAGGTATAATTCTCTTCTTGTTTCATAAAAGGGTAGGAGTAGTGATCGGCTATCCAGGGTGCCCACCCCATCAATCTCTTTAAAAGAGGTGAGCTTGCATCATTCCTTCATCAGGGTAGTGCTGGACAAGAACCATCAACCAGTTTTTATGCGATCACTATTGTTGAGGAACCAAATAGAAGTGTGTTTACACCATCCAATTTTGGGAAATTCTCAATGAAGGACTTCTGTAGGATTTCATCACCTTCAGATCTCTAGGATGGCTGGAACGAGATCGCATGGTGAAAAAGGATTCCATTGAATTATACTTTTCTAATCTAGAGTATTTGGCACAGGGCAGTACCAACTAATGATAACGTAAAAAAATGGGTATCAATATCGCCTCATGATGTCACTATTTTAAGTCGAAATGAGAAGAAACCATGGAGCATATCTTCATTGAAGGTTAATGGGACCAAAATGTGTGGAGGTACTTTCGCTCGTTCACTTATATCCTGGAATATGGCCTTCATGAAGATTCGTTTCTAGAGAAATGGTTCCACATGGAAATGGAATCAGTCCTGGAGAGATTGGCATGATCTGTGATTCTGAGCATGGGATGTTGGTGTTTATGGCATGCGAGGAACCAGGAAATAAATGATGGGTCCCTCTCCACTGGTAGGTCGATCTTTGTGTAGATAATGAGTCCTCTGGACAATTTCATGATGATCGTAGGGTACTAGAGGGAGGCCACGTCTCTGAGTTCTCTTTACTCTATCTTGCCTCTAGCCATGCCTCATATTCCTCGTAAGTAGGGACACTGGATTCGATGGATCCCCCCAACTAATAGACTCAAAATGAATACCGATGGGTCCTGTATCTCAGGAAAAATGTGTGGAGGAGGGGTGGTTCAGGACGCTGAGGGAAGTGTCCTCCTTGTATTTACATCTCATTATGGAAACAGTACCTCGATTCAGGTAGAGGAGAATATAGCACTTAGTGGCCTCACTATTTGTAATTAGATGAATATGAAGCTCACACAAGTTGAAACTGACTCGATGATACTACATAACTCCTTGAAAGGTAAAGATACCATCCACTAGTTGGTTGAGTACATCATCAAGAAATGTAAGGAACTCCTCAACAGGAGCATCCAAGTCACACACACATGGAGGGAAGGCAATAAGGTTGCGGATCACCTGGCTTCATTGGCAGAACATGGGTCCAGGGTCACCTGTCTCCCTAACATTACTTCTCTAAAACCTGAAGGGGTTAATTAGATTCAAGGGGATACTATAGGTCTCTACTACTTTAGGCCTCCGTAGGGAGGGGTGGGCTTGGCCCTATGTTTCCATTGTTTCCTCTTGTTTACCTTGTTTTTGCTATTAAATTATCTAATGATGATGATGATGATACATCCATATTATTCCATTGAATGGGAAATATTTTTTTATATTCATTTATTATATGGATAACCCTATTTTTTATTCATCCATAGGTTCATTAAAAAATATTATTATGTATTTTTGACTCTTATAGTGAATACATTGGACTTAACCAGGTGACAAGTGGGGACCAACATTATATAGCCCCTCGATGCATCAACGGGTCTCATGAAACAAAATAGCTTAGGTTTTGGCTTCCACCTCTCCCCATATAAATATAGTGTCTTGGAATAGGGAATTGACAACATGTTTTAGTATCTAATATTATGAATTCCATCAATATAAGATCAATGATTATTGTTAACCATGATTTTACTTATTTTCATAGATATATCATTTCTTTAGTTTTCTATTGATTATGGATTCATGTTATTTATGTATTCCTTCCATATCACCTGTTCAATGTTTATGTTATAATAGATTCCATTGTATGCTACTCCTTACTAAGAATCTAAGCTCACCCTTATTTATTTTACTTTCCCTAGGAATCCTACAAGAGAATTATGTGTAATTATCATAGGTATAATGGAAGGGATAATAATTTTCTCACAATGTGTTCATGATGCATCTTATTTTTTTAACTTTAATCTATGTGTCTATCTAGTATTTTAAGATTTCTATATTTTTATATCCTTTAAAAACTCTAGTATTCTGTATCAGAAAATTAATATAACTACTGACTCTATGTTTCTTGGAGTTTGTGTTGTTAAAGTTGGTATTAGATAATTTTTTGTAGGAACCCTGAGGACTATATTTAGAGAAGCCTAGTTAAATAACAAAATTACTATGAAAAAACATCATGATTTATAAAGAGAAATATAGAAAACATAATAAGAATTATATTTCAAAATTCAGTATCATGATCTAATAATGTGTATGCACTATCAATAGATCATAACTAATAGAATGAATGGGAACTGTAACAACACCCGTAGTCAATGTAATCATGTTCACCTTGAGCAAGTCAATTCAGTTGGTGTTGAGGATAATCATATCATAAACCTATTATGGTAGTTGACCCAGGTTATGTAAAATATTATCACCCACATAGAGAGACCAATCTATAAAAAACATGGTGTAACTAAGTCATAAATATTCATGAGACAACAATCCCTAGAAATTAGTGTAACTAAAAATATATTTGTAGTATAATAATGTATTAAGAACATATAAAATTTCTTTCTGGCATTTGGAAATAGTGAATAGAAAAATTCATCATGGTGGTCTATCATGTAAAGGGATATGTGGTCCAAATGTGGTCACTAATTCAAAACACTAATGTTGAAGTTGATATAAATCTCATGGAATGTAGAACTCTTAAGGGTGTATTATAAGATAAATGATTTCATCTTGATAAAAGTGTTGAAATGGAAAGTTTGTTCCTCAATATTAAATAAAATGAAGATTACAATGTTTTTGAGTATGAGACTAAATTTTCAAGGTTAGATTAAAATGATAAATAATAAGTACATAGATCAAAAAAAAAAAGATTTATCATTTGTTTGATGGGTTAAATATAAGAATTTGATGGGAGTTTATCTCTCAGAAAATTTCATCATAGGAAGATATATTATTAGGATCTATTAATATTTAGGAATACTTCTCCAAGATGTTTGTATTAAAGGGGAATTAAGTGAATAATAGGTCAACTAAGAATAATGGGAGGAATAATGAAAAAAAGTGGAGGACAAGAAGGATGATATTTCCAACATGTGGTAACTATGGGAAGAAACACCGTCGGGCTTAGATGTAGGGAACACTATTTTTTTACAAGTCTAGAGAAAAGGGTATCAATCTCATTAATGAAAAATCTGTTAAGATGGTATGTGAGTATGATATACTCTATAATACCAAATGTAGGATCGAAATAATAGAGATACTGTATAGAGTATCTAATGATGCTCAAAATATAAGGGGGGGGGATTGTATACTTTAAAAAATTCTCTTGGAACTTTTAAATATGGCTATGTTTAACAAGGTTAAACAAAGTAATTCACAAAACCTCTAGTTCTACACACTTTCTTGATTCTGGAAATATGATTTCGAGAATGTGAATCTAGAAAGATGGTTCCAGAGAATGAAACTTAATGAATGTTTACAAAGATATAGATTCTACCTTAAAGCTTATAGAATCTGACTAAATCAGAGTACAAGTATAAGGAAGTATAAGATAGTTATACTTTCCTCAAAAATATAAATGTAGTGGAAAACGTATAACAAAACAAGTAACAAGTAATAAATATTTTAACCCAAAGAGAAGGGTATCCAACAACCTTGGATAAATGTAACTTGATTTATACTTTCAAGAATGTCTGTCTTACCCATACCAGGTTAATCCCTTGATATGAAGATCAGAGTCTATCTTACTATCCCCGCAAGCCCTCAACTTCAAGGTAGTCGGCACCTCTATCTTCCCCAGCAAGGAATCCCTCAACTTAAAGGTAGTCGACACCTCTGTATTCCTATCCCCGGAATCCCTCTATTATACAAAACAACAATCGGAGTCGCACAAAGAAAATCTGAACAAGTAGTTCAGTATGCACAAAGCAATAAAGCCTATCTCTCTAGAAATCATTTCCGCATCATGTAATCTCTAGATTGATCAGCTTGTGTTGAGTTCTTTCAAATGAGATCCTATTTATAGGAATGGCTTCAACAATCAGCTCCCTCTTCCAACAGTCATATTTTTCCTTGAATTTCGGAGGGACCTTTACATGTGTCACTCAAAAAATGGTTAGTTAGTAACTAAATACATGAAATCATATTATGGAAGAACAGGTGTAAGAAAAAATATGGTTACATGAATAAATTAAATATTCAGAGTGTATGAAAATAAAAGTTCGGATTCTAATGAAAAATATTATTCAGAGTATATATTAATAGATATTCGAATTCTGTTTATTAGGAAGTTCGTTGTCTAAGCTCATTAGAATTCGTATTCAGAATTTGGGGTCGAACTTTATAGAAGTTCATAACTTGAATTCAGAGTCTAACTTCATGAAAGTTTGTAACGAAAATTCAGAGTCAAACTTCATGAATGTTCGTAACCAGAATTCCAAGTCGAACTTCATGAAAGTTCATTACTGGAATTCAGAGTCGAACTTCATGAATGTTCATAACCAGAATTTGGAGTCGAACTGCATGAAAGATTGTAACCAAAATTCAAAGTCGAACTTCATGAAAGTTTGTAAACAAAATTCAGAGTCGAACTTCATGAAAGTTCGTAACTAGAATTCGGAGTCGGAATTCAGATCCTAAAAATAGAATGCTCTTTATCTTCATATTATATGATTCTAAGTATTTAGATATGACACCGAATTTTATACTTAGATAGGATAAAGAACAATGTAAAACATGGTAATGATAAATTTCCTTGGGGAAGGAAAATTTTCCTTATAGAATTAAAACACAGGGTAAATAGAGAATTTCCTTGAGAAAAGGTGTTTGTGATTTTCAAAACAAGAAGGAATTGTAAAGTCATAAGGAAACCTTATTGACTTAACAATCCCCCCAATTATGTATGAATGGAAAAGTCATAAGGAAATCCTTATTCAATTAACAATCTCCCTCTTTTTGGAAAGCACAAACATCCTTACAAAAAAGAATAAAAGGACTTAGAAATTTTTTCTAGATTTTGAAATAAAACTTATCTCCCCTTTCACATTGGCAAAGATGAATAAGACTAACTCCCCCTTAGGATTTGGAACACTAAGGATCATATTATAGATTTCTGGAATGAGATTTTTTATTATCTTGAGTATGGAAATATCTGTAACGAAAACTCTCCCTTAGATAAACTCCCCCTTAGATAAACTCCTCCTTACTTAGGGATATTTCTTCTTTACTTAGTATTATTTTTCCTTTCCCCACCTTTGTAATTTTCAAAAATAATTTAAGGGAATAGAAAAAAATATGGTACCTAAAAAATTAGTACAAAAATCCAAAAAAAAATGAGCAACCACAATTTCATTAAGATAGGAAGAATTTGTACAAGGAAGAAAATACAACAAAAGATCAGATTGGATCTATTTTCCTTCCTTCTCCTGGGGTATTAACTTCTTCACTATTGTTTTCAGCTTCTTTAGCTCCTTATGATCTTCCTATTCTTGTTTCTATAAGGATTTGATCCTATCATCCTGAGCCTTCAGAGCCTCTGCCTAAGCCTTCAACAAGTCATCTTGTTTCACCTGCTTTTCTTCAATCTTGATCCAGAGATCCCTTTATTTTTTCCAACTTTGGACAACATAATTCAACTTCCCATTCAGATACTTGATTTTTTGAATCTGATTATTCTAATCAAGAGTTAGCTTTTCTCAAAGCTATTTGTGAGATCTTTGATTTTGCTATCTTGAGTATAAAAAGTTTCCTTAACATCACCTTGAAACTCATCAAGCACTCTCAAATCTTCAACTATATTCTTTGAACAACTGACCATTTTCTTACAAGATTTTATATGGGCATCATAGTTGATAAGGAAGTTCTTGTAATTAGCCTCAATATTTACACACCTATCCATCACCATGGATACAAAATCCGATTTCTGATTTATGCTATGTTAGAGAATCTGACATCTGGAGTCAATGGTTGGAAAGATCAGAATGGTGTCAACAAGATTCTTCAGAGATTGAATGAAAAAATCATGTCCTAGAGCTAATGATTCTAAATCTGACACTTTTCTTAGTGAAGGTTGTTCCTCTAGCTTGACCATATTCCTCTTAGAAGATCCACCAACTTCCTTCTTCCTTCTAACAAATTTGGTTGGTGTGTCAACAACCACCTGTTTCCCCTTGTCAGTTTTCGGAACAGCTTCCTCATTCGGAGACTCATGCTCACTTTCAGACAACTGAACAATTCTATCTTCATCATTTTTTTTTCTTTCTCAGCTCCTTCCTCAATATCTTCAGGATGAATGAAGTCATGATTATGAATCTCTTCGTCAGATACTTTGTTCACTTTTTCTTTATCCTTCTCATCAATTCCAGGGGTAGCAAGTTTCTAAGATCTGGCTTGAGAAGTCCAGATTGATAATTTTTCGGATGCACTTTCCTTCTCATGATAGTCTTCAACTTTCTTTATCAAATCAGTTGTATCATCACTTCTTTTAGCTTCTTTAGCTTCTTCCATAGATTCATTTTCTTCAATAACCTTTTTATGTACTTTTTTTGGAGTCATAAACTTATTCCTCAGAGTCTCAGGTAAGGATTCAACTAAGAAATATTTCAGTACAAGAATGTTCTTGGATGCAATTTTAGTGTACCTCAAAAGATATTGGAAAATTTCGTCCTTAGAAATTTTCTTCTTAAGCTTCTTCTCTTTGGCTTGCTTCTCAAGCTCTTTAGTAGTATTTTATTTTAAAGCCTTGGCCACAACAGGATCTAGGCCAAACTATGTCTCTTCTTCCTTCCAATTCTTTTTTTATTCTCTCCATTTGGCTACTACCTCATCCGGTTAGGCTTTCTACTTCTTGGGCTTTGGAGGTGCGGATTGATTTTCTTTGGACTTAGGGGTTTTCTCTGTTTCCTCCACTTCCTTTAGTTTCCTCTTCCTTCCATCCTTCTTCGACGGTTCAACCTCTTCTTCATTCTTCGAAATGACTTCTGCCTCTTCCACTGGTAGATCATATAACTCTCCTGACTCCTTAAAAAAACCAACATTCATTCTTTTCAAAGTATCATCACTTACTAACATAACTTTTCAAGTCCTCAGCTTGGAACTACAAGGAATCTTGAAGGACTCAAGACATCGAACAATCAACTTGAAGAGTAGGGCAGGATACATGATTATTTTTGCTCTCAAGTTTCCATTCTTGATATTATTTATTGTAAAGAGAATATGATTCATTAGATTGATATTACTTATATTTACCAGAAAATACAAGATATACATATCACTTTTCTTCAGTGTGCCCTTGTCACCCTTTCTCGGTATGATAAAAACCTTAACCCATAAATCAAGGATCCGATTATTTGTAGACAAATGAGCAATTTTTGTGGTCTTGAAATCTGTAAATCCAAGACACGCCTTAGACTTTACCTTTACAAAAATTCCTTGAACATTTGGTAGCTTGGGGGAACAGAACTCAGCTTCCCCTTTATAATACAGCCCCACCAAGCTTGCAGCCTTGGTGTATGATATTATATATGTTTTTCCATAGATTTTGAAGGAAAATTTTTCTCTGCCATCTTCCTTGAAAAAACAAACTGATTCGTAAAATTCTATCAACAGATCTGAATACACAACATCTTGAGCTCCTATATTTGATATAAAAACACTTTCCCATTTTTCAGCTTGATGTTCTTGAAGATAATGGAATCACACTTATTGAAGAAATTCAGATGCACCAACCTCTCTATGTATACTTGCCACTCCGCAATCGGCTTGACAGAAGACATATCTTGAGAAGGAACTTCACCAGACATTCAGAATTGAGAAAACTTTGAAAAACTGGAATGAGCTTTTGAACTGGAGTAGAGCTTCGACACACAAAATCTTGAAAACCGATGTAGGACAACCATCGGGGGTCCCCTTTTATAGGTGTTTATGCGACAGTTCATCTTCCCATCTCAATCCAATTGTTGATAATTCTTTTGATCATATCTGAAAGTTGAAATGATAGCTGTAAGGAAAATTTGGTAGGATCCGATCTTTTGAGGTTTTTAAAGGAAAATATTTGGACTTAAGGAAACTAGAATCTGAGAAAATTCAAAAGAAACTACTAGCAAGTAAAAGGTGATTAAAAAACGCAAGAAAGAATCATACCTTTAGGATTTCTAGGAAGATTATTCGTATTGAGGAAAATTCTTCTTGAAGAACTTTAGATTCTGAAAAAAAACATGACAACGGAAAAAAAACTCTATTACAAAAAGATATTGAGTACGAAAATGTTCATTACGGAAATCTTCATTACGAAAATCATCATTACAAAAATCATTATTATGAAAATCTTCATTACAAAAATCTTCATTACGAGAATTTTAAGTAAAAAAAACTTCATTTTGAAAATTTTGAGTACGAAAAACCTTTATTATGTAAAATCATGAAGAACTTCATTACGAAAAATCATGAAAAACTTTATTACAAAAAATCATGAGAAACTACATTGTGAAAATCATGAAAAACTTCATTACAAAAAATAATGAAAAAATTCATTGCGAAAAATCATAAAAAAACATCATTATGAGAAATATTAAAAACTTCATTACGAGAAATATGAAAAAACTTCATTACGAGAAATATGAAAAAAATTCATTACGAGAAATATGAAAAAACTTCAATACGAGAAATATGAAAAAACTTCATTACAAGAAATATAAAAAAACTTCATTATGAGAAATATGAAAAAACTTCATTATGAGAAATATGAAAAAACTTCATTACGAGAAATATGAAAAAAATTCATTATGAGAAATATGAAAAAAACTTCATTACAAGAAATATGAAAAAACTTCATTATGAGAAATATGAAAAAACTTCATTATGAGAAATATGAAAAAACTTCATTACGAGAAATATGAAAAAACTTCATTACAAGAAATATGAAAAAAACGTCATTATGATAAATATGAAAAAACTTCATTACGAGAAATATGAAAAAACTTATGAAAAAATTTACTCCCCCTATGAAAAGGATTTTATTACTGTAAGGAGATTTATTAAACATGAAGTTAAGAAGGAGGATTACCTTATGATTATCATTCATAACTTCTGTTTAATGTATTAAAATCTATAGGAGGGTAATAATTTTGTGAAAATATCAGCAAGTTGATCTTGTGTTCTGATAAATTGAAGAACGATATCTCTTTTTTCTGTGTGTTCCCCAAGAAAGTGATGCCTAATATCTATGTGTTTTGCATGAGAGTGTTGTACCAGGTTTTTACTAAAGGAAATGGCACTTGTATTATCACACAAAATTTGTGTTTTGGTAAAACTCACACCATAGTCTGTGAGTGTGTGTTGTATCTATAGTCTATGGAGGGTTTTTTCATAGGTTCTTGAGGTTACAATGTCTTAACCTTCTTTGCCTCAACCAAGAATGATCTTTCATTTCACTAAGGCAAGGTAAGTTTTGGCTCCTAAGGTCTTCTAACTTTAGTGTGTATACATTCTCTTGCCTATTGGTAGAAAGAATAAACTCTTCCTTGGAATTTTGTACTAAGCACTTGTCATTCCTAAAATTCACAAGGTAACCTTCATCACATAATTGGATTATTCTAATGTGGTTGTACTTAAGACCCTTAACAAATAAAACATTTGAAATCAAAGTTTTTCCAAGAAGAATGATGTTACCTATACCAATAATTTCTCTCTGAGCATTATCTCTGAAAGTTACTTTTCCTTCATTCATCTTGATAATCTTTTCAAAGTAGTTTTTGTTACCAGTCATATTCTGGGAACATCCACTATCCATGTACCAAGTATTGTTGTTGGTACCTTTTCTATTTTCCTAAAAATAAAAGAGTTAGGTTTTCAGAATCCAAATTTTCTTGGATCCGGAACTATTAGATAATAAAAGATTGGGTGACCATATTTTTTTAGAAAAATAAGCTTTATGAAATCCAAGGGATTTCACTTTATTTAAAGAATAATTTTTCTTCCAATTCCCACCACTTTGGAATTTAGTACAAAAAGAAGATCTATAAGGAATAAAATAATTATTTTTAAAAATAGGTTTTTCATGAGAATAACCTAAACCCTAATTATTACCATAAGGTCAGATATGAGAATACATCTTGTCAAAATTTCCCTTACCAGAAGTAAAATTTTCTAGAAGTTTCTTCAATGAAAATATCTCATATTTTAGTCTTAGTACTAAATTCTTATCGTCAAGAATAATAGATTTAGAGTTAAGTTTATCCTCTAAAACATCTTTTTCTAAAAGAAAATTTTTAAGATCCTTAGAAAGTTTATCCTTCTCAGAATTAACTTCCTCAAGTTTCATAGAAATATTATCTAAAACAAAATTTTTCTCATCAAGATCTTTGGAAAGATCTATTATTTCTTTTGTTAAAATAGATTCTCTAGAATTTTCTTTATCAAGTTTCTTAGAAACATTACAATTTATTTTCACTAAAAACTTAGAAAATATAGAAACTTTCTCATAAGAGGAGAATTATTATCATTATCTGATGAAGAAAATTATTTATCTAAAGAAAAACCTCTATCTAGAAAATTTTCACTTAAAGACATATTGGTTAAGGATTCAGCAGTTTTTACCTTAGCCATAAGATAATGATATTGAAATGGAGCTCTAGCTATTAAACCAATATTCTTTTTCCCAGAAGATTCATAATCTGAAGACTTATCAGAAGATTCTCCACCACTGGCACTCCAACTGTCATTGGCTTTCAAGACTTTCTTATGCTTTGATCTATAGAAAATCTTCTTGTTTCTTTTAGAATTACTGTCTTTCTTGTCTCTTTTCTTGAGTAAAGGACAATCAGGTCTAATATGACTAGTTCTTCTACATTCATAGCATGTTACTTCTCCATATTTCATATATTTTCCATCTTTCTTCTTATACCTATATTGAAATCTCTTCTGTCCAATAATCTTGTTCATCCTCCGAGCAAGATTTGCTAACTCATTTTCTGAAGCTTCACTTTCACTTGATTCAGATTGAACAACAACCTTCTTAGCTTTAGATCATGTAATTTTATCAGGAGTCTTAGATTTCATATGATTTGAAGTAGTTGTAAAAGCAACACCTCTGTTTCCATTCTTCTTCTTAATATTATCAGCATCTCTATTCATTCTAGTTTCATGTTGAAGAAGATTTCGAAACAGTTCATCAAGAGAAATCTGATTAACTTTCCTTTTCTCATATATAGCAGTTCTCTTGGATTCCCACCCATTAGGCATGATGTCAATAATCTTATCTACAATAGCTTCATCATCTAAAACTTTCTCACCCATGGATTGTAATCTATTGAGAATAGTCATAAATCTCGGTTGCACCTTACATATGGGTTCTCCATAAGGAAAATAGAAACCATGATATTCAATTATGACCATGGATCTTTTAGGTTCAATTACTTTGGAAGTTCCAAAATGAGTAACTTCAAGCTTCTTCCAAATAATATTTGCTGCTTCACAAGATAAAATTTGGCTATATATATTTCTAGTTATGGAACAAAGAAAAGTATTGCGTACCTTATAATTCAGTTGATATTCATGATTTTATTGATTTTTGAAGGTACTTACTTCCTTTTTAGGGATTTTATATCCTTCAGTAAGCATAACAAAGTTATCCACTCCAGTATTGATAATAAATGTCTTCATGCGATCTCTCCAATATTCATAATCATTTCCATCAAAGATAGGTGGTCTAGTTGGATCGAGATTGTCTATGGAACCAACATTGATTCCTGCCATCTTAAAGAAAAATTTCTTTCCACAAAAACTTATTAGTAATAAAAGTTTGTAAAAAATGAAAATATTCCTAAGCAAGGAAAATATAGAACAAGAATATCTCTAAGAAAAAATGAATCCGAACTATATGGGTCTGAAAAACTTATTCTGAGAAAAGTATGAGATGTATTCTCTTCTAAATCTAATCGTGAGATTAATTTATATTTAACCAATGCTCTAATACCAATTGTTGAGATGGTATGTGAGTATGATATATTCTATAATACCAAATGTAGGATCAAAATAATAGAGATACTATATGGAGTATCTAATGATGCTCAAAATACAACAGGGGGTGAATTGTATACTTTAAAAAATTCTCTTGGAACTTCTAAAGATGGTTATGTTTAACAAGGTTAAACAAGGTAATTCACAAAACCTCTAGTTCTACACACTTGCTTGATTCTGGAAATATGATTCCAAGAATGTGAATCCAAAAAGATGGTTCCAGAGAATGAAACTTAATGAAAGTTTACAAAGATAAAGATTCTACCTTAAAGCTTATAGAATCTGACTAAATCAAAGTACAAGTATAAAGAAGTATAAGATAGTTATACTTTCCTCAAAAGTATAAATGCAGCAGAAAACTTGTAACAAAACAAGTAACAAGTAATAAATCCATTAACCCGAAGATAAGGGTATCCAACAACCTTGGATAAAGGTCCCTTGATTTATACTTTCAAGAATGTATGTCTTACCCACACCAGGGTAAGCCCCCTGTACAAAGATCAGAGTCTATCTTGATATTCCCGCAAGCCCTCAACTTCAAGGTAGTCGGCACCTCTGTCTTCTTCAGCAATGAAGCCCTCAAATTCAAGGTAGTCGGCACCTCTATCTTCCTATCCCCAGAAGCCCTCGATTATACACAGCAACAATCAGAGTCGCACAAAGAAAATCTGAACAAGTATTTCAGTACGCACAAGGCAATAAAGCCTCTCTCTCTAGAAATCACTTTAGAAGCATGCAATCTCTAGATTGATCAACTGGTTGTGAGATCTTTCAAATGATCTCCTATTTATAGGCACAACTTTAATAGTCGACTCCCTATTCCAACGGTCATATTTTTCCTTGAATTTTGTAGGGACTTGTACACGTGTCACTCAAACAATGGTTAGTTAGTAACTGAATACATGACATCGTTTTATGGAAAAATAGGTGTAAGAAAAAATATGGTTACATGACTAAATTAAATATTCAGAGTGTAAGAAAATAAATGTTTGGATTCTAATGAAAAATATTATTCAGAGTCTATATTAATAGATATTCGGATTTTGTTTATCAGGAAGTTCATTGTCTAAGCTCATCAGAATTCATATTCAGAATTAGAGGTCGAACTTTATAGAAGTTTGTAACCAGAATTCGAAGTCGAACTTTATGAAAGTTCGTAACCAGAATTCATATTCAAACTTCATGAAAGTTCGTAACCATAATTCAGGGTCGAACATCATGAATTTTAATAACCATAATTCGGAGTCGAACTTCATGAAAGTTCGTAACCAAAATTATAAGTTGAACTTCATGAAAGTTTGTAACCGGAATTTAGAGTCGAACATCAAGAATGTTCGTAACCAGAATTCAGAGTCAAACTTCATGAAAGTTTGTAACCGGAATTCGGATTAGGAATTCGGATCCTGAAAACAGAATGCTCTTTATCTAAGAATTATAAGATTATGAAGATTTAGATATGACACTGAATTTTATACTTAGATAGGATAAAGAACAATGTAAAACATGGTAAGGATAAATTTTCTTGGGGAAGGAAAATTTTCCTTATATAAGTAAAACACAGGGTAAAAAGAGAATTTCCATGAGATAAGGTGTTTGTGATTTTCAAAACAAGAAGGAATGGTAAAGTCATAAGGAAACCTGATTGACTTAACAATATCCCCCAAGTATGAAGGAATGGAAATTCATAATGAAATCCTTATTGACTTAACAAAATCATGGTAGAATCTATTTATGTTGTATGATTTAGTTATAAGGAGAATGGGAATTATATGAACCAATACACCAAAGGTCAAGGGGATTTATCTTAGAAAATTATAAGGGATCAATGTCCAGTTTATATGTTTACAATATCGAAATTAAATGTTTCTAACAATTTGGAATTATGTACTTTAATCGTAGCCTTAAAAATAGAAAATGTTTTATTTAATTATATATCTTTAAAAACTTTTATATCTTTCATATTTTTCAAAATTATTAAATATTTCCTTAGAAATCTAGTAAGGGAGTTATCAATTAAGGTACTGAATGGGAATATTATTACAATAAATATATTTCATATAATTTGAATTATGATTCATTTGTATATGCTATTTGAAAAATTGGTTATTATACCTATGGTTGAATTTGATATGATCTGTGGTATGTATTGGATTTAAAGTATAATAAAAAAATTTATTTATAGGAGAGGGAGATTGTGATTTCTGAAGATGAGGTGGAATCTCTTATCTTTAGTGGGGGAAACTTCATCCTATAAATCATGTCGATATCCTCCCTCAGTATCTCTCTTTAATAGAATTATGAGAAGAGTGTAGGATTAAGAATGATCTATAGATAAAAAATATATATTGAGAATAGAGGATGTTCCAATGGTATAAAATTCATTGATATTTTTATAAAAGAACTACCTTGTCATCCATCGGTGAATGAATTTGAGTTATCCATTGACCTCATTCCAGATGTATGATCTATATCTAAAAGTCCCTATAAAATGACACCAATGGAATTGGTGGAGTTAACTTATCAGGTACAAGATTTGTGTAATAAGGGATTTATATTCCTTAGTTTTTCACTATAGGGAGATACAATTTTATTAATGAAACATTCAGAGGGGTCTACAATATTATGCATCGATTATAGGGTGATCAATGAAATTACTATAATGATTAATTATCCTTTACCATGAATTGATGAATTATTTGATCAACTTAAAGGTGCCCAATAATTCTCAAATATTGATCTTTTCTCTGGTTATCATATGATAAGAGTGAATAAGGATGAAATATCGAAGGTTTCATTTCAAACAAGGTATATATATTATGAGTTTACAATGATTTTTTTTGGATTAAAAAATTCAACATATTTATTTATGGATTAGATAAATAAAGTATTCAAGGATCATCTGGATAAATTTTTGGTGTCAGTCATTGATGATATCTTGATGTAATATAATATCTTTGGAGATCATGATAATTGTAACACCCTAAGACTTTATAAAATATTTTTTTGATTTCTTTGATTGCTTGTGTTATTTGAAATAGCGATCCTAAACAAAACCTGAAATATTAGTAGTCAAATATGAGCGATATAACCTAGCCATTAAATTGACGAGTATGAATAGGATTAAATTCATTATGAAATACACAGACACACACACCAATAAAAATTTCCTTATCAATATAAATTTATGCATGAATGATTAGTAAATAATCACTCAATTTTTAGTAAATTGATTTTATTCTTCAAAAATAAGTTTTTCTTCAAAAATTTCATTTATTTACTTTTTGTGTGAAAATATTATAGATGATTACTAGAAATTTTAGAAATTTTATTTTATAAAAATAATTTCATTTTATAAATAATAATATTGAAATTATCTTGTGGGTAAATTTTTGGATTTTTTGAAAAGTTTTATTTTTCAATAAATAGTGAAAAATATTAAATTTTGTTGAAAACTCAATTTTCTTTTAAAGTATATAAAAATTTAAATTTTATGTTTTATTAGTTTTAAAATTTATTGATTTTATTTTTATTAAAAATAATCCAATTATAGTCTTTTTAATGAATTTTATTCATGAATTTCGTATAAAAACATTTTTATACTTAAATGACATTTTTGTGAAAAATGGGTTTTCTTTGAATTTTTTGAGTTTAATTTTTATTTATATTCCACCAATTATGTGAATTTAATATTAAAAAAAACCCATATTTTGAATCCGCAGGTTTAAATTTGTAAAATAGACACCTTTAATTTTTTGTCAATATGAATAGTAATCATGGTAAAATTTATCACCTTGGTAAATGGTAAATTAGGTCAATCTATGTTAAAACTAAGTGATAAGGGTGTATTTTGTTTATCCTAATTATTATAGAATTAAGGTAATTCAAAATATTTCACTGTAGTCTCTAAATTTATTTTTTTAATAGACACTTTTCAGTTAAAAAAATTATATAATATTTAAGATAAAGAATGTTAAAAAATGAACTCTCTTAGTTTTAAATCTATTATGTGTTAAAATAGGAAAAAAATCAAGTTATAAACGAATATAAATGTCTATTTCGAGAATAATGAAATTATTTTAATGATGAATATTTATTTCTAATTTTTAGTTAATATATTATTACATTAAATTAATATGCAATGAAGACACAATATTTATTCTTTTAATAGAAAAAATAAAAGATTTTAAAAATATTAAAAGTAAAATAATATGAGTGATGTATAGTGATGCACGAATTTTGAAGAAAAATAAAATATAATAGTAATTTTTAGAAGTATTATATTCTAGTTACAAATTTTTTTTATTTTATTTAAGTCATATTAATTGAATAGTGTCAGAATTGACATTAATGATATTTTATCAAAATAATATTTTAATAAATTATTCAGAAATTATAAAAAATAGAAAATAATGAAATTATGATAATATTTTTTCTGAAATTTAATCCTTTAAAAATTCATTATTTAATAGTTACCTTATAATTAAAATCATATCCATGTAAGATAGAAAATGTTTTCGCCTTAGTTAAGGTTAAAATGGGTTAACTAAGGGGTTAAACCAAAATATAAGGATTAAAAAACTACTTGAACCAGTAAAAATTATATTTTCTCAAGGTTATTATAACCCCATCCTACCTTATATTCAAATATATGGCCTTTTTATGTATTTTTCTTTATAATAACTTTATTATAATTTAATCCTTTAAGAATTCCGAAGAGTGGCCATCACCTAAATTAAAAAAATGGAACCCCTACTTTTTCTTCTTCACTCCACATTGAGCCATATATATCAAATATACCATGGAAAATCCATTATAAATTTATTTAACCACATTTTATAAGTTATGGTCTTTCCAAAAGACCAACCATGTGGTCCTTAAGAGGAGTTCTAAAGGTGTTCTTTAAGAGAATATGTAATTGACTTAACCAATAAATTTATTTATTCACTTCTTCTTTACCTCCTATAAATTTATGTTAATTATCATAAATATTAACTTGATTATAAAAAATATTCTGAAATTATATTATCACTCTAAAATCATCATTACCCACCTCTTTCCCATCATATGGAAGCTTGAAGTTTTGTTCATGCGTACGTATAAATTACTGTCTCCATATAGCAATAAAATTAATTTTCCATCATCATATCATATTGATGATTTTATGATGGTTATAATATTTATATTTGATATTAATTAAATAATTATTTTTATTTAATGATAATATCACATCTACCTTCTTACCTTCTAAACCTTTGTAAAACAATAACATTGGTCATGCATATGTGTGGACTACCACCTCCATGAATTGATGTGATTGATTATTCATCTACACATTTCATGGATGTTAATAAGGATAGATTTTATGAATATATATTAATTATATTATATTATAATTATTCTCAAATGATACATTATTATTTACCTTTGTTTCTTTCCATCAACCAAAAAGTGAAAAAAAGTGTTTATACATACGTACGACCTGCCATCTCCATGAACAGTGTAATTAATTTTTATATCTCTACCATTATGGATGAATACATATATATATATATATAATGAATATATAGTATATAAAAATCATGAATATTATTTTTTTATATAATTATAATAAATTTAAATTTATTATATAGTTTGTTAGAGAACATTCAAAGTAATTCGAACTCGAGGTAATAGATTTTCATCTCACTTTTATGTCTATTGGACACTTGGAATATTCCCCACTTGTATATTTTATGGGGTGTATATACATTCCCTGAATTTATTTTATAATAATTATTAATTTAATGGGGATTTACATATCCAAATAAGGTTATTTTTTATGGGGTTTGTGATTGAAATGTTACCAAAGTGGTAAAGGTTTTATGTTACAATCTAATTGTTTATCAAGATTATTTATGATTATGCTTCTGATGATGAGAAATTATTATATAAATCTAATGAAAATAATTAATTTTTTTATTATCTAATTATTTATTCAGAATAAATATTTTCATTTAATTTTCCTCACCTTAATTACTCAAGCGAAAAAAAATATTTTTTTAAGAAAAATAGACATTATTTTTATATTTGGTTGATATTTTTTCTTCTATATCCATGTTCTCTAGACATTTATAAAATATTTTTTTAATAATCTCATATTATTTTCAAAATTAATTTTCACCAATGATTTAATTTTAAAAAAATGGTTTAAAAATAATTTTATTATTATTTTCTGAACGAGGTTCTTTTAATCTTTTTCTACAAATATGTGAAAGGAATGATTTATTTTAAAAAACATGAAATGAATGGAATTTTTCCACCATAATGATATATCAATGTCTTTATTCATGCATTAAAATTTTCTAGGTTTACTTCCAAATAAAATTTTTTCCTTAGTATTTGGTAATTTTTTATTTTTTATAAATTTTATTTCAAAGTGAATAAAATATTTTTCTCATGATATTTTTTGGTGATCCTTTAAAATATTTTTTCATCTATGATATCATCCTTGTATGTTACTTATTATTTATAATAGATATGATCCAATGATAATGGAAATATTATTTCTCTGGTTGGTTTATGATAATGATGATGAGATGGTTAGAAAATTAGTTTATTTTACATGGGTTACGCTACAATGTTATGACTTGTGATCTTTTAGAATTTATATGAATGAGTTACTATTATGTGAGGGGAAGGTTTTTTAAACAACTACAATGCATTGGGTAAATATGGATAACTCATGAGGTGAACATTTTATGCATGAACATGATTTCATGTTCTCATTTTTATGTATGGACCTGGATTTCATGTCCATAAAATTATAAATGGAGTTGGTTTTCATGTCCATAAGTTTATGTGTGGACCTGGATTTCATGTCCATAGGATTATGCATGGACCCGGTTTTCAGGACTGTAACTTTTTTGTGTTGACCCAACATTCATGTTCATAAGATAATGTATGTCCCTGATCTCATGTCCAAAAGTTTATGTGAGGGCCTAATTTCATGTCCTTAACTTAATGAATGAACCAGTTTCTATTTATACATGTTCACAAAGTTATAAGCTTATGTGTATTACATAAATCAATGTCTTATTCCAATGTTATAATCTCATGGATCATTTTATTTAACTCCCTTATTAGTCATGTATCATGATCTGTCATGTTGGATACCATGATTAACGTTTATGATCATTTATATTTTGGGTATAAAATTCAAAAGGTATGGTCATGATCTCATAAATGTATTCTTATATCATGATTTATCAGGATCATAAATTTATCTCTCCCAAATTTACCCTTACTGGGTAGTTGAGACCACCCTTTCTTATGTATCCATTACCTAGGTTATGAAGAAAAGTTTTAATAAGGGTTGGTCTATAAAGAGTACTGATGGGGAAGATATTTGTGGGGGATGTTGAATATATTTCATTAGATAATAATATTTTATATCCAGTATCTAAAGAAACTAATCCTTTATGGTCGTTTAGCATGAATTTGTGAAATGTATTGAATATTCTTGTAAAAATATATATGATTTATTTATGAGAATCCTAGGATGATATAGTTGGTATCAGAGGAATGGTTTGGAAAATATTTATAAATTAGGGGTAAAAATCTTTAGTGAAAATCCTAGGGATATGTTTAAGTATAAGATAACATCCTAATGTTTTGGTAAAGAGGAGATTATGTGATTTTCATAGTAATAACATCCCTATCTGGATACTAAAAGTGGACATGGTTTTGACAAAGATTTATCTTATGGTAATAACCTTGAAAGGTGTTTGTCAAGTATATCTCATCCATCATTCTGGTGCATGGTGAGTGGACTCTTAATACACAACTAGTTTTATAATCCTGGGGGATATGATTAGGTTCATATAAATTTTGACTATAAGATATTATTAATGGTTTGAATAGATTATGACTATAGATAACCTAGGTTAAACATAAGGTGTATTAGATTAAAAATAAGGTGTCATGATTTAGATATCCTCTGAATAATTTTTCATTATTACATGATTACTCTATATGATTAATGTTTCTCACCCTATGTTTTTGGGATTTTGTCAATGGATATATTTTAGAGGATTTTCATTAATGGTGAATTAGACAAACAATTGAACGATTTTACACATGATAAAGCAAATTAAATTGGAGATAGAATGCGAAACATTAGAATTATTACTAATCAACTATCTCAATATATGGTTAAAAGCCTCAAATTAAATGAGTTTCTTGAATCACCTAAGAAGAGAAAGATATAATTCTATAAATACCACATAAGAATGAATATTCATCTTCCTGTATTTCAATAATGTGTGATTAAGAACTCAAGAAATGTATTAAATGAGTATGAATATGTTTTGGTTATGAAAAATAAGGACATAAAGTAAGTAATTATAGAGGAAAAATGAAATGTTTAGTTAATATATTGGATGAGAATAATGGTTTCCCTAAGGTATTATAGATGGAATAATGTTTTTAAATATGGGAAGTATGGAATTGTACAAATATATTTTCTAGGGGGAAAGGTAAAGAAGTTGGTCAGTAAGTTTGTATGAGTAAATGGTTCTCTTTTGATGATGGACAAACTATAAGTGATATATTAGAGGAAGGAGGTATTAAGGAATAAGATTATGATTCCTAGTTAATGGTTTAAAATGAAGTGAAATGATTAAAGTGATTATTTATTGGAATTCATGAATTATATTCCTAATGAAGAGATAATGATGTTTAGTTGGGATAAAGATATGATTCATATTTATAAAGTAAATTAGATAGTATTGATGATATTAGAGAAAATTCGTGATTTGATTAAAAATTAGTTTATGTTATCTTTGATGGAGTTACAAAATTTTCATATTTATATAATATATTTGATAATATTTTATTTTATTTAAGGAATAATGAAAATGTATTTTTTGGAAGCTTGGATGTTTTCATTGGGTTTTTATAGTAATTCATGTTATTACCATGTTTCAAAAGAATATATGACTAAGGTATTAACATATTTGGTATGATAAAATTAAGAGATACTTTATGATATTTGGGGGATAAATGTTATATTGATTTTGAAAATTTAGTGACCTATATAATTTTTTAAATTTTTGATGGGTTTTAATGATAACCATTTATAGAATAGTTTTTTAACATTGGATGAGGCTTTATAGTTTAATTTCTTATTTAATCATTTGAAGATGAATCCATATTATGGTAACCATTTTTGGTTTTGATGATTAATAGAGAAATAATGAATGAATTATCATTATTTTAATGATATTATGATATATTATTAGCTAATTTTAGTGCTTCATACATAAAAATTCATCTTCATTTCATAGTGTAAGATATAAAGTGGAAATTTATTGAAGATCAACCAAAGGATGATATTTTTCTTATGAAGTGAAGAGAAATATATTAAGTATATATTATCATGTTCTCTATCTTGATATTAAAAAATTTCTCAAATATAGGTATTGGATCTTGAGAAAAAAATGTTTTCATATTAAGTTTCATTCTGATGAATTTAAGGTCCTTTTTTATCTCTTTAATTTGCGGTTTTTTGGCCATTAACTTTCTCATGAACATTCACTTTATTTTGATTAATGATCTATGTAAATCAATTTTATTCCATGTACATATTTTCACTTCCCACAAATTTTATCCTATTTGAAAACCAAGTTATGTGTTATTTCGGATTACCTTCATATTTGCCTTTTCTTTTTTCAAGAGGATTTTTTAGTAACTTATTTTAAGATATGGGATTTCTATAATGGAATTTTGAAAAGCCAAACCGTTGATTACCAAGAAAGATTTAAAATTTAGAGGATGAAATTTATTAAATTGGGAAGAATGTAACACCCTAATATTTTATGAAATATTTTTTTTAATTTCTTCAATATCTTATGTTACGTGAAACACCAAGTCTAAGAGAACCACAAAATATTATTATTGAAATATGACCTTTATATCATATCCTTTAATTTTGTAGTTATGAATATGATTAAATAATTTATGATATTTATATATATAAAGGTCATACTTACTATAAATGTGTTGATATAATCTTAGTAAATTATATCTTAATTTATATTATCCATTTTATTCTTTAAAAATATGTATTTTTTAAAAATGGGTATTATTTATTTTTTCTAGAAAACATTGTAAATATTTTATGGAATATTTAGAAATTTTATTTTATAAAAATTAAATCATTTTTGATATCACTATATAAAAATTAACTTTTACTTAAATTTTGATTCTTTTATATAAATTTTGATTTTTCATATAATGGTGAAAAATATTGAATTTTTTTGGAAACTATATTTCATTTAATAGTATTTTCAATGAAAAATTATATTTTTTATTAGTTTTAGAGCCTAATTAGATACATTTTGTTAAAAATTATACAATTATATTCTTTGAAATGAATTTTATTCTTGAATTCGGTATAAATATATTTTTATACTTAGAAGTCACTTTTTGATAAACTATGTTTCATCACGTTTTGTGGGTTTAATTTTAAATTATATTCTACATATTATGTAAATTGAATCATTAAAAATTGATTAAATATTTCTAATTATGATGTACAATTTTTTTTAAATATTTTCCATTTATTTTTTGTTCAATATGAATATTCACTGTAATAAAATTTATCACCTCAATAATGTGTAAATTAGGTTAATCAATGTTAAAACTAAGTGATAAGGCCATAATATTTTATACCAATTTTTATTAGATGAAGGTAATTATAATACTATCACATTAGGCTAAACAAATTTTTCTAATGGAAAATTTTGAATCAAAATGACCAATATAATGTTTTATCCAAAGAAAGTTACAAAACATCACTCTCTTAGTTTTAAATATCTCTTATGTGTTCACATAGGGAACAAAGTATGTTATGACTGAATATAAATTTAAATTTTCAGAATAATGAAATTATTTTTATGATTTAAATTTATTTATAATTTTATTAATTATATAATTTCTATAAATTCTTATTTAATGCTGACACAATATTTCATCAAATAATAGAAAAAATAAAATAAATGATTTTAAAAATATAAAAGGTAAAATAATTTGATTTAGTTATAGTGTTCTATGAATTATGAAGATATATATAAAATATTAGTGATATATAAATGATTATATTCGAATTCCAACATTTTCTCTATGTCTTTTAAGTCAAATTAAATGAATAGTGTAAAAATTTACATTATTGATATTTTATAAATTTTTTTTATTAAATTATTTTAAAATTATAAAGAAATCAAAGAGGAAAATTAGAATAACGTATGTTATAAAATTTCATCCTTTTCTATTCATGATTTAATAGTTTCCTTATAAGTAAAATTAGTACTCTTTAAGAATGAAAAATTTGTTACCATTGTTAAGGTTAAAAGAGGTTATCTAAGGGGTTAAACCAAATGACTACGTATGAAAAACCAGATGAAAATTTAAAAATTATAATTATTGATGGTATTAAAACTAAATCCTACCTTATATTTTAATATATTTTCATTTAGAAGTATTTTTCATGAGATTTAATTAATTATAATTTATTATTTTATGAAATAACAAGAGTACCCCTCCCCTCAATTATAAAACGACACCACCCCTTTCTCCTCTTTACATCACATTGAGCCATCTGGATCTACCATTCCCTAAAAAATACCTTCTAAAATTCCTTATACACATTTTAGAGGTTCTTTTCTTCCTGAAATACCAACCCTATGACCCTAAAGTTGAGTTATTAATGAGTTATATCTATGAAGAGGTAATAACCTTAACTGGTCACTTTCATTTTAATTTTTATTTACTTACTATAAATATATGTTATTTATAATAAAATAATAAATTACGTATCTAAAATATACTTAAAATTTATTATAATTATTAAATAAAAATTATCCACCCTCTTTCCCATCAAATGGAAAGTAAAAGAATCCCTCATGCGTACATGCGACAAACTGTCTCCATGTTGTGATACAATTCACCTTCCATCACCCTATTTTATGGATGGGTATTAGGATGGATATAATATTCATATTTGATATTATTTAAATAATTATTCATTTTTAATGATAATATCATATCGACCTTCTTATATTCTAAACTGTTGGAAAACGATAACGTTATTTGTGGGTATGTGTGTACTACCACCTCCATGCAGCGATGTGATTCATTTTTCATCTATTATTTAAATGAATAGTAATAATAAGGGATTTTATAAATAAATATTATTTATATTTTATAATAATTATTTTATAATGATGAATTATTATATAAATTTCTTTCATTCCATTTGACAAAAATTGAAAACATCATTCATGTGTACATACGACTTGCCATCTCTATAAACAGTGTAATTAATTTTTCTATATCTGTATCTATGGATTATTCTATATATATATATATTATTAATATATATGATATAATAATAATTTAAATTATTCTTATATATAAGTTTAATAAATTTAAATATACTATACTAGTGGTTAAATAACTTTAAAAGAAATCTGAACTCAAGGCAAGGGATTTAGGTCTCACTTATATTTCTATGAGACACATTCCATATTCACCACATGTTTATTTTATGTGTTTTATATACTTAAAATTAATGTATTTTTTCTATTCCTATTATGAAAATTATGGGTATTTACATATCCATATAATTTTATTTCTTTCATGAGGAATACAATTTAAATGTTTCCCAAGTGAAAAGTGTTTTATGTTACAATCTCATTATTTATTAGGGTTGTTTATGATTATGTTACAAATAATGATTTATTATGATATTCCTCTCATTAAACTCATGAATTTAATTCTATTATATATATTTATTTATTATAAATGTTTCCTTTTCAATTTCCTCAACTTAAGTACTTAAGAGACCAAAAAGATATTTATAAGGAAAATCGACTTCATTTTTCTCTTCGTTTGAAAAAACATTTCCTTCCATATCCATGATTTCTAAAAAAAGAAGTTTTTTACTATTCATATATGATTTTAATGACATTTTTATGAATGAATTAATTTTTACAAAATGGATGTAAAGGAATCTTTTTTTCAATTTCTGAATGAGGTACATTTTTATTTTTTAAAAAAAAGTTTGAAAAGTAAAGTTTTATTTTAATTTATATTTAATGGATGAAATTTACCACTTTAATGACATATCAAATATTTTAATATAAAAATACAATTTTCCATAGTTATTTTAAAAGAAAAAATTTTCCTTAATATTTGGGAAATTTTTTTGTTTTAAGAAGTTCATTTTAAATTCAAATGATATTTTCCTAAAGAAATTTTCCAATGAACCTTTAAATAAATTTTTCATATATGAAAAATTCCTTTGATGTTACTTTTGATTTATTAAGGATATGATACAATAATACCATCCTTACCCTTTCTCTTAGAGTTTTATGATTATGATTCTAAGAAGTCTTTGAAAAACATTTATTTTCCATGTGATATATTATAATCTTATGATTTATGATCTTATGGAATTTATATGAATGAATTATGATTATTTTATGGATGGGTCTATTAAATACCCCTAATAAATTAGGTAAAATGGACAATTCACGAGGAAAATATTTTATGCATGAACCTAATTTCATGTTCACAATTTTATGTGTGATACGAGATTTCATATCCATAAGATTATTGTTCTATTGGGTTTTGGAGACTATGTGGAATGGATATCCCTTGATGGTTTGATTGAGAGAGAAGCTTTAAGACATATCTCAATCTCACTAGTGGGGTTTTCGATCTTTCAATCTTCCCTATAAACTCCCAATGTTTCCATCATCTATATCTAGGTATAGAATTTCTTTCTAAAGGATGGAGTTCATCTAGGTTTTTAGGCCCAATGACTTTTTTGCACTCACGCTGGTTAAGAGGATGGGTGGTTGAGCTTATCACACCATTTGGGGGGAATTATTTCCCACTTTGGGACTCTATTATAGATTTTAGACATGATTGTGAATCTATTCCAAATCTTAAAATAGGACTAGTTACCCTAAAAAAATGATTATAGGTTAATTCTCTTTCATGTTAAAATAACTGGGGTCTCTTTAGTGAATCAATATGTATGTATCTGAGGTTCTTTAGTATTTTTAGTAATGGGAACATTCTTATATGATAAATCCATATAACCGAGTTCTTTGGGATATGTTGCTATATCTGGTGGGGGTTAATATTCCAAGGATGGGATTGAGCCATTATGAGTCATCCTACGTATCCTGGTTATCACGAGAATCAAAACCATGTAGTTTATTCCACTAGTGCAGTTTAACATCATATAGAAAGGACTTTAATAGGTGCTCTGGGACATTGGGTATTTAAGATCGATCCCTAAAAGGGCATCCTTTGTATCCAAAGTATAACAATAATTAGAGATATAATATTTCATTTGTTTATAGCTTGTATATTGAGGTCACCCCTATCATTATAGAGACTCATGAAGCAGATGATATGATTATGACCAATCCCTATGATCATGTTATTTATTCTTGTTATGAGAAACAAGGTATAGAAAATGATCATTTCATTGCTCGTGATGGGGGGATTACACACTGGAACTTCCCTAAGATGATTTATTATGGAACTCGAGTCTCAGAGAGATGTATTATTTATCCTGGTTGTATAAGGAATTAGATTCATTTTATTTTGGTTGGTTTCCCAATCTGCTGATGGATGAGATAAGGTGATCATCTCCTGGGACTCATTGGGTCTTTATGGCTGAGATGTCAGAGTCATAAAAATACTAACACTAAAAGGTGTGTTTATTTGAGATCATGCCTTAAGAAGAAATCCTATGTATCCTGTTTATTGTTGGAATTAGAGTCTTCTTAGTTTTGTTGGTTAGGGATTACACACTGAGGAGGCCCTGTACCATTTTGTAGGTTTATATTGCACATGATATGATCACAATAATTCCCTAAGCTCATGTGATCCATGCTCATTGTGAGAAACATGGGATAATAAGTAATCAATTCCATTGATTTTGACAAGGGACATAAATGATGGAATTACCTTGGATGATCAATATGGAGCTCGAACCTTGGGGAGTGGTGGCCTATGTATCCTATGTATGATAGGAATCAGAGTCATCATAGTTCCCTTTATATTTGGGCTTGCACACTAAGGCTTCCCTTTTGGATAGGGATTATATGATAAGGGAAAAAAATGTTATCAATTCCTAGGATGCCATGTTGATTTGGTGTTCTTTCATATAGGGTGTTTCATGTCCTAGTTAGTATGTCTTAAAAGCCACTGGATGACCTGGATGACTTGAATTGGTGTTATTTGCAAGAGTTAGATTGAAACATATGGGGGGAATCATAAGATTCAGTATGACATGGATCGATGGATGTCACATATGTTAGATAAAATCCTTGGGAGAAATCATGAGATCTGGAAGACATGTTTGAAGGGTGTCTCAAGCCTTGGATAACTTTTACAGAGGCTGTCATGAGAGTTTTGTTGTCATTCCAAGATGTAGCAGTGAGACTTGCCTGATATGAGTGAATGTTGTTATATGAGTCATGGAGTGTACCTAAAGGGAACTTAAAGTATCGTTTCATATACCTATAGGGTTTTGTGAGATCAATGTGGTGTTCATGGGGGGAGCATGTGACTTTTTATGGAATGTTTGGAGGACTTCATGTGTCCCTGATAGCATGTTTAAGGAGCATCACAAGATCTGGCAGACAAGTCCTAGTGTTGTTTCAAGTATTTTTATGACTTTCTTGAAGCGCATAAGGGTCAGCGAGCATGTTTTGTTGAGTCAAAAGTCTCATTTTTTACTTTTCTATTCCTTTTTTTGGAAATCACAAAATCATTCTTAAATACATAATTACTAACTTTTTTATGTCCAATGTATTTTCTGAATGTTTTTATTAGAAATAATATATCATTTTATCTACTTTTCATTTGAAAAAATAAATTTGTATTTTATAATTATGATAATGCATACGATAAAATTAATACTCATGAGAATTTCAGAAATGAATCATTCCATGATTATCATAACAATCCTGGATATGATTTACATTGTACACATTGTCTAGTTTTTTGTACTGTCAGTATTTTTCATGATGATATAAATTGTACTGACTCCCATAACAAAAATAATCATCCATATTTAAATTTAAATTTTTATATCAAGAAAACATAATCTTGATGAAATAAATTCATTAAATCAAAATTATTTTGGGTATTATATTTTAAGCAAAACTATTTCATGATTTTAGTTATTATGACCGTTAGAGTGCCCGGTGTCCAAGTCCCTCCATGATTTTTGCAGAGAATATGATCATTGGATATCAAGATGATAGTTGGGACAAGAACCTATAAATACTAAGCCATTTTTTCATTTTAAAACATTAATTGATTTTGAGACACTCAGTGATAGCTCTGTCAAATTACTGCTGTGTGTGAAAGGTCAAAATTTTACAGGTCATGAACCGCTTGTTCCATGCGCTTGTAACTTAAAAGAGTTTGTTTTTGTTTGTGTGATGCTGATCATTGTGATTAAGATTGAGAGATTTAATGGATAGGAATATGGTGGTGTGGATAATTATCCTGATTAAGGGTTTCTGGGGATAGGAAGAAAGAGGATCTGATCATCTTCTTTGTTGAGGGATGTCAGGGATAGGGAGATAGACTAAAGCTGATAATCATATTGAGGGCTTACTCTGGTGTGGGTAAGATAAATTTTATTGAAATTATAAATCAAGGTACCATTATCCTAGGTTATGGGATACCCTTCTTTTTAGGTTAAAATAATTTTATTCATTTAATTGTATTTCATTTCCACTGCTACTGTAATAGAAAGTGACTGTTTTATCAATTTATTTTTCTATTATTTATTCTATTTATCATAATTAATCTGATTACAATACTTCTGTATTACAATATGATTATGATTATTTTTGTGATTATGATTAAATATATTACTCTCACTACAATTCTATTTTCATTAAGATAGAATCATATATTTGGTGACCTGCGGCTCTATAAAAATATCAGAATCAACCAGATTATGATATCAATATAACCAGACCCAAGGACCAGTTTGATTACTATTTTATTTAATAATAGGTTTTGTTAATGGAATTAGTTTAAATCCTTTTAAACTAATTTATTTTAGGTATAAAAACAAAAGTTTTTTAACCTACAATTCACACCTCTTGTATTTTTCTATCTGCATATACATTACAATCCAAAAATTGGTATGAGATCTAAGTCTCTAGGATAATGATACCTACAGTTGGTATTAGAGGTGGATTCCACAACTTTTACATTCTCATTATTTTGTTAAATTTTGAAAGATAGTTTTATTTCTTCTATAAAAATTTTCTTTATAAATATTTGTTACACTAATATGTATTGTGGAAAGAGTTTTTTTGTGATATTTTAAATATGGTATATTTAAATGTTGGGTCAATAGATAATCAAAATTCAACCAGACCACCAATTTTTGATGGAAATGATTATGAATATTGAAGAGATATAATGAAGAAATTTTTAATCAATATCAGGGTTGATGACTTTGTTATGCTGACTTGTGACTATAAAATTTCTAACAAGGAAGTTAATACCTTTACTAATCAAGAGAAACATGAATATCAATTGAATTATAAGGTAAAAAATAAATTACTTTATTCAATGTATAGAAATATATATATCCAAATTTCATCTTGTGAGGCAGCCAACAGTATCTGAAAAAATATAGATATTAATCATTTCAGTCATTCTAAATTAGTTAAAACTAAAAGAGCTATGTTAAGAGAAAATTAGCAGGCTTTTGAATTTCCCTATAGAGAACCCATTTTAAAATTCCAATAATGATTCACGAAAATTGAGACATTTTACAGGATATGGGTTAAAATGGATTAGAGGATTAGATATTACTATGAAATATTACTGATATCATTCCTAATGAGTGGGAATCAAAGATAACATTTGTTTATTAGTCAAGGAAGGTCAAAAATATAACCCTTGATGAGTTTTTTAGAACACTCGTACAATATGAGAATAAATTGAAAAGAGATGCTAAAAAACAAATGAAAAATAATGGAGGAGTTTCTTTTACTAAAACTTCAAATAAGATGAAATCCATGACTCTAGAGAAGATAGTTAAATATACAATGAAAAATATTGCTACTCATTCTGACTCAAGTGATTCCAAACAATTTGAAAATGTGTTGGAATATATTTCTCGAAGGATGAAAAAGATAGTAGGTAGAAAGGATTTTCAGTACCATTATAGGAAAATTAATAAGGATAAAAATGGGAAGAAAGATTATGAAGTTACATGATATGAATGTAAGAAAGATAGTCACATTATAATAGATTGTCCAAAGCTAAAAATGAAAGATATAAAGGAAAGATATTCTCAAATGAGTCAGATAAGGTATTAAAAGTTCAAAGAAAAGAAATACTTGAAAGAAAATGATTTATGGAGGGAAATTTATGGAGATTCTTCTAATGAATCTTCAGATTATGAAATGATAAATTAATATAATATTGGTCTTTATGCAATAATAACTTTGAAAGTCAATTTCTTATGGATAATACACACACTTATAATTCTCTAAAAAATATTTATTTAAGTGAAAACTATCCTAATAAAAAGGATTATTCTTCAGATGAAGAATCATCCTTCGCAGAGGAAAACAATTTAACTTCTTATGAATAGGTTCCTAGATTTTCCAAAGTTCTTGAAAATAAAAATTTCAAAGTTAGTAATAAACTTGAGAAATAAAATTCTAGAATAGATGTTTTAATAAAAGTAGAATTGGGTTTTTCTAATAATCTTGATAAACATTTATTTGAAATTCATATTTTTTTCTAAAAATCATGAAAAATATAATTCTAAGAAGGATAAGATTTATAAGGATTTTGAAAAAAAAATTCTGAGAAAAATGTTTTTGAACCAAAACTTAATTCCAAAACTAATGTTTGTGAGGATAAGGATTCAGTTCCAAAACTAAAATCTGAAATTTTTTCTTCAAAGAAACTTTTATCAAACATTAATTCTAGAAAGGAAGTTTTTGATAAAATGCGTAAACAAATTATTCCTCTTAGGAATAGTTCTATAATTATTTATTCCAATTCAAAAAATGTTTTTAGAAACAACTATTTTGTTCCAAAAAATGATCCTTTTTCTACTAAATGTAAATGTAGAGGGCATTGGAATAAAAAAATTCCTTAAATAAAATTAAATCCTTAGGATTCCACAAATCCTATTTTTCAAAACAAATGTGGCTTCCCAAATTTTTTTTACCAACCTTTCTGAACATAGGAATGTTTGAATTCTAAAAAACTAATTGTTTCATTTTCCAAAAAACAATGAAAGTACCAATAATAAGAATCTGTGGTACATGGATTGTGGATGTTCCTAACACATGACTGTAAACAAAGACTTCTTTGAAATGATTATCTAATTGAAATGTGGAAGAGAAACTTTCAGAGATAATACTCAAGGAAGTATTTTTGGTATAGTTAGCATTTTACTTCTTGGAAAATATTTTATTTCAAATGTTTTATTTGTTAAAGGTCTTAAAAACCCTATAATCATAAGTCAATTATTTTATAAAGGTTACCTTTTAAATTTTAGGAATGATAAATGTGTAGTAAAAAATTACAAGGATGAATTAATTCTTCTACCCATTGGCATGAGAATGTTTACACACCTAAATCATAAAACCTTAGGATAAAAGACTTAAATTTCCTTAATGAAATGGAAGATCAAACATGGTTAGGTCATAGAATGTTATGACATTATATCCTTAGAAACTTATGTATGTTGAATAATAAAAGTCTTGTTAAGGATATACTAGAACATAGATTTTATTCTTCAATATTCAGTGATCCTTGTCAATATAGAAAGCAACATAAGTCAAGATTTAAATAAATTATTGAATTCTCAAATACTGATGTTTTATAGTTAGTGCACATGGACATATTTAGTTTCACACAAACTGGAAGTATTGGAGGGAAATACTTTGTATTTTTTTGGTTTATGATTACCCAAGATCTACATGGGTCTATTTTCTAGGAAAAAAATTTGAATACTTTTTTTTTATTTTAAAATTTTTATAGCCAAATTTAAAAATGAGAAAAACCATCCATTGATAACTATTTCTAGTGATCATGGTGTAGAATTTAAAAAATTAGATTTCGAAACTTTTTGTAGTAATAAAGGCATTACTCATAACTATTCATCTCTTAGAACTCCCCATAAAAATGGTGTAATTGAAAGAATAAATTGTATTCATTAAGTGATAACAAGAACTATGTTGAGTGAATAATCAATTTCTAAACATTTTTGGGTGGAAGCAGTTAGTAATTCGTTCTATACTATAAATTAAGTTTTAATTCGAGATTATATTAATAAAACCCCTTATGAGTTATGGACTGCGTGAAAACCAAATGTATCATAATTCAGAGTATTTGGATGCAAAGAATTCGCTTTGAATACAAAATATAATTTACATAAATTTTCACCCAAAATCGATAAAGGTATATTATTAGGCTATTCCACTACTTCTAAGGCATATAGAGTTTTCAATAAAAATGTTAGTACTGTTGAGGAAACAATACCTGTCAAATTTGAGAAACTGATCCTTTGGTTTTTAACCAATCGTAACCTACATCTTCTGATGTGTTTTTCAAAACTAATTATCAACCTATGATAGAAGGTTATTCTAATTAGGTGAATACTCAAGATTTTTTTCCTAAATAATTTACTTCGGAAGACTTTCTACCATATGTTGATGAATAGTTTTAACAAAATCTTAGTTAGTTGTTTCTTAGGAATCATCCTAGTGATAAATAATTGGTGATGTAAATCAACCTCTAAGGACAAGATGCTTCATCGAGAAATTAAGTAGAACATCTTTCTTTATTTTCTCAATTCTAACATAAAAGTCACGATGAGTCTTTAGGTTATGAATATTGGTTTAGGTCTAGGCAAGTTGAACTAAATTAATTTGATAGGAATAAAGTTTGGACCTTGGTTGATAGAGCAAAAGAAACTTTAGTCATTGGAGTAAAATGGGTTTTAAGATGAAAATAATGTGATGAAAATGGAATCATTATTAGAAGAAAAGAAATACTAATTACTAAAGGATATAATAAAAAAGATGTAATAGACTGTGAAGAATCCTATGATCCAATTATAGACTTGAATCTATTTAAACTCTATTATGAATTAAATAATTATTTAATTTCAAATTTTTTAAAATGGATGTGAATTGTGATTTCCTTAACATATACATTCAATAGGAACTTTTTGTTGAACAACTTCATGGTTTTGAAGATAAAAAACATCCTAAATATTTTTACAAACATACCAAAGCATTATATGTCCTTAAAAAATCTCCTAGAGCCTGGTATGATAGATTAACAATATTTTTGTTAAAAAACAATAATTTGAAGGTTACTACTGATCCAAATAATTTTATAAAGAAGTAAAAAAATATTTTTATTGTTAATATTTATATTTATGACATTATATTTGTATCAAATCAGTAATATTTAATAGATTCCTTAGAAGATCTTATGAAATATGAGTTTGTAATGAGTATGATGTGTGTGTAAACATTTTTTCATGGTTTTAAAATTTATTAAATAATAGAAGAACCCTATATATCTAAACATAAGTATATTAAATATATTCTTAAAAAGTATGGATATGACAATACCAAAAGTATTTGTACTCCAATCGATACCTCAAATTCTATTTATCTTGATGAATCTTGGATACCACTTAATCAAACAACTTTTAGATGTATGATAGGTAGTCTACTATACTTAATAGTCAGTTATCTAGACATAATGTTTTTATTATTATTATGTTCAATGTATTAATAAAATTCAGAAGAATCTCATTTAAAAGTTTTAAAAGGAATTTTTCATTATTTAATGGGAACTATGGATTTTGGAATTTTTTTGTCTTCTAGAAATTATTTTGAACTAAAAAGTTTTTTGGATGCTGAATTTGGTGGTTGTAGAATGTATTGGAAAAGTACATATGAAAAATTTTATTTCTTATGAGATTTATTAGGTTATTATCATTTTAAGAAACAATAATGAGTATCACTTTCCACTGCTAAAGCTGAATATGTGGAAGCTAGATGTTGTTGTGCTCAATTGTTGTGGATGCAGCACACACTCACTGATTATGGTATGAGTTTCACTAAAACTCAAATACTATGTTATAACACTAGTTCAATAGCTGTAAGTAAAAATATTTCACATCACCCTCATGAAAAACACATAAATATTAGGAATAACTTTCTTAGGGATCACACACTTAAAGGATATATCATTTTACAATTTATCAGAATGTAATAACAACTTTCTGATACATTTAAAAAATCATTAACTTCTGTTAGATTCAAATACATTAAACAAAATCTAAGAATTATCATTGTAATGTAATCATTCATATCTACTTCTTGTTTAAACCATCACATTACATAAAGTTACTCCTTACCAAATGGGGAGTAAATATGTTTTTTTCTTTATAAATTTTTTCCCCAATATATTTTTCATACTCATATTTCTCATACTCATAACTTTTGTACTCTTATTTTTTGTACTCATATTTTTTGTACTCATATTTATTCATACTCTATTTGTTTTCATACCCCAATTTTTTATATTCAAAAATTTTCAAACTTCATTTTTCTAAGAAAAAATATTGAAACCAATAAATCTATCTTGAGACTCTGAATGGTAAAATTTCATATACCTTATATTATTTTGATTATATTATATTTTTTGGTATTGGTTTTAAAACATTTATTGGATTCATGTTGAATACTATAATTTTTTTAATAAAAAAACCTCAAGAGTTCAATTTATTTAAATTGTCGTATATTTGGGATCAAATATAAGCAGTAGAATAGCAACAATCAAATTTCTTCCCCTATATAAAGGGAACCCTACCATGTCCCATATTGGTTTTTTCTATTCATTTCACCAAACCTATACTTCTCTTTATGTATCCATGTATGGATGTTTTCATGCTCATATGAGTTTCTCATACTCATGTTAGAATCAACGACATATTCTCCCATGAAAATTCCTCCCAATTATTTTTTTACCATGATGTTTTTCAGAGAAAAGTTAGTCAAAAAATAATTTTATGAAAAGGATGATTATTTTTTGAAAAGAACTATCATGTTTTGAATATGAGAATCATTTTTTTATAAAAACAAAAGTGCGGTCAAGAACCTATTATTTTCTATTAAGTTAAATAGTTTTCTAGTATTATGAAAATTGATAATGATTTAAAAGTATATTTTTTACTCTATAAAAGATAGATTAACATGTTAGTAAAACAAGCCTAAAATTTTATTAGTGTACCATCAGAGGGTGATTCCTTTTCCCATTCTCTTAAGCTTCCAATAGAAAAAGGAACCTTTAATAATAACAGAGCTAAGAAATCTGTTTTTGGAATTCATGAGGAAAATAGGATGGTTACTCATATATCATACGACAATCTTCTTACATCCATTTAGATGCAAGGATTTTTGATTCCATGAAATGGTGATAGATAAACTCTGATGGTCTCAGATCTCTTTATTTTTTATTTTTTGGTTAACATGTGGATGATTCATTTGATGGGTTATATTTTTTTAACAATCAATAATGTAACTTCTGGTGCCATTAAGTCTCAGTTGGTTATGTTTCGAAGGATTTTAATTAAGTTAATGAAAGTTTTAAGTCTAGTAACATCTCAATGAATTTAGTACCAAAGTATATGAAAAATCCTCTCATTAGTGATGATATGATTTAAAGGCTGAAACATTTTTTTGATTCACAATCAAAGAAATTTGTGAAATATGCAGAAACTGAACCTTCAAAAGAAAAAGTTGTAGGTAGTTAGATTATTTCAAAAGAATTAGTGTCAATTGTCTCTGAAAAAAAAATTAAATCTAAGTATGAATCTTATTTAAATCCATAAAAGTAAAAAATTTATAGTGCAGAAGAATCTTTCGAGTGCAAAAAAATAAAATTAGAAATAAAAGAAGGATCCCAAGAGTTTGGTCTTTACATTGAAGAGGACCTTTCAGAAAAAATTCATACCGAAGATGTTGTTAAAGAAGAAGAAAAAGAATGCTGAAAAAGGAAAATTCAGATATCTTTGATATTGATAAGATTTTGAAATCTATGGAAATATAGAGTACTGGAATTGTTATCCAGGAATCAATTAAAGAACATTTGAATACTCCCTCTATCCAAGACAAGGGATAAAAAGTAAAAATGATGGTGATGGATATGAACCAACTAAAGATAGTAATTAAAAGTTTTCAAAATAAAAATATGATAGTGATTTGAGGAAGATAGATGAATATGTTGGTGGTGAAGAAGAAAATGAAGAAGAAAGAGATGAATAAAGAATAGGATAAATAGAAGAATAAAGAGAGGGAGAATAAAGGAAAGAAACATTAGAATGTCAAGAAAAGGAATAAGATTAAGATGAAATAGAACCTATTTTCCCATGATGTATTCTAATAAAACCTCTTATAAATTACCATCACTAGAAGTAGAGTCTTCAATAAAATATTCTCATATAATCCATGCTGAAAAAGTTATTCATATAGAAGAAGAGACCAAGAATGATGAGAATCATAACCATAATTTAGAATATGATGTTTCCCAAACTCATTATGCAGAATTCTTGATTTTGTGGAAGAAACTGACTCCAATAAAAAAATATCAACTAAAGGAAGTAATTACATAATTAAATCTCTAAAGTGAATTGAAAATAAAATTCCATACTACCCAAGGATCGAAGGAAAGATTGATTTGTTTTTGGAAAATCAAAACAAAAAAAAAATGGATTCAAAGAAAGTTCTAAAATATAGACTAATCATACTTGAAGGTGATTTCAAAGTATATAAGGAATATAATTAGGAACACAAAAAGGCTATCAAAAAAGTGGTTATGTGGTATCACATTTTTTGTTTCAAACATCAAGGAACATGGAGACTCCATTGAATACATAATGTGGCTTCCAAATGATATCACAAATACCTTCAACAATTTATCTAATGAAACTACCTAAAAATTATGGTTCTTACAAAAATTCATAACCTCAAAATATAATGAGTTAAGTAAAATCCAAGAGTTAAATGAGATGTTCGCATAATCCTCATTATAAATCAAAATGTTGAAGAATTACATGGATGAAATAATTGATTTGAAGATTCATTTTTTTGCTGACCGAGATATTTGAAGAGAATGAAAAGACAAGTAAAGCTCAAGAAGAAAATATTCCACTTTTGGAAGAAGGAATTCATACCCATGAATTAAAAATCAAATCCAAGGAAGAAAATTTTCTTAATCTAGAAGAACATATTTGATATTAGTAAGAGTTGAGTAATAATTTGGATCAATTATTTTCAGACTAGTAAGAGAGGCTCTGAAGTTAGTATAAAATTTATGAAAAGATGAATGAAGATAGAAAATAATTCAAGAATATGAAGAAAATTGTCTTAGGCCTCATAGAGGAGGAGATAAATAATTTTTAGAACCCTTGTTGTATTTTTTTGGAAATAAAAATGAATGTTTTTGTTATCCGTATACATATTGATTGAATGTTTTTCATGTATTTGGATGAATGTTCATTAATTTGTTCTAGATAATCAAATTCTTTATTACTTTGTATATTTTCTTATCTGACCCCTTTTCAAGTATAAGAATATGTTCACTATTCCCTTTTGTAAATCACAAAGGGGGTAGAATGATATATACAGGGGGAGTTTTTCATATTCAAAAGACTTTTAAAACTCAACGGGAGATAAATAAAACTATTTACTTATTAATAAGAAATTTATTTAAAAAATATTTTCTTAAGTTTTACAAAGTAATTTTATATTTAGACTTGTGGTTTCTGATTTCCAAAAAGGGGGAGATTGTTGAGGAAAAAGTCTCTTTTGAATTTTCTATTCATTTTGTTTTTTATAACACAAACTCTTTATGAAATAAATAATTACTAACTCTTATTTCCAATGTACATTAAAAATTTATTTATAAGAAATCATATATCATTTTATCATACTTTTGATTTAAAAAAATAAATTCATATTTTATCATTACGATTTTAACAATACATATGATAAAAATCATACTCATGAGAATTATAGTAATGACTTTTTCCATGATTATCGTTATGATCCTGGATAATATTTATATCGTACTCACTATCTGTTTTTCCTAGTGACTATATTTTTCATGATGAAATAAATCATACTAACTCCCATAATGAAAATAATTGGACTCATTTAAATTTAATTTTTCATATCCAGAAAACTTAATCATAATGAAAAAATAATATTTAAAACAAAATGATGATGTGTATTATATGTTAATCAAAATGATGTTGTGATTTTAATTATTATATGATCATTATAGTTCCATGTATCTCAGTCCCTCCAAGATTTTTAGACAAAATACAATTGTTAGAGATCAACATGACCATTGGGACAAACACCCATAAATACTAGGACAATTGATCATTTTATAACATGAATTTATTTTGAGACACTCTATGAGAGCTCTGTGAAATTGCTTCTATGTGAAAAGGCTCTAAAGTATAGAAGTCCCGAATCACTAGTTCTCTATTCTTGTAACATCAAAGAGTTTGTTTTTCTTTGTGTGACATTGACCATTGTGATTAAAATTGATGGATTCCATGGATAGGAATACAGTGGTTCCAAACATTATCCTAATTTAAGGATTCCAGGGATAGGAAGATATAGGATTCGATCACCTTATGGATCAAGGGCTCTTGGGGATAAAAAGATAGACTAAAGGCAATAATTTTACCGAGGGTTACCCTAGTGTGGGCAAGAAAGAATTTATTGAAAGTATAAATCAAGAGACATTTATCCAAGGTTATTGGATTCCATTATCTTTGGGTTAAAAGAGTTGTATTCATTTAATGGTATTTCATTTCCTCTAATATTGTAATAGAAAATTAATCTTTTATATATTCATTTTTCTATTATTCATCATGTTTATCATAATTACTCTCATTATGATACTTTTGTATTACACTGTGATTATGATTATTTTTGTGATTATGATTAAATCAATTACTTTGATTCTGATTATGTTTACATTGAGGTAAAATCATATATTTGGTGGCCTATAACATATAACAATATTGGATTCATCCTGATTAGAATATATTTATAACTGAACTCAAGTACTTTCTCAATTAATAGTTTATTTCATAAGGTTTTTTTGAATTGAATTAGTTTAAATCCTTTTAAACTAAATTATTTCAGGGATAAATTTTTTTAAACCTACAATTCACCCCCCTCTTTTATTTTTATATCTTCATATAAATTCCGATCCAGCATGTTTTTCACTCAATCCTTCTACATTAATCATGGTTCCAACCCCTGAATTTTGAAGACCTTGGGTTTATTTAGTATTAGTTCATTTCAGTCTTATGTGATCTGGAATACATGTGGTATGTTCTTTACACATCATTATAGTAGTCCTTCACATGATCTATGAATGATCACGTGAAGTAATTTATGTATGTCTCATGATTACTGTATCTATCCAATGGTGTATTACCTGATCAAAGGTTTTTTGTTTGTGTGATTGGTTTCTCCGAGAAATCTGCAAACTTTGAGATTCGAATCATCCAGAGTCCAAGAATCTAGAGACCTAGAGTCCAACCATTTATTTATATTGGGTTTGGAAATTTATAGGCATAACCACCCCAGTTGTTTGGCTCTTTGTGTGGTGTATCTAGCTAAAGTCTAGGATAGAGTTTAAAAGGGGTCCTGGTGTGATGCGGCTTCACGAGTCTCTTTCATGGACTGATCTGAGTGTGTAAACTTATTTTCAGTGATCACGAGTCCTTCTCATCAACACCATCATTATTGTTCTCTCCCAATTAATTCGGACAAGTTTGATCATGCAGAGTTATTGATGGAATTCCATGTTTTCATGTTAACATGCCCAAGGGACCTCCCACGATCCAAGTGCCTATTGAAAGGTGTACATTAGATGCTCATTGACTTGTTTGGAGATTTCACAAGATAATGACAGTTTGTTTAAGGGTATCGTGGAACTGTATTGTGGACTTCATTAGTGCGTCACAAGAATTTTATGACTGTGAGTTCCTTCTACCTCCTCCATATTTTATTTGATTTGTTTTATGAAACAAAGTTTGAGAGTCATTCAAGATTTCATGATTAATTTCAAGGAAAATTACAAAAAAAATTGGTGATGCATCGTGTAACCGATATGGATCATGTGGGGGGTGCACGTGCATTTTGTGGAAAAATCCATTAGTTCATCCTTAGGGATCCAAAGGGAAGCACATGGAGTGGACGTAACATATCCAAGGATTTATGTTCAATGGGGTTTACAATCCAAAGAGACTTCCTGATATGAGGTGGACATGTTGCTAGGAACTCATGGTGCCTCACAGGTCGACAAGGGTGCGACACATGTCCTTCATCGACCGCAAGTACCACTTAATTTCTCCCATTTATCTCATTTTTTTTATTCTACAATGGTTATGGGTTATTATGAGTTAGTTTGGATGTAATCAAGTAATTATATTCCTTATAATGATTCTATGACACATGAGCTCTTACGACCGTTGGTGGTCTCCACCTTTGAATAATTTCCTTCTTATTTCTGAAGGATTTTGGATGGTTTTTCAGGCACTTTCCAATAACAAACCATGTGACCTAGGGAGCTCATTTAGTTTTCACCACGTCGCCATTTGTTGTTTGGAGGGCCTTTATAAGAGCAGGAAAGTTTGTTGATGAGGGGTCTTCCATTTAGGTTCTTTGAATGGATTCATTTCATGACCTTGAAATGGTGACACAATTTTGAGTCCTTTAGGGCCTCATGTGATCTATGAATATCGGTTCCTTTTCTATGGTGTGTAAGGTAACACCCATATTCAGGAATTTATTCCTTTGTGATTTCCCCAATTCTTATTTGGGGTGCATCAACAAATGAACCCCATCTTAAGCGACATCAGGTGGATAAGGACTCGGTTCTGAGGAAAACTAAATTCCCACCAAATTCTTCAATGATGTTGTGAATCGGTATCCTAGGAGATTCTTGGTATACCAGGTGATGTTTGGAATTCAAAAAAATATCCTATATATAAGGGGGTGGAGTGTAACTCATTCCACTAGACACCCCTTTTCCAGAGCACTCCCATTTTTGGATTCTTCATAAGACCGCATCGTGAATCATGATCACAAGCTCCAGTTGTGAGTCTGCACCATGAGTCTATTTTGTGATATCTCTTTTACACGATTTTTTCCTTCTTAGAAGCTTGTCTAAACCAACTGCGAACTATACTTCAGTAATTTCTTATAACTTTTCCCTGAGATTTGTTGTTGTCTTAAGGAATTTACTGATCCTCTAGTCCAATAATTTGATTGCTTGTGAATCACATGGCCCTGTTTAGGTCATTCAAATGTGAGTCTTCGGGGGGAATCATATGGTACGCGTGATGACTTATAGGGGTTATGTAACACACGAGTCCTCTGGAGGTCAAGTGATCCATGAAATCCTTATGTGGTATTTGAATCCCTTTTTGATTAATGCAACACACTTGATGTCACTAGAACCTTGATGCATTTATTTTTTAAAAGATTCTATGTTCTCTTTGTCTAACATATGCCACTTACATATTTTCAGATTGATTTTGTTGATCGTCAAGGTTCCTCAATTGAAACCAATCAAAGGGCCATGATTACCAGTAATAGTCATGTTGATCCCTGACATCACATGCATACTGACAATGAGAGTCTAAAGGGATTCCTCTCACCTAGAATTTGGGAATACCCTTTGTCTCATCAACTCCCTATATAAGAGTTTGGTTTACTAGATGATTCTACCATTCCCCTCTAGATTTTAATCAACATCCTACAAGGTGTTTGGTTCTCTTGGCTGTATTCAGAAAACAATTGCTAAGTATGGTCATCTGGTTACACCACAATCCGAGGGTTTGTCTTATATATTGTCCAACTCTTCTATAGGTCAGGATGGCTGTGAATTCTCTCAATAACATGTCGCTAAACTTTATTTGAGTATACTAACCTCTTCTCTAGACACTTCCATCGGTGGATGGTGTTCAAAATTGGATCTCCATCCGGGAAGAAATTTCTTCAATTAGTGGACATGGCCCTTCTGGGTCGGAAAAAGATGCTTGGAGTTTGATGAAGATTTATAAAAAGTTAACCTTCATGAAGTCATATGTATTTTTCAATTCATCATCTACTACCAACCCAACATCCTATGAGATATTACTATAAATTGGTACCCTGGTACAATACATTCCACATGTCCCATATTTAAGTAAGAATCAACCTATGGGACATTTATTTGCTGGGTGGAATTCATCCCCTTTAGGAAATGTATGATGAATTTCTCTCAACGGTGGATGTCTGGGATAATCCTTAGCAGACCCCAGTTTTGGTGAGGGTGATACTTATTATTGTAAGTGTGAAATTAAAGATATATCTAAGAATTTCCTCGCTTATTCCTTTCAAGTATTAGATCAATATATTACTTTGTAGTATTAGAGTTAGGCCAACCATTATCCACCCTCATAGGTACCCCTCCTAGTAATTCTATGATAATGATGGTTCGTATTAGTCCATCTTGGAATCTAGATATTATAACTCGTGAGAATATTGTGTGAATTCTAAGGTATATTAATTCCTAATAATTGTAGGTTTAATAGATATTTTCTTGAATGGGTGGCTTTTTCTAGCTGGGGACACACATTAAAAAATTTGTGTAAGAACACTGGTGATGGAAACACGACTTCCAAAAGAAATGAATCTAACTTGGAATTACTAGTCCATGCAGACCTTTATCACATGCTAGGTCGCATTAAACAAGGTGTTACCCCTTACAATATTATCAGTCCACTCCATTTTCTATTTTGTTGGATATGGTAGAATTTCTATTTTATGTGTACATAAATGATTCTAGGATCCCAGGCTTCATTATCATTTTAGTTTTCTATACATATCTGGGGTTGAGGCTATGTCCCTAAGCACTGTTGAGGTTAAAGAAGCACTGTGCCAACCTGATAATTTTCACTTCTCTACATTCTACGCACCTGTTGGTATAATTATTGTTGATGGTAGTGGTTCTCTTGACGAAATATATTATACGATATCCATTCAGGATGGGGTCCTCATATCTAGGGTGGAAGATCTAGTCATTTGAGGGCTCTATACACCATTTAGGTTTTCTTTCATTTTTTTTGTGTTCAGATGGTTTCTCCCATCCCTTTGGTCAGCTTCTAAGGGGAACAATATCCTAGAGTCATTCATTAATTCTAGAAGATATTTTCTTGTGATGATACTTTAGCCGAGATCATACTTCCACCCACTGATGCTTCCGCTCTCCTTATATAGTAATATGCCTTGTATTGGGTAACAGCTAACACCAATGGTGTGTTAAGTCAACTATTTCGTCATGTGGGCAAGACTCTTAAATCACCAACACCTTTATCTATAGCATCGATGGAATTGATCGAATACCAAGGTGATCTGTTAAGAAAGTGAACTCATTTGGGAGATGATCACTCGAATAGTGAAATAAATTCCTTCAAGGAAGTTAATCCCTAAACATAGGCTATGGGTGATGAGTCTATTGAGTTAAGAGCACATGAGGATTATTCTCCTGTTTCCTTATTGATATGGCTATCCAGTTATCCTTCTGTCATGTCTACCCCATTATCTAGAGAGGCACATTCACATTCTACACTATTCTATGAATAGATTCACACCATGATTACTAAGACCCCTTGGAAATAATTTGTAAAAAATACAAATGACGTCACCAATTATTCCCTGAATTAGGGAAAAAAGGCTCCGATTAACATATTTTGTGTGAGATTATGTAGAAAATAATCTTTTCTTGAAAATATTTTTCCATGAATGAAAAGGATCCACATAATTTGGTGAGTTAGGATTCCCTTGTTAAACAAACGAGAGAGATGGTGGAGGCACTAGAGTAAGGTCCTTGGTTGTTATCAGAACTATAAGATCATATGGATACTTGGACAACACATGTATGGAGGTATGAGGAGATGAATGATCATCTGAGGTCCACTCTTTTAGCATTATCAACCTCATTGTCCACTATTCATTGGTTATTTGAAGATTTGAACACTCTGGTCAAATATCTCCATCTCAAGGTAGAAGAGGAGGAAGCCGAGAGAGATGAACTCCAACACTCAATTGATGCTTCTCTCCAAAATCTTGCTGATCTTTCCCGCACTATAGAACATATTTTATCATGACTCAACTTTTGTACTGCACTATTTTTTTTATGAATCCTCAGAGGGACTCTAAAATATGGGGATTTCTCCCTTCTTTTCACACTATAAATGGATGAATTTTCTGAAATTTCTATAATACTATTCATTTTCCCTCCCCTCATGATTTGTATGAATTCTTGTTGATCTGTCATTATGTGAATCACCAATAATACCCATCCCTTTCTTTATATTTAATGAACATGAATTCCTAAAATTTAATGTTGTAATTATAATATATTTCCATTCAGATATGTTCGTGAATACCCACCCACATGAGATTCTATATTTGTAATATGTTCTAGCTATCTTTAGATAACTTTATCTATAAAGGGATCATCCAGGTATGAGATGTTTCCCAAAGTTTGAGTGCTTTAAATTTTTTCGGAAAGAATCTCGAGTGTGATAAGGCCATGTAGTGAACCTTACATGCATTTTATGGATAATTAATTATTTTTTCTTAGTTTAGGGTCTTTTATCACAAACCTAATATGGAATTAGTTTATGGTATTTTAGTTTGGACCTCATATGGATTTAGTTTAGGGACTTTTTGCGTTTATCTTTTATGTATATAGTTTAGGGTCATTTATCTCAGACCTTATATCACTTTGTTTAGAGTTTTTTAGATCATACCTTCATTCTCTTTATCTTAGGGTCATTTAGCTCAGACTTCCTATCACTTTAGTTTAGGATATTTTAGCTCGGAACTTCTGTCACTTTAATTTAAGGTCATTTAGCTCAGACCCTTTATCACTTTAGTTTAGGGTATTTTATATTGGACCATATATCTCTATAGTTTGGGGTATTTTGGCTCGGACCTTCAGTCGTTTTAGATCAGATCCCTTTATCTTGAACCTATTATCACATTATTTTATGTCCTTTTAGATCAGACCTCATATATGATAGTGGGATATGGTGCCGACATGAAAAGAATTTCCTAAAACACTTTGAGGTGTTGGGTTCTTCCATGGTGTTGTTAAGGCTCGTGGGGATTGGAATTCTCTTTTTGCAAAGTGACACATTTGGTTGATGGCCATAGGAACATATTCAAGATCCATAGGCATGCATGAATAGTCAAGTAATGGGTCTCTTGAATCTAGGTATCTTTTCCAAGGGCTATGGAATATTTATAGAGGTAATATGGATAATGGTGAAATACAAGGTATAGTAGTCCCACCTAGATTTTTGGAGTTCGTGTGATATAAATCATAACCCAAACGCTTGAGTCCATGAAGATGGGATGGGGAATACATGCTAGGGATGACCGGTAACACTCTGAGGGTTCGAGTTCTTCCACAGAGTTTCAAGGGATTTAAAGGATTAAATTTCTTTTATGGTAAGGAGGACATTCATTTAATTGGTGATTCAGGGCCCATAAGAATGCGTATAATGGCCAATAAAATAAGATCTATACTTATTTTGGGGGACTATTAATGATTTAGAGGGACCCAAATATCAAGATGATAAAGTTGGATATGAGAGGAAAGCTATTCCAAAAGGGTTATGGAACCCTAGAGCAATTTAGCTCTTAATATGAAGTTGAAGATCTACAAATTAGGGTTTCGTATCATAAGGTGTGGTCCATTAAAAGTTTGATAATGAAACACAACAGTTTATCCCTGATAATGGGTACAAAACATGGTAATGTAACATTGAGGATGTTGAATCCACTCATATAGTTTGGTATGAAGATTGTAAATCATTGTCCAAGGTGTCCATATCAGGAGAATGGAATGGGACAATCATATTGGGATTAGTTTAGACACACTGGGGTGATGAGTGGTGTCACGATGATGTTAGGTCTCATAAGGATTTTAATGTACTTCTTGTAGTGTGAAAAATTTGGTTGACGGCTATAGGCGCATATGCAGGATCCATAGGCATGTATGCATAGTCGTGAAAATGGTCTCTTGAAGTTGTATATTTTTTCCATGGGCATTGAACGGTTTAGAGTGATCCGAGAGACCCACATCATGAAGTGTGATTTATGGAAAGTGTAATACCCAAGAAGGTTTAGAACAACCTAAAGGTTGTGATGCTTTCTATGGAACATATTATCATAGTGATGAGATATGAAAAACATTGTTCTAAATTTTTCTAGGACCAGTGGGTCTAGGGAGCATAACATGGCTTTTACTAGCATTAAAAATTAGAACCTATGAGCTTTATTCCTTATACATTTGCACCCTAATTTTTTCCAAAACTTCAAGGATTAATAGTTTAGAAGGTGAAGAAATGAATTTTTCTCAGGTCTCCCATTGCGGATTTTTGACCTAAAATGTTTTGTGTATCTTTCATTAGTAGTTTAATTTATTTCTATTGGGACCATTATGGTCTAGAGTTTAAGTTCTTATAGATTTTACCATAGCATAGATAGTTTAGGTACATGAATCGCATGGAAAAGTCATGGGAGATGTTACATAAGAACCAAAATAGGATACCTAGGGTCAAGAGCATTCCAAAAACATCCCATGTAGAGGATGAAGATGTTGTAAATCATGGATCAAGTTTCTCAAGTCATTAGTAATGATGTGGGATAATCATATCTGGATTAGTTCAGACACATCGATGTGTTGAGTTCTATCATGGCGGTGTTAGAGATCATAAGGATTGGCATGACCATTTTTCAATTTTATAGATTTGGTTGATGCCCATAAGTTCATATGAATGAGACATAGGCATGCATTCATAGTCAAACGAAGGGTCTTATGAAGCCAAATATCCTTTCTAAGGGCCATAGAAGGATTATAGAGACCCACGATGCCCAAGACATAAAGTGTGGTATATGTATTTGAGGAGATCTTGAAATAATATGGATGTATAATGTACTATAGTTGACCAAAGTAAGCCTCTTATAGTTCTTTTATAAGGAATGAAAAATAAGAGGTGATTTGCATAGTTTATTTTCATGTAGTGGGGTCTTGTTTTCCTCCATGCAGTTTAACGTCATGTGGGAAGTATATACTTTCACATAGTTTAACATCATGAGGTAAGAACGTAATTCCATGCATTTTAACATCATGTGGTAAGGACTCACTTCTGTGAAGTTCAACATCATGCGGTAAGGATGTATGAATTGACGTGAAAGAGATGAAATGTTGCAGCTGGGCCTAAAGGTGGAGACTTGGGCATCACTGAGTATCTTATGAGGATAAAAATCAAGACATAGGTAGTTCTTGAATGGGAAATACTCTATGTAGGTCTAACCCATACGTATATATAGGAATTTTTTTCGTTGAACATTACAGTTGCTTCTAGTGTTGGAGATCTAGGCATCACTATGTATCCCATGAGGATGAGAATCATCCCACATGTAGTTCTAATGATTTCATGTAGTTTAACATCATGGAGTGAGGATGGGAGAAAAGTGATGTGAATTAATGGGAAGATTGTGGTTGGTCATAAGAGTGGATGTATGGGAATTAATATGTATCTCATGAGAATGAGAATCAAACCACATGTACTTCATGGAGAACAGTTCATTTTATGGTCAAATGAAATGAACATTGATCGTTCAGTTTAACGTCATGTGGTGAGGACTCATGATGTGCCTTTTATGGTCCTTCATTTGGGATTATAATGGACCTTTTGTGTACCTTTATGCCTTGTATTTAGGGTAAATACCATCCATAATTCCAAAGATCATGTGATCTATGCTCAATGTGAGAAACACGGAATGACATGAGTATCCCTATAGTGCAGAGATAAAAGGGGGGTACAATAAGAGAATTTTGTATCATGTAGTGGTTGGACCAAGATTTTGGATCAAGAAACCCCTACCTATCACATTGGAAATGAGAATCGAGACTTACATATTTCTAAAAGTACATACTATTCAAAGGAATGCAACAAGGATGTCATCTGTGCAATTTAATGTTATGTGATGAGGAAATTGGATCACTCGACATGCAAGAAAAATACTCATATGGCTAGGGCCACGAATAGAATTTTGGGCATTACTATGTATCTCATGATAGTGAGAATCAAACCACATGTATTTATTTTGAAACCATGTAGCTAAACATCTTGCGATCAGGATGAAAGGTGACACACAATTTAACGTATTACTACTATAATGAAAGATGACATGCAGTTTAACATTTTTCTACCAAGATGAAATATGTCACATAGCTTAGAATCTTACTACTGTGAGGAAATATGTCACATGGTTTAGCATCATGCTGCTAGGATGAAATTTTACAGTTTAGATTCATGTACATAGAATGAGTAATAGGACTTACACCAATGTGGATGCCCCAAATAAAATATATGCAAAGTATTTCATGAGAAATCTTGCATTGGTGGGTGGTGTGACATGATCCCCATCCATGGTAGGCAGTGAGTAAGCTCCATTATGATAAACCTTATATATTACATACGGTCCTTCCCACTTGGGCTCTAAATTCAAGGGCTTATTTCTTGGTATCATTGGGGGTTTGAGAGCTAGTACTAGTTCTCCTTGGAGTAATGAACGTATGTGAACCTTTTAATTAAAGGGCCTTGTGATACGATTATGATGAATTTATATATTATGTTGTGTGGGAAAAATTTTCTCATATAACCATTCAAACTCGTCCAAATTCCTTTTCAATTTTTCATCTCATAAGAGCTCTCCAAAAAATGGCTATTCGGAGTTAGGGCTACTAGGCCTCTATGGGTAACACTACCTCGGTCCTGTACACCAATAAATATGGTGTTTCTTGGGTAGCAGTACACATGGTGGTATGGTAGTCCCATAGATCATGGGGGAGTTTTTATGGACAAGAATTGTTTTCATTGTTCACCATCTTCTATAATATATCCTATAGAGTCTTTTTAAAGGCCTATATTTTTCCATTTGTTGTTGAATAATAGTGATACGAGTGATTGGACTCGATGTTGTACTTTTGGTACAGTTTCTTCAACTCCATGGAAGATATGGTGGTGTCGTTTTCCATCAATATTGTGTGTGGGAATATAAACTTGGTGATGATATGGGACTTCAAAATGTTGGGGATATCCTTCATCCCAAATTCCGTGAGTGGTTTTTCATCAGCCCATTTTTAAGAGAAGTCAGTAGTAGAAAGGATGTACTTGAACTACTTAGCGGTGGCTAGGGGATATGGCCCCACAACATCAATTCCCCAAACAAAAAATTATCAGGAATATTTAGCTGTATGTAGAAATTTCATGGGATGGTGGATGAATTTTCATGAATTTGGCATGCATGACATTTCCTGGTGAATTCCTCATAGTCATGTATCATGGTTTTCTATTAATATACAAACCTTCTGATCTGGTGGGAGAGCCTAGTTCCAGATTGGTGGGAACCATAGGGGCCTTCATGGACTTCTTCCTTAATGACATAAACTTCTCCTTCTACTATGCACCTGAGGATAATTTCATCAAATTCATGTTTGGTGAGTACTTTTTTCTAATTTGGAATGTCCTACAGAGTGATGTTTGATTCTCAGTGCCAAATATGTTCCCTGTCGGTGTGATCTTTTGGGAGAATCCCATTTTTGTGATAACCAATAATGGGATACATCCATCCAAGGGTGGTCATTGGTTCATCATGCTCTGGGGTGGTACTGACCTGATTAATCTATTCCATATCACATATGACAATCCATGAGACAATTATTCAATGTGTAATATAGAAGGTTGTTTCCTCCTGACCAGTGTTGTCTAGGATGGAGGTTCCATTATCTAGTGCATCATCACGAGAATTTTGTGGCTGGTGAACATAATGAAATGTAGTCTCAAAGGGGAATTGTTCCATCAATCCCTTGATGTAGCTAGTGAGAGGAGCTAGTTCATCCTTTTTAATAGAATATTCATCAATTTTCTACTTTATCACTAGTTATGAGTCCCCGTTGATATTCGGGTAGGCTATATGTAGCTTTAGGTCTAGTTCTAATCCATCGATGAGGGCTTGGTACTCAGCCTCAATATTTGGGTAGGCTTCGTTCCATGAGAAAGAGTAGGGAAAAATTGATTTTTCTGGGGAGAAAAATAAAATATATAAACCAAACTGATTGACGTTTGGGTTTTCCATACTTGTGCCTATATGACTCTGGGAGGTGCCATAAAAGTACATCTCCCATGTTCGGGGAGTGTCATGGTCATATAAGACCTCTTCATCGGAGAGCTGAGTGTCATTTGGTGTATTTTTTGGGGGCAGAATGTGTTGCGAAGAAATCAACTAGGGATTTCCGTTTCACCGACTTCTTCAATATGAACTGAATGTCATATTTCTTCAGAATGACCACACATTGAGCAAAGTTTCTAGTAAACATTGGGTGTCCAATGATGTGCTTGAGTGGTTCAATACGAGAGACCATATGGACTTTGTGGTGTTTCAAGTCACGTATAATATTTTTTCACTCCAAAGATGAGTGCAAGGTAGTTCTTTTCGACATTAGAATATCTTGTTTTATTACTTAGCATTTCCTGAGTAAGGTAGTAGAGACTATTCTCACTTCCCGCATCATCCTTCAGTGTTAGGAGGGTGCTCAATAAGAATTTCATGTCAGCCACATATAAGACGAGTGTCTTTCTATCCACCGGAGGCATCAAAACAAGTGGGTGAATGAAGTACTTCAGGAGACAGTTGAAGGCCTTTTGAAATTCGTCATCTGATTGGTAGGTGACTCCCTTCTTCATTAGCCTAGTGAGGGGGAGATATTTTCCGATCTGATTTTCTATTAATTGAAAAATGTAAGTGAGGTTCCCTTGGATTCCCCTTAGTTATTTTATATTTATAGAGGGAAACATTTCTAAAACAGCACTAGTCCTCTCTGCGTCAACCTCAATATTATTGTGGCATACAACAAAGTCAAGGAACTTTCAAGATTTTACCCCAAAAGAACACTTCATCGGATTAATCTTTAGATTGTGCTATCATAGCTTGTTAAATATTGCTTAGAGATCTATGAAGTGATCACATCACTATCAGGATTTGATGACATGTTCCTCGACATAACACTACACTAACCTTCCTATTAATGAGTTAATTATGCGACACATGACGTTCTTGTATGTAGAACCATCATTCTTTAATATAAAGGGCATCACCTGGTAGTAGAAGATCCCATGAGGCACTTTGATGGTAGTGTAATATTCATCCTCAAGGGCCATCTGGATCTTATTGTACCTCGAATACTCATCAATTAAGGAAAGGTCCTGGAATCCAATAGTTGCATAAATCAAGAGTTCTGTGATCGGAAATGGGAAATCATCAATGAAAACCCTAATATTTCCATTCTTCTTACTGAACAGGACAATGTTGTAAATCAACCTTAGGTATTGTACTTCTTGGAAAAAATTGGTTTTGATAAATTTATCAACTTACGCCTCTACATTACTGGAATGAAAGGGGTGCATCCTCTTGGTTTCTTACTTAAATCTTCAATGCTCATCGGGTTGTCCGAGATGGTGCATAGCCACATCTGGATCTTATCAGGGAATTTCTATATAATTTCAGATGAACACATATCAGTGCTTCTTTAGAAATGCAATTTACATATCTTTCTCTTTTAAAGGCATAGAGACAATAATCAGAGTAGGCCATGAGTCTTCTTATATTCCCATATTTATCTTCCTGAGCTCATCAATGGTGGTGGAGAAAAAATCCTCGAATGATAGAAGGATTTTCGTAATATTATATTCATACCCTTCCATTTATGAGTTTATAGATACATTTTCTAGTGAAGATGGAAATCTAGGGGGCTCATAATCAGTATCAGGGTGAGGGAGGTTATTTGAAGAGACATCACCATTCCTTACTATATGATTCGATGTAGAGAGATGTTGGAGCTGACTATCTTTTACATTGTCACTAAGGACATGTGAGGCTTGGACCTTTGGTGTTAGATATCTACTTCAACCATGTTTATGGGGAGCACATAATCATCATCGAGCATTCTCCAGGGATTCATAGGGGAAGTACCTATGAAATTGGGAGCTGCAACCAATATATCATTATATGCCATTGGTATCATGCCTCCCTTCTTATATAAATATGTTTCAACATATGTGGCTCCAAAAGTCTCAAAACGGGTGATGTCACCATGTATTATGCCGACCTTTCCATTGATGGGGTACTTCAAAAAATTATGGAAGGTTGATGGTACCTCTAAGTGGCTATGGAGATAGGTTCTTCCAAGAAGGACATTATGTGTCATTTATTTCTAGATAACCATGAACTCGACTTCAGATATGTGTTCCCCAAATTATTCTTTGTACTTGATCTTCCCAAGAGTTATTTTCTCATTCTTATTATATCGTTGAATGGCAGCTATGTAGGGGATAAGTTCCCCTCTCTATATCCCAAATGTCGAATAGTTAGGACTAAGATGAGATTGATGCCAGATCCAATATCAATAAGCACCTTTTAGACATTGACATTATTGAGTTTTCCCGAAATGTATAAGGGTCTGTTGTGACCTTAGATTGCCTCTTCCTGATCCTGATCAGTGAATGAAATAGTGACATGACATTCTAAGGACATAGTCTCCACCTGATAGACCTTGGATGTAGGGACTTCTATCTCGAATTATTGTGGGCTCGAGAGGGCTTCCATAATTTCCTCCCTAAGTTCTTCTGAAATTAATAACACATCGAGGATTGATAGCACGTATGGAACTATAGGTAGAAGTTTCAGAACATTTTACATTTGTTCTATAGGTATACACTTCCTAATATGGTGCTGCTCTTGGGAATGGAATTAAAGAGTTAGATAATTTGAGGTAGTAAGACCAGATATTTACATAGAGTTTGGGAGAGTATCTACTTCTAGTGGTGTAGGACGCATTGGCCTTCCATGTTGCTCGTTTCGATCGGATTGAACCCCTGCTAAGCACTCATCCATGACAGTCATATGCGGGCGACTACTGAAGGGATCAGAGGCACATCCTTGTCTCCTTTGATCATGTTAGAGCTCTTTCCGTTTAGTCTCAGCTTCATATATTTCTTTCATGGAGATATGACTAGAATATTGATTCCAACCACATCAATGTTGTCCCATTTATCCTCAGCTCTAGTGCATGCAACCTCCCATTAACAAGTTTTTTGAAATAAAACCTTTTTAGGGGTATACACATCATCAAATAAGGGGTTTGAAAAGTTTATCACATTGATAGACCCAAATATGATCTTTGCATCTGATTAGGATTCCTTTTGGGGGGTGTTACCCATGTTTCATATGTTGTATGGAAGAAATTAGCAAGAGTTAGGGCTTGTTTTGGAGTGGAATATGACTCTTCCTCCTTTATATCTTCCTGCTTCTGGTGGTCACGCCCATATATGGGAGAAAAATTTGATGCATCCTTCTTGTGTGGTGGAAATATCATGATTTTTTACAACTATGCCTTCAAGTCGTATGAACTCGATCAACTATTTTTTCAGTCATCCATTTGTCAAAAAAGAAATTCTCACCTATCAGAAACATTATACCAACCTTACTATTCTTTTGATCAAGTGATGGTTATGCAATCCACTTGCTCTGTGTAGTTGTTTAACATCACCTTTCTAGAGTTGACCATGTCTTGATGGATGTATTTGAAGAAAAATTAATTATAGAAATTATGACCCAGTCTTATGTGAAAAGGGAAGTAGTTAGGACAGTGGGTGAGGTTGACTTCATCTGGACATCTAGGATATGGAATCTTGATAAGGTTATTATCCATGGATTCATAGAAATAACTGGAAACTTGTTTATTTTGGATGGAGTATACTTTGTTCATCCATTCCAAAAATCCTAGATGACCCTGATTTCTGTGTACTTTTGGAGGATGGTTATTTTTTGGTTCCCACTGCTTGGTAGGAGGTGCTAGGTAGTTCGAAGCCTACTCATTTTCTTCTATGGGAACCGTTTTGGGATTAAGAGTGATAAATTCAGGTTTTACTCTACCTGTACTTTTCCCCTATGCTGCGGGCGTCGGTTGAGACTTGGATAGGGTTTGTTGAATAGCCACTTCAAGACATTGTGCCATTTTCAAAAAACTCTTGGAACCCAAATAGACATTTCATAGGGATTAGGTGTGTTTGGAACTCATCCCTGAGACTTTTAGTATATATCACCAATAATTTCTCCTGCTAGAGGGGGATGCTATGCGAATAGGTTAAAACATTCCATATTTATATGAAATCATACAACCTATATTTTCTGAGTTGCTTTTAATTTTCTAGGTCGATGATTTTCATTTTCCTCCATTTTGAACTGAACTAATAGGGAAACTGAAAATTAAGGTCTTCCAATCACGTAATATATCTCACTAGAAAACTATTGTACCAAAGAAAGGATGGTCCTCTCAGAGTCCGTATGAAACACCTCATTTTTTTGCCTCTTGTTGATTTCAAGGGCCCATCATCAACCCACATTGGGATACGAAGTGTGTGAGATGTTTTCTAGGGTCACCTACACCATCATAAGTATAAAAGGTAGGGTTGATGAAGTTGGTTGTAGGTGGAGTATCATCCACCCATTTAGGATATTTTTTTCTTTCAGGTTTCATAGGTGTGCTTGACCCTTCCATGACTTCCATTCATGTATCCAAGGATTCAATGGAATTAAGTAACTCTAGGGGAACTGATGCCTGAGCTGCCTCTCATCCATAGGGAGTGGGTGGGCACTGATGATATGATCCTGCTTTCATATCCTGCTGATCCATGATTGGTCTTATAACTAAATGTTTACCCTAGAGAGAGAGAGGCTGCTTCCACAATAGAGGGAAGTCCCAATCATCTTCAAAATCCTTGTTTATGTAGTCTGGCTATCTAGATCTAGAGCCAACCTGATATTCATTAACTTATCTTGATGGAAGATCAACTATGGGAGGGAGAATATTCATCTCTGGTTGGAGACAATACCCAGTGGGAATATTTCCCCTTAGTATCTCCTCATTGAGTTGTCGGAGAACTCGTATTTCACTCTCATATTCTGACAAATGTTCCTCTATAGACGGAAAATGAGATGTAGTCACATCTTTACCATTATATTTTATAGTATTCCTCTAAGGAGGTGGAGTTTCATTATTCATTGGTGAAAAATTTTGAAGCCTTCATTGGTTCCGAGTGTGCACAACCTCATTTAGTGCATCAAAATCACCATTCTGTTGCGGTACATTTTTTGATGTTGCAACCTTCTGCATTTACATCTTGATCATTGTTTTCCATGTTGATAGTGATGACATTCATAGAGGTATACTGAAAAATGGTGGTTGTGCCCTAGCTTTTTATGCAATAGGATAATTTTTCATAGCTTTTATCACGGGAGTTATTCAAAACCTTGTACTTATTGGGCCATTTGGTTTTACAACCCTAGTGGGGTCTGATTGCCTTTGTCGTATGATCCTCCCATCTCAGCCTATAGACACTGACTTTTTGTGAGTTTATATTCATGATTTCTGAGTGATGCTCAACCAATAGAGGTTTTTTTTGTGGTGGGAGGAACAACTAAGATGCCGATCATTGATTTATTCCTCCTCATCTAGAGAAGGCTTATTCTCATTGTGGTGATAATGATGATGAAAATTCCCCCAACCCTATGTGTTGGGGAAATTTGGGGCCTCCGTAGGCATTGATTGGTCTTGTTGTTGAGGATAAAATGACTCTAGTCGAGGAATTGATGATTCATGGGATGGAGAAAAAGATATAAATGCCCTTAGCCCGATGGGGTGGGGGGATATGGAATCACTAATGATGTCTCTAGGGTCCTCTCAGGATATATTGAAACTGATGATGGTGATTGAGATATAAATTCCCCTAGCCTAGTGGGATGGGGTTCATCATCGACTGCCGAGGATATGTCCTGAATCATATTGGGAATTCATGATCTAATGGGTGGAGGTTGTTGTAGGTATTCTTCTACCTAGTGGGATGAAATATCCCCTAGATGGCTACTATGGCAGCTATCACTACGGTCTGTGTGATGTGGTGCAGCTGTGATTGTATGGGAGCTAGGCATGATGGCAACCCATGGTGAGAACCATTACTTACGGGATTCTTTACAAGTGATCACAACCACATTATCTATATCTATAATGCCATCCCATTGTCTCAAGGGGATTATTATGAAATCATGCTGGTTATACACTCTCCATATCCATGGTGTCTAGGCACCTTGTATGTGGGTGTATTCTATTGTAGTAACCTACTAGCCTAATCATTACCTAGTCCCATCATTTCCCCAAAGGATATAATATTGTAGAAATTCATATCTAAGGTGTTATACTATTCTAGGGTGGAAGAAAAGTGTAAATATCTATACTATCACCATCCTTGAATATGGATGTCTGATGTGGCTTTGATGATCAGATACCGAAGTGTCACAACTCAATGGTGGAAAGCGTGTTATAGATTTTCACTATAATTTTCCAGTTTTGGAACCCAGGCCGTGAAGATAGAAGCTAGGTCGAGCTGAAAAAAATTATCATGATTTTCTGAAGGTGACACACGTATCCTTGATAAGGGGGTTATTGATCTTTTAGACGCTGATGAGTTTCCCACATATTTTGGCATAGGTAGAAATGCACTCCTTTTATAGCTCATCTTGTATCTCACACCTAGTAGTAGTTAGGGGAGAGAACACATGGGGAGGTTCTTTCTAACTAACTCTCTCCATATGTCAATGCTAATATCCTCTTCATCAGACATACATGACTCCATCCTATCAGACCATAAAAGTTGGCTTAGATGGTCACCTAATGATGAGAGTGGAGTATTGATGGAAGTTCATGGGGAACCATATACTGTTGACCCCGATGATTCAAGCACCTCTTTATACGAAGGTTTTGGGGTTTGGTTCACCTCTATATACCGAGGTGTATAAGAAAAGGGAGAATTTACATAACCATGGGAGATATCACCGTATAAAGGTTGACCTTGGTGTATGTCAGGAGTAGAGTCCGTTCTGTCCATCTCTACACTACCACGAGGAGGACTATAATGGTAATGATTGTATTCTACTTCATCTTTGATAGAAGAGTTAACGGACCCTCAATTTTTTGAGAATGTGTCTCGAACAACCTCAATGACACTTTCATTGAGTTGATTAGGAGTATGGTCCATGTTCTATGTTGTGGCTGGGATATGCTGACCTAACTTCTATGATTGTGTAGGGATATGAGCCTGTTGTGCGATGGTCTCCATAACATGTATGTAACTATTTGGTGCTATGGGACTATGATACCAATGTTGAGAATCTATTAGAGTATTCCAATAATTTGTCTCATTATTGACAATGATATGATCCTGTCATGAGGCATGTTCCATTATCACTTGGTGATCCTCAGTCAATACAGGATTATGAGCACAATCTTGAGCATTTGGGATATGTCGTCGATATTTCATGCCAAGAGTACGAGCCTACCCCGAGGTGTGTGCTTCTCTAAACTGATGAGCCCTAGTTGGAACAAGATTATAATCTTAGTCTGAATATGCATTCCCCATTGGAATATGCCGACGGGCCTCTAGAATGTGAGAAGTAATATGATCCTCCTCCTTTGTTACCTTGGAATTATGCTGATGTAGTCGTTCATCAGCAGGAGTAGGAATATGCGCCTTATTTTGTGGTTAATTGGAGTATGACAGGCTAACCTAACAACATGAATATAAGGCTTTCTTGAGTCTTGTAAAATTCTAACTTGGTCAACCTCACCTAGAACAATAATATATACTTGATCATGGTCCTTTGGAGTATGTCACCAGACTTCTTTTGTAGGAATATGATCATATCCCATGGATTTTTCCCCTCTCACATGGTGATCCCCATCTAGATTGGGGATACAAGACCAATCCTAGGCCTTTGGAATATGTCACAGACTTTTTTGATAGGCATGTTCCCTTATCCTTAGGCATGTGTCATTCCCACCTGGTGAGCCCGGATTGGAACGTGAGTATGAGCCCAGTCCAATGCCTCTCCCTTTATCATAATTTTTTAATAATCCTCTTGGGAGGGATCAAGGATGTGAGCATCCTCTGATACAATAACTTGTTCGCGATGATTATAATATTGAGTTGACTTGACTGTAGGGATAAGAGTATGTTATCATACCTTTACCAGAAATAATTCTAGAATATTCCAATGTAGTTCTTCAATTGTTAATAAAATATATTGGAATTTTAGAAATTTGTGTACATGGATATAATCCTGAATATTTTCCTCTCCATTATATGTTGGTAGATATCTTTGATTGAAGCGAGGATATACACCCACTTCATTCCTCCTTCTTCCAATAGAGTATGCCTATGGACATCATGCGTGGGGGTATGTATATGAACCTACCCCATTATTGCTATGAGAATATTCCCATAGACTTGTTATGAGGTGGTTGGGATATGAGATTTCTTGCTAGTTTCTTCCAGAGTACGCCGGTAGGCATAGTTTTTTGGAGAGGAAATATGATACACCTTTTGGATATCCAACACCTTCCTCCTCAGATGATTCTTCCTTTTAGACCTTGTGTGGGTGTCAGTGGTGGCTGTGTGTTAGATGGTACCCTTAGAAGGTTACTGATGGGTATCAGTGGGATGTTGTTAGTGACAGTGGTCAAGAGGTTCTCTCTTCGACAACACCTTAATCGAATGGGATCCATATTTGGATTCCTAGAAAACATTCATCAGGATTTTACAGTGGTAATTTTCACGCTCTAGGGATAGGCTCCCAAAGTGATTGGTTTTAGCGAAGTGGGCTACTGGCTTAGTAGCAGCCTTTTCTAGTTGATACAAAATCATTGATTATTGTACTTAGAGAATCTCTTGGGAGGCTTCCAGGGTTGGGATTGTACCATGTCAGTGGTACTCCAAGATGATTATATTTTCCACCTTCCAATGGAGTTGATGATTAGGTGAGATGTCCTTTTGACCCATGGGGGTTACAATAGTCGATGATTTACCAAAGTGAATGTTGGATGATGAAAACATTGCCTCATGTTGGGATTCTAAAAATGAGAGAAGTATCTGAAATCACACTGATAACAAGGAACAAGTTTACTTATTAGTTCTATATCATAGGCATAAAAATGCTCAATGATATTTTCATGGTTAACACAATTTTCATTTATTCTCATTTCAGAAATTCTACTTGTGTGGACTTGTCTTCATGAGGATGGACTTATAAGAATCCATATTTATGCTGGTTTTAATTATTTGTTTGTATAGGTTTTTCAAAAAAATGTGTCCTAAGGGATTCACGTTCTGTCCTGTAAGTGTTATTTTTATATGTGGAGAAAACAAAATAACTTGACAGACTATAACCTAATCATTTTTTATAACATAGATTCACGATGGGTTCACCATTTTTGTTCAGTCGTGTTTTATTGACTACATGGAATGGATTTCCCTTAATGGTTTGATAGAGAGATGAGATTTAAGACCACACTAAATCACATACACGGGGTTTTCAATTGTTAATCTTCCCTAGAAACTCCCAAAAATTCCCTCATTTGTATTTGGATATAGACTTTCTTTCAAAAGTATGATGCTCATCTAAGGTTTCGGGCCTAATGACTCTTGGGGACTCACATTGGTCGATAGGATGGGAGTTTAAGATCATTACACCCTTTTTCGGGAATTACTTCCTACTCCAGGACTCTATTATAGATTTAATACATGTTTCTAAATCTCTTCCTAATCCCGATATAGGATCGGGTACCCTAACAAAAAGACTATATATTAATTCTCTTTCATGTGAAAAATATTGGGGTATCTTTAGTGAATCCATATGTATGTATTTTAGGTTCTTCAAAATTTTATGGTAATAGAATGTTGGTTATATGATGAAGCCATGTAACTGAGTGCTTCAAGCTATGTTTCCATATAAGGAGGTGATTAATATTTCAAGGAGGGTATTGATTCATTATGAGGTGTCCTATGTATCGTGGTTATTGTAGGAATTAAACCCACATAATTGTTTTGACCCATGCAGTTTAATGTCATGTAGGAAGTATTTAATGGGAGCTCTAGGACACTGGGTATTTAAGCTCAATCCCTAAAAGGGATCCTATGTATCTTGAGTATAGAAAGAATCATATTTTTCGTAGTTCATTTATTTAGAGATTGTATATTGAGGTCACCCCTATCATTAAAGAGACTCATGGTGTAGAAGATATGATTATCATAACTCCCTATAATCACATGATCCATGCTCATTAAGATAAATAAGAGATACAAAAAGATCCTTTCATGTCTAATGATGTGAGTCTTATATGATGTGACTTCCTAGAGTTTATATATTATTGAACTTGAGTCTCAAAGATAAGTATTACACAAAATGGTTGTATCAAGAATCAGAGTCATTGTAGTTTTGTTGGTTTTTCAGTCCTCTAATCGATGATATAGGGTGATTATCTCCTGGTGCTAATTGAGTCCCACTAGCTAAGATGTTGGAGTAATAAAATCACTTACCCCAAATGGGTATTTATTTGAGCTTTTCCCTTAACAAGGCATCCTATGTATCCTGTTTATTGTAGGAATCAGATTCATCGTAGTTCAGTTGGTTGGGGCTTACACAATGATGCTTCCATATACCATTGTGGAAGTTTATAGTGAATATGTTATGATCACATCAATTCCTTAAGCCCGGGTGATCCATGATATTTGTTAGAAACAATGGATATAAAGTAATCAATGTCATTGCTTTGGATACGTGACTTAGTTGATAGAATTTCCCTAGATGATAAACATGTATCTCAAACCTCAGGGATAGGTGGACTACATATCCTGAGTATGGGAGGAATCAGAGTTATCATAGTTCCCATTATATTGGATCTTGCACAGTGAGGTTGCCCTATTGGTTTGTGATTACATGTTGAGGACAGAAAATGTTATCAACTCTTGGGATTCCCTTTAGACCTGGCCTTCTTCCCTAGAGGGTGTTCTATATCCCATTTATCGTATCTTGGAAGCCATCACATGACCTAGATAACTTGCCTTGGTGTTATTTGAAACTGTTTTCTTGAAACATATGGAGGGTGTCACAAGAGTCAATATGAAATGGCTCGAAGGATGTTGCATATCTTGGTTAACATCCCTGGGATGCATCACGAGACCTCATCAACATGTCTAGAGGGTGTCTCAAGTCTCAGATGACTTGTCTATAGGGCGTCATGAGAGTTTTATTATCATGCCTAGATGCAGCAGTGAGACTTGAATGATATGAGAGAATATTTTTATATGAGTTAGGAGATGTATTTGAAGGATGATTCAAGTTTTAGGTCATATACCCATAGGGTTTTTCAATATCAAATTGGTGTTTGTGGGGGGATCATGTGACTTGATCTAGCATGTCTGGAGGACTTTGTGTGTCCTAGATAGCATATTGAAGGTGCTTTACAAGATTTGGGCAACATGTCCGGGCACTATTATGTGTTTTTGGATGACTTGCGCATAGCACATAAGGGACAACATGCATGTTTTTTCACTTAATCCTTACACTTTAATCTTGGTTCTAACCCTTACATCGTAAAGACCTTATGTTTATTTTGTATCAATTCCTTTGAGTCTTACGTGATCTAGAAAACATGTGGTATGTTCTTCACACATCATTCCATAAGTCCTTCGAGTGATCTATGAATGGTCATGTGAAGTACATTATTTATGGTGCATGATTACTCCGGATGTCTATCGATGTATTACCTGAAAGAATGATATTTGATACCATGATCGATTTCTCCGAGAAATCTACAGATATTGAGAGTCGAATCATCTGAAGTCGAATTTTCCAGACTCCAAGAGTCCAACCCTTTATTCATGTCGGTGTGTGGAATTTATAACAATTGCCTCCCTAGTTGTTCGATGCTTTGTGAGAAATATCTAGCGTGAGTCTAGGATATATTCTGTGACGGGGCCTGTTACTGAACAACTTCATGAGTCTCTATCGTGGACCGCTTTGAGTGTGTCACCATATTTTCAGCGACCATGAGTCCCTGTCGTCAACGCCTTCATTATTGGTTTATTTCCAATTAATGGGGCCTCATTTGATCATGCAGGGGTGATGAAGAACTTCCATGTGGTCATGTTGACATTCCTTTGGGCCTTCTCACCATCTAATTTCTTGTTGAACAGTTTCCATGAGATGCTTAGTGACTTATCCAGGGCTTTCATGAGACAAGGACGGTTTGTCTAGGGGTCTCAAGGAACCATGTTGCAGACTTACTTAGCACGTCATATGTTTTTTACAACCACAAGTACCTTTCACCTCCGCCCTCTTTTATTTACTTCTTTATAGAAAAAAAGGTAGGGAGTCATGCAATATTTCATGATTAATGATAGAGAAAATTACTCAATTTTTTAGTGATGTGCCGCATGACCGATATGGGTCATGTTTAGGTGCACAAGAATTTCAAAGAAAAATCCATTCTCTCTTCCTTATGGAGCCAAAGGGAAGTGTATAGAGTGTCCTGGACATACCCCAGGATTTCTGTGTGATGGGGATGTCAATCGAAACAGACTTTGTGAGATGAGTCGGACATGTCTCTAGGGACTCGTGGTGCCTCGCGGGTCACTAGGGGCATCACACATGTCCTTTAGTGACCATGAGTACCTCTTTCATCCTCCCCTTTATCTCCTTTATTTTATTATATAGAGGTTTAGGGTTCTTATGAGCTATCTTAGAGATCTTCATGGAATTTTATTCTTTCTAATGATTATATGGCGCATGATCTCTTACGACCAATGGAGGTCTCCACCTTTGAATACATTATTTATTTTTTATAAAGGATTTCAGATGGTTTTTAATGCACTTGACAATGAAAAACCATGTGTCCTAGGGAGCCTATTCGATTTTTACCACAAGACCACTGGTTTTTTGGGATATACTTTATAAGATAAGGTAGGTTTGTTGAGGGGGGATTCACGTGTTATGTGTTATACACATAGTCCTCATGTGACCATTAAATGTTCATGTGATCACGATTCCTTTATAGGATCATGAAATCCATGAGTCTCAATTCCTTTTTATTTGGTGGGGAAGGAAATACCCATATTCATATATTTATTCCTTTCTGATATTTCTGATTCTTATTTGGAGGATGTCAACAATTATGTATAGACCTATTTTTCATGTCCATAAGTTTATGCTTGGACCTTACATTGAATTCAATAATATTATATGTGGACCTGTGTTTCATGTCCATATGTTTATTCATGGGTCTGGCATTCATGTAAATAAAATTTTGTGTGGACTTTTTTTTATGTCAATTAGTTTATGTGAGGGGCTGATTTCAATTCCTTTACATAATGAGTTATCCATATTCTATTTATACAAGTTCAAAAATCTATAACCTTATGTGTATGTCACAAATATATATTTTATACCAATTCAATACTATCATGGATCATTTTATTTAATTCATTTATGTTTCATGTCTTATGAACTACTAAGATTTATGTATTGACTTGTGCTTATGATCATCTAAAACTTGGGTATGAAATTTGTACATTATGGTCGTGATCTCATACCCTTATATTTATCTTATTCTTTCATATGATCATCGATTGATATCTCTCATGTTTACCCTTACTGAGCATTTGAGATCACACTTTCTTATGTTTACTTTCCCTAGGTTATGAAGAATGTTTTTAAGTAGGGTTGGTATTTGAAGAGTACTAATGGGAAGATCTTTTTGGGAGATATTGAAGATCTTTCACGAGATACGAATATTATGTTACCAATCACCAAATACACTAAACCTTTATAGTCCTAAAGTGTGTTTTTTAATGTATTTAATATGCATTTAAAAATCTCTAATATTTACGTATCAATATACTAGGTTCATATAAGAGTAATCTATAAATAATTTTAAAGAACCTCATAATAAATAATTATATGTGAAATTTATTAAATGTGAATCTTTGATCAATGAAGTTTCTTTTCATGTCATTATTTCCTCTAAGGATGTAATATGTGTTGGCTATAAAAAGATAAAGGTGTTAAAATAATGTCATACATTGAAAAAAAATTAATTGAGATTCGATGTTTCCTAGATTTAATAGCTTACTATCAGTGATTATTAAGTATTTAACTGGTTTGGCCAACCCATTAATCAAGATAACACATAAAGTATTTAAATTCCCATGGTAAAGGGAGTAAGAGGAATGTTTTGAAGAGATAAAGAGGAGTTTGATTAAGGAAACAATATTAACTTTCCCATCAAGATAAAAATAATTTTTAAAATATTGTGATGCATCAAAGAATAAACATGGTTGTGTCCTTGTAAGTAATTATAGGAAAATTTCCTATGCATCTTGGAAATTATAAATTCATAAAAAAAATATCCAACACATTACCTTGAGCTGGCAGTCGTTGACTTTACTTTGAAAATAAAGAGTCACACCCTCTATAGTGATAAATATTATTTATATAAAGACCACCTGGGTTGGAAGTGTATCTTATATTAGAAGGAGCACAACATGAGGCAATGAAGAGGGTTGGGACTACTCAAGGACTATGACTGCTTGATACAACACTACACTAGGAAGGAAATCAAAGTGGCTGATGAGTTTAGTGGAAGAGACCATAGAGATCTAACCATTTTGAGGATTAACAAGGATCATATATAAAGAGATAGGGTAAATATTGATATGTTGATTTTTAGGTAAGGGGATATATCATTCATTTTCAATGAAATTATTAAGATAACCATACTAGAAAAGATATATATGTCCCATTAGGATGGTGAAAAATTACTACTGAGTATTAAATCAGTAAATGATGAAAAATTATAAAAATTAATCTATATAGAAGGAGTGTTGATGTTTACAAAGAGGTTATGAATTAATTACATACCAGAGTTATAGAGGGAATTTCTAAATAAATCATATTACTTGAATTTATCTATAAACCCTAGTAGCATAAAGATTTATAGGGATTTAAGAGAAAATTTATGGTGGGATGGTATGAAGTAGTAAATTATAGGCTATGTGTCTAGGTGATTAGTATTCAAGTAGGTAAAGGTGGAAATACTATATCTTAAGGGAGTCCTGAAACCTCTACCTATACCTATATGAAATTGGTACAATGTTACAATGTAATTTCTCATTAGACTACCAAATATTCCAAGGAATAATTATGCCAAATGGTACATTTTTTATCATCTTACAAATTATTATCATTTATGGTTTATTAGAGAAGATCCTCCCATTAAAAACCTTTACATGATCTATGTTAATAAAATCAAAAGGATTCATAGGAAACCTATATCATTTTTGACAAATTTTAACCCTAATATGACATCAAAATTATGAAAGAGTCACTAATGGGTTCTCAATACTGAGATACATTTAAGAACAACCTATCATCCACAAATATAAGGCAATCTAAAAGGACTATCCAGGCATTAGAAGACATTATAAGATAATGTTTTCTTGACTTAAAAATTATTTGGGATGTGTATCTGTGTTTGGGGTAATTTTTATACAATAATAGATTCCATTTGAGAATTATATGGAACTACATGAACCATTGTATGGGAAGAGGTGTTATAATCCAACTTTTTTGGAAGGAGTTATAAAAAGAAATCTAGTTTCTCCAATTAATATAGCAGATATGACTATTGAGGTATATAATATTAAATATCATATTAAAGTAACCCATAATATAAAAAATTTCTATGTTGATAATCAAAGGAATTAATTGGAATATAAAGTGGCGGTTCATGTATTCATGAAGGTTCCTCAGGGAAGGGAGTTGTAAGATTTGGTAAAAAGGGGAATTTAATCCCTACATAAATTTCTACTTTTAAAATACTAAAATGAATTTGAGTTTTAGCTTACTGATTGGCTATGACATCGAACATTTCTAAAGTACATGACGTCTTAAATATTTTATTACTCAGGAAATACATGCATGATCTAATGAATTTACTTACATATGAGGGAATAATGTCATATTTTGACCAGCCTTATAATAATGATATTTGTCTACATTATTGATATAAGATAAAAAGTATTGTGGAATAAAAAAATATATTGGTGAATGTCCTTTAGAGAAATCTCAAACTAGGATGGGAAAACGGGGATCCTAAAGAAGCTATGAGGAAGGAATACTCATATTTCTTAAATATCTGATATATACACCAATTTTTAATGATGAAATTATTTAAGGGGTGGGAAGAATGTAGCACACAAGACCTTGTTGTATAAGGGAAACAAAATATCCTGAACATTAAATTTATGTTCACCCTAAAGAGACATTATTTATGAGTATATTTAAAAGTTTTATTTTAAAATTTTAAAATAAATTTCAATAAAAATTCATTTTTTATTTCATTATAATGATATTATCTTAAGATGATTTTTTGTGTATTTCTCTAAAAAAATTATTTTTAGGTGAATAGTGTAATATAATGTTTTTAATAATACTTTGTCTTTTATTCCATTATTAGTATACAAGTTTTTCTTAAAAATTTATGAAACATTTTTCTTGAAAAAATATTTATTTTATAATTGAAATTATTCATTTTAAAATATTGATTATAGTTTAAAAAACTATTCTCGATATTTTATACCTTAATTAATATTATTTGAAGGATATTTTTTATTATATTATACAATTATGATATTAAAAATATTTTTTTAAAAATATAGAAATTGAATAAAAAATGGATTTAAAATTTAGAATCATTATGTATATGTTACATAATAAGTATAAGTTTATTGTTCCAAATATTATAAAATGAATTCAATTTTTATATTATATTTAATGTTGATATATTTTGGTCATAAACATTATCCACCATTCATGTTTCCCATTAAGAATATCAGGAATGAAATTTGGGTGTGTGTGTGCGGACTACCTCCTCCGAAAAGAGTAATGTTTCATTTTACTTAACCACCTTGCATGACAAGTAATAATGATTATTTTAATTTATTAGGATGATTATTTTGACATATTAATGATTCTAAACTGATAAAATATGTTAATAATTCTCCCCAATCTATGAAAAATTAAATGATCATCTATGTGTGTCACAACCCGTCCCCTGGGGCCCGTGCCGTGACTACCCCAAGCCTACCTTCCAAAGGCCTGGGGATGGAGACTAGCACCAAAGATGTAATTCCGTAAAACTGGGAAGACATTGCCTTTATAAACTAAAAAAACACAACAGAGTATGAGATGGAAGTAAACACTAAGTAAAGTTGTATACAAAATAAGTGCTAGAAAGTAAAAGGGACTAGAAATACAAGCCCAACAGGAAAGTACAAGTACAACTAAAAATCATATACAACTGAAGAAAAGCAAATCAGCTACTGGGTCATCCTCCAGGGTTTCTTCCTGAAGGGTAGGTATAGATAGCCTCCTCATCACTGCACGTCCCCCATTCTCCTCCTTGTACTGACTCGTTGTAAGGTCCAACTTCGGAAATCGTCCAGTCCCGCTATTCTGATCCTCAGTCAATGCTGTCTGTCGTCTGCAACCAACACAACGAGGTGTGGGAATAACCCATGTCGGGGTGAGTATAATGATACTTTGTATGGACCTTGAGACCCTCAAGGTATCACAAATCAAACAAGGATAAATTCACAAAGTATAAAATCAACAGATAACCCCACTTAGGTATATGCCCATACATATACCTAAGTTATCAAGTAATCTATCTCAATCATGAGGTAAACACAAAAGTTACTGACACAGCTCAAATAGGATTTTTATTCACATTGTCGAAACCACGGCTACTGGAGAACTCCTCCTCTATCGAGTACAGTGGGCCTTCTGCCAACTACCAGTTGCTTCCCACTAACCTTGGACTACTGAGGTATTCCTCTTGTCGAGTACCATGGGTCTTCTACACTCACACAGAGGCGCTCCCCACTGTGGGTCTGCCGCCAACTACCAGGCGCTCCCCCTAATAGCCTACAGAGGTACTCCTCCTATTGAGTAACTCGGGTCTGCCGCCAACTACCAGGTGCTCCTCCACCGTGGGTCTGCCTCCAACTACTAGGCTCTCCCCATTAGGCTAGTCGAATCACTCCGAGTCGAATCGGTCAAGTAGTCATCAGGTCTCGGCCAGCTACTAGGTCTTTGTACTCCGCTCACTCATCTCTGGGAGGGTCCGCTCCACGATATACATGTCGATACTCCAACTGTCACAAAGTCCCATGTAGAAGTATATCAAAGGTCTGCCATGTCATGGGGGTCTTAATGCAATAGACGACACGTCGATCAGATGCCTGGTCTGTGAGTTATTAGCCTCTTAATCCCAAGGGCCCGGTTGGATTCGTGAACGATCCAAACTGAACATATCTCAAATATACCCTAAACTCTAGTGGGGTATTCTCAAAGGGACCGTCTCTCATCGAGATTACCAGTGCCATTGACAGTTCGTCAAACAGACGTCCGGTGCCAAAGATATGGCCAAAGAAAGTAAAAGGTTAGTAGTGGGCCCGCGAACTGTCCGACCTGGTCGGACCGACTCGGTCCAACCCAGTCTGGGCTGACCCGGTCAGCTCGTTAGGTTCGGCCCAGTCCATTGGGCCCGACCCAGCAGAATGTAGGGGTAGTTTGGCCCGGAGGTCACTACATAGGCGGCTCGGCCCGAAGGCCGGTGTCGGTTCGGCCAGCACCACGTGGAAAACGGCTCGCACGGCGCGACCCAGATTTCCGAACCTATTCGGGTAGTGACACCACGAAGGATGTCGTGGGCCGGCTCGGGTTTCCGGCATGGCTCAGTCGGTTTAGCCGAGAGCCAGAGCACGGGCAGGCCGCGCGGGGCGCCGGGCAGGGCGCAGGCAGGCCACACGGAGCACGGGCAGGCCGACAGGGCACCAATCAGAGCGCGGGGAGGACGGTGGGGCATGGGTAGTGCGCGGGATATGCATCGGGGCGAGCGGGCCACGAGGCACTAGGTAGGGGTGGTTAGGCCTGCGGGGCGCGGGCAACATGCGGGGAGGCCGGCGGGGTGCGAGCAGCGCGTGGACAAGACGACGGGGTGCGGGCAGCACCTGGGAGGCTGTGGGGCATGGGCAGCATGCAGACAGGCCGACGGGGCACACGGACAGCACACGGGCAGGCCGACGGTGCGCGGGCAGCACACGGGTAGGTCGAGGGCAGCACACGAGTAGGACACAGGAAGGCCAGCGGGGTGCGCAGACAGCGCGTGGTCAGACCGCGGAGTGCGGGTAGCACGTAGGTCGGCCGCGGGCAGCGCGCAGGCAGGCCGGAAGAGGTGCAGGGCGTCGTGGGGGCGGTGCAGTTCCTGGAGGCCGCGTGTAGCGCGGCCTTTGTCGTTGCCATCTCTATCGCCTCATTGTTGTTACGTTGCCATGCCGAAGAATGCCACAAGAAGGAAAAACGATGGGGGATGTCGGGCCATGTTAGGTTGGCCTGCACCCTCCATGGTTAGGGAGGTATCAATTGGATCAACAAGATAAGCAGTTGATCATTAACACGTCCACAACAAATCCTTTCTATCTGATAAAGAAGATAAGAAAAGGTATAACATCATCAAGTAATAAACCCCCTACCAGGATTGTTGGGCATTCATCGTTTGTTGACGGAGTTGTGGGAAGAAGACGAAGAGAATCGTCGTTCATCGCGTCCACCAAGCACTTCCGAACCTGAGTTTCTTTGGCTCATGGAATTTGCTCCATGTCGGTAGGTTTCCGAGGAATAAGTTGAAGAAGAATCTCCGTCGACGTTATTTGTTGGAAGAATGCGTTCTTCGTTTGAAGAACGTGTTCTTCATTCTTCGTTGGGAGAATGGTTCTTCGTTGGGAGCTTTCTCCCAATGATCCTCTAATCCTCTTTTTCCAACAAATGAAAAGCTATCCCCCCCAATAAAAGATTGTATTTTATTTTAGAATATTGGGTTTAAAATTCAAAATGTGGTGTTTAATTAAATGAGACGACTCATTTAATTAATGGGGTGGAGTTGGCATGAATTCAAATTGAGAAATAATTAAAGGGGATCCACTGATTAATTCATGTGTGTAGGCACAAAATTAATTAGGGGAGTTTAAGAGGCTCCAAGGGTGGTGGCACCATTAAGTGGGGAGTTCAAGAGGTTTCTCCCCACTTAATGCGGAGTTCAAGGGGATTCATCCTCTGGTGGTCCCCGCCACTTTAATCCTCACATGGGAGGTTATGTTTAGGTGGGCCCCACCACCATAACCTCTCATGGGAGGTTAAAGTGTGGTGGTCTTACCTCCAACTCCCATGAGGAGGTTTTAACCACGAACACTCACATGGAGGATAAATAAAATAAAGTGTAGCACACTTTATTATATATATATATATATATATATTTTAAGAAAACCCAAAAACTAACTTTTATTCTCGACCAACTGTCGTCGAGGTGAAAGTCTCCTTAAGAGAATACCAGCGCTGCGAGTTTAACGGTGCCCTCAGATTTCAATTTCAAGCACCAAATCGAAAGTTATAAAAACCCGCTCGTACATTTACTGAACTTACCCAAACAAAAACTTCAGAAATTGATTCTGGGAACACCAGGCCTCAGAATAAAGTGCCGTAAATTTTTGCGGACTCGTAAAAATTCCATGTATTTAAAAAAAATTCCATGGGATTTCCGGGTCTTTACGTTCTCCCCACCTTAGGACTTTACGTCCCCATAAGCTACAACTCGAACTAAGGGAACAAGTGGGGGTATTGAGGACATATCTGAGCCTCTCTCTCCCATGTGCTCTCCTAGAGTTTCCCGTGCTGCCATCGAACATGCACCATAGGTATCGATCATCTACAAAGTACCCGCTCCTGTCGATCCTCAATCTCAACTGGAACCTCCGTAAAAGTCGCTCCATCATCGACATCTCGCTCGCCATGGCCGATGATGTCAAAATGGTCATGCATGTATCTCCTCAGCTAGGATACATGGAAAGCATTGTGCACCCGGTGCAACTGAGGTGGAAGAGTTAAGCATTAAGCCACCTCACCAACTCTGTTGAGGACCTGAAAAGGTCTGATGAATCTCGGAGATAACTTGCCGCCTCGGCCAAATCTCCGTTTACCTCATCGAGGTGAGACCCGTAAAAAGACGTGGTCATCATCCTAGAACTCCAGAGGTCTCTATCTCTTGTCGGCATATGACTTATGCCTACTTTGTGTTGTCTTCATCTGCTCTTGGATGATCTGCACCTTCTCTGTGGTAGCCCGCACCATCTCTGGTCCCACCAGTGCTGACTCCCTAGGGTCTGTCCAGCACAAGGATGATTTTCAAGGTCACCGATATAACTCCTCGAAGTGTGCCATCCCTATGGTGGAGTGATAGTTGTTTTTGTACGCAAACTCCACCAATGGAAAGTAATCCTCCCAGATGCAACCGAATTTGAGGAAACAAGCATGTAGCATGTCCTTGAGTGTTTGAATATTTCTCTCAGTCTGGCCATCCATGTGAGGATAGAAGGTGGTGCTCAGATGTAACTGCATCCCGAAAGCCTCCAGAAACCCCTTCAATAGTCGAGAAGTAAATAGTGTGTCACAATCAGTGGAAATAGAAGTAGGTACTCCATGTAGCCGCACAATCTCCTGCACGTAGAGGCGTCCCAAGCTCTCTACTGAACCCTACTCTCTAATCGGTAGGAAGTGGGACGACTTGGTGAGTCGGTCAATGATCACCCAAATCGAGTCGTGACCCCTGAATGTACGTGGAAGAACCATAACAAAGTCCATGGATATCCCATCCCACTTCCACTCTGGGACCTCTAAAGGCGGAACCAAGTCTGCTAGTCCCTGGTGCTCCGCCTTCACTTGCTGACAAGTGAGGCATCAATAGAAAAAATCTGCTACCACCATCTTCATACCTGGCCACTAGTGTTGTCGTCTAAGGTTCGGATACATCTTCTCTACTCCTGGATGTACCGTTATAGGGGACATGTGAAACTACCTCAACACTTCTTCCTAAAGTGAAACTGGCACCATAAAATGTCATCTAAAGAAAATGACGTGCTCCCCACCTTTATAAAATCCATCAGGTGCCTATCCTGTGGATATATAAGCACATCGTGTCTCACAGTTAGCATCCCCATACTGTGCTTCCCTGACTCGCTGAAGGAGTGGGGGAGTGACCGTAAGAGACTGTAGGAAAGTTGCTCCATCTCTATCCACAAAGGATATCTGTAAAGAAACCAACTGCTCTGTCGCCTCTCCTATCAGCTATATACCAGACCTCCTGTTGAGCGCATCCAAAACAATGTTCTCTTTACTAGGAGTATAGACTATCTCGAAGTCATAGTCCTGGAGGAATTCAAGCCAAAGTCCCTGTCTCAGGTTTAGGTCCTTCTGAGAGAAGATATACCTGAGACTCTTGTGATCAGAGTACATAGTAAAGTGTTCACCCATAAGATAGTGTCGCCACATCTTCTAGGTGAATACCACTACTGCTAACTCCAGGTCATGAGTAGCATAGTTATACTCGTGCTGTCTCAGCTTCCAAGAACCATATCTGATCACTGCTCGCTCCTGTATCAGTACACACCTGAGTCTGGTCCCTGATGCGTCGCCGTAGACTACATACCCTACAACTTCCTCTGGAAGCCTCAAGATGGGGGCACTAGTCAGCCTCTGCCTCATCTCATGAAAGCTCTGCTGGCATCTCTCTGACCTCACGAAGGGTTTCCCCTTCTTCATCAAGGTTGATAGTGGTGCTGCAACTTTGGAAAAGTTGGGTACGAACCTCTAGTAGTATCTAGATAAAGCAGATGTCCCTCCTCTTTTGGGGGGGTGGGGAATACTAGAACCATATTTTAAAAATATGTCCCCATGTTCTGACAATCCTATTTGGAACTGAAAACTCAAAAATCCTACTTCCAGGAGGGTAAAGATGGCTGAATCAAGAGTGTTCGGATGTACCCTCCTATGCATGAGTTTAACCTGTGCTACCTGGGTTTCCTTTTTCACCGACTAAAGAAAACCTCATCCCAACGTTATAGATAAACCACTAATTTTTTTACTAATATAGTAAATCTGTGTATGAAATGTGGTTTCCCAGTCTATACCCAAACAAACATCATAATGCATCGATGCTACCACCAAGAGGTTCCAATCGAAACTCATGCCTCAAGGGTGAGATCACACCATCGGCGTAAATGTGATTATCGAGTCTGCTCCCAAAGGTATCTCCAGACGTGAGGGTAAATTCAATAGTTTAATTGAAAACTCTAGGTATGGGACAAGATTTGTGGAAGTATGGAATGATTGGTACCTATGTCTATTGATACAGAATCTAGTAGTAGACACAAACCGTACCTCAAATTATTCCTAGAGCCCTTTGGTCACACTCCTTGACCACATGCAGCTACTCTCCTCCCCTACCCTCCAGCTCCTTGATCCTGGAGGGGACTAAAATGGCGGGTGGTTGTAAGGTGTGGAAATGTACACCACCTCATGCTGCTCTCCAAGCTCTGCTTCCACGTCTGCTACCCTGCAGATTCATCTATCCCTAACACATCCTCCTTCCAATACTTATTGTACGCCCAAGTCTCTGAGACTGACACCGGTTTCTTGATTTTCCACTACTAACATTCACTGGTTGTATCTACTCAGCCAAAGAAAATTCAACCACAAAAGTTCTCTCTAGCACCCTAACATAAGTAAGAATGCATAGAGGAATAATGTTGGCTCAGATGTCTTTAAACATGCCTTGCTCAGAAGTCCGAGCCCTGAAGCACTGATCATATCATATTCATCGAGTAACAAGAATTATTGGTACACCTCAACGAATACTGAGCTACTGATATATCATCTTGACGAAGCTATACAAGCTCTAGAGAACTCTCAGCCACCTATTTAGGCCAGTCCTCAACCGCCTGTGAGTCAGGCTTGGCTTGGAACATGAGGGGTATATGATCCTAAAATACGTGAAAGGCAGTAAGCCTATATGTGTCATCTTCCGTTACTGCCGGTTGTAATTGATGACCAACATGCAGTGATATAGCTGACACACTACCTGAAGGTACAATCTCAGGTAACGTTCCATGTACCGAAACCTCATCACTATGCGGACCAACTTCATGGTCACTCACTGGAAAACACTAGTAGCTAAGATCACTATCTTCTCTATGGGTGTCTCAACTAGGAGGAAAACTGTAGCAATCACCTCCAGCCAGTCCTTTACTTCCTGGGAATCTGTCTCGTCTTGTAACCTTAGAGGCCTCTGCCGCTAGAACTCATGCAACACACTCAGTCAGTATGCACCATCCGCCAGTGCTGCTGGTCTGCTGCCCAATGGGTGGTGGTGCTGCTAGTACACCACTCGAAGGTGCCAACATAGTAAGAGGGACCTGCACCAGAGCCTCATCGCTCGATGGGCCATCATCGTGTACTCTATCGGAACTCTAACTGGCTGTCTGCATGGAGGCATCCTGAACAGGTGTGACACGGTCAAAAGTTATACCTAGTGAGATGACCTGGTTGAGCTGACTTAAAGGAAAATTTTGGAAACACACATGCAATTAGTGTTTTTGTGCACTGAGTCAGAGATCAGTAGTCTGGGTCCTGGTGTATGGATACGTCGGTCGCCGCACCAACACTGGACTCCCAGAACTAAAAACCACACTTAGTACCCTTAACACTATTGCTTCACAAAAAATAAAGACCAGAGTCTTAAGTTTTGTGGTAGAACCGACTCCTATGATACTAATTTGTCATGACCCGTCCCCCGGGGCCCGTTCCATGACTACCCCAAGCCTGCCTTCCATAGGCCAGCGGCTAGAGACTAGCACCAAAGGCGTAATTCCCTAAAACTGGGAATGCATTGCCTTTATAAACTGAAAACACACACAACAAAGTATGAGCTGGAAGTAAACACAAAGTAATGCTGTATACAAAAGAAGTGCTGGAAAGTAAAAGGGGCTGCAAATACAAGCCCAACAGGAAAATACAAGTACAACTGAAGAAAAGTAAAGCAGCTACTGGGTCATCCTCTGGGGTTCCTACCTAAAGGGTACGTACAGATTGCCTCCTCAGTACTCCACATCCGTTAGTATCCTCCGTGTACCGACTCATCGTAAGGTCCACCTCCGGGTACCGTCTAGTCCTGCTACTCTGATCCTCAGTCAACACTGTCTGTCGTCTGCAACCAACACAACGAGGTGCAAGCATAGCCCGCGCATGGGTGAGTATAATGATACTCATTAGGGACCCCGAGACCCTCAAGGTCTCACAAATCAAACAAGGATAAATTAAAAAAGTATGAAATCAACAGATAACCCCACTTAGGTATATGCCCATACATATAACTAAGTTATCAAGTAATTCATCTCAATCATGTGGTAAACTCAAAAGTTACTGAATCATCTCAACCAGGATTTTTATTCACATTGTCAAAACCACGGCTGCGGGAGAACTCCTCTTATGTCCAGTACAATGGGCCTACTGCCAAATACTAGGCGCTTCCCACTAACATTAGACTGCTGAGGTTCTCCTCTTGTCGAGTATCGTGGGTCTGTCGTGCTCACAAAAGGTGCTCCCCACTGTGGGTTTGCCACCAAATACCATGCGCTCCCCCTAATAGCCTGCAGAGGTACTCCTCATATCGAGTACTGCAGGTCTGCCACTAACTACCAGGCACTCCTCCACCGTGGGTCTGCCGCCAACTACCAAGTGCTCCCCACTAGGCTAGTCGAATCACTTTGAGTTGAATTGGTCAAGCAGTCGTCAGGTCTCAGCCATCTACTAGGTCTCCGTACTCCGCTCGCTCATCATCAGAAGGGTCTGCTCCATGAGCTATAGTTAGATAGTCCAAATGTCACAATGTCCCACTTAGAAGTATCTCAAAGGTCCTCCACGTCATAGGGGTCTCAACGCAACAAACGACGCGTCGATCAGATGCCCGGTCAGTGAGTTATTATCCTTTTAGTCCCAGGGGCCCAGTTGGATTCGTGTACGATCCAACCTAACTATATCATAAATATACCCCGAACTCCAGTGGGCTATTCTCAAAGGGACCGTCTCTCATTGAGATTACTAGGGCCGCTGACGGTTCGTCAAACGGACGTCCGGTGCCAAAGATATGACCAAAGGAAGTAAATGGTCAGTAGTGGGCCCGGGTCTAGTCTGACCCAGTCGGACCGACTCGGCCCAACCTATTCTGGGCTGACCTGGTCTAGGTCGACCCGGTCAGCCCATTAGGTTCGGCCCAATCTGCTGGGCCCAACCTAGGAGACTGCAAGGGCGGTTCGGCCCAGAGGTCGCCGCATAGGCGGCTCGGCCCGGAGGCCAGTGCCAGTTCGGCCAAAACCACATGGGGAGCAGCTTGGGTGGATTAGCCTAGAAATCCGAGATGGTTCAGCCAGTGACACCACTTAGGACGCCGCGGGCCGGCACGGGTGTCCAGCGCCGCTCGGCCGGTTCGCCTGGGAACCGGGGTGCGGGCAGGCTGTGCAGGGCACATGCAGACTGGTAGGGCACCGGGCAGGGCATAGAGAGGCTGGCAGGGTATGGGCAGCACGCGGGCAGGCCATCAGAGCGCACGGGCAGGCCGCGGGGCGCTAAGCTGGGCGCAGTTAGGCCGGAAAGGTGCATGCGGGCTGGAAAGGTGCAGGCAGCATATGGGAAGGCTACGGGGCGCGGGCAGCGCACGGGCAGGCCAACGGGGCGCACGGGTAGCGTACGGGCATGGATCGGGTAGGCCGCGGGGCGTGGGCATCGCGCGGGTAGGCTGCAGGCAGCGCGCGGGTAGGTCAGAGGCGGTGTGGCATGCCGCGGGGGCGGCGCGGTTCATAGAGGTTGTGGGTAGCGCGACCTTTGTCATTACCATCTTCGTCGCCTCGTCATTGTTACGTAGCCATGCTGAAGAATGCCATAATAAGGAAAAACGATGGAGGATGTTGGGCCATGTTAGGTTGGTCTGCCCCCTCTGCGTTTAGGGAGGTATCAATTGGCTCAACAAGATAAGCAGTTTATCATTAACACGTCCGCAACAAACCCTTTCTATCTGATGAAAAATATAAGAAAAGGTATAACATCATCATGTAATAAACCCCCTACCTAGATTGTCAGGCATTCGTCATTCATTGACAGAGTTTCCGGAATAAGACGAAGATAATCGTTATTCGTCATGCCTGCTAAGCACTTCTGAACCAAAGTTACATCGACTCGTGGAAGATCCTCCACATCGGTAGGTGTCTGGGTAAGAAGACAAAGAAGAATCATCACCAGCATTCTTCGTTGGAAGAACACGTTCTTCATTCTTTGTTCTTCATTGGGAGAATGGTTCTTCGTTGGGAGATTTCTCCCAATGATCCTCTGATCCTCCTTTGCCAACAAATGAAAAGATATCCCCCCCAAATAAAAGATTGTTTTTTATTTTAAATATTGGGTTTAAAATTCAAAATGTAGCATTTAATTAAATAAGACGACTCATTTAATTAATGGGGCGGAGTTGGCATGAATTAAAATGGAGAAATAATTTAAGGGGATCCACCTAATTAATTCATGTGTATAGGCACAAAATTAATTAGGGGAGTTCAAGAGGCTCCAAGGGTGGTGGCACCATTAAGTAGGGAGTTCAAGAGGTTTCTCCCCACTTAATGGGGAGTTCAAGGTGTTTCATCCTTGGGTGGTCCCCACCAGTTTAATCCTTACATGGGGGGTTATGTTTGGGTGGGACCCACCACCATAACCTCTCATGGGAGGTTAAGGTGTGGTGGTCCCACCTCAAACTCCCATGAGAAGGTTTTAACCACCAACACTCACATGGAGGCTAAATAAAATAAAGTGTAGCACACTTTATTTTATATTTTTTTAAGAAAACCCAAAAAATAAATTTTATTCTCAACCAAATGCTGTTAAGGTGAAAGTCTCCTTAAGAAAATACCGGTGCTGCGAGTTCAACGGTACCCTCAGATTTCAATTCCGAGAATCGGATCAAAAGTTATAAAAACCTGCTCGTACGTTTTCGGAACGTCCCCGAAAAAAAACTTCAAAAATTGATTTTGGGAACATCGGGCCTCGGAATCAAGCGCTGTAAATTTTCGTGGACTCATAAAGATCCCATGTATTTTAAAAAAATTCCACGGGATTTCTAGGTCTTTACAATTTGTACATATGGACTATCACCTCCATGGGGTGATTGATTTCTGTATTTGATCTCATCACCGCCTTAAATAGATGGTAATGGGAATGGGTTTAATGGATAAACATGAATTTTATGACATCATTAACATTATTTTAAGGAAAATTGTAGAACCTATTAATGATATGATAAAAAATATCATTGATAATTCAATAATTTAAAATAATTTTACTAAGAGAAGAATCATTTAATTCATATTATTTAATATTTTAATATCAATTAATTTTTCTTATAATTAATTTTAATTATTATATATCACACTAATATATGATACATAAAATCATTATAATTATGTTATAATAATATTATAACTAAACCATTATCAACAATTAATCATTGTATGTTCATGTTTGGTTTTGTTTAACCACCAACTTGAATAATGTTGTAAATTTATATCAGGAATGACTATTATAAAATAAATACTAGAATAACATGACATAAATATGTATATAATTATTGTATTATGTTTCTTTAATGGTTTTATTAAGTACTTAATTTTTTTTTGAAATATCCTCTTTGGTTGCTAAAATTTACAAAATAAGCCAACACTGATTTCTCTTTCACTCAACATAACTAAAACACTAAAATATTTAGATAATAAAATTACCAATAATAACATCTCTTTTACTAAACTAGTACAAATGATCATACTATAAACCCCTGATGTGGGAAAGTAGGTAAACTGCCCAGAATTCATATAGAGAATGACTGTATATGAGAAGTAAGATTGAAATGGATATGATTATGGTTTTAAATTTTGTAATTAAGATATACATAGTGGTGATACAAGTTGTTAAAGTACACTTTATGAAATTAGAATGAGAATCAATCATTTTCCTTTTCAAATCACTCTCTTTCAGACATGTTTTGTATTGTGAATATAATTTACATTATGTGGTGTATATAATTCCTATATGAGATTTTATATAATGAAATAAATTTTATTCATGGTATATTAATATGATTTCAATCCTTTTCTTCTAAGAGTTTTTTATTGAATTTCTACCTAATCCGTATTAGGTTTTTTTATCTCATTTTTTATTCTATGGGACTCAAGTTATATTCACTTCTTATTTCCTTTTGTACAGGGAAAAAATTCCATGGAATACTTTTTAACATATTTCTTGTGAATTTAAATGGATTAAAAAGTCTATATTTTTATTCATTCACAATATTCTTTCTATTAAAGTGTTACCAAAACCATTGTAAAACTTAATCTTTTCTATAGTGGGAAAACCCATTCTATGTTTTGGTAAAGGAACAATGTGTGTAGTTTCCTTAAAAATAAATCCATTTATAGATACAAGAATGTGGATGTGTTTTTTCATAGTTGAACCTTGGGATAATCATCTCTAAAATGGTTTTTTGACCATTAACTCAATCATCACTATGATATAAGATGAGTGGGCCTGAGACTGGACACCAAGCTAGACAATCCCATGGGTCCTGATTTGGAATATTAAAACATCCTTTATGATCCTTGATAAAGTATTTTCATAACATTTCCATTTTATTTTACCAATGAATACTATTAATTAAAATTACTCTATTACATGGATAACCAAAAATAATGAAATAACCCTTTCTAAAATATTTATTTGATGAGGGTACTTATTATTACTTTAATGATACACAAAAACTTCTAAGTTGATTAAGGAATGTTCTCATATACATCGAAATTATTCCACTGAATGGGGAAGTATTTGTTTTACAATTTTTTTTCATTATACATATAATAATGTTTTTTAGCCATAAGTTCCTTGGGGAATGATATAAAATGTTTTTTTGTCTCTTATGGTGAATGCATTGGACATAATCAGGTGATGTGTGGGGCCCGACATTATATAGACACTCGATGCATTGATAGGTCTCATGATACAACCTAGTTTGGGTTTTGTTTTATACCTCTCTCTATATCAGAATAGTATCTTTTAATAATTACTTTACAACATGTTTTAATTTTATACATTATGTATTTTGTTGGCATAATATCAATGATTACTTTTTTCCATGTTTTCATTTTTTACATGGATATAGAATTCCATCAGTTTTCAGTTGATTATAGATTATTGATGTTTATTTATTCCTACCATAACCCTTGTTTTATGATTATTCTATAAACTATTTTGATGTATGCTACTCTTCACTATGCATCTAAGCTCACCCTTATTTGTTTTTCTTTCCCTAGTAAACCTAAAAGACAACTGGGTGTGATTATCAGGGACATGATGGAAGGGATAATAATTTCCTCCAAATGATTAAATATTATATCTTATGTTTCCAAATTTAATATATTTATAAATCTAGTCTTTAAATACTACTAGGTTATTGGATCCTTTAGAAACTCTTGTATTCTATGACATTAATTTAATATAACTACTAGATCTGGGTTTCTAGAGTCTATTTTGTTACATTTTTTTAATGGGAATTCATTCAAGGAAATATATATGACAAAAACATAAGTTTTTTTTGATGTTACAAATAATACTACTAAGGTATGTATGTTGTGATGGACCATTTAAGGATTAAAAAATGATTTATAGAGTTGGAATGTCCAGTTTTTTGATGAAATCAATGTGTTCAATTTTGTAAAGAACATAGATGATTATTATATATATATATATGGGTTTTTAGGACTATTTCATTTTAACAGTCTGAGATTTTAGAAAAGAAAACTATGTTTGATAGTATATTAGACACGAAACATTGAACTTAAACAACATGTGATGTATATAACAATTATAACCTAGCTATTAAATTGGAGGATATAAATAATATTAAATAATTTATGATATATATATATATATTTATATATATTATACTCAGTATAAATTATTGATAAATGTTTAGTAAATAATCAATCAAATTTTAGAAAAGTAATTTTATTTTTCAAAAATATGCTTTCTTTAACAATAATTTATTTTGATTTTCATGAGAAAAAATATGATAATTATTTTCCAATAATTTTAGAAAGTGAATTTAATAAAATTAAATTCATTTTTTAAATATTCATATAAAAATATTCTTTGTATGAAATTTTTGCATTTTTCAAAAAATATTGATTATTCAGAGAATAGGGAAAAATGCCGATTTTTGTAAAAATGACTTTTATTTTTAATGAATTAAGGAATTTAAATTTATCATTATGTTTGTAAAATTATTTAAAGTAACATAAGTTTTAGTTATTTATATTTAATTAACTGAATTATTTTTTATCTACTTTATATTTTATTTTTGAATTAGTTTTTCTATGGGTTTAAAAAGGATTTTTTTCTGATAACTGTTTTAAAATGCTTAATGTTTATCTTTTTTAATTACATAAAAAACATATAATGAGGAATTAATTAAATTAATTCTTTATATTATAGATCAATAAATATTAATTTAAATTTATAAAATATTTATTATTAGTCAGATAGTTAATATAAATTCATCCCTTTTCCTTGAAAAATACACTTATGGAAAACCCATTTTTTCATCACACCTAAGGGTTTAATTTTAAATTAAAATTGATAACTTATTTAAATTTAATTTGGTAAAATAGATTCAGTATTTGGAATCATAATAATTTATATTATCTAATAATGTAAAATTAATTTTTGACCATCATGTATAATGAAAATAGTAAAAATAAATTATCATGGTTAAAGTGAAAACAAGTTTACAGGGGTTAAAATAAAATGATAAGGGTAAAAATGACTAAAAAACTTTTTTAAAAACAATTTTATGGAAGTTATTCAGCCTTATAATTTATAATTATTGATAATTCTAAATTTTGGAGCCTTTTGGAATTAAAAAAGTATGGGTAAAACTTTTTGTTTACAAAAATTACATGTATTATACTCACCTCACATATAAAAGGAAACCCACTCTCCTCTCTTCATCACACATTACAAACCTTTTGGTTTAGAAACTAACTAGAAAAATCAGTTCCCAAATTTCATCTACTCATCCTAGAAGAATTTTTTTTTCAGAAATTCATTCTATAAATAATCTAGGTATAATTCTAAAGATGTGGCTTGAGAAGAGGTAAATTTTCTAAATATGTATTTTTTTTATTTTTTTTCCATATCATGCAATTATTATTCAATTTTTTTCATATGATGAAATAATTATCTCATATTTATATATTATTATAATAATTTCAAAACATAAATCCATCTCCTCTTTAATCAAATGGGACTTGAAATAAACATTCATGTGTACATCAGACTACCCCCTCGCGAACCGATGTAATTTGTTTTCTATCATCGCCTATCACAACTTGTTTTAATGATGTATTTAAATAATAAATATTATATTTGTTAAATATATATATTTTTGGAGTTATTATATCACATATTAATTTTTTAATTTTCATTTAGTGGAGGGATACAATAACGTCACTCATGTGTATGGTGGACTACCACCCCGTGAAGTGATGTGATTCATTTGTTACTAACAATTTACATGGAAGTAAACAAACATAAAGTAAATGATTATATGTTATACACATAAAATTATAATTATATTAATTAAATATTTATCATTCTTAAAATATAATATATCATTTTATTCATTACACTGAAAAATGATAACGTCAATCATGTATGTGTGGACTACCACCACTATAAAGTGATGCAATTATTTTTTTCATCACAACATCACAAGAAAGATATATATGAGAATATTTATATAATTAATATGGTTTTTAGGATATTATGATAATTCTTTAAAGATAATATAATACATACCTTTTTTCTATAGTGATAACTAAAAATGAGAAACATTACTCATGCATACGTACGACATATCATCTCCATGATCATAATGTTTTTCAATTTTAATAACCATTTATCAGGATTGGTTTTAAAATTATAATTTATTAATAAATATTATAATTACTTCATTATTATAATTTATATTTTTATATAATGACCACTTTGACCATTGTCAACACACCAAAGCTGTTTTGAAATAATAAACTGAAGGCCCTCAAAGCACCTAACATGGACATAACCGATTAATTATTTACATATGTAATTAAAAAGAAATAAAATATTTTTTTAAGTATAAGGTTGTAATCCTAGAAAATTTTCTTAAAAGTGAAATAATATATTTGATCATATTATACCAGAGTTAAAGGACATAAAATGAAATTTTGCACTGACAGTAAGTGTATCACGTCTTGTTTTTACTTATATGAGGCATATTCTATATTTACCAATTTTTTTTATTATGTGGTTTATATACTAACTATTTTATAAGAAATATAATAAATAATTTATATATCATGGAATATTAATATTCAACTTGAATTAATTTATCCAATGAGAATGAATTGATAGTATCTAAGTGGTAAAGTGTTTCTTAACTCCTTTTCCTTTTGTTGGGTTATAAAACATCTTCCTTGAATCCATTATAATATGATTATGTGTAAATTGAAATCTAAATTATTCTATTAAATATTTAAAATGTTCTATTATGTATTTTCATTTTTTATAGATAATCTCTACCTCAATTCAATAATATGATCTTTATAAAGGTTAATCATACCAAATTCTTTTCCTTGGGACATATGTTTATGATATATACTTATCTTTTTTATGAGATGTATATAGAGTCCCTTTAGAATGTAATATAATTTATAACCTTATTTTCATGATATTTAATGTTTCATTTGAAGTTATTATTTTATGGGGAATACAATTAAATAGTTTCCAAAATTGTAAAATTCTTTATGTCACAATCTTATTTCTTTGGATATTGTTTGAGTTGATGTTTATTTGGGAGGAAAAAATAAGATATTATTTTTCCTGAACCAACTCTATTTTATTATCCTTTAGTGATGAAGGTGTTTCACTGATTTAATTTCTATTTAAACTTTTATTTATTTTATAAAAATTAACAAAAGCATCTGTAAGTTATATTAATCTTGTATTTTTTTATTAGATATGGTATCTTTCTAATCTATATCCTAGTTTTGTAAAACATTCTGAAAAATATTCTTTCAAAAAATAAATGATTTCAAAAATCTATTTTATATGGTCTTTTACCTTATTGTAATGTTTTTAGAGGTGAAATTGCTTAACATTTTTCAAATGATTCACTTTTGACTCCCTTTTACAATTTTTTTAAAGAATGTTCTGTTAACATTTAAAAAATTAATGTATTTTCTTATTTCCATGACCATTATTTAATTTGAACAATACTTTATATTTTTCCAAGGTTGTTTTAAATGAGAATTTATTTCATAATATTTTGTGAATTTTAGTTTTAAAAAGTTATTTTCAAAATGAAAAAGTTATTTTACTAAAAAAATGTTTTTAATAACCTTTTAACCATATTTCAATTTTTCAACATTAACAAAACTTATTGTTACTTATGCTCCAATGGATATATTTTTTATTTATAGCATCTTAATTCTTTATTTGGATGGATTATTATTGTTTCAATGAGACAATTACTAAATCTATTTCTTTTCTATGGGTTTATTATGTTTCAATAATATTTTTATGTAACTCATTTATTTTATATAGTTTAATTATGCTTTAAAGATATTATTAATTAACATGTTTTTATTCCATGGGTTAATCATGTTTTAAAGAGATTTTTATTTGAACAGTTTATTTTATATAGGTTAATCATGTTTCAAAGAGATTAGTATAGAACTCATTTTTTCACATAGGTTAATCATACTTTAAATAGATTTTTGTGGAACCTATTTCTTTTCCATGGTTTAATCTTATTTTCAAGAGATTATTATGGAACATACTTCTTTTTCTTGGGTTAGTCTAGTTCTAAAAGGACTAAATGTTGTTTTAATGAGATTCTGATGAAATGAATTATCCATCTATTTTATTCATGATATTGTTCATAGATACTATTTATAATGCTGATTGGTTCTATTGTAAACCAATGACAGGTGGTTCCTTTATAAACTGAGGATGGGTGGTTATATTATTAACCAAGGATGGGAGGATTTGTGATGAACCATGGATGGGTGGGTTTGTTATAACCCTCCAATACATTGGGTACTTCAAATATAAAAGTTCACCATATTGGTTATTCCATTTGTAATAAGTGATGTGAAGATAATTTTCTATGATACAAAAATGTTTTATATATGATTATGATGGATTTATAATGTTTCTTATGATCATGATTGATATCACATGGCTCATGATTATTGATTTTGATAACTCTTTCCTTTTTTAAAACTTTATTCCATGTTATAATGTTTTATGATCGATGTATTTTGGGTATGAATATTCTTATGTTATACTCATTCACTTTTATTATGTCATCATAACCTTACACTATTTTGATAATCCTTGATGTAATTTAATTTTTTAATGATTATGTTTACCAATACTTTTCATTTTATCTCACCCTTATTATGTTTTATTTTCCCTAGGAAATAAATATTGAGGTAGAATTAATTTTTTCTAGAAGTGCTTCATATAGGTGATGATGATTACCTAATGTGGATTATAATAATATGCTAACTGTGGGAGATGATATTCATCTTTATCATCAAGTTGTTTATGAGTCCATGATGTTAAGATTTTATAAAAATTCTGTAAAACTCTAAATATAAAATTTCCTTTAGATTGTAAGTGATCCAATATTTTACTTTTGATATTTAAAGTGAAAATTAGGTCACCCTCATCATTATTAAAGATGAAAAAAATTGTATGTTTTTAATGCGAGATCCGAGAGTATGGGTTTAGGGATGTTATAGTTTGTATCAGAGGAAATGATTAATTGACTTTTTAGATTTGGATTTTTTCATGTGTGGTTATATTATGTTTTATATATACCATCATAGGATTATAAGAATAAGGATGGTAATATGTTCAAAGTCTTAGACACCCCATTTAGGTTTTAAGTGATGAAATTTTAAAGTGATTACTCACATTTTAGGAGATGTTTTATTAGGTTAAAGTAAGTAAATATTTATTATAATGTGAAGCATGGATTTAAATAATTTTAAAATATGTATTAAGGTATTGATATCCTTTAGGGTTTATATTATCTTGGATATTGAGGTAATTATAGGAACAAAAGTTTAATCATATAGGTAACCACATGATTAAAAAGTGATTTGGTGACTAAGTGATTAATATTATTTCTAAACAAATCACCATAATTTTTGGCTTCTAATATGAATGGTATTAGGTTAAATTTTAGGCTAAAACATTCGATAATGTTGAGGTTATTTAGGAATAATTTAGTCTTAACTTTGGGTATTACTGTTAAATTTTGGAGATTAATATATTATTTCATCGTATGATGTTTTAGAAATTTTGGTAAAGATCTTACCATGTGATAACCATTTTAGTTTTGGTTAATTTATAAATATACGTGGAATATATTGATTATCCATTTTATGGTTATGTGGTCCTTTAAAAGTTTATTTTTGTTCTTCAGGTATAAAAAATTCAACTTGAATACTCATCGTCTAGAGAATATAATGAGACTGTGTTGAGAATTGATTAAATGATGAAATTCTACTTATCATATATATATATATATATATTACTATGTTTTTAGTATTGATGGTGAAATAATTAATAAAATAAATGAAAAGGATATTTAAAAATAATAATATCCTAGTGCCTTCATTTATAATGACCTGATGGTCTTTTCTCTTATCACATATATATGGTTTGGAGGTCCTTTAATTTTTATTGATCACCCACTTTCATATGATAAATAATATCTATCACTCTATAATTATTTATTCTTATCTTAAATGTTAAAATATTTACTTCCCACTTATGTTATTTTATTTGGAATCCCAGTATGTTTTATTCCAACTGACCTATAAATTTATTTTTCCCTCTTATCAATATGACGTTTTATTAACCCTTTTTACAATGTGGGTTTCCAAAAATATATATTTCAAAATTTAAATCCTTGTATTACTGTGATAATGTTTAAATTTATAGGACTCAATTTATTAAAGGTGTATTTTGTAACACCCTGATATTTTAGAAATAAAAAATATTTTCTATAGTGTATTTGACATGCAACACTGATCTTAAATAACCCATGATATATATAACCATTATAAAATAGTTGTTGAATTGGTGAGTTTGAATAGTACTAACTAATTTTTGAAATATATATATAGGTACTAATAAATATAAATTATTGATAATTTTTTTATAAAATAATCAGTAGGTTTTTTGTAATGTAATTTTATTCATCAAAAATCTGTTTTCTTCAAGAATGATTTTTATTTTATTTCATGAAAAAATATTATAGTTAACTTTTTGATATTTTAGAATATGTATTTTTTAAAATTAAATTAATTTATTTAAATATTAATATCATAATTTACTTTGGGAGAATTTTTTGTATTTTTAAGAAAATATTGATTTTTCAGTGAATAGTGAAAATACAGATTCTTGTAAAAATGTCATTTTTTCAATAAATAAAGAAATTTAAAAGTTAAATTATGTTTTGAATATGATTTAAAGTAAAAAAAGTATTTTATATGTTTATTAAATCCACTAAATTTATTTTTAATCATATTTATAATGGATTTTAGTATAATTTTTTCTTTGAGTTTAAAAATAATATTTTTCTGAAAATTATTTTAAAGTGCATAATGCTTCTCATTTTTCATTAATTAAAACAAACCCTAATGTGGAATTTTTTAAATTAAACTAATATATGATATATCAATAAATATTAATTTATATTCGTAAAATAATTATTATTATTAAGAGATTTATTATAAAATCATCTTTTAATTTAAAATTTCTCTTCCTAAAAAACCCGCCTTTTCATCACATCTTCAGGTCTAATTTTAAATTAAAATTTTCCAATTATGTGAATTTAATTTTCTAAAATGGATTTTATATTTGGAATAAGAAAAATTAATATTATATAATAAGTCAAACTTAAATTTTTTACCATAATAAATAGTGAAAACAGTATAAATAAACTATTGCGAAAAAGGTGAAAATGAGTAATATGGGGTTAAATAAAAAATATAAGGGTCAAAATGACATAAAAATTATATAAAACTATTTTTATAGATGAATTTGTACCTTAAAATATTTAATGATCTATAATTATCCATTTTTGATAATTTTTTTATTTGAAAAATGTGGGCATGCCTTATTCTTTTCACAAAATATAAGTGTGTTCCTCACCTCACTTATAAAATATCATCCACTATCATATCTTATTCACACCTTGAAACCATTTTTATTCCCAAAAGATCAATCCAAATCACATCCTAACATCAATACCCTATTACTAGAATCATGTTTTTGTCAGAAATCAATTATAGGAATACTTTAGGTATAATACTAAAGACGTGGTTAGAGAAGAGGAAAAAAATACTAACCATGCATTTTATTTATTTATTATTCCACATCATTAAAATTTTATTCAAATATACACAAATTATATATATATATATATTATCTCATATATAATTATATATTATTATATTAATTTAATAACTTAATTCATCTCCTCTTCCTTCAAATGGGATTCAAAATAATTATTTGTGTGTACGTTGGACTACCTCCTCGCAAACTGATATCATTCATTTTCCATCATCATATCTCAAAACTTGTTTTAATGATGGATTTAAAGTATATATATGATATTTTAAAAAATAATTATAATTTTTTGAGTTAAAATATCACAAAAACCTATTTACCTTTCATTTTGTGGGGGGATACGATAACGTCGCTCATGTGTACGATGGTGTACCGCCTCATGAAGTGATCTTATTCCTTTTCACTAACTCCATACATAGAAGGTAATAAGGAAAATTTAATGAATATATGTGATATAAATTAAATAATAATTATATTCATGGAATATTTTTTATTTAAAAAAATATTATATCATATTATTTCTTACACTGAAAAATGATAACGTCGTTCGTGTATGTGTGGACTACCGCCTCCACGAAACGATGCAATTTTTTTCATCACCGCATAAAAAAATTATAATATATGTATATTTAAGTAATTAATAAATTATTTAGGATATTACTATAATTTTTAAAGATAAAATAATACATACCTTCTTTCTATAATGTTGACTGAAAAATGAAAATGTTACACACGCGCACGTACAACCTACTGTCTCCAAGATCGTAACATACTTCATTTTTTATGATTGATTTTTAAAGTATAAATTTTGAATAAATATGATAATTATTTAATTATTATAATTATGGATATGTTTAAATAATGAAACATTTTACAACATTCAATATATTGAATCCATTTTGAAACAATGAAGCTGACGTCCTCAAAACACCCGACTTGGACTTAACTAATTAAATATTTTCATAATTCATTAAAAAGGAATAATATAATGATTTATATATGAGGTATTAAAAATTTAAAATATTTTCAAAATTCAAATAATTTTTCTAATATTAATATAAAGGATTTAAAGTACACATAATTAAAGTATTGGCAATAGATAATGGTTTTCATCATGCTTTTACTTATGTGAGACACATTCCATATTCACCCCTTTTTTATTATGTGGTTTATATAATATGAACATTACATAAAATATCATGAATCCAACATATGTCATGGTACTTTGAGTTTCAATTTGAATTAATTTTTCCATGGGGATTGGCATGAATTTTATAAAGTGGTAAAGAGTTTTTTAACTCAATTTTCTTTTTGTTGGGTTATAAAACTTCTTCATTGGATCTAATACAATATGATTATTTGTGAATTTATCTATAAATTGTTTTATAATATATTTTAACTTGTTTGGTATAGATTTAAATTTTATGCACATAATATCTCTTTTTATAAACATTTAATTTAGTAATGTGATCTTTGTGACGGTTAATCATCCCAAATTCCATTCTTTGGGACATATGTTTGTTATATGAAACTATATTCATTATGAGGATTATATAATATTTTTTTTAATTTTTATAATATAAATCTTTATGTTTATGATATATAAGGTTTCATTTGATGTTTTTATTTTTTGGGGATTTTAATTAAAGATTCACCATAGTGGAAAAGTCATTATATTACAATCTATTTTCTTTAAATATTGTTTTTGTTAAAGTTTCTTTAAAGGAAATAATAATATATTATTTTATTTAACCACATATCTTTTATTATCATATTTTTATTAATGTGTTTTATAGGTTTAATTTATATTTCCTCCAATATTGATTTAAGAAACATTATGAAAGTCATTTTTAAGTGATACAAATCTTGTATTTTATTTTAGATCAGGGTTCTTTCTCTTCCATATCCATATATTCTAAAATGATGCAAAAATTATTATCTATAAAAATAAATTATTTTCTAAATTTATTTTAAAAAGTATTAGAACTTATTTTAAATGTTTTTTAAATGAACTTTATTTATTTTTTCCAAATGAGTCATTTTGACTCCCTTTGACAAAATATTTTGAAAAGAATGTTTATTTCTATCATTTACAACATGAATGGATTTTCCTGAAAATTTCATTCTCAATAGAAAAATGTTTTTAATGAACTGTTAATAGTATTTACACTCCTAAACGTCAATAACCCTTGTTTTTATTATGATCCAATTGATAAATTTTTTAATGATACCATCCACATTATTTATATGGATGAATTATGATTCTTTCAATTATATTATTATGAAACCTATTTTGTTTCTATGGGTTAATCATGTTTTAAAGAGATTTTTATGGAACTTGTTTCGTTAATATGGGTAAATCCTATTTCAAAGAAATTTTTATGTAACATGTTTATTTTATATGTATTAATAATATTTCAAAGAGATTATTATGTAAACCGTTTCTTTTCTATAGGTTAATAATATTTCAAAGAGATTATTATGGACCATGTTTTTTTCATGAGAAAATCATGTTTCAAAGAGATTGTTATGGAAGCCATTTATTTTCTATGGGTTCAAAATTTTTGAAATAGATTATTATGGAAAAAAGTTCTTTTATAATGGTTAATCATGTTTTAAAAATAATAATGGATGGATCAGTGAGTTTTTTAGGAAATGAATTCTCCATGTACTTTATTCATGATGCAGTTCATGGATATTTTTTATAATGATGGGTGGTTCCATTATAAACCAAGGATGGGTGGTTTTGTTATAAACCAAGGATGGGTGGTTTCATTATAAAACACAGACATGTGGTTATGTTATTAACAAAGGATGGGTGGTTCCATGATAAACCAATGATGGGTGGTTCCATTATACCCCCCAATGCATTGGGTACTATGGATATGGAAGTAGACTATATTGGTTATTGCATTTGTAAGAAGTGATTTTAAGATAATGTTTCAAGATAAAAATAAGTTTTATATATACTTGTTATGGGATTATTATGTTTCTTATGATCATGATTGTTATCACATGGCTCATGATTAATGATTATGATGAATTTTTCCATTATTAAATCCATATTCCATGTTTTCATTTTTGATGATCTAGGTATTTATGGGTTTGAATATTCTTATGTTATACTTATGAAATTTTATTATGTCATCATACCCTTTTTCTCTTCTTGTGATCCAAGATGAAATTAAATTGTTAATGATTACATTTACCCATATTTAACATTTTATCTCACCAAGCTTATGTTTCACTTTCCCCGTTTATAAAAAATGTGGTTGAACAAATTTTGTTTACAAGGGTTTCATATGGATGATGATGATGGGATAATGTGGAATATGAAAATCTTAGTATAGTGGGAGATAATTTTCATCTCTATGAACCAATTATTTATAATCCAATTCTTTATAAATCCATGATGTTAAGAGTTTTTCCTAATTCCATAAAACTATAAACCTAAAAGGTCCATAGGAATGTAAGTGATCCAATATTTTAATTTTGATGATTTTTGTGAAAATTTAGTCACCTTCATTGGTATCAATGCTGAAAATATAAATATTGTGTTTTTAACATTGGATATGAGAGTGTGGTTTTGGGACTGTTATTACATTGTTTCAAATATTTTTTTGTAACAGTCATAATTATTATTAAAATTACATGCTAAAACTTTATTATGTGATGGTGTGGCATGGTAAATGTCTCTCAATGAAATAAATGGGTGAAGTATCTTGCATACTAGGTATGAATATATATGGAGATTGATATAAGAGGTTATTTTTACTGATTCAAAATACATATATGGGTAAATTATTATACTGGTTTAGCATAGGGAATTGTATAAGGGGTTTTTACTAGTGTTTCATGGAATGAATCTTAAGAAGATTCAGGATCCTTATAATGAGTTAGAAATGATGGATATTATACATTATGATTCCACCAAAGGATCTTTCATGTATTCCATGTTATGTACTCTACGTGATATCTATTATGCTTTGAGAGTAACTAGTAGGTACTAAAAAAATCCTAATCAGAGTCACATTATTACTATGAAGACAATTCTTATGTATCTATGAATGAGTAAAGAAATGGTCTTGGTGTTTTCAAGAGTGGATGAATATTTTTGAAAGGGTTACATGGATGCAGGTTTTGAATACAAAAAATATGATATAATATGTAACACCGTAAAATTATAAATTACAACTTTGTATTCGATAGCATGTATGACATAAATCACCAAACGCGTAAGGGGATATAATATCTTGAGACTCAACTATATATTTAATCTTTTAAATAAATTTAATAAATTATATAGCTTTTAATGTATATAGAATTGAGTTAGTTTTCATCACATAAAAGAGAGACATTCATCGATATCTTACATTACACATAAGAGTGGCCTTCCATAATAACTTGTGTTACATGCAAGACTGAGTTTCACCAAATGAAAATGTATTATTAAAATATTATTATTTAATATAATATGATATAAACTATCTGTTATGTTAGTGGTTATTATTATCATTAACTAACATATTAAAATTTATGGTTTAAATAAATATAAAATGAATTCATTGGCTACCAATTAATGAGGAACAAAAATAAGAAGCAATTGGATATAAAAAGAATTTTTTTATTTATATACTTCTAAAGATTTTTGTATTAGTAAACATAATTAATTACTGTTAGTTAATGATTTTAATGAAATATATATTTTATGTATTCAATTAAATATTTTATATTCATCTATTAGGTTTGATATGCATAAGATAAGAACAAATCCAATTTCACACATAAAAACCTATATTTTTATAAACCAAATTTTATCACCTTTTAAAGGAGAACCCATTTTAAATATGAATTTTAACACTTTAATTGATATAATATTTTACAATAAACTTAATATTTGAAATCAAAACATAAAAAATAAGGCCAGGGTGAATTTTTGATATTTTTCTAAAATATATCATTTTTATAATGAATGGTTAAAAATGCTGAATTTTAGTTAAAAATTATATTTTCATCTACTTTATTTTTAAGGTTAAATCATATATTAAATTTTTTTTAAAGTTTAATTAGAAAATATTTTTATCAATTAATCCAATTTTGGTCATTGGAATCAATTTCATGTTCAAATTGAAAATAAAAGCATAGGAATCGTTTGACATTTTTACTTTAAACCCAGCATCGACATCCCATCTATGAGATTAAATTTAAATTAATCTCTACCACATATATGATTAGAATTATGAAAAATGGATTCTATAATTTTAATCATTATAATCTATAATTTATAATAACACAAAATTAGTTATTTACCAATAATATTAGTGAACGTAATTAAAATTAATTACAACGATTAGGTTTAACTTAATATTAATAAGAGACTAAACCTAAACCTTAAAGCCCAAAACGGCCTATACACTTGTCCAAGAGATATTTTATGGCCATATATATACCCCATCCATCCAAAGTTACTTTTTTTATTAAAAATAAAGAGTCCAGAACCCCAAACCAACAACCATCAACCCACAACCTCCAACAACAGAACAAAAAGCCTAGGGAGGCTTGAAATGATGAAGGCTGATGCCATCCCCTCTGATCAGATTAACCCCTTCTTCCTTCAAAGAAGTGATATCATGCACCCAAACTTGGGCATTTCATGGAACCTCAATCGAAGCCAGATGATCCGCCACTTGATTCCCCTCCTTCCAGGAATGTAGGATATTGATGCCATCATTGATAATTCCCTTTCACTTTCTGATAGTATAGATAATCGACCAAGGAGGGGGGATATAATCATTGAGCACCTCATAAAGGATCTTTGAGTTTGTTTCCACCCTTGATAAGGAGAAACCCCTCTGATGGAAGAGGATGATACCCATGAGCATGGACTTGTCTTCAACCTGTAAAGAGGAACCATGTCCCAAGATGGAGGAGAAGGCCATGAGGACTGACCCATGAGATTCCCGGACCACCCCACCCCCACGAAGAGCCCCCATCCTGCAAGACCTGTCGGTATTGGGCTTAAGCCCTCTAGAGGGAGGATTCCACCTCACCTAGAATCCACTATTGCTGTAGTCAACCTTCTGACCACCATGATAGGGGGAAGTATCCACCAAAAGGAGAGAGCATTCCTCTAGCCACCAATGAGATGAGACAGATCAAGGAGACTGCTCTTGATCCTGATGATAATGGTTGTAGCATCCAAAGGAGTCCCCTCATGCCTCAACTTATTCCTGGACTGCCAAATTGCCCAGCAGCCCACCAGTAGGTTCATCAGGTGCGCCCTCTTCTCTGAGATTCTGTCTCCCGACCCGCTGAACCATCTGTTTAAGAATGGAAGATCCTCCAGGTTGTTGACATGTAGATTTGTGAACTCCCCAAAGAAGATCCACACTCCACATGCCCATTCTCCCTTGAAGAATAGGTTCTTGACACTTTCCTCCTAGGGAGGTTTACAACAGGGGAACCAGGAAGCAAAGGGGATACTGCAACGTTTGATGTTATCATCCATGGGGATGGACTGGTGCCTGATCCTCCAAATTAGAAAATTGAGTTTCGAAGGAGCCTCCTTGGACCACAGAAGATCACCCCAAATATCCTGGACCTCTGTGATTTCTTGAGAGAGGTGGTAGTCCCGTGAGGTGAAGGCACCCGGGGAAGAAGGGGAGAAAACACAATGTTCTGGTTCCTGCGTAATGACAATATGATCGAAAAAGTTCTGTTGGTCTTCATCTAGCACCGCCTTGATGAAAGATGGATGCTGACATGCCTCCCTGAAAGAAATGTTAGTCACTGGATACCCCGAGAATCCGAGAACAGTTCTTACCCATTTGAGATGGAAAAAGGATTGGTCACCTCTACCAATGATCAATTTCGAATACACCTGAAGCTCCAAGAACAGGGGGAAAGAGTTAGAAGTAAAGAAGAGGGCCGACACTCATCCAAGTGGTGATTAAAAAATATGAGGTACATAATTCCCCCCCACAACGTGCTCTACTCCAGCACTTCCCACGCCAACCTTGAATGCATGCATCTGAGGGTGTCATCCAAGCTTCGCACATTAATGCTTCCGTCCCTCCCCGGCCTCTCCACCTTATGCCATGATGCTCGGTGTCCTTTCCCCTCCGTGAGGGGGTCCCAAATGAAAGCAGCCTGTAACTTATCAATACTAGATATCACACCTTTCTGGTTCTTGACAGCAGATAGGGCATGGATAGGAGTTTCCAGCAACACACTATTGATAAGAGCTATGTGACCCCCAAATGACAATAACTTGTTCTTCCAGTTATGAATGCAATCTGCAATTTTGGTGGAGATAAAATCAAAATCTCAGATCCTCAGCCTTCTAGGGGATATGGGAGTACCGAGGTAGAACATTGGAAAAGCCCCTCTTTTCATATTGAGGGTACCTTGAACATCAAAAATTATTCTGGTAGAGCAGGAGATGGGGACTAAGAAATGAATCTTTTCTTTATTTATAATCTGGACACTCTAGTAACAGTAGGCTTCCCAGATTTGTTTCAATCCACGAATGGATTTTTTTCCCCATTGATAAAAATAACAGTGTCATCTACGAACATTAAGTGGGAAATGGGAGTGGCCCTCATGCTCCTTCGGTAAGCAAGAATATCACCATTATTACTGCTAGATTGAATGAGACGGCTAAGAACCTGTTGATCTAGGATAAAAATGCTGGGGGATAAAGGGTCACCCTGTCTAAGTCCACGAGTGGATTTGAAGAAACCAAAGGACTTCCCCAGGAAAGAGACCTCCATCCACGGCGAGCTGAAGCATCTAAAAACAAGATCAATATTCCAAGAATAAAACCCCATAACTTCCATCACCTTGATAATAAATCCCCACTCTACCCGATCATATGCTTTATTCGTGTCAATTTTGATAGCCAAGTTAGACCCTCGAGTTTTGAGGTTTATATCTCTAATCATTTCTTGAGCCAGGGAAATAACACCTTGAATAGACTTCCCTCTCACAAATCCATGTTGTTCCATTGAGATCCACTTTGGGAGGTTCATGGAGAGCCTATCATTAATCACACTTTCAAGGACTTTATAAGGAAAGTTACACATGGACACTAGCCTGTAATGCATTATGGAAGAGGGTTTTCTATTTTTGGGAATAAGAATCATAGTGGAGGCGCAAGAAATATGTGGAAAACTACCTCCCCTAAAGAAATCTTGTATGGATGCGATAATATCCACCTTCACTACATCCCATGATGCTCTGTGTAAAGAGCCCAGGAACCCATCCGGAGCCAAGGTTTTGTCCGGATGAAGGTTTATCATAGCTTTTTAAATTTCCTTCTCATCAGGTAAAGAAATTAGGACCTTGTTATCCTTGTCTGAGACACATTTGGAGATCAACTCAAATATCCCAGAGTCATTTCTTGCATAGCCATTGGGTATATGACTTTTGGTCCCAGCCAGCAAATCAGCGAAATAGGATAGGGCTATTCCACCCACAATATCCCTGTCATCCGTGTAGGAACCATCATCCAAAATGATGTTCAGTTTTATAGGTCTCTTCATCTCTTTTATACAGGAATGAAAAAGCATGTATTTCTGTCAGCCTCATGAATCCATTTTATCCTCGAAGCCTCCCTTACCGATCGCTCCTGAGAAAGGATTAAAACAGAAAGGGCTTCCTTTATGTTAGCAAGATTCTCAAAAGTTCGATCATCCCACCCCTCTTCTAGATGCGCTTCAAGAGAATCCACCTCTTTCATGGCATCGTTAATCTCGATATCAATCATAGGGAGGTCTTTTGCCCATGAATGGAGACTAGATTTAAGGCGGCGAATCTTATCATAGATTGAGAAGCACAGACCACCCTGTCCTGGGGAATTCCAAATGCCATAAACCAAGTCCTGACAACCCGGTTTACTAACCCACTAATGAAGGAAGTGGAATCTTCCCCAAATTTCTTGCCTAGAGAAAATTGACACCAACTGGGGGTAATGATTGGAGATTCCATGAACCAGGTGACTCGCATTTGTGTTAGAGAACTTGTCCACCGCCTCCATATTTTCCAGACAACGACCCAACCTACTCCATGATCGGTGAAGGCCCCTCCAATTGTTGCACCATGTAAAACAGTCACCTGAGAAGCCCAGATCAATGAGATCCCTCCCAACCATGAACTGAGAAAACTCACTGCTGGCCATCCTCTGAAAAGGTCCTCAACCCTTCTTTTCCTCAGGATTGGAAACGATATTAAAATCTCCACCGAAAAACCAAGGGTGATTACTAAGAGAGAAACTGTTGAGGTCACTCCAAAGCTTTTTTCATTGAATACAATCATAGATCCCATACAAAAATGTCATGAAGTATAGGAAATCACCTTTAGTAACTTTTTTAGTGATGAATTGGTCCCCCGCTTAGACAAGCTCCACATTTTAATTTTTTTCCAAAAGATCCAGATATGGCGATTGATCGGGTCAGCATGAAAAGATCCATGCATTTTTATCTTCCACATATATAACCCATATTCTATTTTTTAGAAATGTTTCTAATATTGGTTCCACTTGATACATGAAAAATATTTATGGAATTCCATTGTCAAAATATTACAAGAGTGCCACTCCTCCTCCACTATAAAAAGGACACCTCTCCTGCCAATTTCTCACACCTATAAAGACACTTTAGATCGACCAATATCTTCCAAAATATCTTCTAAAACACCATAACCTCATCTGAAATCCTTCGATTGGAAAGAATTAAATCCAAGAAAGATTTTTGGTTGAAACCAAAAGGAGTTACCCAAATAAGACGTAATAAACTTCTTCAAGGCTTTTTGTTTTATTTTAATTCCCCAATACCTAAAATATTATTATCTCATAATTGTATAACAAATAATATATCATAAATATTCTAGGATGTTTTATTCTATGGTTTATAACTACACCAAAACACTCATCCATCTAATGGGTAACGAACATACTGTTTCTGTGTACGGTGAACTACCACCTCATGAAACGATGAATGTTCATTTTTTTCCTTGACGAACTTTCATAGTTATCCATTATGATGAATAATATATTTATATATTATATATATGATATTTATTATATATTTTTTATTCTTTAATTATTTTACAACACATGTCTTTATACTTTTTATTTTGTGTTAAAATGATAACATAATTTGTGGAAGTGTGGTCTACTACCCCCTCAAAGCGATGTGATTCATTCACACGATACATTGAATGTAAAAAAGAATGGTTTTAATTAAATACATGTGACATATAAATCATATATATTATATTAATGAAGTAATTATTATCATATAAATATAATATATATCATTTTATTTTCTAAACTTGCACACACTTTAAAAGAGATAACGTCGTTCATGGATGTGTGGACTACCGCCTCCTCAACAAGATGTGATTCCTTTTTTACATAAGAATAATTATATATATAAGTATATGTGAAGAAATAATATGGAATTTATGATATAATTATTATTATGGAAAGATATAATTCTACTTACCTTTATTCCATAATGATCATTGAAAAATGAGAATGTTATTTATGAGTACATACGACCTACCGTCTCCATGATTGTAAAGTTTATTCATTTTTCCTAACCATATTTAATTACTGGTTTTAAAAGTATAATTGATGTATAAAACTAATAATTATTTTATGATTATTATTATTGATATTTTTATTTAATGACCCATTTGATAATAGTATACCTAGTAAAGTTTTTTTGTCACATAAACCAAATTTGGTCAAAACACCTGATGTAAACTTAATTGTTTAAGTATTTCTATACCACATTGTAATAATTTAAATAAAAGATATAATGAACATGAAAATGGTTCTCAAGAAAGTAAATAATTAATATAAGTTTGTTATTTAGGTTTTTAAAGACACACATGACAATATAGATGCAATGTAAGGGATTTCATCTAAATTTACATTATGTTGAGACTTATTTGTGGTTTTGTATCTAGTTTATTTTATAATGTGTATATACTTATATTTGAAATATTATATCATGAAAATATCTTTTCTCATGATATTATAAGATTAATTTTATTTTATTACTTCATGGAGATTATGATTAAAATATTTTAAAGTGTTATGAGACACTTTTGAATGTTTAAAATATTATTCTCCTCAAGAAAATTTTTATTGATTATATTTGAAATCTCACTTCCTTTTGTGATTTTTAACCTTCTAATAATATAATAAAATAATTTTTATTCACCTAATTTATTATATATGGTTTAAATACTACCACATTTACATATAATATCATGATCCATTCATTATTCATGATATTTTGAGTTTCAATTTGAACTATTTCATTTAGGGGGATTTGATTTAAAAGATACCAAGTGGAAAATAATTTCATAACCCAATTTATTTTCATTAGGTTATATTACTTTCTCATATTCATTAATATTATATGATTATGTGTATAATGACTTTGACTGTCTATTGATTTATATTCTCTTCTATATGTGGATTTATAGTTGATACACATAATCTACTCATTGATTGATTCTCACTCCAACATTATAATCTCTTAAAGGGTTTACTTCACGATCTCATTTTGATCAAAATTTTTTACACTTAAATTTCCATAAAAGGTAATTATTTGATAATTATAGAATAAACCATTTAAATTTCCTCTCATATTTTCATTCATGACCTTTATTATGTAATAGTACCATTTTTCCACTCTTTGGTATTCAAAATGTGTTAGAATTTTTTTAAGAAAACATAATTTTATTTCTCCCTTTAGTTAGAGAACCTATTTTCATAAAAACCAATTTTACAAAAGATGTTTAAGAATTTTTTTTAGAATTATTTAATAAATACATTTTTACACTTCTTTTATTTTACCAATGTTTTCACTGGACTCTTCTGGTCGCTTTCTGAACAAGGAATTTTTTGACCATTTTACTGTGCAAAAGGAATGTTTTTTACCTCGTATAAAAAGTATGATTTTACTATATTTCATTTATTTAAATATTACTTTTCATGTTTTAATGGATACTTTTTAATGAAAATGTTTAAAAGTTATTTTCAATGAAACTTATTTTCAAAAGTTTTTTAAATACAATGGATATTTTTTTCAAGAATGTTTTTAAAAGATCTTTTTATTTCTATTGATCAATAAAAAAACCCTTTATTTTACTCAACATGTTATATATTTTACTAATACCATCCTTTTCCTTCCTCTTGATGATTTATGATTTATTTGGAAGAGTATATTATTAAAATTCAGTTCCTTTATTCATTTGTTAGTCCCCTTGAAATATTTAATCTCCTATGATAATTGAACATTGAGTTTTCCCCTAATTATCCATTTCACTTGTCATGGATATTACTATTGCGTAAACTATATATCATTTTAAATATGGTGTCTAATTTGACAGTTATTTAATTATTTTGAAAAGTATTAATAATTTTTTATTCCTTATTTGATGCCGATATATTGTAAGGAATATTATTTATTTCAACTATTAGATATGAGGAATGATTGTGATTAGTAATAAAAAATTGAGCCTAGAATTTATATAGCTCATTGATGCATCAACATGTTATCATTAGACATATAATTTGTGAAAATTAAATGGGTTTATATTTTTAGTTTTAAACCATCTTGTGAAAGGGCTTGATGGTATAATTTTTCATGTACCTTAAACTCTAAATCCATTAAGGAACCATTTCCTTCATTTAGTTTTAGTTATTATTCATCAATGAGATTTTGCGTCAACATGTATGGATACATTTCATTTTTATTTCATTGATTAAATGGAATGTATTTTAGTTTATTACCTTGCCATATTTATTTTTCCTAATATAGTTATTTGAATGGAATGTGTTTTCATTTACCATTCCTTATTTACTATTCAGTTACTTTTCATTGTATTGATTACTTGGTGTGTGTATTCATTTATTTACCCTTCCATGTTGATTTATTCATATTGATTCATTATTACTTCTGCTATACTTTACCCTTACTGGGCATTTGATCTCACCATTATTGTGATTCCTTTCCCTAGTAGGTCAAAAAGTATAATTAGACATTTATTCAAGGATATTCTAGATAGAATGATGTTATCCATGAAGTTATTATTTAGAAAAAAATTGGGCTATAATTAGTGTGTTCATTTGTAATTCAACACTCATTTATGTGTCTAGTTTACAAATACTACTAAACTGATTGGTCCTTCAGAATTTTATTCCTTGTAATCATGCCAATGTAATGGATAGCTGGAATTGGATCCATGCTCTCTAGGGTCAGGTCACTATAGTTGGTATCAAAGGATGTTAAGTAGAAACTTTGGGAACTATATTTAGGTAAACATATGTTAGATAAAATAACCCTAAGATAGAATTTGAGGATAAGTATAAAAGAACATCCTAGAATTTTATTAAGGTAGATATAATAAGGTTATTCCTAGCAATAAATCCCTATATGTACACTAAAATTGGATATGATTTTGGAACATATATACCAAGGAGTAATAACTATGACCAGGTGTTCTAAGCCTGACTTGGGGTAACCTGGTTCATGACAGCATGCCTTACTGTGCACCTAGTTTGATACTCATTAGGGATATGATTAGGATAATTCACATTTTATTTTCAATCCATTATGAAGTATTTTAATAGATAATTAAAATTAATATCCAATGTAAAACCTAAGGTGTTTTAGATTTAAAATAAAGAGTCATGATTTAGAAATCCTAAAACCGATATTATGGATAAACTCAAGACCATTGAAAGAACTTTTTTGGAAATAAATTGATGAAGTATTTATGTATTATGGTTGTTGTTTTCATCAGAAAAAGCATCCAAAAAGTATTAAAAATTCTTCTATACAAGATCTTGGAGTGTATCCCATTTCACAAGATTCGATTTTACTGGTCGTAGAGCCCAAATGGAGTAACAGATTAGGATTTATGGACATTCGATGTTGGATTTGAAAACTTGTTTGTGGAGCCCATTCGAGAAGCTCCCTCCGTGATGGAGGAGTAGAGGGAACTTGATTGGATCCTCCACGAGCACTAAAAATTCCGTGAAGGTAGTCTCTGTGACTACAAGAAACTTGAGATAACTAGAACGAAGCCTCTTTGAGCGCTGTGGAGGTTGTAACAATCGACTCCGTGGTTACAACGAAATTTCGGGAACTGCCTCTAGTTACAGAGCATGATTTCCTTCGCAGTGTCATTTTATCTTCACAACACAAATTTTTTCTTTGCAAAGTGCTCCTCCGACCTACATCACCTATAAATAGCTATCTCAACCCCTTCACAAACATGGTCACTCCCCCCCTTGGGCGGTCAATCTCCCATTTCATGGAGCTCCCGAGCACCACAAAGTGATTCCCTTCGCAAAGGGGTCCACCCTTTGTAAAAGAGGGGACTCCCTCAGGTTGTTTTAGGCTCCGTGATTCCAATTTGCTCTGCGAGACCCCATGCTCCACAAGCACCTTTCATTTGTGAGGTTGATTTGCGAGACCCTATGCTCCGTGAGAACCTTTCTTCTGCAAAGCTACTTCAGGAATCCCTATCCTTCACCATGCACCTACCTTCGTGCCCACCGGTCCATACTGCAGGGGTTGTTCCCCCACACCCCTTCTTAGGTTCACTTTTGAGCTACAACCCCGAACCTTTGGGCCAGCCCCTTCGCTTCCATCACTGACCCCCATGAAAAATAGAGAGTCAAACCACTCACTTTTCGGGCCAGGATGTCGACATTTTCCATTTCTCACCCACTGTCCACCTATGGAATACCATGATTCGAGATACTTCTTCATCTCCATGAAATACCTTCAGTCGAAAAATTCCTATTAATCCCTTTCACATGTCATGCATTGAGATTCTCATCTTCAATTCCTTGAGTACCTTGAGCTGAACCATTACTCAAGAAACTCCTCCAAACCCTATCACTTGGCTCCATTGCTAGATTGAACCAGAAAGGGCCACTCTTGCCTAAGTCCCAGACACCAGCCACTTCTAGGCGCCTTAAGCCTAATAGTCCCCACTACATGAATATATATTGAATTATTCTCTATCATTAAATATATGATGCATATTATTCCAAACAAAATATGCCTTATGTTCCAATCATAAGATTCCAATAGTCTACTCTACATGACTATAAATTGTAGCACACTATATGTTCCAAACATTGGATGCATGTTGTTATAAACAAGTGATTCCTTATGCACAAAGAATAATATGCCAACAGTCCAATTTACATGATTATAAACCATAACATTCCATATCATTCAATAATAGGAATACTCTTGTTTCAAATAAGATATGTCTTGTGTGAAAAGCATAAGATACCTCATGCCATGATTATAATGGAATAATTTCAAGAGCATTGGAAACTTTTTGAGAATTCCATCATTCCACATCATACTTCATGTGTTCTTTATTTGGATCATCATCCTCTTTGATGTCTAAAGGGACCCCCTAATGACCTGGTCTCATTCTGCCTCAGCTCACCTACTGTTTTGGGCCAACGCCCTGAAAGACTTTGGACAACTCTTCGAGTTAGGTCTTGTGTTTCGAATATAGTAAAAAGTCGACCGTCATTTGTTTTTTCCCATTTCAGGATAATGAGATATGTCTGTTGTGTTTCTAACATGGTCAATAGTTATCCTCCATCATCACGCTACCCTCACTGCATTCCGAATGTTGTGCATGTGATTCACACTTTTCATCTACCTTTGTTCAGACAGATTCCAATGCCCTTGGCATTATCCCACTTTTGCACTAGTGCATAGGTGTAGACCTAAATTATGTTCCTCAACCCACCAATGATTTGGGATTCCCTCATGTCTAGACATGTGGAAGGAACCCAGGTAGCTTCCATATGTAAGCCCCTTACACTGTTTCTGCTCCTTAGCAGCACCCGAGAATATTCCATGCGTAAGCACCATACACTGTTTTCGCTCCTTAGTGGCACCTGAGTAGCTTCCATGTGTAATCCCCACATAAATTTGCCTCTCCATAGTGGAACCTATGTAGATTCTATGCTTAATCTCCCAAACACCATTTCATCTCCATAGTGGCACCAGGGCAACTTCCATTCCTAAGCCCCATACACCATTGCTGCTCCATAGTGGCAGCCAGGAAACTTCCATGCGTAATCCCCCATACACCATTTCTGCTCCATAGCGGCACATGAGCATATCCCATGCATAATCCCTATCCACAATTTCTGCTGCATAGCGGTACATGAGATGATTCCTTACATAAGCCCCATCAACCATTGTCTCTCCTTAGCGACACCTGGGCAGCTTCCCTGCATAATCCCCATCCAACATTGTCACTCCATAGCGGCACCCAAGAAGCTTCCATGTGTAATCCCCAACCTCCATTTCCGATCCATAATGGCACTCAAGAAGGTTCTATGCGTAAACCCCATCCACCATTTCCACTCTATAGTGGCACCTAGGAAGCATCCATGCGTAAGCCCCATCAACCGTTGCCGCTCCATAGCCGAACCCATGAAACATCCATGTGTAAGCCACGTCCACCATTGCCACTCCATAGAGTCACCTGAGCAGCATCCATGCATAATACCTATGCACCATTGTCTCTCCTTAGCAGCGCCCAGGAAGTTTCCAGGCGTATGCCCCATCCATCGTCATGTGTGTTGTTACCTCTGGTATCTCACATTGAGCATGACTCAAGTGGGCTTAGAGTAAGCACCTAACATGACATCCTCCCTGGTATGCCTTAGTGCGTAAGCCCCAAACACCCATTTTGAACTATGTGGACTTTGATCCTTTCCCCATCTGAGCAAGGTACATAGGAAGCCTCCCTAAGGATGAAACCCAACACCTATTGGTCCCGACCACTCCATGTAGATTCACCATCATGCTGAATGACATTAAACTGTTTGCTTCTGAACTATGTGGACTTTGATCCTCACCCTATCCAATAAAGGTACATAGGAAGCCTCCCTAATGTTCATGCCCAACACCTATTGATCCCAACCACTTCAAATCGGTTCACCTTCATCCAGCATGATGTTAAATTATATATTCCCTTCTGAATTATGTGGACTTTTATCCTTTCTCTATCTGAGAAAGTTATGTAGAAAGCCTCCATAAGGTTCAATCTCATCATCCATCATTCCCAACCACTTCACATCGGCTCACCCATCCTACACAACATTAAACTGTATGTCCCTTTTTGGACCACATGATGCTAAACTGTACTCGTTAAAACTACATGGGTTTGGATCTTTGTCTCCTAGGAAGGGTATGTAGGAAGCCTTCCTCAGGTTCAAACCCACAAACTATCATTACCCTTTTAACTACATAGGTTTTGATCCTTGTCTCCTAGGCAGGGTACGTAGGAAGCCTACCAGAGGTTCAACCCCAAACACCATCATGCCCCCATCGAACTACATGGGATTTGATCAATGTATCCTAGACAGGGTAATTAGGAATCCATCATGAGGTTTAACCACATCCATTGGTTAGCCGTTGTGATCCCCATCCAGCTGTAAGGCATTGTGATTCCCATCCAGTGGTATGTCGTTGTACCCCAACCAGCGGTAAGCCGTTGGAACCCCAACCAGCGGTAAGCCATTAGAACCCCAACTAGTAGTAAGCTGTTGGAACCTCAACCAATAGTAAGTTTTTGTAGTACTCAATTGACAATAAGATGTTTTATTCCCTTTTGTTGGGACCCAAATCTCTGATCCATCCCTCTGGTGTGAGACCAACTCTCATGACGCTAACCATGTGTAAGCCACATCATGTCATCGGGTTGATGTCCTCTGCGCACACCCTGATTCTACGACCCTTCCTAAACTACATGATCTTTGATTCCCTACCATGAGGATATGTAGGAAACCTCTCTGAGGTTTAATCCCATTATCCATATCTCAACCTGGTCTCTCCATCAAGCATCTGTGTTTCGGGAAGGTCATGTCCCAACCTAGAGGTTCAAATTCCTATGGTTCCCATCCATGGGTCCATTCTCATGGGCCTCCTCCTAAGGTGTCCCAACACCCCACTGATATATGAAAAATTTGATTCCCTACCATGGGGATATGTAGGAAGCCTCTATGAGGTTCAATCCCAACACTACAATCACCTTCATGACAGTTCCATCTCATTCCCCCCTCCACTTCATTAAACTCTCCATCATTCAACCTGATTCTTACCCAGGCCACCACATCCCAGTGGGATGACGCCATTCCCTTGGGAATCTAACCATTCATAAGCCCCAAACAATCCATTATCATTAAACTAAGAGTTTCCCTCTTGCGATGGGACACTATCCATGTGTTATCCCCAGCATGTATTCAGGTTGTTGTACTTTGTGTACACCCATATTCATCACCCCTTCAAACTACGTGGGTTTTTATCCCTGGAGTCTAGATAGGGTACGTAGAAAGCCTCCACGAGGTTCAATCCCAGCTAATGGTAAACCTTGGTGTCCCCCATTCTGGGGTGCACTCTCCCTGATCCACCCTCCGCGGTGTCCAGAAGAGCCTTCATGGAGTGACATCTTCCCTTTATGGGAGACACTACCCTGGGTCTTCTCTCATTGCACATTCTGACCTATCCATCCGGTGTTCCCCATTCTGGGTGCACACTTTCTGATCCGCCCTTAGTGGTGTCCATATAATCTGTTACAGTGTGATATCTTCCCTCTATGGTACACACCACCTCGAAACCGTCCTCATTGGGCATTCTAATCCATCCATCAGGTAAACCGTCTAAGTGTTACCTCATAGTTATGTACGAATTTGATTTGTATTTATGGGATGTTCTGATCACTTATATTCCATCTCCGCAAAATGTTAAACTCATGGTCTACCTCATGTTAAACATGAGATTCGTGAGGAAAACCTCAAAAATTACGCTTTTGGAGTAACCATATCTGCTAGACATTAAAACCAAGGATTACCCCATGTTAAACATGGGAAGTTGAGGAAAAACTATAATACATGACTCTGACATAATATACCCTATGACCGACATGGGATGCTTCAGTTTTTTCACCCTTGAGATGCCCTCTTATGTAGAATAATACAGATTTCCCAATGTTCACACATCCAGATATTCCACAACATTCTTGATGTTACTGTCTACTCTAACTAAAGGTTGCTAACCTGTCAATACCCCTTGTAATGTCTAGATAGAAGTAGAATAATTAACTGGTGTCCACAAAGATATGGAACTAGGAATGATATTCATGAACAACATCTTAATTTTTAAGGGAGACTTGAACTAGGTGAGTAGTTATTAGGAGGAATCCATGGAAGGAGGAACTGATATCCCATCATCCCATTTCAATCAAAGAGAAAACATCCATGAATAAGTGATAGATTTCATCCACATTTGGAAAACGGGAATCTAGGGAAATAATCATCACATCCTCCACATACATATGTGCACCCCAATGAAAGAATCATAAATATTTGTATTGAAAAAATTAGTTAAAATAATATTTAGTAATTAATGTTATTTCAAGGATGTCCATTCGATTTATTTTGGAAATTATATTAATATGGTTTTAGAATAGGATAAACTGTAACCTAGGTGACAACCAATCAAATCTAGAAAGGACACAAGACTTGAACCCATGAATGTAGGATGATAAGGGTTTAATGCCAACCACTGAACTACACAATGACTTGGGTAATATGTCATTGTTTTTTGTGGAATAATTTGATGAATAGATGATAATGGTGAATCGATATTGTAACTTTTAAGGTTTAGAAATTAATATATTAACCATATTAGTTTTGTAAAATAGTTAGATACAAATATTTATACTTTTCAGTCTTTTATGAGACTTAATATCCATTAGAAATTTATTTTAATGCTTCATGCATTAATATTAATTTTTTAATAAACTGGAAAATAGATCAAAGCATAATCAAATTTTGAAATTATTTTTATAAAAATATATCAAGTAAGTATATTTCCTTATAATATTAGCTAGTAAAATAATTACTCATTAATATAAAAATGATAAAAAAAATGTTGTCCTATTACCATAATTTTTTTAAGAAGATGGTTTCTAAATCATCAATGATTTATGAATTTCTGGACCTTAACTTTATATTGATCATTAACTTATTTATGACTGATGACCTTATTCACTCCCTATAAATATTTACACTTTTCCTCAAAGTATGTATTTTCACTTTCCATTAATTTTCTTCTACTTAGAGACATAGTTACATGGAAGTCCATGTGACATTTGTGCGTCCAATTCTTTATTTTCTAGAGGATTTCTTATGAAACCTTCTCATGATGTGGGATTTCAACATAGTAAATATCACAAAATCTATTACTAAGATCAATTTTAAATTTAATGGATGAAATTGAATTATGGTGGGGAGAATGTAACACCCTAAAATTCAAAAGTAAAGCATTGTATTCAATAACATGTATAACATGCATCGCCAAACATATAAGGGAATATAATATCTTGATACATTACTATATATTTAATATTTTAAATAAATTCTATATATAGTAGATCTTGTAATTCACACAACAATGAGTTATCTTACAATTCACATAAGAGTGGCTTTCCTCGATAGCTTGTGTTACACGTAAGAGTGACTTTCCTCGATAGATTGTGTTACATGCAAGACCGAGTATCACCAAATAACAATGTATTATTAAAATATTATTATTTAATATAATGGGATATAACCTCGCTATTATGTTAACATTTATGAATAGTATTAACAAACTAATTAAAATTTATGGTTTATATAATTATAAAATGAATTCATTGGTTACTAATTAATGAGAAAAAAATAAGAACAAATTGAATGTAAAAAGAAATATTATTATTTATATGCATCCAAATGAGTTTTTTATTAATAAATATAATCAATTACAGTTAGCTAATGATTTTAATGAAATATATATGTTATATATTCAATATAATATTTTTTATTCATCCATTAGGTTTGATATGAATAAGATAAGTACAAATCCAATTTCACATATAAAAACCAATATTTTTATAAAAGAAAATTTTACCACCTTTTAATGAATAACCCAATTTAAATATGAATTTTGACACTTTAATTGATTTAAAATGTCAAAATAAGCATAATACTTGAAATTGAATCATAAATATTAGTTTTTAGTGAATTTTTTATTTTTTTTGGAAATATATCATTTTTAATGAATGGTTAAAAATAAAGAATTTTATTTCAAAACTAATTTTTCATATAATTTATTTATAAGATTAAATCATATATCAAAGAGGTTTTAAAGTTTATTTAGATAATATTTTTATCAATTAACCTAATTTAGGTCATTGGAATTATTTTCACTTTGAAGTTGACTATAAAAACGTAGATAATTTTAGGACATTTTACATTAAAAACCCACATTGACGTCCCATCTACGAAATTAAATTAAAATTAATTTATATAACTTATGTAATTTGAATTTGGAAAAATGGATTCCATATTTTTAATCAGAATAATTTATAATTTATAATAAGACTAAATTTGTTTTGACCATAAATATTAGTGAATATAATTAAAACTAATTACAACGACTAAAGTTAGATGGATCTTAATAAGGGACTATACATTAAACATAAGGACCAAAAAGAACTCTAACATTGTCCAAGAACTTTTTTGGGACATATATATACCATATAATATCCTATATTTAAATATTACAATTATTGGATCTTCTTTCAAAATGAAAATAATGCATGAAATTTCTTTGTCAAAATATTCCAAGAGCGCCACTCCTCGACAATAAAAATTCTTTCTCTCCTCCCGCTTCCTCACACCTCGCAAGATACTTTTTCTTGACCAATATATACCCAAATTTATCCCCAACATCTTTAAACTCATCTAATAATACTCCACTTGGGTATAAATAAATCCAATGAATATTTGGTTCAAACCAAATGGAGTTACCCGAATAAGAGATAACAAACTTCCTCGTGATTTTTAGTTTTATTTCTATTCTCCAATCCCTAAAATATTATTATTTTATGATTGTATAAAAAAAATATCATCAATATACTAGTATTTTTTTATTCTTGGGTTTTAACCTACACTCTCACACACATCCATCTAATGGGTAATGAACATATTGTTTCTGTGTATGGAAAACTACCACCACACGAAACAATGATTATTCATTTTTCCATTACCAACTTTCGTGGTCAGCCATTATGATGGAAACTGTATTTATATATTATATTTATGATATTTATTATTTCTTTATGATCCTATAATTACTATACAAAACATATATTTATAATTTATATTTTATGTAAAAATGATAACATCGTTTGTGGAAGTGTGGACTATCGCCCCCTCAAAGTGATGGGATTCATTAACAAGATACATGGAATGTATAAAGAATGTATTTAATTAAAAATATGGGACATAGAAAACATATATATGATATTCATGAAATAATTAACTTTTTTGGAATATAATATATATCATTTTATTTATTACCCTTTCAAACACTTTTAAAGAGATAACATCGTTCGTGGATATGTGGACTACCGCCTCCTCGACATGATGTGATTCATTTTTACATAAAAAGAATTATATATATAAGAATATATGAATAAATAATAATCTATATAGGATATAATTATCATTCTGTAAATATAGAGTTCTACTTACCTTTTTTCATTATGATCATTGAAAAATGAGAATGTTACGCATGCATATGTATGACCTACCGTCTCCATGATTGTAATGTTGATTAATTTTTCATAACCATATTTAATTAATGGTTTTAAAAGTATAATTGATGTAAAAATATTAATATTACGTCATGATTATTTTTATTGATGTGTTTATTTAATGACCCATTTGACCATAGTTGACCTACCAATGTTTTTTGACACATAAACTGAATTTGGTCAAAACACCTGATGTAAACATAATTGTTTAAGTAGATGTATAAAAAATATTTATAACTAAAATAAATGTAACTATAAACATTAAAAATTTATCTATCAAGAAAATAATTAATATAATTTTTTTATTCGTGATTTTAAATACACACATTACAAGTCGAATGCAAGATAAAGGATTTTGTCTCAATTTAGATTCTATTGAGTATTATTTGTTGTCATGCATCAATTTTCTTTTTTTTATGGTGTAGATACTACAATTTGAAAAGTTATTTCATGAAACTATTTATTATCATGATATTATAAGTTTCATTTAATCTTATTCCTTCATGGAGATTGTTATTCAATGTTTTAAAGTTGTATGAGACACTTTGGAATGTTTAAATATTATTCTCCTCAAGAAAGTTTTTAATGATTATCTTTTCAATATCACTTACTTTGATGATTCTTAACCTTATCATGAAAAAATAACAAATTTATAATGCACCTAATTTCATATATGTGGTTTCTATTCTGCTACTTTCTTATATAATATCATGATCTATTCATTCTACATGATATTTTGAGTTTTAATTAGAATTATTCCATCTAAGGGTATTTGAGTTAAAAGTTACTAAGGAGAAACTAATTTGATAAAATAATTTCATTTAATTAGGTTATATTATTTCCTCTTTATCATTAATATTCTATAATTATGTGTATAATGACTTTAACTATCAATGTAACTTCCCGGTTCCAAGTGTCGCCCAAAGGTGCCCCAAACCCAGTTGGTCACATAACCTCAACGCATTTCCCAAAATGCCAGAGGCTTCTGACTAGCAGTGAGGGACAAGGTAAGATATCGGGGAAACAATTATCTCATTGGAAGAGTATGCACAACATAATATAAATATAAAACAATAGCAGAAGTACTAATAACATATAACAAAAGTAAACAGTGGAAGACTGATAGTAACAAAACAACTTGAGAACATATATATAAATGATTCATGTAACATGTGTCTAGGAAAGAAGCCAAAAAAGTCACAATGATGGAAATAAAATATTAAATGAATGTATAGAAAATCAAAAAACTCCAACAGCATCTCAAGCCTCAGCTTGGTCCCATGCTCTCCAACTCCAACAACAGTCAAGTACCTGATAAATAAGGGTGTTTACCCTTATCTATAAATACAACCATATAATCTGTTTGGTTCCAAAATCATGAACCAAACAGGGTGTGAGATGAATACCAATAGGCAACCACTAAAATATATGTGTCTAAATATCAGTGAATATATATAATAGGCAATATGAAAAATGAAGCAATAAACTAGGAAGTACTAAAAAGTAAACAATCCTATAGTTTACAATTACATTAATTTACATTTATTAATGATTAAATCCATTGAATAATGTACCCTCGGGATCTAGACTAAGATCTTTATCCCCTTGTATAATAATAAAAAATAGAAATCTCAAAAGACAATCTAAACCAATCGTGTAAGACCCAGTCCAAGCTTGTGCTTTTTCTTGGAAGACTCGTTAAAACCATTCAGTCATTCATAATGAACCCTCTGAGAATGTTTTCTTAGTCTAACCCCTATGGTTTAACATATCATATATTCAATAAATAATGAACGTTTGGGAAATCTCACACAGTCTAACCCCTTTGGTACTACATAACACTAATCATTTACAAACGACCACCTGGGATTCTCTCACGGTCAATACCCCTTGGTCCCCATTAACAACAATAAATTATAATGAAAACCTAGTATCAATCAAATTCAATAGCCTAGGGTCCAACATTTATTTAATTACAACCCTCTGGGTAGCTCTCATGGTTTAACCCCTCTAGTCTATGACCACCCAGCAGCTCTCACATTCCATACTGTTGGGTCAACATAACTACAATTCATACCTAAATGACCCTACTTTGTGAAGCTCTCACGGTCAATTCCTCTTGGTCAAACTTTCACAATGCGAAACACATGCATCCAATATAATCAGTTAAAATCCATCCTAAGAAATTCAAGGCATGGAATCAAGGTATGTATCATAGGAAACCTAGGGCAAACTACCATAAACAGTCAATTTTGGGGAATACACCCAAGGGGTTTCCCATAATAAGATATAAAATCTTTTGCATAAGAAATTACCCTTTCCCAAACAAAAAAACCATAGAAGGTATTAAACATGATAAAATTAATGAAACACGCAATACCTGAACATGGGTATTAGTCACTTTAAGCATATATAATCCAAATACAATCAAATAAAGTCACAAACCACCTCCTTTAATGTTGTACAATAAATGCCCTTGAATTCATGCCCATGAATCTTCCTAGAACAACGTAGATCTACAAAAAGGTGAAAACAATTCATCCTTGAAATACTCATGATAGAGGATCAATTAGAAATATAGGCTCTAAAAAAAGGGAGAACTCACCGGTGGGGATACAACGCACCTGACGACATCCCAATCGAAGATCATATGGAGAACCAGGAGGAGCTCAAAGTTATTTGGTTGTTCGTCACTCTCTTGTACGAACCGAGTGGAGAAGAAGTGTGTTCTAGAGATGAGACATGACCATGCTCCAATTTATAAATTAAAAAGAAAAGTACATAGAGTGTTCATTTAATGTAAACACTATGTACTAGCCTCAACCAACCCCGTTTTAGGTTGTATTCTAGGTCACCTACATGGACATGTATTAGGCTGTTACACGACCAGTACACGACGATACATAGAAACTGGGTACACATCATGTACTCAAAAGTACATGGCGTGTTCTTAGAAAATTTCCATTTTTTCCTTTTTCTTAAAAAACACCTGAAATAAAGACCCTTACTTGAAATGAAGATCCAGGTTCTTACAAAATTCACCCATTAAATAAATTCCACCCCGAATTGCCCTTCCAAGGGTGGCAAAGAAGAAATATCAAACAAATCTGGCCACTGGAATCATACGTTGACCTTCCTATCTCAAGTCTCATCATGTACGCGCTCGTGCTTCCATAACACCCGTACCAAAGGAACAGACCAGACCCAGAGAACCTTCATGCTACGATCCACAAACTGAATAGGGTGCACCTCGAAGGATGTATCCACCTCCAACTCAACCTCCTCGGGTTGGAAAACATGAGATGAGTCTGAAAAGTAATTTCGTAGATGAGAAACATAAAAGACTTCATGAAAAGCCTGGTACCTCTAAGGTAACTGCAACGGATAGGCAACCAACCTAACGCTCTCCAAAACCTCAAATGGCCTAATGTTTCTCGGTGAAAGCTTCCCTTGTCTCATAATCTTCATTTATCCCAACCTCTTTATGACATGTAAGAAAACTTGATATCTGACTTCGAACTCTAGTGGTCATCTCCGTTGATCTGCATAAGATTTTTGGTGAGATTTTTCTGCAGCCATCCTCTTCTGAATCAACTCCACCTACTTAGTGGTCTCCTGGACAATACAAGGTCCCAACATGGCTTCCTCTCCTACCTCCATCCAACATAGGTGTGGTCGGAATAGACTACCGTACAAAGACTCATAAGGTTCCATCTGAATCATCATCTGAAAACTTTTATTATAGTTAAAATCAAATAGGGGCATGTGTCTCTTCTAAGAGCCCCTAAAATCTAGGACGCATCCTAGAAGCATGTCCTCCAAAACCTGAATCATTCACTAAGATTGGCCATCTGTCTAGGGATGGTAAGCTGTAATTAGAACTACCTATGTACCAGAATCACTCTGTAGTCCCTTCCAAACACAAGAAGTAAACCAGTAATCCCTATCTGAAATTATAGAGTGCGGAACCAGAATAAAACTCACAATCTATCAGACGTACAACCTTCCATGCTCATCAACACTGATGGTCTCCTTGATCGGAAAGAAATGTGCAACCTTTGTGATTATTTCAACAACAAACCACTTGGTATCATTACCACGATACCTACAACATTTGAAGAACTCTACAAAGTGTGCCCCTAAGCATTCTAATGACTCTACCTGTGTGTTTTCCTTTAACTGGGTGAACTCAAACACAACTAAGGTTATAACCACAGCCTCACAGCAAGGAAAGGTCAAACCCAAAATGACATCAGTAAAACTGGTCATTCAATCTTCCCTCAAAAGACATTGCAAATTTTTACAGCACACCCACCCTTAACTATCGAGGTGTTCAAACTGGCCCACTCGAACCATACTCATAGAAAAAGAATGATAATGAGTCAAACTGTCACTAGATGACTTATCATAGAAATTCCGTTCTTAGAAGGCTAATGTATTTCAATAGAAATATAACGCCTTTTCCCAAGGAACCACATGCTCAAAACGACACATTCAACGAAGCCTACATCTGTCTCTTGGTGATACTCCTCTGTCAAACCATCCCTTGATCACTAAGAAGGTCATGCCACAACATGAACAAATTTGTAATTTGAGATCCATCCCACTGGAATTATTACATATTTAAGCATTACATATGAGACCAACTAAAAGTCTGTGATAACCGTAGATTAATCAACCTAGTGTCTAAGGAACTCACCAAGTTGGTCCATACTCCCTATACAAGTGAGAATTTGGTGTGAATCCCAGAATTCCACATAAGAAAACTGACTAAACCCAGAATGGAATCCTCCTAGCAGTCACGTCAATGAAATGGTAGGCATCAAGAGTTTGTCCAAGGAGTTAATACATGGGAACTCAAGTATCAATCAAGAATAACCAAGACTCTAATGAAACCACACATACAACACACAACATGGAAAGAGATCACAATCTAGTCTAATGACTTCCAAATATAACACGACATATAACTGACGCTCTCTTAGTCCACATAAGACGACATCAATATAGGGGACATGTTCACCTTTTAAGAAATAAAAAACTAAGAGGACTTCAAAGATTACTATAAAAGGATACCTGAACCACTACTAGTCAACCTCTTGAAAGAAACTCAAATTTACATGCTAACACATCGTCATTTAACCGATCACAACATCGTTGTGCTACCTAGCATGAACCAACATGAAACAAGACTCACAAGCCTCAAAATAATTCAAGTAAAAATGACCATTTCTGAAAGGTCCTTTATTTTGATCCTTAGACCTAGAAAGAACACATTTGAAACAGAACTGACATGATGATCCCTACTTAGGAGTGTCTTATACGTCATGAAGGACTAGCCGCTGTCAAACAAGCTAGTTTAGAAGTAACTTAAATGCATGTGTGTCGTTCCATGAACCAAGATCACCACGTCACATCTCTTGAAATGAAACCAAAAATACAAAATGTCTAGTATATCAAAACACATGTGTCCCAAAAAGTCTTCCTGAGTAGTGGGATGAAGAGGGTCCCATAACGTTGAGGTCACTCAACACCGGAGATAACCGAAGAACATACACTATAGCTCAAAGCTCAATGATGTGATCAAACTCAACAACTCATTTAAACAATAAACACTTGATGAGTATCACATATACCAACATAAACTACCCTGAGTTTACAAGATAAACAATACATTCTATGGTACTATGCATAGGTTGTCCACCCGATGCTCCTAGTACGAGATGGCTCACACAAGAACTATATCAAAAGAAAATCATTTGCACAACCATTAAATCGGGTGACAACGTAACAAGTCATAAATCACTAAATAAAATGGGGGTTTACATGACCTCATAATGGACGACCACGGCAAAGGCATGTCTAACTTAGAGAACCAAGTGATCCTTGATCTTATTCCCACATAAAAATTCAAGGAACAATGACCACTCCTCCGAACAAGGATGTCATTTAAAACCAGATGTCCTACCAGGGACAATGACACTTGAACCACACCAACATCAAAAGATCTTAGCAAAAAACAAGAGAACCAACTCTAATAGTGCTACCTACCATGGTATAGCATCTTATGAAGCATAAACGTCAACTTCCACTGCTAGGTTACACAAAACATATTCACTAGGCTCAAAGTCCCCTAGGAAACTACTTTAGATCAAAAGATCAAAGTAAAACATGAAATTCTCACCAAATTTCCTTTAAAACATTTAACAACTCTAACTTTTCATCATGAATTACAAGTTAGAAAGTAATATCCTTTTTAAAAATCAAGGAAACCTACAAGGATCTCATTAAAACCAACATGGGTCATCAAAAAGGGAACCCAATAATAGCCGTTTAACCACACAAAGCATGAACACATACGTTGTTCATTCTATTAAAACCCCATTCCAAATAACATAAGTAGAGGAATTCTACAAGATATCTTTGAATGATAAACAACAAGGTAATCCCATGATAGGGATCCTCAAAATGTAAATAGATGAGGGATCCTACTAGGGACTCCCTAGTTGAAACATGTCTCATGGCCTCATAGGCCAGAAGGAACATCTCATATAGGAAACGTCCCTAAAAGAAAAATTTCATGAGATATAGATCACATCTCATCTTAGATTAAGGTCCCAACTAGGTTGGTCCGAACAACAAACCAGTCATTTACATATTGGTCTCAATCCCAGGAGACAACTACAAATGGTAACAAGAGGAAGAACCTATCAATTTAGAAAATAAACCCCAAAACACCTATTAGGAGTCCTCATTATGCTCCATAGGTTCCACCATCGTTGTCTATGTGGAACAATACTCAGAAATGACTAATCATGGGTCCAAAATTGACATCGGGGGATAAAATATGAACAAAACCTTAAAGGGTACAAAAGATGACTACACGACATGTAGAAATCAGACATGGCATGTACACTCACACTCTTACATAAGTGTGTACCCCCCCTTCCTAGGCATGTAACATCACAGGTACAAGATGTACTGTCCCAAAACACAGCGTGTACTCAAGTCCTCCCTCCTGGACATGTCCATTTACACGGCTAGACTGACATGGGTTCTATATAAGGAAAACTAAATGAGGTGTACTTAATCTACACAACATGTCCTTAACAAGACTTAACAACCTTGGTTATTCCCCCACATGGCTGAACTGCATGGTTTCTACTGGTGTAACACTACACTGCATGTTCTTCCTAGACACGGTGTGTACTACTTAAGTTCCACCCACACGTGTAGTTGATCACATGGCCGGATACACGGTTGACTCTACATGACATGTATAATCGAGACACGATGTGTACACCTTAAGTTTCATCCACCCATGTCGTTAGTCACACAACTGGACACATGGTATTAATGGAATTGTGTGTACTCATAGTATATGGCATGTTCTACCAAATGTATATCAACCCCATGTCTCTGTTCATATAGTCAGTCACATGGTCAAAGACTACATGGTGTTTACATACAGTATACAACATGTACTTAAGAGAAGTTGTTTCTTCCATAACAGAATAACACATGGAATTTGTTTATAACATCACACACCGTGTTGTCTGGGTTTCCAGATAGTAGGCCTCTGAAACTTCTCCATAACCCTTAAAAAATTAAATTTTTTCTCAATACATGAAATATTCCAACCCCTAGGAGCCCATTCTACCTAAGAATCAAAGTTTTTCATCCTTTTTCACATCATAACTTAACAAAATTATATTAATGTTCAAACATGATCCACCAAATTCTGATCCAAGAGGGAACATAACACCTCATAGACCAAAGTTTGGCATCCATCTAAATGAAACTTTACACATCCAATACCCTATAAAAATAGAAGGTATTCTATCATAGAATCTATCACAAAAACATGCACATCGAGCACAACACCTATCACAACAACATGCAATCAGTAATTCAACCTAAATGGAATGACACGAATGCATGACATGTGATTTCTATAATGTTCATATATGATGTATGAGATGACATACACTAATCTCATCAGGTTGAAATAGAAATATAACCACAATTATATCAATAATAACATCACAAAACAAGTGTGTCACCCAATGGGGAAATCAAATCAACTATAACAATTGAAAAACTAGAAAATTTTAAATATTCGAGGTAACTTGGATTTTCCCTCTACCTGGGTTAGCTAATCCCAGGAAAATATTATTACCAACTACCTATTCTATATTATCCCCATCTATAGGCTCCAATGAGTAATAAAAAGTAGAAAACAAACTTCTCTGATACCACTTTGTAACATCTCGGTTTCGGGTGACACCCAAAGGTTCCCTGAACTTGGTTGGTCATATAACCTCAAGCCCATTTCCCCAAATGCCAGAGGCTACTGACTAGAAATGAGGGACAAGGTATAAAATTGGGGAAACTATTCCCTCATTATAAGAGTATGCACAATGGAATATAAATATAAAACAATAGCGAAAGCAGTAATACCATACAAAAAAGTAAACAGTGGAAGACTGATAGTAATAAAAATATTAGAGCACATATATATAAATGATGCATGTCACATGTGTCTAGAAAAGAAACCAAATAAGTCACAATTTTGTAAGTACAATACAAAACTAATGTAAAGAAAATTAGTAAACTCTAACAGCATCGCAAGCCTCAGCTTGTTCCCATGCTCTCCATATCCAACAACAATCAAGTACCTAATGAAGAAGTGCACTTTCCCTTACCTATACCTGAAACCATATAATATATTTGGGTCCAAAAGCATGACCCAAATAGGGTGTGAGATGAATCCTAGAAAGAAACCACCAAAAGAACTGTGCCTAACTATCAGTGAATATATATAGCAGGAAATATGAAAAATGAAGCAATAAACTTGGAAGTACTCAAATGTAAACAATTCTACAGTTTCTAATTACATTCATTTACATTTATTAATTATTTAATCCATTGAATAATGTAACATGAGGATCTATCCTAATATCTATATCCCTTGGTATTATAATAACAAACTGAATTCTCAAAATTCCATCTAAATAATCAGGTAAGACCGAGTCCAAGCTTGTGTTTTGGCTTGGTAGGCTCGTCACAATCATTCGATCATTCATAATCAACCCTCTGGGAAAGTTCTCACAGTCTGACCCATCTGGTTTAACATATCATTAGTTAAATATATAATGAACCTCTGGGAAAGCTCACATAGTCTAACACGTTTGGTTCTACATAACACAAATCATTTACAAATGACTACCTAGGCAGCTCTCACGGTCAATGCCCCATTGGGTTGCATAACAACAATGAATTATAATGACCACCTGGCTGCTCTCACAGTCAATGCCCTAGGTTCCAATATTCATTTAATAATAAACCTCTCGGTAGCTCTCAAGGTCTAACCCCTCCAGTTTATGACCACCCAGAAACTCTCATAGTCAATACCTCTAGGTCAATATAACTATAATTAATACATAAATGAACCTACTTCGGGAATCTCTTTCAATTAATTCCCCTTGGTCAAACTTTCACAATGTGAAACACAAGCATCTCATATAATCAGTCAGAATCGATCCAAAACAATTCAAGGAACAGAAACATGGTATGCCTCATAGGAAACCCAGTCCAAACGACCATAAATATTTAATCAAGGTAATGCACTAATGGGGTGTCCCATAACAAGGTATAAATCCTTAGGCATAAGCAATTACCCGAAACCCGAACCAGGTTGGTAACATAAACTCAACCACATTTCTCCAAACATCAGAGGCTTCCAAGTATTATTGAGGGACAAGGTAAGAAATTGGGAAAACTATTCCCTCATTGGAAGAGTATGAACATTAAAATCTAAATATAAAATAATAGAAATAGTAGTAATACCATACAAAAAAATTAAACAGCGAAAGACTGATAGTAATAAAACAAAAACAACAAATACATATAAATTATTCATGAAACATGTGTCTAGGAAAGAATCCAAACAAGTCACAATTCTAGAAATACAATACTAAACCAAAGTACAAAAAATCAGTAAACTCCAACAACATCGTAATCCTCAGCTTGGTACCATGCTCTCCAACTCCAATAGAAATGAAGTACATGGTGAATAAGGGAGCTTGTCCTTATCTATACCTACAACCATATAATCTATTTGGGTCCCAAAGCAAGACACAAATAGGGTGTGAGATGAATCCTAGTAGGCTACCACCAAAATATTTTTGCCTAACTATCAGTGAATAAATATAGGAGGCAATATGAAAAATGAAGCAATAAACTAGGAAGTACTTAAAAGTAAACAATTCAACAATTTCTAATTACAATTAATTTAAGTTTATTATTTATTCAATAAATTTAATAATATAACCTCAAGATCTATCCTAAGATCTATATCCCATTGGATAATGATAACAAACATATGTCTCAAAAGATCATCTAAACAATCAAGAAACACTGATTCTAAGCTTGTGCTTTAGCTTGGAATGTTGGTCACAATCATCCAATCATTCAAAATAAACCCTCTAGGAAAGTTCTCATAGTCTAACCTCTCTGTTTTAACATATCATTAATTCAATAAATAATGACCCTATAGGAAATCTCACACACTCTAATACCTTTAGTCCCATATAGCACTAATAATTTACAAATGACCACCTAGAGATCTCTCATGATCAATACCCCCTTCGTCTACATAGAAACATTAAATTATAATGACCACCTAGAAGCTCTCACAGTCAATTCACTAGGGTCCAACATTCATTTAATAACAACCCTTTGGGTAGCTCTCATGGTCTAACCCCTCTGGTCTATGACCACCCAAAAACTCTGACATTCAATACCTTTGTGTCAACATAACTACAATTCATACATAAATGAACCTACATCGGGATGCCCTCGAAGTTATTTCCCCTTGTTCAAAATTTTACAATGTGACCCACATGCATCTAATATAATCAGTAAAACTCCATCCAAAACAATTCAAGGCATGGAAAAAAGGTACGCCTCATATGAAACCTAGGCCAAAAGGCCCTAAAAAGTCAATCAAGGGAACTCACCCATGGGGTATCCCATAATAAGGTATATAAACCTTATGAATAATAAATTACATGAATCCTGAACCCAGTTGGTCATATAACCACAAGAGAATTTCCACAAATGCCATAGGCTGCCGACTAGTAGCAAGGGACAAGGTAAGACATTGGGGAAACCATTCTCTCATTAGTAGAGTATGAACAACAGAAAATAAATATAAAACAATAGAAAAATTATTAATACCATACAACAAAAGTAAACAATAGAAGAATGATAGTAATAAAACAACTGGAGCACATATATATACATGATGCATGTAACATGTGTCTTCGAAAGAATCCAAACAAGTCACAATGATGTAAATACAATAATAAACCAAAGTAAATAAAATCATTAAACTCCAACAGCATCACAAACCCCAGCTTGGTCCCATACTCTCAAGCTCCAATAGTAATCAAGTACCGGATGAAGAAGGGTGCTTTCCCTTATCTATACTTGCAGCCATATAATCTATTTGGGTCCAAAATCATGACCCAAACGATGTGTGCGATGAATCCTAGTAAGAAACCACCAAAATATTTGTGCCTAACTATCAGTGAATATATATAGCAGGCAATATGAAAAATGAATAAATAAACTAGTAAGTACTCAAAAGTATACAATCATATAGTTTCTGTATCACCCCAAAAATTATATGGTATATTTCTATTAAATACACTGTACTCATTATATAGCCTATATTTCATGAATCACTGAGCCTCTATGGAAAAAAACATGGTTACTTATAGGAGATAGCCATAACCTAGCCATTAAAATTAAAATTTTCAGCTCTATGGTTTGAATTTAAAAATTCTGACATACACGGTTATGTTTAAGATGATATTTAGATTCTGATAGAATTAACTTAATTTTTGGAGAATAGTAACATACCCTTATGAATAGTAACTTACCCTTATAAATAGTAATATGACTCTTATGAATGGTATCTATACCCTTGAGTGTATAAATGAATTTAGACACCTTAAAAATGAAGATGAATATTTTAAGTGTTTATATATTTCGATTAAATAATGTTTTAATTAAATATTTAATTAATCATTTCTAGAAAATTATTTTTAAAAAATAAACTTCATTCTTGGATTCTACATGTCAAAAAATTGTTAGGGTGAATTTTTGTGATTTTTCTAAAATACATGAATTCTTGATGAATAGTAAAATCCGATAATTCACTATAAATGCTAAATAATGGATTAATTGATTCATTGATGATGGTATGCTGATTTAAGACCAATTGATTTGTATTCACATGCATATATTCCAGTTCTTGGTCATGTATTACTCACTATTGGTTGTCTTGAGAGGAAATAATAAATTAATGATTATAATATTAAGTAAACTCTTCTCCCCTCCACTATATAAACTACCCATCATCCCCTTTTCCTCCCACACCACTCAATATTCAATACTTGGATACATTCTGCCAAATACTCTTCAAGATCCCCCTCCCCACGTCGAAGACCTTTTGGTCTCACCAAAAGGCAAAAAAAATGCCTTAAGGAGAATTTCAAGGAGGTGTACTCAAGAGGTGAACCTTCCTTCTCTTTTCTTTCAATTTCTTTTAGAAAGTTCCATTGTTTTGTTCTCCCTTCTCACCTCCCATCATCCGAATGCCATGATAATTCCAGTACCTTAAATGTACTGGATTTCCATTGTTCTAATGTAATATTTCATCATAATATCTCTCTTTTCTCAACCTTTTATACAATAAATGCAAACACCGTCCAAGATGTTTAAATTTATCACACTCAAGGAAGACAAGTTTTCAATTTTCATTACTATATTTAATACTTGTCATTAAACATTTTCAATGGTTGAACCAGGTCATAATATATGTATTTTATCTTGATTAGTGTTCTGGAATCTTTACACATTCATAATATGGAATAATATTACAAAACAAGTTTATTGAGCACAAAAACGCCAAGCCAAATCCAAGCATTTATTTTTAACTAATCGAATGAATCATCCTCATGGTATATAACCAGATTCATTATAAGATCATTTATATCTATTTAATTTCAATATTAATTTATATTAACAATTCTATATGTTTAACCATATTTTAAACAAACTTCTACTCAAGAATACAAGTAAACAAATCATGAAACCAAGTAAGAAAATTCATCCAAAACAATAAAATTTAATCTCTTAAACCCATAAACATGGACATTAATGAACTTAATAAGGTTATACCATATCAATTAAATGTTTATGAGGTTCTGTAATTTTCAATTAGTGAATCTAAATTTGATTATTTAGGCCATTAAGAACAATCAAGAACACCTTCGAGCATAAGGTAAGGGATTCTCTCTCTCACTTTTGTTCATGAATATCCCCTATGTTATACTCTTTTATTTTTAATAACTAATGTTGGGGTATGTTTTATAACCTCCCCATACTTACTTTATGATATATAAATGATTTTATATGCCTTTAACTCTCATTAATCCCTTGCAAGAACACTCGTTACCATGTTGAAATGTTTGTAAGGGGTTTTCTCATCTCACTTTCAATTCTGTGGGACTTCCATTGTTTGCCTCTTATTTCTTATATGAGGTATAAGTGTACTTACATTTGATATATATTATCAGGATTCTCTTTATATTCGTGGTATTCTATGATTAATTTTTTGGTTATCAAATTTTTGTCATATGACTCAACTGATTACAACGTGGTAACGAGCGTTGTCTAAATTTTCACTTTGTTGTGACTTGTTTAGTATTGTGCACCTACCCTTTCATATGTGGTCTACCTAATGCCCATTTGAGATCACCTTTCAATTGAAATTATGTTCCATTTAAATATCCATATTCTCATATCATGGATATTATTATTGTCTACTCCATATACCATTTTACATACGGTATTTATTTTGAATATTGTTTTGACTATGGAAATATTGATGAATCTGTATCCTATCTTCTATAAGGTTGATGTAAATACATATTTCAATTGTATTAAATCTATTTATAAAGAATTATTTGGATGTAGATGTGGGTGGGGCCCACTAAAGCCCCTCGATTCATCGGTAGGTCTCATGAGACAAATCAGTTTGGCGACAAACCATTCGAGTTTGTTTCCAGAAAATCAGACGGGTTTCTAACCATATAACTAAACTATTTTAAGTATTATGGTTTCATGTGACACATACATGAAATCCAATTAATAATAATTCTCTTTATTCATTATCAGTTATTACTATCCATGAGATTTTCACTATCACAAAATCTATGGATGTAGTTTTATTCTCAGTTTATTAAAGGCGTGAGGTTTTCATTTATTCACCATGCCATATTGCTTATGTCAGATTGATTATGAATCACTTATCATTGTATTCATTCCTCTTGTATTTGTAACCCTTATTGAGTGTTTGAGCTCACCCCTTTTATTGTTTACTTTCAATAGGTGATGAAGAAGAGGAAATTTATTGAGTTCATGTGGATGTAGTTTTTTGTTTTTTATTATGTATTGTATTTTGTAACCTTTTCAAATATAATTTGAGGTACACATATGTATCTAGTTTCTTCAAGACTACTAAACTGATCGTTCCTTTAGGATTTTCATTCCTTCTAACCATACCAATATCACAAGTAATGCACCGGCTCCAGCCTAGTGGGGTTGGGGTGTTACAGTTGGTATCAGAGGAAGTTTAGTAGAAAACTTAGAAACTAGAGTAGGAAATATATAGTAGGAAACAAAGCCCTAAGGTTTCATTTGAGGATAAGTGTACAAGAAAATCCTTGTACTTTGGTAAGGAATTGATTATGTGGATTTTTCAAGCAATACATCCCTATATAGATACGAGTAGGTAGAGGTGGATCTGGCACAAATGTATCTACTGGTAAAACCCAAAAACACCGCTTTGAGCTAGACTGAAACGAGAACTGGTGCACGAAAACGGGCCTTGCTTTACTCTTGGTTACGACACTCCTGGGGGATATTCTAAGGATAATTCACATCTTCTTTACAGGCCACTATGAAGGAGTTTAATGTAAAAAAAATTTCCTTAGAGAAACCATGACTATAATCTTATCTATGTATATAATTTCAATCTATGTTAAGTTATTTTCTATTTGAGATTTATAAACTAATATAGTGTATCCCATTATTTAAAAATGGAGTCTAATGGAAGAAGTGGAATCAAAAATCGTGGGAAAGGTAGGGATCTCCCCACTAAGCAAGTCAACATAGTCAATGTTGGAGCAGATCAGATCATGACCATATAAGGACAACTTACTCAAGTTGTAACGAATAATCATTCCACACCTGTGTTGGTTCTTTTCATGTGGATTAAGCCCCCATCATTTAGTGGGACTATGAATCCAGTGTTTGTTGAGAAATGGATCAAGTCCCTTGAAAAGATATTCATGGCATTAAGATGCGATGAAAATGAAAAGGTAGTACTGGCAGTATATTGTCTCAAGGGTGATGCTGATCAATGGTGGTCTTTGATTTAGAATACCAGAGAGGAAGAAGAAATACAAGATATGTAATGGAGGAATTCTAAGGAAATATTATTTGAAAAATATTTCCCTCGTGAGAAATGAACCAAAATGAAGAGAAAATTACTTGGATTAAAGTAAAGGGAAAAAGATAGTATTGCAGAGTATGAGGCTACCTTCACAAGGATATATAGGTATGATGTAGACTACATACATGACCCTGTAGAAAAATATTGATCATTTCTTTTAAGGTCTTAATCCAAGTCTTCGAAGGGCACTAGCTTCTCAAACATTTTCATCATATGATGAAATTGTATCAAGTGCCATCAAAATAGAGAAGGAATTTTCTAGATCAAATTTGTTCAAGGGAAACCAAGATAAAAAGTGGTACTCAAATAACCAAGAGAGAGGTGAAGCACCAAAGAAGAACAAGGGAATGAAGGATTTCACATTATGTGGGAACTGTGGAAAGAATCATCTAGGGAAATGCTTTAAATGCATGGGAGTCTACTATAACTATGGACAAAAGGGTCATCGATCTGATGAATGAAAGGGAAAGAAACAATTCAGTGATGTTCAATGCTATAATTGTAGAGAGATGGAACACTATGAAAATGAGTGTCCTAAGTGCTAGGGAAACTTGACTCAGAAAAGGCCAATAGATCAAGGGAGAACTTATGCGATTACAACCATGGAGGTTGATGTTCCTAATGATGTGGTGGTAAGTACTTTATCTATTTCCTCAAACTTATACAACGCTTTATTTGATTCCAGATCATTGAATTCATTTATATCTTCTCAGTTTTCCAAGAAAATTAGATATGTCCAATTTTATTTAATAAAGGATTTGTCAGTCAAAATTCCTGAGGTATGTATCATTGCAACAAAGGAATGTCGAATAGTCCCCCTCTAGACACCAAAACGTTATTTAGTTGCTAACCTTTTCATCATACCAATGAATTACTTTGATATAATTATTGGTATGAATTGGTTGTCAAATTATGATGCAAAGATTTATTATTAGAAGAAGGAAGATAGAATTTTTGAAAATGGTATAGAATCCCTTGTCTTTAGGAAAAAAACTTCACCACCTAATTCTTATCTAGAACCACCCCCAACACTGAATGCAATACATGGAGAGGAAGATAAACCAATATCTATGGGTGAGGAAATAAAACTTCAAATTGAAGATGTGCACATAGTGCAAGAGTACATTGATGCATTTCCAAAGGATTTACCTGGACATCCTTCAGAGCGGGAAGTTGATTTCTATATTGGTTTAATTCCTGGTGCAAGACCTATATCAAAGAATCCCTATTGAATGACCACTATGGAATTAGTAGATCTAAAGAAATAACTAGAGGAATTGAGTGAAAAAGAATTTATTCGACCTAGTGTTTCTCCATGGGGAGCCCATGTCCTCTTTGTCAAGAAGAAAGATGGATCTATGAGGCTATGTATTGATTATAGGGAAATCAAGGCTATTATAATAAAGAATAAGTATCCTCTTCCTCAGATTGATGATTTATTTTATCAACTTCATGGAGCTCAATACTTTTTGAAGATTGATCTTTGATCTGGATATCATCCATTTCATGTGAGGATGGAAGATATTACTAAGATAGTATTTCGAGCCAGGTATGGATATTACGAGTTTACAATGATGCCTTTTGGGCTGACACATGCACCCTCTATTTTCATGGATTTAATGAATATTGTTTTGAAGTAATATCTTAATAACTTTGTTGTGGTATTCATCGATGATATCCTGGTATACTCAAAAAGCTATAAAGACTATGAGGATAACTTGCGGATTACTCAAGAAACTCGTAGAAGTAATAAATAAAATGAGAAGTTTACCAAGTGCATATTCTAGCTTCAATCAGTTTCACTTCTAGGCTATATTGTCTCTAAGGATGGAATCCTAGTTGATCCTGCAAAGACAAAGGAATTCCAAGAATGGACCACACTAACAAACATAACTGAGGTACACAGTTTTATAGGCTTAGTAGGTTACAATCAGCGTTTCATTAAAAAAATTTCCCGATTGGCTAACCCGTTAACCAAGATCACACATAAAGGAGTTATGTTTGTGTGGACAAAAGAATGTACAAAATGATTCGAGGAATTGAAAAGAATATTATTCAATGCTCCAATTTTGACTCTTCCATCTGGAAGTGATGGATTTGTAATATAAAGTGATGCATCAAAGAATGGTTTGGGTTGTGTCCTTATGAAAAATAATAAATTCATTGCTCATGCATCAAGGTAGTTGAAGAATCATGAGAAAAATTATCCAACTCATGATCTTGAGTTAGCAGCCGTAATCGTTTCTCTGAAAATATGGATGTATTATCTCTACAGAAAGAGATATGAGATTTATACAGACCACAAGAGTTCGAAATACATTTTCACAAAAATAGAACTCAACATGTGGAAAAAGTGATGGCTTGAGTTACTCAAAAATTATGATTTTTCAATACGCTACCACTTGGGAAAGGAGAATAAGGTGGTAAATGCATTAAACAAGAATGATCATGGACTTCTAACTCAAATGAGGATTGAGAGAGATCCTATATATTTGGGTCTACTAAATATGGATATGGGAATTGTTAAGTAAAGGGAAATATATTTCCCCTTTCAAATGATTGCTAAACCATCTTTATTAGAGAAGATAAAAAACTCACAATCTGATGATGAGAATCTGCACAAGAAAATTAATGCTGTCAAGGATAGGAGACCGACATAATTTGTGTATGAAGGGGTTATGAAATTTGGGAAGAGGTTATGTGTTCCATCAGTACCTGAGCTAAAAAGGGAACTATTAGACGATGGACATAGCTCAAATTTCTCTATACACCCGGGTATCACCAAGATGTATAGAGATCTAAAGGAATATTTTTAGTGGGATAATATGAAGTGGGAAATTGCTGACTACATGTCAAGATGTCTAGTTTGTAAACAAGTGAAGGTAGAGAGACAACATCTCAAAAGAGCGATGAAACCTCCACCTATTCCTATGTAGATGTGGGATAACATTAAGATGGATTTTGTTACCGGAAAACCAAGGACACCTAGAAGGGGTGATGCAATATGGGTAATTGTTGATCGTCGCACAAAATCAGCACATTTCCTTCCTATAAGAGAGGATTTTCAACTTGATCGCTTGGAAAGACTTTATATTAATGAAGTTTTAAGTTTTCATGGTTCATCTCCATCGATTGTATCCAATCGAGATCCCTAGTTTACATAAAAAGTCTAGAAAATTCTTCAGAAAGCTTTGAATATTGAGCTTCATATGAGTAATTCTTATAACCCCAAACCAATGGATAGTCTTAAAGGACTATTCAAACATTAGAATACATGCAAAGGTCATGCTCTCTTGACTTCCAAGGTATGTGGGAACAATACTTTCCTTCGGTGGAATTTTCCTACAACAATAGTTTCCATTCTAGTATTCAAATGGCTCCATATAAAGCATTATATGGAAAGAGATGTCGAACTCCAACTTTTTGGGACAAATTTAGTGAGAGGAAACTTATAGGCCCATAACTTATTGAAGAGACCAAAGAAAAGGTAATGAAAATACAAGCCCATATTAAAGCATCCCAAAGTAGGAAGAAGAGTTATGCTGACAACTAAAGAAAGGATTTGGAATTCCAAGGGGGAGATCATGTATTTCTGAAAGTATCTCCATGGAAGGGTGTCTTAAGGTTCAGTAAGAAAGAGAAACTGAGCCCCAGGTACATTGGACCATTTGAAATCCTGGAACGAATCAGAGTCGTAGCTTATCGTCTAGCGATGCCGCCAAATATCTCTAGAGTTCATGATGTGTTCCATGTGTCATTGTTAAAGAAATACATTCCAGACCCAATGCATGTACTCACATATGATGAAATTGATCTGGAACCTGATTTTTCATACTATGAGAAGCCTATTGGGATTCTTGACAAAAGGGAGAAGGTATTGAGAAATTGTATAATTCGTCTAGTAAAGGTTCTTTGGAGAAACTAGAATATGGAGGAAGCAGCATGGGAACCTGAGGATGTTATGAAGAAGAACTATCCACATCTTTTTGGTGGGCTTTATACATAAAATTTCTAGGATGAAGTTTCCGAAGGAGGGAATAATGTTCCACCTCAAACATTATATGGTATATTTCTCTTAAATACACTATACTCATTGGATAGACTATATTTCATGAATCACTGAGCCTCAATGGAACAAAACATGGTTACTTATAAGATATAGCCATACCCTAGCCATTCAACTTAAAATTTTCAGCTCTATGGTTTGAATTTTAAAAATCTGACATACACGGTTGTGTTCAAGATGATATTTAGAGTCTGATAGAATTAACCTAATTTTCGGTGAATAGTAACCAACCCTTTTGAATAGTAACATACCCTTAGGAATAGTAACTTACCCTTATGAATATTAATATGACTCTTATGAATGGTATCTATACCCTTGAGTGTATAAATGAATATAGACACCTTAAAAATGAAGATGAATATTTTAAGTGTTTATATATTTCGATTAAATAATGATTTAATTAAATATTTAATTAATCATATTTAGAATTTTTTTTTGAAAAATGGAATTCCTTCTTGTATTCTACATGCTGAAAAATGGTTAGGGTTATTTTTTGGGATTTTTCAGAAATACTTGAATTTTTTATGAATAGTAAAATTCGATAATTCACGATAAATGCTAAATAATTGATTAATTGAGTTATTGATGATGATCTGCTGATGTAAGCCCAATTGATTCGGATTCACATGCATATATTTCTGTTCTTGGTCATGGAATACTCACTATTGGTTGTCTTGAGAGGAAATAATAAATTAATGGTTATAATATTAAGAAAACTCCTCTCCCCTACACTATATAAACCACCCCTCACCCTCTCTTCCTCCCACACCACTCAAGCTTCAATACTTGGATAAATTCTTTCCAATACTCTTCCCAATCCCCCTCCTCACATCAAAGACCTTCTGGTACCATCAAAAAGCAAAAAAAATGCCTTAAGAAGATTCTCAATGAGGTGTACTCAAGAGGTGAACCTTCGTTCCTTTTTTTTTCAATTTATTTTACAAAGTTCCATTATTTTGTTTTCCCTTCTCTCCTACCCTCATTCAAATGACATGATAATTACAGTACCTTACATGTACTGGATTTTCATTGTGATAATGTAATATGTCATCATAATCTCTCTCTTTTCTCCTCCTTTTATACAATAAATGCAAACACTGTCCGAGATGTGTAAATTTATCGCACTCAAGGAAGACAGGTTTTCAATTTGCATTACTATCTTCTATACTAGTCATGAGACCTTTTCAATGGTTTAACCAGGTCATAAAATATGTATTTTATCTTGTTTAGTGTTATTGAATCTTTACACATTCATAATATGGAATAATAATACAAAACAAGTTTATTGTGCACAAAACCGCCAAGCCAAATACAAGCATTTATTTTTATCTCATTGAATGAGTCATCCTCATGGTATATAACCAGAATAATTATAAGATAATTTATATCCATTTAATGTCACTAATAATGTATATTAAAAATTCTATATGTTTAACCATATTTCAAACAAACTTCCATTTAAGAATACAAGTAAACAAATCATGAAACCAAGTAAGAAAAATCTTCCAAAACAATAAAATTGAATCTCTTAAACCCATCAAAAAGGCCATTAATGAAATTAATAAGGTTATACCATATCAATTACATGTTTATGCAGTTATTTAGTTTTTAATTAATGAATCTAAATTTGATTATTCAGGTCGGTAAGAACAATCAAGAACACCTTCGAGCAAAAGGTAAGGGATTCTCTCTCTCACTTTTGTTCACAAATATCCCCTATGTTGTACTCTTTTATTTTTAATACCTAATGTTGCGGTATGTCTTAAAACCTCCCTTATACTTCCCTTTTGATATATAAATGATGGTATACCCATTTACATCTCATTAATCCCTCACAAGAACACTCATTACCATGCCAAAATGTTTGTAAGGGGTTTTCTCATCTCACATTCAATTCTGTGGGATTTCCATTGTTTTCCTCTTATTTCTTATATGAGGTATAATATTACTACCATTTTATATATATTATCATGATTATTTTTATATTAATGGTATTCTATGATTAATTTTGTGCTTATCAGCTTTTATTCATATGACTCAACTGATTACAACGTGGTAAGGAGCATTGTCTAAATTTTCACTTCGTTGTGACTTGTTTAGTATTGTGCACATACTATTTCTTATGTGGTGTACTTAATTCCCATTTTAGATCACTTTTCAATTTAAATTATGTTCCATTTAAATATCCATATTCTCATATCATTTATATTATTATTGTTCACTCCATATATCATTTTACATAGAGTATTTTTTTTGAATGTTGTTTTGACTGTGGAAATATTGATGAATCTGTATCCTCTATTCTATACGGTTGATGTAAATACTTATTTATATTGTATTGAATCTATTTATGAAGAATTATTTGGATGTAGAAGTGGGTGGGGCCCACTACATCCCCTCGATGCATTGGTAGGTCTCATGAGATGAATCAGTTTGGAGACAAACCCTTCGAGTTTGTTTCCAAAAAATCAGACACGTTTCTACCCACAGAACTAAACCGTATTAACAGTATTATGGTTTCATGTGCCAGATACATGAAGTAAAATTAATAAGAATTATATTTATTCATTATTAGTTATTAATATCGATGATATTTTCACTATGAAAAAATCTACAGATGCAGTTTCATTCTAAGTTTATTAAAGGTGTGAGTTTTTCATTTATTCACTATGCCATATTGCTTATGTATGATTGATTATGAATCAATTATCATTGTATTCATGACTCCATTATTTATAACTATTTCTGAGTGTTTAAGCTCACCCCTTTCATTGTTTACTTTTAACAGGTGATGAATAAGAGGACATTTATTGAGTTCATGTGGATGCAGTTTTTAGTTTTTTATTATGTATTGTATTTTTTACCCTTTTAAAATGTAATTTGAGTTACATCTATGTATATAGTTTCTTAAATACTACTAAACTGATTGTTCCTTTGGGATTTTCATTCCTTATAACCATGCCAATATCACAATTAATGCACCAGCTCCAGCCTAGTGGGGTCGGGGTGTTACAATTACCAATTACATTAATTTACAGTTATCAATTATTAAATCCACTAAATAATGTAACCTTAGGATATAGAATATGCTATATATCCCCTTTTATAATAATAAAAAATAGACGTCTCAAAAGACCATATAAATAATCAAGTAAGATCGAGTCCAAGCTTGTACTTTGTCTTGGAAGGCTTGTCACAATCATTACACCATTCAAAAGAAACACTCTGGGAAAGTTCTCACAGTCTAACCCCTCTGGTTTAACATATAATTATTTCAATATATAATTAACCTATGTGAAATCTCACATAGTCTAACCCCTTTGGTCCCACATAGCACTAATCATTTACAAACGGCCACCTAGGCTTCTCTCATGGTCAATATCCCCTTGGTCTCTATTGCAATAATAAATTATAATGACCACCTAACATCTCTCACAGTCAATTCCCTAGGGTCTAACATTCATTTAATAACAACCCTTGTTGTAGCTCTCACGGTCTAACCCCTCTAGTCTATGACCACCTGAGGGCTCTCAAAGTCAATACCTCTACGTCAACATAACTATAATCCATACATAAATGAACCTACTTTAGGGAGATCTCTCAATCAATTTCCTTTGGTCAAACTTTCATAATGAGAAACACATGAATCTCATATAATCTGTCAAAATCCATCTTAAAAATTTCATGGCATAGAAACAAGTTATTACTCATGGGTAACCTAGGCCAAACAACCATAAACAGTCAATCAGGGGAATGCACCCATAGGGTGTCCCATAAGAAGGTATAAAACCTTATGCATAATAAATTACCCTTTCCTAAACAAATAAAACATAGAAGGTATTAAACATGATCAAATTCCCGAAACAAGTAACACCCCAACATGGGTATTCAACACTTTAAACATATATGATCCATAGAAAACCACAAAATGGTACTAAAAACCTACTTCGATGTTGTATGATCAAGACTCTTGAACACCGGCCCTTTAATTGTCCTAAAATAATGTAGAACTACAAAATGTAAAAAACAATCATCCTTGAAATAGTCAAGAGAGAGGAGGAATTAGGAAGAGAGGCTCTAGGGAAAGAGATAACTCACCGGTGGGGATCCAACGCACCTGACGATATCTTAATCGGACCTCGAACAGAGAACCCGGAGGAGCTCGAAGTTCTTTGGCCGTTTATTTCTATCTTGTATGACCTGAGGGGAGAAGAAGTGTGTTATGGAGATGATATGTGACCCCACTCCGATTCATTAATTAAAAAAAAAGTACACGAAATGTTTATTTAATGTAAACACCGTGTACTAGCCCCAAATAGACCCCACTTTAGGCGGTCTTCTAGGTCACCTACATGGCCATGTACTCAGCTGTTACATGGATATACGTGGAAACGGAGTACATGGTGTGTACTCAAAAGTACACAGTGTGTACTCAAAAGTACACGGTGTGTACTCAAAAGTACACGGTGTGTACTTAGAAAATTTCCATTTCTTATTTTTTCCTCAAAAACACCCAAAATCAAGAACCATAACTAAAATGAAGATCCAAGTTCTTACAATATATAGATGAATTTCCTCTTCTATGTATCGATTTATAGTTGATACACATAATATACACATTGATTGATTCTCACTCAAACATTATACCGTGCCAAAGGAATGTTCTTTTTACTATGTCTGACAAGTACAGATTTACTTAACATCATTTATTTGAAGTTTCATTTGTTTGTTTAAACGTTTTATTTTTAAAGAATATTTTTAAAAATTTATTTTCAAAGGCAATGTTTTTAAAAAATATATATTTTATTCAATAATGTTTTTAAAAGATCTTTTTATTTATATTCATTAATGACAAAAAACTATTTATTTTACTCCACTTGGTATATATATTATTGATGACATCCTTATTCTTACTCTTGATGGGTTATGATTTATTTGTATAAGGATAGTATTCACATTCACTTCCTTGGTTCATTTGTTAGTCCACTTGAAATATTTAGTCTTCTATGATCATTGAACATTGAATTTTCCCCTAATTATCAATTTCATTTATCATGGATATTATTATTTCCTAAATTGTATACCAATTTACATTTGGTGTCTAATTTTATAGTTATTTGATTATTTGGGGAAATATTTATAATTCTATATTATTTATTCAATACAAATATTTAATAATACATATTATTTATTTCAACTATTAGATATAAGGAATGTTTTGGATTGGTAATGACAGGTGGATCCTGGACTTTATATATCTCCTCGTTTCATCAAAAAGTTCTCATGAGACAAATAAATTGTAAAAATTAGGTTTCTATGCATAGTTTTAAACCATCTTGTGAATGTTCTTTATGGTATATGTTTTAATTTCCTTAGACATGACGCCCATTAATAAATCATTACCCTCAATTAGTTTCATTTATTTTCATCCATGAGATTTTTCATCGATATATCTAAAGATATATTCCATTTTTAGTTCATTGATTAAATGACATGTATTTCGGTTTCTTACCTTTCCATATTTATTTGTCCTTATCTAATTATTTTAATTTCATGTGTTTTCATTTACCTTACCTTATTTCATGTTCACTTACTTTTCAGCATATTCATTACTTGACATGTCTGTTTATTTATTTACCCTATGATGTTGATTTATTCTTATTGATTCAATATTTATTTTTCTATACTTTAACCTTATTATGCATTTGATCTCACCCTTATTATGTTTCTTTTTCCTAGGAACTCAAGATTCTTAATGAGAAATTTATGTAAGGATATTCTAGATTGAATAATGTAATCCTAGAAGTTATTATTTTGAATAAAAAAATTATGTTCTAATTAGTGTATTCATTTGTAATAAAAGAATCATTAATGTATCTGGTTTACCAATACTACTAAACTGATCAGTCATTAATGATTTATTTCCTTGTAATCATGCCAATGTAATTGATAGTAGAAACCATCTCTGTACTCTATAGGGTTAGGTCGCTATATAAGATCTCAATAAGGATTCATAAATTTAAAAAATGATGTAGCTATAAGTTAGATGATTTCCAAGAAGTTAAATATAGAAGACATGACATAAAAGGTGAAAAAATCACTACATTTGATATTACTAATGAAGCTATTATGATCAAGAAGTTCATTACTGAACTTGGAGTAGTTTTTAGTTTCAAGGTAGAAATTAAGGTATATTGTCACAACAAAGGGGTTGTTTCTCAATCAAAGAAACCCCATTCTTATAAAAGGACCAAACACACAATTTAAAAATAGCATAAAATATAGGAGATCATTGAGAGAGGTGGCATAATGATCATTTTAGTGTCTGTATAGGAGAATGTAGTAGATATGTTGTAGAAACCATTACCACGATAACAATTTGTTGGTAATGTAAAATCTTTAGTTGTAAGATACATGATAGAGTGGTTGTAATGATTATAAAATTTTTTAGGTTATTATAATGAATGAAATCTATTATTATCATTCATTCATGTGTGTTTCAATTTATTTTACTTGAATGATTGAATAATAATATCCCCTCCAAGTGAAACTTTTAGTTGTCTCTATAGATGATCATCACATAGTATTATGGTTTTTGATGATATGTTAAGATTATAAGGAATATAATCTTATACTCATTAAAAAGTGTTATATGTGATGTATGAATAATGAATTCATGAGGTAACAGGTAGAGGCTTATTATTTGGACTAACTCGCCAATCTATATCTAAAGGAATGTCATGACATCATTGATATACACATGGGTTATTCCTGTTATAAATCCTTATTATCTAGGGTTATAGAGAACCTTGTCATGAGATACATAATACATTGATACCCTAATTACAAAAGTTATAAAATAACATAGTTTATGTGATGGTGGTTTGGTATGTTATCGATCATTTCATTGGTTGGAGAACAACCAAGATAGGATTTGTCCAATCCTATAACAAGAAAAAACATATAGACCTTGATTAAACTAAACTAAATAAATGAATTTTCATGTTTAGTTGAATCACATGTGATTTGTTCACCTAATTAGATTTGGATAATGTGATGTAATCATCGATGAGTTGAATGACATGTGATTTTTTTCATTGAATTGGAATGTCTTTTTCTGAGAATCAAGAAAATATTAGTTGGATTATACTATATTGAAATTTTACATGTCCAGTGGTCACCCAATTTCATGTATAAATATATTACACAGGTATATACACAATTAATATGATAAATATTTTGGTCAACATGTTCTTATATAGATATGAGTATATTTGATGAAGAGCACACTATACCCCATAGTAGCTTGAGTACAACTAATTCTTTTCTAGAGGTTACACATTTGTTATGTCAATGAAATTGAAATTTAATATTTATAAGGACTAGAGGGTCAAACAATTAAGCCCTTATATAAGGTTTATTTTTTTGATAAAGTGTTTATTCAATATAAAGAGACTTTGATGAAACAAATTATATTCCACAGAGATTGGAAGGATTCACAAATAGTTGTATGGTTTTCATAAAGTCTTTATGGGATTTTAATAAAATTGGGGAGATTTTAATATGTGCACTAAACTATGAATTCATATGATCTATGTAAACATGCATATAATGCATTAAATATATATATATATATATGTGGTATTGTATATATATAATATACATTTAATACATGTATATGATGCATGTAAGTTATCATGTATACGATTCATGAATATAATATATATATATATATATATATGCATGATACGTATTTATATAAAATATTTTGATACAATGCAATGGATAATTCATTTCTCCCAAACTGTTTTATCAATATTCAAAAAAATGTTGGTTTATTAAAGGCTTCACATTAAATCATTGAAATAAGTTAAATTAATCAGACTCAATACAAAGTAATGTATACGATATGTTATGAATGAAGAGCAATGTGCTTTGAATATAAAAAGAGAAGAGTTATCTTCTATTTGATTGAGTGTTTTCGTTCACATATTAAGGTTATATGATCAACAATTTCATGAAAATTTGATAAAAATATATTCTTTTAGAAGCCTCATTTATCTCTCATGAGAAGTTTTGAACACACCTTTGAGATTTCAGGTATCCTCAGAATGTGTTCATGGATCCATCGACCAATTTATCACCTTGGAGGTAAGGTGATTTTGTTTATTGCTTCTCATGATATTCCTCAAAAAGAATCCATAGATGTTAAAGATGTAAGATATTGCAATTACTGAATATCATGTGATCTATTCTACTCTGTTTTTTATTTACACACTTAGTTCTTGAAGGTAGATGAACCTATTTTTGGGTTTTTTCTGCTACCAATTATCATGATATGATCAAACAAAATCTATTCAAACATACATGTACACAAATACATACATATACACATACATACACATATATATACATAAACGTGAATACACATAAATACACATACATACACATATATACATATACATTCATACACATATATGCATACACATGTACAGTCATACATACATACATACACATATACATAAATAAACACACTTATGCATACATACATACATACATCAATACATACATAAATACATATACATACTTACATATATATATATATTAAATATATTTTTACATTATAAATTATATAATATGAATATAAATAAGTAAAGTCAAATATGAATGCTATTTAATTTATTTATACCATTCATATCGCTATATTTAATATATATATATATATATATGTTTTTAATTATAATTATATATATAATTATGAAAAAGTATAATATAAAAAGAAAATGTATAAATGATTATATATATATATAATATTTAAATAAATAAATATATATATATATATATTATAAAATATATTAATATGTAAATATGTATATATAAATTATATATATATATATATATTTTTATTTACATATATTATAAATACAATTAAATAAATATATTTTGATTTATATATTTATATAGTTATTCAAATCAAATATTAATATATGATATGTATATATACATTTTTAGTGTATATAAATATATTATTTAATATTTTTATTGATAACATAAAATTGATAATTTTGTAATATATAAATAATAAAAGTGAGATTAATAATATTTTTATAATAAATATACTTATTATTATATAGGTAATTTTCAAAAATACATACACACATATATATAAAATAAGTTATTCAGGGTACCCTTTATTATTGCTAAAAAGGAACTAATAAAGTTTAGAATTTATCAACACTAAATAAAACATTATTATAGGTTGATCATTATCTATGATAATAAATGCCCACTTTTATCATCACTCTTTTTGGTAATGATAATGGTTATTGATCAGTGCTTTTTCTAGTAATGAGAAATGGAGCGATGAATATACAAATTTTTTTAGTAGTGCGACTTGAATATGTTTACGTTAGTTCATGCACCTAACTTCTCCCTGCTTCTTTTTTTCTTTTTTAGTGCATATATAATAACACTAGATTTACCTTCCTTCCTTTGACACTTCAACTTCTCAACATGCACAGTATCTAGACTCTAACTTTTCTTTTTTTCCTTTGACATGTAATATATCCAACATCATTGAATCTTTGGGAACACACTCTCTTCTCCCTTTTCATCATTGAATATATATATCCAAAACTATTTCTCTATTATTTCACATTATTCAGTATATTTTAATTCCCTTAAATCCCTGACATCAATTTTCATTCTAATTTGATCTTCCTTAAGAATCAGAATCATTTAACTCTTCTTTAGATCCGATGTAAGGCTTGATATTCATTTCGTTCCTTCCTCATGATATTTGGAACTTCATCTCTTCATAAAACATCAAAAAAATCATTATAAAATATTAAAATATGCATGAATTTAATGTATATTTTAGTTTTGCTTTTGTGGACTTATTTCCTCACTTCATGATGGAAATTCATACGCCAATAATTTTATACAAACATATCATCAATTTCTGATGTGGAAGTCTAATTCTCAACTACTTAAAGTCCAATGTTGGGAGAAGTCATATAAGATCATCAAAAATTTCATACACACTAAAAGTCATTCACCTAATTTCTTGCACGTAATGTAATTTCATACATGCGACTCATAAAAATAATGAAAACATTATTATGAGAAAACTAATAACTTAGCCTATATCATTATTACTATTCATCTTATTCTTCACTTCCAACCTTATTCTACTTGAATCACAAGTAACCACATCATGATATTTAATCCTTGAATGCATAAAATATTTAATTTCATTTATATAACTAATAACATCTTCCAATATCTCAAGGTCTTCTTAAAACTTCTCAAAAACTCATCAGAGGTATTTCCTCACTGATGTTTTATAACTTTCAAGATAAAAATCCTTCAGATAGTTTCTTCATAATTCTAGCACTTTAAATTTTTATTTAATCATGATTTATAAATTTTCAATAATATATTACAATATATACATAATAACCACAACCATAAAAACATTATAAATTATTGTAAAATGTACTTTATCATTTTAAGAAATTGTATTTGACTTAAGGACTAGCTCAGAAATAATCACATTTCCATGTTACAAGGTATATTCTCAAACATCATCCATTATTCAATGCTCAATATATATAGACACATAGACTTGGGAACTCTACTTCTCCTAATAAAAATTCTTGGGAACTCCTTAAAACATCAAATCTATTCTTCTTCATTATGATTATTATTTATCCACATATTTACATCATGAAATGATGATTAATATTTATTTCCAACAAATACAACAAAAACACAAAGTGGTCTCAATAATTACATCCTAAATATTTTTTTTGAAGACCCATGTTATAAAATATCTATTAATACATTATTTATATTTTACACATGATTTTTGCATCCCCTTAATCATATTATTCCTATATTATCTTTTATCCACATTATTGATAAAAAATACATCTAAATATGGAGAGAGGTCGGTATTAATTCAATCTAAATCAATATTCCATCAGTATTTCCACTCTATGTATAAGAGATCCATGCTTAGTGTAGAAAAAATAGGGTTAGATTTAAACAATTTTTTTTTTATTTATCCATATAGTATGATACGAACTCATACACATTACCTTAACTCCTTCTAGGACAATTTTAATTAAATCAGGAGAAACATAATAATAAAAATATAAAACATTATTTTCCTTGGAATAACTTCCTGAGTACTTGAATTCATCCAAACATACATATCAAAACCATTTAGTTACATATACTAGGTATTATAAATAAAACCTGTAATCTTTAAAAAATTACAAATTTTATTTTTATCGATTAAAGGAAATTTCTCCCCCTTAATATCCACCTTTATTCATTTAAAATAGGGATGAGTGAATATCAATAAATACATCCTAAACAAATTTGTTTAAGAACTTTATTAAAATTTGAAAATTTCATGGAATAAAAAAATCTAACAGCTTCTCAAGATCCCATATATTTGTTTCCCCTAAAAGAGACACTCATGAATCATATTCATCAGGGTTGACCATTTCTTTAATTACAACCAATGATATTGGATGTTGTGATTAGAACATGATTTTTCTTCCCTCACACTATTATATATATTGTTACATCTTCCATTTCATATTTACTTATCTATTTGAGAAAAAACATCACCTTTAATTACCTATAATAAAATCATAAAAATATATCATGGATAATTAGGTAATAATTTGGATCATATTTCCCCCCTTAATGTAAAAAATAAGGATGATAATATCTTTTTTTCCATGATACACTATCCTTTTTCCTCACTTATGGGAGAATCTATAATGCCAAAAATTTTCAATTTCACAAATATATTGGGAATAATGATTGTATTATCCTTATAAATATATTCATTATATTGGATATCCTTTTACACTTTAGCCATCAAATCATATATATCACCTAGTAAAATCTTAATATTCTTTATAATTTCCTCTTGAGATGGTGTTATTGTTAGAGAATCCTTTAAAATATGTCCAAATTCTATTCACCTCTCACACATCACCATTGAATCCATTTGGACATCATTTATTAAAACCACTCTTATAATTAATTTTCTTATTCATGTGGAATCATTCCATTTTCTTTCGTTATTTCCTTATCTTGTACTCCCATTTGTCTCTCTCTTTCCAAAACTATTGGAAAAATTTCTAAGTATTAATTGAGAGTATTATCGACCTTATTGGTCCTTTTTCAAGGCTTATTAACAGAGTTATTCAAAAATATAGTCCTCTTAATTTTTTATAATGATTTACCATTTTCATGGGATTAATTCCTTTAATACATACCTTCATTCCTTGTTTACAAGTATCCATGGTATGTACTATTTTTAAAAAAAGTAGAAGTTGATCCACCTTGGTGTAGAAATATTCATTGAATTCATGGATTTTTTTTATTGGGATTTTATTTTTCTTTCAATACAAGTAGATATCATTTTCTTTCAATATAGTCTTCATGGGATTATTCTTCTAGCTAATTGTTTTCATCTACTTTTTGAAATATTTCTCATCATACTTCATATTCTTATATGGTCTTAATTCTCTTTTTTTATATATGCATATATGAATTAATCATGAATGTGTAACTCCTATGACTACTGTCACTGAAATTATTATAGATTTTTCTAAGATCATAAATTTTTGTTTTCAATAGTCATATTTTTCTCTTTGATCTATGGATATTGTATTATCTAAAGATTAATCCACCTTAATATAATATTTTTATTAAATATAGAACATAATATATTATACTAAAAATTTAAATATCTATGATTAAATATGTTATAACATTGAAACTCAGCAATATGCATTTATTTCAATCTTTGGAATGCATCTGGTATAGAATTTAGAAAATATATAGCTTTTATTTTTGGGTTATTTCTCCACTTTTTGGGTATATTTTTGGGATATATTAGTTTAATCCCACTTACAATCACTCTATACATATTAGTGGGATTATAATTACTCTTCTTCATCCAAATTTATATATATATTTATTAATTTAGACTTATACTATTCCTAATTCTTTAGATAAAATCATTATCAATAGATGTGGATAATAACTTCTTGTTTATAGTTGTTGAATATTGATCATTAAATGATTTTGAAGAAATTTTTTCCACTGTATAGAGTTTTTTATAGGAATAATACTAATAATTAAATATGGAACCAATGTTCCTTTCATCATATTATTAACACCCATCCTGAACTGTTTCATGATTAAAAGTTTGACATCAAGATTAACTCATTTTATATTGGGGATATTTTTCTCATTCACTATGAATATTTACTTTCAGTCACTGGAAGTCTTGATTTTATAAAAAGTATTACCATTCATTTTACTATTTTCTTACAGTAGATGTTCAAACTCTTTAAACACCTTATACTTCACCTCTAGGTGATTATTTTTAACATTAATGAAATAATTTTTATTTCATACTAATTCATGGAATATTTCTTAAAACTTATTTTTGGATTTTTTATTATTCATTGATTATAATGGGACACTAATTCTCTTTATAGGTGAACCATTATTCAAGTTCAATATTAATTTATTCTTTATCCCCAATATATTTTGAGAGATTTAAAAAGTTCTCCCCTCTTCCTTTAAATTATTTTTCAATATTTTTTAAATATTCTTCAATATTAGAGATCTTATCCTATATATTTCTAAACAATCTAAAATTTTAAGAAACAATTTCTCCAGGAAAATTTTGTAGAATATCTCTCAGTGTAGTAACTAATTCATGGAGACTATCAGTTACGTGATCACTATCACTGGTGCTTGTTTCTTCATGAGGGAATTACTAAAATGATTTTTTTACATAAGACCTGACTACTTAAATGAATTGGTACTTCTGAGGTAGAATAATTTTTTATTTCCTTATAAGTCAGTTGAACAACAAGAACTCATTCCCACATTCCAAATTTATCCATTATTGTATCATACCTTGTATTAATAGTATTTTCTGTATCTTTTCACATCAGGGTTATCTTATCATCACTATTATCTTAAAGAGGATACTTGTTATCAAATTTAATAGAAATACTTACATTTTGATTACCATGAAATAGTGGAAATTCCTCTTTCCTTGACGAGACATTTCTCACCCTCTTTAAATCACTTTTATTTTAGTTTCTCATTATCTTGGTAAATGTTTATTTCATGATTTCATTAAAAATAAATTCATATTATTGTTTAAATTTTCACTTCATATAACCTCTAAAAAGGGAAAAAAATATTTTTAAAAAACATCAAAATTGAGAATCTATGATTTATGGATAGATGTAACACCAGTTATTAGATTATCATATATATATTTCCAACACTCAATGGGATAAGGGGATAAATAAGTGTTAGTATAATTTTATTCCAATATTAATTTTTTTCTATTCGTTTCCACTTTACATGTTCATTAATAAATTATATTTTTCTCTCTATCTATCTTTTGTATTATATGTATGTAGATATGGAATATGATACCAACATAACAGAACACTATGATTTTTTAACCCTAAGGATTTATGTATCCCTAGAGATAATGGTTTTTATCCTATGAATATATCACTACCAGAAAATCGTTGGGTATCATCCATTTTTTTATTTGGTAAAAGTTTAAACTGCCACTATATAGTTCTACGACAGTTTAAAAAAACCACCGCTAAATCATGTGTCAACATCCAATACATAGCTGTTTCTTCCATTTAGCTTCGGTTTATGGTAATCATCAAAGAAATCATATTTAGTGGTGGTTATTTTAGTTTTAATGGTGGTTTTCTGATCAAAAACATGAGTATTTAACAACATTTTAACCACCGCTAAATCCAAAAAATTCCCCCCACAAAACCACTGTTAAAATTATTGAAACTACAGCTAAATAGTAGTGCATCATAATTAGCAATGGTTTTAGCTGAAAAAAAAATTCAACTTATAATGGAATTTGTAATTACTGTGATTAAAAATATTCTATATTTAGCAGTGGTTTAAACCAACACTAAATGTTGATTTACAAAAAAAACCCATCTGTAGATTCTGCAGCCCTAAAACTACCCTAAAAAAACCAACGAAAACCAAGTGTATCGCCTTTATAGCACAAAAAATCCATATCCAAAGAACACAAAATCACATATATATAACTAATATGGAATGAACAAATATGTATATTAGTTTACATCCAACCATAAATGGTTTTAGGTATGTGTCATAAATAATACATCAACAAATCCTATCATTCCATATTAGTCCAAGACATAAAAAAGACAACTAATCACTGCGAGATGAACTCTACTCTTCACCCTCTCCATCTCCATCTTCATCTCCATATCTACTTCCTTCTTTCAGATCTTGTAATAAAATTATATTTAAAATTAAATAGTGTTTTATATTAATATTTAAAATTAAAACCAATAAATGTTTGTGAACTAAATGATTTTGAAGTTGTGTGATTTACCTGCTCACTACCAATCATCGATGCAATATCCCTAGAGAAAGATCTATTTGTCTTTTGATATAAATCATCCAATGTTTTTTTTAATGTATCAAAATTTATGTACATAGAAATTACATTACTTTTGTGGAATAATTAATACATGACAGAAACAGAAACCCAAAGCCTGTATTAGTTTAGTCTCTTTAGAAACTTAGAACATAATATTCTAACTTGGAGAACAATATTCAAAATCTCACATAAATATCTCCCCCTTTTGTTTTCCTACCCAAAACCTTTATTTATATCACGGGGAAAAGAAAACAAACAAAATGGTGAGCTCAAATGCTCAATAAGGGCAAACATTGAGAACATAAAACAGACCATAAACATAAGAAATTAAAAAACATGAACATAAAGTTTAAATATCAAAAACATGAGTTATAAAATAAATCTTGGAAGTTCGTAAGGTATAGATAATAAAAGAACATTAACCATGATAAAATAGTATTGGCATAAAAAATGTAATTATGGAAAACAAATAAGTTCATAATATGATTTCCATAGTATCCAAGGCCTTGCTACCAAGACCATCGTAGTGGACAACGTCCTTTACTGAACTGGGTCTACTAGTCGTTCCAACCATGTATTACTGAACCAGATTTATTTGTCATTCCAACAATATATTACTGAACCAGATTTACTTTCCATTCTAGTAATGTCTATCTCATGAGATATAAATATTTACCCAATTCATTTTAGGGAGATCTATGTCCCTCCCATATCATAGTGAAATCATTCTTACATGTGCCACAAAAACATAAATCATTCATCATAACATAACCCATGAAATAAAATGGCTATCTTAAACATCATTACATCATAGTATGTATATAAAAAATGGATTTTATTAAAATAATTCCATCATAAATAAAATCAAATAAAATTAATAATAGTGATAGAAACATAACCCTATGTTATCTTAGATGGAAAATAATTTTGATAGAATACTTGAAAATAATTCTTGAAGAAAATATCATTTCTTATTCAATTTTTTTTTCTTTTCTCACAATGCCACACATTTTGAAAAGCAAATAATTTAATTAAAAATAAACTTGAAATATTGTAAAGGTAGCTTCATGGAAATAAGTAATTATTATAGCGTAAAAATATCTTCATTCCATATAATTTAAAAAATATATTCTCCTCATACTTTTTCATAAAAAGTAAAAAAATCACCTCGTATGGTAAAAGAAATAAATTCTCCTTATAAACCATGTATTAATAGTCAAAAATGGTTAAAAATTACTTTTAAAATACATAGAATAATAATAAAAAAATTTACTAAAACATTTTTAGAAATCATGGACATGGATGATAAATATACCCCTAGTAAATACTAATATATAAACAATCTCGGATAAAAATGAGATTTAAAAACTTTCCCTTACCAATTTATAATCAGTAGAATTGTATGCCTCATATAATAAAGAAAATTATATGCATATTTAAATATCATAAAATTCATAATAATAATAATAAAACATTCATGGGTAATATAAACACCACACAAAATAATTAGATGGTGTATAAGGTATATGTCACACTGAAATAAAAGTAAGACAAAACATTATCTTACCTTAGGTCCGATATGATTCGTATGTATCTAAAACACCTGTATAATGATTTAAATAATGTTATTTAATTCTTCTAGAAAATAGTAATTTTTATGCTAACATATATGATCATATTATCGTCGTTTGTTAGTAACATTTAATTGTTACTTGTTATTCGGGTGTTAACTACTTTATGTTCTTATGCATGTCTTGTAAAAAAGATCTGGTTCTACTTTTTTGGTCATATTTACATCATTATAAATTGATATTAACATTATATATACCATATTTATTCATTATGTACATTTATATAATCATGATTCAATGAAGATAATTTATAATTAATCTTATCTCATTGTGGATACGGTAGGCCGTACGTACACACAAGTGATGATATCATTCGAATAATTGTTGAGTGGTTTTGAATTAGAATGTGTATAAAATTTCAGAATCAATATAATGTTATAATATCATATATAGTTATTACTTCCATCATTATACAGATCCAAATATGGTGGTGGTGAAAAATAGAGTACACCATGACGTGGAGACGGTAACTCCTATGTACGCACGCGTGGTGATGTCATTTTTCATAAGATAGATAAAAGGTGGAATATAGTTGTTTTATGATTATAATAAAATATCAGTATATAAATGATAATTTTTTTATTACTTTATAATGAATCACATAATTATTTGGAATCTTAAGAAGAAAAAAGGATGGAAGAATCGAAAGAGGATATTACTTTTTCTTTGACGTGCTCCATTTAGATATCCTCTTGATGGCTCTAGAGTTGGCCTTTTGAGAATACCAAAACCTCTAGAATGTAACTAGGGAGGGTAAAAAGAGAAATGGTTAGGGTATATATGAACTTAAACTCTTAACTAGTTGTGGAGAAATGAGGGAGGAGGTGTCCTTTTATAATTAGGGTGAGGGACACTTTTGGAATTTCAAATACTATTAATTTATAATAATTTTAAAATAAATCCAAATAACACTAAAATGAAATATTTTCTAATATAAGATATGAGAATATTTATATATAATCATCCAATAAAATTTAGACAAGTTTTTATGTCAATTTAAACAATATCATTTTAATTTACATTTAGTTATTCTATTTAATTTTAATTAAGATAACAAATGTTTCAATATTAAAAGGTTAAAATATTTAAATATTTTATTTAAATTATACTATAAATGAATAATTTAGAAAATTTTAGACCATATAATAATTATTATATATTTTTATAATTGTTTTATGATTTTTAAATAATTTTATAAAACATTATTTTAATATAATATCAACTGCGTCAATTTTGGCACTGTTAAATTTATGGATTTTTAAAAATATCAAGATAAGGTGTTATCCTTGAACACGATATTTTATTATATCAATAATGGGAAAGTTCATATATTAAATTGATTTTACAATTTAATTATCCCAAATTATATTTATTTTAATATTTGTAATAACATTTATTTGATATCTCCATTATTAAAATAACCACTACATCAATATTGTGTAATTATTTAATAAACCTATTTTTAGAATAAAAATTTGAAATAAAATACTATGATGAACATAAATTTACTATATTTGATAATAATATACGTAATCCAATTTATTTTCAAGAAAATACAATGTTAAAAATGTTATACTTATTAAAGTATAAATGTGAAAACCGTAACATCACTTTAAATAAAATAAAATAAATGTCAGAATCTCTTCTATAAAGCTCTAAATGGTCACTTTATTAGAACTTGGATTCTTATGGTAGATATATATTTGTAAAATATGATTTATTTCATTTTTTGGCATTTTATGGTTATTATTATTTTAATAAAAACCTTTTTATCGATTTCTCATCAATTAATTATTTTTTACATCATCAAAGTATAAGACTTTAAGGTAATTATTATTTTCCTAAAAATTAAAAATAATTTACTATGATTTAGGTAATTATTTTATATATCCATGGATTATTTAGGTCATAATATATGACCTTTTTATCCCTACATTAACATTATTATACTTATAATAAATGTGAGTCTGACATTTTGTCACTTTCATTGGTTTTATTAATATCTATGTCATTTTCATTGTCATGTGGCCCTTAAATAACTAAGTTTCAAACCTAATATGTTAAGGGTATAATTTTATTTTTAAAATATAAATTTTTTATGATTTAAGATCCTTTTATTCTCTTTATCATACTATTTGTTACACTAATTTAACCGATTTACCTTTAACTATGTTAAATAAAAATTGTCGTAGTTACTATTCATAATATCCAAAAAAATTAAAGTAACCTATTAATATAATTTGGACCCAATTATTCCAAATATGGAATAAATTTTTCATAATTCAAAATATATAATTTTAATAAATTAATTTAAAATTTATTCCTATTATCAAAAACCATAAAGCATGGTTTTAAGAAGAAAAAACTTGTCAAAAGATTGTCATGTGTTTATGTCCAATTTAAATGTGAAATTACTTCCAATGACCAAAATTGTATTAAATTATAAAATAAAATTCAATTAATTTTTAAAACTAATTAAAAATATAATCTAACTATATAAATAAATTACATGAAAAGATAGTTTTGAATTAAAATGCAGTATTTTTTACTATTCATTAAAATATATATTTTATCATAAAAATACCAAAAATTAAAAAAAAGTAAATTTCTATTTCCCAATTACAAATAATAAGTTTATTTTGTCAAATATAATATATAAAAGTGTAATAAACTAGATTTAAAATGGGTGCGCCATTAAAATGCAGAAAACTGCATTTTTTGAGAAATACTTCTTTTATCCAAAAAATTAAATTTGTTCTTACATCAGGTCTATAAAATACCTAATATAATATTTAATGTTATATAAAATTTAAAATGTTTTTAATAATATTTATAATTACTAGTTTATATTCCATTAAAAAATAATATTTTAATAATATATCATTGTTTAGTAAAACTCATTATTGCGTACAACACAAGTTATCAAGGAAGGTCACTTTTGCATGTAACTCAAGCCAAGGATATTGTTGCATATAATAAAATCTAATACGGTGTTGCATATAGCACAATATAATATTTTTGTAGCGTAAAACACAAGACATCAAAGAAATTAAAAGAAATATATCTCATAAAATCTCGAGATGTAACATTCTACCCCCCTTAAAATGAATTTCTCCCTCAAAATTCATCAGGGTTATAAAAGGTTTACAACTTGAATGTTTTTTTCATAGAAACCCACATCGTAAGAAGGAATAATAAAACATCATTTTCAAAAATAAATGTTAGAAACATAATGGTTACCCAAAGTAGCTCATCACTGGGTTTCCACATTAGAGAACATAGGTGGGAAGTGAAAACATGGATATGGAAGAGAAATCTAACCATCATGTTATGATGGATAGTTATAGAGAATAAGGTTTGGAGAAGGTTAACAACCAGAAATCCATAAATCTACAATAATTTAAAGGACCATCTGATTCATCGGATAAGAATGTACTAGGATAACATTTTTGGTTTCAAGTTCATTTTCTTAAAGTTGATGAATTTTTGCATGAGGAGAAATACTTAATTGATTTCAATATAATCTAACCATTGGTCATTCCCTGAACAATTTCCACTTCATATATATTTTAAACAAAATTAATTTGAATTTTTCATTCTTGGAGTGTTAGTAGATCATGTGATGGAATAATAGGTCATTCCATATGTCTCAACGAAAAGGTTAGAACAGGTTATCAAATATGCATAAGTCCACCTATAGTGAGATAATAGATTAATCTAACAAACTTCAACTGGAATATAACTTATACTACCCATAAATGGATAACATTACAATCCTTCCAAAAATAGAAAATATAAAACTTTAGAAAGAGGTGAACTAAATTGTCTAAATATTTATCCCATATATATCATATGGTATCTCGGGTTAGTCACATCATGCCTTCTCTTGACTCAAAGTAACAACCTAAATTATCAAATATCCTTTTTCATGACATGAATGTTTCCTTGTTCCACAACATAGTGGATTAATCCTTAAGTCCTAAAAATTTGTGTACTTCATCCATGATAGCATAACCCTCTTGTATACAATACACAATTAGTTCTCAAGAAACCAACATCATCCAATTTACTTATTCAAATCCAATATATATTTACTGAAACATCATCATCTTAACAAAAGAGACATATTAAGGGTTACCATTACCTTAATCAAGTGTTCTACAAGTAGATAACCTTACCCTTAATTCACTTTTTTGTATCCTTAGAACAATTCAACATATCCATTACAATTGTAAATGATAACTTTATACTAAAATCACTTATATATTTCATGATTCATATACAATAATCATTGAATTCCAAAACATATACACCTCAATCATCAAACTTTATTCTTAAACCTTTAAATAGGATCCACCATCTTCATCTTTCCTAAAATTTTATTCATGTATTAAGGTTTATTAAAATCAAGATTCTTAGATTTAATGTAAACAATACTGGAAGAACATCACATACCTTTCACATGTTGTTTACAATCACTTTATCCTCAGTAGTACGACCAGTAGTCATACCATTGTCATGATTCACTTCATGATATTTACACTTAAGAAATTGATCATCATAATTCCTATACATTCCAAATATGAAACAATCAATAGTTAACTATGAGATATGTAGTTATGGCTATTGATTTAGACTAGAAAGTGATGTGTGAGAAATACATATTAGACAATAGAAACACTTATGTAAGGTAAATTACATATAATATTTTTATTAATGATATCTTCATTTTAACCCTAGGTTAGGCATGATTATCAAAAAAACCCTAGTATTTTATCCTCTACTTGACTTATCCTTAGTAAATACCTTAAAATATCCTTATAAATATCTCTAGGGATCTCACTAATGTTTTTACATCCTAGTTTCCAAAGGTTGAATAAACCTTCACCCTTATACCAACTGTAACGACCAAAACATGACGTACATGGAAATTACATTACATTTTCGGAATACTTAATACATGACACAAATATAAATTCAAATAAATTATTAGTTTTTCATCTTTGGAATCAAATAACATAATCTTCTAACTTAGTGAAATATCTTCAACATATCTCATAAAGATCTTCCCCTTTTGTTTTCCTAATTAAAACCTTTCTTTATATCACAGGGAAAATAAAAAATTCAAAATGGTGAGCTCAAATTCTCAGTTAGGGTAATCATTGAGAACATAAAACAAACCATAAACATAATAATTTAAAAACATTAACGTAATGTTTAAATATCAAAATTATGAGTAAGGAAATAAATCATGGCAGTTCGTAAGGCATAGATCATAAAGGAACATTAAAAATGAGAAAATATAATTATCTTAAAACATAGAATTATTGATAACAAATAAACTTATAATATTATTTCCATTGTAGCCAAGGAACTGCTACCAAGACCATCATAGTGGAAAAATTCCTTTACTGAACCATGTCTGCTTTCCGTTCCTATGATGTATTATTGAACAAGATTTACTTGTCGTTCCAACCCTATATTACAAAGCCATATTTACTTGTCATTCTATGTAAGTTTATCTCATGAGATATAAATATTTTTACAATGAATTGGAGGGATATATAGGTCCCACCAATCTCATAGTGAAATCATTCTTACATGTTCCACAAAAACATAAATCATTAATCATAGCATAACCCATGAAATAAAATGGGTTTCTTAAACATAATTCTATCATAATACATATAAAATAAATGGATTTCATAAAAATAATTCCACCATAAACACAATAAAATAAAAGTGATAATAGTGATAGAAACAATAACCCATGTTATCTTAGATGGAAAATAATTTTGATAAAATACTTGAAATTAATTCTCGAGGAAAATATCCTTTCTTCTTCAAAAATGTTTTATTTTCTCAATATGTCACGCAATTTGAAAAGAAAAGATTTTAATTAAAAATAAACTTGAAATATTTCAAAGGTAGATTCATGGTAATAAGTTGTTATGAAAGAGTAAAAATATATTCATTTTTTATAAGTTAAAAAAACATTCTCCCCATACTTTTGATGGAAAAGTCAAAAAGTACCTCATATGGTAAATGAAAGAAAGTTTCATTCCTAACCATGTAGTAAAAGTGAAAAATGGTTAAAAATGACTTTAAACATACATATAAGAATAATAAATTTTTTATTAAAAACATTTTTAGAAATCATGGACAAGGATGATAAATATACCCCTAGTAAATACTTACGTATAAACAATCTCTAATAAAAATGAGATTACAGAATTATGCCTTACCAATTTATAATCAGTCGAATCATATGCATCATAAAATAAATAAAATTATATTCTTATTTAAATTTAATAACCTTCATAATAAGAATAATAAAAACATTAATGGGTAACATAAACACCATACAAAATAATTATATGGTGTATAAGGCATATGTACCGCAAAAATAAAAGTGAGACAAAATAATCAGTTACCTTAGGTATGATATGCTGTGTATGTATCCAAAACTAAATTATAGTGATTTAAATAATGTTATTGACTTATTCCAGAATCATATTCATTTTTATGATATCATATATGGTCATATTATGATTTTTTTAGTAATATTTCATTGTTACTCGTTATTCGAGTGTTAACTGCTTTATGTTATTATCTATGTTTTGTCAAATAAGTTATGGTTCTCCTGTTTAGGTCATATTTATATCATTATAAAATGATAATAACATAATATATACCATATTTATTCCTTATTTACATTTATTTAATCATTATTTAATGAAGATCATGTGGAATGAATCACATCGCATCGTGTAGACGTAGGTAGTACGTTTGCACGAGTGATGATACCATTCGAGTAGTTGTTGAATGGTTTTAAAGTGGATGGTGTATAAAATTTAATAATCAATATCATTTTATAATAATCATATATATTTATTACTTCCATAATTTTACCCATCCAAGTATGGTGGTGGTGAAAAACAGAGTACACCACGGTGTGGGAACGGTAAGTTGTACGTACGCACGCGTGGTGATTTAATTTTTTGTAAGAAGGATAGAAGGTGGAATATAGTTGTTTAATAATTATAATAACATCATAGTATATAAATGATATTGTATTTATTACTTTATAATGAAACAACTAATTAATTGGAAGCATAAGAAGAAAAAAGGTAGAAAGAATCGGTAGAGGAGATTAACTCTTCTATGACATGGTCCTTTTAGATCTCCTCTTAATTGCACTAGAGAATGTATTTTGAGAATACTAGAAACTATAGAATATAACTATGGTGGGTGAGAAGAGAAATTTCTAGGGTATAGACGAACTTTAAGGCTTAATGAGTTGTAGATAAATGAGGGAGGATGTGTCCTTTTTTAATTTGGGTGAGGGACACTTTTGGAATTTTTGAAACTATTAATTTATAATAATTTTAAAATCTATCCAAATAACTCAAAAATTAGATATATTATAAGATAATATTTTATAGTATTTAAATATAATAAACCAATAAAATTTATACAAGTTTATATTTCAATTTAAACATTATAATTATAATTATCAATTAGTTATTTTATTTAATTTTAATTAACATAACAAATTATTCAACATTAAAAGGGTAAAATATTTACATATTATATTTCAATTATAACATAAATGAATAATTTATAACATTTAGGACCATATAATAATTATTATATATATTAAAAATTGTTTTATCATTTTTACATAATTTTATGAAACATTATTTTAACAAAATATCAATTGAGTAAATATTGACATTATTAATTTCATTGATTTTTTGAAATATCAAGATAAGGAGTTATCCTTGAAAAAAATACTATCTTATATCAATAATGGGAAAAGTAATATATAAATTCATTGGAAAATTTTATTATCCAAAATTATATTTATTTTCATATTTTTAATAACATTTATTTGATATCTCTATTATTAAAATAATCACTATATCAATATTTTGTAATTATTTAATATACTGATTTGTAGAATCAAAATTTTAAATAAAATAAAATTATGAGCATAAATTTACTATATTTGATAAGAATATATATAGTCGAATTTATATTCTGGAAAATCCAACATTAAAAATGTTATACTTATTAAAGAATGAATGCGACAACTTTAACATCAATTTAAATAAAATAAAATAAAAGTCACAATCTCTTCTTTAAAGCTCCAAATGAGAAATTTATGGGAATTTGGATGACTATGGTCTATATATACTTGAACAATATTATTGGCCATGTTTTTAGGTCTTTTATGTTTATTAGTATTTTAATAAAAAAATGTTTTTTGGATTTCTCATCAATTAATTAATTTTTACATCATGAAAGTATAAGACTTTAATGTAATTATTAATTTATTGAAATTAAGAATAAATTATCATAATGTAGGTAATTATATTATCTTTAAATGTAGTATTTATGTTCTATGATATCACTTATTTATCCCTATATTAATATTATTATACTTATGAGAAATGTGAGTTTGACATTTTTTTAATTTCATTGGTTTAATTAAAATATATGTCATTTTAATTGTCAATTGGCCTTTAAGTGACTATGTTTTGAACCTAATATCTCAAGGGTATAATTATATTCCTCCAATATTAATTTTTTTGGTTTTAGGATCATTTTATTCTCTTTATCACACTATTTGTTACACTAATTTACCCGATTTGTCTTTAACTGTGTTAAATAAAGAATACGTAGTTACTATTCATAATATCCAAAAAATAAAAGTTACCTATGAACATAATTTTCACCCATTAATTCAAAATATGGAATCAATTTTTCATATTTTAAAACATAGAGTTTGCAGAAATCAATTTCAAATTAATTTTTATTGTCAAAAAACAAAAAATATGGTTTTTAAGAAGTAAAAACTTATCAAAAGATTGTCATGTGTTTATGTCCAATTTAAATTTGAAATTACTTCCAATGACCAAAATTGGATTAAATGATAAAAAATCCAATTAAACTATAAAATAAATTAAAAATATAATCTAATTATAAAAATAAATCAAATGAAAAGGTCGTTTTGAATTAAAATAATGTATTCTTCACCATTCATTAAAATATGAATTTTATCAGAAAAATACCAAAAAATAAACGGATGTAAAATTTTATGTCCTTATTCCAAAAAATAAGTTTATTTTGTCAAATATAATATATAAAAGTGTTAAAAACTAGATTTAATATGGGTTCACCATCAAAAGGCAGCAAAACTGCATTTTTTTAAAAAGACTTCTTTTATCCGAATAATTGAATTTGTTTTTATATAATGCCGAGAAAATACATAATATGAATGTTAATATTATATAAAATTTTAAATGTGGTAAATATTATTCATAAATGCTGTTTTATATTCCATTAAATAATAATATTTTAATAATATATCATTGTTTAGTGAAACTCGGTATTGCATGCAACACAAGCTGTCGAGGAAGGTTTCTCTTACCTGTAATGCAAGACAAGAATAGAGTTGCGTATACTAAATGATAATGAAATGTTTCATATATCACAATATAATATTGGTGTATCATACAACACAAGATATAATAGAAATTAAAAATAATCTATCTTATAAAAACTCGAGGTGTTACAGCTTTCATTGTCCACTTTTGTGCTATAATATCAGCAACGTGAAAGTGGAAAAACATCTATACAAATAGTTTCGTTTTGAAATTATTAAAATTTAATTACATAATGAAATTCAATTATATAATAATTTATTAAAATTACATTTATCTTTAAATAAAAAACTGCATTTTTTCAAGATGAAGTCATATGTCTTCAATCATCATATGTATTCAGAATGGTAACTAGATCCACCACCAGATGGCCTAAAATATGGACAAATAATCCCAAATTTTCATCTGTAGGGACCCTATAATTTTCAAATGGGACAACTATATTTAGTCCGTTTAGATTCTATAAATATTAATTTTTCATATTTTTATCCACAGTAGCATTGTTTCCATATTTTATGAAAAACATTTAGTAGTATAAAAAACTATAGTAAATTACTTCAAATTAAAATTTGTACCTATAATAGTCATCCTATAATATTCTCATGAAGAACCAAGAGTGTCCTACTTCCTCACTGCTGAGGGTGTACTAGTATCAATATAACTCTCCATCCTTTGCATTCTTGTCATTTAATAAAATAAAAGTAACTTCATAGCATATATTTCATAAAAATAATGTAGAAAAAAAAAGAAATGATAACAAATGCACAGTACAAAAAAAAATATATACATAAATATGATAATGAATGACTACACAAATGATATAAGTGGTTGATAAATGAATGGATGATTATATATAAAATATTTTTCTCTTTTGATCATGTCATTTTCCTACTCTCTAATTACTTCATCTAATTCATCCACCCTTTCAAGAATAATATTTTCAATATCATAATAGAAAATTAAGTTCACTAAGTGGTGTTTATGGTATTCAATTTCAAAGGTCAAATCTTCCACTTCATCACCCATATCATACCAGTCTCTTTGTTTTACATGAGAAACTATAGTCCACCCTTCATCCACGACATCTTCCACATGATATACCATTTTTTATTGTAATTATAAGGTATAAAGATCATGTAATTCATGGTCAACAACATCCATAAAGTGAGAGAAGTTCACATAAGTAAATTTCAGGGAATCTCTATTAATTCCCCTAATAAAATCGACCCAATTACATTTGAATAAAATGACTGAAAAATGCATATGGTAGTTTAATTCGATAATATACGTCAACTTTCAATAGTATCCCACTTTGGAAAATGTAAATATACCACTATTATTTATTTTCAAACCCTCTTCCTAATATACTATATGAAATTTAAATTCATTCACATTTGAAGCGTCGAACTTTCTAGCTTATTTTAGAGGACCTTGAGTAAGAAACCTCAAATATTATAATAACTCATCCTCAGTATTAGTATTCATGTTATAAAAATAATAATATACATTATAATATTTAAAAAATATGTGTGTCAGCCTAATATCTCTATTGATTTCAATATTTTTGAACAGACATGTCATGTGAACCATTATACAAGATCTTTATTAATAAATTTTGTCATATCTTTCTCATTTTTTTTCAGCCTCTCATTTGTCTCTTTTTTTATATCCTCAACTCTTAAATAAATGGATATCAAATTTCACTATTTTGATGCTCATATCTATATGCTTGTGATAATTCCATTTTTGTCAGTGTAAGATTTGAGCTCCTCCCAACTGATCATCCAAAAGCAGGAATGGTTTTTTATTTCCCATGTAGTTGAAATTCATTCGATATGTCATCAACATGTCCAAATCAATTGAATATTGTCTCAATTGCATCAGAGTATCTAGAAAAAAAGGTAATACCCTCCTCTTCCAAATATATTTTAAAAATAGTGCCTCCAGTTTGAGAATTATTTTTCACGTATGATTTCAAATGCCCAAGATATCTGTGAAATAAAAGAAAAAACAAAATTGTTCATTTAATGAAGTGACAATAATTGTTTACTTAAATGAAAATCATTTAAATAATGTACCAATCAATTGGATACATCCTTCGATAATGTACAGGGCCTCTTAATTTAGCTTTCTCAACCAAAATCATAGTTAAATACATCATGATAGTAAAAAATAATAGAGGAAAGATCATCTCCATTGAACAATGTGTCAATAGAAATCTCTCCTAAATGTTGAAAACTCAAATGGTTGTAGAGTTTTCTAAAATAGTTGTCTAAAAAATGTTCAAAATTAGAGTACAATGGTATAAACCTTTTTAGTTAATAATTTACGCAATGTCAGTGGTAGAAACTTCTATAATAAAATATGAAAATCGTGACTCTTCAATCCATGTACCCTGTGATGCATTAAGTCAAAAAACCTTGAGACGTTACTGGAATACCCATAATATACCTTGACATTTTTCAAAATTCAAAATAATGTATCTTTATCCCTATTTTTCATTGTAAAAATTTCTAGAGAAAACATTCCATTCTCATCTGGCTAGAGATCATGCTTTATGTTCATTTCTTGTAATTATTTCTGGGAATTAAGATGATCCTTTTATATTCTATGGTAATTAAATAAGGTGAATATCAAATTTTTATAAAAATTCTCCTCAATATGCATCACAAAAAAATTATTCAACAACAAATTAAAATCCCAATATGGATGTTTGAAAAATATACTTTTTTTCTTCTATTTTTGCATTCTGATTTCACTTTACGATGTACTTCTAACTCATTTCCTACTATAAATAAAATAATATACCTTCGCAATTTCTATTTCAAAAATTCCATGTTGTACTAATATTTTAGAACATATCGACATCTTCAGAGGTGGTATATGATCAATAGAACCACTGAATTTGGACTTGTTCAACTGAAATCTATGAGACACATCGAGAAATATTTAATAAAACAAGAAAAAACATTTTCTACTGTGAGGTAGTCATTTGGGCTCAAAATCAAAGTTAAAAATAATATAATACGAACCATTTTAAATGTTACTACCATCTAAATTCCTATTTCCATGGAAGTCACTAATGGTCTATATTAGAAAAGATTCCATTTTGAACATTGTTCTAAAAGATGCATCATATGTCTCAATAGTATTTCTCCATAACTCCTATAATTATTCAATTAAAAGCAGCAAGTATACATAAATATCATTTCCATGAATTTTTTTGTAAGAATAATCTTCGAAATAATGAAATAATGTTGTTTCATACACATCTAGGGAGGTATATTATAAAGGATCAAAACAACTAGCCAAATTCTATAACTAGTGATCGAAGTCCCAAATGGGTTGAATCCATCGACAACCAATCCCAATTGAACATTCCTAGGATCAGATGAGAAATATGGATGTTATGAATCAAATTTATTCTATGATTGTGAATATCTTTGATGTCGCATTAACCAATCATTGTTATTATCTATGTAATTCCAATTTATGTGATCAATAGTTTTTGATTGCATGAATAATCTTTGCAATTGAGATTTTAAATAAAAGCAACAAAAAAACTTTACAGATGTGTTCCTTATCATCTTATTCATTGTAGTATTTTGATTCAGACTTCTAAAATCACTCGTTAACTTCCATCTCTCTAAAGAATATTTTTTTCAATCCTGTATACTTGAATACTCTCCCCAATAAAGCATAAAATTACTGGGACATGCATGTATTTTTTTTAATTCAGGCCAAGTTTGTTAACAAATTTTTTCATATCAAAAAAAGAATCAGTAATTCTTACTTTAAGAAATGAATTACACCAAAATTCCAATAACATGTACATCTCCTAATTTTTAATTCCACATTTGAATTTGATATGGTACAACTTCGGAAAAAAAATAAGGTTTTTAATATTTCAATAATCTACTATAAAACTCTTGATTTCAATAGTAAACTAAACCATGAAACACATCCTTTTCTAAGTGAAGTTTTATACTACATTAGACTCTACAGAATCAAGAGGAGGATCCAATGATATGTTACAATCTTGATCTAGTTGTCTGATAGTCTCAAAAACTTCAACTGTCATGTTGCTATTTATAAAAACCTTATATGGTTATTCTGATATGTTTCAAATTTGATGTTGTTGTCTTGCAACCTCTAATTCATCGTTTATACAGTTTTACATTTCAATGCCCATTGTTGATGAAGATGGGATCTCATTCTATCGATTGACGTCAGTGCTCAATGTTTTTGTAACATTCAATCCTCCATTCTAAGTCCAACAGAAATATTGAGTCGGGAATTGCATCAATGTTTAGTGTTCATAAACTTCATCTCTCTTCAACTATCTCTTAAATTTACATTTAGGACATGGACATCTTATTCTTCCATCAATGGATCCATTGGAAATTGAAATTTCAAAAAACTCCCCCAAATCCTTAGCATACTAAGGTGTGTTCTTTGGTAATATGATCCAGCTTTTATCCATATATATTATAATGTACCTACACATTATTAAAAAAACATAAACACATAACTATTACTATATAGAAAAGGAGATAAATGGAAGTAAAAAAACCACAAACCAAGTAGTTATAATATGATTCATATAATAATAGTCATATAATTACTAGAGGGGATGTCACATAATGCTTCACTAACATAGCTAGTGGTGAAGGAACTCATGAATAAATCATATTAATTTTCTAGTTTAAAAACTTACTCTGTGTTATTCATAATTAAATTTCCTATAGATGTTAATAGATGTTCTTTTACTAAAATTTTATTATTAAATGTTGAAGTTATCATAATATGATAATTAAATACTAAGTAAATTATGCTTTGATTATACTCCATGCTCTAAAAATTACCACTATCAATATAACTAGTCCAAGATCATTAATTTAGGTTCAATGATTAAATTGAAATATGTATATAAATTTCATCTAGAAATTCATCGCTAAACAGATAAGTTTTCTAAATCTGCTTAATTCACTACTCCAAGAGGAAAAGAAAAATCGATACTTTTTATTAGAAAATAATGTTAAATAAAAATTCTCAATAATTTATCAAGGTGATCAAATATATTCTTCTAAATATACAAAAAATAGGGATATAATGTCTACTATCTATTTAATGATATTTTATTTTCAAGATTATTGAGTATTCCTACTCCAAAACTATACATAATACTATATGATCATATTCCAAAGCTATACATAATAATTTGTGATCCTATAAATACATATGGTAAATAATGGTGCATTTTAAAAAGTCTAATTGAAATTGATAAATTATAGTTGTGAGAAAAATGCTCTGTAAAAGAGTTACACTTTTTATTTAAAATCCATTAAGAAACTGAAGTGGAAAAATACATGTTGAAATCCATTTTTAATAAAAATATTATTTTAAGAAATAATTGAAAAAATTATCACAATCTAATATCAATAATTTATTTTTAAGATATGATCATGTACCATGTACCTATGAGGAATACATCATATAAAAAAAGATACATTGTTAATAAATATAACTCATAATAATCAAACATATTTAATAAAGGAGTTCAAATGTGGAGATTCTAGGGTCGAGTCACTATCAAGTGATAAGGGATAAATAAAAACCACCAATGCCAAGTGTCGAGGTCATATATCATTGGATATTTTTAGTTATATTGGTGAAACCATTGATAACAATAAAAATATAAAAATGAATTTATACATTCAAATTTTGTATCTAGTATGTACACAAGCATACCGAATGAGAGCACGCATGATTCTTCATTTCATGTTCCTATAATAAATTCAAATTTCTAGTTAGATTATAGATGGGGTATGAGTCTGTAAAATCCTAGAATAAATCTACACTTTCTCATAATTATACCATGGATTCATCTTGACCAATCGATGTGGTGAGTGATATTTCAAGAAACCAGGATCCCAATAATGATCCTCAATGGAATAAACATGAACAATCAACATTTTGTTGGATACAATGTTCCTATATCTCCCCACCAACAAGATCCCTTAATGACCAAAACCCCTATTTCAACAACCATTATCTTTTTCACTAAGAACTACCCATTGTGGAAAATCATAAATAAGGGATTCATCAAGAATTTATTAAATAACATAATTTACATTACACATTTCAAAATGGTCCTCTATAGAAAACCCTATTGGTAAAAAATTACATTATTAACAAAATAAATCATTTCATTTAAATATTAATTTTATAAAACCCAATCATACTCATTTACTTTAAAACTTATTTTAATGTGTTGAATGGTCCATTGAGTAAATAATTTAAAAACCCACTAAAATGAATTCAATGTTTTGAAAAAACATATGATAAACCATTAAAAAAATAATTGAATGTTTTTATTTAAATCACTACAAAACACATTTAAAGGAAACAAACACATTGAATCATGTGGAATTAACATTAGTGAATAAACAAAACTTTATTAAAAGGAAACTTTGTATTTTGATAAATAAATCCACTAATATTAATGGAAAAAACCAGTATCATTTAAAAAAGGATTAAATCACTATATGAATGCAACTATTCAAAACACAATTTTCTTAAAAATAAGTCATTTTTTGTTAAAAATTAGTAAATTAGGCTTAAAAAATCTTAAATGGAATAAATTATAATTATATCAATAAATAAATCAGAAGAAGAAAATATTATATGAAAACACGTACCTCAAGACTTGTATAATAATATGTTGATGATCTAAAACCAATGAGGAAGATGGATCCTATATTAGAAATCAGTAGAGGGGGACCAGAAGTAGGGTGGTGAATAGGGAGAGCAATGGTAGTGATGGTTCGGGGGAGATATAGCTCAATGGATAAGGATCAAGATCAGGGGTCCTAGGGGTGTGGGTGAGGGGGTTTTGGTGGCTTGGGATCATGAAGGGGGTGTCGATGGGGAAAGCAGGTGTTAACAACTCAGGATTGGGATATGGTGTTGTTGGGGGAAGGGGGTATCAACTGCTCAGGATCGGACCGGTGGTGAGGGGATGGGGCTCAGGGGGCTCGGAGGTGGGGGTGTTGGGTTTTAGTGGGGTGAGGGGATTCTAGGGTAATAAGATTCATGTTTATAAAAAAACTAAATATTTTAGCAGTGGTATTTAAAAAACCTCTGTGAAATTATTTTAAAATAAGTTAGAATAATTTTAAGAAATCTCCACTAAAAAACTGCCATGAATTCTTGGTTTTTATGTAGTGTATATTTCTTATTATTATAAAAATAATCACATGATAATTTATAAACTTGAACCGTTTTTTCCTAGAACTAAGAAGGTACAAAACATTTAAGTACATGGTGTGCTTTAGTCTCCAAAAGTGTATATTTTTTCCCTCTCCTTATGAATTTGATCATCAATAGAACTCTAGTGTCCCTACTGGATAATATTGATGATCAAATTTCTTACTTACAAAAATAAAGTTTGTCTCCTCATCTTCTGAATTTTTTAGTATTGTCTCACCAATCGTCATACATCTATAACAGAGTACAATATGCTAAGATTCTCAGTATTCAAGGTCTTAATATATTTAATAGTATTCCATGCTAGTAACAAATATCTTCTTGTTTGTTTTCTTTTCTAGTGCACAAATAATAACACCGAATCACTCTTCCTTCCATAAATACTTAAAATTAGAAATCCCACTTTTCCTTTCCATAAACTTATAGTATATCCATTATCATTGAAACATCAGGAAAACACTCACTTATTCCTTTTCATCCCTGAACATATATATATATATATCCAAAATATGTCCATGTTATTTCCAAAATATTAAGTATATTTTAATCCCCTAAAATCTAGGTATTCAATTCTATTTACTCTTCATTATTTCTAAAGAATAAACCTCATTTAAGAATCATTTATATGCAACTAATGACTCAATATTCCATTTTTTCCTTCATCATGAAATTTGGAAATCATTTCTATTAATAAAACTCCTCAAAATATGCATAATAAAATCTCAATATATGCTTGAATTTCAAGCTTATGTTTATTCTATTATTATGGTAGATTTTACTTACTTTACATCATAAATTTATATATCAAAAAAGTCATAGACACATATTATGGAATTATGAAATGGAATTCTGACACTCAATTACTCAATGAATGATGACTGGTGAATTCAAATGATATCAGAAACTTTATCATGCACATGGATAGAAACAAGAATAAACATTTATGCATCTTTCAATGTTCTATGTGAAACTAATATATGTCTTATAAACATCATCACATGAAATCTATGAACCCATCCTTTATCGTAATTATTTTTTATCTTCTTCTTCATTGTCAACCTAATTTCCACTTGAGTCACAAGAAATTACATCAATGATATTTCATCTTTAAAGGAACACATTTTCCACCTCCATATTTAATATTATTTGTAATATAAAATTATAAAAACCGACACTTAATTATAAATCATTATAAAAATTTACCTAACTATTTGTGAAATATGAGACTCTCAGAAGTCTTATGTAAATTGAAGAAGTCTTTTGAATTCTATACTTAGCCAAATTTAAGCTATAAATCCAAAATCATAGATGTATTCAAATGACATCATTACTTATTCCAATATCTCTAGGGAATATTTAAACTTCTCAAAAAATAATAGAAGGTTTCTCCTCACTAATGTTTTATAATATTCAAGCTCCAACATGTTTATATGGTTTCTATTCAATTATATCACTTCAAAACTCTATTCAACTCAAATTTAATTTTTTTTCATAATTAATAAAAAAATTTACATGACAATTAGAACCTATAAAACTTTCAAAACTATTACTGATAGTACATTTCCATTTTTAGTACTAGTATTTGGATTTTGGACTAGCTGTAGAATCATTGTATTTTCATGTTACAATGTGCATTCCCTAACCTCATACATTGTTCACAACTCAACATATATAGACACCTAGACTTGATAAATCCTCTTTTCCTCGCCAAAATGATTTGGCACTCCTTGTAAATTCCAAGCACTTTTTCTTCACTCTAATTCATCTTTATCAACATATTTACATAATATAATAACTATTAATCATTTTTGAAAACAAATACAACACAAAAACATAGTGGGATCAATGTATCCCTACCTACTTGTATGTTTTACCAATAAGAATGTACATGTTATTTATGATCTTCTCTACCATTATCCCCATAAGAATTAAATTCAAAATTCTCATCACTCCTTTCTTGTTGTGAGTATTTTGACCCATGTCATCAAATTATCTGAAATAAATTATTCTATTCTCCATTCCATTCACAAGACATACACCTTATTTGTTTCAAGAAATAACATCATGAATATTTAGTTTGTTGGTACCAAAACCAATGATATTAAAGGTATGATCATTCCCCATGAAAAAAGTCATTCTAGAATATGTTCATATTAATCAATCCATTTTTTTAAGAAATCATGTGTCATTTTTTCCTTCAAGTCAATTTTTTATTTATTGTTGAGTTACTTTATACCTCCAGCAGACACTGCTAATTTACTGACTAGTACATTCTATATCTAGAAGTACTCACCACATTTCCTTGAATGTTATTTCCACCACTAATATTGTTCAACATTATTATTGATGTGACCCTTAATAACATAATTATAAAATGTGACATTTTTCTTTGTATTCCTTTATTTTCCCTTTTATGATTTTAGATCCCACTAGAATTACATTTCAACATACTTCCTCTTTCAATTGATAGATCCCCCTCTTTGGGTGAATTATTCTATCTATACTCATTGTTATTATACCATAACAATTATTGAAGAACCTAAGATTTAAATTTATTTAATAGAAACAAATCCTTTAGCATATTAGTGGTGTGTTTGATGAAGATTCAATCATTTAAATCTAGAGAATTTTGGAAAAGAATATTTATAGGTTCAATATACCCTATTTCATAGGAAAACATTATGAGATGAGTGGATAGGATATTGAGGGTGTTCATGTGATCAATCACTAATGTTTACTCAACTATTGAAAGTGTGTTTAATTTTCTCTCATGGAAAATTATTTATATAGGGACATTTCCTTATACAGCTTTATCAGATAATCCTAAATTTCATTCACCGTCTTTTTCTCTACAATGCCTGATAGTACCCCATCTATAAAATAAATATTGATGTTTGTAATAGAATTCATATATAGGTATTTTTATTTTTTTGATTATCACACCAATTTATTTTTTCTAATTAGCTATATGTAATTATTGTTTCGCAACACCACTTATATCATTATTTTTCCTGAAGGAAAAGTATTCAAATTGAATTTTTTGATCTCAGATATTACTACAATAGTAAAATGATGTCAATATGGAATATCATTTGATTGAAAAGTGTGTTTTTAATAATATATATAATTTATTTATCTAAAACATCAACCATTGAGGTAATAACTTACTATACTCATGTAAATTTGAAATTTTATTACCTAAAAAAGTGAACACTATCAAGCTAGAACCAGGTATTGATGCCACTTGTTTAGGGATATCAAGTAATGAATAAAGTGTATTATATTGTTTTTGTAGTAAATTAACTTTTAACATATCTTGGAATCCATATTTTTTTAAAAGATAATTCATTGGAGTATAATTTTACTTTATCTGAGATATGGTGGAGGAAATAATTGTGGTAATGCTAAAAGTTAACTTTAAAGAAAATATGGATGATTTCTCGAAGAATGTGATTGGATTTGATAAGTTAAAATAGTGAATATACTCATGTATCCTCATAGATACATGAGAAAAATATTTAGAAGATTTAATGTATGATTATAGATATGATTGGTTCCCAATCAAATATCCAAGTGAGAGAGATATCAAAATCCTTTCCCCATTTTCCATGTTTAGTTGCATATCTTTTATTTAATGAAGGATGGTTGTAGCCCCCTTTTTTTCAAGGGGTAGGTAGTGAAATTTGATGGTGTGGGGACAAACCCAAAAACTAGGAGAAGCCAGAGAGGACTGGGGAAGGAAAGAGAAACTAATAAAAGGAGATCTCTGCACTCTATTTTCCATCAACTTAAGTAAATTCCATTAGATGATTTCAATTTTATTTGAGTGGTATTTCTGAGGAATATTTCTTAACTTAATCAAAAATAAAATTATAAGGATTTTTTGATAATATTGAGAGTGTTTTTACCCACATTTAACCATAGTAAGATACTTCTATTTTCATATGTTTTTTTACCTATCTTCATTTGGGTTTTTTTTCACATTACACCTGACATTCATTTTTCTATTATTTTTACTTTATTTTTATCTTGTATTTATCACTGCACAAATGGGATAATAAATTTCTCTCCCAATGTAGGGTTTTCTATGTTACATCAAGTGTTCAATTTTATGAATTTTTATTTTTTTTATCTCATAGTTATCACCACACCAGTGGTATATTCATTTTCATTCCCTATAGACCATTTTATGAATTTTTTAATATGACACCCAAACTCCAAAACAATAAAATTCACACTGATAAGAAGTGGAACTTCTGATAGATAGTCCTTATAAATATATATACATGTGTGTTTATATATAATTATATTTATATATAAATATTATAAAGTATATAAATATGAAGTGTGTGTGCATATATATTAAAATATATATACATATAAAAAATATATTTAAATATATAGATTATTTTGGAACTAATATATATATTCATTTTTATTTTTAATTCACGAAAATAATTATTATTGAATTTATAATAAGTAATAAGTATACTTTGTAATTTTTTTAAATATATTAGAAAATTGTATATGTAAATATACAAAAATTATAAATATATTCAAATAAATTATATAAATATATAATGACATTGTTAAAATGTTTATAAATATATATATAAATGTATGTGTATTTATAAAACAAAAAACAAACAAACATGATATTTGTAGGGCTACTAAGCCTAAAACTAATTAATAGGGGTTTGAATCCCTCCCCATAAAAATAAAACTACTAAAAATTATCTAATATTAAAGACCAAACATTATAAGAACTAAAAAAAGAGTTGATAATAGGGTACCCTTTATTAGTGTTTTTAAGCATAAATAAAGATCACCATTTATGAGTGTTATTTTAGCACTAATAAAAACTCCCTTTATCAATGTGTTTTTATTTCTGATAAAAGGCATTGTGAATAATTTAATTTATATAAACATATTTTTATATTTTTAAATAGGGTTTATATAATAATAAATATATTTATTTATATAAATAAAATATCTATATAAATATATATATTTATACTTATTTATAATGATAGTCGTAATTATAATAACATATATAAAAAATAAGAAATATATAAATAAATATATAAATTCATTAAATAATGTTCATATTTAAATTCATATACTTATTTTACAAATTTATAATTTATAGTATAAATATATATTTTTAATTGTATAATAAATGTTTATATATATTTATAATTATATATGTGTGTAAGAATTTATATATTAGTGAATATGATTTATATAAAAGTTAATATATATATTTATAAAAATATAGTACACACACAGATATATATATATACATTTATACTTATATATATATATTTTTTCATAGATGAGTTCAATTTATGTTTTTTTCAAATATAAATATTCCAAAATTTGGCATCAAATATATATTAATTTACACACACACACACACGCATATATATAAAAGGTTACATTTAAAATATATTTGATATATACATATTTACATATTAGTAGATATGATTAATATAATAATATATATATATATATATAATTTTTATATATTTGTAACAATTTCTAATTTTATGAATTATTTTATACTTATTTATAATTAAATATAAAATTATTATTGCACAAACACACAAACTTATTGTGTATGAAAGTGATATAAACTATATAAATAAATACATTAAATATAGTCCATATTAAAATTTAAATATTTATATTAATAAAATATATGTTATAATATACACATATATTCATAATTATGTATGCGTATGTATGTATTTATATATATATGATATATATTATAAAATGTTTGTGTAAAAATATAATTCATATTGAAAAAAAAATTTATTATCAATCTAATTTTTAATAATTTATTTTAATCAATATTATAATAATAAATAAAAATATTTAATAATGTATATAAATAAATTAAAAATGTATATGTGAATATAATATGTAAAAAATTATGTTCACAATTATATAAATATATAAATGGTCATATATTTGTTGAATAATATTTATATTAATATAATTTTTGGCGTTGCGATATGAATCCTCTTTGATGTGACCTTAAAAACTCATGGTATGACAAAAGAAAAAATTAGTGAAAAAATGGGGGGATATATATATATATATAAGATATATATGTGTATATATGTATGTATCCATATATATATGTATGTATGTATTTGTATATGCATGTATATTTATGTATATCTATATGTATATATGTTTGTATATGTATATGTATGTATGTATGTATGTAATGCATTTTGAGGGTCTACTCACACTTTTGATAATAATTCACTAGCGTAGATAAGTTCTTTATTAGTTTTAGAAATTTATTTTATCACCGATAAAAAAGAAATTATGGTTTGAGAAACTTTAAAAGACAAGTGTTTTTTAAATGTTAAAAAAAGAGTTGATAGAGGCCTCCTTTATCACTTTTAAGATATGAAATAATAAAAAGGTAAATTACCAATACAAATTATAACGCTGATAAAGACCTACTTTATTAGGTAATTTTCAGCACTTATAATGGATTCCTTCATCACCGCTAGATTTAGTGATAATAAAGTCCCAATTTACTACCGCTACAATCAGTACTACTAAAAAGGGCCTTTATCAACATTACACCTAAGCCTGATAAAGAGAAATACTAACTATTATTATATTGTAATTAGATAGTGAAGTAGAACTATGTATAAGATAACAAAAACATAAAAAATAATTTAAATTATACTAAATTTTTTTAATTAAACAAAAAAATAATTTAATTTTACATTTTACTGACATTTCAATAAAAATATTACATTAAAGAATTATAGTAAAATATAATTACATAAATATAAAATTCACTAAAAAACAAAAATATTTAAAACAAATATAAAAAAACACCCCCATAGTAGGCCTTCTTCAAAGATCAAACCAACCTCTTAAAAAACAAGTGTCTGCCTATAATAAAAAACAATTATTATTTTAGTAATAATATACAAAAAAATTATAATTAAAATTCTATGTAATCCATGATAAATTTAAATTTAAATGATATAAATTTATTTCCTTGAATTCAAAAACGAATCATCAGTTATTTTTCTAATAAATCAGGATAATCTAGGAGTGTTTTCTCGGATTTAACTTTTTGAAGCCTATTGTGAGGTAAAATATTTCTTTTATGATAAAAACATACTATTTGGGTCATATGAGCCACCCTATGTATTATATTGACATGTAGTTGATTCACACACATACAAAGTGAATTAAATATAATTTTGATAAAGTATCAAGAAAATATAAGTACATTAGATCATTTTTGAGTATGTGATGCATGATTGGGCTTAAATGTCACTTTTTAATGAAAACAACCACTTTCAGTCATACCAACAACACCATGTTTCATATAGATGTGCAGTTAATTCCTAAATATTAAAAATGAATTGTAAAACTTTTTTACAAAAAATATAAAGATAATCTGAGTGTGTTTTCTAGGTTTTGATTATGTGATGCACATTTTGAACTAGAATGTCATTTTTAAATGATGAAACACACTTTTATTCTTACAGGCCACAACATTTGATAATTTGACTTGATGTTAATTAAAACATTCCATAAATGAATTACATATCATGTTCCTAAAGTATCAACACAGTCTGAGTTCATGTGTTCATTTTTTAGCATGGGGAAATAATTTTACACTAAAATGTAACTTTTAAAATGAAAACATGCACTTTTAGTCAATCCAACCACGCCGTTTGTCAGATTGGTGTGTGGTTATTCCATACACATCAAAATTTAATTAAGAATTATTTTAATAATTTATAAAGTCAATCCAAGAATTTTTTCTTACTTTTGACTATTTGTTTCATGTTGTGAGAAAAACATATTACGTTTATGCTGAAAATAACAAAATTGAGTCATACTATTAACACCATTTATTGGATTGGTGTGAAATTGATTCCCACACATTAAAAATTAATAACATATAATTTTTAGTCACACTGTGTATTTTATTTAAGTGAGGTTCATTCCTATAGGTAAAAAATTATTCCAGGAATTTTATAATAAATTTTCAAGGCAATACAAGAAATTTTACTTGTTTTTTATCATGTGGAGTATGTTTGGAATAAATATGTTATTTTTAAATGAACGAACACAATTTTTTTATATCATTCCTACCTTCTATGAGAGTTATGTGTGATTAATTAATACACATTAAAAACGAATCACATATCAAATTTTGAAATTATTAAGACAATATATGTATGTTTTCTCATATTTGAGTATGGGACATGTGTTTTGGACTAAATTGACATTTTAAAATTAAAACATGAACTTTCAGTCAATATGAACCCACCATGTATTGGATTAATGTGATTTTAAGTCACACATGTAAAAAATGAATGAAAACTAATTTTCCTAAATTATTAATATAATCCAATAATTTTTTCAATTCTGAGCATGTAAATCATGTATTAAACTAAAATATCTCTTTTAAATGAAAACACAAACGTTTTGTCAATTTGGTTACATCAGGTAATGGATTGAATAGAGTTTAAATCATACACATCAAAAATAAATTATGGATCATTGTACTAAAGTATTAAGATAATCAATTCCCATTTTCTTAGATTTGGGTATAACATGTACTTTCAGAGAACTCGGCCACATTGTTTGTCATATTGACATGTGATTAAATAATATATGTCAGAAATGAATAATATATCATTGTACAAATGTTTCAATAAAAACTGATAATTTCTTATTTCTTTTTATTACATGACATATGTTTTAAACTAAACTGTCACTTTTGAATGAAAAAACACACTTTCAGTTAATTTGGACACAACGTGTGTCAGCTTTATATGTTCTTATTTCATACATATCAAAAATAAATCACAACAATTTTTCATAAATTATAAAGATAATACGAATTTGTTTTTTTTTCATTATTTGACATGTGTTTTGAAATAAAAAGGAAATTTTAAATGAAAATAAGAACTTTCAAAAATATTGATAACACCGTGTGTTTAATATAATTTAGATTTATTCTTAAAAAATTATCAATCTTTTTCCTAAATTTTCAAGATAGTGAATGTGTGTTTTATTAGTTTTGAGTATGTGACCTGCGTTTTGAACTAAATGTCACTTTTAAATAAATTCATATGATTTTTATCATACCAATCACACAATGTGTAAGATTTATGTACAATTAATTCATACAAAACATAGATTAATAATAGATCAATTTAAAAAATTATAAACATATTCCAAGTGAATTTTCTTAGTTTTGAGTGTGTGATGTAGATTTTGGACTAAAGTTTCACTTTTAAACTAAAAACATAAACTTTCAGACAGTCTATCTACATTGTGTGTCACATTAATGTAGGGTTAATTCCTACAAATTTAAAATAAATTGTGGATAATTACCCTAATGTATCAAACCAATCAGTACAAGTCTACTTTATTTTGATTTTATTATCCTCATTTTGGCTTTAAATATCACTTTTAAACTAAAAACACGAACTTTCAATAAACAAAACACAGAGTGTGTTGGATTTATGTGTTGTTAATTCCTATATGTTAAAAACAAATCATGGATTTTTTGAACAATATAAAGATAATCCATGTTTAACACACACAAAAATCCATTTTCTTATTAATACATATGATGTTAATTTATTGATGGAGTTCAGTGTTTCATGAGGTGATATTTTGGAGTTTTGGAATCTTTTCTGGGGAACATGTCTTAGACACATGGTTTAGTATGTCATGTAGTGGAGAACCTATGACCTGGGTATTTTTGGATATTAGAAACCACACGGTCACTGCATTGTTTAGTAAATGGTATGATTAAACCATACAAGATACTCTGGTTATGGAATTTTTTCCATTAAAAGTTTTTTTTATTTTCTCCCAAAAAATTCATCATTTAGACTCCTTCAACTAAGTAAACTCTCAATCACCTCTCTCCATGTTCCAATCCCCTTCATATGGGATTATTAGTGATTTCTTGGTGTCGTATTCTCAGGATCAAAAGGTTAGGGATTCTTCTCCTTTACCTTATTATTTACTTATCATATATCCCATTTTCCTCTAACCCTAGTGGTTGGTGTTGTCCAATTTTGATGTAAATGGTTGTTTTAATTGGAGATTTTGGTTTCTAATATATGGGAGCCATGTTATGATACATAATATGAAGGTTTTCTTTTAATTTTGACATGGTTTCCTCTCTTGAGGTAGGTGTTTCCATTATGTTATCTTTTATTAATGAATTCATTGAATGATTGATGTATTAAAAGTGTTTTTGATATTAAGTGATTATGTATGTGATATAAGGCCCCGACCTTAAACCTTACATAATATTGAATTAAATGAATAATTCACATTGAGGATCTTTTCATGTTTAGAGTTTTAGAGAATTAGGTCATAACTGTTACATCTCAAAAGATTACAAAGTAGACACTTCTACTGAGTTTCCATAGAATAAAAAAACTCTTAAAAAGAAACATGTCTAGTTCCATGTTTTATATAGCATGACTTTCCCTTGATCCCATACTTGACCCAATTCCACATTAAGTCCTGTGAAAAACATTTCAAAAAAACTTGGGGTGAGCATAAAAAGCTCAGTAAGGGATACAAAAATAATGAAAACTGTTAGTTTATCAAAACAACAAGTAAACCATGTATACTTTATCATAGTAATACTTTTCACCTTTATGAAGTAGTAAAACTCTTCACTGAAATAAAATATCATTACGTACCCTTTTGTAACCAGAATATTACAATAAAACCCATAAAAAGATCACATAACATATAAAGGTAACTTGGGACATTAACATACTTAAGTGGAATAACCATACGGTCGACTTCCACACATATCACTTAATGGAATAGCCATACGGACAACTTCCATACATACTTAATGGAATAGCCATACGACCGAATTCTATACCTAATGCATTGGAGGTTATAATGTAACCACCCCTCTTGGTATTCATGGCACCACCCGTCATATGGTTTATCACGTAACCACCCGTCAAATGTCCAAGTACCATTATAAAAATCATAAGACATAAAACAAATATTATGGAAAGAAAAAATTTCCACACTTTGATCACAATATATCACTTAAATATATTGACATAACAAATCCATTATAAAAACCATTTTCAATACCAAAATACATAAAAGATTATATGGTATTTATTTTATTTAAAAAAAACATTACGGCTTATTCAGGAAGCCAAAGACCAAATAATACTTGTGGCGGCGGAAAAGGTCGTTGTCACCGCATACGTTAAAAGAAACATTCCTTTTTGTCGTTTTGTAAAACGCTTCAGAGAAAATGATTCATTTTGTATAAAAGTAAAAGTCAAAGGGGTTTATACACCGTATAAAAGAAAGTTGTGTATAAAAGGAAATATGCCTCAATGAAAGGAGATTGAGACGAAGTCCCTTACCTCAGGTCCGACTTGACTCGATCGTTCTTTATCGTCCTGAATAATAAACATGAGTTAATTTATACTTGCTTAAGAACCTTTTCAAGCTTATTATTCCTTTTATATCACTTATTTCCATGTTATAAACATTATGTAATCATTAAGTTAATAATGTTTGTTTTGTCGATATCTGGTTCTTAAGTCAAAAGTGGACTTATTACAATTACATGTTTTTCGTGTAGTCAAAGGTTCTTTATATCTAGAATGAAATTCCTGATTTGGATATCATATATATTATATATATCCAGCATATACATGTATTTATAATATTACATAATCATTTAGAGGTAAGAAATGAAATGCACCGTTCATGGAGACGGTAAGTCGTACGTATGTATGAACGCTACTTTCATTTCTATGTCATATTAATGGAATTAAAACTAAATGAGAGGTATGTATATTTTAATTCCAGAATTATATTAATCATTTAGATGTATAATTAATCATATATATCTATTATATATATGTACTTTTAATAGTACATTACATTTGGGGATAAGAAATGAAATGAACCGTTCATGGAGACGGTAAGATGTACGTACGCATGAACGCTACTTTCATTTCTATCTCATACTTTAATGGAAAGAAATAATAATGATATAGAGGTATATTATAATTTCAGTATAACATCATATATAATAACTTTAAATCCATCCTTTATACGTCCCACATATGGCATTAACGAATCACATCACTTTGAGGAGGCGGTAGTCCGCACTTCCTTAAATGAAGATATCGCGTTTACCCATAATGGAAACCATAAAGGTATGCCCAAAATGAAAAATACAGAAGCTTAAGGAAAACATAAAAATATTATATATCATATATAAATATAGTTTCATCTTATTGGCCACCTTTGAATGTGTTAAAAGAATGTTGAACAATCATCGTTTCGGGAGGCCGAAATTCGCCATCCACGGAAATAGTATATTCTTTAACCATTAGATGTAGGTGTGTGTAAGTTTAGCTCAAATCCTTCTTATAACAACATACTAGTATATTTATGATACTGGAGTTGTCACAAAAGAAATTAATAAAAATAGTTTAGGGGGTTAGAGAAGAAAAATAAAACAAAAGGACTCAAGTGAAGACATTACCTTAAAATCGGGTAACTCCCTTTGGTTTGAGCTCAAAAGCTTCCTTGGGAAGACATATGCCCAAAGTGAGGCTTCAAGGAGTAAGAGAGGGAAGTGGAGAGACAAAATGGGCAGGGTTTGGCTGAGCCAAAGGCTTTAGAAGTGTGTGTAAGAAGGTAGAGGTGGGGGCCTTTTATAAGAGGAGAGGAGGGGCACTCTTGGAAAGTAAGGAAATGTTACATTATTTTAGAATGTGTTTCGGATTTTAATGGTCCCACATTGATGTGTTTCGAGGATAATGTGATAAGGGTTCGAAATCCACCCATAAAATAGGTTTTGGACATGTGTAGGTCTTAGATTTTACATTATCTTTCCATTTTATTTAAATCCTTTATTAATGAGGTAATCGCTGCATCATCATGATGTCATAAATAATTTAATAAATTTAATGTCTAAAAATTATAAAAAAAATATCATGATTTAGGAAATATTTTTATCATTCTAATTAATATTTATAGTCCAAAATATCATTTATGTAGGCAAAAAAAATATTTTACTTAGGTGATACATTCTTTGTTACATTTAACATTCTTTAAAAATAAAAAGATAAAATGTCACTTTCTCACAAAAGTGATTCCATGGGGCCCCCAAGTTTGGCATAAGGCATCCCATGGTCGGCCATGAGACAACTCGTAGCCTTAGGACACATTTTGTAGTCATTTTTTATTATTATGATATTATTTTATCATCTTTAACTACCTGATTACTCATTAATCAAGATAATTAAAGATAATAACCATCGTTACTATTCATAATGTCCAAAAATAAAAGAGTCTTAAATACATAATTTTGACCTTCTGATTCCAAATATGTAATCCATTTTACCAAATTACAAACACATAAATTGAAAAAATTAATTTAAAAATAATTCCCGTTGTCAAAACAAATAGTGGGTTTTTTAGAAACAATATTTATGAAAAGTTTGGCACTTGTTTATGCCAAATTAAAAAGTGAAATTAATCCCAATGACCATAATTGGATTACATGGTAAAAATTAATTCTAATTACACTTTAAAATAAATTAAAAAGATAATATAACCATATAATTAAATTATATGAAAATCAGTTTTGATGTAAAATGCAGTATTTTTCACTATTCATTGAAAAATGAACATTGTTAGAAAAATACCAAAAATTAACCCAAGGTAAATTTCAATGTCCCAATCATAAATAATATGTTTATATTAAAAAATAGAGCCTATAAAATTGTCAAAAGGTGGATTTAAAAGGGGTTCTCCATCAAAAGGTGGTTAATCGACCTTTTAAAGAATATTAGAATGTTTACGCTTAAAAACTGGATTCATTTGCACTTTTACTCCTCTAACATTTATTGAAAAAAGTAAAAATATTTGACAAACATATATAATCATTTTGTAGTTAGTACTGTTCATTCCCTCCATTACAACGGCTATGCGTTAACTACCCTTTAAAATAATATTATTTTATTACTACTGTGCAACATAAGATTTCAAAGAAACTCTTTGTTGCGTATCGGGTACGCTATCGAACATAGAAACCCCTTTAAAGTAAAATTAATATTTAATTTGTAAATATTAACCAATAGGAAAATGTTTTATTCATTATTTACCTGGGATGTTACATCCTTCCCCCCTTTTGAGAATTGCGTCCTCGCAATTTTATTCACTTATCAAAATAAGTGGGGGTATTTATCCCTCATAGAATTTTCAGATTCCCATGTTGCCTCTTCAACAATATAGTTTTTCCATAAAACCTTTACCTGTTGAATTACCTTATTTCGCAACACTTACTCTCTTCGGTCAAGAATCTGGACTGGTTGTTCTTCATAAGATAGGTTCTCCTCCAGCTGAACTACCTCTGGACTCAAAACATGAGATGGATTTGGCATATACTTCCTCAACATCGAAACATGAAAAACATTGTGTACCTAAGATAAACTCGTAGGTAAAGCCACTCAGTAAGCAACTGATCCAACATTCTCCAGAATTTCATATGGTCCAATAATCCTTGGACTCAGCTTTCCTTTCTTACCAAATCTCATCACACTTTTCCATGGAGAAACCTTGAGAAAAACATGATCACCTTCCTCGAAAGATAGATCCTTCCTCCGGTTATCCACATAACTCTTCTGCCTGCTCTGAGCTGTTGTCATGTGTTTTGGAATCATCTGAACTTTTTCTACCATCTATTCTACCAATTCTGGTCCCATCAGCTTCTTTTCACCCACTTCATCCCAAAATGCTGGAGTTCGACACTGCTTCCCATATAATTCCTCAAATGGTGCTATCTGTATACTTGAATGAAAACTGTTATTATAAGAAAACTCAACCAAAGAAAGATGTTGGTCCCAACTTCCCTGATAATCCATCGAACAAGCTCATAGCATATCCTCCAAGGTATGAATTGTTCGTTCTGACTTCCCATCTGATTGCGGATGAAAAGCTATACTAAAATTTAATTCAGTACCAAACGACTTCTGAAGGCCTTTCCAAAAGTTAGAAGTAAACCTGGGATCATGATCGGACACAATGGAGAGAGGAACTCCATGTAACCTGAATATCTCTTTAAGATACAAATGGGAAAGTTTATCTAGGGAATAAGTATCTCATATAGCAATGAAATGAGCCGATTTAGTCAAGCGATCAACAATAACCCAGATTGCATTATTGCCTCTAGATGTCTTCGGTAATACCATGATAAAATCCATGGATATATTTTCTCATTTCCACTCTGGCACTGGTAAAGGCTGAAGCATCCCTTTCGGTAACTACCGCTCTGCTTTAACCTGCTGACAAGTCAAACACTTCACAGTAAAATCAGCAATATGTCTTTTCATTCCATCCCACCAGAAATACTCCCGCGGATCCCTGTACATCTTAGAACTGCCAGGATGAACTGAAAATGGGGAACTATGAGCCTCACATAACAACTCATTCTTCAATTGTGAATCATCAGGGACACGTAATCTCTTCCCAAACCTCAAAACACAATCATTATCAATGTTGAATTCAGGAAACTTACCCTTCTGAACCAGCTCTACCTTTTTCTGCAACTCACAATCTTGCTTCTGTGCTTGCTTGATTCTGTTTGATAGGGATGATCTCACTGATACCTGAAACAAAACAGAAGAACTTCCTACACCAACAACTTCTATTCCAAAGTTCATCAAATCAAAAACCAAAGGATCTCGTTCCAAACTTAGCATGGTTAATGAAGCATTACTTTTTCGACTCAAAGCATCGAACAGTTTATTTGATTTTCCCGGATGGTAATGAATTGTACAATCATAATCCTTGATTAATTCCAGCCATCTCCTCTGTCTCATGTTTAACTCTTTCTGAGTGAATATATAATTTAAACTTTTGTGATCAGTATATATTACACACTTTACTCCATACAAATGATGCCTCCAAATTTTTAAATAAAAAACAACAGTAGAAGATTCCAAATCATGTGTATGGTAATTTACCTCATGAGTTTTCAACTGACGTGAAGCATAAGCAATTACCTGATCATTCTGCATAAGGACACATCCAAGTCCCTTCAATGAAGCATCACTGTATATAACAAACTCACCATTCCTAGAAGGAAGTGCCAAAACTGGAGCATTCACCAATCTTTTTTTCAACTCCTGAAAACAATCATCACATTCTTTTGTCCAGATGAACTTAACACCCTTACGAGTTAGCTTAGTCATTGGACTAGATAACCATGAAAAATTTTCAGCAAACCTTTGGTAGTAACCTGCCAAACCAAGAAAACTACGGATCTCGGTTTCATTTGTGGGTCTTGTCCATTCTTCAACAACTTTTGTTTTAGCAGGATCAACAGTTATGCCATCTTTTGAAACAATGTGACCCAGGAAAGAAATTTTTTGTAACCAAAACTCACACTTTCTGAATTTTCCATATAGTTTCTTTTCTTTTAAGGTTTTTAAGATAACCCTTAAATGACTTTCATGCTCCTCTTTACTTTTAGAAAACACCAAAATATCATCGATGGAAACAACCACAAACTTATCCAAGAACTCATGGAAAATTCTATTCATAAGGTCCATGAATACAACAGGTGCATTGGTTAACCCAAAAGGTATAACTACAAATTCATAATGGCCATATCTAGTACGTAACACAGTCTTCGGAACGTCTGCTTCTTTTACTTTCAACTGATGGTACCCCGAACTCAAGTCAATCTTCAAAAAATACTGAGCTCCCTGGAGCTGATCAAACAAATCATCGATATGAGGCAAAGGATACTTGTTCTTAACAGTAATATTATTCAAGGCCCTATAATCAATGCAAAGTCTCATTGAGGCATCTTTATTTTTAACAAACAAGACAGGAGCACCCCATGGTGATGTGCTAGGTCAAATGAAACCTTTATCTAATAACTCCTGCAATTGTTTCTTTAACTCTAAAAGTTCAACTTGAGCCATTCGATAAGGGGGTTTTGAAATTGGCTTAGAATCAGGAACTAATTCAACAGTAAATTCAACTTCCTGATCATGAATAATACCAGGAAACTCATCAAGAAAAACATCAAGATAATCATTTACCACTGGCACATCATTAATCTGAATAGTTTCTTTATTTTCAACAATATGTGCAAGGTAACATTCATTTCCATCTTTTAATATTTTCTCAACTTCCTGATATGTTATCAAAATCAAGGGTTCATTATTGTACACAAACTAAAAATCCTTCTGAAAAGAAACCATTTTAGCTCTGCAATCAATCTTAGCATGATAAACAGAATGCCAATCCATGCCCAAAATAAAATCAAACTCTACTAGAGGCAAAAAAATAAGGTTTGCGGGTAGATTCTTTCCACACACAAGGATAGTAAGGTTCTTATAATTCCTTTTTGTCTCAACGTTCCCTCCGGGTGTTTTTACCATAAGTTCAGGGTTCATATCTTGAGGTGGAATTTCCAATTTACAAGAAAACTTCTCAGAAATGAAAAAATGTGTAGACCCTGAATCAGACAACACATTGGCATAATCTGAACAAACAAACAGTGTACCTGATACTACTTCATTCGATGGACCAACATCTGCTGAAGTTGTCGCAAAGAATTTCACCACCCCTTTCTGCTTGTAGTCTGGCTGCTTTCCCCTAGTTGACTTCTTCGTTGGACACTAGTTTGCATAATGACCCATTTTATTACACTTAAAACATCTTACCGTTGGCTTTTTATTGCCTGCTTGATCATCTTTCGTACAGTTACGAGCAATATGACCAGACTTACCACACCGAAAGCACCTACCAGACTTGGATAAACATTCTCCAGGATGCATTTTTACCACACTTCTCACAGGATGGATATTTGGTTTTCTTACCTCCTTGCTTCTTTGATGAATTCTTCCCCTTTGCCTGCCAACTGGACCTCTTATTCTGTTGTTTGTCATAGAACTCCTGCTCATCAGCAAACTCCATTTCCACCTTCTCCGCACATCGAACAAGTTTTTCATAACTTTTGAACTCACAAGAAGCTAAAGCCCTTCGATACTTTGGCTTTAACCCTGAGTAAAAATGGTTTATTTTACTATCAAGATCTCGTATGAAGTTTGGAGCATACCTTGCCAATCGAGTGAACTTTGCTTCATAAGCAGCCACTGAATCATCATCCTGCCTCAATTCTAGGAACTGTTTTTCCATCCTAAGACGAACCAACTTAGGAAAATATTTCTCAAGAAACATACCTTTGAATTCGTCCCAGTGAAGATCCTCAATCTCATCACTATCCCTGATATTTTTCACCATAGACCACCACTGATCAGATTCACCTTCAAAACAGTAAACAGCAAGACTGACCTTTTGATGTTCTGAACACCCCATGATATCAAAAATATTCTCCAGTGCTTTAATTCACCCTTCAGCTTGCACGGGGTCAGTTGATCCTCTGAATGATGGGGGATGTTGCCTCATGAAATGTTCCACCACTGACATGTTCCTCTGTGGTTGATCAGGCTGATCTCGTGGATGGATACCACCACCATTTATAGCCTGAGTCAACTATGCCATCACTACAACAAACTGTTCAGTTCCGATTCCAACCATCTCAGGTTGCTGATTTGGAAGGTTTTCTTCCTCCTGATGTCGTCCCAACATAGCTGCTTTGTTTCCTCTGCAGAAAACCATTCTGAACACAGAAATATCTTAGGCGAAGCAACATGGTAATCTTTAAATGCTATATCATTTCAGTCATACCATAAATTAACTTATAATTTAACAATTTTCTAACTCCTAAAGTTGTCTAAACCAACCTTTGATACCAACTATAAGGCCCCGACCTTAAACCTTACATAATATTGAATTAAATGAATAATTCACATTGAGGATCTTTTCAGGTTTACAGTTTTAGAGAATTAGGTCATAACTGTTACATCTCAAAAGATTACAAAGTAGAAACTTCTACTGAGTTTCCATAGAATAAAAAAACTCTTAAAAAAAAACATGTCTAGTTCCATGTTTTATATAGAATGACTTTCCCTTGATCCCATCCTTGACCCTATTCCACATTAAGTCCTGTGAAAAACATTTCAAAAAAACTTGGGGTGAGCATAAAAAGCTCAGTAAGGGATACACAAAGAATGAAAACTGTTAGTTTATCAAAACAACAAGTTAACCATGTATACTTTATCAAAGTAATACTTTTCACCTTTATGAAGTAGTAAAACTCTTCACTGAAATAAAATATCATTACTTACCCTTTTGTAACCAGAAGATTACAATAAAACCCATAAAAAGATCACATAACATATAAAGGTAACTTGGGACATTAACATACTTAAGTGGAATAACCATACGGTCAACTTCCACACATATCACTTAATGGAATAGCCATACGGCCAACTTCCATACATACTTAATGGAATAGCCATACGGCCGACTTCCATACCCAATGCATTGGAGGTTACAACGTAACCACCCGTCCTGGTATTCACGGCACCACCCGTCATATGGTTTATCACGTAACCACCCATCATATTTCCAAGTACCATTATAAAAATCATAAGACATAAAACAAATATAATGGAAAGAAAACATTTCCACACTCTGATCACAGTATATCACTTAAATATATTGACATAACAAGTCCATTATAAAAACCATTTTCAATACCAAAATATATAAAAGAGTATATGGTATTTATTTCATTTAAAAAAACATTACGTCTTGTTCAGGAAGCCAAAGACCAAATAATACTCGTGGCGGCGGAAAAGGTCTTTGTCACCGCGTACGGTAAAAGAAACATTCCTAATTGTCGTTTTGTAAAATTCTTCGTAGAAAAAGATTACTTTTATATAAAAGTAAAAGTCAAAGGGGTTCATACACCGTATAAAAGAAAGTTGTGTATAAAATGAAATATGCCTCAATGAAAGGAGATTGAGACGAAGTCCCTTACCTCGGGTCCGACTTGACTCGATCGTTCTTTAACGTCCTGAATAATAAACTTGAGTTAATTTCTACTTGCTTAAGAACCTTTTAAAGCTTATTATTCCTTTTATATCACTTATTTCCATGTTATAAACATTATGTAATAATTAAGTTAATAATTTTTGTTTTGTCGATATTTGGTTCTTAAGTCGAAAGTGGACTTCTTACAATTACGTGTTGTTCGTGTGGTCAAATGTTCTTTATATCCAGAATAACATTCCTGATTTCGATATCATATATATCATATATATCCATCATATACATGTATTTATAATATTACATAATCATTTAGAGGTAAGAAATGAAATGCACCGTTCATGGAGACGGTAAGCCGTACGTACGCATGAACGCTACTTTCATTTATTTTCCATATTAATGGAATTAAAACTAAATGAGAGGTATGCATATTTTAATTCCAGAATTATATTCATCATTTAGATGTATCAATCATCATATATATCTATTATATACATGTAATTTTAATAGTACATTACATTTGGGGATAAGAAATGAAATGCACCGTTCATGGAGACGGTAAGCCGTACGTACGCATGAACGCTACTTTCATTTATATCTCATACTTTAATGGAAAGAAATAATAATTATATAGATTTATATTATAATTCTATTATAACATAATATATAATAACTTTAAATCCATCCTTTATGCGTACCACATATGGCATTAATGAATCACATCACTTTGAGGGGGTGGTAGTCCGCACTTCCTTAAATGAAGATATCGCGTTTACCCCTAATGGAAACCATAAAGGTATGCCCAAAATGAAAAATAAAGAAGCTTAAAGAAAACATAAACATATTATATATCATATATAAATATAGTGTCATCTTAATGGCCACCTTTTAAGGTGCTAAAAGAATGTTGAACATTCATCGTTTCGGGAGGCCGAAATTCGCCATCCACGGAAACAGTATGTTCTTTAACCATTAGATGTGGGTGTGTGTAAGTGTAGCTCGAATACTTGTTATAACAACATCCTAGTATATTTATGATACTTGATTTGTTACAAAATAAATGAATAAAAATATTTTAGGGGGTTGGAGAAGCAAAATAAAACAAAAGGACTCAAGTGAAGACATTACCTAAAAATCGGGTAACTCCCTTTGGTTTGAGCTCAAAGGATTACTTGGGAAGACTTTTTCCCAAAGTGAAGCTTCAAGGAGTAAGAGAGGGAAGTGGAGAGACAAAATGGACAGGATTTGGCTGAGCCAAAGGCTTTGGAAGTGTGGGTAAGGAGGTAGAGGTGGGGGCCTTTTATAAGAGGAGAGGAGGGGCACTCTTGGAAAGTAAGGAAATGTTACTTTATTTTAGAATGAGTTTCAGATTTTAATGGTCCCACATTGATGTGTTTCGAGGTTATGTGATAAGGGTTCGAAATCCACCCATCCAATAGGTTTTGGACATGTGTAGGTCTTAGATTTTACATTATCTTTCCATTTTATTTAAATCCTTTATTAATGAGGTAATCGCTGCATCATCATGGTGTCATAAATAATTTAATAAATTTAATGTCTAAAAATTATAAAAAAAATGTCATGATGTAGGAAATCTTTTTAGAATTATAATTAATATTTATAGTCCAAAATATCATTTATGTAGACAAAAATAAAAATATTTTACTTAGGTGATACATTCTTTGTTACATTTAACATTCTTTAAAAATAAAAAGATAAAAAGTCACTTTCTCACAAAAGTGATACCATGGGGCCCCCATGTTTGGCATAAGGCATCCCATGGTCGGCCATGAGAAAACACGTAGCCTTAGGACACATGTTGTGGTCATTTTTTATTATTATGATATTATTTTATCATCTTTAACTACCTGATTACTCATTAATCAAGATAATTAATGATAATAACCGTCGTTTCTATTCATAATGTCCAAAAATAAAAGAGTCTTGAATATATAATTTTGACCTTCTGATTCCAAATATTTAATCCATTTTACCAAATTCCAAACACATAAATTGAAAAATTAATTTAAAAATAATTCCCGTTGTCAAAACAAATAGCGGGTTTTTTAGAAACAATATTTATGAAAAGTTTGGCACTTGTTTATGCCCAATTAAAAAGTGAAATTAATACGAATGACCATCATTGGATTACATGGTAAAAATATATTCTAATTATACTTTAAAACAAATTAAAAAGATAATATAACCATATAATTAAATTATATGAAAAATTAGTTTTGATGTAAAATGCAGTATTTTATCCCTTGATTTTAGGGTTCCCAAAGGTGAAATTGTACTATTTTTTCAACTTTTCTAGGGGATCATAGATTAAGAACATAGATTAGTAAAAATTTTAGTGGAAACCATGTAACATGGGAAGCATAAGATAGTGCAAACCATATAATCACTACATGGTTTAGTAAACCATGTGAACTACTCTAGTTTGTTTATTGTCATTTTCATTTATTTTTAATTAGGGATTATCAAAAAAAACATGCCCATTTGTACTCTTCCATACTAGGATCCTCTGAAATTACATTCCCACTCTTATAATTCAATATATGGTGGATTATTAGTTATTTGTTTATGAATTATTCTCCATATCCAAAGGATAGGGACACACATCACTAATTTTCTTGTTTTATTCAAATTTTTCTCATTTTTCTCTTACCCTAGTGGCCATGTATGGGTTATTTTTATTTCTAGGATTGTATTATTTAACGGTTTTTGGTTTATTAAGGTTATTATAAATCATATGAGACCAAATTCGTTTGTTTTCATTTAAGGTGACATGGTTTCATTTCTTGAGGTAGGTGTTTCCATTACAATGTATTTTATTGAAGTGATTCTAAATGTATTTATGATTTAAAATAATTTTTAAATTTAATTTTTGATGTATATGACATTTAGTTTGTATTTTTCAAATTTTTTCCATAATTGGGTTGTTTTTCCTTTGATAATGTGGATAAATTACATAGTTAAGTGGCACTTTGTTTTCAAATAATCTTTTATGAATTCTACATGTTTGATAACATTTTATCAAACAATTTCCATAATAAAATTGATTGGTTCATGGTGATTTTCTAAAATTTTTATTATTAAGTTTTATATTCCTTACATTAAATGGGTTACATTATTTTAGAGGTGTTTTTCCAAATTTAAGGTTAGTTTTTTAAAATGGTGATTATTGACTAATGGTAACATTTAGTGAATTGTTTGAATTGATTGATAATATGATTGTGTTTTGTGCTTTTTCCCATTATATTTAAACTTTTTTTAAAAGAGTTTAAAAATGGATTTATAAATGTGTAGTCCTTGATTTCCAGGCAGAGGCCCATTTGGCATCTTGTGTTAATGGTGAATTTTATTTTATAATTTTTACACTCCCAATTAACCCCAAAATTATTCATTTTTTATGCTTGTGATCATGGGTGAGTAGTTATATTAATTATGATTCATGTTTATGTGGTTTGGGTTTGGAGCTTGAGTTTGAAGGGGGAGTGTTGGAGGTGGAAACTGTTTGATTGTTCTGTTATATTACCTATAGTCCGTGTAATTTTCATATGGTTGGGATTGGATTAATAATAGCTCAGAACTCTTATATATGACATAAAGAACCCCAAGATACTAAGTGGGAAGTCAAGGGATATTATATATCCAAGATGATATTTATGAACTAGCTATTAGCCCCTATTTGAATGTTATTACCTCGATAGAGGTTTCACTAATTAGACTAGTTAGATTGATTTGGGTGATGGGTTATGCGATTATTAACCTATTGTTAGTTGGTTCCACTTTTCAAGTATAGTGATTGTACAATTATTCCATGTAGTTTTTCCCCATGATATGAATCTAGTGTTATGCCTCTTGTTTTTTATTATCATGCAAGTTTCTTATCTCTTTTTTTAGCCTCATTTTATTTATTTTTTTATTTATGATTGAAAATTAATGTTTTAAGGCTTTCCTTATGTTACTATTGTCATGGTTTTATCAATTTCCATTGATTACATTTTATTATGTTATCCCTTTTATTATAATCATGTTTTGGTATGTGTGTGTTGAGTTTTCAAAAAATTAATAGAATTTGTTGATTTAAATGCAAGACATGTGAAATGTTTATTCTTAAATAAATTAAAACTATGTGATTATATGTTTTAAAAAATGGGTGTCTAAAATAAAAAGATAAGGTAAAATATGTTTCTTTTGAAATTCATGTTGTTTTATACGGTATGGGTTAGGTTTTGAAACAATGTTACTTTTGTAAGACCTATTTAAGGTATTTTTTATAAATGGTGTGTTTTAAGTAAAGATATAAGTTATTGTGGTTTTAGTTCAGTTTTGTGTAAAGGAAATGAAAAGGTATTTTTATATTACCTAAAAAATAGTGAAATTTATTACTTTATAAAAGTAATATAATGGAAAAATGGTGGTATTCTACTAGCCTTTATCTGACACACTACATACTCGCATTGGTCGGTATATTGTCTTCATGATTTCGATATCTTCTCAAGTTATAGATTGTATGTTGGTTTAATAGAACTCTCTTTTGGGAAGAATGTTTTGTTAGTTATGGTGGTGACACAAGAGTTACATGTTAAATATGGGGCTTCTCTCCCAATATTTATGGACTGGTGGGTCATGTCATGTATCAACATCTCTAACCTATTTCTTTCTTTTTCTTTGTTTCCTTCTTTTGATTTGTAAGGATTTTGTAAAAAATTTATTCTTTTCTAGGGATTTTTTTTGAAAAATATTTTTTTATATTTTTTTATTCTTCCATGATTAGATTTTCATATTTTAGAGAATCTTATTTACTTTGGAATTGTTTTACAATGTATATAGACCACTTTTTAGGTTCCTAGTTGGAACTCATTGTTGATACTTGTTTTTTATGGTGAAATAATTTGCATGTGTTCACTTGTGATAACATAGTTATTGATTCCATATTAAGGTAATCAATAACACCCCTTGATCCTTATAGAGTAATGGCTCATGTGATAGGTTGGGTTGACCCAAACCAGTTCGTTACACCAATAATATTTTCATGGTTTTGAGTATGTGTTGTGGATTTTGGGATAAAATCTAACTTTTAAACTAAAAACAAGAACTTTTGGTCAATATAGCCATAGAGTGTGTCAAATAAATGTGGGTTTTATTTTTACACATTATAAATTAATTACAAATCATTTTCCTAAATTATCAAGGCAATATGTGCATATTTTATTAGTTTTCAGTATGTGACATGCATTTTTTATTCAAATATCAATTTTAAAATCAAAACATGAATTTGTCATTAATTTTTCCACACCATGTATCATAATAATATGTGGATAATGCATACCTATCATAAATAAATCACATATCATTATCATGATGTTTAAAGAATGTCTAATCATTTTTTATGTTTGGAGTATGTGACACGGTTTTTAAACTGAAATGCCTATTTGAAATGAAAAAGAACTTTATGTCAAAAAATGACACACCATGAGTCATATGGACTTGATATTAATTCTTACATGTCACAAATGAAATATTGATCATCTTTGAAAATTATCAAGACATGAAAATAACATTTTATTGTTTTTGAGTAAGTGACATTCCTTTTGGCTTTAAATATCCCTTTTAATATGAAAACAAACACTTTCAATCAATCTAGACACATCATGTATCTTATTGACATGAGGTGGATTACTACATATATCAAATGGATAATTGAACATTTTCATAAAGTTTCAAGTTAATCTAATCACATTTTATCTATTGTGAGTATGTGACACACTTTTTAGACTAAAATATGACTATTATATTGAAAACATGCACTTTGAGTCAATTCATCCACATTATGAATTGTATTGATGTGTGTTTTATTACTACATGTCAAAAATAAATCACATAACATTTTCATAAAGAATCAATATATGAATAGTGTGTTTACTTATTTTTGAGTATGTGACACATGTTTTGAACTAAAATGCTACTTTTCAATTGAAAACATTATCTTTCGATCAATCGGGTCACACTATGTGTCAGATTGCTGTGAGGTTAAATCCTACAAATAAAAAATTAATTAGTAATGTTTTTACTAAATTATAAATAAGTCTAAATAAAAAAAATAATTTGAAAATAATGTGGGATCCTAATCTAACATCCCTTACATAGTTGTACAATCCTTTACTAAAATGACACTCCATATATTCTATCTTAATATTAAAAAGACAAAAAAAATCGATATTGAATTATTTCTAAGATGATATGATTTAAAATTATAGTAAAATTAGGTAAATAATTAGAATGTAAAACAAATTTTCATGATCTCAATGAAATAAAGAAAATAGGGTAAGAAAACACCTCTTCATGATGTCCAAAAACACTCTGACACCATATAAGTTTACCGATCATTTATAAACATACATACTTCATGTTTTAAATATATGGAATCGATACATTCATGGTAGTACTATAAATATATATATATAAAAATAATAACAAATTTTTTTAAATGAAATTGTTATTACATTTGAAAATACCTCTTTGGGGATACTAGTTTGTTAGTGGAAGATGATATTTTCATAATTTATAAAAAGTAATATCCATAATTATTATCATTACTTTTTTTAAAAACTAGATAAATATTTTGAAAAATAAGTAATCTATATTTATAGATGTTTTCAAAGTTAAATATAATTATATTGACCCAAATAATTATCAAAATATATAAATCCATAGGCATTTTGTGTATAATGATCATCATCATACCATGATTTTTATGATAAATAAACATAACCCTATAAAAAATCATTATTAAAACATAATATAAAAAGATTAATTTTTTTATAATGTTTAATGTACATTATTAGACATTAATAAGGAACATCAGGTGAGGTTAGTTTTTTTGTATATATATTCTTTGGATCAAAAAATATATATATCTTTTGATAAAAAAAATTCGATTTAAGGGGGGTCTAATGAATTCTAAAACAAAAAGGAATAAGTAATTTAAAAAATGAAAAAAAAATTTATATTATTTGATTTTATAGTTTTAATACTACATTTTGGGTATTAATAATAACTCGTAATCTTTTATTTCTCATTCCAACATTGTGGATACTGGATCTCTTTCTTTTAAAAATTCTCATATTGAGTAAAAAATTATTGTGTATAAGTGACATGAGGACTAATCAGTAAAAAAAATTCTTCATATGGTTTTGACTTTATATAATATTTTATATACACCTATAAAAAAATATGAATAGTATTTTTACCATAATTAACATAATGGGTAAATTATCCAATAATAAGGTTATGAAAATATACATCATGTAAACATTCACAGCCATGGATCATCTGCATTCATTCTTGGGGATTTCATTTACATTCTAAAGACCAATAATGTTTGTAATGGATGCTTTATGATTGTTTTCATTAATTTAAATTTAGGTCGTATTTTGATCATTGAAATCTCTATCTGTAAGAAATTTTATGGTTAAAAAATGTGGCAGTGGAATTGGTTGAGTAAATATTATCTCAGAAGATGATTTCAATTTATTGTTTGATCCCCATGATTTTCATGAATTGACCATCCATTCCCCATTTTTTTCTATCTCTAATAACATACAACAATTTAAACCATTTTAATTAAATTTTAAGTTTTTTTATATAATATAAATTAAAAAGGACATACCTTACTATTTTAATTCACATTTATAAGATTAAACACCCATGGTAATGAATTTACAAAATCAAGTTCGAAAAGTGTACATTTAGATCATTAATGGTAATTAGTAGCTAAATTATCAACTCATGAGCTATGTGAGTCACTACTCTCATGTGATCTTTTGTAATTTTTTATTATTTATAATTTCTACAAGGATATTATAAACTATACCCATCATGACAAATTAATTTGTGGGTTCTAATTGTATAGTTAACAAATCCTTTAAAAATATTATTATATGATTTTGAATACAAATATCAAATAAATATAACCCAAAGATTGAGAGGCATAATGTATTTCTAAGAATATGTTCATAAAATATCAAAAAAAAAACTAAAACAAAAAATATTTATTTATTCTCATTAATAATATCCTAAATTCATTATATATCTTAAAACTACATAGGATAACTAAGGTAATAAATAAAATAATGGGATGAGGTATAATTCCCAATAAGTGAATAAACATGATGATGAATCATATCATATAAATAAAGTGGTATAACATTATGTCATAAATAAAAAGGCTCGTGGATAACTATATAATATCATTACATAAAAAATGTATTAAAAATATTGTTACAACATTTTAATGTTGAATCAATATATAAATTTACATAAACATAAGTCAAGGGTAAATACTAAGACAACATCACATAGTGGACAGAGTCCTTTCATGAATTAAGTTTACTCCCTAATCCCTTACATAACATCACATGAGACAAAACCATTACTAAATATATTGGAGAAATATCATTTTTCAACAATCATAACATTTACATTCTTATATGTCCCACAAATAAAATCAATCATAAGGCATAAACATAATAATTTCTCATATAAAGAAATAGGTCACATAATCTTTCCTCAAATCATAATCATGGGATATTTCATAAATATTACAAAGAGAATAAGTAATTAAATATTTTAGACATTCATATATTATTCAATAATTATATCTTTCAAAATATAGTGTTCATTTTGAAATTAAACATAATGAGAATGGGTAGAGAACTAGGTGTAGAAATGAACATTCAAAATGTTGTTTAAAGGATTAAATTAAAGATTTTTGCATAAAGATTAAGTATATAATTTTCATTGATAACAAAAGGTAAATAAAAATGTATGTACATTAAATATTCCTTTATTTAATGAAATCATTAATACTAATAAATATTTTAAAATGAACATTACATAAAACAGTTGTGGGATTTAAAAGATCTATTTAACGAGGTTTGATTATAGAAAAGGCATTTGCGAATTGAACTTAAGTCTTGTATTAACACATAAAAGTAAGGAATAATAATCTAGGTATAAATGTAATATAAATATATATATTATATATAATCATTAAATAAATGACAGATATAATGTGATTTATAGATAAAACATTCATAACGCATTAAAAAATGGTGGTTTAGAGAGATCCCTTACGTTATGTTCTATAGTCATTTTGAACATTCACTTAATTACATGAATAATCAAATTAAATTCATTAATTACATAATTAATGACTTTTTTATCTATATTTGGTTTATTATCATTTTATTATGTTTATTTATAATAATTTCAATGAGATAGTAAGCATAATTTCTCTTTTCTCAGGATGTTCATTTCATGGTTCAATGGTTAACTCACTTGTGTATAATTATAGAAGTTACTATAAAAAGGGAAAAGTTATAGGATTGAAATTAAATGATATTAATGTCATTAAATAAATTTTTTATGTTCACATAAATCCTTTTTTTCCGACATATGTACCATTAACTCTATGAAAATGTTAACATTATGCGGTTAGTTTATTTATGCAGTTTCACCGAGCATTATAGACTAGTATCATTTTATTTAATATTATGGATATATATTTATTAAATAACATGATATAATTTATAATATATTTATTTTAATATAATTTAAAAATAATAATATTTATATGACTATCCTTAATGGTTGTAATAGAAAATGAAAACTCACCATCCACAGAGGTAGTGAACTGACTTAATATAGACAATGGTTTCATTTTTAGAATAAGAACAGAATAAAAAAGAGGGATGGTAGTTATTCAATTATAAATATGAAATTAAGTTATATATATGGTACTATAGTTATTATTCTAGTTGGATGAGGGAGGTTTTGAGAAGGTATAAAATGAAACAAATTTAAAATTTGTAGTTTTTGAATATTACCTCTTGAATTTCGACTCCTTGAAAAAATCCTTAACAAACATGGAATTGGTTTTTTAGTGAGACAAATATCAATAGTAAGTGTTTAATAGAATTAGGAAGATAATTGGATAGAAACATTCTAAGATAAAAGTCTTCTAAGGTTTGAGGATAAGGGGTTGTGAGGGGTGATATTTATAAGGGGAAGAGAGGGGTGTTTCTGAATGTTGTATTCTTTAGTTTATTATTTTAGGTCAAGACTACCAATAGTTTTGATTCATGTTAATATATATAGTACATAGTGAATTTAATTTATAAATAATGGGTTCTTAAATCATCCCTAACAAAAAATCATTCATTTATCTTATAATGTTAAATATTGTATTTTTTTGTATTTCACTATTCAACGAAAATTCAACCATTTTAAAAAAATACAAAAAATTAAAAATAATAATTTTTTCAATATATAAAATCCAAAAATTAAATCCATCTTATTAACATAATTTTTTCAATATGAAAAATTTAATTTTTAAATAAAATCTTCATTTTTTTGAAAAATAGAAATATTAATATTATGGTTAATTTTTCGAACCATTCAAAAATTAGTTAAGTTATTATAAAATTATATTATCATTAAAATATAACATCATATTAATTTATAATCCCATTTATATAAATAAAATTTCTTTTAAATTTTGAATTTGTTAGAGAAATGAAAATAAAACATATATGTTTTTTCAAAAATAAGAACACTTATTTTATAAATTTTTAATCAACTATTTATTTTTATCACGGTAAAAATATATCGTATTTTCATTTTATAAGATACCTAAATATTATTTTACACTTACATGGGGAATGATATTATTCCGGCAGTCAGCTTATTAATCCTAGTGGTTAGATTACTCTTCTAATGGTCATGTTAATATTCTAATGATCATATTTTTAATGGTCATATGGGTTCCCTAATACTTATAAATACTTCATGTTTCATTCATTTTTTACTCAATTATATTTTCTATAATGGTTATATATTTTCATTTTCAAAATCCATATTTCATTATTAATACTCTACTTTATTTCTATAATGTTTCTCATGGGTGTGATTATTTTGAGGGATCAAGCATATTGAAAGTTTCCTATTATTCTTATCTTATTTTCAATTTATGGCCCATTATAATAATTTCAATTATTATGTATATATTTATTCTAAAAATCTAATTTGTAAATTATCATAATAAAATGTAGTTGGTTTTATCATCTGATTAATGTACATTATATAATTTTACATTACTAAATATAGAACAATTATATATTCCATAGGAAAAATCCATTGATAAAATTTTGGGTCATTACATATACATATAAATCATTATCAATTTAGAAATAAATAATTTTATTATAATAATGGTATAAGTATTTTTTTATTAATAGTCAAAAATATAAAATATGATAATTGTGTTCCTTGGGTAAGGTGGACCCTTGAAGGGAATGACTAGCCTTAATGCTGGGGGTGCCTCTTCATGTAGTGGTGTTGCTTCTTCTTATTGATCCATTAGAAGAAACATGTTTGTTAAATCAGAATACGAATAATATTTTTCTCTTATAGAATCTATTTATGCCTAAATTTATTTCATCTTCTCATTTGTATCCCCCTATGTATTTGGTTTCTCAAAATAGGCTCAAGGAGATATTCCCAAACCTACCCGCTAACACCTCCATATTGGTTTGTAAACCAAAAATACACAAAAAAATTTGTTTATTGGGTACATATATTAATGATAGATGTTTCTAAAATAGATTAAAAATATATTAAAACAAGAATTAAATATAATGTAATAATATTTTAAAGCAAAAAAATTATATTATGCCAAAATTACCCAAGATTCCAATAATTTCTATGTGTTTTCATTTATTATTTCCCCCTTTTATTTGCATGATTGTTTTCCCATAGCACATGATTTGGGAAGGAAGTGGATTGATATTATTATTCATTAATCTGTATATAATCATTGGAATATAATTATGTTATTCTCTCTTATCACATAAAATTTTTACTATATATTAAGAATATATTCCATGTTTTCAAGTAAAGCATACTCCATACTTGCTTTAGGTTTTGGGTATGTTAGTTTTGATACATGTTTCTTATTTTCAGTACTCATTTTTTATTTCATATATTAAAAATTATATATAAACATTATTAAAGAAAAAATTATCAAATAAAATATTGGAAATCACAATGTACCTTAAATTATTCCTCCTTATAATGATCGATTAATGAATCAAAAGCTTTCTGGTTTATCATGTGTGTGCATGTAGTTGGTGTGTGGGGGTTTAATTTACCCTCACCATACCTAAGATGTTACTTCATAAGATGTGTCAAAAACAATATTTTTTCATTTTTTGTGACCAATAACACAAATTTCATCTGACGATCATCTAATATAAAATTAATCTAAAAGGTATAATGAATAATATATCAATATTTCTTTTTTTAAAAAAATAGATAAAGTATATCATGAATTTACCCTATTGTCTTCCCAATTTATTGTTGTTAATGTAATAACAACATTTCTCCATGTATCTATATCAATCGATACATGAATATGAGTGGTAACACTAATGTACCTAATAACATATGATACATGGTGGTATCATAAATGGTATTACATTAATGATTAATTCAAAGAATAATTATTCCCTTTTATTTTTTGTAGAATTTGATATCTTTGTTACTTTTATAAGAATGAAACTAATCTATTAAGACTATATCCATAGAATTCTGTTAGAAAGTTAAATTTAAGAAAGCCATAGAATGGGAAATGAGAATATACGTTGATGACACCAATATGCAACTTGGTATATTAGAGATATCATTATAAAGGAATTATATCACATAATATACATTTTTATGAGGTTTTATATCATTGTGACATTAAATTATATCTTTATGAGTGTCACGGTATGTTACTAGATGCTAAAGTTTTTAATTCAGATGATTATACCTAATTTGATTGAGAAAGGGGCCTAGGGTGTCTCATTCTAAGTGTATCCAAAACCTCAGTTACATTATATTTAAATTTAATATATGAAATAAATATTATTCCTATATATTATTTAATAATTATTCATATTGGGCTAAAAAAATATATTCAGTTACTAGTTATTCAAGAGTATAAATTTGAGTTTAATATTTAATAAATATTTATTCTCTATTCACTATGAATATAATATTTATTTATTTATTGGAGAGTAATAAATAGATAAATGTGTATTTAAAAAATATTCATTCTTTAAGGTTTAATAAATACATAGGAGTAATTATGGGTCAGGTTAATGGTTTTATGAGAAATAATATATTAAATATTATTTTTATAAATGTTAACTTATTTACTCAAGAAATAATATCTAATTATTCATGATTCTAACTCATGTTAAGTAAAAAAATATTGTTATTGTAATTTTGACATCGATTTTTCTAGGGATTAATAGAATAATAATGGATCATGTATAATTATTATTCTCTAACCCTAGAACTATATAAAAATTATTATATTATTTTCAACCCTAATCATTATTGTGCATAATGAACGTTTTGAGATAATTCCATAGAGCCCTATAAATATTTTCCTCTAGAAACCCTCAATAAAAGGGAGAAATTATCCTCCTCCACCCTCTCAAAGAATCATTCTACATAAAAGTGATTATTTTATTGATCGACCATGAATGTATCAAGCATCATAATATTTCATACTATTACTCAAATATTTCTACAACAACATTCAATGGTTTTTGGTGCACATGTAGATCCCTACTAAAGGTATTCTACCAAGAATTCATCAAACATAATGAAGGTATAAAATTTAGATATTATCTATTTCATAAATTAATAATTAATTTCAATCTGAGCAACTGATTTAACTATATATATTAATTAAAAATCATATGTTATGACCTCGTCTTGTGGATTCTAGGGTTGAAATTCGTCTAGTTATGAGGATAAATCAAAATATGTTACAAAAATTCCCACTATTGGACAAGGGCCAAATCACTACTGATGAAACATGGAACCTCTAAGTTGTATAAAAGTGGTAACATAACAATTTATAAATATTTATTATTCATTGATTGATTATACACATTTCTTGTTAGTTTTTTAATTCTATATTATTAGTTATTTAATCCAAAAGACAATTAAATTTTTTTCATTAGCTAAACATTATTATTTTATGTTTTATACGATCCTAAAAATTTTAAGAATAAGTGGAGATTTTTTATAGATCCCATAAATATGTGAGAAAGTCTCTAGTTAGCAGACTTAGTCACATTGTGTGTAACTAAAAAGTACACATTGTCTACCATTCATCATTGTGAATGGGCATTCCATGGGATACATGAATTTTTGAGTGGTCATAATATATGTTATATTAAATTAATTATATATTGAAAAGTCTGGACATGCCATAGTATTTTGGATTATATTTCCTTATGTTTTTGTACACATTGGGTAATCTGTGCATTTTTATAGTGACCTTCACAAAATCTCCATGGTTAAACTCACATTGTGTAATGATACTTGGGATGTTGGATTAAAAACTACAAAATTTGGAGGTTTTATTCCATATATCTAGAATACCCTATATGTACCTCTGATAGTTACCAATCGAAGGTGGCTCAAAAAATATTTATTTATACTAGGTTAAATGTAACTATAGTGTTGACCCTAGATTGTCTGCATAGTGGAGAGAAAAAAATCAGTTGTCTCTATTTAGGATACATAAAAGTGGGGTGTTTTTAAATTATTAGATTTTAAAAATGAATCAAGATAGGGAAACAAAGTATTTTGAAATTAATAATACCGAAATGGTAACTAGTTCAATGTTGGATTTCCAATTGTATTACTATCTTATTCTCTCAATTGTTATCTATTCTTCTTATTAACTGATGAATGAGGGGATCCATAATCATTTCACCTCCCACCCTTGTTTAAATGGTAATAGTGAGAATGGACTTAATAGAAACCACTTCTTAATTTACCCCTATCCAATGTGTGAAAAAGATACATCAATATAATCCTACTTCACATAGGAAATACCTAATTGGGTGTTGTGTCTCCCAAGAAATTTGGGAATAATTCACGACCCTTCCGTATATATGAGAAATTGTTAATCACTTCAACACTCAACTCAAAATATTACACCATATATAGTTTGAGACTAAATGAAGGGGTATTAAAGATCATTGAATAAATGAATAAACAATAACATAGTTAAATCAAACACAATATCATTCTATGTTAAAAAACAATATTAAATATTTACCAAATTAACAAGAAAGAAAGTGTTTTATTCATTGATGTTTGTAGTCTCAATCATTCAAAATGGAAAACCCTCCCTTTCAAAATCCCTCAAGAATTTAACCATTATTATATGTGTTGTAGACATGAATAGGGATGAATAAATCATTAAATTATTAAGAAAAATAGAAAATAAAATAAAAATTCAAAAATAGAGTAGTATTCGTCAAGACCAAGCCTCATCTCCAAACTCTATTCTTCCTTTGGCATCCTCTATATTTGTAGTTCCTCAAATTCCATTTTTATTATCCTTGTTCATAATTTTAAAATTATTCCCCCTTTGATTCATTCATATATTTCCCTTTCCATCATGATCTTAAAATTTACAAGAGATCTGTGCCTTCTAGTTTGAGTTCCCTTAATTGGGAAAAAATGTAAATCTGGGAATTTGATTCATTTTAAAAAAATATTTTCCACAAAAAAGATACTATTTGATCCACATGTGTGTTAATATAGAAGCTTGAGATTTGGGTGAAATGTGTACAACTTTCTTTTTTTTTTCTTTAGTATCCTAACCTATGTAAATTATTAAAGACACATTAAACATTACATCAAAAATCAATTGTATGTAGACTTTAGAAAAATCTACATGGACCAACCTAGAGTTCATATTATAGCTCTATGTAGATGAAATGTATGTGGATCTCAATTTTAATATTTTGAAAATGAATTTTAATCTACATAACTGAAATAAACATCTACATGGTTCAATGTAGAGTTCATGGGAACTCTACATTGACCACATAGAGCTCCATCCTTTTCCATTTCTTACACATTTTTTTATAGTGATTTCAGGATAGTTTAAATAATTTCCAAACGTTTTAAATCATTTTTAATTCACATTAAAACATAAAAATAATGAAATATCAATATCAAAAAACTCATTTAATTCCTAAAAATTCAATATAACAATTAATTCCAAAATTTTGTCGATTTAAATAGTATTTTAAAAAATAATTTAAATGGATATTTAATTGAAAAACTTCCAAAAACTAAATTAATTAATAAGAATGGAGGAATAATATTAATTTATTATTAAAACATATAATGAACGTATTGCCTATGTAATTTACCCCACATAAAAACCATGGACCCTAGGAAAAGTGAACTTCAAAAAGACTACCAAATAAAAAATGAAACACTGGCCAATGTGCATTCCTTTTTCAAAACCATAGTACTCAAGTTATTATGCAACCTAATGTTCATGATTTTTATTCATTTATTACCACATTAAATTAATTTTCACTTCTATTATCCATTAAAGAAAATTTATACCCACCTTTCTTAAAATATTTCAATCAATATTGAAATATGAATTTCAAGCAACTGTTTTCATATTCCATGTTCATGAGAGGTTTTACATATACTTCATGAGTTTATTTATATCTAATAGTTGATTAAAGTATCTTGAAATATAAAATGGTGTTTTAGGGTTTTTATGAGGCTTTAAGGGCATGGTTTCTAAATAGAAAACTTACAAGTCATAGTAAAGATGTCTAGCTCTATCATGAATAATAATGCATTAATTTTAGTTTCATTAAACAATATATTACTCCATATAATTGCTATTTCACAAACAAAAATCAATCCCGTTTATATTATTAATAGGATAAGTCACATATTTCGAAAATTTATAAGCAGTAAAACATCACCTCTTTTTATCCTCTAGAAAGATTAAAGAAATTAGTTATATTCTTAAAGGTAGAGATGGACATTGAATTACTTATTTTATGGGTGGGAAAACATCCATACTCTAAAATATAAAGTATCTAACCAACATTTCTTGTGCTATAGGTAATTTCTTTACTAACATAAATACTTATTTCCAAAAAAAACTCCTCTAAAAAACATAAAAATCCTCACCACTTTCACAATATATTACAGCTCAAATGGTCTTATGAACTTCTATATGTATTCTCAGTTTGTCCGCCTACTTTAACATCACTAAAATATTTATCCCCCCACATTATATAAATTTTTTATCTTTCATTCATATCTGGTTCATGTATTTCTGGTATGGAATTATTTTTATAATTTTAGTTTTTTGATTGAACGTTATGAATGTTTTACTTCAAATAGTTATACACTTTCATTAAAATCATTGAATGATATCTACCCCATCCTTCCAACCTTCCTAGTATGATTTTTATTAAAAATCGTCAACAAAAACGATTCAACACTTCCTTTATTCATCTCAAGAATACTTTTCAATATAACTACATTTATATCACTTCCTCATTTCCCAGAAACATGAATTCATCCTAGATAATGCATCAGTATCTAGATCAAGGTACATAGAGATTATTGACTTGTAATATGGATACCAAACAATGTTACTCCTGATTGATATGGGATATAAGGGTAAAATTTAAAAGTAATCTAGAAATTAAATTTCATGAAAAATAAGTATACAACCCAATGTTATTCCTAAATCATTTAATTCAAAAATCCCTTGAATTATCCAAGGTTTGGCTAGAATAATCATCAAGTTATGTTTAATAATAAAAGTCTTTGTTCCCTAAATAGAGTTTGTATTTTATAGAATATGTCAAAATTGATCTATAAAGATCTTAGTTAAGTGATTTAAATGTAACAAAATATTTCATGGGATGTGGTTCAAAAATGAGTTCTCATTACAGGAATTCATATTTCTTTAAATTTGAAAAGAAACACCTTATTGAATTTATCTAATGTTAGAAGACGAGTCAAATAATTTTATCAACATTGGAATATATTCATGATATGAATGGGAATTAAAATTAATATCAATAGGTCTGAATAAAACACTTAAAATTTAAAAAATAAACGTTGATAAACTTTTTAAAATACTTATATTTTTTAAAAATATTAATCTAAAAATCAAAAATTATTACAATTTCCTCCAAAAAATTAAATGATGTAGTTTCCTTAGTGTATTAAAAAAGATTTATCATGTAAATAAAATTTTAAATGGAATCACAACATGCAATCAATTGTTAAGTATTGGTATAAACTAATTGTTTTTAATGATAAATTGGTTAGAGTATTGTAATACCCCCCACTGGATCATCAGGATAGTTTTCAAGGAATTTATTTATCATATTACTGTTAATTGTGAATGAAATTAGTTTCTCTTATTTAGTGACATAAAAACCCCAAATGTATAAATATTAGTAACTATAAATGGTCCTTCCCATCTATAAATATGTTTACCTAATATCATCCTGAGTCATGATTTGTAAAGAAGCACTTGGTCTCCTAGATTGAAGTCTTTATATTGGATCAAATTTTTCATGATCTACTATAGTCCTCTATTTATAAATTTATGAATTTTCAATAGCTTCTATTCTAATTTACTTTAGTTATTATAAATAAAATATCCTCTCCTTCCCATATTTATCCATGTACAAATTCATCTCACTATGGGAAATAGGGGATATCCCCACGCCCCTATCCTAGCAGTTTTCCATAACAATTGGAATGGTGAATTATAAAAAGGTTATCCTAAATGTTCTATAAAAACTATTGTAATAGAACCACACAAATCCTACAAGAACTAGTGCTCCCCCTCATTCTCCCATTCTCCCATCACGAATCCACATCACACTCCCCTTCTCCCATCCCAACAATGACACTCCCCTCCTCCCCTAGAAGTGCCACTCCCTGCTTACTGCCACTCACTGCTCCCCTCCTCCAATCCCAAGCCCTAGTAGCACCGCTCACTACCACTCTCCCCCACAAATTATCCTCTCAAAAATGAACCCTCATCTACCCCATGAACCTTCTCCCATGATTATCCATCATTCTTATCCCTCGAGTGAACCCTCTCCTCTCCCCTACAAACCCTCTTCTCCCTCGATTCCTCTATTATCCACTGTGGTCATCCCACTCAAAGTTTAAAGCCTGAATCGATTCACTTCTTAATTCTAATTCTTCCATTCCAAGTTCACCTTCCATCCTCCCAATTAATTCTAAAATCCTTAGTAGTGTAGTTCAACAATTCCTGGTCTCCAGTTCATTTTCCTTGTTTCTTTCTGGGTTTCTCCATCCCTATTGTAAATTTTGGTTTTGTTGAAACTGTGTTCAAGGGGTTGACCCAATTTTTATGGTTTATTTGGTGTTTAGGGTTCATGGTAGTTTCTTATTGGTTGTTTGGACATCCACCATTAGAGTTTATGAATTATTTATCATGTGTCATTGATACAGGGTAGGAATTCCCATTCCCTTACTCTCGTGGGCAATTGTTTATGATGAAATACATATTTTTTTATATATTTATTTGAAAAAAATGCATGTTGATAAATACATATTTTACATGGTTGATAAGGATTGTTATTTTGAAATTTAATAAATTTATCTATTTAAATATTATGTTGAACATGTTTTTTATGTAACTAATCCATTAAACCCATGTTTTAGTTTATTTTTTAAAATGACATATCGATATATTTTTATGAAACTCAATATGATATTTCATTATAAAATATCTATATAGGTGATCACACTATTATTAGATTTGATGTTACAAACACTTTAACTATTAGGGATGAGTTTAAACTACAAGTGTTCTTGAAAGAATATGATTTTTTAACTTATAATATTTACATTTTTATTTATGTTATTAAAATTTTGAAACTTATTTTATTAACTAATCATCTTTGTTTCCATTTAAGTGAATTACTGAATATTTATTCACATATAATATATGATTATAAATAATTTAGAAAAAGGAAGATTTCTCATGATGAGCAGCACATATGAGAATATGAGATGATACCCATGATCACTATTTTATGTATATTTTTTTAAAATTTATACCAAAAATTGAGTACATACATGTTTATATTTCATTATTATTATTTTTCTAGGGATTTATATCTCAAAGGAATTATCCATCAGATTAGTTTCTCCCTAATACATTTTTTACTATACATGGGGTACCATTGACATTTGTCCTATTGAGCTCAAAACCTTTTTTACATACATTGGGTATATATCACGCATTTTAAACGATAGAGGTTTTGGGATAAATATTCATTTCCCAATTTTTTTTCTATAATAAGAGTGTTTTTTAAATGGATTTCAATATGTTTTGAAATGGTTGGTTTTTAAGAGATGTTTGAAATGATATTTTAAATGATTTAAAGAAATTATAAAAGTATCTTAGAATCATGATTGTTATGTTTTTAATGGCCTTTTTCACTATAAGTGATTTTTCAAAGTGTACAAGACCCTCATTAATACCATGTGACTATTTTACCATTTCCTTATTTTTCTATGATATTTATACATATGATGAGATAACTGGGGTTTAGAGATCTAATTATCTAATTGGTGTCTCTAACCAAAAGCAGTTGTTATGTTTTCACTATTTCTATTTATTAACATTGTAATTTAAAACCTTATGCATATTTATAATTTGAAATGTTTTTTGTTATATATTAATATGTATATATATATTATTTTATTTGATCATTGATATTTCATTTCATCACAGATTTCACAATAATCATCGTCTTCCTGCTTTCAACAGACTCACTGTCAGCATCATCAAGGGACTCTTTTTATGAAAAGAAAATCTGCCAATGGATTTTTAATAACTACTCTACTCTGTTGAAGGATTTATTTTTTTTCAATGAATGGATACCTTATTTATATTATTATACACTATAATTTAATACTGCATATTATTATACACTATCATTTTTTAATTTTTAATATTAACAAATGTCATTTAATATTATCTACTATTATACACTATCATTTTTAATGTATACTGTTAAATAATTTCAATTAATAATGCATACTGTTATAAAAAATCATTATATACTCTATACTATTATAAACAACCAATTTATTGTCCTGTCTACTATTACACACTATAATTTTATAAATACTTAGTGTTGTTGATATTTATTAATTTCCATGGAGTACTTGCCTATTTATTTTTATATATGTTATAACTAATAAATAATAGACTCTTATTTTTTTATACTTCATTAATTTTCTATCTATCTAATCTATTGAAATGTATAGTAATAAAAGAACATGTCCTTCATCTGTTAGTTATCCCATATACTATTGTATCTCAATGAAATGTATAAGAAAGATACACAAATTTGGGGATCTACCCAAGTACTATATCTTAGAAATCAGACTTCAAATTTAAAACCCATTGTACAAAAGTGAATGATTGTTTGGTTTCTCTTAATATATATTTTTTACATTATATTTATTAAGAAATGAAATTTTGATACGCTATATAAGTTTCAAAATACATTTTCCTTATAATAAGTTTAAAAAATGATTTCTAAGTATACTCTGCATCTGAATTCCATGTAACCTACTAGTTCAAGATATCATTTTTGGATGTTTAAGCATCTTTAAGTCAATTTTTTCAATAGTAATTTCTGTAGTTTGGATTTTTTCTATAATCATATTAATATTTTTTTTAATTTTAGTGAAACCATGTCATTGGGTGTTGGGAATGGAATTAAATATGTTAAACTATTATAAAATTATTATTGAACCAATACTACACTTGGTAGATCACTGTATTTGGTCACCAAGTACCTTAATAAAAATCCTACATGTCTTTAAGATCAAATAGTTGATCAAATAATTAGTAATTTAGTTTCTCAAAAATCTTTACAGCACTTCAGGTTTTAATAAACCGTCCTATATGTGTTAACCCACTAGTATTTTTTAATATTATCACATCACATGGTTACAATGATCCTCACAAGGGTTTTCATAGTTAATCCTATTCTCAATACCTAATTTTTTCATTAAAATATATTTCAAGGTCTATATAATTTTTCCACTCCTTTACTAAAAAAATGCAAAAGGTGAACTTATAACTAAACCAAATATCCCAAGGTTTACACTCACTAGAACCCTCTAACTAGGTCAAAAGTGACCAACCTAAATCTCTTATGTTTTATATCACACCTAAACATCAATTTACAGTTCATCATATATAAGTACAAAAACATTTACATGGTAAAATGGATGTACATTAATCCTAAAATTAACCAACCATGTATGGAATGTCGTTTTTAGTCATAACCGGGTGTACCTAATATATCACTCAAATTAAAACCCTTGTGGTATCCGTTCAGGTCCCTTATCCCTAAAATGAATGTAATAAACCAAATCACACATAAAAAATAATAAATTGCATAATATGTTATTAACCACCTAAATTATAACATTATGACATAAATAATCCATTTTAATCGACCATTTTATCCTCATTTGGGATTTTCCAATTAATATTTCAATAACTCTCATATTAGAAAATTTATCGATAACACATTATAGATGATTAAAATAATGATAAATATATTAGGGCATATTTTATACTTATTTCAAAGATCTTATTCCAGCAAAAATTTCTTCAATTGGATGACGGATGTGAAGTGTAGAGGGAGTACAAGATAAAGAGGGGTGAGGAAAAATAGAGGGGGAGTAGCCATTGCTTGTGTAAATATAGGGAATGAACAAAGGAACCAAATATTTCTGAAAATTTGTATATAATTGGATATAATACCCCCGAAATAAATATGGGGTTGGGAGTATCCACTATATTACTAGTGGTCTCCTGGAAAGATTCTGATTATCTATCATTGATCTACTAAAATCAAGAGAAGTGTCACAATTCTACTAACAACCTATCAGACACCTAATAGTATCCTATTATGATTCTAATGTTTTTTTTAACCCACCAAATGTATTTAAAATATATAATACCCAAAATATCAATATGTGTTTTTATACCCATATTTCTACATCCAAAATATATATTTAAGCATCCCATGAATTGAAAAATATTTTATCCCATCGTCCAAATTACAATTGTTCAAATATTATTGAGATATTATTTCATTGAGTTCCATTATTTGTTCACATTCCACTAATACTCTTCAATAAGTGGAATTTCATACTCACCAATATATGAATTATCATTCTCAATAAACACTACTTCACATCTCTAGTGATGCAATTCTCCGATGGAATCTGATGCTACTATTTTTTCTTAGTATTATACTAGATAAAACCATGCCACAATTGTGCTTGATCATGATATGATGTATTTTATTTTAAATATATCTCTCTTTAATCTAAAATATACACTAAACACTTCCCAAAAATTTCACTCAACTCCAAATATACCGTGATGCAATCAATTTCACTTGAAAGAACTTGTAAACACATCACTATACCTTCTTCCCATGAAATCTTGATAGTCCTATGCACTATAGAATTATAATGTTCATTTATACTGAAGACATGACATGTTAAATTTGGTGACATCATTAGAAGTACTTGATCAATGACATCAATATTTAATATCTAATTTATGTGGCCTATAAAAATCATCCATCCACTCAAAACTACAGCCAAGAATCTATTCATTATCAAAACTTGATCCATAGTCTCTTGATGAAGACCTGATGTTTTCTAAAAAATATCATTATGTAAAAATTTTATCTCACCCCATTCGTGAAATTTAACATTCTTCAAATTTTGGGGTGTACCTAGACTATTCACTAAAACTACCTTTCATTGATTAACCATTGAAATGACTTGCTCTAATGGACATTGACCATATTAAAAATATATTGTCTACATATGAACAATATATAACTCACTTTCTTCTATTATGATATTCAAATATACAACACAATCACCAACTTCCCAAGTTTTTTACACATTCCACCGTCTACATTCATCATAATTTACCAATCAAAGTAATTATACTATAAAGGTACTAAATGAGTTTTCTTCTCCATAATACTTCTCATATCATTGTTTCATCAATTTTAATTAACCAAAATTACAACATTACATGAAAACAACAACACATTATACCATCTTGATATAACCTAAAAAACTATCCCATGAAACTCACTCAATAATACTAGGGAATGCGAATAATCTAAAAAAAATATGTCATATTAATCATGGTTTTCGCAGTCAAAATATATCCCAATCATATAATAAAAACCAAACATAACCCAAAATTATTATCCTTAAGATTATACAACATTATTACCATGTTTAAGCTCACTCCCAAATCTATATTTTCACATGAACATTTATATAGTAACTTTATAGGTGCCCCATCTCACCAAAGGTGATATATTTCTTCTGTTTATCTATATAATGAAAGGTAACATTATACATCATTCTCTATGGGAAACAATCTGCATGTCATTTCTTCTTAGGTCATAACAGTTTAAAATACCCCGGACCAGCCTCAATTAGTTGTCTCCGGACCACCGTCAATTAGGATTGCATTGAATATAAAAAACCATGATGAACCATAGGAAACCAAGGAAAATAATATTATGAAGAGTAAACCCAAGATGAGTTTAACTAAATAAAGTGACACTATAAAAACCCATAATGGAATGAAATTAAAAATCGATTGAAACATTTTAAAAAAACATTCACAAACTAACCAAACCCTACTAGTATAAATGTAATCTGATTAGCCAAAATAGATCTAGAATGATCAAAATCAAGAAAATAGAATTCAAATAGAAGAAAATTAAATGAAAATAAATTATACCAAGTCAAAGTAATCTAACTTTAACTAATATGATTTTATAAATGATAAATAAAATTGGAACAAATATAATGAACTAAAACCTATATGATCACAACTGACATGAACTAAACTGAACTAAACCAATATGATATGACTCAACTGTAATCAAACTTAAATGATTAGAACCAAATGTAATGAAATTGTCCAAGCTAATATAATTAGAAACAAGACTAACTAAATCTAATGAAAAATTACCAAACTAAATTGTATATAAAAAAACAAACTAAGCTAAAATTTGAGAAAAACATATTATATACTATTAATAGGATGAGTAATTGTTAGTTAATAAGAATATACTATTTGATAGTATCATTTTGAAACATGGAACGATCTCCCCATTGCATGCAAGAACATGATTTGACCCATGGGGCATTGTGGTTCTTATATGTTTGGTGGTGACTTGTATAGTCATAGGAGATAGGTATGTTGTAGTTTAGTTTTTATTTTATTTTCTTCATCACATAAGCTACTTATTACTTTTACCACTTTCTAAAAATGGAGTATAGTTATATTCTTCCATGGGGATAGAAGTGAACTAGAGGCTAATCTGTTGTTTTCTTTGAAGGTGAAGGAGATCAATGTAGTGGAGAGATTAATTATTGTGTTTCATTTTTTTTCCTCCTTTATATTGTGTTTCTTATGTTTATTTTATTCCCAAATAGTGATTCCTTGATTCCCGGACACTTGTGAAAACCAATGAGCATAGCCCATCCACCTTACTCTATCCTATACATTCTTATATTAGAGTCTAACTAGGTCATTACTTTGTCTAGACCATGAGAGGGCCTAGGAAACAAGGAATAACTAGGCAGGTATTGGGAACATTATCACAATTCTACACCTCCATTATTTCGGTTCATATATACTATCAAACTAATCAAAAAAAAGAAAAAATCATGACATTAAAGAATCATGACCTAAATATAGTTAATGCATGTTCTCCTATTTTATATCCAATGATTCATATTCTATGTATTCCCAGTCAGAAAGCGTCAACTATAGATTTTCTCAACAATACTTCCCCCCCCCAAAATATTTTTATGGTTCTTTATTTTGAATTTATATACTATATAAGTATAATAAAATTGTTTGTAACTATCCTAAAAAATACTCAAATGATCCTTACTCCAAACACTATCCCAAAAAAATGACAAAAAAATTTCACATCCTAAATTTCATACAAGAAAACTCACTAAGTTCATCTTTAATATGTCGAGTCCTAGAAATAAGTGTTGAGGACTAACCAATAAATAGGCCCAAATACCATATGATATTTTTTATAGTCCCTCCAATTATGTTTTTAATGTATGTATCCCTATAGAAACTGTTGATTTAACTTCTAATAATAGGTGAAATGTGAATGTCTCAATTTAAAATTTACACTAATGAATACAAAATAACATTTAAATTTTTCTTTTCCCATGAGGAATGTTTTCTATATATAATCCCCAATTATATCATGTAATAAATAACTTACACAAATAATTCATCATCTCTATAACTCCATGATGCATACTGGAATCCCCCCCATTATATGCATCACACATTTCTCTAGGACATAACCAATAAAGATGGTTCATAAATCCAGATGACACTACATATGTACATTGAACATGGACACCACTTTTATTATACTACAAAAAACAATATATTATATTCCTACTCTATTCACTGAAGGTTGTTCATTCAACATGCCCTATTATATATTATATATGTTGAACATTGTCCGTTTAGGTGTGTCTGGTGAAGAATTTTGTTGGCATGAATCTAAAAGTCCCATGAAAAACATGTATTGTCTCCATCTAGATTTCACAAGAATAAAATTAGGTTACTTAATGTATATATTTTTCAACTGTTGACATGAATTTAGTTACCACAATGAATAAACAAACAATCACTAGCATTATAATTTTTGTGTAAGTAATTTCCAAAAATATACCACAAGAATAAAATTTTCATTTTTTCTCCATAGTACCATCAATAATCTACCATAAAACATTTTTAGTTCCCACATAGTTCTTCTTCATGCCACTTATAATAATCTAGGCCCCACTGAATAAATTCTCATTAGTCCCATAGACCATAATCTCATATAAATCCCTCCATAGAATTTCTCCCAAATAAAACAAGATTGAGTGATGTCAGAAACAATTGAGGTCCAATCACGTGACTGTGGTGTGTACAATGTCCACAAATATATTCCTTCAAATAAAATGTCCATCTGAATAATCATCCATAGATATTTGATAGATTTAAAGAGTTTTATATTACACCAAACTCTAGACATAATAATATAACTATCCTAAATTCTAATATTTAACATCTGGAATTTCAGACCTCATTGTAAATAAACTCCCATTGAAATATTTCTTCTACGTCACTAAGATATACATGACCTTTTTCTACCACTGAATATAGATTTATTTACATTCCATTAAGGACCTAATAACTTTTTGAAGGTAATTCTATTTCTTTGATAATATTCTAATTTTTTTTCATATATTTAAAATCTAGCAAAGTCGTCATCACCAACCTTTTAAAGATAAAAAATGACCTATATTTGTTTTTTCTATCTCCCATATTTATCATGGATTTGGATAACGTCATTGAATACTTTACTAATGGGAGAATAATAAATGTCTATTTTTTGGACTATAGAGTATATTTTTATGTTTCTTCCCCAAACATAATAAAATATTCTTGAAACATGTATAATCTTGATCCAAAAAACATCATAATATGAAATTTAAGGAATGTTCTACATGAAAAAAATATTCGGGCTATATTTCAAGAAAGTGGATTCCTTATAGATCTTATAAACGATTCCAACCAAATGGATATATTATATATGACAATATTCTAGGGTTCCAGGCTAGTCTCCTATAACTAGTGGAAATATAACCTAGAATATATTTCAAGACACCCATAAATCCACATCCTATCATATACTTGTCCATCATATGATCCACTTCATCATTCCTGGATCATCTTGATAAGGGTTTTGATGCTCCATAGATTTTTTGTTTTAGGGAAAACACATGTACTGGCATTCCACTTTTTTTGAAACAATGTAATAAATTGTACTATGGATATTGTGAGTTCCCATAACATGTATATGTTTCAATTATCCCTTCACTCTTCTATATCCACATGAAAACCATTCCATTGACTCCATCTTATGGTAATATGATTTTACAAAATGGCACTTCCCTTTTAAATCCTTCTTCATGATCTAGAAACCTTTTTCACATTAAATCATAATTTTTAATCCCATAACATGAGTCCCATGTTTTATAAAACATATTTTTCCATTATTTATATAATAATTGAAGTTGTCTTTAGATGAACTAGGATCATGAAACACTCCTACTTTTGTCCCTTGATTGGATAGAAGAACCACACCTACAAAATTTATTTTTTTATAACATATACCTACCCCCTTCTTAAAATTGGGTGACTAGAGCCCCATAGTCAGTATTCTATGAATTTATATGTGTTAGAAAACACTTGTTTGAATTGATATGTACCCCTCTCACCTACGGAATTTATGGAACTTCTAAAAAATGTACCTTCTAGGAAAGGAACTTATGGTCCAATAAGATTATCCTCGAATCAACATTACATGGCTCCAAATTTATATCCAATACCTACTTAGAGTAACATATCATGTGTATTTTGACTAAAACCATCCTAAATGATCATTGGGTTTGTTTTTACAGCCTTTAGGTATACAAAATACTTTACTTCATGATGACTCACCATCCAAAAGAATGTACAAACACTACAAGTGTAGTAACAGTAGTGTCCTATAAGATCTATATCTTCTAAAATTGAGCCATAAAAATGGGACTAACCCTTGAAACCCAACCATTCAAAAATAAGTGCTCTACCATTCATTTATATGACTATTACCCCTTTCTGATGCTTCCAACTGGATGGATTTTTTTTAGTAGTATAAAACCCATCTTTTATCAAAAAAACAAATCCAATGCATATATTAAAATTTTAAACACCAAAATGTTTCTTACCTAATCCCATATATCTAAAAACAATGATGGTGTCATTGTTCAACACCAGTCAGACTTATAGTGATCCCCACCATAAGATTCATCTTACCACCACCAATTAATATGCTTTAGTGCCTCCTCCTTTGAATATTCACCTAACCTTAACCTACACTAGAACACTTGTTAAATGTAATAAACCATCATCTTTACAGAATACCATATAGGGATGAAAAAATAACCATTATCTATGAACATCCTTTTAATGTATAGTCTTTTCCTTTAAACAATTGGTTTTATTCACAAACCACATATTTTATCCCATAAATGTCATGATAAATGTGGTTCTGGAAGACTGCATGTTCTGGAAGAGAGATGGTTATGGAATATTGGAAGAGGTGAGTAATGTAACAATATTTTTTGTTGGGGATAATAGGATATACCAATGGTTTACAAAACTATTGATATTAAGTTAGGAAGGATGGTCTGGGAGAAGAGTGTTTACCAATGATTTTGTATAACATTGGTATACATATATCCTAACGGTTTCAATGAAACTATTGGTGTACAAGTATGCTAGACAATATGTATACCACGGTTCTAGAATGTTGGTATACTTATATCCGAATGGGTTTAATCAAACAGTTGGAATACATGTATGATACGAAATATGTATACCAACGGTTCTTGAATCATTGATATACATGTGTCTCAACAATTTCAATGAAACTATCGGCATATATTAACTTGAGAAAACCTGTACTAATGGTTTTTATAAAACTATTGGTATGATTCTATTGCAACAAACAATATTCCAATGGTTCCTATAACCGATTGGATAGCCTATCCCAATGGTTTGAAAATGTTGGAATAAGGGATATTTTCATAAATGTCACTCTTACAACCCAATATGCTTTGTGTTTACACTCCATAGGTTGATGAAAAATATTTCTATAAAATATCCTATATTAACTCATTCCTACGGGGGGTTTTAGTATGTCCTATAATCTCATAAGGTGTCTTCTAAAATTTATCTCCAATCATTTATGTTAGGATTAATAGTTTTCTACAAAATTATTTTGATCTCCTTGTTTGAAAAATTATCATTCGCATTTCTCTATGGATAGTAGGGGTGGATGTTTTGTGATTCATTCCATAATTCCTCATAAAATACTCAATGATTCTGTTGTAAAAATAGGTCCCTTCATTTATATTTATGGATCTTGGGACTCTAAACAAACATAATTTTTTTTCCTAAAAAATTCACAGACAACGTAAGTACCATCAGTTCTGGTGGCCTTAGATACCTCTTATTTTGAGATAAAATCCACAACAAGAAATATGTATGAAATCCAAAATTTTATATGAAATGTCCCTGTGAAATTAATTCCTCATGCAACCAAAATTTACCAAAAAATGTTTGGTTTTTGGATAATTTCTTATCTATTTTAAATGATTTTAGAAATTTTTATTCCTCAAATAATTTAAAAAATTAATAAACTAATTTTAATAAATTATGAAAATAAATTCATATTTAAAGAACTTTCATAATTTTAATTTGACGTCCAAAGTGGCCTCCATAGGTTAGGTCTAGTAAAAATTCAAAAATAAAATGTATTTCGCTTACAGGTAAAAACATCCTTATAACTTGATCATTAATGATTTATTAACATGTAAAGATCTTCCCAACTATAAAATTTTTATTCATATTTTAGTAATTGAATTTTTTGGTGATTTAAATGAGAAGGTATCAGGGAAGATAATAAATGGTTAACTTTATCAACATAATAGGTCACTTCAACATTAATCAAGAAAAATATCCCTCTTGGAATGTGGTCATTCATTGGTTCTTATTCTAAAATTATAAATTTAGTAGTTTTAGTAAGTCTTCTATAGTAATAATACACTTGGTTTTAAACTCAATTATTGTATTTAACTTTCATATTAAACTGCTAAAGTAATAACAATAATGTTATCATCATATTTTTTTCTACCGCCTTCTTTATCAAGTATCAAAGACCTAGATGCTTAAAATAAATTGTCACTATAGTTATAAGAAGGTAAGATCTGAATTTTTATTTTTCAAATTGAATTGTTATAAATATTTTTTAGTGGTTGTGTAGTTTATTTTTCCTACATCCAACATTATTGAATCATATATATTAACTTATATTCTTCCTTTAACACATTCGGAAAGGGATTCACCCACAACATGATTAAGAGAATAAAGAAGTAACATAAAATATTTATATAGTATGGTGGTTAGATCACTGGTGGTGTGATTAATCTCCTTTTTAACTCATCAAAATATTCTCAACAATAAAAATTAAAAATAAAAGTCATTATATTTCAAATATAACATGGAAATTAGAAGTTAATTTTTAATTATATCATTGATAAACCTTCTATAGAAACTTGGATTCTCTGAGAAATGTGTACAATATTTCACATAAGTTTTGAAAGTTAACGAATTTATCATTTAATTTTTTTTACTCATCCACCTCAATGGGTTTTTATGAAATAAAATACAAAATAAATATTATTCATTACACCATAAAACTTCACTTTTTAAAATTTTGAAAAAGGTCCTTTTAAATACTTGTTTTCAAAAAATATTATATTTTTATTGAAGAAATGATCAAAAGAACCAAAAAAAAGTAAATTCACATAAAAATACCTCCATGAAATATTCAATGTGATGAGAGAAAATACATTTGATTCACCTATGAAATGTACTTGTGGCATTACAAAATCCAAATGGAATCCTTTTGTATACAAAGGTTACAAAGGGATTTGTAAAGGTATTATTCTCCTAATCCTATATAATACCGGGAATTTGGTTGTAATCTAAAAATTTATTTAAAAAAAATGGGTTCTCGCATCTAATATATATAGAATATAATAAATATATCTAATGGTGAATTTATTTTTCCATGTGACCAGATTTAATTTCCTATAATCTATAAACACTCTTTGGTTATTCTAAATTCTCACGAATATCAACTCATTCTGATCATTCCTCACTATGGTCATGCTTGTTTTTGTGTGAACTACATGAATGGTTCTTACATAGTGGGATTCTGAAATTAAATAGATGATGTTTTCCTCTAAAATATTCTCAATATTCATTTTCATAATAACTATTATGGTGGGATTTAAAATTTTTTAGGATAACCAATAGCTATAGAACTCCATTTTAGTAGAATACTATGCAACCATATTTTTGGGACATATAACTAGAATATCAACTAATGTAGATCATATTTCTTGGAAATAATCTATAAAAATTTGAAAGAATTAAATATTTTCAAATTTAGTCAAGTTATAATCAATAATAACTCAAAATATTTCTTCTCCCATTAGGTACACAAACTTTAAAATAGTGGGAAGTTATTCCAATTATAGATTTGTTGTTTATATACATGAAATCATATTTTTATTCCTTACTTCCATGGATTATATTTATTTCAAACAATATGACATGCAACCTACCAAATTACTAAGAAAACAATTCCATCAAATAACTCATATATTAACTCTTCTTCCAAGATGTAAATATATTTTATAGATTCTTTTTCATCTTCATTCTATAAGAATTTTTCAATAAATAAATTTATTTATAATGGTAATGTTTCATGAAACATACATGAGACATTATTAGGATCAGACTCTATAATGTGGGAATGTGTATGTACTGAATGGTCCTCCTGTAGGTGGATCATGGATTCAAATATATTGAAGTGGTTAGCGTTGTCTCCAAATTTATGGTTAGTGTTTCTTTATGTACACTGATGATTTAATTAGTTATCTGATGGAATTATCAACCCAAAATGATGGGTGAGTGGGTTTGGGTTCTATATTTCTCCATGTTTATTACATAAAAGTTTGTAGTGAAAATCAAGTTTTGCACTCACATTAACACATCCTCTAAGACTCTATCTAGAAAAGTAGTGGATCTGTTTGCATGTTGTACATCTACTCTTGTTGGGTTAGATATTACCATATGTATATATGTAAATAGAATTTATGACATAATATTAATAGATGAACCTAAATTACATAAATCATTAGAAAATTTTAATGAACTAATTGTGAAATATATCAAAAATTTCCATATATCTTGACACATTGTTGGGAGTTGTTGTGTGATTAAGGCTAAAACAGTTCCTCCTAAAATTATTATTTCATTCCCTTAAATCATCATTTTCTTCGTGTAATTATATTTTTGAAATGTATTATACATAGGGATTTTGTTTAGAGTTTTTAGAAGAGAAATATTGATCTCTAATTTGTGGAAAGATTCCAAAATTTATCTTTATAGTTTCATGATCATGAATCTTCTTGGATTTAATTATCCTTGATGGTAAAGGTAATGGAAGATATTTATTCTCCCTTTTCTACTTTTTTAAGGTTTTATATTGTATTTTCTTTTTGTTCCATTATTTTCCTTCTTCTTCTTTCTTAACTTATAATTTTCTCTTCTCAAATAAGGGATGATTATTAGGAATCATTCAATAGTATAAAGAATATTTAGCTTCATCATCCTCAAGTCTAGGTTGATTCTACTCAAGTTTCGGTGGGATAGTGCTTTTAATTATTTTACACTCTTAGTAGTCATCATATTCACAATAACATATGTATTTGGAACTTATTGGTATGATAGATCTCATGTATTTTTTGATAGAGTTTCAACAAGACTATTGATCTGGTTTCACATTCCCAAACCTCATTATTAATATTATTTAATTCAATTTCTTATTGATATTTTAAATATGGTGGTTCAATATTGAAGGTATGTTCAAATGGATAATTATTATAGATTGAAGGTAACTTATAGTTAGTTTGGGTTTATGTCTATTCTTATTGTTGTTAGAAGGATGGTGGGTTTTTTAATGGCTATTGGTAAGGTATTTTTTGTTTCTTAAATGATGTATATTGTCGGTATTAATTCTTAAAAGATTATATAACCTTATTATACTAATATAAAAACTATATTTTACTTGGGTGTTATTTCTCCTTCCATTATTGTGTTTTTAAATTTTCATTGATGCAATTCTAGTAATTAGATATCTTTTTCTTTCACCTAAAAACACGGATTAATAACATTATGCATGGATGAACAAAAACCACATACTTTTTCTAGTTCATACTATTCATTGGTCCGTTTTAAACCCATCTACCTTATAAGGTATCTTAGTTCATCATGCCTTAATTCTAAGAATGTTATGAGTAAGAGTTTCTTACCTCATGGACACATCTTGTTATTGTACCTCTAATTACAAAATTTATTGGTATTATGTATAGTCTTCTCAATCTATCCATTATATTTGTATATTATTTTTTATCAGGGATCTTCTGGATGATGAATCCAACAAGTTCTTATAATTTTATAGCTGGTATTGAGAGAATAAGTGTAAAATTTTGTTCTCCTCAATATCTTGATATGGTAATATGGTTCATAGCTTCTTAAACCTTTCCCAGTACTCATAGAGAGTTTCTCCTAATGATTTCTAGATAGAATAATAAACCTTCCTAATAATTATACTCCTAGAAGTGGGGAATAAAATATACGTTAATATTTTATATAAATCATCCCAGACATGGTTCTCTCCAAACTGTAAGATGTACAACCATTATTTTGGAACTAATTCAAGTGGAAATGGAAATTCCATCCCCTTGAGTTATTCCTCAATAACTCCACTTAGATTCAGTGTTGAGTATACAAGGATGAATTATTTGATTTTATTGATAGTATCTTCACCTAAAAACCCATGAATCTTTTTCAAAAGATATATTAAACTAGTTTGTAGTTAAATATAATTTTTAATATTAAACATGTCAATTTTATATTATGTTTCAATAAATTATAGTGCACATAGAACTTTTATGGTTTTGATGGGATTTCCTACCATCGTGTTTGAATCAAATTTAAAATTGGATGTTTCACCTAAGTCTACTTGATAAATATCCTCAATTATTTTTTGAAATTATAAATTCCTTTATTTTATAGAGATATTTATTTATCTGGTTCAAAGGGGTAAAGTTCGTAGTTTGAGGATCCGGTACTGAAAATTAATGTTAGTGATTCAACACTACATTACCAGTAAAAACATGACATTTTTGATAGACTCTTATTGTGGTTGGCTCAAAAATTAATTAATTTATCATAGGAAATATATAGTTATAATGGTAACATTATGTTTTCTCTAGGGATGAGTGTAAAAATCAGTTTTTCCTATTTGGATCAGAGAAAATGGGGTGTTTTTAGATTTTTTGATTTTTAAAATGAATCAAGGGAAATGAAGTGGTTCAAAAGAAATATAGAATAAAATTTGATCAAGTCAGGGTTTTATTTTTAATTTTAAGTATATACCGGTATCCCAATTGTTTCCTCTTATCCTTATTAACTAATGAAAGAGGGCCTCCAAAACTGTTTCACCTCTCACCCCTTGGTTGAATTGTAATGGTGATAATAGTATTTATAATAACCACTACTTAGTATAACCACATTTATATGCGCGAAGGTGATATAAAAATTTACTTTATGTTTATATAAAAAATACCCAGCCAGGTCTTGTATCTCCTAATAAATATCAGAGTGATTAATGAGCATTTTAAACATGATAAAAACTTCCAAGTACTTCACCACACATATAAAACTATTCCCCCATATATTTCTTGAGACTGAATAGAGGGAGTTTTTATATCATCAACTGATTCAATAAATAATAATATATGTAAATCACACACCAGAATTATAATTGAAAAATTATACCAAATCCTTAAAATTTAACAAGAATATTTTTTATTCATCTAAGTGAGAATACTCAAGCATTATATTATTAAAACCTTCCCTTTACAAACCACTCAAGAATTACCCCTCAATTTTAAGGGTAGAATACATTAATAGGGGAGAAGAAAGCATTATATTATAGAGAAAAATAGAAAATAAAACACAACCTGATGATAGTATCAGGAAATATAGCAAAAATCATCATTCCCAAGACTCCTCTCTAAACTCCTTTCTTACTTCATCCTCCTCCTCATTTGTAGATACTCGACTTCAGTATTCATAGTAATGGTAAAAATATTATATTCTTGAACCTTGAAATCATTTTCATATTTAACTTTCATCATGGAATTTAAATATCTGAGAAATATGTGGCTTCTAATTTTAGTTCACTTATTCTGGATGAAAATATCAATCCTAGAATTTGATTGATTTTTTATGATATTTTCCATGTAGTAGGTATTAGTTATCTCACAGGGGTTTTGATTTGGTAGATCAAGAATTGGGTGAAATATAGATTTCTTCCAAGAGTTTTTCTTTAGTATCCACCCAAAGGTAAATTATTGTAATGGAATTGAACTCTATGTTTGAAATAAAATATAAAAGTCCTTAAAAAATATATTTTCATTGATGTAGATTTTATAAGAACTCTACATTATAACTTTATGAGGGCATACTCTACAAGGGTCTTGAACACGAAGATTCACAATTGAATTGTATTCATAACCAATAGAAAATATCTCTACATGCATAAAAGTAGAGTTTATGGGAACTATACATTGACAACATAGAGTCCATTACCTTTTAAATTTTCTAAATTTTTCATTGTGATTCCATACACCTCTAAAGCATTACCAAACATCTTAAAACCTTCAAATTTTACCTTTAAAAGTAAAGATAAAGAATAATCAGCATCAGTTGAATCATTATGTACAAAATATTAAATATAAAAATTAGTTATATAATTTTTTTTATTTAAACAATATTTTATAAAAATATTGAAATGGATCTTTAATTCCATAAACATACAAAAACATAATGAATTACAAATCATAATGGAATAAAATTAATTGATACTAATAAAATATAATGAATTTACTCCAATATCAACATCATAAGTTTCAGCGTTTAAAACAAAAATCAGGTCCTTAGGTGTTTTTCATAGACATAAGTATGCAATATACATGGAATGTATCACTTTAGTACACATTGAGTATCCTTCTTGAGATACACAGTATTTACCTAGGTGAATACCTCAGACACATATTAAGTGGGAAACATGGAGTATTGATTATTATTACAATATTTATAGTCACCTAGTATTTATTAAATATAAAATAATATAAAATTATTTAATTATAGAATTAAAATAATAATAATAAATGATCAATTAATTATATTTATTTATTTGAAAAATATTAGTAAATAATTTTACATTCCACATTTCCATAAATGAGGGGAATCTCTAAGAATATTTAGATAAGTATTAAGAAAAATAAATCAATTAATTAATTGAATTAATTCAAGCATCTTTATCTTAATAACAAAGAAAATATTTAAGTTAATTATTTATAGTTTAATTTTTTATATTACTTGTTTATTTGGATGATCATGTGCTTAGAACAACTTGTGTACGTGGTTTGTTTTTTTTATTTAAAATTATGAAATTAAAATGATAGATTTCAAGTCATCCCTTACTCTATACTGTATAAGAACTTTATGTCCACAATTTATTTTATGTAAACCACTTTAACATTATATTTGTTCACATAACCTATATGTGAGTAAAATAACATTTAATGGATGGATCTCCTAGGGGAGTGGTGGTGGCTAATGTTTATAGCCCAGGTGAAACCAAACCATGAGGTACACATGAGAATAGGAAAAATGTTATAACTTAAAATAGGTATAGTTATGGGAGTTTTCTCCCAAGAGTGAAGGGTAGGTTTGTCATACACTAGGTAAACCAACCAATATAAAAGTTATTGATAATTTTATTTTACATATTTTATTTCTTTCAATTGTGTGGTTAATTATTTATGGATGATTTATCAATAAATAAATTAATTAACAAGTATGATTATGTAATTAAAATAATTTTTATTATGGATAATTTGTATCTATTTATGTTTAATCACTTAATTAAAATCTACTTAGTATTAACAAGAATTTAACAAGATAAAATGATCATTTTCAATATAAATTTAATTTCCTTTAATTAAAATATTAAGTGAGAGATGACTTCTAATAATTGGGTTGAAATTTAACCATAGATTGAAGTAATTTAAAAACCTCTGTTGGGTGCTTTCAATTATCGATGAATTTTTAACTTGAGTATTTTGTTGAATTAACCTAGTTCAAATTAAGCATTGATCACCTCTGCAAGATATAGTGTAACTAGTAAGAAATTATTGAGTAAATAAAAGGCTTGAATTTTAGTATGGGGAGTATACTTGACGATTCAAAGAGTTATGAGTTAATGTAATTAGAATGTTACACCAACCTAAATATCTTATAATATATTCTAGGGCCTCCATCTAGGTTATGATAAGGGACATTTAGATCCATGACACTAGAATATCCATTAGATATGATATTCTATAACCAATGGTGAGAGTTATTTGGTTTTTATAAAGTAGTGGGATATTGATAAATTAGTTTTTATTAACTAGTTTTTAATATAGTTAATGTAATATAAGTTACACTTATGGTAGAAATGGAATTCCATATGACATCACCTTTATCACTACGATATATATTATAAAAGGAAAACCATCACACCAGATCAAATTTCTAGTAATAGTAATGGAACTTGTGCATTATACAACACTATGAATGAAAATTATCAGTTTTGGTAACCCATGTTCTTAATGAACCAGGTAAAGAGGCTATTGAGGAGTAACTCTCTATGATCATTGGTAAAATTTTATAAGTTTTTATCTATAATTAACTATTAAAATCACCTTAAACCATTATAAAATTTAAATATTAATCACATGTTTATACATTGGTGTGTTTTAGGAGAATAATAAAAATCAAGAATAATTTATTGATTTTAGTGATGAAAATTAATTTTGAATTTAATTTTGAATTTAATGGATTTAACCTTGTTTTTAATGTTATATTCATTGTTAGAGATAAATAGAAATAGCCACACCTTGATTTTGTTTAATGTGTATTTAATTATTAACTGATTACTTTTCAGGGTTTTAAATTTATTTTATCATTTTCATATTAAAATGGATAAATATTATTATATAATTCTTCATTTTTCATGGTTTTATGATTATATTTTTCACCCTTATATAAGAAGTTTATTCTCACATAAGTATGATTTCTCCTTGTCCATGTAATGTTGGAACCTCCTCCATGGTAGCTCACATAAAGGTCCTTCTAACTCCCAAGATGCTTGAATAATGGTAAATGAGGTATTAAAATTCTACACAGAGGTAATATTCATAGTCCACATAAGGTTATTGGGTACACTCAAGCCACTGCATAAATGTTTTTACGAAAAAAGTCTATATAGAGGTAACCTTCATGGTTGTGTATGGGTTATCTAAAAATTTACATAAAGGTCGAACCAATATAACATGCATTTTTTCAAGGTAATATCAACTCCAAATACCAATGAAATTTCCTTTATCCTACCACAACTGAAATATTCAACCTACAGTAAGGTCACTGTGCCAATTCATGAGATTTCATAGTGCCCTAGACTGATCGCTTCATCCTGACCACCCACCAATCGACTACAAGACTAAATATGATAGATTATATCCTTTAAATTGACCACATTAAGTTTATCAATCAGCCATTACCTTAATCTAACATGTCATCTAAGATTCATCTTGAATGCCAGTGCAACATCTAAACACAAATGTAAAGCTAAGAACTTGAAGAACCCAAATTGATTAAAGTAATATTTTTTTGTAATTGTTTTAAATATGTTTATTTAGTGATAAGTAAATGTGTTAATATTAAATGGGTGAACTAATTCCATTTAAATTAATTTCTTCCATTTAAGTATTCCGGAAAATTATTCATATTTTGGAAAGGTTTGTTTGGATTGAATAAGTTGATTTAAATAAAGAAAAATTAAATGTAGTGATTATAGATCTGGTTTCCAGTTCATAATAATTTGTGTCATTGATTATTTGAGTTCAAAACATTGATTACAACATTAAAGGATGTGAAATGTTTTTGAATTATTGGATGTATTTCAATATAAAAAGAGAATAGAAGATATGATATAATTAAAATAGTTGTTGTGGTATATATGAATAATATTATTGTTGGACTAGAAAATATTGTATGGAAGTTTTTTATTTTAATGGTTTTTATTAAAGAATATAGATCCAACCAATTAAGGGATTAAGGTTTTCCAGTGCTTAGGTGGTCATTATAATCAACCTTGAGCAGGCCAAATAGATTAAACTGAAGAGAGATCTAGCAAGGAGCATGACACATGAGCGCATGGGATGATCAGAGATCCAACGTGTGGAGTAGCAAAATTGTGAAGTAGTTCCCAACACAGGGTGGTTCTAGGAAGTGATGGTATAATTCCCTAGCCTTAAACCTTATATAATCTTGATTTTTGATCAAGAATTTACTTTATTTCACATTAAGGATATTTTTAGGTTTATAGTTCTAGATAATTAGGCCATAACTATAACATTACATCTCAAAAATTTAAAAGTATAGACTTGTAATCTATCCAATTTTTTCATAATAATAAATCCCCTTAAATAAAACACGAATTCTTTCTTGATAAAAATTGTGTTCAATTGTTCCTTTAACTTAACCTTCCTCATACCCCATGAAAAAATTTCGAAAACATGGGATGATCATAAAAATCTCAAGAAAGAATATAAAATAAGGAATAAAACTATTAGTCCATTAATATTTAAAACCCAGGAAAACATTTTCACAAAATCATGCTTTTCACCAGTAAAACAAAAACTATTTATCTTACATCATGTAATAATAATATTTATACAAACCATCATAGAAATCGTAAAACAAAAAAGGTAACTTATGGCATCTATAACATACTTATATTTTAGATTTCACAACTAAATAGGGAGTAAACTTCATTATTACGTTTTGAATACCCATCATAGTATATTCCCTAAATCACTTAGGATAAACTTTATCGTTCAACTCCACCATGTTACCCAATGCATTGAAGAGCTATCATTGGATCACCCACCCTAGTTTTATCACAGAACCACCCGTATTTAGTTCATCACGTAACCACCCGTCAAATTTCCAAGTACCATTACATAATCTTAACATATAAAACATTGAAATTATCAACATTTCACTTGTCAATTCCAATAAATAAATTAAAGATATTGAAATATTCAATACATTTCCAAAACCATTTAAACATTAAAAAATTGTTTTTTTAATCAAAGGGTCCATTACCACTTTGAAACTTTTTAAAGGAATATACACTTTAACACACTCATGTCCATATAAATAAATCCTTAAAACATTTTGAAAACATGGACATAAATGAGAAATATTAAGAAGAAGAAATCTTGAAAGCATTTAAAATGATGTTTTAGTTAAAGAGTCCCTTAACACTTGAGAAAATATGTGAATAAAAATAATTAAATAATGACATTAAACAAAACATATAATATCATGAGGATAAATATATTCATGATATAATATGTAAAAGGTCTGAATATACACCCTATAAAAAGTGAATCGGAGCATAACATCAAATAAGTCTCAATGGAATGTAAATTGAGAAATTTTTTTACAAAGACCGTATCATTAGATTATGGATAAATCAATGAAATAATTATGTCTGAAAAATATAAATACACCCAATATAAGTGGATATTAAGTGTAAAACAATAAGAGTTCATTCACACATATTCTTAAAAAAACCAATGACAGGGATATTTAACTCAAGGAATGGAGATTGAGTTATGATTTCCCATACCAAGGTTGTATAAATGATGTAAGAATTTATTAGTGGGGTGATTATGTATATAAATGGTATATCTATACAAAGGTAATTGAAAATTAAATCATAAATAAATAAATATTGATTCCACACATAATCTTGGCATAATATAATCAATGAAGTATGCATAAACCCAATAAGTAGAATTTGAGTTTAGAAATTCCCTTACAAAGATAATTTTATTAATAAAATAGATCAATTTTGTGTAATTAGTATAATTAAACAGAAAGGAATTATAAATAAAAGATCTGATTTCAAAATTTATTTCTCATGTAATCATAGAACGACATAATCATGAAGTAGAAGATTAACCCACAGAATTTAAATTGGGTTAAGAAGTTCCCTTACCTAGAGTCTGACTTGTCTCATAAGTTATTTAATTTCTTGAATAATAACCTTAGGTAAATTTATACGTGATTTAGAACCATTTTTATGTTTATTATTAATTTTATATCACTTATTACCATTTTCTAGCGATTAGTTAATTATTTGAGTTCATATCAGACGTTTTGTCGATATTCGGTACTTGAGTTGAAAATGAAATTATTTTGATGTAAATTTTACATGTAGTCAAAAGTAAATCATCTCCATAATGAAATTAATAATTAAAATATCATATATATATACAGTATATATGTTTTCATAATATTCTATACCATTTGGATATATGAAATAAAATGCACCGTTCATGGAGACGATAGGTCGTACGTACGCATGAACACTACATTCATTTCTTTAACATATTAAAGGAATAAAAAAATGATACATATATATGTTATAATCCCAATATAATATATATAATATATATGTTATATGAGTTCATTAATTCCATCCTCTATACATTACATGTATGGAATGAACAAGTCATATCACTTTGAGGGGGCGGTAGTCTGTACTTCCTCAAATGAAATTATCGAATTTACACATTATGGAAAGCATAAAGGTATGTTGTAAATAAAAATTATAGAAGTTCAACGTACACAAAAACATTATGTTTGTATCCATTAGATGGAGGTGTGTGTAAGTGTAGTTTGAATACATCTCATAAACAAATCCTAGTATATTATAGATATAGTTGTTTTTATGTAATCATATAATAAGTAGATCATAGGGAGTGGAGAAGGAAAAAAGGAAAGGAACTTGAGAGAATATGTTACATTTAAATCAGGTAAATTCTTTTGATTTGAGAAAAAAGGATTTCTCGAATTTTCTTATGCTCAAGGTATGCCTTATAGAAGGAATGGATGTGTGTTGAGAGATAATTTTAGTAAAATTTGGACGATCCAAGGGGAATTAGAGGTTTTATTAAGTGGGTAGTGGTGGTGTCCTTTTATAAGACATAGAATTGGTACTTTAGGAAAGTCTTGAAATATTATTTTATAATAGTCTTTTTTTTCAGTTTCTGATGGTTCCAAACTCATTTATTTCAAATGTAAGATGATTTTGGGTCATATAACCATAAAATAATTATAATTATACATGTTTTTAATATTTTTATAACCTTGATATTTTTTATTTAACCATTATTTTACCCTTTTTAATTTTACCAATATATTTTATTATTTACACTTTTTGGGTTAATTTAATTACCATAACATGTCAAACGACCCAAAAAAGTTTTATTTATGATATTTTTTGAATTATCATAAAAATTTTGTAGAATCTTATATTTTATAAATTTTAAAACACTTAATAAACTATTATATATTTTAAGCTATGAATTTTTTCAATTTTGACACTATTTATTCACAACTTTTAAAAAAATTCATAACAACTTTATTACTTAGAACCAAAAGAATTAACTCATTAATAACATGTTAATGTCATTGAAAAAATTCATTTTTGGCATACAAATATTCAAATTAAATTTATTTTAATATTTATAATATAATTTTTTGAATCATTCATTAATAAGGTAATCACTGCATCATCATTGTGTCATAAATAAATTTATTAATTTAATGTATAAATTTTTTAAATAAAATACCATGATGTAGGAAATATTTTTAAATTTCAAATTAATATTTATAGTCTAATATATCTGTTATATAACCCCGCCATAAAATTGTTTTAGTAAAATATACAAGTTTAAGTTATATTTCTCTTTAGATTTATTAAATATTATAAAATGTCATTTTCACACCCAATTGGCTCCAAGGGGTCCTAAAATAGACCCAAGGATGATAATGGTATTAAATATATCATCCAATAGGATTATGACACATGTTAGGGTAGTTTTATAATGTTATAATATAATTTCTTACCCTTATTTACCCGATTTACCTTTTAACAATGGAAAATAAAAATAATTACTGAAGTTACAATTCATAATTTCTAAAAATAAAATGTTCCTATTTACACAATTTGAACCTTTTGATTCCAAATATGGAATTTTTTTCCAAATTCAAAACCCAAAATTGGAAGAAATTAATTTAAATCTAATTCTCGATGTAAAAATGATAAAACGGGTTTTCAAAAAGTAATAAACATTAAAAGATTGACGTGTGCTTATTTCTAATTTCAATGTGAAATTATATAAAATGACCCACAATTAATTAAATGATAAAAATTTAATCCAACTACACTTTAAATCCAATTAAAAATATAATCTAGATTTATAAATAAATTAGATGAAAAGGCATTTTTGAATTAAAATACAGTATTTTTAACTATTAATTAAAATATAAAATTTATTAGAAAAAATAAAAAAAATTCATTGAATATAAATTTTTATGTCCCTATTATAAAGAAGATTTTTATTTTTTCAAATAGAATATATAAAACTAAAAATAACTATATTTAAAATCGGTTTTCCATTAAAAGGTGGTAAAACTTCATTTTTATTAAAAGATTTCTTTTAACTGAAAAATTGAATTTGTTCTAATATCATATTAAAAACATATAAGATGAATTTAAAACATTAAATTGAATATAAAAAATATATTTTTTATTAAATAAATATCCATAAAGAGCGATATGATTTTATAAACACAATTATTTTCTTTTAAATGGGTTTTCATAAAAATACATCATTTATATTCAATTAGTTTTTATTTCCATATCTAATAAATTTGGTAACCAAATAATTATTATTTAAACATGTGTAAACTATATTTTCGTAATTGATTTGATACTATTCATTCCACCTATTCCAATGTCTAGGCATTAAATACCATTTAAAATAATAATAATATTATATTATTTTTCAGTATAACTCAATGTTGTGTGAAACATAAGATTTTGGAGAAACCCCTTGTTGTGTCTCGAGTACACTCTCATAAATAGAGTCCCCTTTAATGAAAAATGTATATCTTATTCCTAAATATTAATATACATGAAAAACTATTTTTCTATAAATAATTGGGATCTTAACTAATTCCCCCTTTTGAAAATTGTGTCCCTGTAATTTTATAATTAGGCTCAAAAACATCATTGAAAATCCCAAATCAGAAAAAGTATCAATAAAACAATCAATTTAAAAGAAATAAAGATAATTATAATGGTCCCTTGAGATATCACATACTAGGATTCCATGTTTCAAAACATGTATATGGAAGAATAACTAAGTGTCAAGTTTTGTTGGAGAGCGATAGAAAACATGATCAGGAGAAAGTTAACAACTAGAAACCACAAACTTGTGATGGGTCGTATGACATTTTTGTTTTAAGGCCTTTTTCAGAAATTTTAGGAATTTATTTACTAATTAGAATAATGACATAAGTAAATATATGAACATTACATATATAGTTTTTTACATTGATCGAATTCCACAATAAACTCATCTTTTTCTCAAATTGATGAGTATTTAAGATGACTTGGACACTCTTGAAGCACTAGAATATACATTTAGAGAATAAAATTATACTCAAAAGATAAACCAAACATTTAACCTATCTATAAAATTTATCCAAAACCAAATGGTTAGTACAAGATCATATAATCCCCCCAAAAATAATAATTCTTTATAAAAACAAATAATACTCTTAATCTCAAAAATTCAACAAATAATACATACAATTCAACAAATACCATTAAATAAAAAAGTGTACACAAAATTATTAAAAACAATCCAAACTAAGATTTAAACCCAAAATTTATATTGATTTCTTCACATAGTCTTCCACTATGAATCTTACATTTATCTCCAAATAACATCAACTACTATTAATATCTCATACTTAAAATGTAATTAACCTAATCACATATTCTCCATGATAGGTTAATCATTTCCATAAATAACCAAAATCACTATATTTACACAATAAAAACATAGATTCTTCCAAAATAAAATTCAACCATTAATCCTCCAATGAAATCCTATAGTATTCTATTATCCTTAGGAATATAGTGTCCCCAAAAGAGAGAATGTCTTCCAAAATAACACATTAATCACATAATCACCAAATAATTTTCCTATACTTGGAATATACATTTGATAAAACATAAGTTTCCAAAATGAACTTATTATTAATCCATAAAATCATTTTACTACAATGAATAAGTCTTACTAACCAGGTTTATCACGTAGGCTAGTGATAGCCGAAAAATCATAGTTGCACTTTGGTTTTGGGTTCGATTCCCACAACTTTTTCTGATGCAACGGGTTGTCACACTATACACGTGTTTTCATTTTTCAAAAACTATATCATTATAATAATATTAAAAAAATGAGATAAAATCCACAAAAATAACAATAACATTTTTTAACCTCAAAGGTTATTTCATACATTAAATTTTGTATCCCAAAAACGAATAACCCATAATTTCCTCAAAGGTGAATGTCTCCAAAAATGCCGTTAATAAACTTGAAATAACATAAACCTAAAAAGGGGTTTCGAAGTCTTTAAAATTATAATATAACTTAAAATTATAAACCCATGATCATATCCCTAACCCTTAAGAAGACATCCTAATCTCTAAAGTTTTCTAAACCTTTCCTTTGGTTCCAACTATAAGGCCCCAGCCTTAAACCTTACATAATCATCAGTTTTGATCATGAATTTACTTTCTTTCACATTGAGGATCTTTTAATGTTTAGATTTATAGAGAATTAGGCCATAAATATTACATTATATCTCAAAAATTACAAAGTAGACACTTATACTCTATTCAATTATTTTCACAATAATAAAAATCCTTAAATAAAACAATAATTCTTTTCCTGATAAAAATATTCTTTAATTCTTACTTTCTCTTACCCTTCCTTATACCCTGTGAAAAAACATTTCAAAAACCTAAGATGAATATAAAAATATCAGTTAGGAATATAAAATAAGGAATAAAACTGTAATTCCATGAATATTTAAACCCCTGAAAACATTTTCACAAAATCATAATTTTCACCCGTAAAACATAAACAATTTATCTTACATCATGTAATCATAAAATTTATTCAAAAAATAATATAAATCATATAACATAAAGGTAATTTTTGGAATCCATGACATAATTACATTGTATATTTCACAGCTACATAGGGAGTAACCTTCATGGTTACATTTGGAATACCCATCACAGTATACTCCCAAAATATCTTAGGAGAAAAATTATCATTTACCTCCATCACATTACCCAATGCATTAGAGAGATATCATGGGATCACGTGCCCAAGGTTTATCATGGAGCCAACCATATTTGGTTTATCACATAAACATTCATCAAATATCCAAGTACCATTACATAATCATATCACATAAAAGATTGAAATTATCAAAATTTCACTTATCAATCATAAGAAATCAATTCAAGATATTGAAATATTCAATACATTTCCAAAACCATTTAAACCTTTAAAAATAAGATTTTTTAATCAATGTGTCCCATACTAATTTATTAATTTTGAAATTAATTTAAAATTTACAACACTCGTGTCCATATAAATAAATCCTTAAAAACATTTTTAAAAAATGGACATTAATGAAAAATATTTAGAAGAAGAAATATTGAAAACATTTAAAATGATGTTTTAGTTAAAGAGTCCCTCACCACTTGAGAAAATATGTTAATAAAAACAATTAAAGAATAAAATTTAAACAAAACTTATAATATCATAAGAATAAATAGATTTATGATATGATATGTCAGGGGTAAGTATATACACCATATAAAATTGAATTGGAGCATTACAGCAAATAAGTTTCGATAGAATGTAAATTGAGAATAAATATCTTATGAACAACATATCATTCGATTAAGGATAAATAAATGACATAATTATGTGTGAAAAATATAAATACACCCAATATAAGTCGATATTATGTGTAAAACAATAATAGGTCATCCATTCATATTCTTGAAAAAACAAAACAAATGACATGGATATTTAACTAAAAGAATGGATATTGAGTTAAGATTTCCCTTACAATGTTTGTATAAATGATGTAAGAATTTATAAATGGGGTGATTATGTGTAGAAAAAATTATATACATACAAATGGAAGTTGAAATTATAGCATAAATAAATAAATAGTGATTCAACACATAATATTTGAATAATATAATCAATGAAGTATGCGTAAAACCCAATGGGTGCAAATTCGGTTTAGAAATTCCGTTACAAAGATCATTTTGTTAATAAAAAAGATCTATTATGTGTATTAACTAAAATTACACATAAAAAATTATAAATACAAGAAAGGATATCAAAATTTATTTCTCATATAATAATAGCATGATATAATCAAGAAGTAGAAGATTAACCCAAAGAATGGAAATTGCGTTAAGAAGTTCCACTACCTGAAGTCCGACTTGTCTTGTTCATTCATTAATTTTATAAATAATAAACTTAGGTTAATTTAAACTCTCTTTAGAACCTTTTTTGTACTTCTTAGACCCCAGAAGCCTGGATCTGGTGAAATATTTTAATACAACTTCATGATTACAAGGAATCAAGTCTTGAGGATCAATTAGTTTAGGAGTCTTGGAAAATAGATTACATACATGAACTTTACATTAAAGTTTCTAACATAAAACATAGCATAAATAATCCTTTTATAATTCCATTATTCCCTTATCTTAATCCCAAATATAAATCATAATATACTTCTTGGAATCCTGGGAAAAATAAAACATAAGAAATGGGTAAGCTCAGATGCTCAGTAAGGATAAACAATGTAGCAGAAGCTATCATAAATAATCATAAACTTTTATGGAATGATATAAAATTGAAACACAATCCCTTTAAACATAAAACTTCAGCATAATATGGAAAAGATAAATAAAATAATTCCATTTACTAATTCACATGGATATTTTACTAGTCAAATAATCACATGTAACATTAAAAACTAATCTCACAATAATAGAATGCATAATGTCGGACATCTTAACCACAAAATCAAGGCCTCATGCCAAGACTCTAAATATAAATTTTTACAAGGCCTTGTTCCAAGACAATATTTTGTCTCATGAGACCTATCGATTCATCATGGATCTATAGCGCGCTCCACCCATTACATACTAAGTCCAATGCATTCCTCATATGAAAAGGGTGAAACATAGCATAAACATTTGTATTAAAACTAGCATATGAAATGTCAATACTTTTACCATAAAACATGAATGATATAAAAAATAGTACATCAAGATTCAAACATATCACAAAACATTCAATATAGTATGGAAGATTGTATTATTATAAATCAACCACAATCAAGAATAATATCCATAAAGGACCTTGACATAGTTAGAAATGATCAGTAAAACTCTTTTATAGAAATATCCATTTTTCATGAAATCATTTAAAAGTCTCAAAAATTATAAAACAAGTCATTTAAAAGTGATTTTTAATAAAATTTTCCAATACCACTTGGAATATTTTGAAGGTAATTAACATTTTAAAACGTTGATGTCCATATAAATAAATCCTTAAAATCATTTTGAAAACATGGACATTAATTAAAAAGATTTAGAAATGATAAATCATTAAAAAAATTAAAATGATGATATAGTGAAATAGACCCTTCCATAAAAAATTAAAATATTCCTTTTGAAAACCTTTTTATGAATCATGGACATGGATGATAAAGATGTCCCAGTAGATACTTACACATCAACAATCTCAGATAATAATGAGATTGATGAATTAACCCTTACCTTTTATTTTACTTTGGTTGAGGGTACGTTTATCCTCCTATATAATTACCCTAGTACGTTATTAAATAATAATAGAACCATATTTATATTTATGATATCATAATTGATTCATTTATGGTTTTATACTACCCATTTAATAATAATTTCTATGTTAAAATTACATTTTGGGTAATAATCTCTTTCTTTATCGTACGTGTTTTAACTTATTATTCCTGATCGTATCACTTATATCATAATTTAATTGCTTTATAATATAAAAAATTATTTATGTATCATATATATTCATAATACACATATGTATAATAGATAGATATATGAAATGGAAAACACCATTTATGGAGACGGTAGTCCGTACGTACGCATAAACGTCATTTCCATTTTCGTATCGTATTGATTGGAAGTAAGTGAATGAGATATATGTAAATACATACATACATATATATATATATATATATATATATATTTCTAGTAGAATTATTATTTCATACATTACATACTTATTAATAATATATATTTTTATAATCATCGTTGAATGGTGAATGTGGAAATGAATCTCATCGCGTCATGGAGATGATATGTCGTACGTACGCACGAGCGACGATATAATTCTATTGATGGGTAAATAATATGTAATATTATGGTATAAAGAATCATTAACATGTTATATTTATTATTTACATCAATTATACTCATTATTATACCCATCCAAATAATGAAGTGTTGAATAAAAAACTACACCACAACGTTGAGATGGTAAGTTGTGCATACGCATGTATGGTGATTTTATTATTAATAGGATTGATAGAATAATGAATAGGGTTGTACCATTTTTATAAAAATATATCAGTATGTAGAATGTACATGATTTATTATTTTGGTATTCAAACAACAAAGAAAGAAGAAGTGGAAGAAGATAAAAACTTTGAAAGAGGTGATGAAATAATTACCTCTTCTTTTATTTCTTCTTTTTGATTTGAACAAAAGGGCTCTATAGGTTGGCTTTATGATCAAAGTAAGGCCTCTAGGATGAATTGAGGGTATTTGGGAGGATATTTAAGCTGGGTTGGTTGTTCCAAATGGCATTGGAGGTGTGAATTTAATATAATGGTAAGTACCATTTTATAAGACATGTGAGGGGGACTTTAGGAAAAGTTTAAAATATTAATTTATTATAAAATAAATTTCAGTTTCTAATACCTCAAAATAGATTTATTTCTAGGATAAGGTTCGGATGGGTCTAAATCGTCTCAAAAAATATTTTTTAGACAATTTTAAGTCACCATTTTAACCTTATATTTTAGATTTAACTCTTAGTGAAAAAGTTTAACTTTTACCATGTTTTCTTTTATTTTTATATTACATGGTTAATATAGTTTCTATAAAATTCCAAGATAACCTCAAGTGATTTATTAATGAAATATATAAATTTTTATAATTCATTTTTCAGAATATTATATTTTTAGATCTATTATATCATTTAATAATATATTATTTGTTTTAAAAACTCATTTATGTCAATTTTAACACTATTTAGTATTTGGGTTTTGTGAAAGTCATAACAACTTGATTAATTCAAATAAAATACAATAAATCAACCCTAATATTTTATATTCACATATAAAGTCCTTGGATGGCATCAAAAGTATCAATTTACATTTATTTTAATATGTATAACCTCAATTATTTTAATCTTTCATTAATAAGGTAATTATTGCATCATCATTGTGTCATAAATAAATTTAATTATTTAATGTATAATTTTTTTAATAAAATAACATGATTTAGGAAATATTTTTAAATTTATAATTAATATTTATAGTCAAATTTATCTTATGTGTAACCTTAAATTAATTAATTTTTATATATTAAACTTTGAATTTAACAATTTTGACTCTTCATTAAATAAAACATAATAAATATCCTAATCTAACCCAAATGGATCCAAAGGATATTATTTTTTACTGAGGTCTATTTTGGTCAAGATAAACTTATACAATATAATTAGTTCATGTGTTGAGGTAATTTTAATATTATTTTTACCTTTAATTACCTTATTCACTTTTAACCGTGGTAAATAAAATTCAAAAGTTACTATTCACCAAAAATTATTTTCATCCTATTGAACCAAATTTTACTTATATATGTAAAATGTGACTCTCAAATATTTGAAATTAAATTCATAGAAGTGGTAAAATTATGGTTTATGGAAATTTGAAAATGTTCCTAGAAGGTGAGTAAATGTGTATAGTAGGTGGGTAAAAAGGTGTTAAAAAGTTTCAATATATCTAATCTTATTATAAAACGACTCCAATGACTTACATTGTACTAATATATGTATAATGTATCTATTTTTACTTTTCTATAAATTTTTATTTAAAAATAATTATTTAAATGAAAATTTTGGTTTTTATGTACTATGGAGTATTTTTCACTATTCATAAAAAATTGTATGTTTTCATAAAAATACCAAAAATTTACCCTAAGCTAATTTTGATATTCCAAATTCAAAAATGAAATCCATTTAACCAAATTCAATTTTTAGAAATTTATAAAATTAATTTCTATTATTTTACAAAAAAAGACATACAAAGTAGTTCTTTTAAGAAAATAGCTTTTCTAAATATAAAAATATTTTAAAAAACCTTATACATTTTATTATAAATATATTTTATTTATGTGAAAACATTACAAATAACATTTAAAATTTATATGTTACTATTAATATTAAAATAATTAATTAATTAATAAATATATCATTTAAATAAATATTATACTAATGTGTCGTTTCGTAGAAACTCATTCTTGCGTATAACACAAGCCAAGTCAGTGTTGCGTGAAATATAAGCTATTAAGTTACTTCAAAGAGATAACGTACTATGAAATCTTGAGGAGTTACATTCTCCCCTCCTTCAATAAATTGCTTCCTCAAAATTTGAAACTGTTCTTTGAAAATAAAAGTTTAAAAATAGAGAATACCTTTGTGGAAAATCCCCATCGTAAATAGGGTTAATAAAAATTTTGTCTTAATAAGAGGGAAAGAGAAATGAAAAATTCACCACAAAATTACGATTTCGAATAGGAGAACATTGGTGGAAATTAGAGACACATAATTGGAGGAAAACCGTAAATATTTATAGGGGTAATTGATGTAATCAATCACAATCAAGTGAACAATAAATGGAAAATTGAGGGTCTCAAAGCAATAAATCAATGATTATTTAAAATATCACCAGTTCAAAAGAATATAAGGTATTAGGATAACACATTTTTTTTTAATATCCTTTCCCTAATGTTTAAGAATTAATTTCTTTATATAATATGAAAAAAAATACTTGATAAGTAGATTTCAATCCATTAACTAATTTCTACCACAAACTCATCTTAGAAATCAAAAATATTCTATTTATCCTTATTATATAGGGGTAAAAAAATGAATTTTTAATTTATCTTTTAGACCATTTTAAAAAAAACTACATTATACAAACTAGGACATCACATAGGCCAGTGGTAGTTGATGCACCTTTTTCACCCTTTGGTTCGGGTTCAAGTCTCGCGGCCTTGCTAGACATGACGGGTTGTCTCCCGACCTCAGGGTTGTATTTTTTATAACAATAAAAAAAATAATCTTAAGATATGTTTTAACCTTAAACAATAGTATCCAATGTCCAACTTAATCCATTAAAACCTTTGGACTTATCCAAAATACTTCTATCCAAACTCACAGTCCAGAATTTATAAGGATGGTAAAAATAATGAAGATCTATTTTTTCCACATAATAACATATGAATACCTTCATAATGTATTCTCTTAAAACATGGTAACACTCTGAATTACCATAATACCTTATTGATTACATTGATTCTCCATTATTCCTTATAGAGTTCTAGATATACTCCTTATATACAAAAATGTTGTAAACTCTAAAAATGATGGAAATAAAAAATATTAATTAGTTTCAAGGTAGTCAAGAATATCAAATATAATTCATCCAAATCAACCATCTCTTATTCCAAAATCATTACCTCAGTAATAGGACCATATTACAGTTTTTCTTTAACTCAGCCCTGTATTTTCCAAAAAGATTAAATTGTTATTGAGTAACTTTTATTAGTACCATACAATCTCAAATACTTAATGAAATAGTACTATAGTACAATCTTTATATACTTCTATAATTTATATAACAAGTACATCATTGATACAACACTCAAATGAAATAATTATTCAATCCAGAAACACAAATACATTAATTATTCCATGTCTACTGTAGTAACATTTTATGATTGACCTTGATCCCATTGATTCTTCTTAGCTATATTTTCATGACACTTAGGACATTTATTTGTGTAATTCCCCATTTCACTATAGTTGAAACACCGAATATTAGTATTTTATTTTTTCCCTTTGAATTATTTTCCCTGATGACCCTTTTTTCCACACTTATAACAAACACCCAGTCCTTTTAAGAACTTCCCAGGGTGATTCTTTCTACATTTATCACATATGGGAAAATCCCACTTTATTTTATTCCCTTTATCCATATTTCTCTCTATTATCCTCTTCTTCTCTGGATTCCCTTCAAAGACATAGAACTCAAATAATTCTTTACTTATCTTATTAACACATGATATTATTTCCTCAAATGATGATATTACATGGGAGGCTATTTACCTTCAAAATGTTGGCTTAATACCATGAAATATAAAATACTTCTTACTCTTCGGATCATGCATATTGATGGAGTTATTATTCCTTCTATTGGGAACCATTTATAAATGATGACATACACTAGGTTAGATCATATTATAATGTATAATCCAGAAACTATAAAAATTCTCATCACTAATTGAAGATTTACACACATCTAGTCTCACAATCATAAAACGGGTTTCTTTGATGACATATTTACTCATAAATCCTTCATAATGGTTTGTAAAGAAAATGTGAATTATCCTAAGTATATCACCTAGGAGTGTCAAACCAGTTGTGCAGTAAGTCCCACTGTCATGTACCAGGATTCCCCGGGTTAAGCTCGAAACTCCTTGTCGAAGTTTTCACTCCTAGGTACATCTGTTCAAGAATCACGTCCACTTGTTGTATCCAAATAGGGTAGTAGTTCTTGGAAAACCCACATAATATCTAAATTACAAAAAAATTTGGATTTTATTCTATATTAATCCTCAAAGTTCATCTTAGGGTAATGTTTCTTAATCAGAGTTTATCTAAATCTAGATTCCAAGGTTATTTCTAAACTTCCTCTAATACCACCTATAATGCCCCGAACCTAGAATCCCAGAGTTGGTGCATTATTTTAATAAATTTTCATGATTATAAGGAATCAATTCCCAATGGACCGATCATTTTAGCAAACTTGTAAAATAGATTACATACATGAACTTTACATTAAATTTTATAACATAAAACACATCATAAATAATTATTTTAGAATTCCATTATCCCTTTATCTTAAACCTGCATATATATCATAATATACTTTTTGGAATCCTGGGGAAATAAAACATAAGATAGGGGTGAGCTCATATGCTTAGTAAGGCTAAACAATATAGGGGAAGCTATCAAAAATAATCATAAAATTTTATGGCATGGTATAAAATTGAAACACAATCCCTTTAAACATAAAATTAAGCATAATATGTCAAAGATAAATAAAATAATTCCAATTTACTTATTCACATACATATTCTACTTGTCAAATAATCACATGTAACATTAATAACTAATCTCATAATGATGGAATGAATAATGTCAACATCATAACCACACATTCAAGTCATCATTCTAAGACCCTAAATATAATTGTTTCCAAGGCCTTGTGCCAAGAAACTATTTTGTCTCATGATACCTACTGATGCATCGAGGAGAAATAGCAGGATCCACCTATCACTTACTATGTCCAATGAATTCCTCATATGAAAAGGGCGAAACATAGTATAAACATTCGGATTAAAACTAGCATACTAAATGTAAATACTTTAACCATAAACCATGAAGGGTATAAAAAATTACACATCCATAGTCAAACATATCATAAATTATTCAATATAGTATGAAATATTGTATTATAATAAATCAACCTCAATCAAGAATAATATCCAGTAAAGGATGTTGATATAGTTAAAAATGATCAGAAAAACTATTTGATAGAAATATCCTATTTTCATGAAATCCTTTAAAAGTCTCAAAATTTATAAAGGAAGTCATTTAAAAGTGATTTTTGAATCAAAGTGTCTCATAAAACGTTGAAAAATTTGAATGTAATTAATATTTTAAAACAATGATGTCCATATAAATAAATCCTTAAAATCATTTTGAAAACATGGGCATTAATTAAAAAGATTTCGAAAGAATAAAGCTTTAAAAAAATTAAAATGATGATATCGTTAAATAAAACCTTCCATAAAACAATAAAAGATTAATTTTGAAAAAAATTTATGAATCGTGGACATGGATGATAAAGACTTCCAAGTAGATACTTACACATCAACAATCTCAGATAATAATGAGATTGAGGAATTTACCCTTACCTTGTACTTTCCTTTGTTTGAGGGTATGTTTAACCTCATGTATAATAACGATAGTATGTTATTAATTTATACCCGAACCATATTCATATTTATGATATCATATATGATTCATTTATGGTTTTATACTACCCATTTAATAATATTTTCTATGTTAAAATAACATTTTGGTTAATAATCATTTTCTTTATCATTCGTGTTTTAACTTGTTATTATAGATTGCATCACTTATATAATGAATTTATTGATTAAATAATATAAAAAATAATTAATGTATCATATATATTCGGAATATAAATATGTATAATATATAGATATATGAAATGGAAAACACCGTTTATGGAGACGGTAGGTCGTACAAACGCATAAACGCTATTTCCGTTTACATCTCGTATTGAATGGAAGTAAGTGAATGAGATATATGTATGTATATATATATATATCTCTAGTAGAATTATTATTTAATGTATTAAATACTTATTAATAATATATATTTTTATAATCACCATTGAATGGTGAACGCGGAAATGAATCTCATCGCATCGTGGAGATGGTAAGTTGTACGTACGCACGAGCAACGATATCATTCTATTGATAGAGAAATCATATATAATAAATGTATTGGTCTAACCCAAATGGATAAAAAGTATATTATTTTTTTCCTAAGGTTTATTTTGGTCGAAATATACATATCCAATAGAATTAGGACATGTTTTGAGGTAATTTTAATATTATTGTTACCTTTAATTATCTTATTTACTTTTAACAGTGGTAAATAAAATTAAAAAGATAGTATTCACAAGAAAATATTTTCATTATCTTGAACCACATTTTACTTACTAATGTCAACCATTTCTCTCATATTTTTAAAATTCAATTCACATAAGTGGTAAAATTACCATTTTATGAAATTTTTTAAATTTGCCTAGAAGGTGGGTAAAAAGACGTTAAAAAGATTCAATATATCTAATATTATTATAAAATGACTCTAAGGACTTAAATTTTAATAATATATTTATTATGTATCTATTTTTACTTTAAGATAACTTTTTAATTAAAAAATAATTATTTAAATGAAAAAGTTGGTTTTTATGTACTATTCAGTATTTTTCACTATTCATCAAAAATTGAAAGTTTTCAGAAAAATATAAAAAATTAACCCTAAGGTAATTTTGATATTATGAATTCAAAAATTAATTCCATTTTACCTAATTAATTTTTATGATTTTATAAAATTAATTTTTATTATGTTTGACAAAAGGACATAAAAAGTAGTTCTTTTAGGAAAATAGCTTTTCTAAATATATTAATATTTTAACAAAACATATACATTTCATTATAAAAATATTTTATTTATATAAAAAACATTTAAAAAAAATTTAAAATTTACATGTTCCTATTCATATTATAATATTTAATTCATAAATAAATATATCATTTAAATAATTATAATACTAATGTGTTGTTTCACAGAAACTCATTCTTGCGAATAACACAAGCCAAGTCGGTGTTGCGTGCAATATAAGATATTAAATTACTTTAAAGAGATAATGTACTATGAAATATTTGGTTTTTACATTTTTAACATTTATTATTATTTTGATATCACTTATTACCCTTTTATAGCAAATAGTTAATTATTTGAGTTCATATCAGACGTTTTGTCGATATTTGGTACTTGAGTCACAAAAGAACTTGTTTTGATGTAAATTATCCATGTATTAAAAATTCCATCATCTCTATAATGATATTAATAATTTAAATATCATATATATCAAGTATATATATATTTATAATAGTCCATAACATTTGGAGATAAGAACTGAAATGCTCTGTTCATTTAGACGGTAGGTCGTACGTACGCATGAACGCTACTTTCATTTATTTGTCATATTAAAGGAATGAAAACTAAATGATAAATATGTATGTTATAATTACATTATAATATATATTTTATATATGTTATATAATTTCATTAACACCATACTTTATATGTTCCATGTATGGAATGGATGAGTCATATCACTTTGAGGTAGCGGTAGTCCGCACATCATTAAATGAAATTATCATATTTACACATTATGGAAAGCATAAAAGTATGTTGTAAATAAAAATTTCAGAAAAATATAGGAAATATAAATATAATATATATCATATATAAATATTGTGTCATCATAATGGACACCATGAGAGGTGGTAGGATAAAATTGAACAATCATCATTTTGTGAGGGAGTAGTTTGTCGTACACAGAAACAATATGTTCGTATCCATTAGATGGAGGTTTGTGTAAATGTAGTTCGAATACATCTCAAAAAAACTTCCTAGTATATTTAGGATACTGTTGTTGTTATGTAATCTTAGAATAAGAAAATCATATGGAGTGGAGAAGGAAAATAAAGGAAAGGAACTTGAGAGAAGACGTTACCTCTAAATCGGGTAACATCTTTTGATTTGATCTAAAATGATTTCTTAAATTTCCTTATGCTCAAGATAAGGCTTATAAGAGGAATTGAGGGATTTGGGAGCTAATTTTAGGATAATTTGAAATATAAAAGGGGCTTTAGAGGTGTGATTAAGTGGGTAGAGGTGGTGGCCTTTTATAAGAAGGAAGAGGGTCACTTTAGGAAAGTCTTGAAATATTATTTTATTATAAATTTATTTTTGGTTTCTAATAGTCCCAAACAATTTTATTTTAAATATAAGATGATTTTGGGTCGTATCCCTATCATCCAATTAAATTTATACAAGTTTTGATTATTTTTTAACCCTTGTATGTTTTTCTTAACCTTTATTTTACACCTTTAATCTTAGCCTAATATTTTAATATTTACACAGTGTGGGTTAATTTAATTACCATAACATGTAAAAAGAACCAGAAAAGATCCATTTATGAAATATTTTGACTTATCATAACCATTTGTATGAATATAATATTATTAGTAATTTTAAAACACTCTATAAACTATTTTATATTTTAAGTTATGAATTATGTTAGTTTTGACACTATTCATATTTGACTTTTTAAAAAATTCATAAAAAAATAATTACTTCGAACTGAAGGAATTAACTCATTATTAACATGTAAATGTCATATAGAAATTTTTTGGATGAAATAAAAATATTCAAATTATATTTATTTTAATATTTATAATTTCATTTATTTGAATCCTTCATTAATAAAGTAATCAATACACCATCATTGTGTCATAAATAAATTTATTTATTTCTTGTATAAATAATATAAATAAAATAACACGATGTAGGAAATATTTTTATCTTTATAATTACTATTTATAGTCAAATATATTAGTTATATAACCCTACCTTTAAATTTTTTTAGTAAAAGACACATGTTTATATTATATTTCTCTTAACATTAAATTAAATATTATAAAATGTAATTTTCACACTCAAGTGGCTCCATGGGGTCCTTAAATTTACCCATGTATGCTCATGGTTATAAATAACTCATCCAATAGGATTATTACATGTGTTGGGGAAGTTTTATATTATTATAATATTATTTCTTAACCTTATTTACCCGATTTACCTTTTAACCATGGTAAATAAAAATAATTACTAAAGTTACTATTCATAATGTTGAGAAATAAAAGGTACCTATTTATACAGTATGGACCTTATGATTTCAAATACGGAATCCATTTTTCCAAATTCAATATATTTAATAGGAAGTAATTAATTTAAAATTAATTCCTATTGTCAAAATGATAAATTGAGTTTTTAAAAAGTAATAACCATCAAATGATTGACATGCATTTATATCTAATTTCAAAGAGAAATTACTTATAATGACCAAATATTTATTAAATGATAAAAAACTAATCCAATTACACTTTAATACAAATTAAAAAGATAATATAACTATACAAATAAATTAGATGAAAAGTCAGTTGTGAATTTTAATGCAATATTTTTTACTATTCATTAAAATATAAATTTTATCTGAAAAAATAACAAAATTTCATCCAAAGTAAATATTGATGTCTATATTCTAAACAAGAAGTTTATTTTTTCAAATATAACATATAAAAGTGACGAAACCCATATTTAAAAAGGGTTCGCCATCAAAAGGCGGTAAAACATCATTTTTAGAAAAATACTTCTTTTATATGTAAAATTGAATTTGTTCTTTTATCGTATTTAAAAAATATATAAGATGAATTTAAAACATTACATTGAATATAAAACATATATTTTTTGTTAAATAAAAAACAATAAAGAGTGATATGATTTTATAAACACAATTATTCTCTTTTAAATAGGTTTTCATAAAAACATCATTTATTTTCAATTGGATTTTATTTCAATTTATAATAAATTGGGTAACCAAAGAATTATTATTTAAACACGTGTAAACAATATTTTCATAATTCAGTTGATATTATTCATTCTATCCATTCCAATGGCTAGGCATTAACTACCATTTAAAACAATAATATTATTATTATATTATTTTTTGGTATAACTCAATGTTATGTGAGACGTAAGATTTTGGAGAAACCCTATGTTACATATCAAGTATGCTCTTAGAAAAATCACCTCCATTAAATGTAAAATTAATATCTTATTTGTAAATATTAATAGATATGAAAATGTATTATTCTATAAATACCTGGGATGTTATAGATGGGTAAATGTGGTAACTGATTTTTGAGTGTCTTATTTATTGCCTTGTATTATAAGGGAGTGGATATTTGAAAGATGTTTCGATGTTGGAACAGTTTTAGATTGTTACTATAGATCTTAAAGAACTTTCTTCATCTGATTCGGTGATATGATCATATGGTCCATCTGATCTTTTCATCCATGTCATCTTCTCAAAAAAGTCATCGAATGAGTACAGTTTATCAAGATCTCTTTACTAAATCCTGAAAACATCGATCCATGACTTCTAATCAACATTTCATCATTTTTAAAATCCAAATTTGATCTATATCACTTTAATATTTGTTTTCATGTATAAAATTAAGATAAAACATAATAAAAACTAAAATAGAGGAAAATGATTTTATTTGGTGATGGTGATGGTCAGCGTTACATAACTCAAATATATAATGATAGTATGTAAATAATTAAATGAATCTCAATGATTTTTGAAGGTACTGATTAAATGTTATTTTCTCTATAAATACCTTCTTAGTAGCTCATTTTATGTATGTGTTTTACCTCTCATCGAAGAAATATTTCTTGAGAGAAATATTCTGAAACAGAGCCTATGATGTTGTCTGTATATATGACACAAATTATATGTTTTTGATCTTAGAATCTGTTTTTGTGATTGTATGATGATGTGAGATTCCATGAGCGGTTTAACGTATTTTATAGAGAAGAAGGTGAAATTATAAAGGATGAGTGTTTCTGAAAATAAATTATAAATTTTAGTTTTTTTAATGAAAATGTGGGTCCCAAAAAGCATGTGAGTTTCCACAAACTATTGTTTTGTGATTATTAGTTTCACAAAGAATCAGCTTTCATGAAGGATAAGGTGATTATTTGAAATAGTCACATGAACAAATATACTTTAAAACTTTCATTCTTGTGATCTTCTTTTGATGTAAAGGATATAATATTAAACCTTGAGTATACTTTTTGTGAAGTAAATGTGCAGTATATTTTAATTACATGAAGAATATTTTAGTTTTCATGACTCAACCTACTTATACTGTTATATAAAGGATTTAAAATACCCATGTTATGATATTCATTCATATTGTATGTTTGAGGTTATGTTATATAGTGTGTGTGTGTGTGTTTGATTCTTGTGAAGAATAATATCTATGTGAAACACTTGTGAAATTAGTTTGAAGTTTCGGGTTTTCTATGAAATAATATAGTGGCATCACCCTTGTAATTTGAAGGAACAAATAAGTGGTATCATGTATTTTAAAAAATTAAACATAGAGGGTGATTGTACTGTTTTTGTATGAATAAATAATATATTGATGACATGTTATGAGTTCAGTTCATGAAACATAATATGCACGCATTCTTTGCAGATTATTCATGATGCACATGTTGATATGCATGAATGGAAAAATTATAGCATGAAGGAAAGTGTGATAGTATATGTGTGTAGTTATTTTTATACATGTATGAAAATTACACTCATACTCATTTTAATTTTCGGAATACAGACCATAGGATTCTATGAAGAAGATCACAAAATATATTTGGTTTTAATAAATGTGTAAGAATCATTTACTTCCATAAATATGATCAAAAGATTACACACTTTCGTGCATTTATTATTTCAAAAAGAATACACATAAATAGTGTGAATAATTACATAAATTAAATATTTTTATATGATTATGAGAACGATATGCATGAAGAAAACATGATGTTTATGTGTGTAGTAATTAAACTAAGCTGAAGAAGTATTTTTTCGGTAAAGATGATAAGATGTAAATTTTCCTTTAACTAATGAAACATTAGTTGTTAATTATTTTATTATAGTGAGTTTACATGGAAGTGTTATCTTCTACAATTCTGGAGAGTATACTAAGAAAAATTTCATGTAGTGTTTTTTATCACATTCAGTGGAAGTTGAAGTGTTTCAGTTGAAGTGAGCAAGTGTAGTATCAGTTTATTCTTAGTAGCTCGAAGAGGAAGATCAGTTTTGTGTTGAAATAGAAGTTTTATGTTCTTTTGATCTTTCTCATTGTGTTTAGTGTTGTGTCTATAAAAACCAGTGGGATGCTAATATAATTTTGGAAAAGGTTCAAACCTGCCATCAATGGTTTTAGGGTGATAACTCACCAACCCACTTGTAATTGTTGATTGTTTTATTAGTGGCGAATATGTGTCTCAGATCATACCAAACACATCAAAGATGTAGTCTCCAAAATAAAGGGTGATCCTTGTCAAAATATTGTGTCTTTTGATTCATTTACTTTTATTCTTGTATTTGGTATAATTGTGTTTTTATATAGGGAGGATCTATTCACATTAACAAGTGTAGAGGTTCAAATTAAAAAGGGGTAAGATAAAATAAAATAAAATTGTTAAAACTTGCATGCACTAATTACCCCCCCCCCCCCCCCCTCAGTGTACCTTTAAGATTCACTAGGAACTCTAATTGGTGTCAAATAAATGGTTTCAACTCTAATGGGATCTATTTTATTGTACCAGATTTTGTATCAGACATATATGAGGTGATGATTTGAATTTGAATATGTAATAGAGGTGTCTTAGATAAAAAATTTAGTTCATATCTCTATGAGTGTCAACAATGAGATTTCTGAAAAACCAATGAAGAACATACATAATAAAGAGGCAAGAAAGATAAGAAAAAATTTGAAGAAGAAATTGGATTCATCACAAACAGAGTGGTGATGAATAATAATTTATTGAGTTACTTGATGATTTGTATTCAAAAACCCAAAATTATTTGAAATTTTTTCCTACCAAGTCATCACTTATATATTTTCTTTTATCAAGGGACTATATGATGAAAAGTCACAACTTGAGAAGGAAGTTCATGATATAGATAAAGCCTTGTCAAATAATCTTCAAAGTTGTAAACTTCTATAAAAAATTATTGGTTACAAGAAACACAACGGTATCACTTTACAATGAAAATATTTCATATGATGACGAATAATTTCAAAGAAATATGTGTAAGAAATATGTAACTAAGAAAGTTCTTATAGATATGATTCATCCACTTGAATAATCTCATAAAGCTAACATAAGGATTAAGCACTCTTAGTTGGAAACAAAATACAATGAAGATACATTCATCCAAACTGAAGAATCAAAAGAAAAATCTATATTGCATTACAATGAAAGATTCAATTTGATTAAAGATGAATTAAAGAGTATTATTTGTGATAATTATGTGACTAAAAATGTTTATATATATGTGATCCATGAATTGGAGAAACTACACATAACCTCTATGAATTTAGAATAATGTTATATAGAGTTTAATACAAATAGAAATTAAGAGTTAAAGAATTTTCTACTAGAGAAAAATTAAATTCATAATGATCAAGTTCAGAAAGTGAAGAGTTAATGGGAAGGCAAACAAAAAGTTAGTGAGGATGAGAAAAAATTCCTCAACATGATGTGTCTTGAAATGAAAGTCAATTTGAAAATCTGAACGGAAAACAATTAAATACTTCCTAGAAATAATGTGAAGATATAGTAAAATCACTTTAAGACTAGAAGAACTATCTAAATCTAAAATATCTTGATTTGAAGGTCAAGTTAAGAAATTTTGAAAACATTCAAGATGAATATTCAAAAAATTATGAGATAAAAAAACTTCCAAGAGTAATTTTAGAATGAATATTTATTCTAAGAAGACTCATTTAAGAAACAATAAGATATTGATATTATCTAAATATAAAACTATTTCAATATCATTTAAATTGTTAATCCTTATTTCAGAAGTTTCTATTTGAAATAATATTATTTCATCTACAAGTATACGTTCCAAAAAATAATCCTTCTCAAACAAGGATGAAGAAGACTAATGATAACTCCACCATATCACCAAAGGTGTATATAAAGAAGTGTGTGAATTCTTGTTCCCTACAAAGATCTCACACAAAGAATCACACCATCTAAAAAAAATATGTAAAATATATCCAGAAGTAGAAAAAAAATAAGAAATCAATATTTTTCTCTATTATTGGAAATTTGGGCATCGGGAAATTGATTGTTGTAATAATATGTCTATGCATAATAATTATAGAAGGTCAAATTAAGGGGGAGCAGATCTGATGTGAAGTGAAATCCTTAAAACTTGAATCATAATTCATAGATGAAGAATAATCTATCTATTGAGAATATATTTTATTCTCTTGATTATTTCTATGATTATTTCAACAAAAAATTTCACAATTATAATGCGTGATGGTATATACCAACTATTCACTATAAATTATTGATATTAATAAAAGACCACAATAAAATGTAGTGGTAAATAAAAAAAGATGAAAATTCTTCCTTGGGGTATAAGGAGGAGAAAAAAGTTATGAAAACTATTATGCAAGCTACACCCAAGAATAATGATGATATGAATGTCACTCTAATGAAAATATGATACTACTATGAAAGAAAAGGCCATATAATTGACCTTTTTAAACAGGTCATAAACTCTAATGTTGGTGGAAAAAGTTCCAGTAGAAAAATAAATCATTCTCTGAATAAAATAACATGATTGATTTGGTGCATGACAATCAAGATGAAAAATTCAAATTTCATGAGAGACATTCTAAATAGGGTAACCCATTGATAGATATATATTTATGTGGAAGGTGTAAAATGTCAGGGAATATTGATGATAAATTTATGACAAGGTTTCCTGAACAAATAGAACTAGTGAAGAAAAAAATAGAAGAACCAATAGATTCTTATGTTTAAAATGCTACTAAGAATAAAGAGTCTACACACAAAGATAAGTCTGAGCATATACCAAAGCAATTCTTAATCATATGTAAATTGTAGTTGTAATTGGGTAAAAAGTTTAAATAGGAAAAAAATAATGAAGGTGAACTACTTGCTAATGTGAAGGAGCATATTCCATCTAAGATGAAAGCTAATGAAATCAAGAAGTTCATTCTACATTTAAATGATAAAATTTAAAAATTCAAAGAAGGATAAAGCATGACGAGTTTTCATAAATCTGGAATAGACTTGATAAGAGTTTCTAGGTTGAGAAATTAATATCATCTCTGATACTCTAACTGAAAGTCATTGAAGAACCACCTTATTCCTTTTTATATTTTGTGTTCATTTCTTTTATGAAAGTAGTTGAAGGTGTGGAATATATTTAGGGTATTCATGAAGATATTAGTGATTTGTAAATATTATACATCATCCTAGAGTATATCGGTCATAAAGTTCATTATTCAAATTTCTGTTAGAATTGTTGATGAATATCATTCTTGAAGAGAGTAAATCATGATGAAAAATATGGATCAATCTCATACATCTTGAGGAAAAAAAGCTGAAAACTACTAGAGTTTAATATCTCATCCATAAATTATTATTTAAAGTTCTAGTAAGGATTTATTTTATGATTTCAAATCTTATAAATTGATACTTGAAATTAAAAAGGCATGCTCTCTTATCTCTATATGAATGACAATGTTGTATCATAAGGGAGAGAAACTGATAAATCAATAACAAAAATAAAACGGATTAATAAAGGGGAAGTACATTATTGAAATTGAATTTTTTTAATCTATTATCCAAGATAATTGTAGGAAATTAGTTGAATATATTTTAAACCAACCCTGAAAGAATATTTCAGTATTGGCATCATATTCTAAAAAAATTATTGATAGCTTTTTTGTCGAAAATGATCACTCTTGTTTTATACACGTGTTTATCCCATGTAGACTTAGATATGATTAATTAAAGAAACATTTCATTAAGAAAGGTGTTTCTTTCCTTCTCTCAATCTGATCAAATTTAATTTATGATAAGGGTCATCTCTTGTGAAATAACAAGATTAAATGAGAGAACAAAAGAAATTCAGTTGTTACAGAATGAGATGAGTTGAATTATTTCCCATATATATATATATATATATATATTTGGTCATATTTTCATGTAAGTGTGATAATAAAACATTCAATTTGAAAGTAAAATTGGTATTGGAAAAAAACAATGGGGGAGATTGAATAACAAAAAATGATTAATGTATTATTTATGTTGTAATTGTCGTCAATATGTGTTTTTGATGAAAATTAAATGTGTTAGTATTTGATGGTTGAAGTATTTACATTGAAATTAAGTTCTTCCATTGAAGTATTTTTGGATAGTTATTCATAGGTTGGAAGGGTTTGTTTTGATTGAATAAGTTTCTCTATTTGATGTAATATTAAATTTGACGATTGAAAATATAGTTTGTAGTTCAAAATATCATGTGGCATTGGTTGTTTGAGTTTGACACAATGTTTAAAACATTGAATAAAGTTATTTTTTTTTTCAATTAGTGGTTATATTTCAATAAAAATGAAGAATTTTGGATATGACATTATTAAAATGGTTGATTTATTATATATGAATATTATTTTTTTGGCCTTGAAAATATTGTATGGGTGTTTTTATTTTAATGGTTTTTATTAAAAAATATATATCAAACAAACCTGATAAGAGATTTAGGTGTGCCACTACTTAGGTAATAACTATAATCAACCTCAAGATTTCCAGCTTGTTTGGGATAGGGATAGAGATATCAAGGATCATTCCACGGGATTGTATAGAAAGATCAGAGAGCCACTATGTGGGGAAGCATGGCGGCCGATCAGTGCTTGACATGGGTCGCTGCCCGATAGTGATTGGTATATGTAGTAACTGATTTTGGAGTAGCTTATTTAGTTCCTTGTATTAAAAGTTAATTGGGATTTGAAGGAAATCTTGATTAGGGAATGGTTTTAGAATGTTATTGTAGCTCCAAAAGAACTTCTTCTATCCGACTCAATGACTTGATCATATTGGCTATTAGATCTCTTCAGCCACTTTGTATTCTCTAACAAGATGTCTAAGAAGTAATATTCACTGGGATCTCTATGTTACATCATGCGAATATTGATCCAGGACTTCTGATCATTATTTTTAACATTCTAAAAATGTAAATCTGATTGAAATCACATACTAATATATTTACTTGTATAAAATGAAGATAAAACCGAATAAAAATTGAAATGGTAGAAAATGTTTTTATTTAGTGATGTTTATGGTTCTTGGTATGTAACTCAAAGACAACAAGATCTTAAGAAAAAATAGAACATATCTCAATGATTTTTAAAGGCACTGAGTTGGTTGTGTTTTTTCTATAAATACCATTCGATCAGCTCATTTTCTGTGTTTTTTATCTCTCATATAAGAGATATTTGTTGATAGAGATATTTTTAAACATAGTCTATCATGTGGTTTATATTTAAGATTAAGGTTCCATGAATTTGAGCTTTGCATCCATTTTTTATCGTATAATGATGTGAGATTCCTCAATCCGTTTAACTTAGTTTTTTGGAGAATAATGTGAAACCATGTAGGATTGCATACACCAATTAGATACATGGTTTAATTTTGTTTTGAGAAAGAAAGTGTTGAAATCATGAAGTTGTTGAGTTTTTGTGAACTGTTATTACTCGAATATCAGTTTTTCAAAGCATCATCTTTCATGAAGGAGAAGGTGATTCTCTGAAAGATTCACACAAATTAATATCATTTAAGACTGTCATTCTTGAAAACTACCTATCACACAAAGGATATAAGATTCATGATTGAGTCTTGTATATAAGATGTAAACACATGACATATTTTACTTATGCGAAAACAATTTGAGTTTTCATGACTCAGCCAGCATATACTATTACCTGAAGAATTTAAAATATACATGTAATGATATTCATTCATACTTCATGTTTGAGGTTAAGAGATACAACTCTTGTATTTGATCCTTGTGAAGAATAATATCTATTTGATACTCTTTTTCCATTTTCTTGAGGTTTCATGTTTTCTAGACAGTAATATAGTGGCATCACTCATGTAATTTGAAGGAACATCTTATTGGTATCACGCATTGCACAAAGGAAAAATTGTGGGTTATCTTTATATTTTTGTATGAATAAATAATATACTGATGAATTTCTATAAGTTGAATTCATGAAACATAATATGCATGCATTCTTAGTAGATTATACATGATGAACATTTTTATATGAATGCATAGGAAAAGAATAACATGAAGGAAAGTGTGATAGTTTGTGTGTGTGCATTCTTTATGATATATTCATGAAAATTACACTCACACTCATTTGAATTTATGGAAGAAAAACCAAAGGTTTCTATGAAGACAGTCACATAATATATTTACTTTTCATAATGGTGTAATCATTGTGTACTTTCATAAGAAGATAAAATAATACACAGTGTTGTGCATTTTTAGTGCACAAAGAATACACATAAATAGGGTTCTGAATTACATGCATTAAATATTTCTAGATGATGATGAGAACTACATGCATGAAGAACACATTATGTTGATGTGTGTAATAATTGAACTAAGTTGAAGAAATATATTTTCCTGTAAATTAGATAAGAATACAATTTGAATTTTATTAATAAAACTTATTTTTTTTATATAATTAAAATGAGTTGAATTGGAAGAGTTATCTTATGCAATTCAAGAGGGTATACAAATATGGATTTCATGAAGTGTTGTTTCTCACAATCAGTGGAAGTTTATGCACTTCGGTTGAAGTGAGAAAGTGTAGTATCATTTTATTCTCAGTGTCTTGAATAGGAAGATACATTTTGTGTTTTAGTGTAATCTTGAAGTTCTTGTGAGCTTTCTCATTGTGTTAAGAGTTGTGTTTGTAAACACTGGTGGGATTCCAATATAAATAAAACTTGTGGTATGCTGTTTTAATTTGGGAAATGGTTTATGACTACCCACCATGGTATCAAAGTGATACATGACCAACTCACTTGTAAATGTTGATTGATTTATTAGGGGAGAATCTATGTCTCATATCATCCTGGACATAACAAGGATATAGTTACCCACATCAGGGGGGTCATAAAAATACTATGTTTTGTGCTATCAATATTTCATGTGGTATAATTTTGTTTGTAAAATGGGAATCTCCATTCACTCTAACAAGTTCAGAGGTTTGAATTAAAATGGGTAATATTAAAGATAAAAATTATATAAACTTATGTACACTGATTCACACCCCCCCCCCCTTCAGTGTACCTGCAAGATTCACTTGGAACTACAAAAATGACCATCATGAATCTCTAGTATATAAATAATTGAACCCCACAAAATTAGTCATAAGCTATCACTCATAGGAATCTACATCATCGAACATGTTCATATTTTCCCATGCTCCTCTCACAATACATGGTTATCATGTACGGGTAGATTCATAACAGTGTCTTCAATGATTAAAATAGAATTTATCAAATGAAAGTAGCTCATATTAAAATCAAAATAAATTATCATTCCTAGTTTAGCTATGTTGGGGAGATTATCTCTAACAACCCATGTGGTGATCATTAAAAACAGAGAAGTGGGGTGTTTCAGAAAATAATTGGGCATTGAAATTGAAGATATTTTCAGAGTTTCGGGATGTGAGTCCATGTGAAACATCTAGAATGTGAATCTACTATGATAAAATTATTGAGAATTTATATAAATAAATAAATATTCACTCAATAGAGGGATACTACCACAATATTTTACCAATCTAGAGAAATTATTTATTTCTTTATTTTAATTCTGCTATAATGACTCATGTGATCAAATAGTAAGAAATTGGTGGATAAGGTGATAATATTATCAGTGACCCTTATTAATTAATTTGAATCATTAATGGTTTATCTATTATGTTAATATCACTATATTTCTTCTATTTTTTAGATATTAGGATATTTATATATTTATATTCCACGTTTAATATTCTTCTATCCTTGATAAAATATTACAAACAGGCTACTTAGGTTCTCCCCAATGATTTAAATTTTGATAAATGGTTTGATCAAATGGTCATTGATGGTTTTAAATCACAAGGATGAGTAATATTATAGATTTTAGTGATTATTAAATCCCTTTAATTATTCTAAAACTCTTAGGAAATGGTATTAAATGATTTTTCACATTAATATAGTGATATAAATAGTGTAAATGAATTGAATCATGATATAATAGGATGTGAGTGAATATATAAGGTCATTCCACTATTTCCAAAAATTAAATAAAAACTAATTCAATAAAATCACTTCTTTTAAACACCAACCCCATTTAAAAAAATAAAAAAAACACCCAAAACACTCTCCTCCACATGAAAACCAAGTACCACATTAAATTAATAAAATTAAGGTTCAAATTTTATGTTTGTTGATAACCCAATGACACACCTCTCATCAAAATGGTTCCATTCTTGAGGATGTCACTATTTTTTTCATATTTTTTAAAATGATTTCAAAGAATTCCCTGATCTAGTTTACCTCACCTCACTGGTTTTAATTAAGATGTTGAAAAAAAATATGTTGGAAAGAAATAGGAATTTAAGAATCATTTAAGAAGTGGAGAGATATTTTTTTATAATACTATTGGTTGAATCTCCATCCCCATCAACTTATTCAACTAGATTCACCATAATTAGTGATAATATAGAAAAAATTCATTAACATTTAAATAGGATTACGATAGAATTATATAAACCAAACATCAAAATTAATAATGGGACTTAATAACAAAATACCTGATAATATTTTGAGCATGAAAATACAATGATATAATTGATACCTAGGATTCATGGATTGGAATGAGAATATATGAATTGACACTTAATATAATTTAGTGATATTTTTTATAAACATAAAATTAAGGGATTATTAGAAAAATATTTTAGCTAAAAGGTGTTCCATTTATCCCTTGAATGGTCTTCCAAAGAGTGTTTTTAAAACCTTCAAACTAGGGAGAATACCACCATTGATAAACTGAAAAAGGACTTCCTCATGAAATACTTCCCAACATCAAGGAGTTACCATATAATGAATAATAAATATAGAATTAAAAATGAATTTGGAGAAATAATTTATGAGTTTTTGAAAAGATTTAAGTGATTAACAATATAATTACACCTCCAACCCTATAAATAACATAATTTCATAGTATTTAATTTACCAAGGATTGATTCACAATGACATGAATGATTTAAATTATTCAAATAGAGGAGAACTAACTGAAAAACACCCTACTGAATTTAGAGTTTTGATAGAGAGTTTTTTAAAAAGTCCTCATTAATTTGGGACCAGAAATACTATAAGGGGAGAACATGAGGTCCATGGATCTCACTCTACTTTATATTAATTACATATTAATGAATTAACCTCTCTTGTGAGATAATTAATTTTTAACAAAGCTCAGGAGAATACATCTACTATGCTCCCTTAGGTCTACTAACTTTTTCACTCCTTGGTATACTAAAAAAAAGGTTGTCCTCATGTTCAAGTAACTGAATGTTTTATAACCATTGATAACATAAAAACAATAATCAAGGATTTATAGATTATTCCAACATTCAATATTGAGATGGCAATCAAAAATAGAAAATAGAACCCTTGCAATAGGGTTTTCTACTAACTATACAACAAAAAACATTTTAGAAATAGAATTATTGGCCTTATATAAGATATCCATAAAAGAAATATCAATAAACCTGAATGGAGGACTTCTTGAAACAAATTTTGAGGTCTAGAAATAATCACAATACAACACTAAAATAGCTTTAATTATATTATAGTTTTTTGTGATTATAATAAATTAATTTAAAAATAACGATTTTGGTAAATACGTTGCTTATTAAATTCCTAAACCTAATTGGAATGTTTGTTCAACGTCATTATAGAGTGTAAAGGATATAAGAAATATTTAAGAATTAATGTTTCATGTTGAAGTTGTAAGTGGACATCCTAACGCACTTGAATATTTTTTCCCTTAAAAAAACATGAAGAATAAGAACTTGTGAAGACACCTCAATGATTACAAAAACATAAAAATAAAAAATTTAGTTATTAAATCAACCCCAAACTCCCATCTATACAAGGATTAATTAACTTAATAAAACTAGTGAAGCAAAATTCCAACAATTGATCATAGAGATATTTAAAAAAGTTTAGATCAAAATTACCTTACTAGAAGCCATCTTCCAAATACCAAGGTATGTAAGGTTTATCATATAAATGTGCACTAGTAAGAGGAAATTTTAAGTATATAATAGGTAATTTTTTTTGAACTATATCTCACATTTTTACCCCACAAATACATAGTAAATTCCATGACCTAGATGCATCTATTATCCCTTGAACCATATGGGAACTCAATTTTTATGATGCATTGTGTGTTTTGGGAGCATAAATTCATTTAATTCCTTACTCATTTTATTCTTAATTTTATAAATGAGAGATCAAATCCACCCAAGTGGTTGTACAAAATTCTAACTACACCATCAATTATCTAGTTTTAGTTCTTTTCCATGTTTGGTTAAGCAAGCAAGGATTTTTTTCACTATTAACTTCAATATTTTGAGCAAGGAAGATGATAAAGGTAAATATCACCCCTATCATACTTGGTATAATATTTATTAAAAATTAAAAAAATAAATAAATTTTAATAAAATAATAAGTTATATTAATATTAGAGAGAAAAAAATAAACGCTAGCATTCTAGACTCAATAAAATATTCCCATGATGAGAAGTATATGTTTAAAATGAATCATTTTGTGTTTCTATTTTTTAAAGTATATATTGGAATGTATGATGGCATGATTTTTTTAAGATAATCCTTATAAACACTTTATTTTTATGATGAATCTATTTTTGAAAATGAGTTAAATATGTAAACTACTATGTGTGCTTGTGAATGTTATTTTTTGAAATTTATTATGATGATTTACTAAAAACTATCTTTGAAATTTTATATTTAAATGTGTTGTCTACAAGAAAAAATAATAATTATCTAAAAAATCTATAGAATACAACTATATTGGAACCAAATTTGATTCCATCAAACATAAAATATGATTTTTCTAATAGAAAATGGGAAACTATAGTTATAATTTAAAATAATTTAAATCCAAATCAAGAGTACCAACTAATGGTAATTTTGAAAGAAAAAACCTATTCAATAGGATAGAGAATAATTTATATCCTACTTATTAGACTTACCACCGATATGCATAGTATATTTATAGATAGTGAGTCCAAACCAGCAAGATATTATCAAATAATGATCAACTATACCCTCATAGAAGTTATAAAAAAGTATGTAAAAAGATATTTAGGATATGAAATCATATAACTCATATCACACTCCCAATGAGTATTTAAAATTTAAAATATCCAAAACAATATATGTAAATATTTATAAAAAATGAAAATAATGTGTTAATACCCCCATAGATTCAGAATAGATAGAGAGTTTGCATTGACTATTGGAAATTGAAACATGTAACCTAGAAGGACCACTTCTCCATTCCATTTGTAGACAAAATGTTAGAAAGGGTATCTGGAAAATTTCACTAATATTTCATTGAGGTATTTTCCAGGTATTTTTAGGTTCTAATTTCTCTAGAAAACCAGGAAAATACCACGTTCACATGTCTATTTGGTACATTTTATTTTTGAAGGATTCCCATTAGGATATGAAATTACCTAGGTAATATTCAATTTTTTATGGTAAAAATATTTTTATAAAATATTTTGATCTTATTGGAGGTAGGACTTGATGAATTTTTTATATATGTAACATATTTTAAAGCCTCCATTGAAATAATGGGAACAAATACATTGAAAAAAACATGTATTTAAATTTGGAAAATTATAATTTTATGGTAGAGAACAAAAATATTTTGGGCCACATAATTTATAAATATGTTATTCAATTGGAAAAATCCAAAATTGAATTTATTTATACACTACCTCAACCCACAACTATGAGACACATTAGATGTTTTTCGGCCACGATGGATTTTATAGAATATTTGTTAAGGACTTTAGGAAAACTTATTTTCTCTTAAATATCCTAATCAAGATAGATATTGAGTTAACATTTTATAATTTTTATATGATATATTATGATAATACCAATGAAATCTTGTCCATAACCCCATAATATTACCACCTAACTAGAATACACCATTTGATATAATTTTATATGCTTCTAAAAATTCTATGTGATTTCCCCAAAAGATTATAGATAGCCTTAAGTGATATGATACACTTCTCAAACCCTAATGATACCAGAAATCAATTATATAAAAATAGAGAATTATTTTTTTCAAATTTACTTTCTTTATAAAAACATTATCCATATCTACTAGAAAGTAAAGTAAATATTTATTCTGATCATGCAGTAGTTAGGTATATATTCTACGACATATTATATTTGTAATACACCTTAATTAATGATTTATTACATAAAGGTAAATATAATAAAACTAATAAAATATTTGTAATCATATTTTATTTGGGAAATTTCATATTTAGAAAAACAACGTGCAATAGGAATATAATGGAATTACTGAAAACATACTTAATATGATCTTAAAATTCCATCATTCTTTTAAAACATCATTAGATAACATATGGATGTACGTAAGGAAGTGATGAGATATAAATCATATAAAAGGAAAAAATAATAATATCATAAGGTAAATAAGTATATGTGATCCAAGAGGAATATCAAGGTGAAATAAGTGGGTTGAGAATCATACTATTGAACAATGAGTGATGATATAACATCATAATATAAAGGCAACATAAGAATGTGGCAACAACAAAAAACAAGACATCATAATCATAATTCAAGGATAACCACCAATAAAAAATAAAATAATTTTATTAGGATATCCTCATGCACACTATACATGGAAAATTATGATATTAAACCATTACTCAATTCATTGGAGTGTTATATAATTCCGAGCCCACCCGTCAATTCATATCATGTAGATGCATAAGTGTTCCAAAAAGATGATAAAAAATAATGATGTAATTAATTAATTTAAACCACATGATTTAGGAGTGTGGGTTATATAAATATAAATCCATAATATATGAATTATAGGTACAATTAAGTGAATACCCTTCGATTGAAATAGAGACAAACATTCACTATACAAATGTTTTTCCTGTAAAATCATAAGATAATTTCGGAAGCATAACTGGTGTATATAAAGGTTTATATAAGGGTATATTGATAGAGAAATGGGTATATCATTACTTTTTAATCATAATCATAGTAATAGGTATGTGTAAAAACATATACAAACTTTTAAAATAATAAATCACAAGGCATGACGTAATTAAAAAGATTGAATAAAGAAGAGAAGTAGAATATCTATTACATAGAAAGGGTGCTTCTAAAATCATGGGAGGGTCTTCATAATATCTTGTGGGTATATTGGTAGGAATCTAGAGAAATAAAGGTAGATCAATTTCATGATCATATAGTTTTTAGTGAATAGGAGTGGGAGGTTGGGTGGGTTTTATAGAAAAAGTGAGAGGAATTATTTATTAATTTCAAATCATAGTTTTTGGACTCTATATGATAAAGTGATGAAAACAAAAACAAATTGTCATTTTTTATGCCCATGGTTTCTACAAAATAGGTATGGTTTTAATTATTATATAATACCAAGAATTTATCTTCCAAAATTTTTACCATTTGTGATGTGGTTGTGAGTCATGTTTACAAATAAATTATTTTTCAGACATAAAATATAATAACAATTTTAGAGGATTCATTTAGGCTTTTATAAATTAATAAATTAACATAAAAAACATAATTCTAAAGGGGAAATATTTTTTTCTTGTATACCTTTCATGATATATTTTACATTAATTTTTGGTTATTATTATGTCATAATACACACTGTATATTTATACCTTATTTATTTTTTTACCCAAAAATTCAATTGTCTCCATAAATTATGAGAAATTAACCATTAGATAATTTTGACATGATAATTTTAAAAATAATATATTATTTATCAAAATAAATCCCTAAATCAGATAATTTATATTTTTAAATCGAAAATCCTGATTTGATGAAAAATAATGGGTTGTTTACAATAATAGTTTTTTCCCTTGTAAAAAATATTTTTGAATTCATAAAATAATATTATGAATTATATATAATTAATATTATATAATAATAATATATTATTAAAATGTCATTTATTTTTGTGTGATTGTGATATTTTAATGGGGTGGTTCTGTGAATATGGTTTGGGTCAACATCATGATGAGGTCAAATTTATCTAATAAATGGTTTCACTCATGATTCATTTATTTAATCTCACCTTGGTATTGGTCAAGGGAAAATTATTTTTATGTTTTCTTCCATAGAAGATATGATAAGTAGGCTTAATAGGGTATGATCCTACCGGTCGAGGCCATGACTTCATTTGTCTATGTCAAATGTACTTTATCGTAACCCTTAATATACTAATCACAATGGTAACTATAAAATATATTTAATATCAATTATTATTATTCTTAATGGTCTTTTAAATTTTAAAGATTGTATAATAGTCCAAAATAACCAAAATAGTATATGTGTTTTTATAACTTCAATTTTTAATAAGGTGTTTACTAATTTAAAAAGAGAATTTAATTTATAAAACTTTTGGTCATTATATTATTCCTCTATTTTGAAATTTTAACATTGAATTTTTTGTTTCTTACACTAAAATAGATTATGGTACATCTATTTCATTGCCTCTTCTAATTCCCATGCCACATTCTCAAACATGTAGTTCTGCCACAACACTCTAACTAGGTGAGTTATCTTGTTTTGTAAAAAAATTTATCTATGTTCTATGATCTTCATAGGTTTCTTCTTGTATGAAAGCTCATTATCCAATGGTTCCACTTTTGGATTCAGTACATGTGAGGGGTCTAGTATGTACTTAATCAAGTGGGATACACAGAACACGTCATGTACTTGAGATATCTTAGGTGGAAGTTTCTATTGATAGGTTACCTCTCTCATTTGATCATGGGTCTCAAAGGGGATGATATATATATATAGGACTAGTCTTTCCCTTCTTCCCAAACCTCATTACTTTCTTCCATGTTAATATACAAAGGAACACTTCATCACCACCTTCAAATTCTAAGTCTCATCAATGATTTTATGTTTATATTATTTAATGACTTTTTGTGGATTTCATATGACACTAAATGGTTTGAACCTTCCCAATCATATATTATAAAAGGTTAGGTCCCACTATCTTCTTCTCTAAAATTTAATACCATCATGTCAATGTCTTAAAAAGTTTCCCATATAAAGACTCATAAGGTTCCATTTAAATTATATAATGGAAACTGTTGTTATATGAGAACTCCACTAGGGGAAAGTGTTTATCCCAACACCCTTGTAAATCCATTAAATATACTCTATGCATATACTATAGAATTTTAATTGTTCTTTTATACTGACTATCTGTCTAAGTTTGATAGGAAGTGCTAAAGCTCAGATTTGTATCCAACACTTGCTGAAGGCTTGTCCAGAACCTCAAGGTAAACCTCATATCTCAATTATATACAATAGAGACTTTAACTCTATGTAGTATTATCACATTCCTTATATATATCATGTAATGTTGGTCAAGAGACAAATATTCCTTAATATAAAGAAAAATTTCCAACTTTGTAAGGTGGTCTAATACCACCTAGATGATTTTATTGTCTTTAAGTGTCCTAGGGAGTCCCATTATAAAATTCATGATTATATTTTCCCATTTACATAATAATATGGGTAATGGTTGCATCATACCCTTATAATTTTTTATGTTCCACCTTGACTTGTTGGCATACCAAAAATCAAGACACAAACTCAACAATACCCCTCTTTATGTTATCCCACCAAAAGCTTTACTTCAAATATATATACATATTAGTGCTTCCTAAAATAATAGAGAAAGATAATATATTAAAATCATCCAAAATTTCCCTCTTTAGTATTGGTTTTGATGGGACACATATTTAGAATCCAAATATTATAACTCCTTCTTTAGTAAATCTGAACCCTTAAATATTTTCTACATTATTCTGTAGAAACTCATCATCTTTATGGGACTCCTTGTTCATCTCAAGAATAAATGGTTGAGAAGTTATTTGATTATGGTAATATGAATATCCTTTAATTATTTCCATGTATATCCTATGCATGTCCAAGAATATTTGATCCCTTGCAATCCTAATCATGGATAGTGTTGCAAGATTCTTTCTACTTAGGTAATCTGCCACATTATTCACCTACCAAATATTGTAATGGATTAAATAATAATAATCCTTGATCAAATATAAATACCTTCATTGGGGCATATTGAGATCTTTTTGTGTGAATATATACTTAAATATGTTATTATATATATATATCATACTTCTCCCAATAAAGATAATGTTTTCAAATATTCAATGAAAATATCACTACTTCCAATTCTAGATCATGCATTAAGAAGTTATAATCCTGGATTTTTAATTGGTTGAAGGAATAGTCTATCACATTTTCATCTTTTATGAGTATAAAAACCAAACTCCTTTTTGACACACCACTATAGATCAAAATTCCTTCCACACCAGTGGGAAATGCGAGCATATGTGTACTGATTAGCATATTATTTAGCTCTTTATAAATTTCTTCACATTAATCATTCTATAAAAACTAGAATACATTTTGAGTATTCCTGGTAAGTGGGATTGATAAAAATGATATGTTTCAAAAAAATCAATGATAATACCCAAATAATCAAAGGAAACTACATATTTTCTTCATCGATATTTTCTAGTCAATCCTCAAATTACCTTTGTTTTTTATAGATCCACAAATATACCTTTGTTGGTTTTAAAATTCCCCAACAAAGTTACTTTCTCCATAAAATATTCACATTTAATATTCCATTCAAATAACTTTTCCTTTTGTAATGTCTTTAGTGCACTATTTAAGTACTCCTGATGCTCCTCCTTTATTTTGGAGTATATAAAAGTATTATCTAAAAATACTATCATTAATCAGTTGAGTTAATTTGTAAAGATCCTATTAATTATATCCATAAATATTTTTGGAGAATTGGTTAGTCTTAGTGGAATAATTATGAACTTATAGTGATAGTAACTTATACAAAAATCAGTATTTGGGATATCTTATTTCCTCACTTTTACTTGACAATATCCCAAATGAGGATCTTACTTAGAGAAGTATTGGGATCCACATAGCTGATCGAGCAAGTAATAAATCTAAGGCAGATGATAATTTTTCTTTATTATGATCTTGTTGATATCATGATAAGTAGTTTATAGGTTCATTTACCCATCCTTATTCTTGAAGAATAGGACTGGTGCACCCCAGGGAGAAGTACTTGGGCATATAAAACCGGTATCCAAATTATCCTACAATTTTCACATCATCTACCCAAGTTGATAAAAGAAAATTATATATAGATTCTTGGATATTGTAAATTCTCTTATTATAAGATCAATTTGGAACTCAACCTCATTACTAAGAGTAAGATGGGGTAATTATTTAGGAAAAATGTCAGTGAATTCCCTTACAATGGTCATATCATCAACTATTATATTTTATTTTTTCACAATAATTTGATATAGACATGATTTCTCACAAAGAAATAATATTCATACTTGAGATGTTGGTTCCAAATATGAGTCATCATCCTCCTTGTAGTTGTATAGAATATGAGGCTGGTTTGTGATACAGTGGGTAATTTCATTCTCTTGGAAATTTATGTTGGATCGATACAAGGAAATCCAATCATTAATAAATATTTCATCCAATACCACTAAGGGAAGAATAACAAGGTTTTATATGGAATTTATCCCAAAAAATTGGACAATGTATGTGTTATATTCTTGGGATTCAACAATTGAACTTTTTCTTTCTTCACTGATAACTCGACTTTCATGTTTTGAGGTAGTGTTTAAATTGTTCTAATAAATATTTGTGATATTAAATAATGTATAGAACAAGAATAAAAAAAGTGTGTTTACTATTATTGAATGAATAAATAGTATAAATATCACCACTTCACTATCGAGATCCACCTCGATAGTTTTGATTGAATATTCTTGACATTTCTCTATAGGAAATTGAGGGTTTCTCCCATCGACTATCACTAACTAGGTGACCTTCCTTCCCACACCTAAAGCATCTCCTTGTCCACTTTAGCAAATTTTCAGGATACTTCCTCCCTTACTTTTAAAAATTGGGGTGTTTGAATTTATTACCCCATGATATTTTTATATCATACCTCTCAGATTAAAGTATAATTTCTAATTCTGGCCTCCAATCCAAAGAGAACTATGAGATTCATTGAAATTTATATTTAATTTAAGGTAAAACTGAAAAAATTCTTAATAACATTCAAAGTCCTGAATCTACATAGATTTTCGTATACTAAACTTCAACCCACCAAAGAAGTTCTCAAATTTAATTTCTGGGGTAATGAAAAATCCATAGGTGTATAATGAAATTACTAGGAAGTTTTCCTTGTATGCCTTAATGGATTTGCCATTGTTTTTCTTGAGGATAATGAAATTCTTATATATTTTATGTTGGATAGTGTGAGGAAATATTTTTTGAAAACGAATTTCCTGAATTACATTCACTCCATCACTTCGATATCCTCCTCATGATTTGTATTTTCGATTAATTTCCATCACTGGTCATATTCCCTCTCAATAATATAAATTTCCAATATGAATTTATATTTCTCAAAGAATTAATGGATCAAGAAGATCTTTTCAATGGTGCTGATCCATTGCTCTACGATTAAGGTATCAAAAGATGAACTGAAAATAGGAGGCCTTTGTCATATAGAGTTCTCAATTACAACATGTTTTTTCTTAAGGGGATTTGGGTATTCCTCCTTATTCTAGTTTTGGTTCAAAACTTAAAGAAATTTAGAAATTATTATCATAATTTTTGTTATTTTTACTCCCATTGGGTTGGGTATTTGAATTAGGTAATCATTACATTGTTCTTCAAATTTCTTATTGACATGGTTACCCATATTTCCAACCATTGAATAAAAATTAAGCAAGTATTAGGGTTGATAATTTTTAAATTATTAAATACATAAATGGGAAACCCTGAAAATTAAATGGATAACTCATAAACCACATACATACCTTAACCTATGGATTTCTATGTTTCAATAAATGTTATCAAATATCTACATCCTAAAATTAAATATTATGGAGATTTTTGTTAACATAATAATAGTTAATAAGGAGAACATGAATTTTCTGAATCATATCCCTCATGAGTTTCAAACTAGGTGTGAAACAAGGCCCATTTACATGCTCCAGATGATGATCAAGTCCAACGCAATGCATCCTTTTTGGGGGTTTTACCCCTAGGTGCATCTATTCTATAGCCACATCCCCTTGTGTTATCCATACAAGAGTGTCTTTTCTTGGAAACCACTTACTCTATACTTCTCCAAAACATTGGGATATTTTCTATATTTATTTTAATACTTATTTTTTTACAAGGATTTTATAATTTTAATAATAAAAATAACTAGAATTTATCTGTTACCAACATGACATTACATATCATTAATACACCTTGATCCATGATATATTACATAAAGGTACATATAATACATTCTCCAAAAAGATCATGAATACTAGTTTCTTTTAAAAATTAGGTACATAGAATAACAAATTATTACAATAATACAGTGATATTATTTAAGATTTCCATAACATGCTCCTAAAATTACGTCGTTCTTCTAAAAATTCATTGGATAACCTAGGGATGTACATAAGAAAGGCGTCAGATATAAATCCTAGTAGGGGAATAAAAAAATAATATCATAAGGTATTTCATTACATGTGATCCAATAGTCGTATCAAGGTAGCATAATATGGGTGATAATCATAATATTGAACAATGAGGAATGATATAGCATGATAACATAAAGGAAACATAGGAATGTGAAAAAAACATAAAACCTAAAATCATAAAAAAAATCTAAGGATATCCACCAAGAAAACATAAAATAGCATGGTTAGGATAATCTATCATACACCATAAATGGAATATAATGAGATTAATTCATTACCTAATGAATTGGAGGTCTATATAATTATTGTCCCACACATCACATTCAAATCATGTACTTGCATAACTGTTCCACATGGATCATAAAATATAAGGATTTATTTCATCAATTTTAACCCCAATATTAAGGAGTGTGGGTTAAATAAATGTAAATCCAAAATAAATTAATGATATATAAAACATGTTGAATACACTTGAGTGAAAATGGAGATTGGTATTCACTCTATAAATGTATGTCATGAAATATCGCAAGATAATTTGACATCATAATGGGTTTACATAAATGTTTATAGAAGTTGTGAATCATACATAAAGAGGTTTATATTTATTTTAAAATCATAATTAAGATAACATGTATTTTTACAAACATTTACCAACTTTAACAATTATAAAATAAATTGCATGACATAAAGAAGTTTCTTGAAAAGAGATGAGGAGAGGATCTTTTAGCTTGAGAGGGTGATTCTAAGAACTATGGAGGGGATTCCTAAGAGATTGGGGAACATTATAAGGACGCTAGAGAGGTAAAAGTAGAGTAATTTTCTGATATAATTGTTTTTATTAAATATGAGTGGGAGGATTAGTTTGTTTTTATATCAAAATATATAATAATTCTTTATTAATTTCAAAACATAGGTTTTTGACTCTATATGATAAAGTAAGAAAAACCATTTACATTACCAGGGTTATTGGTTATTATTTCTAAAAAATGGGGGTGGTTTTTATTATTTTATAATTCTAGGAACCTAGCTCCCTACAATTGTGTCCTTGGTGATGTGAAGGTGAGTCATGTTCATAAAGAATTTACATTAGAACCTCAAAATATAGTAAAGGTTTTTGATGATTAATTATGGCCTTATAAAATTAATCAAATAACTTAAAAACACATTATACTAAATGGGAAATATATATTTGTTCTTGGATATATTTTATATAATATATTACATAAATTTTGTTCAATATGATATCATAATAGACACCATATATTTATACCGTATTTAATTTTTACCTAAAAATTTGACTACCTCCAAAAATTATGAAAAATTCACCATTGGATAATTTTGAAATTCCAATTTTAAAAAATAATATTTATTTTATCAAAATAAATCTCTAAATATGATAATTTTTTTTTTTAAATTAAAATACTTATTTATTGGAAAATATTGTTCTTTGATAATAATAGATTTATGTTCCTTATAAAAATTATTTTTAAATTCATAAAATTATATTGTCAGTTGTATTTAATAATTTATTAGAATAAAGATATTTTATTAAAATATCATTTATTTCAAAAAATCATGAATTCAAATAAAGGAGTTCCCTAATTGAAAATATATATTTCCCAAAGACACAACTTGAGTTATATTGTATCAAAATATAATTTTTAACAAACTCATTATTTAATTATTTAGAAAGTAGTAATCAAGATAAATGATATATATAATAATTTTTCAAAATAAATATATATAGAAATTCATACTATTAAATTCTATATAGATACCACTTTGTTACACCAGAAAATTCTATAAGGGTATGTTGTGTGATCATGAGATTTTCATAGGGTGGTTAGGTGAATATGGTTAGTGTCTGGATATTGATAAGCCTGAATTTCTCCCATAAATGGTTTCTCTCAGGCATCATTTTTGAATCTCACCTTAGTCATGGTCAAGGGTAAATCCTAGTAATGATTTTACCATTGGAATCTCTGATAAATGGACTCCAATTTGTATGATCCTATTGGTCGAGGCCATCACATCCTTTGTCTGTGTCAAATGAACTTTATCACAACCCTTAATATATTAATCATAATTTTTACTATAAAATTTCTATATTATTAACGGTTATGATGTTTAATGGTATTTTCAATTTTATAATCCATATAATGCCCTAAAATAATGAAAATAGTGCATGGTTTTTCTATAACTTTATTTATTAATGTTTAATTTAATCTTTTAAAAAGAGAATTTCATTTAAAAAATTTCCAGTCATTACATAATAAAGAATGATGATGAAAATATGAGGTTAATGAAGTGGATATTTCGGATAAAGAAGTTTTTCCTAGATATAAATGATAATATGGGGTATTTGAATATGATGGTTTGCCACATTAGTGGGTTACTTGACACTACTAAGGTAGAACTATTGGGTTCTGCAAATTATCCTTATTTTTCGGAAGGAGATTTCAAAAATGAGATTTCTAGAAAGATATTTTTTGGATTGAGGTTTAAAATAGTGGATGTGGACCTAAATATTTTCAAAAGAAGTGTGAATAATGCATACTTTTTTTATTTTCTATCGTATGTATTAGAAGTAAAATTTTGATACATGGCTAGCATGTATGTTAAACTATTGTCAATAGAAAATATGATGGTGTAACAGTGTTTTAGAAGTATCCTGAGTCAACAGAAGTATAGTTTCAAATATATGATGATTTTGGAACCAGTTTACTTGATAAATACCTCTATAAATATAATTTGGGACAATATACCAAGATAAATTGGTTAATTAACATTATAAACCATCATAATGAGACTTCAACTGAGTGGGAGTAGTGATAGTGTGTGTCATTTTATAATCTCATAGAATTTAATTTATCATAGTCATTACAATATAATCCCATGTACAAGTGACCTTTTTCATAACCATGTAATTCATATGTGTTCTTCAATTTTTCTTTACCTATTGTAATTTGGGTGTATATTTTACTTTGTGTGTTTATTAAGATTTATACTTCAATGTTCTGGAACACTGAATCAATCGGTTTTGAAGACTTTCATAATGTTGAAATTTAGAATTAAATTCTTCTAAATTGATTTTATGAGGGTTATTTTGTTTCAACTCCCATAAAGTGGTATCAAATGCATGATTCTGTTCAATTTTACAAACCAAACAACATGTAGAATGGATTCAGATTAAATAAAGATCTCATCAGACAAGTTTGATTAAACCAACATTGGATTTTTGTAGAAATAAATAGAAGGTATTTTAATACGAAAATATATGTACTTTACATTATCCATAGTGTGTCCAGAAAATATAGATAAATCATAATTCATATGGTTGGATATGAAGGTTTTATCCTTGCTAAAAATTTATCTTGCATGGAATGTAGCTTCTAATATCTAGAAGAAGAAATGTACTACTGATGTTATGAAAGTGTTGGATGATATTTTTAAGAAATAAATAGAATTCATCAAAGACATTATGATACAACAGTTATTCATCTTAATCTAATTGGAATGAAGAATAATAGGGGATATTTGAATGATTTCAACATGATCTGAGGATAGATCAAATTAGTGAAGGTTGATCTCATGGATGATTTATAGCCATTTCTTATTTTAGATTCACTTATAGAAATTTGGGTTTCAATGATTATAGTAGAAATAAATTTGATCTAAAAGACAGACCTTGTTTTTTTACATTAATAATTTGACTCATATGCTGGATTTGAGGTGAAAGGATGTATTAGTACCATCCAAAAGATATCTCAATACTAGTGGATGGGGATAGATGCCTCAATGGAAGGATCAACATAAGAATTCATTAGAAGATAAGTTCCAAGTAAAAATTTAAAATGGATTTCCTAGTGAAGGCCCTACATGTAGGCTTTATTGAAATAAGGTAATTATTAAAAAGGATAGTAGGAATCAAATAGTTTCTACTAGAAAGGTTTCTAATTCTGAATAAAAACTTTCGGTAAGACATAAAGAACTAATAGATTCTTGTTAACTGTGCATATTTTGGAAGAATCATGGTCTACTGACTTGGGAGCACAGTTCCATTAAATTGGTGAGTTTGAGATCAAGATGGACTATGTATATCGGAACTTGGTAAAATTACACCAGGTGGATGATGATTACCTAGAGATAATTGGAAAAATAAATTAAAAAATTAAAATGAATAATTAAGGTTTACTGAAGATAAAATAAATTAGACACATTCCACATTTATAGATAAACCACATATTATTAGGACAAAACGATAAATAAAGTTTTCTAGCCACCTTCATGGATGGAGTATGGAAGAAAACCATAGGATTTATGGTGATTTATTAAGAGATGAATAATGGACCCTTTTATTTAATAGGAAGAAAATAAAAAATTATAATAATTGAAAGCACTTCATTAGAAGATCCAAAAGTATTCCACTATAGATATGACAACCTTAGTGAGAGAAATATGAAATTTGTAAAAAAATGAACTAATTAAAATCTATCACACAAATTTCAGATGATGTGAATATTTTATGTTGGGGTAGCAAAAAAAATTTCCTTCGGTTTAGGTGGATTGAAACCCAGGAATAAGAAGCTATAGTTTTCTTATTTAGATGTTTTTGGACCTTCCCCTATTAATTCCAATGGTGGATCTAATTACATCTTTCTTTTATTAATGATTCCACTCATAAGGTCCAGTTTAGCATCCTAAAGAATAAATATAATGTTTTATATTAATTTATTAAGTTGAAACCATTAGTACAAAGGTAGTATGATTAGAATATAAATTACCTCAAAAATAAAAATGATGGAGAGTGCACTAGTCACAACTTTAAAAAAAATTGGAAGAAGGGAGTTTAGAATGAGAATATAGTTACCATAATTCCAAAATAGAATAGAGTAGGAAAAATGATTAATATGACTCCATATGATAAATCACAGTGTATGAGTATTCATTCTAAAATGCCTAAGGAAATTTAGGAAGAAGCTATAAATATAGTTCCATAATTCGTCAATAGAAATTTGGATTCAACTATGTTATAAGAACTTCTTGAAGAAGATTTTTCAATAAAAATACCACAAGTGAACTGTCTCAAAAGTTTTATAATCTTTGAATATGTTCATGTTGACACAAATGATAGAGATGAGTTCGAGGATAAATATATAGTGTGTTATATTATTGGATAAGGTTATGGGAAAAATTGGATATCATTTTTTAAATAATAATTAAAAATAAATTCATATAATTAAGATGTGATTTCAGTACTAAGAAAATTCTATGTAAAGATCAAAACATTGATGAAAAATAAGTTTCATAAAAATTAGTTATTGAAGATCATATTAACTAGAATGATATGTAAATAAGGAACTAATAAGAAAGATATTTTTTTTTAAAGTTGTTATGAATCATTAGAGTATTAGAATCAATAGTTTTAGAAGGAAGTTTGGAACTGAGTTTCACAAAACAACCAATTCAATTTAGGATATTAAAAAGAATCTAAAAACATATTCAGAGTTTTTGGGATGATATAAACTTTCTCCTTTAGTGGATGTCGGTGAACCAAAAATTATAAAATAAGCAGCTACAATTATTGACTTGGAGTAGATGGAGTGGTATATTAAGTATGAAATGAATAACTTAAATCTCAATGAAATATGGGGAGTTGGATGAAATTTTAGAAATAATGTGAGATTTGTCGAAAAAATGGGCTTTCCATCTGAAGGAAGAATCAAATAGAAGTAAGAGGTATAAAGCATAGATGATGGTGAATTTTTTCCAAAAAAATGAAGGAATTAAATTTTCAAATAACTTCTCACGAGTCATTAAACAAACTATTATATAGATATTTTTGAGCATTTTTTCCTTCGATAATAAACATATAACAAATATAGAGGTTAAGACAAACTTTCATCCTTGTGATTTGGAGGAGGATATCTACATGGTTTATCCCAAGGGATATAAAAATTATTTGGAAGAGAAACTAAATCATAAGTTGGAGAGAATCTATATAGATTGAAGCAATCCCCTCGAGAGTGTAATTAGAAGTTTCATACTTTAATTCATAAAGAATGTTTTACTTAGAGTTATTTTGATTAATTTTTCTATCATAAGTAATGGAATGGTAGAAAATTCAGTAAAACTATTTTTTATATGAATGATATATTTATTATGAGGATATAAATTAAATGGATTGATAATTTAAAGAGAAATTTTTTCAGAAGGTTTGAAATTTAGGACCTTGGTAATGATAAGAAAATCTTGGGGATGAAAATTTTGAGGGATAGAAAAGTCATAGATTTGGTGTTATCCCAAAAATAATACATATAAATGGTCATTGAATGATTTTGAATGATTTTATGTAAACTAGTCTGAACTACCTTTTTCTAACACTTATAAGTTTCAATAGTATACATAAAATCTTCATAATATGAAGTATGAAGCATGGAAAAGGCGCCTTATGCTTCAACAATTGGAACTTTGATCTATGAAATGATCCGAACATAGCATGAATTTTTTTTTATTCTAGGTGTTTTGATTTGTTTCATGTCAAATCCTATAAGGAGATGTTGGGAGATTTTGAAATGGATTATTTAATACCTAAAAGGTTTACATGGTTGATTTCTATAATTTTGATATAGTGATCCATTGTTGGATTATATGGATGTAGATTTTTCAAGAGATATGGATTCTTCAAAGATCATTTACGTTTTTTTTTGTTATCTTTCAAAATGACATTATTTAGTTGGAAGACTCAACTATATCCAATGGTTACCCGATCAAAATAGAAGAAAAATATTTTTTTGTTACATAAGTATGAAATTAGTTTTCCTATTCAATAACATTATTAAAGGATCATTGTAAAGAATAAAAAGGGTGAATGTTTTTTATGATAGCCTGAGTTCCATTCACCATAACAAGAATCCTATTTTTTATTGATGTACTAAACACATCCACTTTAAATTACATTAAATTCATAGTTTTTTTTCAATATATAGTGTTGGGAGTATATAAGGTTATTGGAAATAAAAATCATATCGATGTGTTGACAATGGTGTTAGTCCAAGAAATTATAAGGTGGCACTATTCCTCAGTTGGACTCATTCAAATAGAAGGATATGATGAACACTGCATAGGCTAGAATGATTTAAACTAAAATGAATGTACAGGCGGGGAACAAATCCCTAAATTAGTTTTCAAGTGGTAGATTTTTTGGTTTTTTGAAGTCTCTTTAGTTTTTGGGAATGATATTTTTAGACTAAGATTTCTAGAAAGAGTCTTTTTAGAATTACATTTCAGACATTTGTTATAAAACTTGACTTTTATAGAGGAATTCTAGCCAACAAGTTTTGATCTCATTTTTTAATTATATGAATCATATTTTGATACATATGTAGAACACATGTTCATCGGATTTCCACAGTCAATATAATGGTGTAATGATGTATTATAGGTTTCCTTGATCAAGGAAAGTAAAACAAGAAATCTCGAAGGGTGGTGGAACCAGTTTATCAGGTTATGACATCTATAAATATAAGGTGAGACTAGATACCAAGATAGGTTGGTTATAGAAAATTAGAATTCATCGTAAGGAGACTTATGATGAGTAGGAGTAGTGATAGTTTGAGTATTTTTTATACTATTTTTCTTTCATTTATCATAGTGATTTTAGTGTTATACCATTGATGTATGACTTTTTTATAAACCACAAAATTATTATAAAGGGTTCAATTATTCTTTTAAAAATATAATTTTCATTTATAGTTGATATTTAGTGGTGATTAAGTTGTATAATTAGTTTTGTTGTAACACGGTGTCAAAGAATAGTGAAGGCTTTCGAATGGAAGACATTTAGAAGGATATTCTTCTAAGTTGTTATTTTGAAGTTTCTTCAAGTTTAACTCCCATCAAGAATCACCAATTAAAGCAAACCTATATGACTCCTTATCTAGTGAAAAACTATATAAAGTCTCCCAATAACATTGTAATAAATATTTTTCAATTTTCTAGTCATCTCAAAGCTAACTCCCTTCTTTACAAATCATCAAAGTTTTAAATTAAAATCTGAGTTAAAATTTTATTTATGGGAGTATTTGTGTTTATATAAAAAATTATAATGACTAAAAAATTAGGAGATACTTACCTGATGAAGAGGTTAATTCTATACTTATATTTTTTATACAATTTAATGTGGTGTCCAATTTGGAAATCATAGTGAAGCTAGGAAGATATTATAGACTGGTTTTCATTGCCCTCATTTTATAATGATTCAAATAAATTTGGTAAAGCATTCCCAAACTATCAACTCACTGGTTGTGTTTCCAAAAGACATTAAATTCCCACCAAAACTTTTTATTTTTTGTGAAATAGTTTATTTTTTGGTAATATATTTCATGATCCCATTTCCCATCTCACTTTCGTTAAATATTCTCTTAGTATTTTATTATGTTTCTAAAGGAATTGGATAAAAATACACCAAAAGTGATGATCCCAAGGTTGTGATTGTGTTTAGAAAGTTAAATTTTTTTAGGATTGTATTATCTTGAGTTATAATTAATTAATAAGGAACAAAATTTTGTAACAATTACATAGAATCCTTGATGAATAAAAATGGAGTTCACCATAAAAATTAAATTGTATACTACCCACAGATAAATGGGAAAGTATAGGTATATGATAGAGAGATCAAGAGGATCTTAGAGAAGATGGTACAGTACATATGAAATTAAGAGAGTACAAAATATTGAAACTATATTATTGATATACATAACTACCTATAAAACCACTTTAGGTATGTCCTCATATAGAATAATTTATGGAAAACACATTCACTTTTCAGTTGAATTATAGCATAAGGATTAATCAGTCATGAAGAAGTTAAACATAGAGTTATGTAAGGCTAGAGACAATGGAATATATAGATGGTGGCGATTTATAATCTAATAAGGGAGGCAATGAGAACACCTTATAGTATAAGGAGAAGGTCAGATCCTACCATGAAATACTCATATAGAGAAACGACTTTTAGGTTGGACAAAAAGAGTTTAAATTCTCTTTTGGAATGAAGTTCATCCCTATTATGATTCATCCCAAGTGTACTATAACTTTGGTGGTGAATGAAACATTTCTATTTTCTATAGTTTAGATCAATGTTTTTGAATCATAGAACCCATCATGGTGAATGGAAAATAGGTGAAGCATTACTATAAAGACTTATATAAGGAGCCAGCGGAGTAGTCTAAACTCATCCCTAATTCTAGTAAATAATAAATTACATCTTGTCTTTTTCATTATTATTGGTCTAGATACTCACTTTTAAAATTGATTTTCCTTGAAAAATACATGTATTCATTAACTGTAATCATGTCTAATATAAGTGGGGTGACAAACAAGTAACATAGTATGTAAATAACTTTCTAATTTTATTTGGTTATTTCTATATAACTTTGAGTTATAATAAATTAGACCAAGGTGATTCCAAATCTACTTTAATGGATATATACATAATTAAAACATACTTTGGTTTAAGATTTTTGGAGTCTCTTAAGATAAGAAAATGAGTTTAATGTTGTCCAACCTAAAAAAAATACCATGCTAGAGTGGTGGGATTTTATTGGTATTGAAATTTATTGAGTTAAATTATTTTTGAGTGATTTTGGTAGTTAATTTCATGAATATTTAGTTTTAGAACTATGAATATGAGTTTGTGTGATAATATCTCTATATAACTAGAATTATAACGTGAGGACATTAAAATTTTGAACTTCATTCAAGTTACCTTTGACATTATGAAAAAATAACACATCTGGGAGAAAAATAAAAATAGATTTATATATATCCTCTGAAAAAACCTTAATATGGTAAATTGGGATCAAAAAATGAAGCTATGAGACATTAGTCATTGATTTTGTGAGTAAATAAGATCTCTCTATAAATTTAATAAGTTATTTTCACAAACATAGTTGTGAAAAAATCAATAATGTACATAATTTTCAGAAATGAATTCCTTTAGGTGAGGGGAAAATTTAACCTAATTGAAGAAGGGGGTAATTAAATTATATAAAATTTGATTTGATTTTAATCATTTAATTGGAAACTGAATTATTGTTCTGAGGAACATAGGAAAGATCGATAAATGGAAGTACCACTTGTTAAAAATATGATTCCACTTAAATCTTTTTATTCTACTCATGGAAATATATCTTTTTCTAAAATTGATGTTTATATAGTTCCTAAATTTAATATAGGAGGCATGATGATTAAAACAATATATTAATATGATATTTTCATCTTTTATATTTTGTGTACTTAAATATTTGAACGAAATATGTATTCAAATAAATATAATTTTTTATATTTCTTAGGAATTAAATATTCAAAGTGTTTTGGGTGATGTGAGGTAAAATTTCAAAAACATTTTAACTATAAATCATATTTAATACCCCAAATTCATTGAAAAATACATTTCTTAATCACATTTTCATGCATTGGTGTGTTTTTGTTGAATAATTAAAATTGGGCTTAATTTTCATATTTTAGTGATGAAAATGTATTTTTAATTTCATTTGGAATTTAATGGCCTGAATCATTTTCATTAAATGTTTTATTCATCCAAAAAATAAATAACTTGATTTTGAATAATTTATATTTAATTATTAATAGGATAATTTTTGTGGTTTTTATTTAATTCGATCATTTTGATATTAAAATGGATAAATACTCTCCTTGAATTATTCAATTTTTATTTCGTAAAATTTTATTTGTTTACCTTATGCAAGAATTTAATGCTTACATAAGTTTATTTTCTGCAAGTACACTTGATGGTGGAACATCCTCTAAGGTCGCTTGTGTAAAAGTCTTATTACATCCCATTATGCAACCGTAAGGGTAAATGAGGTGTTTAAAAGTTGTATAGGGGTAATATTTACATACCATGTAAGGGTATTAGAAACACTCAAGCTATAATGTAAACATAATTCTAATAAAAAACAAATATAAAGGTCATCTTTGTAATTGTATAAGCATCATCATCAAAGATGTATAATGGTCGAGCCACCAAAACATGTGTTGTGTTGTGGTGCATTTTTCTCTACAGATTGAACGCATCACCTTCAACTTATCACAAGTGCAAGACTAAACTTACCTCAAAACCATCATAGAAACTCAAGTGAACAGATGATTTCCCTGAGGGATCATTCCATCCTTTCCACTCACAAATCGTCCACAAGACTAAATTTGGTTAGTTTTCCCCTTTAAATTGATCATATAATGTCTACTGATCGTTTGTGCCCTTAACCTACTATTCCATTCGAGTTCAATCTTTAACACTATTGAAATTAAAAACATGACATTTAAATAGTATAATAAACCCCCACAATGATCATGTTTCAATACCATTTAATCCTACCAACTCTTACTGAAGCCTACCTTCAATGAAATCTAAGTCATCCAGGACATGCATATTTTTTCCCATGATCCTCCCTCACACAACATAAAGGTAAACAGAACATGACTCATGAAACGTAAGGGTAGAAAGACCTTATATAAGGGACATCCATGTGGGTGGGAATACCTAAAGTTACATTCATACATATTTGTTTATATAAGAGTACTCCCAAAGCTGTTGAAGTTTTATAAAGTTCATTCTCAAACTCCCATAATGGTAAGTTCCCAAGACAAGGTTCTCATGTATGGGTAGATGTGTAAGGATGATAGTTAGGATTAAAAAACAATTTTACAAATTAGAGTATCTATAACTAAAATAAAAATCAATTCTCATTTCCTGGTTCGACTGAATAAGGAATACTCCCTCTCTAATGAACCATCTAGTGACCATCAAGAATGTAACTATAGGGTAAAATGAAAATGATATGGGAAATGAATTTAATGAAATTCTACAATATTTAGGATGTGATTCCCTAAAACTCATATGGATGGTGTAGATATTACCAGAAAGGTCCTGAGAAACTCTATAAATAAATAACTATTCAATCTATATGGGGTATTATACCATGATTTTTTGATCAAATAGATCTGTTATTTCATACTTTATTTTATATTTATAGAAATGACTCATGTGACAGAACACTAATCCATTAGTGTATAGGATGAGAGGATTATATTTTCCCCCAATTAATGAATCCATATCATTAATTCATTATCTATTCTATTTGTATATAATAGAACTAGTTAGAAATTAGGATATTTCATTATTGTTATACCCTTTTCATTATTCTTACATACTTTACTTTATTACACAGACAAGACACTTAATTTCTCTCAAATACCTAAAATTGTGAATAGTTTGTTGATCTGAGGGTGATTAGAGGTTTATTATCATTAGGATATGTGAGGTTAGAGATATCAGTGATTATTTCTTACCTATGATTAAGTTGAGACACCTAGTATATGGTATTTAGTAAAGTTTAACTTGATTAAAGAGAGTACATGATAGTAAAATAATGGGATCTTGGTTTAATATGATGTGAGGGGATATCCAAGGTTATACCACAATTTTAAAAACTAAATTCAGAACCAATACATTCAATTATTTCACATATTAAACCCATTAAAAAAATAATACAACTAAAAAACCCTCCTCTCTAGAGACAACCTATGTTCCACTTTTATTAAATTAAATTCAGGTTTAAAAATTCTCATTATTGAAGGCATCATGACATAACTATAATAACTATTTTTACATGAAATATCAAAATGATGTTGTATATGTCCAATATTTCATGATGTCTTTTATGTTTAGTGATATTTTGAAGAAAAGTGAGGAAATAGATGCATATATTATGTTGTATCACCTTCATAATCTTTGTCAAGAGAAGTTAAGATGAGATAGATATGAGATCATCAAGGAACTATTCATGAGTATCCTTAGAGAGTCAGTTCCAGCTCAACCACATGCAGTCAAAATGATTGTCTAAATAGAGTGCTTATACATCTTGTTATTTAAGGTTCCATGTTAATTGTGAATATATCTCATTTTATTCCCACTACCTAAGTGTTTTTATAGTTTTATAGTGAATTATAAAATGATAAATAATTATAAGACTATCTAAGAACTTCTTACAATAATTCTCAATATTAATAAATACATGAGGAGTAAAAAAATTATGATCATTATTGATAATAAACTAAAATATAAGTAAAAGGGACCCAATAATCACTCTAAGTCATAGTCTCTTGAGAACTATCGTTCCATGTTGAGGAAGACCTAATGATATGAGAAAGTAAATATATGTAGTATATTTTTCATGTAAAAATTAGGGCCACTTGATAAAGAATTGAACCTAGTTAATGAAGCATGGGGAAACTACAAGAGTTTTTTTTATCAAGTGAAATATTTCTATATCAACTAATTGGGTATTATATACAACATGTGGTAATCACATCTATATTAAAATTAAGGAACTAAGTAGATTTTGTATTTTTTTAGGAGTGGTATATCTTCAAGCTACCAATGCAGTATGATTTTTTTCCATGTCTATAAAAGACTACCACCTTACATTTTCATAGAAAATATATTGGTTTTAAAAAAATATTATAATGTACTCAGTGTTTCCCTAACTTAAATTTCTATCTAGATGAGATACAGATTGTTTTATTTTCAAATTTGGAAATAAAAATTGTTTCTATTACTAAGGTAGTATATGTTATGGAATGCCACATTTAAATAAGTTTTTTCAAAAATTAGATTATTAAAACCATGTATTGGTCATTAATAATGAATCAGGTTCACATGACTCATATCAAACCCAGTTATGGCGTCCTCGACTAAGTTATGTAAATGAGAAGAAGTTGAAAAATCTCTATCATGATGATTATTTTGATTATTGGGAACTAAAACCACTTGATTGATGTTTCCCTTTTTTACAAGGAAATATGAACCAACCACATTTTGGTGTTAAGGGTGAAAGAGCCATAATTTTTTTATAATTATTATGCATTTATGTGTGAAGTCCTTTTATAATTGAATCTAAAGGTTAGTATTCTTACTTCATTAATTTTACTGATGAATTTAGTTGAAATAGAAGTGTTTATGTAATGAGTTATAAGTTTGAATAATTTTTAAAATTTAAATATTTTAATAATGAAGTAGATAATAACCCTGGTAAAAGGATAAATAAGATTCAATCTTATCGGGGTGTAGGTTTCTTAACCAATAGTTCACCAATTATTTATGGGAGTTTGGAATTCATTATCAACTTAATCCTCTTTATAAACCATAGTGGAATGGTTTTAGTGAAATAAGAAAACATACCTTTCTTGAAAAGGTAAGGTAGATGATGAGTAATGTAAATATTCTATTATCCTTTTAGGGATATGAATTGTGGTTGTAACACACATTTTATACTAAGTACTGATTAATATAGAAAAATAATACAATAATAATTAATGTAGGGAAATAAATCTCAATTAACATGTGAACATTTATTGGGTTTCAAGGAATTTGTTAAGGCAAAATCTAGAAAGATAATAAAACCCTTGGGTATGAATTGTATCTTTATGTGATATCCCAATTAAACAAGGGGTATTAACAATATTATCCTTCATAAAAAAAGTAATTTTTGGAACAAAATTTATATTTCATGAGAGGGAGGACATATCTAAAGAATATTGTGCAATAAATATTGAATTTGATGAAGTTGTTCTTCCAGACACATAATAGTTGGTGAAGGAACAAATTCTATAAGTCCCTATAAAAGATGTTATTCCAAATACATAAGTACTATATATGAGCACCATAGAGGTAAGAGAATTATAAAAATATGGGTTTATAGTCACTAAAGATATTTAATAATTATTTATTGATAGTAATGATTCTAATTTATTTAAATAGGTAGTATGGAGTTGAAAAGATGAAATATAGAAGGAATCCATAAGTTCTGAGGTTGATTTTGTTGAGGACCTCCTTAATTAAATGATCAAAACTAATTCTTTTTTTCTAATAAATTCAATGTTTTATAAAATTATTTTATTTTATAGAAAAACTATTAAAAGTTTCTATGTATGGATCTACCATTATTTTAAACATGATATAGTCAGTTTAATAAAGCTACCATTTGTTCAAGTATCTACTACTACAATCTTGCGATCACATAGATCTACCATAAGGTTTTGATGCTATTGAGTGGAGATACCACCAATGTTATCATGATTCTATCTTCTATACATCTATCCAACCACAACTAAAATAGAGCTACCTTTTATCACATATACCATTGCACGATACTTCTTCTAGGATGGTCTACCATCAGATGAACCTACCTCCAGTTCAATGGTGCTACCACTAGATGAAGCTACCGCTCTGTGGATCTACTTCCAAGTGTTTATAATATCAGGTTCATCTATGGACATATGGTGAAACTACTATTTTGAATAGAAACCATCAAGGAAAATATAATGCTACTATTATATGGATCTAGCTTTAGTAAGGATTTAATGCCAGTAAAGCTGCCACCAGAGTGATAACGTAACTATCCAGAGTTAATTTCAATATTAATTACTCGTTGGATAGTTTAATCATTTAATGCAATAAAAAACTACATGGATTTATTAATTATTATTATTAAAAAAATCCATGACATTATAAAAGATAAATCCTTTCATTTACAAATATATTGATCAATATGAGTATCCTGACTATTCTAGTATTATCCTATTATAGATAATTGGACTCAGAGTGCTATAAATTATATAGAAACATCCTCATGTATGAATGTGACTGAGAGGAACATGATTGAACATAAAATGACTAACTCTCTCATTCTAGAACAAAATTAATTGGAATAACATGTGTGTTGAATATCCATGGACATTTTTGGAGACAAAGAACATAAGTCTATTCCAAACTTCTATAACGCCCTATTTTACTATAAAATTTGTGAAACTTATTCAAGATCCTTCGAACAACAAACTCAAGGAATTGAAACAAATGAAGCTTCATAGATTGAATAAAATTAAACATTATCATCTCTAAAATCTTTCCTTTTTTATACTTTACATTTGATTTTTGTTTTTGTTTTACTCTTTTTATTTGTAAAATATAGTTTCCTTCTCTAAACTGGTGAGTTATTTAAACACACACTCTCTCTATTTTTCTTTATCTGTATTCCTATGAAAAGCTGTGGAATAGGTCTTGTGTGACTTATATTTTTTTCTATCCTATGTATAACTCTGGAATAAGTTGTTTCCATATAAATCCTTGGGAGATATTATTTTTAAAACATGGCCTAGTTTTTAGATCTATTTATTTTATAATAAACTACTTGGAATTGGATTATTGTGAAGTAGAAGGGGATTATGTCTTGGTTTGAGACCAAACCCATTGTTAAAATTTTTCTTTGATATATTTACTAATTTATCTATTTTGTTTTTTTAATCATATAAAATTAGATTCTATTTATTTTTTATTAAAAAAATTTACATTGATAGTCATCTTAAACTAGTGCATTATATAATATGTATGATATGAGTAGATTAATTTCAAAAGTATTTTTAATGGATAGGGATCGAGATTTTGAGAATCTTCTTAAAAGATCAAATTATATAACCCAACTTTTTTTGTTAGATGGGTGATTTTATAAAATTGGTGGATTTAATTTTATAAAATTGTTGGATTTAATTTTATAAATTGTTTTTAAATAGAAATTTTATTGAAAACTCAATTTACCCCCCCCCCTTCTCTTGAGTTGTCCATTGGGAACAAAAGTTGGTATCAATGTAGTTTTAAAATTAATTTTTACTATGATATAGTTTTTTATAAAGATCATAAATCTCTATTTTGTCTAAATTTATATCTTCATAGATAATATTAAGCATGAAAGAACTACCACTAATCATCCTCTTGGTTTTAATGAAACCATCTATTCTCAATGGAAGGTTAAAATGGAAATTCATATAGTGAGTATGGGGTTTGATATATGTATCATCATTGAATATCAATATGAAATACCACATTCTCCTAGAAAATATTGGAGAAATGTTACTAATTCTAAATATGACTATAACTTTAAAGATATGAATTTTTTTAAATGCCTTAGGTGAGGATGAATTTAATATAATATATTTTTATAGTACTGCCCTTGAAATTTTAGATACACTTTAAAATTATCATGAAGAAACTTCTAATGTTAATGAAATGTGTTTAAATACTTATATTATTAAATATGATACTTTTATGATGTGACCTGATGAATCTATTTCTAACATGTATCTTAGATTTAATGAAATATTCAACATGATGCATGCACTTAGAAAGGCTATTGCTGATAAAGATCAAATCATGCAAATTTTTAGATATCTACCAAACAAATGGATAGTAACCTCTATTTTCATAATGGAGTCATTTTATATAAGTAAGTTGTAAGTTAAGGAAATAATTGGAAATATCATTATGTACGAAGAATAATTATAAGTGAACAAATATGAGGTGTATGAACATAAAATAAATTCATTATCTTTTAAGACCTCTAAATCAAAATAATAGTAAAATATCAATGTTCAATGTTTATGTGATGAATAATTGCCATCGTATAGTGATGAATAATTGGATTATTAATCCATATGTTTTAAGAAGTTTTAAATAAGGAATAATTTATTCAAGAAATTATACTTTAAAGTTTAATATGATAATTGAGGGAATTAGATAATATAACAGAGAAATTAGTATTATTCTAATGAAGTTACCTGATATAAGTGTAAGAGGAAAGGAAAAATCCAAGCATATAGTCCTAAGTTGAAATATAAGAAGAAATATGAGAAAAAAGAAAAAAAGGTATACAAAAGCTATGAAAGAAACATGGACTACCTCTATGGATAGTTCAAGATATTTATATTCAAGAAGAGAAGAAAGGAATGAAAAGGCTAATATGTGTTTCATGAAAAACAAATCTAAGGTACTGTATGTTTTTACTAAATCTCATACACATATTTATATTCCATATGAAACTAAAAAATGATGAAAATATGTCTAGTAAAGAATTATTTAAATACTTTAACATGTTATAAGACATATTTAATGAATAAAAAAATAAATAATTTTTTTTAAAGAAGAATCATTATATGACTAATCACTTCTAAACTGATCATATAATAGAAAAGGAAAAACATCCTCAACCACTTAAGGAAAATAATGAGATAAAATTATATAATGAGAAACTAAAGAAAGATATATATAGTTTTAATAATGGAAGAAAAATTCAAACAAATATTCTTGGTAAACAAACAAAACCTAAATATACTATTGGAATATGTGAACAACTTGTATAGAGGAAAATATATAAAGAATATTTTTTCCCAAGTTTCAGTTCTACTAGTTCTCAAAATAGTTATCATTTTACTTGACCAAATAAAGTATTTATTTATGAATGTACGTGGTCTTATATTAGGAAACAAGTAAAAAAATTATGTATTTCTAAATCACTTATTAATAACATCGTTGTACCCAATAAAATATGGGCACCAAATTGATTTTTAGTTTAAATATGTTTTACAGGAAACTAAATTAAAAAGTTACAATTAGAAATTATAGTATATAAATAGTATTTTTTCAAGACATTTGATTTAAACTACTCAAGCTTCATGATCTTAATCAATGTTTAGTGTGTACAAGTCACTTTTGGTGACAATTCCAAAGGAAAAATTATTGGACTCAGTCAAATCAGTAACTCTAGTAAAATTTTAATTTCTATTGTTTTACTTATTGATTTATTAACATGTAATTTCCTTATAATTTCATAAATTTCTAGAGATTATTATCCTGTTATGTTTGAAAATAATTACTGGAAATTATTTGATGCTAATCCTTCATTATTTTACTACTATGAGAAATGATGATATTTATGCTGCAAATTTAAATTCTTTATTTCCCTAGATTGTTTCATGATTTAGTGCCTTTCATAAAGAATCGTGGATTTTTAAAATTAAACTAGACCATTGTATTATTAACTAACATAGAAATCTAACTAGGAAAGTATTAATCAATGATATACCCAAACAAGAGTTCCCAATAAAATTTTTTATAATCCCTATCAAAAAGGGAAAGCATCACAAAATCTCTTTTAAAGAATAAAAGAAGTATAAACTTCTAAACCTACAACTGTTGGTTAAAATAGATTTTTTTTGACATTCTAGAGTTTCTAATCTAGTAGGAAAACATTAAAAGAAATTATAGTGGATGATTATTCAATATATACCTGGATATTTTTAATTTCACATAAAAGTGAAGATATTTCATGTTTTTCTCAATATGGTAGATTTATAGAAAATCATATTGGACTTAGAATTAATACCTTAAGAAGTGATCAAGGTGTTGAGTTTTAAAATAAAGATTTTGAGTATTTTTTATCGCGACATGGATATAATCATAACTTTTCTTCTCTTAGGGACCCACAGTAGAATGGTATAATATTAAGAAGAAATAGAACCCTTCAAGAGATTTCATGGACCATTCTTAATGAGTATTATTTACCATTCTATTTTTTGGGAATAAGATATATACATAAATTTCTATAAAATTAAAATACCATTAGTTTGAAATATTTTAAAGAAAATCCCTTATCAATTATGGAATGGTAAGAAACCAAAAGTTAATTATTTTATAGTTTTTTGTTGTAAAGTATTTATACTCAACACAAAAGAGAACCTAGAAAAGTTTTCTTCTAAAAAGAAAAGAAGGAATTTTCCTTGGATATTCTACAACCAGTAAATCGTATATGGTATTTAACAAATGGACTAAGATTGAGGAAGAATATATACTTTTGAAATTTGATAAAATAGATCTACATGAGCCTAAGAATCCATTATATAATATTAAGGATGATATTTCCAACCTGAATATCAATACCAAACCTAGTGACAATTCTGTGAGATCTCTTAATAATAAATATCTCAGTTCTAATGAATATCTTAAAACCAAAATTTTATATAATAATTATGTGTCAAACACTTCTATTCCTATAACTATTAAGATACATAAATATCAACCATTTGATTTTGTTATTGGTTACATAGATAAAGGGACTCAAACAAGATATTCTCTTAGAAATAAAATTCAACAGTAGGACTTTTTAGCACATCTTGAACCTAAGAACATCAATGGTGTAATTAATTATGAATTGTGGGTATTGAGAATGAAAGAATAACTTAATATGTTTGAATTAAATAGAGTCTAGGAACTAGTGGAGATACCCAAGGACTACCTAATTATTATAACTAAATGAATGTTTAGAAATATGGTTGATGAGTTAGGAATAAAAATTAAATATAATGAAAGATAGGTTACACAAGGATGTAGTCAATAAGAAGGAATTAATTGTGAACAAACCATTTCTCTAGTATCTAAACACGAATCTAAAATAATTTTTCTTTTATATGAAGCACATTTGAATTTAAAACTATATCAAATGGATATCAATAGTACATTCTTAAATTTCAATATTATTAAGGATTTTTTTATCAACCCCCTGTATTTTCAAACTCTAACTTTTCAAATCATGTTTTTAAATTTAAAAAATATTTATATGGTTTAAAACTAGCTCCCAGATCTTGGTATGATAGGATAATCTCATTTTTATTTCTAAACATTTTACTAAAGGAATAGTAGATCCTACTTTATTTATTAAAAAAATTTCAAAAGTTTTTTTTGTCCAAATATATGTTGATGACATTATTTATGGATCATTATGAAATTATTTAGGTATTATTTTTTAAAAAAATTTATGCAAAGGGAATTTGAAATGATTTTAATGATTTAACATAAATTATATCATGTTTTTTTTCAAAATAAAGATGGAATTATTTTAAATCAAAGAATGTATGATAAATACGTTTAAAAATGTTTTGGACTAGATAGTACTAAATGTAGTTATATTCACATGAGTACTACATGTATATTGGATCTTGATGAAACTAGGAAACTAGTTGATGAAACCATATATAGAGTTATGATCAGAAGCTCACTATGCTTAACTTCTATCCATCTTGATATAATGTTTAGTATGTGTATGTGTTCCTATTTCCAAAAAATCCAAAACAGTCACATTTACCTATTGTCAAAGGATTTTTCAAATACCTAATAGGTACAAAAAAATTATGACTATTATAGTATAGAAGATAATAATTTAATCTAGTGAGTAATTCAGATGAAGAATTTGGTGGTTGTAAGTTAGATAAAAAACACCTCTATAACATAGTACTTTTTTGGGAAATTCTCTAGTTTCACGGTGTAGTACTAAATAGAACTATATTTCATTATCCACTACTAAAGCTAAGTACCTTGTTGTTGGTGGGTTTTGTACATTGATTTTATGGATGAAACACACTTTACTAGACTATGTATATCAATATGAACATGCCCAAATAAATTTTGATAATACAAGTGCTCTTAACATTTCCAAGAACATTGTGTCTCGTTAGAGAACCAAACACATTATTATAAGACAACAATTTTTAAGAGACAATTTTCAAAGGCGTATAACTCTTGTTTTTATATGTATTAAACATCAACCTTATGAAATATTAAAAAGGCCTTTGAATTTTTATTGATTGACCATTATCAAACCTAAACCCAAAATAATAAGTTTTATTCACTATTTTATTATTTGATTCATATTGATTCTGATAGAGAAAAAATTATAATATTGGATCTACAATTGGTTATATATTATTTATATACTATTAGTGATCTGTAATTAGTGATCTAATATTGATCTACCATTGTTGATCTATTGTCTATCTACCATTATTGATATACCATTGGTAATATACCATTTGTGATCTTACATTGGTGATATACTATTCATATACTATTGGTGATCTAAAGTTGATATACCATTGGTGATATACCATTAGTTATCTACCTATGGAACTACTATTGGTATCAACCATAGTGATCAATATTAAGATACCATTTGGACACTACCATCATATAGTACCATTCAAATTCTACCATTGTAACCTACCATTAATAACAACCATTTCTAGAACTACCATTTCAATTATATCTTTTTAAAAAAAATTATTGGGTTTATATTTTTATTTTTATTTTTCATATTTTGTTAATTTTTTTTATAATCACTAAATAATAAAATTTACTAAAAATTAGAGTTTGAGAACCCTATCTTACAATAACTCCTTAAACCTCATCTTCTCATTTCTCTCATGAATTGTGACCTTTCAACTTCCTTTCTTCGTCCCTTAATCTAGTGAGATAATGGTGATAGTTAAGTTCCCCATTGTTTCTTCTCCTAGAGAATTTCATTCCTAAAATAAATTTATAGGTGAATCAAGTTGGTCTACTATTGAACTGGAGAACCCTCAACTCATGACATGTGTAGTCATTTCTATAAAAAAAGTTGATGGATTATGGTTAGTTTCGAGAAATTCATTCGTGTGGAATGTGATACAGGACCAGGGATGGGTAAAATTATTCATGGGGAATTATTGTCCATTCTACCATATGTTGGTTCATGGATTTTATTATTTTATAGTGTACAGGTTTGGTGAGAATAAATATTATTTTAGGACTATGATTCATATGAAGGAACTAATATTTTCTTCAAATCAATGGGTGACTTGTTTGGTCATTCCTCACAAAGATTTATATTAAGACTATCAAGTATCAGTATATATTACATGAGATCAATTTGTATTATAGGATGCTTTATTGGAGTTAACTTTGAATGATAATATGTGAAGGCCAAAAACTGTAGAGATTTATGGATAATGAATGTTAGTTTACAAGATTTTATGGAACATGATTTGTCCTAGGAGGGGAGTTTATCAAAATAATGTTTCAATATGTATTTTCCTTAATTATTATTAAAATATTAGATAAGATAAATCTATTTAGATATCTGATGGTTCATATGATATAGTTTAGAAAGCCTTACTATAGGTCAAACAATTTTTCATACCCTTAACTTATTTCAGATTTGTTAGAAGCTAGAGGTTTTGTTCTTAAAGGAGAAGATATAATATCCATGATTTGTGGTTTCTACCTAATTTGGGTGACTAAAAAAATTGTGAAGGTTGATTAGAATCGTTTTTGGAAGAAGTGGGTGGATGATAATGATAAAATATATGAGGAGTTTAATCCATTGTAGTTTCTTACTAAACCTAAAGACCTGGTTAATCCTAGATTGGATGAAAATTAGGTTGTGTTTTATTCCTTTAATGTGGATGTTGAAGAATAATTGAAAGAAGAAGAAGAAGATATAACTAAGGAAGAAGGATCATTGGATACTTCAATAAAAGAGGGAAGTGACCCCACTGCACCTAAAATCCTTATTATATAATGACCCAAAATTATATCAATGAAATTTCCCTCCTTATAATTATTTCTTATAGTATAACTAAAATTAATTCACATAGATAACATAATGAAAATTTTATAAATGAACAATGAATAAAATAAGAGGATTTTTCAGGAAAAAAATGAACCTAAATAAATGGAATAGTTTTATAACCATTGGAATAGTAATGTGACCACTAAGAATATTCACCCATATAATAGAATATTAGCCTCACCTATGAAATTAGAAAAAAAATTAGGCATCTTAAAAATTAAAATATGATATATTTAAATCATGTAATAAGTAAATAAATGTTTTAAAAATGAAAAATTAATTATTGGAATTTTTCTAAAACAAAAATGTTTTTATTATTATTTTATAATTAATTTAATTACTACAAATAAAATTAAATTTCAATAAATATATTCATAAATTAAAAATAAATATCTTATACTCATAATGTAATTTTATGAAACCTTAATTAATTTTTCAAAGTGTTATAAAATAAATTATAATTTTAAAATTGGTACTTTTCTAATAAAAGATGATTTTCATTACAAATTAAATTTCACATATTTTGACAATTATTTTCATCAAATAGAGTTCATTTTTTAATTCTTCATGTAGAAAAATTATTAGGCTGATAATTTTTGGTTAATATTGAAGTATGGTAATTTATGGTATTTATAATTATAAGTAAATTAATTAATTTTTAAGTCATGGTTGAGTCATGGATAGTGTAAGTGGAAATTATGTCCAACTCACATGCTCTATTCACTATATTTATTCACAATAATACACACTACTAATGGTCTTGATCCAAAATAATGAATAAAACAATCAAAAAACACCCATATCCTCTAATATAAATTCCACCCCTCACTGCCCCTTCTCCTCACACCACTAGAGACCTTTTCACAAGACTATCCCTTGCATATAGAAACCCTTAGTCTCAACAAAATACAAAACCCAATTCCCCTAATGTGGTTCTCAACGAGAAGAATTCAAGAGGTAAAAATATATTTCTTTTTATTTTAATTTCATTTCAATTTATTTTATTTTATTATTCTATCCTCACCTCCCATTATACAATTTAAAATATTATTCACGTATATATTATATAATAGGTTTTATTTTGTTAATGTAACAACCCAACCTAAATTCTCTTCCGATATCATTTATCCTAAAAATGAAAACACCATCTATGATGTGTTGATTTTTCATATTCAAGGATGATGAGTTTTCAATTTCCATTACCGCCTTCATGGATGATCATAAAAACTTTTATGGTTAAAAAATATTATATTATATGTATTAAATTTTATTTAATGTTCTATAACTATTATATATACATAATATTAATTAATAAAACAAAACTAGTTTGTGATGATCGAAAAAATGTCAAAATAATCTAACAGTTATCATTAAAGTTATAACTAATTAATAAACATTACATATAAGAAAAAATAACAATTAATATTAATTAAGTTCATTAATAAAATATAATTTCAATTTTGGAAAACAATTCTTATTTTACATGAATTTTCATACAAGTATACAAGTAAACTGATCATGAAAACTATGGAAATAGACACCCCCAGAATAATGAAATTGTATCTTATAATTCATCAAAAAGTCCATAAATGAACTTAATAAAATTATAATAAATTAAATACATGTATAAAAGGTTATTAATTAATTAATCCATGTATTTAATTTGATTATCCATGACATTAAGTTCAAGTTCCTGTTGGGCGGAGAAAGAAAGGTGATGGCAAGAGGGGGGGTGAATTGCCTTTTAAAAAAATTAACAATTTAAATACAAAGTTAAAGTGCAGCGGAAATAAAATAGGCAAGACACAAAACTTGATAACGGAGTTCGGCTTAAACCCAAGCCTACGTCTCCGCTCCCAACTCAACCGTTGAGAGATTTACTACCGCTTGCTTTTTAATGGTTTTAGCAAGAAACCCACTAGACTTTAAGGTTAGTCTAGAACCTATTACAGCTTGCTTTTAATGGTTGAGCAAGAACCCACTTGCTTTCAATGGTTGAGCAAGAACCCACTAGCCTTCTTACACATGAAGGCTAGCTCACCTTTGATTCGAGGCTTTTAAAAGGGAAGGCTTGACTAACCTCTTCACACCTTGAAGGTGGTGTGAAAACCCAAATGAAAGGGAGATGAGAGAAAGAGGGGTTTGTAGGCACAAACCCAAATTGAAGCTCAAAATAAATAAAACAATAAAAACCGTAATGTGGAGAAGCCTTGGGCGCCAAAGGATTGATTGGAGTTGATGAGGGGCGCTCCCAAGCTTCTTTGATGGTGCTCCTTGGATGTGGAATTGAGTTGGAGCAAGTGGAGATTCCTTGGAGGAATTCGCCGGAGGTTCGCCAAATGATGTAAAATGTATCCCGTGGGCTTCCGTGGCTTGGTAATAGTTCCGACAATGTTCTGGGGCTTCCTAGTCCTTTATTTATAAAGGGGGAACACTCATATGGCCTTTGGAGGGCTTCGGAGCTGTTGGAAAAGGCTTCGGAGCCGTTGGGAGGCAAGTGGACAGGTCTGGTCAAAGGCCCAACGGCTAGTTTGACTGGCTCCACCGGCTAACCGGTGCAGAGCCACCGGTTGGCCGCTGCTTTGAAAAAGGGAGACTTGTTCTACCCAGGCACCACCGGCTGGCCGGTGCTGAGGCCACCGGTTGGCCGGTGCTGAGGCAGTAGCTCATCCTTCTGTCTGGGTGCCACCGGTCGGCCGGTGCTGAGGCCACCGGTTGGCCGGTGAGGTGGCAGTAGCTGCCCCTTGGATCAAGGTTCCACCGGCTGGCCGGTGGTGGGACACCGGTTGGCCGGTGGTCTGGACAGAGGGATTCCTTCTGTCCAGGCCTCCATCGGCTGGCTGGTGGTCTTCCACCGGTTGGCCGGTGGACTGATTTTCAGTCCACTTTCAGCTTCTTGCTTTCTTGGCCCAATTCCTTGGCAACCTGAAATCATGCCTATCATCCAAAAACACTTAAAACAATATTAGATAAATAAGAGAGTGATTGTGATCATGAAAATTAAACCACGAGGGGTACGAGAGGTACAACAATCTCCCCCTATTTTGATGATCACAATCACCAAAACAAACAATGTAAAAATGAAATGAAAGGCATGCTTTAAATGATAAATGAGAAAGTAAAGCAAAGCATGAGAGAAATATTTTTCCCCCAATCAACCAAGAATTTCTCCCCCTTTGTGATTATCAAAATAGCACGGGGCATAAAACTTGATTGAGGGAAAGAATTGAAAAACAAGATAGAGATTTTAAATCAATTGAAATTTTTGAAATTTGAATTGAAAGTTTTGAATTGAAAGTTTTGAATTAAAAATTTGAAAATTGAAAATTGAAAGTTTTGAATTGAAAATTGAATTGAAATTTTTGAATTGAAATTTTTGAATTGAAAGTTTTGAAAGAAAAATTGGAAATGAGAATTTTGAATTGAAAGTTTGAATTGAGAATTTTGAAATGAAAAACTTAAAAAGGTTAAGCAATCCTAACTCCCCCTAAATAAAAACAACAAATCACCGGGGAGTGGTTTTTGAAACCGAAGCAAATTTTGGCCCGGAGAGACTCGCTAAAAGTGATTTTTCAATCCATACTTGTCTAGTGGCGGGTCTTCTACTATAAAATTCATCATTAAAGGAAAAAGTTTTGGGCCTTCCATACCGGGCATTTTTGCAATCGCACTCATAAATTAAGTGCCCGGGTTTTTTACAATAATTGCAAAATTTAAATTGGGAGCTCCCCCTTACAAAAATAGTTGGAGCATGGGAAGAGGAAGCTTGCTTGGAATAGCCAAGCCCTTGGGTGGTTCTAGATATGCGTTGGGAACCAAGGAGGTTGGCCAAATTTTGTTCACCTTGGGTGAACTTGGCAAGAGATTCCCTTAGATCCTTGATGGTTGAATTCAAAGAATCAACATCGGGAAGGTTTTGAATCTTGAGGGACAACTCCTCCTTTTCTTTGAGAAGTTGTTCCTTTTCGGAAGAAAGTTTTTTGAAATTCTTTTTTAAAGAAACAAATTTGGAAGAAAGTTCGTGAAAACCTTCCTCCAATTGATCTCTAGCGTGTTGGAGATCCTCATAGGATAAATGATTAAAGGAGTTTGAAGAACTAGAGGAAGAGGAGTCGGAAGAGGTTACCTCGTGAAATGCCATTAGACATTTTTTTCCGTTGTCGCTTGAGGAGGAGGAGGAGGAGGATGTGGAGCTATCACTCCATGTGGCCTTGAATGCCTTCTTCTTCTCCTTTTGTTTGGCCTTTTTCTTGTTGAGTGGGCAATCAGGCTTGTAATGGCCTTTCTTGCCACACCCATAGCATGTTACCTCGGGCTCGGATTTTTCTTTGGGTTGAGCCTTGTGGGATTTCTTCTTCTTGTGCTTCTTCATGAATTTGTGCATTTTGCGTGCAAGATTCTCCATTTCGGAATCGCCGCTTGAAGAGGAAGATGATGAGGAGGAGGAGATTTTTTCTTGTTGAACTTTGAAGGCGATGTTCTTTGGAACTTTGATTGGTTTTCCTTCCTTTTCAGCTTGCCTCCTCATGGTGATCTCATAGGTCATGAGGGATCCGATGAGCTCTTCTACCGGCATGTTCTTGATGTCTTTTGCTTCTTGAATTGCCGTGACTTTTGGAGCCCATGAGCTTGGTAGGATCCAAAGGATCTTTTTAACCATCGTTTCTGCAGAAATATTATCTCCAAGAGATTTTCTACCATTGCAAATGTCAGTAAAGCGAGTAAACATTTCAGAAATAGATTCAGATGGATGCATGGTAAAAGACTCAAAATCTTGACGGTACATGTCCAATCGAGTATCCTTGACTTTGTTGGTCCCCTCATGGGTAACCTCCAATAGTTTCCAGATTTCATGTGAAGAGGTGCATGTGGAAACTCGATTGAATTCATTACGATCAAGGCCGCAATGTAGAGCGTTCATGGCTTTGCCACCAAGCTCGAAATTTTTAATATCGGCTTGAGTCCATTTGGATTCATCGGGAGAAGAAAGAGAATAACCATGCATGACAATTTTATAAATAGGATATCCAATGCTTCTAAGAAAAGTGGTCATGCGGGTTTTCCAATAAGTGTAGTCGGTTCCATCAAAAAATGGAGCACGACCCAATGAATAGCCTTCGGGGGCGAAAGAGGTTGAAGTCATCACAATGGATCTTGAATTTGAAACCGGTGAAGGTATTACTCAAATTTTCCTCTAATACCAATTGTTGGGCGGAGAAAGAAAGGAGTGATGGCAAGAGGGGGGGTGAATTGGCTTTTAAAAAAAATTAACAATTTAAATACAAAGTTAAAGTGCAGCGGAAATAAAATAGGCAAGACACAAAACTTGATAACGGAGTTCGGCTTAAACCCAAGCCTACGTCTCCGCTCCCAACTCAACCGTTGAGAGATTTACTACCGCTTGCTTTTTAATGGTTTTAGCAAGAAACCCACTAGACTTTAAGGTTAGTCTAGAACCTATTACAGCTTGCTTTTAATGGTTGAGCAAGAACCCACTTGCTTTCAATGGTTGAGCAAGAACCCACTAGCCTTTTTACAGGTGAAGGCTAGCTCACCTTTGATTCAAGCCTTTTAAAAGGGAAGGCTTGACTAACCTCTTCACACCTTGAAGGTGGTGTGAAAACCCAAATGAAAGGGAGATGAGAGAAAGAGGGGTTTGTAGGCACAAACCCAAATTGAAGCTCAAAATAAATAAAACAATAAAAACCGTAATTTGGAGAAGCCTTGGGCGCCAAAGGATTGATTGGAGTTGATGAGGGGCGCTCCCAAGCTTCTTTGATGGTGCTCCTTGGATGTGGAATTGAGTTGGAGCAAGTGGAGATTCCTTGGAGGAATTCGCCGGAGGTTCGCCAAATGATGTAAAATGTATCCTGTGGGCTTCCGTGGCTTGGTAATAGTTCCAACAATGTTCTGGGGCTTCCTAGTCCTTTATTTATAGAGGGGGAACCCTCATATGGCCTTTGGAGGGCTTCGGAGCCGTTGGAAAAGGCTTCGGAGCCGTTGGGAGGCAAGTGGACAGGTCTGGTCAAAGGCCCAACGGCTAGTTTGACTGGATCCACCGGCTAACCGGTGCAGAGCCACCGGTTGGCCGCTGCTTTGAAAAAGGGAGACTTGTTCTGCCCAGGCGCCACCGGCTGGCCGGTGCTGAGGCCACCGGTTGGCCGGTGCTGAGGCAGTAGCTCAGCCTTCTGTCTGGGTGCCACCGGTCGGCCGGTGCTGAGGCCACCGGTTGGCCGGTGAGGAGGCAGTAGCTGCCCCTTGGATCAAGGTTCCACCGGCTGGCCGGTGGTGGGACATCGGTTGGCCGGTGGTCTGGACAGAGGGATTCCTTCTGTCTAGGCCTCCATCGGCTGGCCGGTGGTCTTCCACCGGTTGGCCGGTGGACTGATTTTCAGTCCACTTTCAGCTTCTTGCTTTCTTGGCCCAATTCCTTGGCAACCTGAAATCATGCCTATCATCCAAAAACACTTAAAACAATATTAGATAAATAAGAGAGTGATTGTGATCATGAAAATTAAACCACGAGGGGTATGAGAGGTACAACAGTTCCGAACACTTTCTGACATATAGTAAGGAATTCATTCCAAACCTCCATTTTCCCTTTAGTTTATGCTTTATATCTTTTTACCCCGATATAATTATTATTTATCTTTATTTGAATCTTATAAATTATATTTATAAATTCCAAAATCATGTATTCAGATCATATCATCCTTCTCTGTCATGGATATATATGTTTTTAAAAGTTTCCCTTCTCGATTCTTCCCGATAGGCAATCTTGATTAAAGTGAACTTCCCAATTTCTTACACATGTTAAACTAACATCCATAATTTATTCTAAAATACCATTATTATTTGAAAATAGTTAATTTAATCATGGAAATAAAGCTTGGTTCATTTCTAGTTTTATCTAAAATATTATGCCTTTTCGTCTTTAAACCCTCTTTAATATTTTCCTTAAATCACACTAAAATGATTCACTTCAGTTGTTTCTTAGACACTTTTTTACATGTTTTCACCTTAGTTTTACATCACTTATCATTATTTATGACTATTTTTACTTATTAATGTCCATGTATTATTTAAATCTATTATTTAATAGACACCTTTATGATATTCCCTTTTTTATTGTTTATAAAATTATTATGATACCCAATTCTTTCCACGGGTAACCCTTATGCTTGATTCTTCATGGGGAACACATAATCATGAACATGTTATGATGGGTACACCCAGATAGTTCTTCAATGAATTGGGTAGTTTTTATTCTCATGAGAGGTCATGTGCAATGTTCTTGGTGGTTATCCTTAACTAATGCACTTATATGTACAATGGTCCTTATGGTTAGCCTTGAATCATAATCCTCCGTGTGAAATGGTCTTGGTTGTTAGCCTCAACTCATGTTTATTTCATAATATATACTATTTCCACATTTCTATGATTCTATGATTACATGATCCCATTTTCTATAAGTTATTCTTCCACAGGTTTATTCATGTTCCATGCTTTTCTATGTCATAATATTATGCCTCTTATCCCAGGTTATATGATTTATTCGTATTCATTTTCGTAATACTAGTCTTTTTAGATCATCCCTTTTTTCATGTACCCCCTAGGTTATCCTATTCGTAAGTAAGGGCTAAAAGGATGGTATGTTCTCATTATGAAATTAAATAAATGATTTTTTATTTTTGCTCCATGTGTTTTAGTTTTATGTGCCTAATATTCCAATGACATTAGACATTACAATCCTTGGTATATATTTAAAGTCTAGTTATACTTAATATCATGTAATAATATGTGTAAAAGGATACAACCATTATATTTGGTATCAAAGGATGATCTCTTTATTTTTGGATATTAGGACTATAAAATTTACTAAGAACCCAAGGGATAATTCTATCACTATGGATAATCTTGATTGAAATATAGGAATCAAAATATAGAATATACTTTTTATCCCTTTAATGTTATCGGTTTCCCTTTTAGGTGTTTAAAAGTTTAAAAAATACCATCCCAAAGTCAATTTCAAATGAATTATATTATTGGAACCATAATCAAATAGTGAAAGGTAGGATTATCATCTTTGGTTCTATGCATTGTTTTATATCTTTCAAGTTTAGAAGAACTATTAAAACACCACCTCAAAACATAGAGGTTGTGTTTTCTTTGAGATCCCAAAATAGGGTAATTAATGAATCCAATGTATATAACTCCTCCCTGGTTACTTTTTGTGGACTGAATTACTTTGGAGGAGGTTGATTCTATATTGGGAATTGATTGTCTATCTTTATACAAATCCAACATCCACATTTGAGAAAGAGATATCACTCTTCACATCCCAAAGAATCCTATAATTTATTATAAGTGTAAGGAGTAAGATGAATCTATTTCGAAATCGACGTCTCAGTTGTGTATATTGTTGAATTATGGAAAGACTATCTAACTCAAATGAGTGTGAAAAGGGAGAGAATAATTCTTTAAGACATTCTCATTGTTAGGGACTACAATAATGTGTTCTCTGAAGAGTTTCATGGTCTTCCCCCTTATCGAGAAGTCAAGTTCTCAATTGAACTTATATCTAGATCATTACCTATATAAAAGAAACCATATATAATGGCCACCATTGAGTTAGAAAAACTATATAAGTTGTTATGGGAGACTCTGGAAAAGGGATTTATATTCTTGAGTGCGTAACTATGGGGTGAACCAGTCCTCTTTCTCAAGAATAATGATGGATCAATATGCCTCTGCATTGATTGTCATGATCTCAACAAAATAATGATAAATAAAAAGTACCCCATTCCATTGACATTTAATTTATTCGATCAATTATGTTGGGATAATTATTTATCTAAGGTGGACCTTCAGTCAGGATATCACCAATTAAACATGAATAACGAATATATTCCAAATACTTCCTTTAGAACAGGGTATGGATAATATAATTTCATAGGGATTACCTTCAAACTCACTAATTCTCTAGAAATAATCATGGACATAATGAATAGATTATTTATATATTACCTTGACAAATTTGAGGTAGTCTTTATTGATTATATTCTAATATACTCCAAGAGTAAGGAAGACATGATGAACATTTAAATATTGTGCTATAGAAATTGCGAAGGAATAAACTATATGAAAAGTATAGTAAATGTGATTTATAGATGAAAAAAGTATCATTATAGGGGAATGTAATCACTAGAAAATTAATATCTGTAGACCCTTCCAAAATAAAGGAAATTGTGGAGTGTCATATGAAAAAATCTCTAATACAGATCCACAATTTCCTTGGTCTATAAGTGTATTGCAGATGATGTTTGAAGAAATTATCCTGATTTTCAAACCCAACAACCAAGATAAATCGGAAGGTAGTGATGTTTTTCTGTAACATTGAATGTCAAGACTACTTCAATGATTTGAAAAAGAGGCTTACCACTGCACCATTTCTCACACTATTGACAAGTGGGGAACTCTTTATGGTGTAAATAGATGGTTCAAAGATGGTATTAGGCTGTGTATTGATAAATAATGATAAAGTGATATCCAATTCCTCAAGAATGTTTATAATTCATGATCAAAACTATCAAACACATGATCTAGAGTTGGAAGTTGTGATCTTTGCATTAAAAATATGACAGCATTATCTCTATGGGTAGATGTTTGAAATTTATACAGATCATTAGATCCTCAAGTATATATTCCAATAGAATGAGATTAATATGAACCAATGATTATAGCTAGAACTAATCAAAGATTATTAATGCTCAATCCACTACCATCCTGGTAAAGAAAATTAGGTGATGGATTCTTTAACTGTAAAGGATCTTTTATGTTTATCAATGATGAGAATTGAGAAGCATCTGATATTATTAATCATGTAAAGGATGGACATGAGAATCATTAAGGCAGTTCAAAAAAACAGGGTGATTAGAATGGGTTTTGTTTTCATTTAGAGGGTGTTATACCCCCTCTAAAAACATTTTCATTGGTTACCCTTACCTATCACTAATGTGACCGCCTACTCTAATTAGGGGTAGTATTGGGTAAGCACTAGTAAAATGAGAATGAATTTAGCTACAGTTATATTGGAGGGGGTTATAACCCCCTCTAATTTTAAATTGTTGGTAGTGTATTAGTCGTGGTTTTAACTGCCCCTAAATTGATGTTTCGATTAGGGATAGTTATAGCATCCCCTAATCAAATACCAAATAAAAATTTTAGGTGTGGTTAAATAACCTCCCCTAAATGGTCACTAAATTTTTATATAAATTTCCCCCATGAAACCCCATAGAATCCACACCAGACCCCTATAGACACTAGCGTACACCCTCCCTAAACCCCCCCCCCCAAGACACCTATAGACAATCGCGTACCTAGACACATGTGGACTCCACCCAGACACCCATAGACACCCATGGATTACCCCAAGACACTCGTGGACACCCAGCATACGCCCTCCCTGACACCCATGGACTCCCCCAAACACCACATGAATCCCATGGACACTCGCTACAGACACTTGTGGACCACCACCAAGGCACGCCCCCAGACACACCCCATGGACTCCCCATGCCTGACACTAGAAGGAGGGCCCCCAACACGAGTACCATTATTATCTACAACTCTAAAGGGATTAAAGATTCATGCACCTATTAGGATTCAAATAACCGACCTGCCAGTTTGGAGATATCGCCTAAACCACTTAGCTAAAATGTTTTTTGGTTAATATATACAATAAAGTATATTTATTTAGATATAGTTAAATTCGATAATATATATATATATATATATATTATGTCTATATATAATATATATAAATAAATATGTTTACACATATAAATAAATGTTTATACATATATTTACAAATACATTTATATTTGTGTGTGTGATAATATATATTTATGTATTTATATAATATTTATAGATATAATATAGTTATAATATATATATAATTATTTTTATATACTTATATATATTTTTTGTGTGTGAAAAAATAATATTATTAATTATTAATTATTTTTGTAATTATCAAAAATATTTTTTACTATAATAATTATATGTTGGTTTTATAATAATTATACATTTATATGTTTTAGGATTTATATTATACATATATTATATTAAAAACATTTATATTATATATTTATGTATGCAATTCTAAATATTTATATTATATCATTTATACACACATATATATGTACACACATGAAATTAAATAAGATCATATAATTGGAAATATATCATAGAATTATATGATATATATATTTACTAAGTTAATTTAAAATAAATATGGTATACTACAATATATAAAAAATTATTGTATAATTAACATATATAAATTTTTGTATAATATAATATATATATATAATAATATTTTGTAATACAATATATATAATATAAATAATATATATATATATATATATTAATATATATATTAATTTTTTCTATATTATATGTATCTGTATACATAATAATGTATAAACATATTTATATATAAATAAATATTAAAAAATAATTTAATATAATATATGTATAACATAAATCATAATATAAATGTATAATATTTATAAAACCATATTTAAATTTTATATATTAAAATAATTATGTTTATAATTTCATTTATATTATGTATACAAATTTTTATATTTTTATACATTTTTATTTATATGTATAAGTATTTATTTAAAGTATTTATGTAATGTATTTATATGTGTGTGTGTGTGTTTATAATGAATTTTAATACATTTATATAATGTGTTTATGTAATATATATATATATACAAACATTCTCACACACATATATAATATACAATTTGAATTTGTATGATATTTACTTTAAAAAATAAATAAAAGTTTAGAGGGGGTTTAAAAAACCACGATAATAAAAGAGATTAGTGGCAGTTCATGAACCCCATCTAATTTCATGAATTAGAGTGGTCTGTAAACCCTATCTAATGTCATAAATTATATAGGGTTTAAACCCCCTATAATGTAATAAATTAGGAGGGGTTGAAAACCCTCTTTAATGTCATAAATTAAAAGGGGTTCAAAACCCCTTCTAATATAATAAATTAGAGGGGGTTCAAAATGGCTTCTAATGTCATACATTAGAAGGGGTAAACCCCCCCCCCCCCTATAATGTCATAAATTATAATGGGTTGAAATCCCCTTCTATTATCATATATTATAGGGTGTTCAAACCCCCTATAATCTAAGGGATTTGAAGAAATTTGTGAACCCCCTATAATATCTTCAATTAGTGTGGGTTGTGAACCCCCATTATTTCCATTTAAAAAAAATCCATTATATATATAGCCTCTAATATCCAATCAAATATTATTTATATATAACACCTATAAAATCCATCTGAACATATAATGCCACTAATTATTAAATTTTAAGCAGTTTTGAGATAACAACCTCTAAAATCTAATAAAATATTAAAAAAAATAATGCATAATCTTTTAAAGGGGATTTTGAACCCCCTCTAAATTTGATGATTAACAGGGGTTGTGCATAACCCCTCTAAAAATCACTTCTAATGTAACACCCAAATAATTTATAAATAAATTTAATATATCTTGTAATGCATGCAACACCGATTCTCTGTGATACAACACTTTGTTATTATAATTATTTAAATGAGATAGTTATAACATATATGTTTAACGTAGTAAAATGAATAGTAATAACTATTATTAAATTTTATTTATAATGGATCCACATAAATGAAACATATTTATAATGAAATGTATATTTTTTTGTAAAAAAAAACTTCATTTTTGAATTTAAAATTTTAAAATTAATCTGGGGTGAATTTTTAGTATTTTTTTGAGAAGTTTCATTTTTTAATAAATAGTGAAAAATACAACACAGCAGTTAAAAACTATGTTTTTAGTTGAATAATTATAATAATTATTTTTAATGTCACAATATATCAATTATACAAATATTAATCCAATGTAGATCACTTAAATCATTTTTATATTGAAATTTGATATAAAAAAATACTGATATTTTTAAGGTTCATTTTACCCGATTTCTCGCCACACCTGCAGGATTTTTATTAAATGTAATTTTTTCACTCCAGTGATTTGAATTTTGAAAAACTATTATACACATTAGTAATCAGTAATATATTTGTAGTCAAATAGGTTGAACTTAATTTTTTGGTGAATAGGAACTTGACCCTTTGAAATAGTTATGTTACGCTTCTGAATAGTAGTATGACCTTTATTAATAGTAAACCATCCAAATGAATAGTAACCTCACCCATGAAAGTATAAATATATTTTTTGCATTTTATAAATGAAATTATGATATAATTACATCATAGTATAAGTAAAAAAAAATTTAAAAAATTATTAATTAAGTGTTGGTATTTTTGTATGAAATAAACACTTAAGTAAAAATTTATAATTAATTAAATCATTTTAAAGAAAATTTATTTCATAAAATATATTCCTATACTAATATCTTTTTGTCTTATGTTTATAGAATAATTTTATGAGATCTTAGTTAATTTTTGAAAGTGTCATAAAAATAACTATAATATTAAGATCGATATTTTTGACAAAATGAAGATTTTATTTAAAAATTAAACTTATAATATCCCGAAAATTATTTTTATAAAATGGTGTTAATTTTTTAATTCTACACATTGAAAAATGTTTGGGGTTAATTTTTTGGATTTTTTGTGAATAGTAAAATATGATAATTTACGATAAATGATAATTACTTGAATTATGGAGTAATAAATGATTTATGGATGAATGAAGCTAATAATATAAAATTTTACTTATTTATTTTTATATATTTAGTTATAATTCTCAATCTATTCATAGTATTGATCCAAAATAATAAATAAATGAATAAAATATTTAAAAAAATACCCATCTTTTCCACTCTAAATACCACCTGTCACCACCACTTCTCCTTAAACCTATAAGCATTGAAGATTGTCCAAATTATTCCCAAATACTCTTCCCAAGACTCTTCCACATGTAAAATACCTTATTTTCTCACTGAAATACCAAACCAAGTTTCCTTAAGGTGGTTCTTAAAGCGGATAATTCAAGAGGTAAATCCTTTTTCTTTAATTTTAATTTCCTTTCAATTTATTTTTTCATTTATTATCATCTCCTCACCTCCTATGACCAAATGATCATGATAAATCCATTATAATATATATAATAAAATTATATCATGTTAATGGAACATACTTCATCAAACTCTTTTCTCCCTTTCTTTTATTTTAAAAACGAAACCATCATCCGTGAGGTGCCGATTTACAACCTTCATGGATGACGGATTTTCGTTCTTCAATTTATCCTTTAAGTATGGTAATGAAACAATTTTTATGATTAAAAAAATACTATAATATATGTATTATAACATATTTAATGTTCTTGAACCAGTATATATACATAATATTAATTCATACAACAAAACAACTTTGTGGTGATCAAAAACCGCCAAAATAATCTAAACAATTATCACCAACATCTTGTCTAATAATTCATCATCATCACATATATATATATATGAAATATATAACAATTTTATTTTATATATATTAATTAATAAAATATGACTTCAATTATTTATATCCATTTCAATTTTAAATAAATTTCCATACTCATATACAAGTAAACCCATCATGAAAAGCAAGGGAATGAATACTCCCGAATGATAAAATTTTAACTTATAACTTATCAAAAAGACTATAAATGAACATAATAATATTATTAAAATTAAATTAAATGTATAAAAGGTTATTAATTAATTGATTAATGGGTTTAATTTTATTATTCAGGACATTAAGATCATGTTCAGAACACATTTGGACATGAGATATGGGTTTTCTCGACTCACTTTCATTTCCGCAAGATATGCCTTAATCACCATTATTTATTGTCTATGGTGTATATATAATACCCATTAATCTTATGAATCATGAATCAATTTATTTTAATGGTATTAAATGCCTTATTTTTTATCACTAATTTTATGGGGCATGTGGTTTGACTGTTTTTGAAAGTGGTAAGGGATTCTACCCGAACCTTCATTTTTTCCTTTGGGTTATTCTTTCACTATCTATACCCCAATGTAATGCATATTACATTTTTTTGAACTTATTATACATTATATTTATATGGTAAAAACTCATATATCTAGATCATTTAATCTATAATTTTTAATAAATAAATATTTTACAAGTTTCCCTTCTCAATTCTTCCTAATACGCAAGCCCAATTAAAGGGAGTGTCTCGAATTATTACCCATTTTCAAGTACAATCCATAATATATTTTAAGAAAATATTATTTTACTAAAATTACTACTTTTTTTATAAACAAGAATATTCTTTTTTTACTTCTGGTTTTATACAAACAATAATGATAAATAGAAATTATTTTTCAAAAAGAACTCTTCTTGGCAAAGAAAAAATGGTATTTATATCAAGAATTCAATGATGATTTTATTAGAGTATTTTCATCTATTTAAACACCTATATTGAATTTTATTCTTTATTTAGGTTTATATCTTATTTTTGTTGTACCACATATTTTTTAAAATGGTTTATTATTAGTTCTTCTATGGATGTGTTATCTTGACACCATTCATCATACTACTCAGAATGGTTAGTGATTATGTTTACAGATTAGGAAAAGTTATTTACATTTAATATGTATATATTGTTTATGTTTATCACTATAGATATAAGGAATTCATTGGACTTAGTAAGTGACAGGTGGATTCCGTTGTAGCCCCTTGATGAATCGGTAGATCTCATGAGACAAACTAGATATGGTTTTGGTCAAGGCCTTGCCCATTTATTAGATTATTATCATGAATCCTTGACCATAATACATTTCTTAGCATGTATCCTTGAAGTCATGTTTTAGATATCCATCATTATGCATTTCAATCATTATGAATCTATAAATTGAAAGTCCATGTGATTATTCAAGTAGTAGAATATCCATTTTTATGTTTTATTGTATAATTATTCAATCAACTTTTATTCCTTCCATTTTATACTCAATATTATTTCTAATGGAATGTGTTTTTAGTTATTCATCGTGCCTTATTGTTTATGTTCATTTTTAAAATAATTCTATATATTTATTACCCTTACTGGGCATTTTTTATCACCAATTTCTTAAGTTTTATTTTCCCCTAGGATGATAATATGTTTTTTACGAATGACTTTCATGGTTAATCAAAGAGTTTTTTGGTGTTACCAATGGATTGTCTATATTGTTTTCCATTAAATTTTTAATGAAAAGTTCATGTTTTAATCTGGTTTCCAAAACAACTAAATTGAATGGCCCTTCGGTATGTGATTTCTTGTAATAATTCCAATAAAATCAATAAAGATACTAGCTCTGGGGTTAGGGCCCTTAGAGTTGGTATCATATGAAGTTTAGTAGGAACCTTGGGAATTATATTTAGAAGACATGGTTTAGGGAAATAACCGTAAGATTTACTTTGAGGATAAGAATAGAAGAACCACCTATAATTATTTTAAGGAAGAGATTATGTGTGTCTTCCTAGCAATACATTCCTGTTTAGATACTATAAGTGGGTGTAGTTTTGGAACATATGTACCTAAGGGGAAAAACTCTAACAATGTGTCTCAAGCCTAACTCAGGGTAACAAGGTACATGACAACGGTCCTTTCTGCATACCTGGTTTGACACTCCCAAGGCATATGCTTAGGATAAGTCACATTTTTTTTGAACCCCATTATGAATGATTTAAAAGTAAATATATTCACAAAGAAACCATGTTTATCATTATGTGAAAAACTATGCATTGAATTTCAATTTATGTTAAGTATTTTTATATTTTGAGATTATATAATTTGATTCATAACCTAGTATATTGTATAACATTTTTTAGAAATGGAATCGAGTGGAATAAATGAAAAAAGTATCAATGCACGTATCCCATATAGGGATTTCCCTCATATAAAATATAATGATGTTAATATTATAGTTTGTACTAGTGCTGAGAAACTTATTACTATACTAGGACAACTGAATCATTTTATGAATAATAACCTTACCTCTATGGATAATTCTGGTCCACAATTAAGAGGAGCAATGTAAGACAGATTTATGTGACAAAAACCTCCATCATTAAATGGTATTACAAACCCATTCATAGTAGAGTAGTGGATATATTTCTTAGAGAAGATATTTCTCTCTTTGGGAAGTAATGAATGAGAGAAGGTTATCATGGCAGTGTATTGTCTCTCAGGAGATGCTAATCAATAGTGGTCATTGATTCAAAGCACAAAAGAGTAAGAATATATTGAAAATATATAATGGAGGGATTTTAAGGAAATTTTCCTTGAAAAATATTTTCCTCATGAATTGTGAGCTGATATGGAGAGGAAATTATTGAGTTTAAGATAGAAATATGATGAAAATTTTTCCATTTATGAAGCCAAATTTACAAGATTAGCAAGGAAGGTTGTAGAATACATAAGTAATCCAAGGAGTAAGATTGAACAATTATTTGATGGTTTAAAAACAATCCCCTAAAGGGAGCTGGTCTCCCAACATTTCTCGTCATATGAGGATATAATATCTTTTTCTATCCAGATAAAGAAATAATTCTCTAAGACTTATGTATTTGAAGAAAAATAAGGGGAAAAGGATGGCAGAGAAAAATATGGGTAAAGGTTAGAAAGGAATGATGGGTTTTCCAGCATGTGATACATGTGGAAGGAAACACCTTGGTATAAGCAAAAAAGGAAAAAGAGTTTTCTTCAAGTGTGGAGAAAAACTCCACTATTATTAGGATTTCAAGGGAAAGAAAGATTTTTTCAATGTCCAATACTTCAAAAGTAAGGATATGGGGACCTTTGAAAATAAATTCCCTATGTTACAAGGTAATATACCCAAAAAGAAGAAAAATTATTGAGGCCAATATTATGTTGTTGTTTTTGTTGAAGTGAAATAATTAATGTATTTTTCTTTCCAGATTAGTAAATTATGTTTTACTATAATACTTCTTTAAAGAATTTCAATAATAAATGATTTATAAATTTTTAATGGTGATCAAGTTATTCATGTGTTTTTTATTATAAAATAAGAGATACATTATGTTGTTTTGGGGAAAATATTATTTTAAGTTTCCTTTCTTCTAAATATTTGGAATTTAATTTTTGGACAAACACAATTTTGATGAGTCTTAATGATAACTACTTATGAAATGGATTTAGACTAAAGTATGATTTTGGATAATATATTATAAACTTTTTGTTTCATTAAATATTTAATGGTCGAAGGAATGACTTATAGATCATTTGATCAAAGTGATTAAGATAAAAAAAATTCATCTTGAATATACATATTTTGGTTTAAGAATTAAAGTAGTTATAGATTGAAGCACAACCAAAGGCTGAGATTATAACATCAAGTAAGTTTGTTTTATAAAGTGATCCTTTGGATGGTAAAAGAAACCCTCAACTCTATGAAAAAGATTTTCAAACAAAAACATCATTTGATCACTATTATCTCTAAGAAATCAATAGTCTTTTAACCAGTCAATGATTTACAGTTTTATGATGTTTAACTTTTTTTGATCATGTTCTCTATTACTCTCTATCTGAACATGTCTTTATATTTCTCTTCTATGTCTATATTTTCACTTTACGCTGTTGTTATCCTATTAAAAGTCTTAATTTTTTAGTGACCTTCACATTTATCATTCCCTCTTAGTGAGAGGATGTTTTATTAACTCCATTTCCGATGTGGGTTTCCCAAAAAAGAATTTTCAAGTGTCGACCTTTAACATTTGAAGTGAAATTTAAAATTGAGAGGATGTGATTTATTGAAGGATGGGAAAATTTTACACCCCAAGAATTTAAAAATATGTTTAATTTAGCATGTAATGCACACAACACTGAGTATCTATGAAATAAATTTTTTTATTATAGTTATATAAACAAGATAGTTATAACCTAGACATTAAACGTAGAAATATGAATAGTAATAACTACTATTAAGTTTATTTATAATGGTTTCACATAAATGAAACATATTTAAAATTATATGCATATTTTTTTGTAAATAAGCTTCATTTTATAATTAGGAATGTCAAAATTAATTTAGGGTAAATTTTTAGAATTTTTCTAATAAGTATCATTTTTAATAAATAGTAAAAATATGGCATTGTAGTTAAAAATTGGATTGTTAGTTTAAATAATTATTATAATTTTTTAAATGTCAAAAAATATCAATTATAAATATAATAATCCAATGTAGATCATTGAAATCATTTTTATATTGAAATTAGATACAAAAACATATTGAACTTCTAAACGTTATTTTTCCCGCCTTCTCACCAAACCTACAAGATTAGAATTAAATGTAATTTTACCACTCCTATGACTTGAATTTAAAAACATTGAGATACACTGTTATTATCAGTATGATATTTAGATTTTGATTGGATGAACTTAATTTTATGGTGTATAGCAACATGAACCTTTGAAATAGTAATGTTACACTTATGAATAGTAATATGATCTTTATGAATAGTAAACCATCCAAATGAATAGTAACCTCACAAATGAAAGTATAAATAAAAATCATGCATCTTATAAATGAAAGTATGATATATTTATAACATAGAATAAGTAAAAAAATATTTTAAAAAATATTAATTTAGTGTTGGTATTTTTGTATGCAATAAATATTTAATTAGAATTTTATAATTAATTTAATAATTTAAAAGAAAATTTATTCTCATAAAATAGATTCATATACTAATATTTTTCTATCTTATGTTTATAGGATAATTTTATGAGACCTTAGTTAATTTTTTAAAGTGTCTTAAAAACAATTATAATATTAAAATCGAAATTTTATAAAAAATGATGATTTTATTTAAAAATAAAATTTATCATATTTAGAAAATTATTTTCAAAAAATGTATTTAATTTTTTAATTCTAAATATTAAAAAATGGTTGGGGTGAATTTTTGGGGTTTTTCTGGAATACTAGATTTTTTGTGAATAGTAAAATACGATAATTTACTATAAATGCTAAATACGTGAATTTTAGAATCATAGATGATATATGGGTGAATTATTTCAATAATATCTAAATCTAAATAATTATTTCAATATATTTAGTGATAATTCCCAAACTATTCATTGTCTTGAGCCAAAATAATAAACAAATGAATAAAATATTCAAAAAACACCCCCTCCTCCACTATAAATATCACCCCTCACCATCATTTCTCCTCACACCAATAAACCTCAAATATTGTCCAAATTCTACCCAAATTCTCTTCCCATGCCCATTCCCCATGTACAATACCTTCTGGTCTCACCAAAAGACCAAACAAAGATGCCTTACATAGGTTCTCAAAGAGGATAATTCAAGATGTAAATCCTTTTTCTTTTATTTTAATTTCCTTTCAATTTACTTTTTTATTTCTTATCCTCTCCTCACCTCATCTATCCAAATGATAATGATGAATCCAGTATTATCTATATACAACAATTATATCATTTTAATGTTATATCCTTCATCAAACTCTATTCTCTCCCTCTATTATTTTGTATAGTATGATGTTGCATTTGTTATCAATGAGGAGTCAATTGTCAATAGGTTGTAAATATGTGCATGAAAATGTGATGATTTAAGTTTTTCCAATGAATGATGTTCTAAGATTATTAATTCAGTAAATATCCATCCATATTCACTAAGTGGATGAAGTGTTGAAGATCCATCCATTAAATCTAAATGGATAAAGTTTGGAAATATAATGATTGAAGAACTGATCCTAAGTTCCAAGACATGTGTCACTGGAAGACACTTTTTTACAACATTAGAAGAATTCAATGCAATAATAAATTTCATGAGGAAATAAGAAAAGATCCATCCATATTCACTAAGTGGATGAAGTGTTTAATATTTTTCCGTTGAATCTAAATCGATGAAGTTTAGAAATTAAGCGATTGTTTGAGTTGATCCTCAAAGTCCAAGATATGTGTTAATGGAGAACACATCCCTCACAATGATAATGTCATGAATTAATATTTAATTCATTAATAATGAAGAAATTATCCATGCATCATTCATGGTTTGATTAAAGGAATATTTAGGATCATGGATTTGGTATCCCAAAAATAAAAGAAGGATGATGTTTAAAGATGAAGAAGATAGGAGGAAGGGATTAGTGTGGAATCTACTAAGTGTATTGCCCATGCATGGGATTTGAATGAAGAAGGTCTCCATGCATTATTCTTGTACTATACACTTGGTTTTTAACCAATTATATATGACCTTACATTATAAATAAGGGGCTAACCATGGAGGCCAGCTGAGGTCCTCATCCTCAAGCACATGCAGGACCCGAGGGTCAACCACGCTTGAGGAAAGCCCTCAAGGCCAACCCCGCATGTGTAAGGGTGTGTGATGGCCATGTATAACCCCACAGGTCCACACACGGTGATCAACCCATGTAGAAAGAATGCATAGTGGGTTCTAGGATTGCACCCATGGAGGCAAGAATCGGTGCAAAAGCACTCCCGCAGAGAACGGGTGTGGGGCAGCACTGAAGGGGAGAGAGGATATTTCTGAGCATCAACTGCGGAGGATTGTATTATAAATAAGCTACATCCCATGTCTCTGTTTCAATGTATGATAGGTTTAAAAAATGTGGAGACAATCTTAGTTATCCATCAGATCTCTCACAAGATCTCAACTGCATGCTCCATCTCACATCCTGTGAAATAATCATGGTTGTCCATGATCAATCTGAGTTGATACAATGGTCATGTCATCGTCTTCAGCCTCCGACCACATGGGGAGTCTCCCGATGTCGATGCTCACCATCACCACTACCGATCCACCAAGATCGATCTCTCGGCCAACGTTGAAGCTCAAATTTAGTTCATGGTGATCATCTGGAAGAAACGAACTCATTCATTCATTAAAAGTTGCATGCATGCATTGAGATAAATAATTCTAATGAGGTCGAGGCAATGCGAAGCTACCGAGGATAAGAAGAAAGCTTCTTGATTGAGCTTTCATGGTGAAGATGATTTTCTTGCATTAAAAAATACATTCACGTGAGGATAAAACTATGGAGAAGAAGGCCATCATTGAATGGAAACAACTGAGATATGTGCAATATCTCAACCCTCTGTTTGAATAATTCAAACCCAAAGATCACGGGATTTCAAATAATTCAACCTCACAGATATGAAAATGTAGATACATGGTGATTCTTTTCTATAAATACAGATTCCTTGACCAAGGATCAAGTGTTGAAAACATTGAGGAAGCTCTCATTCCCGTAAAACGTGGCAATGTACAACCTATTTCCACACAACCTAGCTACGCAAAGGAGTTCCATGCTTCCCTTACATGAAGGAGAACCGTGGACCATCTTGGTTCACAAAAAATGAGATCTTCACCCTATGTGAGAAGCTACCCACAAGTGTGTGATCGGTTCTTTGAACACTCAGCGCGTCTTCAAAGAAGTAATCCCACAGGTAAAAAATTGGTGCTACAAACCCTTGTTGTACCTTTGCGAAAGAAAAAACAAGAACCATTTTTGGATCATGAAGGAGGAGTCTGCATACCCCTAGTAGTTTGTGAAGGTAGGAGTTGTGCACCAGTTGCAGTTCAAAAAGAGAAGGACTCCGAACCACCCTGGTTTGCGAAGGGAATCCACACACACCCTTTGTGTGAGAATAAGAAAAGTACAATGTACACATACACTTCCCTTGGAGAAGAAGAAGAACCCACACACATTCCCCATACATTCGGGTTTGTTAAAAAAAATAAGGATAATGCATGCATGATGCACATGCATGATTTGAGATATCCAAACAAGAAAAAGGGTAGATCTCACCCATTCAGGTTTGAATACACAAAACTATATTGATTATAAATCAAATAATAAGTGTGTGTGTGAAAATAACCAAAGAAAAGACAGTGTGTGTGTGATATTAAGTGAGGAAAAGAACAATTAAGTGTTTGTGATTAAATAATTATACCCATTGGGTTTTTCACACATGGGAGAAGAAGGAGATTGTACATGCATTCATCCATCCACATGAACACGTGAAGATAGTTAAAAAGAAGAATAAAGATTATGAGTGCACATGTGTAAACAAGAGGAAGCAATGCCATAAACCTCATTCATGAATTATAAGTACTTTAGATGTCCAATAAAAGAAGTTTGGATACCATTAAATCCATGCTTGAAGTTGATTTGAATTTAGATTGTTGCTGGACCTAATTAAAGAAGTTTTTCTACTTCAGTTTATAGTAATTGAGAATCCAAGAAGCTAGACTAAGCTGATAGTGTGATGAATCACTCTTGCATTCTTGGTGAGGTTGTTTGGACCATTGGTACACATATAAGTGAGTTCAGGTCTTCATAAAAAGACTAAATAATTGCCTGAGAATTGTTGAGACTGAGGACTGATCACAAAAGTGATCAGAGTTATTGTGAAAGGCCAACACACCTTACCAAAGGCTGTTGAAGATTCTTGAAGAGATTCATGACCATGTGTGAATTAGCAATCTCATGAGGGAAGATCAGCAGATCCATCAATAGAGAATCAAGAAGAAACTCTTTTGAAAGTCAGGAAAAGAAGTCTTTAGTGGTACTCTAAAGCAGACTAGTGGGACTTTGGTAACACTATGGGAAGCGATATAAAGAACCTCATTTGGGACTCGAGAAATATACAGTGGGACTCTGTATCGACCATTGAAATTACTCACCAAATTATAGTGGATAATCTGTGTTGTGGAAAACAACCAACACATCAAGGAGTAGGTCTTTGAACCGAACCTTGTTAATCCTTGTGTTCTGTGACTTTTTATTTACAACATCACTCAAGGTAAGGCTGGGAGACACAAGAAGAGTGGATCTAGGCTTTAACCATCCATAAATGTTTTATTAAAAATATAAAATTAGTAAAAAGTTTAAAATGATCACTGATTCACCCCCTCCCCCTCTCAGGGATTCACACTAATCCGAGCACTTCAATTGGTATTAGAGAGATGTTACCTCTAAAAGATCCAACAGAGTTTTTAAGAAGTGAAGATTTTAGGAGATGAGTGGGCAACCTCAAATGGAGATTTCTGCCAAGACTCATGAAAATAGAAAGAAGAAATAGTCAAGGAAGATTAAGAAGAATCTTACTGCTAATGTGGAGGCACCTTCTATAGAAGGTAATCTAAAAGGTACAACATGGGATAATTACTTTTATTATTATGAATCTGATGATGAAGCATGCTCAAGCTCTAATGATAATAGATCAATTAGTAATCTTCAGACTCCACTAAAAGATCATCTAAAGAAAGTCCCAAGAGAAGTGGTAAGACACGTTTCTGCAACCATTAGTGCTCCTCAAGATGAAAAATTACAGTAGGAAGAAGAATCTAATGCCATGGAATAAGCATTGGCTAAAAGGGATGGAATGTCCAACACTCTCACAAAACTAGTGAATGCAATGGAAGAAATAATTTCTCTTTTAAATGAAAGATATACTAAAGTTACTGAAGTATTGCAGGGAAGTATTTGTGAGAAAGAGTTATTTGAGATTGTATTTATAAAATCTTTCCATGAATTTGAAAAGTTTCATAATGTTTCTATGGTTGTCAAAGATGCTAAACTCAAATATAAAGATAAAAAAGTAAAGTAGTTTGACATATCTTTTCAAAAATTAAAAAATATGCATGAAGAACAAATGATAAAGCTGGAGGAGAATTGGGAAAGAAAGCAGTGATCAGTTGAGGATGAGAATAACTCCCTCAACATGAAGTGTTTAGAGTTGGAGGTGAAATTGAAGAATCACCAATCACTCCAAGCTAGAACTTCCCAAAAATATTAAATAATAGATGCTTACACTCAAGTTTTTATTGAGTAATATTATTCCAAAAGGAACATCATATCATCCCCTAATCCCATGGAAACATCCTCTAAGAAGAAGGTATCCCATAACCCATTTATTTATGTTTCTACCAACGTAGTTGCGTCTACAAGTACAGGTTCAAAGCTAAAATCTTGGAATATTTGGATTGATAAAAATGTCAATAAATCCATCAAAACATGAAGGGTCAATATTTGAATGATTAAGAAGAGAAACTACCAAAATGATGCTCCAAAGAAAGAAAGACAATTCCCGAAACAAAAATGCACTAAATCTTTACATACTGATACTATAAGTAAAATATGAATATTTTTTGCTATTGTTTGTGTTGTTGGAATTTTGGGAATCAGGCCAATGATTGATGGCATAATATGTCAGCATATGAAAATTGTGGAAGGCCTACATTCAGGTAAATTAGATGTGAACAAATTAAGCAACCTGCAATACTAAGGAAGAATGCACAGATGAAGAAGAATATGTATACTAAGAATATATTTGAGTATCTTGAATACTTCTTTGATAATTGCAACAAAAGTGGTCACAATTATGATAAGTTCTAGTTTATTCCTACCATGCCTCAGACATATTTTGATATGAATCATAGATCCCAACAAAAGCAGGATAAAGAAAAAGTATTTGAAAATTCTTCTACTGGGAATATGAAAAACACTCAAGTCAAAAAACTGTGAAACAAACTATTCCAAAAAAGAAGTCCAAGCTGGATTCCAAGAATGTCATCTCATCAAAGAAAAGATGCTTATACTGTGGAAAGAAAGGCCATACCATGGATTACTACAAACAATCCATGGAAATGAATTTTATCAATCTCAAATTGAAAGGATAATCAATCCATAATAAGATAGGATTGACTGAAGACATTCTTGAATATAATTTTGATAAGTTTCCTAAGAAAGGAAACTTGAAAGCATTGAATAAGCCATGTGTAAGCTCCACGCTAGAAAAATCCAAGAAGGATTTTCTAGTAATCTATCCTTATCAATTGAAAATTTCTAGAGAATTACAAAAGGCTGAAAATGAATTACTAGCTAAAGCTAAGTAAAAAAGGCAAATAGATTATTCCACATGAAGGAAAATTTGAATTTCATGAGATTTTGTCAGCACATGACAACCCAAGTGTCTCACTACTTCTTTGTGGAAGGCTCAAGAAGGATAAACATCAAGAAAACAAATGTTTAACTACCTTACCAGGACGAATGAAGAAAATTGAACAACTTGCACCAGTAAAAGCTACTTCACTACTGATAGAAGTGAAGAAAAACAACCCACACAAGTAGAAGGTTAATGGATATAAAGGGTCCATGTTGAAAAAGAAAGATCAAAATGTCTAATGGAGAGGAAACACCAGAATGAAGAGTACCATACACTTTAGAGCTGCAAGGAAAGGAGTTCTTGGGTTGAGAGAAAATTCTCTACCCTAGTCCTTCTATTAAAAATCTCACAATTGTTCCATATTATTCCATTATATTTTTATTGTATATGTATACATACATTGTAGGTAATTGAATATGATGTTCATTATCAAAATGATAATTGAAAGAAAAAAGGGGAGAGCTAAAAGTCCAACTAATCATTCATTATTTGATAATTACTTGATGTCACCCAAAGTGGAAGATTATCAACATGCATATCTTTAAGATCATCTGATTATTATTTTACACCACGGAAAATCAAAGGGAGTGAACCCTTTAAGGGGGATAAAAATGAATGAGATGATATCAAGGATTATTTCAAGGAAAACGTTGAAATTCAAATCATCTCAATACGTTGAAGTTAAGGTATTCTAATCACAATTCCATCCCTTGTTATTAATTGTATTTATCATGTCAATTAAGGGGGAGTGCTTGATTGATGGAAAGATGGGATGAAAGGGGGAGCTTTATCTTTGAACTTTAACTTTTTAATATGTTTGGTGAAGTATGTGAAAGATTTAGAATTTCATGGAAAATCTAATTATTTTCAACCCCTTGGATAAGAGTTGATACATTCTAAGCATGATTTCTCTTATAGGGTTTTTATGGACAACATTAAAAACCTTGGTCATATATCTCCTGATTTCTACACCAGGTTATCCCAAGTAGACTTAGATTTGATTAACTAAAGACTATTTTCTAAGTCAACCATGTGAGATCATCCCTCTTTGAAAAATATTCAAGAATTTATTATTCAAAGGGAGGAGAACATGTTTTGAAAAGACACCACTTATACCTTTGAATTTGGTTTCCAATAAGGGGGAGAAAATCTTGGCACACATATTGACCCATTCAAAGTGTTCTTAAGTAATATTGAAAACAAAATACAAATGGGTAGATTTTAGAGTATGATTTAGCATTTGTTATCAATAAGAAGTCAATAAGGAGTCAATTGTCAATAAGTTTTCAATATGTGCATGCAAAGGTGATGATGGAAGTTGTGATAATGACTGAAGTGGTGAGGTTATTAATTCAATAAATATCCATCCATAGTAACTAAGTGGATTAAGTGTTGATGATCCATCCATTGAATCTAAATGGATGAAGTTTAGAAATATGATGATTATAGAATCGATCAAAAGTTCCAAGACATGTGTCACTAGAAGACACTTTGTTACAACATTGGAATAAGTCCATGAAATACTCAATTGAAAGAGGAAATAAGTAAAGATCCATCCATAGTCATTAAGTGTATGAATTGTTGAAGATCCATCCATTGAATATAAATGGATGATGTTTAGAAATCAGACGATTGTTTGAGCTGATCCTCAAAGTTCAAGATATGTGTTAATTGAGAACACATCCATCACAAATAAAAGGTCATGCATTGTGATTTAATGCATGAGGAATGAATAGATGATCCATGAATCATCCATGGTTGGATTAAAGGAATATTTATGATCTTGGATTTGGTATTCCAAAAAGAAAAGAAAGATGATGTTTGAAGATAATGAAGAGACGAGAAAGGTCTTAGTGTGGAATATACTAAGTGAATTTCCCATGCATGGGATTTGAATGAAGAAGGTGGCCATGAATTATTCTTGTATTAGAAACTTTGTTTTTAACCAAGTATATATGGACTTACATTTAAAATAAGGGTCCAACTATGGAGGCCAGCTGAGGTCCTCGTCTTCAAGAACATGTGGGACATGAGGGTCAACCGCGCTTGAGGGAAGCCATCAAGGCCAGCCCCGCATGAGGCAGGGTGTGCTCAGTCCATGTATAAGCCTGAAAGTGCATACAAGGTGATCAACCCGTGATGAAAGCATGAATATTGGGTGCTAGGAGCACACCCGTGGAGGCAAGAGTGGTCGTAGAAGCGCGCCCGCATAGAACCGGTGTGGGGCGGAACCGAAGGGGATATAGGAGAATTATGAGCATTGGCTATGGTGGCTTGTATTATAAATAAGTTTTGTCTCGGTTTCGATGTGGGATATGTTTAAAAACCCCAAAGTCAATCTCGGCCATTCATCAGATCTAGCACAAGATCCCAGCCACACGCTCCATCCTACATCCTGGAAAATAATTGTGGTCGTCCGTGATAAATCTGAGCTAAACACAGAGCCATGGAATCATCTTCAATCTCCAACCACATAGAGAGTCACCTGACACCGTTTTTTCCCATCTCCACTACCAATCCACCAAGATCGATCTCCCGGCCACCGTTGAAGCTCAAATTTAATGCATAGTGATCACCCGAAAGAACCGAACTCATACATGCATTAAAATTTGAGTGTATGCATCAAGATGAAGATTTTGAATGAGGTCGAGGCAACGCAAAGCTGTCAAGGCTAGGAAGAAATCTCCTCGATTGAGATTTCATGGTGAAGATGATTTGCATGCATTCGAAAACGCATGCACGTGAGGATAAAACCGCGGAGAAGAAGGCCCTCAATGAATGAAAACAACCGAGATATGTGCCATATCTCAAACCCATGTTTTAATAATTCAAACCCGAATATCATGGGCTTTAAAATCATTCAACCCCAAGGATTTGAATGTGTAGATATGTGGTGATTATTTCTTATAAATATAGAGCCTTCGACCGAAGATCAAGTGTTGAAAACATTTAATAATCTCTCATTCCAGAGAAATGGAGCACTACACAACGTGTTTTCACATATCCTAGCTAAGCAAAGGAGTTATATGCTTCCATTTCATGAAAGAGAACTGTGAACCATCTTGGTTCACAAAATAAGAGATCTACACCCTTTGTGAGAAGCTACCCAAAAGTGCTCCATAGGTTATTTGGACCAATGTCGCGTCTTCAATGAAGTAGTCCTATGGGTAAACAACCGGTGCTACGCACCCTTGTAGTACCTTTCAAAGGAAAAACAAAGAACCATTTTGGTTCATGAAGGAGGAGTCCGTGTACCACTTTTGGTTTTCGAAGGCAGGAGTCACACACCATTTGCGGTTCACGAAGAGAAGAATGGCGAACCATCCTATTTCGCAAAGGGAATCAATGAACACTCTTTTCATGTGAATAAGAAAAGAACACTATACACATACACTTCCCATGGAGAAGAAGAATAACCCACACACATTCCCATCCTTTCATGTTTTTTTGCAAAAAGAAGAAGGATAATTCTTGCATGATGCAAATTCATGAATATGCATGATTTGAGATCCACAAACTAGAAAAAGGGTGGTTCTCACCCATTTGGGTTTGAAGACACACACCTATATTGAATCAAAATCAAATAATAAGTGTGTGTGTGAAAAGAACCAAATACAAGAAAGATTTTGTGTGATATTAACTGAGGAAAATAAAAGGTAAGTGTGTGTGCTTAAAGAATTATACCCATTGGGGTTTTTACACATGATAGAAGAAGAATATTGTGCATGCATGCATGCATGAACATGCACACGTGAAGAAAGTTAAAAGGAAGAATCAAGATTGTGAGTGCACATGTGGAAACAAGAAAAATAAATTCCATGAAAATCACGTATGAAGCATAAGTAATTGAGATATCCAATACAAAAAGTTTGGATGCCATGAAATCCATGCATGAAGTTGATTTGAATTGAGACTGGAGCCAGATATAATTAAAGAAGTTCTTCTATATGAGTTTTCAGTAATTGAGAATCCAAGAAGGTAGAATGAGCTGATATTGTGAAGAATCGCTCTTTAATTATTGAATAGGTTGTGTGCACCACTAGAACACATCCTGGTGAGGCCTAATATTCATCATAATAAGAAATAATTTCCCATGGATTTTTGATACTGGGGACTGATCACAAAATTTATCGGAGTTATTGAGCAAGGCCAGCAAACCTTACAAAAGGTTGTTGAAGATTCTTGAATAGATTCATGAGCAAGTGTGATTTAGGAAGCTCATGAGGGAAGATCAGAAGATCCATCCATAGTGAATCAAGAAGCATATCTTGTGAAAGCCAGGAGAAAGAAGTCTTTAGTGGGACTCTGAAGAAGGCTAGTGGGACTCTGGTAACACTGTGGGAAGTAATATAAAGAACCTCTTGTGGTACTCAGGAGAGATACATTGGGAATCTGTATCAACCATTGTAATTACTACCAAAATTATAGTGGAGAATATGTGTTGGAGAGAATAACAAACCTAGTAAGGATTAGGTCTTTGTACCAAACCTTGTAAATCCTTATGCTCAGTGCGTTTGCATTAATAGCACCACTCGAGTTAAGGCTGAGAGACACAAGAAGAGTTGATCGAGGATTTAACCATCCATATAGTTTAATTTAAAATAATAAATTATTAAACAGTTTAAAATGATCACTGATTCACCCCTCCCCCACTCAGTGATTCACACTGATCTTGGCACATCATATTTTAAAAATGAAATCATCATCTGTGATGTGCTGATTTACAACCTTCATGGGTGAAGGATTTTCGTTCTTCTATTTCTCCTTCAAGGATGGTCATGAAACCATTTTTATGGTTAAAAAAAACAATAAAATATGCATTACAAGCAATTAAATTTTCTTTAACAAGTATATATACCTGATATTAATTCATATGAAAAAACAACTTTGTGATGATCAAAAACCACCAAAATAATCTAAACGATTATCACTAACATCTTGTATAATAATTCATAATCACCCCATATATCCAAATGAATTATATAACCATTTTATCTTCTATATATTCACTAATAAAATATAAATTCAGTTCTAGATATCCATTTCTTTTTTAAATGAATTTCTATACTCATATACAAGTAAACCGATCATGAAAACCAAGGAAACGGACACTCCCAGATGATTAAATTGCACCTTATAACTCATAAAAAAGACCATAAATTAACTTACTAAAATTATACCATATCAATTACTTGTATAAATGTTTTTGAATTAATTAATTAATAGATTTAATTTTATTATCTATGAAATTAAAGTCAATCACAGAAAACATTCAGACATAAGGTAAGGGTTTTCTAAACTCACTTTCATTTCTGTGAGATATGCATCAATCGCTATTATTTATTGTGTGTGGAGTATGTATACAACCCATTGATGTTCCATATCATGAATCATTTTATTTTCATTAAATTTAATGTCATATTTGATGATCAATAATTTTATGGGGTATATGGTTTGACTGTTTGCAAAGTGGTAAAGGATTCTAACTGAACCATTATTTTTTCCTTCGGGTTATTCTTTCACTATATATACCCTAATGTAATGCTTCTTCAATTTTTTATACTTATTATTTATTCTGTTTATATGTAACAGACTCATATATCACAATCATTTCATTCTTTTTTTGTAAATAAATTTTTTTAGGGATCCCTTCCCAATTCTTCCTCAAATGTAAGCCCGATTAAAGTGAACATCTCAAATTCTTACCCATTTTCAAGTAAAATCAATAATATATTTTAAGACACTATTATTTTTATAAAATCAATTTATTCATGAAAAAATATATTTTTTCATTTCTTTTTTTATACAAACAATCATGACAAATACAAATTATCTTTCCAAAATAACTCATCTTGGCAAAGAAAAAAGGGTATTTATCTCAAGAGTTTCTTGATGATTTTATTAGATTATTTTTGTCTATTTAAACACCTATATTTAATTTCATTACTTATTTGGGTTTACCTATTATTTTAATTTTCCCCCATATTTTATTAAATGGTTTTTGGTCAGTTTGGATATGGATGTACTGTCTTGATACCATTCACTAGACTACTCAGAATGATTTGTGATTATGTTTACATATTGGGGAAATTTATTTTAATTTCATGTGTATATATTGTTTATGTTTATCCCCATTAATATAAAGAATGAATTGGACTTATTATGTGATGGGTGGGGCCCTCTATTATCCCTCGATGCATCGATAGGTCTCATGAGACAAATTAGATATGGTTTTGGATAAGGCCTAACACATTTATTAGATTCTTGGCATGAAGCCTTGACAATAATAGATTATTGTCATGAATCCTTGAAGGTATGTTTTAGATATCCATAATTACAAATTCTTATAATTATGAATCTATAAATTTATTGTCCATGTGATTATTCGACTAGTAGAATATCCTTGGTTATGTTTTATGAGGGCATTATTCAATCAGGTTTTATTCTTTTCAATTTATGCTCAATATTATGTCTTAATGGCATGTGTTTTTAGTTATTCATCATGACTTATTGTTTATGTTTATTTATAAAAGCCTCCTATATATTTCTTACCCTTACTAAGCATCTTTCCTCACCCCATTCTTATGTTTTATTTTTTCCCTAGGATATAAAGATATTTATTATGAATGACATCACAGTTAATCGAAGAGTATTTGGGTGTTACCAAAAGAGTTTCTATGTTTTTTTCCTCTAAAGGTTTTAATGAAAAGTTAATGTATGTAATCTAGTTTCCAAAATTACTAAACTGATCGGCCCTTCAGGCTAATATTCCTTGTAATCATACCAATGTAATAAAGTAAGGAATCGGCTTTAGGGTCAGGGTCTTTACAACTAATCTGTTGTTTGTTTTTTTTAGTTTGGAAATAACATCATCAATCATTCCTAAAATGATTGATCAACCATCACTCATGAAGAAAATAAATTTTTATCAATAAAATGATGAATAAATTTAGGAAAATGTGGAATCTATTAGAAATTGGAAATCCTCAGAGTTCAAAATAGATAAGGAAGGAGTTGTTATATTTGGGTCATGACTATGTGTATCATCCAATCCAAAGATAAAGAAATAACTTATGAATTATGAACAGATCTCAACCTTTTATACACACCTAGGTATCAGAAAGATGTATTGATATCTCCAAGAGAACCATTGGTGGGACTCTATAATTGAGTATACATCAAAGTGTCTTTTATTTTAGAAAGTGAAGGATGAAAGTAAAAAGTCTAAAGAGATGATACCACCATTACCCATAACAACATGGATGTTGGAAAAAATCACCATGAAATTTGTCACTATAATTCTAAAGACATCCAGAAGAAATGATGCTATATGGGTTATTGTGGATCATCTTAAAAAGTAATCTCACTTTATCTCATTTCAAGAGGACTTCTCTCTAGATAAACATTCACATATATACATCAAAGAAGTTGTTATGCTATATAGAATACCACTATCGATTTTATCTGATCGAGATTTTAAATTCACCTCCATGTTTTGGAAAAGCCTCAAACATGAACTAAACACCTAGATAAAATTTATTACATCCTATCACCCTCAAACTGATTTCCAATCTGAAAAAAATATACACTAGAAGACATGTTGAGAGTGTGTTCTATGGACTTCAATGAAGGTTGAGAGCAACATCTTCCTATGGCTAAGTTCTATTAAAACAATAGTTTCCAATAAAGAATCCAAATTTCTCCATATGAATCACTTTTTGGGAAAATATTCAAAACACAAGCATGTTGGGATGAAGTCATTGTATGTAAGCTACAAAGACCTGAAATGCTCAAAGAAAATAGTGTAAAAGGTGAAAATAATTAAACCACACAACAATATATCCCAAAGTTGATAGAAGAGTTATGAAGATAAACCTTATTGATATATAGAGTTTATATTTGGATATGTGGTATTCCTCTTCATATCTCCATGGAATAGGATCATGATATTTTGGTATAAAGGAATGTTATGTCCCAGGTACATCAGCCCCTTCAAGAATCTTGATCATGTCGGAGTTGTGGCCTATCAACTAGAACTTTCACCAACCATCTCTCATATACATAATGTATTCCACATATCACTATTGAGTAATTACATAGTGGATTGATCACATGTAAGAAATTCATAGGTGGTGCAGTTGTAAAATGATCCCTCTTATGAGGAGAAGTCTATGAAGATCTTGGAATGTAGGTTTATAGGTCAACGCAACAAGACTATTCACATGGTAAAATTAATATGGAAGAACTATAAGTATTCAAAGGAAACATGGGAAATAGAATAAGAAATGAATGAGAAGTACCCTCACATGTTTCCCCCTTAGTTTGTAGAATGAAATTTTGAGGGGAAGTTTCATAAGGGGTGAACAATGTGACGACCCAAAATTTTATCAATGAAATTTACCTTCTTATAATTATTTCACAGAGTATAAATAACATAAAATCCCCTAGATAACACAATTAAAATTTGATGAAAGAATAATGAATGAAATAAGTGTATTTCTCAAAAATTAAGGAAACTAAATCAATGGCATAGTAATGTGACCTTTCAAATGGTATGACCATTAAGAAAAATAACTCGACTAATAGAAAATTAACCTCACCTATGAAAGTATAAATAAAATTTAGGAATATTATAAATGAAAATATGATATATTTATATCATAGAATAAGTAAATAAATGTTATAAAAATCATAAATTAAGAATTGGTATTTTTATGAACATAAATGTTTATTTATAATTTTATAATTAATTTAATGACTAAATATAATAATTTATTTTCATAAAATAGATTCATAAACTAAATTTTTTTGTCTTGTGGTTGTAAGATAATTTTACGATATCTTAATTAATTTTTCGAAGTGTAATAAAACAAGTTATAATTTTAATATTGGAACTTTTAGAATAAATGATGATTTTAATTTAAAAATAAATTTCTCATATTTATAAAATTGATTTCATAAAATGGAGTTACATTTTTGAATTATAAAAGTCAAAAAATGGTTAGGGTAATTTTTTGGGACTTTTCTAAAATAGTTTATTCTTTGTGAATAATGAAATATGGTAATTTATGGGATTTAACATTTTAATTAAACAAATGAATTTTTGAGTCACGATTGACTCATGGATGATGTAAGTGGAAATTATCTCAAACTAACATGATCTATTTACTATATTTACTTATAATAATTCACACTATTTATAGTCTTCAGCCAAAATAATAAAATAATTAATTAAATAATATAAAAATACCACTCTTCTCCACTATAAATTCCACCCCTCACCACCCCTTCTCTTCAAACCTCTAAATCCTGAAAACTTTTCTAAATTATGTCCTCTTACCAATATCTTTACCATATATAGGATCCATTGGTATAAAAAAATGATCAAACCCAATTACCCTAAGGACGTTCTCGAAGAGAATAATTAAAGAGGTAAAAACCTCTTTCTTTTTCATTTAATTTCTTTTCAATTTATTTTATTTTCTTTTTCTCTACTCACCTCCCCTTATCCAAGTGAAATTATAATTCTAGTATAATTTATATAATGGAATTTAAGTTTTTGAATGGAACAACCCATAATCATTTCTCTTTATCTCCCCTTTTGTTCTAAAAATGAAAACATCATCTCTAATGTGTTGATTTACCACAATCAAGGATGATGAGTTTTCAATTTCCATTATTGTCTTCAAGTCTGGTCATAAAACAATTTTTATGGTTAAATAGATTATAATATTTTTATTATATCTCATTTAATGTTTTGAAACTAATATATATATAATATTAATTAATCAAACAAAATGTAGTTTGTGGTGATAATCAAAATGCTAAAATAATCTAACAGTTATAATTAACGTTCTATCTAATGAATCATCCTCACATCTGGAAAAAATTATATATAAGGCCATTTAATATTATTTAAGTTCATTAATAACATATAATTTACATTCTAGTATACTAATATCATTTTACATTATTTTCAATACATGTATACAAGTAAACTGATCATGAAAACCAAGGAAACAAACGCTCCCATAATGATGAAATTGTATCTTATAACTCCTAAAAAAAGCCCCAAATTAGCTTAATAAAATAGTAATAAATAAAATAAATGTTTAAAAAAGTTATAAATTAATTTATTAATGAATTTAATTTTATTATCTATAGCATTAAGTACAAGTGTCGAACACTTTTGGACATAAGGTAAGGAATTCTTTTCGAACCTCCATTTTCTCCTTTAGGTTATGCTTTCTCCCTCTTCATCCCACTATAATAATTATATATTTTTATGTAATCATATAAATAATATTTATATGTTTTGAAATCATGTATCCAAATCATATCATCCCTCTTTTGTGGACAATTAAATTTTTTAACATGCTCCATTCTCAATTATTCCTGATAACAAGCCTAATTAAAGGGAAATTCCTAGCTTCTTTCCCATTTTCAATTACCATTAATAATTTATTTTAAACCCTCATTATTCATCTAAAATAAATCATTTTATCATGAAAATAATTATTGTTTCATTTATAGTGTAATATAAAAAATTATTCATCTTTTACTTTAAATTCTTTTTAATATTTTCTTTAAACCACACTAAAGTTTTCATTTCTAATGTTTTTTAAACATTATTTTTACATGATTTCACTTAATTTTGACATAAAATATCATGATATATGCCTATTTTACTTTATTAATGTTAAATTATGATTTAAATCCATTCCTTCATGGATACCATTATGATGTTCCCTTTTGTTATGCCTTATGACATGATTATGAACCCAATTCTTTCCATAGGTAACTCTTATGCTTTATTCTTCATGGGGAACACATATTCATGAACATTTTATGATGGGTACTCCTACATAGTTCTCCAATTAATATGTTAATGTTTAGTCTCATGATGACTCGTGTTTAATGGTCTTGGTGGTTATCCTTGACTCGTGCTCCTCCATGTGCAATGGTCTTAGTGGTTAGCCTTGACTCAAGCTACTCTATGTGAAATGGTCTTGGTGGATAGGCTTGAATAATGATTATTTAATGTTGTATGTTGTTTACACATTTCTATTATCCCATTATTACATGATCCCAGGTTCTATATGTTATTATTCCATATGTTTATTCATGTTCCATGCCTTTTTATGTCATCATGTCATGTCTTCTAACCCAAGTTCCATGCTTTATTCATATGCTTATTCCCTTACTGGGATTTTTAGATCATAACTTTCATCATATATTAACTAGATTATCCTATGAATATATAAGGGATAAAAGGAAGTTTTGATCTCATTGTGAAGATTAAATAAAAGATGTTTTATTTTGGTTCCATGTTTTCATTTTTATGTACCTAATCTTCCAAAGACACTAGAATTTATGATCCTTGTATTCTATTTAAAGGATAGTAATATTTAAAATAATGTAATAATATGTGTAAAATTCTAGGGATATTATATGTTATTTATTATAGATATTCTATTCTTACACTTTCCATTCCAACCAGAGAGTCTCTACTGAGGTAAGATCACAGTTCAGAAAAGACTAAGGTCTCTAATGGGGATCAGACTAATGGTTCTTCTTCTGAAACACCTAAGGATGTACTGGTTCTTTCAGATATCCCAAAGATTGATTTTGATTCAGGTGATGAGGAAGATCAGCCTCATACTTTATATACTATTATTGAGTCCCTTTAGGAATCCATAATGATCTAGTTTCCACAGATAGAAATGTTGATTTATCACCTACTAATGGGGAGAAATCCCTAGGATCTTCTCAGCTTGTTTTGGAGTATTCAGAGTCAGAGGTTGATTTTTTTGATGATGATGACCAGGTAAGTACACTAGATCATGGTGGAACTACCATTTCAATTCAAAAGAGTGATCCTGAGGGATTCTTTCTAGAGAGGATAGATGCAAAAATTTGTTGAATCCTTTTGACTTCGAGGTACCTACTATAGCTACTATACATTAGGATGTTCTTTTACCAACCATTGGAGGACTCCTCCTACTCATCCTCCCTCTTATCCTCCTCATTCCATCTATGTGACTAAGTATAATATGTATTCATTTATGGAAGAGTTCTTATCTAACCTTGGTGGGTTTATTTGGTCTTATTCAATTCAAGAGACTATACTCAGTGAAGAGAAAACCATAATGATAGTCACCTTATTTATTGATCAAATCCAACCTAGGATGTCCTTTATGATGGAACATCTAGAGATTTAGAATAAGAGTTTAGTATAGTAGATGTATTCTATAAAGATCACTATGTAGGATATTATTTCTCGCATTACTAAGAGATATATATCTATTTTGGAGAGGATAGAGAGTTTTTATACACATGGATTTTCTTTTTATATAGGTCCACCTCCTTCTGCTCTATCTTTAGTGGATACTAATTTTATCTAATATATAGTCAGAGATGAGCTTCATGTGGTAATGGATGGTCTTTTTTCTTCTCACAAGGATGATTTTTCCATATCAAGTCTCATGGTGATCATATTTATAAGTTTCGGATAGAATGTTTAAATGGGGAAAGGATTGATATAGATACTATCACTAAAGATGTTGAATATTATCTTTTAGGGGTTTATTCAAAGAATTATATCAATTATAATTTTATTTTCTAGACTAAAAACTTGAGAATGCCTCCTATAATTAGGGCCTTCAAGAGCTAGGTGACCCAACAGAAGACCATGGCCCCTATGCACAAGATTTTCATGGAAAAGAAAAATGATTTATTCAAGGATATAGAGCATGGTGGTCAAGTCGTCACATAGTTTTTGGAGTTGATGGAACCCTTTTTTACACCACTTGGAAAACATTGATAACTCCAACAACACCTTAGGATTCTATTCCTCTCATTATTTCAATTTTTCACACATTTTCCCCCATTACAGACTACATCTATTTTTGTTAGTCCATTGGGAATTAATCCTATTGAGGATATGATGTAGCTTCATCTAGTGGAATATTACATTGTGTTTTGGCCCCTTACACATCTAGTTCCTCCTATCCCTTATCCTCATGTTGTTTGAAAATAGAATGATCCAGTGGATCCTCCTTTTAGTTGAGATACAGAGGATTCCTCAAACATTGATTATATTTTGATATGGATTTTGATTTTGGATTTTAATCCATTTTTACATTAATATTTAACGAAAATTCCCTTTTTATTCATTTTTATGTTCTTTATTTAGTTTTCTATTCTCTTTATATTTTTTTATAATCCCAAAAAGGGGAGTATTGAATAGAATTTCATATGAGAATTATATGGAATATCACATATGAATACTTATATGGATTTAATTAATAACTATGTTCATCTCATATTTAATTGGACTATTGAGAAGAATATTCATCTGTGTATGATTTTTTATTTGTAATGGGTTTTTAAATATGGTTATAAATTCCATGATTTTTGATTAAAAAATGGGGAGAATGTGGATAACCTCCTTATTTTAATGATCACAAATCATGTTTTTTTTCTAATAAAATTATTTTTTTATAGTAAGTTATTTTATGTATAAAATGTGAAAGGTGTATATTTACATATTTACCATTAGTTGTAATGTGATAACATCAGTTGAATAAATCTACTACTCCAAGATTCCATTAGTTCAAGTAGCTACTGCTAGTTCAATATTGAGACCACCATGATCTACCCTCAGATTGTGTTATCATTAAGAGGAGTTACCACCACTATTAGATTGATGCTACCATCAGTACATTTATATTACCACTAGTATAATGAAGCTACCACTAAGAACTACTATAATCACATAGTATGCACACTAGAATTATCTACTATCAGACAGACCTACCACCAATTTTAAAATGCTACAACCAGAGAGATATATCATTATGTGCATCTACTACCAAGAATTTATACCACTAGGTGCGTCTACCATCACATGGTAAATATATCATTCTAAATAGATACCATCAAGAGAAATCTACTAATATTGTTAGATAGATCTACCACTAGTAGTGATTTAACACTAGTGAACTGCTGCCAGAGTCCTGCCGTAACTATCCAAAATTATTTAAAAAATTAATTATATAATGTTTAGTTTATGAACTTAACGTTCGACACAACCATGTGGATTTAAGAATTATTATTCTTAAACAACATAATGGTTTAATTAAATAAAAATCCAGTATTTTTTGGATATTTTTATCGTTATGAGGATCCTAACTATTCTAGTATTATCCTTCAATGGATAATTCTACCTAGAGTGATATAAATTCAGTAGAACCTTCCTCATGTGCATACATAACTAAGAAGCACATAATTGAACACTGAATCAATGAATCTCTCATGATGAAATGAAAGGAATAAGAAGCACATGCATGTGAAATATCCCTATATGTTTTTAGTGATTGGGGATAGAAGGTTATTCCAGACTTCCATGATCCCATGTTTTACTATAATTTATATGTAACTTAATATATCTATACAAAGACAAACATAAGGACTCACAACAACTAAATCTGTACAAAATTTAGAAACACTACACATTCTCATATCCAAAATCTTTTTTCTTTTGTGTATACTTTACACTAAGATATGTTTTTGGTTTACTCTGTTTATTTATAAAACACAGTCTCATGTGCTAAAATAGATAGTTCTTGAAACTCACTATCTTTTGTTTCTCATCTATTTTCTAATGAAAAACTATGGAAGAGGTTTTGTGTGACTTATTCTTATTTATATCCCACACATAACTATGTAAGAGGTTTTGTACCTAGATATCCTTGTGATATGTTGTATATAAAACTTGATCTAGGTTTTTGATTAGTTTATTTTATAATAAAATACATTGTAGCATATGATTTCCTAGTTGAGGGATTATATATCTCTTTAATACTGAACCCTTTTTAAAATTATATTGTTCTTTATTTACTACTTTTATTTATTATTTTTCTTTATATTCAAATAAAATGAATTTCTATTTATAGTTTATTAAAAAAATAGACTCTTATAGTTAACATAAAATCATATTTTATATACTATTTTTGAAACAATTAGATTATTTTAAAAAAATTAAATTATTTTAAATATAATTTTAATAGATTAGATTGAGCTTTTTTGAATCTTTTCAAAATATAAAATTATATAATCCTAGTATTTTTTTTAAATTGGAAAATTTTATAACGTTGGTGGATTTAATTTTAAAAAAAATTAACAAAAAATTTAATGGAAACTCAATTCACCCCCCCCCCCCTCTTGAGTTGTCTATTGGGACCAATAGATTTCATGTTTGAGAACCCATGGTTCTGGTCAATCCTCTAGTTGATGTAAATCCCCTTTGGTGAAAATGGGTGTTCTATATAAATCTATGCATGGATACTAAAGTGAGTACCTATAAATTAATAATGGTATATAAATGGTTTATTCAACATCAAGGAATATGATAAAACTTGTAAAAGACATACCGGACTTACTTTCAGTAATGTACCGATTAAATATGTGCTTCTTCATAAAGGACCTAGGTGAAGTGTAATAAATTCTTAGGATCAAGATAAATCATGATAGGTCCGAGAGACTGATTGGACTGAGTTAAGGTATATAAATTAGAGAGATTATTTATATAACAATACAAGGGGGTACTAGTTCTAGTTTCACATGTTATACTTGTTTCTAAGAAAATGTGTCCTCGTAAACAATAGGTAAGAAAGTGGAAGATTATGATACCTTAAAACTCTATAATAGGTTCCATAATGTATGTTATGTTATGTACCTGGAATCATGTTTCATATTCCTTTAATATGGCAGGAAGATATAAATATATTCCAGGTGAACAATATTAGATTACTTTTAAGGATATTTTTAAGTATCTGATGAATCGTAAAGATATTATCCTAGTATAGAGAGGAAGTTATGAGCTAGTTATCAAGGGATATACTGATTCTATTATCAAAAAAAAGAATGGTATAATGTTTTATTTATGATATGTCTTCTATGTCAACCAAGGAGCTGTGAGTAAGAAGAGATAAAGGAAATCAATTTTCCTAAATTATAAAATGAAATCCCAGAATATTATGTCCTCTGGTGTAGCTAAGGAATAATTATAGATAAAAAATCCATTTAAATTTTTTTATCCATTTCTATTATTAAAGATATTATCACATTGCAATAGGACAATACTCTAATAGTGGCTCTCACAAAGAATCCAAGGTCACATCAATGGATGGATCACAATATTAAAAAATATCTCCTCTTGAGTGGTTTTTCTAAAAGTTTTACATCATAGTGAATAGAGTTTCAAAGGAGGATAATCTAGTAGACACCTTGAATATAGCCTAATATTAGAATAATCAATAGCATATGTGAGAACTGGAATTCTGAATGTCATTAGAAATTAGACCTACTATAGGAGGGAGTCTGTTAGAGTTGGTGCCATATAAATTACATTGATTTATTTTATGATCAACTACATTCATGGTTTTTGAATATCTATAAATTTTTTTATTATAAAATGATTGTTCATCTATTTGAAATTTTATATGATAATGTACTATGGGAACCTATAACCCTAAAAGGTCATGGAAATTACCTGCTATGATGAGAACTTGTAATTTTAATGGTAGTATTTTTAAATATATTTTCCATGATTGGATGATATAATTTTATGGGAAATAAATGACATATACTATCATGGGTAGGAGGCACATAATAAAATGAGAATTATCCTCATAAATTTCACCCATAGTAATCTCAACAAGAAGGAATTTATGAAAAATTGATCCACTAGTAGGAAATATATATTTATATGTGTCATTGTATATTCCTATTTTTAGATTCATTTAATTATTCCTAAACTATAATATTGATGTTATCATATATCATGAGTCATTAACATTGATGTATTTATGAAAATTTTGATGACGTATGCTCACTTTGAGATATGATATGTTGGGTGTGTCATGACTGATATTACATTAATGAATAATATAAGGAAGAATTTTCCCCATCTATTCTTTAATAAAAGTTTTTTCAAAATCCCATTAAGGGGAATAGAACTACCAGATTATGTTCATGCCTAAGGAATTTTGTTAGAAATTTCATTTTTGAAAATTCAAAAAATAGACAGAGATCGTATAAGTTAACGAAACTAGTATTAATCCTTCTTGATTAGAGATATTTGTACAAAGGGATTATATTACATGGTGTTTTTTTATGAGTTTGTTTGTAATTGCAGCATTAACTTTTTCACTATGGGTGCATCAACATTTTTTAGATGCTAACCTTTGAATTTAGGCAGTTCTACCTAATACGACTAGGAAAGGGACATAGAGGGTCACATAATAAGTGTATATAGAACCTCAGTTAAATCCTATATAAATTTAATATATCAAATAAATATTATTACTACACATGTTTTAATAATTATTCATTTTTGTTTTATCACAAATATTTATCCACCAATTATTTGAGATAATAAATGTGAGTTGAATATTTCATATATATCTATTCACTATTTTTTGTGAATATAATATTTATAAATTCATTGGTGAGGAATTTAGTGATATTTATTTATTTAATTACATAGTAATTATTCAAGGTTTGGTAAATACCAAGGAGGAATATTGGGTTGAGTTAATGAACTGATGAGAAATAATATATTACATATTATTTTAATAAATACTTATTTATTTATTCAAGACATAATATTTATTTATCCATGAGTCTAGATCATGTTATATAATGAATAATATTGTTATTATTTTTAAGATAATGGGTTCATTAGGGATTGAGAGAATAATAAGGTCACATGTGAAATTATTATTCACAAACCCTAGCTTAATATAAACTCCATTATATCATTCTCCACCGTAATAGTCCTTGTGTACAATGAAAATCATGAGAGGATTCTCCTAATCCCTCATGATATCTTCCTCTATAACTCTCCCAAGAACATAGATTAATTCACCGCCTCCACCATCCTGAATAATCTTACCATATAAAAGTAATTATTATATAGATTGACAACAAATTATGTGAGAATTATAATCTTCAACACTAAACCCCATAGACATATATAGTTGCATTTATAGATTCATGGTGCATGTGAGGATTATTATAAGAGATATTATACACTTGAATCCACTAACTAAATGATTATAAGATGTAAAGCTATAATTCATTTCATTAATGAAGAGATAATTTCAATAAGACGTAATTCTTTATTTACATAAATTAATTTTGAGTTATATAGGATAATCTTTTCTTACAGATTTAGGGGTGGAAATCTATCTAACTCTAAGGATAAATATAGTGAATTTAGTGAATTTACATTTTTGGGAATGGGTATAACCACTTCTATTATGCCTTAAAAACATCAAAGGACACTACCATTATTAGGACCACAATGATATGGTTGTGGAATCCCAATGAATAGTCTATCCTCAATGGAATATTAATTTTACCACATAGTTGTTTTCATCTAAAATTGAACAATTTAATGATTTTATTTTATAGTATAATGGGAAAAAAATACTAGTTCATCCATTGATTTCATTATGACCAGTTCATCATTATACAAATTTGTACTAAAATTCACTTTCATGAATAAGAATTCATCAATTTTAAAAGAAATCATATTATAAACTAGTATATACTGGAATCATTTCTTGATTCACTAACATATCTAATAGCTTTATAAAATATTGAAGTTCTACTTAAATTTTCATCTCCATTTCCCATATATGATCTCAATCATCATTTACACTTCTAATAATATCATATGATGTATAAACCATCTTTTTGTTCCATTCTTTATCTATATTCCCTTACTACCTATATTTTTAAAAAAAATTATAACTTTAAAATATTTTGTGAAAAATCAAGTGTTCTTATAAATTTTCTAGAAAAATTAATCTTGGATAACAACAACATAAACACAGACAACTGATTTGAGAAGGGTTACACACACAATTTATTACAAAATTGATGAGCTATTTAACCCAATCTACATACTCTTTTGTCGTATAATTGGATTCCATCCATTATTTATTGATATTCATCCTATTTGGTTTGACAGTAATCATATGTTTCAAAATATAAATAAATACAAAAAAATGTATATAAGGTATCATTTTTTCATGCATAAATTATATAAAGTATATCCTTAAAAATTATTATAAATTATAATACATATATATAATGTTTATTAAATAATAGATATAATACATGAAAAAATTTATATATTTTGTATCTATTTAATGGAAATGATTCTGTATTAATAAATTAATACTATGGCATTGGAAGATTTAAAGTACACATTATCTTTATGAGAAGGTAGTGAAAAAATGGTTACATATTTAAAATAAAGGATAATAATAACTCGTTCTTATTTGGACTGAAAATATAAAATTATTTATGGAATAAAATGCATAGTCTTTTGGTTCAAAATAATAAAAGAATACATTCTATAAATGTGGCAGTTTGAAATATCTATAAACTCAAAAGGGTTAGTAAGATCAAAATTTTTGAAAATAAAAATTCCATTCTTCAGAAATAAAAATTTGATGATGGATGTCACATAAAATAAATATTAAAAATAGTATAAATGATATTTTGGTTTTCTAGAATGTAATGATAAGAATTAAAAAAAGATTGTGGATTACCTGAGTGGTAATGCCACCTAGTAATCCTGTATGAAACATGGGTTCATATTCAAGAGGAGGATAATTCTCTTATTAATATAGCATCACTACAACTCTATAGTGAAAATACTATTCACCTTAAAAGGTATTTTGGGTCGTGTATTGGGCCTTTGGGCCATGCGGTTTTTTGGATAACACTATTCTTTAGGACATAGGGCCTTCAGGACATCATTTTAGGGTATCTAGGTTTTTTAGAGTAGATTCCATCAATGGATAGATGGTGAAGTGGTAGTCAATAAAGAATATAGATGTATGAAAATAATATGTGTTATTTTTCAATATCTTTAGAAAATAGATTTCAAATCACACCCATAGCCTCAACACGCAATTAAAAATGGAATCTTGTAGATGTAACATCAAGGAATATAGCTGGTGGATGGTGGGATATAGGGAAGATCTACTAGATATTAAATACTTTATCTTATGTTACATCTAGACATGTAATATAGGGACATCATTCCATGTATTATGGGGTGTTTTATCCATATAATGGTTCCATATAAAAAAAGTTAAAAAGTAATTCTCCAAAAAATAAAAAAAATGGAGTTTAAAGAGGAGAAATTAACGACAAAAACAATGTTGTTCATATAATGAAACATTAATAATTTTCATTGCGACTACTAATTTCTACATCAATGATAAAAAATAAATTCTCAAACACAAGGATGCATAACTCAAGAATATGGAGTTATAAATATAAAATTTCATTTGAAAACTTAACGCTAAGAATGAGGTTGTTGTAGTAATAATGAATTTGGATGAATAATTTTTAAGGATTAAAATCTAAATTCTTTTAAAATTTTGAAATTTTATTATCACCTCAAGGAAGAATAATGATTCTCTCAATAAATTAAGGAGGAACAATTTTTGAAATGAGTCAGAATTAAATTCCATTTCAGAACTAGATCAAGTATAGTCTTTATAATATCCCATTACATGACACATGAGAGCTATTCTAAGATACTGATTTATTAATTAAAATTTTACTATCATAAAATAAAATTATATTTAAAAATCTCTTTATGATTTATTTTTTAAAATAACACAATTTTTTTATTATGGTTTTAGATGATATATTATTTAGTTTTGAAAAGTTTTAAATTTATATGTTGACATTTTTTAAAAATTATGTAAAAATGTTAAAATATTAAATTCGATTTTTTTAATAATAGTAAATTATGGAATTTATTAAACATTTTTTAATGATTATTAATGCTAAAAATATCATTATTTTAGAATTTTTTAGTGCAAGGATCAATGTTTTCAAAATTTCATGTCATTACTCTGGAAAAATTCATCATGACAAAAAGATAATGCAAGTGAAAAAAATTTCTCAAATTCAACCACAAATATCACAAAGACCAAGAAAGATGACAGCGTTAATTATTAACCACATATAGATGATAAATTTTTTTGTACTATTATTATTTAATTATCATTTAATTTTTATAATTGTATTATTTTACTAATTTAATTTTATTAATTATAATATATAAATATGCATATAATATATAGAAATGGAAAAAATGGGTCTATGTAAAACATTCCCAAAATAAAATAAAGAGGTTCAATTACAGATTAATGGGGGATCAATTCATCCAAAAAAATAGAGAAGAACAACTCAAAGAATCTATTATAGGTGAACACATATGAAAAAAATGGTAACTATAGAACACAATAAAAACAATGAAAAAACATGAAAAACTCATCAATTATTAGTTTAGAAATCCTTAAAAATATATTACAAATATAATACCTTGGGTTAAGAGGGCCAGTTTCCAAGAAGGAGTGACACAATTAGTTTTTTTTATTTTAAATAAGGGGAAGATTTTTTCAATGCTAACCAAAAAAATAATGGTAAATGTGACCATTATCAATGATTTATTTTTACTGGTAAAGGAATATCATTTAAAAACTGATAAAATAACAAATATCAGTGATTTATTTAGAGGCAACAAACTCTTAGGTTTCATGGTGAGCCAGACCCCTAGGTGGTTGTGGACTGTCTAGAGGTAGTTACTCACATTTTCTATCTTGTGAGGAAATTGGCAGATCAGATGGTGGTCCTTGCAGCATGTCTTCTTTAAGGATCTTCTAGGTGATGGTGGATCTTATTGTCTCTGTCACATGATGATACCTCTCTCTCTTGGTGATACTTTGAGAATCTCTTCAAGGAGGAGTTATATTCAGCAACATTATGATATGTATTTGTTTAGGAGCTTATACATATACATTAAAGAAGTATGGCCTTAGAGTCTTACTCAATGAATATTAATGATATCACATGTTACTTCTTAAATATGGTGTGATATCAGTTCTTCAGGTCTCAGACCTTTGATCAGGGATTGTTTTAGGACATCAGGGCTTCAATGGTATCCCTTTGCATCCCCACCTATGATGGGGTGCTTGAGCGGGGCTTGGTAGTATAGAGATTCATGGAAGAGTAGGCGCCAATAGTAGGTGCTAGAAATGAGAACCCAAGAGCTAAGACCATAATAACAAGAATCTGATGGTAGTCATAGGGATCCAATCCTATCATAATCTTGAAGAGGTGATCCTAGGACATAGGGTCAATGACACAAGGCTCTCAAGATGGCATGAATCGGCTGATGGAGGGGTGGTGTTTCTCTTGTGATGGTCGGGGAAATCTGAAAGTTGGTGGACATGGAAGATACAGAAGTAGGGTGGTCTACAAGGTGGCAGACATGGAAGCGGGGCTGAGAGAGTAGGAGAAGGTGGTTTGAGGTTTGACCTATTTCCACCACCACCCCATGTGGTCAATGGTAGGCTCAGGGAGCTTGTGTTCTGGGATGAGGCCAGCTATAGGCTATAGAGGTCTATGATGACAAGTCTCTTGGAATGATACAAGATATGATTTTTTGTTTTCTAAATTATCTGTAGTACTGATAGACACACATGTGATTCATTCCTTCCTTTCCACTTTTTAGTTTTAGTACATAGAGATTATATTAGAGCCATTGTGTTGACTCTTATGGTTGGAGACTCTGACAGGTGGTGATAGAGCAATTGTGAACTTATGCCGATGGTGAGATCTAATGCTTGGTGGTTAGATTTTTGTAAGGTATATCATTGTAGAAATGATGAGTACTTACAATGTTATCTTAGGTATTGAATGGCTATCCATAGTTCATGACCTGATTGACTCTTTTAGGAAGAGTATATGGTGTGTCTATGGTGACAGAATGAGGTTTTCCTTTTTCTGTGAAAAGGAAACATTGATGGAGTAGGATGATCTCAGGTGTAGGAGAGTGTAGCCGATTACTCATTAGTTAGATTGCATTATTCTTTCAGTAGTGGAGGGTTTGCGATATCAGATCCTTATAGTGGTAGTAAATTATGTGGATGTATTTCTTGAGGATGTTCCCAGTTTACCTCAATATCGGGAGATATACCTTTTCATTTACTTGCATCCCAATAAAACTCTGATATATGCACCATAATATCATATGTATCCTTCAGAGCATCGTGATCTAAGGGTGTAGATGGAGGACTTTAAGGAGAATGGATTTGAGAGACCCAGTGTTTCCCCCTGGGCAACCCCAGTGTGGTTTGCCAATAATGAAGATGTGAGCTTGAGGTTATGTGTGGATTATCAGAACATGAACCTGGTAACCATAAAGAATAAGTATCCAATGATGAAGATATATGACCACTTCAATCAGTTTATAGGGGTGTGATGACTCTTGAAGAATGACCTCAGATCAGGATATCACTACTTTTGAGTACGATATGGGGATATATCAAAGATGAAATTCAGATGTCTCTATAGTCACTATGAGTACTTGGTGATGTTTTTCGGTGTAACGAACACCTTGTATGTGTTCATGGGACTCATGAATTGGTTCTTACAACCCTTTTTAGAATCATTCAGGGTGGTCTTTGTTGATGAAATCCTAGTGTATTCAGTGTGTGAGGAGGAGCATGTGAGACACTTGAGGATGGTCATGGACACACTCTAATAGAACCCTATTTATGGTAAAATATTGAATTGTAAGTTATGGATTTTAGGGGTCCACATTATAGGATACAACATCTTAGAGACATGGGTGGTAGTGGACTTGATGAAGGTGGGGGTAGTCCGTTCTTGGGAGACACCAAATACTGTTACTGGGGTTTGGAGTTTCTTTGATTTGGAAGGGTATTATCAAATGTTTATACCCAATTTCACTAGAGTAGAAGAAAACTTGAAATCTTTGACCCGAAAGGGGAATCCATTCATGTGGATGGAAAGGTGATATTAGTGTTTTTAAGATCTGAGGTAGAGGTTAATGAGAAGTCCCATTTTGATATTACTATAGGAGGGTATCAAATACATAATGTTCTTTGATGCATCAAGAACCAAGATTGGTTGTGTTCTGATGTAGAGGCAGGAGGTTTTTTCTTATGGTTCATGTAATTTTAGACCAAATTATCATAACTACACAACCCACGATCTTGAGTTAGTAGTGGTAGTATTCACACATAATATGTAGAGACACTACCTGATGGGTGGGTAGTTTATAGTTTACTCTTACCAAAAGAGTTTCAAGTATATCTTTTCATAGATTGATTTTACCATGAGATATAGGTTATGGATATAGTTCCTCCTAGACTATGACTTTATATCATCTATAATCCTAAGAAGGGGAAAGTGGTTGAAGATTCTATAAATAGGAGATCATGTTCTCAATTATTAACCAAGGCATTAGAGTCGTTATCCTCATTGCAGTTGTCCTTAGTGGAGAGGAATGGTTATTCATATCTATGTTCGATGGTTGTTACCCTTCTTTTATAGCATGTCAGGTATTCTCAGTGAGGAGATAAAGAATTTGAGACCGTTCGTAGTTAGATATCCATAGAACATGCCCATGATGGTTATTTTGAAGGTGGGGAGCATGTTATCCTTTTTAATGGATGAACGATGGTACCTTTAATGTTGTGAGAGTATGTGATGTGGGAGTTTCATACATCCCCTTTGGAGGTGAATATATTTGTGGAAAAGATTTACCGGACCTACAAAAAAAAATTTGGTGTCCAATCATGAAGAAGTGCATTGCAATGTTTGTCTCTCGATGCTTCACCGGTTTGCAAGTGAAGGTTGAGAACCAGGGTACAATGGTTTTAATGTAACACCTTGAGGTTCTAAAGTGGAAGTGTGATGGGATATCTATGGAATTCGTGATAGGGTTACCACATAAATCTACGGTAAAATGTTATATTTGGGTAATTTTAGAGAAATTCCCCAATTTGGTCCACTTCCTAGCTATTCAAGAGCAGATTTCAGTAGAGATATTTGGACACCTCTACATGTAGGGTATATTCTTACTCCCTGAAATTACTTCAATGATTGTTTTGGACCATGATGATCGCTTCACATCATGACTATGGATAGAAATATAGGAGTCATTTGGGTCTCTATTATGCTTGAGTATGACATTCACCCCCAAAATGACAATTAGATAGAGGGGACCATCCCAATCTTGGAGGATATGTTATGGTCTTGCATGTTGGAGTTTGAATAAAAAAATAGATACTATTATACCATTGGAATGAAACCATTCAGAACTTTTTATGGGAGACCCTACAGGTATCCACTTTGTTATAATGATTCAAGAGAGTCATCACTCATGGGCCTGGAGTTAGTTTGAGCTACTATTGAGAAGATACAGATCATGTAGGAGTGGATAAAGACTACACAGAGTCATAATAAGTCTAATGTAAACTGACAGTGAAGACATATAGAGTTCTAGAAGAGATATCATGTGTTTCTAGGGGTCTCACCTTGATATGGATTGCAAATATTGGTCATGGGTGGCAAGTGAGATTCATTTTTCCTTCTAGATACTATGTAGAGTTAGAAAAGTGGCACACCGCTTAGCTCTACCGCTACAGTTGGACCATGTATGCGATGTATTCCATGTGTTTCGGCTGAGGATGTACGTGCACGACCCATTTCATGTTATCTATTGGGGAGAGCCATACATTGAAGATGGATCCACCTTTTCATAGTACCTAGTGGAGATCAAGGATTTGTAGGAGAGGATACTTTGTGGGTAATCGATTCCCCCAATGCGTGTCCAGTGGAAGCATGAGAATCTTCAGGATATCACTGGGCATGGGAGACCCAGATTCGATTCTAGTACCCCAATCTTTTTGAGTAGGTTTTCCCTTTTCATGATTAAAATAAAAAATGTGGTATGAATTTATTGTCTTATATTTTCTGTGTATTATTTTTTGATATTTTATGGATTATTTTCAATGCCAGGAACTGAGAAGACATGGGATTCCAAGACCTGGTTCTCTTATAATAATTTTTTGAAATATATTAAATATATTAAATAGAACATGTGTGCAATTTTCCCAAAAAATTGGAAAAACTCCCTAAGTGGGGCCCGAATTATAATTTTAACAGAACAGTGGAGTTTAGAACATGGGTTTTACTCTAGGAGTGACATAAACATTATCAACACAGGCCGTTTGAAGAATATTCTTCACAGGCACAGAAATAATAAAACAAATTAATTAAAAGAGTTAATTTATTTTATTTTATGTATAGACTTGTTTTGTTTATAAATATGTGTGTATATGATTTCCTCATGGTTGGACGCTCAAACCCTGAATATCCATATGACCTTTAGAGATATTTATTGGAGAATAAAGGAATATCTATATAGGATCGAGTATCGTTGCACCAATGGACATTGTAGATCCCATAATCAATGGTAACGTAACTGTTATTCATCAACGATCAATCCAAACTCCAGGTAGGATGTTTGATTCTGTTTTTTCCCTCCCAATTATTAATCTTGGCTAAACATGGATCCTTAAAATGAATAGAATTATTACATGCATCCTTAGTAAAATTATATTTATGGAATTTTTTATTTGTTCATTGTGATTAATACCTATTCATCCGTCTTCTTCTACAATAATGAATTGAGGATGAATGGAAAAAGGTCTAGGTTCATTCATCAGGGTTTGTGGCTTATGTATTTCTCCCCTATTTCTTCATTCGATCATCATTGGTGTTTTCTTTAGCCAATGGTTTGACCATTACCTAATATCGTATCATTGTGTGATAGTTCATTGGTGTAACAGATTGCAACCATGGGTACAACACATGATGGCAGTTGAGGTTCATGAGTCAATGACGATGGTGGATGGATTAAGGGAGAATAAAACTAAATCGATGCTTTATCATCTTCATGGGTAGAGCATGGAGATATGTACATCATAGGTGTGTTCATAATTCATTTCAAAGGCACTATTCTAGTAGGAAAGAGACAATGAGGAACATTATACTCAGATATGAGATCTAAGAAGTGATTTCTGGATTGAAATGATCTGGTGATGGCGCATGAGGAATAACGAAGGAGAAACCTATAGATATGGAAAATATTGAACAACACATCATGTACTATAGAGATACACTCCATGTAGGGCCTTCTTAGTGGATTCTAGTATTTCGAGATGAAGTTAAAGATCAAATGGAATGTGGCCCCCATTACATTGTGTGTGACCCTTACTAGTTGGCTTGACATGAACTTAAGAAAGTAAATGGACATGACCAAAGTTACATGGCTAGTGGCACGTGATGTCATCAGAAACAGAAATGGCCACCTATACATGGGTTTCCATGTAGGCATCCCAAGGTACACTGACATTGAATAGTGACACGATCATGGTGTCATGTATCTCTGCACACCTTGTACTTTTTCTACACACAATTTTTATGAGACTTAGATTTTGTGTGAGGATTTTCCACGTAGGTAGACATGGGGATATCTATACATTTCGTGTACCCCTGGTATATGCCGTGTACCTCCTTCAAGTGTGTCTATAGACATTTGTTTACTGATTTTGGACTAGTCTTGGCTGAGGGTTTTCCCTTGGTTTATTCCCTCGAGGGTACAATGATGCATTACATCAACATACTAGGATTGTCATCCCCTCTAGAGGGCAAGTCTCAAATAGAATTAAATGTATCCCTCCATGATACTAGAGTGAGATCCTCTATCATCTGTATACCCTATGTGGGGTTCATGGAATCGTTGTGACCTTTCTTAACAAGTCATTGATCCTCCATATATCATGATGTGTCGGTAGGGTTTTTGGTATATTTGAATATGATCCCCTTTGTAGTGGGTAGATCTGGCTTAAGGTTCGTGGTGTCCCCCAATGGTCCTAGGTGTGACCCCCCCAATCTGAGTATCGAGGTCTTCATTGACCAATGATATTTCTTGGGTAGGTTCTAATGATCTATGCCTCCTGATGAGAGTCCCCAATGATAGCATGGCCCGTAGAGTAGATTCTCCCTGAACAAGCTCTACTTCCTATAGAATCTTATAGCTAGATACTTGTTATGACTACCTAGTGGCATGGTGTCTTTCTTGAGTATATCAAGGTGTTTATACAATACATTGATTGTTATATCCTTGTATTGAGCAGACTATAATTGGTTCTTTTTGTAAAGTGTTTTCAGGATGTCCTACTAGGTATTGTTATACTCATCCCAGTATGGGCTCTGCCTACACATTTCATGTATTATGAACACGACAACCATTTTGATGGTTTCCCTAGAGGACGCGGAGATGGTGGAGCATAGCTTGATCTTTTTAGACCAAGGTGTTTTCTAAGAGGTTTCATTTGACTCTATTCCTCAACCTTGGATTAGGTTGGACTCTTTATAGTTTTTTGTTGGGATTGTATTTGGACCCTTTTTTCTTTTAGTAATTTAATGTCATACACCGGTTATGTGATTATAGATATATGCATGAATTTGTTTCAAATGTTTTACATTTCAGCATTTGGTGGGATTAGAGATGTGTGCTTATATACAAGTACATTAGGCTAATTCTACCTATTTTTGGGATATGCCTACTCAGCACTGGTCGACAACCCCTGAACTATTGGTGGTGTGCTTAGTGTAGTCGTGGGTCGGACCCTGGTGGGTCACGTCATGACAAGTTGCGTATACTATGATAGTCTCTTCATTTCTTCAAACATAGCCTAAACTATTGATTTAATTTGATTATCCACAGACTATATTAAAAATTTCACCTCATCCTTCAAGGAATCTATTACTATGTCCCTAAAATTCATACTAGGATAGTCAACAAAAAGTTCTTAATACTGACCCATGCTCCATATCCTTTTATGTGGTTAGGGAGTTATGGATTTCTTAAAGTAGTAACCAAAATTTCTATTGTACCTTTTTTGGATAAAGGTCCTTTGTGTTTATTTCACTTGAAGATTATCCTGAAATTATATGTTAAAATGTTATATTAATAAAATTAAATTACAATATATTAATATTTAAGAAAAATGAAAATAAATTTCTTACAATTATTGTAGCTACTTATTAAAATGGATCCATATGAAAATTTAATTTTTTTTTTAATTTTAATTCTTTCCCATTTTTCATGGCTAGTGTGGAGAGATGAAGGGCCAAATTGGACCTCTTATAAGCTGTTACTAGATTTAGCTCTTAATTCATCAAAAAATTTAGCAATCATTTTCTCCTACAATAAATGATACCCTCCATGTGATAAAGAATGATGGTATAAATTATACAACTATATCACTACGGGAAAAAGGGTTTTTTGCGACTGGCCTTTTGCGACGGGGGTAATGACCCGCCACAAATAACCAAATATTTGTGATGGGATTTCGTCTCCCATCGCAAATAGTTTGGCACGGAAAGCGCGCCAAACCGCACGAAGGTTATTTGCGATGGTGGGATCCCACCAACGCAAATAGTTAAGTATTTGTGACGGGGCCCGTCGCAAATAACCGTCGGCAGTTTATAGCTTTTTGCGACGGGACGGCTTTTGCGACGGGGCCTGTCGCAAATAACCGGCGGCGGTTTATAGCCTTTTGCAACGGGATGTCGTCCCATCACAAAAGGTGTGTCAGCAGGGACTATTTGCGATGGGTCTCGTCCCAAATAACTTTTTAACCGCCGACAGTAATTAATGTGGGCATAGGTATTTGTGATGGGTCTCGTCGCAAAAGATACTATTTGTGACGAGATACCCGTTGCAAATACTCCTATCGCAAATAATCTAACCTATATATACCTCCATCTGTTTTTCCTCTCATTACTCTCAAATTTTAGATCCTGTTTCTCTCTAAACTCTGATTTTAGAGAGAGAATTTTTCTAAGTTATTTTTTTTGTTCACGAAGAAGTTGTGAAGCCGTCTGCATCAATAGAAAATCAGTCTTAAAGGTATTTATGTTTTTTTAATTTATTATTTATTTCATTTTTTTATGTTAACCTTTTTATTGTTCATTAGTTGTAATTAAATTAAATTTATATTGTTTTGTCATTAGTATTTATTTGTACTAATAAATTGAAATTTTTAGTAATAATTTTTAATAATTAGTAGTAATTATTAATTATTAATGATAATTAGTAATGTATATAATTAATTTGTAGTAATTAATAATAATTGGTAATAAATATCAATAAATAGTAATAAATAGGAATAATTAGTAATAATTAGGAATAATTAGTAATAATTACGAATAAGTAGGAATAAATATTAATAATTATGAATAATTAGGAATAATTAGTAATAATTAGGAATAATTAGCAATAATTAGGAATAATTAGCAATAATTAGTAATAATTATCAATAATTAGTAATAATTAGCAATAATTAGTAATAAATAGAAATAAATAGCAATAATTAATAATAATTAGTAATAAATTGTAATAATTAGTAATAAATTGTAATAATTAGTAATAAATACTAATAATTACTAATAATTACTAATAAATACTAACAATTAGCAATAAATTCTAATAATTAGGAATAATTAGAAATAATTAGCAATAATTAGCAAATAATGAGCAATAATTAGCAATAATTAGCAACAATTAGGAATAATTAGGAATAATTAGAAATAATTAACAATAATTAGCAATAATTAGGAATAATTAGCAATAATTAGCAATAATTAGCAATAAATAGCAATAATTAGTAATAAATAGCAATACATAGTAAAAATAGGAATAATTAGTAATAAATAGGAATAATTAGTAATAATTAGGAATAATTGGTAATAATTAGGAATAATTAATAATAATTAGGAATAATTAATAATAATTAATAATAAATTGTAATAATTAGTAATAAATTGTAATAATTAGTAATAAATTGTAATAATTAGTAATAAAAACTAATAATTACTAATAATTACTAATAAATACTAATAATTAGCAATAATTAGCAATAATTAGGAATAATTAGAAATAATTAGCAATAAATAGAAATAAATATTAATAATTAGCAATAATTAGGAATAATTAGAAATAATTAGTAATAAATAGAAATAAATAGCAATAAATATCAATAAATAGAAATAATTATTAATAAATGTAAATAAATATTAATAAATAGGAATAATTAGTAATAATTAGGAATAATTAGTAATAATTAGGAATAATTAGTAATAATTATGAATAATTACGAATAATTAGGAATAAATACTTATAATTAGTAATACTTACAAAAAATTAGTAATAATTAGCAAGAATTAGGATTAATTAGAAATAATTGGGAATAATTAGCAATAATTAGGAATAATTAGCAATAATTTGTAATAATTAGCGATAATTAATAATAATTAGCAATAATTAGCCATAATTAATAATAATTAGTAATAAATTGTAATAACTAGTAATAAATTGTAATAATTAGTAACAAATTGTAATAATTAGTAATAAATTGTAATAATTAGAAATAAATACTAATAATTAGTAATAACTACTAATAAATGCTAATAATTAGCAATAAATACTAATAATTATCAATAATTAGCAATAATTAGGAATAATTAGCAATAATTAGGAATAATTAGCTATAATTAGGAATAAATAGTAATAATGAGCAATAATTAGAAATAATTAGCAATAATTAGCAATAATTAGCAATAATTACAAATAAATAGCAATAATTAGGAATACTTGGCAATAATTAGAAATAATTAGCAATAATTAGTAATAAATAGAAATAATTAGTAATAAAGAGCAATAAATATTAATAAATAGGAATAATTAGTAATAATTAGGAATAATTATTAATAATTAGGAATAATTAGTAATAAATATGAATAATTAGTAATAATTTGGAATAAATACTAATAATTAGTAATATTTAGCAATAATTAGTAATATTTAGCAATAATTAGGAATAATTAGCAATAATTAGGAAAAATTAGCAATAATTAGTAATAATTAGCAATAATTAAGAATAATTACTAATAAATACTTATAATTAGTAATAATTAAGCATAATTAGAAATAATAAAGAATAATTAGCAATAATTAACAATAATTAGCAATAATTAACAATAAATAGGAATAAATTATAATAATTTGCAAAAATTAGGAATAAATAGGAATAATTAGAACTAATTAGCAATAATTTGAAATAAATAGATATAATTAGGAATAATTAGCAATAACTAGGAATAATTAGCAATAATTAGGAATAATTAGTAATAAATAGGAATAAACTGTAATAATTAGTAATAAATTGTAATAATTAGTAATAATTAGTAATAATTAGTAATAAATATTAATAAATAGTAATACTTTGTAATAAATATTAATAATTAGTAATAAATAGTAATAGTTAGTAATAAATATAAATAGTTAGTAATAAATAGTAATAATTAATTATAAATAAGAATAATTAGTAATAATTAGGAATAAATACTAACAATTAGGAATAAATACTAATAATTAGTAATATTTAGCAATAATTAGTAATATTTAGAAATAATTAGAAATAATTAGCAATAATTAGGAATAATTAGAAATAATTAGGAATAATTGGCAATAATTAGAAATAATTACTAGTAAATACTAATAATTACTAATAAATACTAATAATTAGCAATAATTAGAAATAAATAGTAAAATTAGATATAATTAGATATAATTAGATATAATTAGCAATAATTAGCAATAATTAGTAATAATTAGTAATAATTAGTAATAATTAGTAATAATTAGATATAATTAGAAATAATTAGTAATAATTAGGGATAATTTGTAATAATTTGTAATAATTAGTAATAATTAGTAATAATTAGATATAATTAGTAATAATTAGTAATAATTGGTAATAATTAGTAATAATTAGATATAATTAGATATAATTAGATATAATGAGATATAATTAGTATTAATTAGATATAATTTGATATAATTTGATATAATTTGATATAATTTGACATAATTAGTAATAATTAGTAATAATTAGTAATAATTAGTAATAATTAGTCATAATTAGTCATAATTAGTCATAATTACTTATAATTAGTCATAATTAGTAATAATTAGATATAATTAGATATAATTGTCCTTGCTTGGTGGATCACCTTGCAAATAGCATTGCAATAGGACAACCCAAGTCATGCCCTTCTCATCTATAAGAATTATCTCACATGACCCTTTACATAGACCATTCTTCCTTGAAAATTTAAGGGAAAGATACTGATGCCCCCTCAAATTTTTAAGGAAGAATGATCTATTTAAAGGGAGTGAGATGATTCTTAGAGATGTGAATGACATTACTTTGGTCATCCTATTGCAACACTACTTTTGAGGTGATCAACCATGCAAGGAAAATTATAGAGTTTACATTGGACATGGCTGACACAAAATTTTTATTGCGCATGACCTGACAGTTGGCGACCCTTTGAGATTTGAACATGTTAGGAATAGAGCAAAGCCTATTGCGAATATTGATAATATTAATATTTTATAAATTTTTTATTATTTTAATGATATTAATATTGTTTTTTCATAAATATTGATAATATAATTTTTTATTTGTAATAATTAGATATAAATAGTAATTAGTAAACGAAAGCTGCTTGGATAATGAATGGAAAATATGTAATCATCTCCACAATGATGATTACAAAATTTCATTTCATTATTCAAGCAGTTTTGCATTTTGATAAGTATTTCTAAGTATTGCTAAATTAGTAATAATTAGCAATAAATAGTAATAATTAGTTAGGAAAAGTTAGAAATAAATTTTAATAAATTCCAAGAACCTGGAACAATTTCGAGTGGATTGACGACACTCCTTTTGCTCGATGAATTTTCTCCTTTCAACTCTCACCGACTCAAAACAATATAAAAAATGTGCTGCTACATAGGTATATTCAATATCGTATACACGAGATTGGATATGCATTCGTAGGATCATATTTTTTATAATGTTTTCAGGCGGTGACAGTTGGAAGAAGACGATTCATCGAAGAAAAGGGGGCTCTTTTGTCCAACGGCTCATTTACTTGCATCTTTCTCACAGTGAAATCACAATGAAGAATTTGGTTAGAGTTATGTATATTCATTCTCGTGCATATGAGAATGAATATGCGTACCTTAGACCAGATTCTTCATTGTGATTTCAGTGTGAGAAAGATGCAAGTAAATGAGGCGTCAGACAAAAGAGGAGTCTTCAATCCACTAGAAATCACGTCACCTTTAATTAATGGTAATTATAAAGAAGTAGTAGTAATTATTTATCCTCTTTCTTCAGATAATATTTTTATAATTTCAAGTTATTCAAAAATAGTGATGATTTTATATTTTGTAGAAAAATATGGAATAAGGAAGTCGACATCAGTCATTATTAGATGACCATGCTTGGATAAATCAGCACAGAAATCCAAATGGTTCTAGTTTAAATCATTTATATATTGAGGGTGTTGAATCTTTCTTATAATTTTCATCATCAGAACAAGAATATGTTTTAGAAGGCACAATTAGGTGTCATTGTAAAAAATATACTCTGAGAACGTTTGACACATTTGACAAAGTTGGGGGACATCTCTTGCAGTTTGTTTTTCAACCAGATTATGTTTTTTGGTATCAACATGGTGAACACAGTTCTAGAGAAGATACTAATAACTTGATTCTGGATCCATCACAGTTCCAAAATTTAGTACATGATGTTGCAAGTCCATCTGTTCAACAAACTAGAACTCATGATGATATTGATTTAACTACTAAGTTGGCATCATCTGAATTTTATGAGTTGTTGAGATCTACTAAGGATGCATTATATCATGGTTGAAAGATAATAAAATTAGAAGCGGTTGCAAAATTTATGGCTATTAAATCAGATAATGCAATGTCAAACAACTATTTTTATCAGATATTTTCTTTGGTTAAAACACTGTTACCTGAAGGAAATGTGTTGCTTGTAAATTACTATGAGAGAAAGAGGTTGGTTTGTAATCTAGGCCTTAGTTATTGGAATATTCATGCATGTGAAAATGATTGCATCTTATATTCTGGTGAAAATGAGTCATTGGATAGTTGTCCAACATGTGGACAATAGAGGTATAAAGAAGCACAACAAGGAAGTCTGGATCGATTCCTATAAAACAGTTGAGATATTTCCCCCTTACACCCAGGCTGCAACATTTATTTCTGTCTCATAACACAACGTCAATGATGTCATGGCACAAAACCAATATTTCAACCAGTAAAATCTTTAATCATCTATCTGATGGTGATTCATGGAAAAATTTTGATCATCTGCATCCGTCTTTTTCTTTAGAATCCCGAAACATGCGATTAGGTCTTTCAACTAACGGTTTCTATCTGTTTGGTTCTTATGGTAGTCAGTATTCATGTTGGCCCGTCTTTATAACTCCGTACAATCTACCTCCATGGATTTTGATGAAGGAGCTCTATATCATTTTGACCTTATTAATCCCATGACATCCGAAAAATAATGTTGATGTTTATTTGAAACCATTGATTGATGAGTTAAATGCATTATAGTGTAATGGTGTTAGTACATATGATGTTGCTGCAAAAAAAATTCACATTAAAAGCTACATTGATGTGGACGATTAGTGACTTTCTGACATATGGCATGTTATCTGGCTCGAGTACACATGGTCTGAAATCATGTCTTTACTGTATGAAAGACAACAAAGCTTTTATGCTCCTCAATGGAAAAAACCCTTTCTATTTTGACTGTCATCGTAGATTTCTTCCAATCGATCAGCCTTGTCGAAGGAACAAATCTCATTTCATAAAAGGCACAATTGAAAGGGATGATCCTCCAAACATGATCTCAGGTACAGAGTTAAAATTAGTTGTATTTTCATTACCTCCCATCACATTTGGGCCAACAGTAAACCAACAGAAAATTCATGTCTTTGGGAAAGAACATAATTGGATAAAATGAAGCATTTTTTGGGATCTCCCATATTGGTCTGATTTGTTGGTCTGCCACATGTTGGATGTCATGCACATTGAGAAGAACTGTTTTGATAATTTATTTCACACAATTTTGGATACACCAGGTAAGACCAAAGATACTGTATAAGAACGATTAGATCTTGTCCAAATTTTCAGGCGAACAGAACTTCAACTATTTGAAAATGTCAGATCACAGAGGTTAATGAGGCCAAAATCATCTTATACAATGTCCAAAGAGAGTCATTTATTATTTTGTTAGTGGATTGCAAATTTGAGACTTTCATATGGCTATGCTTCCAATTTGGGAAGATGTGTTAAGAATGTCCATATTACCGGATTAAAAAGTCATGATTGTCATGTTGTAATGGAAAGACTTATGCTAATTGGATTCAGAGGTTTATTGAATTCTATGATTTGGGATTCAATAATAGACATATCATATTTTTTTCGAGACATTTGTGTAGTGAAAACTGACTCTGATTCACTAAGAAGACTGGAAGAAGATGTTCTTATAATTATATGTAAATTGGAAAAAATATTTACACCTACTTTCTTTGACTCAATAGAACATCTGATATTACATTTTCCACATGAAGCTAAATGTGGAGGTCTAGTAAAATTTTGATAGATGTGCCCATTCGAGAGATGCATGTAGAAATTAAAGAAAAACGTATGTTACAAAGCATCAGTTGAAGGCTCAATTGCTGAAGCTTATTTCCAAGAGGAAATTGCTTTTTTCTGCTCTCACTATTTTAAATCAGAATATCCCTCAAAACAAAACTACATGGGGTGAAATGAGGGAAATATTAATGATGAAATGGACAATCATTTATCAGTTTTTAATCATCCAAATCTGGGATTTGGTGGAGTTTAAGAACGATGGCTTTCAGACGATGAACATCACAGAGCTCATACATATGTTCTGCTCAATTGTGAAGAAATGACAACATTTGTACTGTGAGTGCTTATATAACTTATTCTATAATTTATGTTATAGTATGTAAAGTTATTTTATTTGTAGGTTATATGATAATCATATCAAGAAACAAGTTCTACAAATTACAGTAGCTGCTCTTGAAGAACCCAGACAAAAAAAATTTCTGAATGGTTTCAAAAGCTGGTAACATAAATTATTAATTGTTTAATATCAATTCAGTTTACTATTTATTATATTGATAATTGTTTTAAAAATTTTCAGGTGTCTCAACATGTTGATAAAATTGATATGTGACTGTGTATATTGAGTAACCCACCATAAAAAATGGTTAAATCGTATAATGCATATGTGGTGAATGGTTTTCGTTTTCATACATGTGCATATGGAGAATCCAAAAAAATAATGAATAGTGGAGTTTCTTTGAGAGGATTGCATCATAGATAAATTGAAGTTGACTTTTATGGCATTCTGGATGAAATTATAGAGCTATGTTATCTTGGAAAAAATTACATAACAATGTTTAAATGTTGGTGTCAGGATACTGAGAGAGGCTTGCGTGTTCATCCGGATCATGGAATCATCGATATTAAATATAAAAGTCTTCTTGCAGTAAATAAACCATTTTTACTGGATCAACATGCACATAAAATTTTTTACGCAAAGTACTATGCTACTTTAGGAGACTTGGGTGATTGGTGGAGCATAATAAAAATAAAATCTCGGGAAAATAAATTTACTCAAACTGAATGTGGTTCCACTGAAGTGGAAAAATTGAAATTTTTAAAGAGACTACTCAAAATCAATCTTTTTCACAAAAAACGTGAATATCGATGAGGACACCCCACAATTAAGGGTCCATGGTGACGAAGATGTTAATGATGTCACAAATTAAATTGAAATGATAAGGGATGATGAAAGTGAAACTCATATGGATATTGATGATGTCGAGGAGGAATATGAAGACATTGACATCGTTAGATTTGAAGAAGATGATGAAGGTGAACATTGACATAGTTAAATTCTGGTTATGATCATAAATAACATATATATATATATATAATAGTTATTTTCAACAATCTGATAACAAAAATCATTTTTTGTTTCATATGGACTCTAATATATTGCTTGAGTTAGAGGAGGTTGAGCTACCTTTGGATGAGGGGGATGTGAGATCATCTGAACCTTAGTCTACTGGGGGTTCATGAGGTACGTGGAGGGGGCGCGGTCTTGTGCGACTGATGATTCTTGACCCTATCCCCGAGCGACATCCACGTATTGGCTTCGATCCATACACACGGAGGTATGGTAACCTATATATTTTAGTTATATTTCATTAATTTATTTATATATATATCAATTGTTTGATTATTTATTCTTTTTTCACAGTTTTTCACATGTAGTTGTTGGATAGGGGAGCACTATCTTGTGCAATTATATTTCTCAGCTATGGACCACATGGGAACATATTCCTGTTGATGTGCAGCTCAGCATGAACAATCATTGGCTGGTATGTAAATAAATAATATTTATTTTAAAATTTATTTTCTTAATAACTTGATATTATAAAGTATTTATAGGGTTTTTGGTATCCCATCGATGATAGCATGCGTGATGATATCCATGCAGCATGGGAGGTGGCGATGCATGAGTGTTTACGTCAGTTTTTTCACAATTTGAGAAAGAAGACCATTAAGAAAGCAGGAGCGACAGTATTTGATGAGTCGTGTAGAGCCAACCGACTAGAGTACATTTCATCTCTGGTTTGGGATAGATTATGTGCACATTGGTTGGGTGGTGGATTTCAGAGGAGGTCTTCATTGGGTCGGCAGAACTAGGGGAGACAAGAGGTGACACATCAAACTGGTAGCCGTACATTCAGTACGTAAAGAGAGAATTTGGTAAGTATTTTTTTTAAATATTTAGTATTACTTAAAATATAAACAGTTTATTTTATATTCATATAGGTAGTCGAGCATCCTGATATTACAGAGTACGATGTTTATTGGAGGATGTTCAGTGATCCAGCAACCAGAGAGATTAGAGGTGATCGCCAGCGTCAGATTGTGGTTAGTCTTATTTTTTCAGTTTGACAATTTACTGCATATAATATTTTCACAATTTAATTTCAAATTGGAATTGAAGGAGTCATATGAAGTTGAGACTTCTTAGACACAGGCTAAGGGTCAAGACGAGGCAATTGATCAGACCAGTGCCCACCATTTCGACGAGGCGGCATGAATGCAGGCGACTCGGTATGGCTTTGAGAAGGACCGAGTAGTTGGTATCTACTCTCATGTGACTCCTGGTACCTATTATGGTACTACTGCGATGTTGGCGTCCAGCTCGAGGCGAGCTTGTGGAGAGGAATCATTTTCTAAATCACAGTATCAGGAGCAGTTCCGAGCTTAGAATGACCTTATAGAGTGTTTGCAGAAGCAACAAGAAGAGATACGCCAACAACAGCAGTAGTAGCAGCAGCACGAAGAGGAGATGTGTCGATGGCAGCAGTAGTAGCAACAGCACAAGGAGGAGATGCATCGATGGCAGCAGCAACATCACAAGCAGATAGAGTACATGCGCCATATGACTCGTAGTTTAGGGATGGAGTTTCCACCACTAGCTCCTCCACCTCCTCCAGAAGACGACCCCCAGTGATTTTTTAGGCCAAAAACATTTGAATTTAAATTTGTTCTAATATTAAATATTTATAGTCTCTGTCTTTTATATCGGTGTGATTATTACATAATTTAGTTTTTAATATATTATGATTTGTTTTTGTGAATATTGAGAATTTTAATATTTTTTATTTTTTTTATTATTTTAATAATATTAACATTATTGTTTCATTAATCATAATTTTATTAAATATATTTTTTCAGTATTATATTTTTTAATTTTCGTTTATTTTACTAATAATAATAATAATATTTTATTATTTTTTAAATATTATTTTGTGAATATTGATAATTTTTATATATTTTTATTTTAATTATTTTAATAATATTAAAATTTAATTTTTCAATAATCATATTTTTATTAATTTTTTTTAAATTTATTTATTATTTGCTATGGGATCTGTTGCGACGGGTTCCCATCGCACATAGTCTAAATAATTTTTTTTAAAAGTATTTGCTACGGGATTAGGGACCCGTCGCAAAAAGTATTTTCGACAGACCTGTCGCAAAGTCTAAATAAATTTTTTTTAAAGAATTTGTGATGGGATTAGAGAACCATCAAAAAAGTATTTGCGATGGGCCCATCGCAAATCGTCTAAATAATTTTTTTTTTAAAAGTATTTGCGATGGGATTACGGGCCCGTCGCAAATACTTTTTGAGACGAGCCCATCGCAAAAACATTTATATATATAAATTATAAAATCAGAGACTTATTTGCAACGGAGAATTATCCCTTCACAAAAACATATTATTTGCGACGACCCCACTGCAAATAATATCTTTTGCAACGCCGTTTTCCACGACGGGCTATTTACGACGTGACCCCATTGCAAAAGCGTATTTTGTGACGGGATCCCGTCTCAAATAGCCCGTCACAAATATCTAGAATTCTAGTAGTTTATATCTTGGTAGTACCTCATGTAGGTATTTTGAAAAAGAATAAATGAATAACTCATCACATAATAATGAAAAACATTTATTGAATGAATTTATAAACAATAATTATCATACTAGAAAAGCTTCATCATGTCGGTTGGTGATAAATTTAGGACATGTCTCTACATAAAAAACCATACAATACTCATCATTTTTCATTCTATAAATTCACAGAAAAATATTTTTTCCCAATTTTATTTTAAAATCTCACCATCAAGATACCAAAAAAGTCAATCCTTTTTTCATAATTTATTTTGTTTCTTGGAAGTCACATGACATTTTTTGTTGAGTATATTAAATATTATTCATGAAAAATATATAATATTTTATGAATTAGATAAAAATATATCAATAGAGATATTTTCTAGCACCCCTACTTTTTTTAAAAGAATACTATGCTCAATATTGCTTAATATGAAACACCTAACATTAAGTTAACAATGATATTTTATAAAAATATTATTATTTAAATGTGATTTTTATTACCTAGTCATTAAATTGAAAGGTATGAATAGAAAAAATCACATTATGAAATGTATGAATAGAGGTTTAAAATAATGTATATTTATTTATTAATTCATAATAATTAGGTACTTAATTTTTAGTAAACTTATTTTATGGTTTAGAACATATTTTTTTCAAAAATTGCGTTTATTGAATTTTTTTTGGATATTATAATTCACTAATTCCACTTTTATAAATATTATTTGAAAAAATGAGTATCATTTTTAAAATCATCATTTTGATATTAGCTTAGTATAATTTTTTTGAAATTTTCTAAAACGATTTATTTCTAGTGAATAGTGAAAATACATAATTTTGTAAAACTGCAAGTACTTTTTTTAAAATAAGTTAATTTAAATTTCATATAATATTTTTCAATTACTTTTAAAGTTAAATTAGATCCATTTTTTGATATAAAATCTAATTAATACCATTTTAAATGAAATTGTGTTTATTTTTTGTATAAAAATAATATTATACATAAAAATTTATTTTCCTTAAATCCATTTTTTTTTTACATTTTTTGGTTTATTTTAAAATTAATTATTGACATTTATGAAGACTGAATTTTGTCAAAATGATTAGTAGACTTGATAAATAAATTCATTATGGAAAGGGTAAAATAGGTAGGACATGGATAAAACTATGAAATAAGGCTAAAAAATATTCCATACACTTTCTTATATTACATTGAATGAGTTTAACTTGACCAACCTATTCCTCTATTCAAAAATATTTCATTTTGGTGTCATTTTATTTTCATAAATAACTTTTTTATTATTTTATTTAAAGGAAAATTCCCAAGTCTCTCCTTCATGATTTTAATTTCTATAATATTTTAGGACATCGATATAAAAAATTTATGAATAGAAATAAAAGGTTATTTTGAATATGAATAAATTTATTTTATGATGGTATTTCATTTTAATTTTTTTGTGATTAATAAATTTCCTTAAATTCTTAAACAACACCGACATAGTTATTGTGTAAGGAGTATAAAAATCAAGTAAAAAATTTTAAGAACACTAAAAGTAATATTTTTAGGTTATTTATGGTGTTCTATTAATTTTTTTGACACAGATAATGTATTATGATGTGTTAAAAGTTTATATTTGGAATAAATAACTATATTGATATTTTTTAAAGACAAATTGTTTAAATAATTCCAAATAGAACATTAATGGTATTTATGTTAAATAATATATTATTAAATGATTTAAAATTAATAAAGAAACTTATATTTAGTCAAGTTAATGGAATATGGACTAAATTATCAAACATTAACCATTTATGTGTCACTTATCATTATATAGTAACTTTATTAACCCCTAAAGAGTAAAAAAACACCATTGTCGTTGTAATCCATAAAAGTTTTAATAGGGGTAAAACATGATATAATGGTTATAGAATCACATAAATGTGTATAAATATTATTGGGTAGGATTATTTTGAATTTTATGAATACTAACTTCTATATTTTTTAATTTTTTCCAATTTGAACATAAAAATTAATTTTTATTATATTAATACTTTAAGTAATTCTAAGGGTGCCCCTCTCATCTATTGTATAAGGACACCACATATCCTATATTCCACACACTTCATGAGACACTTAACCTAATAAAAACCAACCAAAAACCATTCTATATTCCTCAGATACATTCTATAGGTTATGTTACTATTAAAATACCATGAGTAGGGTCATTAAGGAGATATCCAAAGGGGGTTTTTCAAATAGGAGTTAATTGTCTGAATCGAGATTTTTCATTTTACTTATTATTCTACCTCTTTTAAAAATATGCTAACCATTCTAATATAATAACATAAATATCTCCAATACACATATATTTTATTATTTTTTATGTAATAACATGTATTTATCTCCTTTTCCATCAAATGGGAAATGAAACCACCTTTCGTGTGTAAGTGTGGACTACCGCCTCATAAATCGATGTGTATTGTTTCTCCTCACAATATTTCATTGATGTTTATTATTATCAATTTAATAAATATAAATTATATTCATGAAATAATTATTAATTTTTAAATATAATATATTTCTTACCCTTTTACCCTTCAACCCTTTAAAAAATGATAATGTCACTCAAACGTATGTGTGGAATACCACCACCATGAGGCGATGTGATTAATTTTTCATGTATGAAATTCGTGAATGAATCTATAATTGTATTTAAGGTTTAAAAAATATAATTATCATCATGATTAAAAAAATTAGATGATGGAACCAGAAACCCTTTCACCATGGTCAACATGTTGAAGAAGTTATGAAATAATGTGTCGAACATCCTAAAAAAATCTAACATAAACTTAATTAATTTAATAAATATATAAGTAAAGGTAATAAATTAAATAAAAGGTATAATAATAAGGTAATGAACATGAAAAGGTCTTCTTAATAAAATATTAAATTAATATAAGTTTGTTATTCTGGAGATACATTGCATATGTGGCGAGTCGGACCCAAGGAATGGGGTTTCTTGAAACAATTTCATTTCTTTAGGATATATTACTTCTTTTTTATCTCTTTTATGCTAAGATTATGTGTGTAAAAATATCTAATTATTTTATTTTTTATTTCCAATTATTTGGGTGGATTTATGTTCATTATATATAATCACTTCATTGATTAATTCTCACTTCAATGTTATGATCTTTATATGTGTTTCTCGGAAAACGTTTGTATCTATGAGACATATAAACTATTCACCACTGATTTTATATGTTTTTTATAAGAACTGATTTGATAACATATATCATTAATTTATTTATATTCTTTTAATTTAATGTTTCATGTTAAGATTTTTCTTTCAATCATGTTATGATTCAAAAGTTACCAAAGTTGAAAGGGTTTATTGCACAATCTCATCCTTATTTATGATTGTTTAATTTTAAGTTTACATTGGAAGGATTATATGATATTTTTATATTAAACCCCATTTATTTTATTCAAATATAGTAATTTATTAAAATAATAATATTTCCTTTCATTTTCCTCTCTCTATATACTCTAAAGTCCTAAATAATGTTTTTATAAAAAACAGACTTTGATTTTCAATTCAGTTGGGAATATTTTTCTTTCATGTAAATGTTTTCTTTATAATGTTTTAAATAATATTTTTACTATTTTCAAATGATTTATTATAGTAATTTTTCCCATGTTTTACTTTCTATATAAAGGATTAAAATGAATCATCTTGTCTTTTTCCAAATGAGGATCTTTTTACAAAAGCTGTCAATGAAATCAGTGTTTTAATGTACATCAAATGAATGTATTTTCACACCATCATGGATAATATTTATTTTTTTTGAATATTTTTTTAAATATTCCAAGATTATTTCAAAAAAAATCTAATATTTCAATTTTTTTATTCTAAATAAGGAATTTCAAAATGAAAAGGATTTTTTCCACAATAAATATTATAGTGATCATTTAAAAGTATTTTAATATATTCCAATATCCTTGGATAAATTTTATTATTTACTATTGATATACTCTTATTACACCATCCAACATATTTATTTGGATGCCTTATGATCATTTTTACAAGGGAAAGTAATGACATTCTATATGCTAGTTCTTATAGTATGGATAGTTATTGATTATTAAGGTATATTTATTAATTTGTATTGTTTATTCATATGATAAACACAATAGAATTATTAAGTGATGGGAGGGGCCTAGAATTACATATACCCTAGATGTATATGTAGGTATCATGGGATAAAACAATTTTGTTTTTAGCATATTCCATACCAATTTATGTATGATTTCATAGCATGACTCCTCAAAAGTAAGTTTAATATGTAAAAAATTATGCATTTGATCATTAAAAACATATTTATTGAAGTCAATGTTATTATTTGAATAGTTATTATATTAATAGATAAGTTTCAAGCTCATGGGATTGTTTATATAGAATTATTTGATCATAATTTATTCCTGCCTTATTATTAATTCTTTATTTATTATGTGACAAAATCTACTGTATTTTTTCCCTTAATGGGAATATTATATCACCCTTAATTACATTATCCTTTTAAATATGATTCCAATAAGGGATATATGAATGATTCAATGTTTAAAATAGAAGAAATAATACATTTCTCAATTATATTTTAAAGCTATTTTTCATGTTTTAAAATTTTGTGTGAGAATAATGTATGTATCTAATATCCTAATATTTATAAACTATTTGATCCTATATAATGTTATCCCTTGTATCATGTTAAAATTTAGTAAGATAACCATAATATCCAAGTTACTGGATTAAAGGTGTTACAATTGGTATCAAAGTGAGTTTAGTAGGACCGTAGGGTACTATATTTATGAAAACATAAATTAGAGAACATAACTTTTTGATAGATTATAGGGATAAGTCAATATATAAAGTAATACATGAATATTTGTTTAATTAGATATTATGTGTTTTTCCTAGGAAATACATTCATGTACTGATACTATAAAGTGGGTGTGACTTTGGAACAAATGCACCTAGGGGTAACAGCTCTAAAAGGGGTGGATTGGGTATTAACTCAATCGTCACCAGTGCATGATGAGTGGTCCTAATAATTCACACCTAGATATACAATCGTGCAAGATATGTCTGGGTTAATTCATATTTTCTATATAAACTATTATTATGAAGGATATGATATAACCTTTTGGGACATAGGATATTCTATAATGATATTGGGTAAACCTAAAGTGTCATGGATTTATAAGTATAATATTGATCATTAGATTGAAGTAATAAATAACCCTTTTATATTTTATATTATGGGAGTTCAATATGATTAATAATATTTTGTAAGACATTTATGGGAATAAAACCCCTTGGACTAATATATATTTCAGTGAAAAATCTATTTGAAGAATACTCCTTTTATATTTTTTGGACATATGTTTAAAGGTATTGATAACCTTAAGGGTTAATATGATCTTTAATATTGAGGTAATTATGGGTTATTATAATTTTGGAACACATGTTTTATCGTATTCAAACCCATGGGGTTAAAAAGTAATTTCTTGAATATGTAATTAGTGTTATTAAGGAATATGTTCACTAAATATTTAGTGATTATTATATGATTATGGTAAAAATATATATTATTTTATAGGATGTGATTTCAGTTGAGGGATAATAATTGATCTAACTCATGGAAGCATATACATTTTTGTAGTGGTTTTATGGTGATTCTGGTTATTTTGGTAAATGATTATTGTATTATAGATAATACATGATAAGGTTATATACATTTTGTTATGTGACTTTATGAGTGATTAATTTAGTTTTGAGACAAATATTATGTTTATATTTGATTAATATGTAGTCATATCATTATAATATTTGGGTTTCAATTTAGTCTTATATATTTTAAAGAGTTTCATGATTAGTTGAACTTTGGGAATTGTTTCTGAAGCATTGGTGATTAATTTACTATTTTTCTTTATGAAGTTTTATTCATATTGGATATTATCTCATCTTGTTCTAACAATTTTGTTTTTTGTTAATGGATATAAATATGCGGAATAATTTGTCACACTTTTTTGGATATTATGATTGAATAAAAGTTAACTCTAGTTATTAAGTCATGATAAAATCTTGTTGAATATTAATTTCTTGGAGTAAGTGATGGGATAGAATTGGAAATTGTTCTAAGGAAAAACAAATGATGAAATTTTAATTTTCAAATTTAAAGAAGAAATATAAGTGTATTTTTTTGTATTATCTATCATGAGAGTAAAAAATCAATCAAATCTAAAAAATATATCTCTAAATAATAAATTTATCTTTTTTACCTTCATTTTTGATGAATTTGTGATCTTATTTATCCCTTACTTATTTATGGTTTTTTGTAATTAACTTTCCCATGATCATGTTCTATATCACAATATATTATTCCTATAACATTATTTGTCTTCTCTATATCTATACTTTTACTTTCATATAATGTTCTCCATAGAGAAACTAATTATGTGTTATTTAGGTAACCTTTTTTTTCTATATCCTCTTTTCAAAGGAAGTTTTATTATCCCTTTTTACGATGTGGTTCTTCAATAATGGAATTTTTAAATATTTAACCTCTGATTATTGAGATAATAATTATGAGGATGAAATTTAATTTGGGGTGGGGGTTGGGAAAATGTAGTACCCTTAAAATTTAGTTTTAATGAATTGTCTTATTGATATATTTCTTAATACACAACAATTATCTTTAATCAAGCAATGATATACTATAAAAATATTAATATTTAAATATGACCATTATAACATAGATGTTTAATTTATAGGTATGAATAGAAACAAAAAATTAGGAAAAATATGTATAAGGGTTTTAGATATTTAAAATGTATTGATTAATTCATAATTTATAAGTTCTCAATTTTCAGTAAAGTCATTTTATGGTTCTAAAATAGTTTTCATTACATTTTTATTAAATGAGTTTAATTCAATAAAAACATTTATATATTTGAAAACATGGAATTTTTGTGTCATTTTTCTTTGATAAATTCTATTATATTATTTTAAGTAAAGAAAATATCAAAATGCCTCTTTTATTTTATTAATATATATAATATTTTGTGATGAAGATATAAACAACTTATGAATGGTTATAAAAGTTTATATTTAATATGTATAAAAATATATTTTATTATTGTAATTTATTTATAAATTTTAGTGATTAAATAATTACCTAAAATTATTATGGAATATTGACATGGTGATTATGCAAGTTGTATAAAAATCAAGTAAATTATTTTAAAAACACTAAAAGTAATAGTCTTTGGGAAATTTATGGTTTCAACCAAATTTTTTAGATAAATATTATTTATTAGCGATTTATTAAAATTTTATATTCTAATTATATTACTATCTTGATATTTTCTAAAGTTAAATTATGTAAATAGTATTGAAAATTACTCTAAGGGTATTTTATGTTAGATAATACTTTATTAAATTCTTTAAAATTATTAAATATATTATATTTTCCCAATTTAATTTTATATGGTCTAAAATTTAAACCACCATCCATTTTTTAGATCAATTTTTCTTATATGGTAACTTTCTTGACCCAGAAAGATTAAAAACACATTTTATCTTGGTAATAATTAAAAAGGGTTAACGGGGGATAAAACTATGAGACTAGGGTTTAAAAAACACATAAACTTGTATAAATTTTATTTTATAATAGTATTAATACTTAGAGAAATCCTAGATTCTAAATATATCAATATTTTTTCACATGAACTCGAAAATTAATTTATATTATTTTAATAATTTATGTAATTCAAACGGTACTCATCTCCCCTTTATATAAGGACACCAACTCTCTTTTCTTCCTCACAATTCATGAGCCACATATCTCAACCAAACTCTAAAAACCCCACTTATTAAATTCTTTATATACATTCTATAGGATTTTTTATTCTTAATATACCATCCTTAGGGTCCTTAATGGCGGATCCAAATGAGGTTCTTTAAAGATGAGGTAATCATCCCAAACAAGAGTTTTCATTTAACTAATTATTATCAATCCTTAAATTATATAATAAACAATAAGATATAATAACATATATATCTATCATATACATATATGTTATTATTTTGATGTCATTAACTTTATCTATCTCCTTTTCTATCAAAAGGGAAATGAAACCATCCTTTGTGTGTACGTGCAGACTGCTGCCTCACGAGCTGATGTATTTCATTTCTCATCAAATACTTTCATGTTTTTTTATTATGATGTATTTAATAAATATATATAATATTTATTAAATAATTATAATTATAATTATCTAAATATAATATATTTCTTACCTTCTTACCATTCCAACTGTTGAAAAGTGATAATGTCGCTCGTGCATACATGTGGACTACCACCTCCATGAGGTGATATGATTTATTTCTCTTGTAATCCATTCATGTATGATTATAAATTTGATTTTAATATATAAAAATAATAATTATGAAAATATTAAAATTATGGAGATGATGGAACCATGACCCATTTGACCATCATCAACCTACCGAAGTTATTTTATGATTATGAACTGAATGTCCTCAAATCATCCAACATAAACTTAACCGATTTAAAAAATATATAATTCATGGTAATAAATGAAATAAAAATAATAAAAATAATTTAATAAAACTTAAAAAGTTTATTTTTAAGTATAAAATTAGTATAATTTAATTATATAGGAGATAAAGTACATATGTGGTGATTCGAACTCGGTGTAAGGGGTTTCATAACTTATTTTCTTTTAATTAGGGTATATTACCTATTTATTGTATATGTTATTCTTAGATTATGTGTTAATTGACATATGAATATTTTATGTTTTATTTACATTTTTTATGAGTATTTAATTTTATTACATGTAAACACATCATTGATTAATTCTAACTTTAATGTTGTAATCTTTTTTAACAGTTTCCCATCTCACTTTTGTTTCTGTGAGACATATTCATTATTAACCTTTTGTTTCTCTTGTGTGGTGTTGATACTACTTATTGGATAATATATATCATGAATATATTTATATTAATTGTATTTAATGTTTCATTTAATGGTATTTATTTTAAGGGGTTTATGATTCAAAGTTTTCCAAAAAGGTAAGGGTTTATTTCACAATATCATCCTTATTTGGTATTGTTTTTGTTTCTATTTAAATTGGGGTAAGTATATGATATTTAAATATTAAAACCTATAAATTTTTATATATTATAGTTATTTTTTAAAATTACTAGCATCACTTTTATTTTCCTCTCTTTAAGTACTAAAAATTCAGAAAGAATGTTTTTAAGGGAAATCAACATTGTTCTTCTATTCAGTTAGCAATATTTATCTTTAATGCCTATATATTATTTAAACTATTTTCAAGATTATTTTTTATATTCTAAATTATTTATTAAATTAATATTTATAAATATTTGACTTTATATAAAAAAATAAATTTATTTTATTGTTGTTTCCAAATAATGTACTTTTTTACTGAAGGTGTGAATGGAATACGTGTTTTAAATTACATCGCAATAATGGATTTTCTTATCATCAAGAATAATCAATAATTTGAAGCTTATTTTACAAATTTTCGTGGTTGTTTCAAAAAAATAATAATTTTAGGGAAATGTTTTAAATTTTAAATAACTAATTACAAAAATTAAAATGGTATTTTCCTTAAGAAATGTTTCATTGATCTTTTAAATGTATTTTCATCCATATAAATATCCTTTGATGAATCTTATTCATTAATGAGGATATAATCTAAGTATAATATCTACCATATTCTTCTAGATGGTTTAATACCATTTTGACGAGGGAAAGTATTGACATTCCATATCTTAGTTCTTCTAATAAGGATAGTTATTGATTATTAAGATGTATTGATTAAGATTTTTTGTTAATTCATATGATGAATTCATTAGATGTATTATGTAACATTTTGGTAATGTAATTTCATAGTGACTTAATGCATCAGTGGGTATCTTAGGAAAAAATAGGTTGGGTATTTTTCATATTTCTTACCTATTTGTGCATAATGTCTTGGCATAAGGCCTTTATTGTAATTTTAAGATATCTATATTATAGATTCCATCATTATAAAAATATTTATTGATGTTCATGTTATTATTTGAATAGTTATGATATCCATGGATATTTTTCAATCTCATGTCCCTATTTATATGGAAGTATAATCTTACCATTTATTCCTTCCATATTTTTCATGCTTTATACATTTTTTCATAGTTTCTATTATATGTGTTCCCTTTCTAAGCATATGAGCTAACCATTTATTATTTTTTCCATTCCTTGGGATACCATTAAGGGATCTATGAAATATTTTAACTTTATAATAGAATAAATAATACAGTTCTAAATATAATTTTAATGTTTTATTTCATGTTTTGAAACATAATATTATAATCTTCTATGTATCTAGTCTATAAAAAAATTTAAACTATTAGATCCTTCAGGATGTGATCCATTGAATCTTATGTAAATATAGTATGATAACCACTATATCATATTTACTAGAATTATGGTGTTATATATTTTACTATTACATACTCCAAATGTATCTCTCTCATCATACTGTATAAGGATATCCATTTAGGATATAAAATATTAAGCCTAAAATGGACCTCCATGCAAAAATAAATCTTATACAACTTTTCATTTAGGAAAAAAATGTTACTATTATCATAAATTTCAATATAAATTCTCTTCTTCACAAGATAAAATTAGATCTATTCTAAACATTTAATTACATATCATCCAAGTCTATGAATCATCTTCTCATGAGAAGAAAAATTCACTATCTTGGAAGGCTCATGAGTAGTTATAAAAATATTTTTTATAAAAAAATTTCTTTCAATAAGTAAATTAATCATTGATGATTTATTAATATAAAAAATAATGCATATAACTTGATAAATTCTCCTCTACCTCGTTGATTTCATTTAAATTGATGAAAATAATGATATTTTGTTTGAATAAATAATATTATAATTAAATTATTGTTATAAGTAAAAAATAATAATAATGAAAATAAAATTATATCTATTATACTAACAAATAGAGTTGATCAAAAGTGAATATCTAAAAATAATGAATATGAAAATATCAAAGTAAAAAACTAGTGTAATTACATTTGTAAGAGTCCCAAAACAAAAATATGATGTTCGAATTCGTAACCAAACAATATGTAACAAAAAAATTAAATATAAAAAATAATTCAAAAAATAGAAGAAATGATCAATATTTATAGATTTAAATATCCTATTTATAAAAAAAATTATGTGCATATTGCACAAATAATAATAATTTTAGGATTTTTAGTCAAAAAATGTTTATCTGGAATAGATGAATGTAAAATTTAATAGAAAAAATCAAATAAATGATCAATATCTATTGATTTAAATATCCTATTTAAAAAATAAAGACTTTACAATTATATGTTTCATAAATATAATAAAATATACATATTTACCTAAATAATTAAGAGAGTAATGAATTTGTTTCACATATCCCCTCAAAATGATCATTTTATACTTCATGGAATATCTCTATATTTCAGTCATTATTAACATCAATTAATCATGTAATAGATAAAGAAATCTCGTATAAGCCTGCAACATCATCATCATCCTCATCATGTAAATTAATTCTATTCCCTTACAAAATGAGTGTCTACTACTCATTTTATAGTCCAGTAACATAAAATATTTTCTTTTCATGTGTCTCCATGGTGAATGGTCTTACATTGAAACTAAATATTTTCAAATCGATGAGTGTAAATCCATAACCATCAAATTTTACATAATTGTTACTGTCAAAATAGTTACACCTAAACACTACTACCTGATATTTAGTATAATAATATTATCATATATCCTTAATAACTCCATAAAATGTCATCAATATATAAAATGGGTTTTTATCTTTTTCACTTTAAAAATATAGTGTTTCATCAACGAAAATTACTAAAATATTTTGAATAATACTCTTATAATTTTTATATTTTATACAAAATGTTCAACCATAAATATAAAAAACATACTATGTGATCACATTAATATATAGCCCCCCAGCAAACCATTTCAATGTTTCTGATATAGATTAATTGATGTAGACTTTTTTTATAGACCATGAAAAAAATTATTTTTAAATTAATTCATCAACCACTTATCATTTACTTTCATATATCATACCTTCAATATAGTAATATTTGATTATATATATGGTTGAACCTCATTTGTGTTGTTCAAAATGTATAAACGTTCAATCATCACTTCATCATATGGAATTAAATTTTCATTCTATGCATGAATCTCCTTAACAACACTATCAATATTCAATTGTTGAGATATAGGGAGAAAAACATGCTTCACTTCACGTAAATATTCATTAAATTACACCATCACATATTCTGGTATATATTTTTGAATAATATAATCCTTTCATTGATGATTATTTTTAACACAAACCATCAAAATTTTCATATATCTTTCAAAAGGATACATCCAATGTAAAAAAATAGGTCCAAATATTCTTATCCATTGCACTAAATGAATCAATAAATAAACCATTATTTCAAAAAATTATGGTGAAAAATACATTTTTAGTTGACAAAGTATGATGGAAGATTTATTCCAGAAAACATATAATAACTTTTTATCCATGAATTTTCTACAATTGAAATTTAAAAAGTGATATAACCTGATGATAGACGTTCTGAAATATATCAAAAATATTTTATGCAATATAAATAATATTATTTGTTGCATCAATACATGAAATCTGTGAGATTTTATACCTATTAATTTAAAATCATTAATTATCACCAAATTGTTCTCATTTCAAGAATACCCATTGGGTTTTTAATACCATGTAGACATTGGTAAAAATTTCAACTTCTTACTCTTGTTTAATGTGTGATAATCCAATGTTAAATATTTTCTTTTTAGCTTTTATAGTGGGAGCCAACTCCAAATTCATTCACATGGATATTAAGTCCAACATTTCATGCAATCTAACTTTTATCCTTTTTTATGTTTAAATAAGTTCTAATAAAATTGTCACATATGTATTTCCTATAAATTCTTAACACTAAGTTATATTTTTCCTATAAAAAAATAATGTTGCTTGAATAAGACATACCCTTTCTTCAATGTATTTCTTTTATGACTAGAAATTCATTTATTCCCAAATGTGAAATTAAAGTTTTTCACCTTATCATAATATTATTCATCTAAAAAATGTTGTGGGGGATATTATACTCTTGTAAACCATAAAGTTCCTTTTTAAATCTTTGATATGGATGATCCATTCTCAAATGTATTTGATATACCATATAAAATGTCTTTATTCCATTCTGAAATTGATCATAAGAAGACTCCTCTCTTCAAATTGGACAGGCTTTATGTCCCTTAATACTGTAACAAGATAAATTTTCATATGAAGTAAAATCATTTATAGCGAACAATACCATTGAATGAAAAATAAAATATTCTTTATTTTATAAATCAAAACAGTAACACCTATATCCCATAGGAATTTAAAATCATCATTCAATGGTTATAGATAAAAATTAATATCATTTACAGAAGTTCTTAGTCTATATATCATAAAAAATCATTATATATTTTACCTTTATATATATGTTTTAAAATACCAATGTAATAGGCCATGTAATGCCCTATCTCTAGTTACCCAGAGTCAGTGCATTATTACATAACATTGGCATGATCACAAGAGATCAATTCTTGAAATACCGATTAGTTTAGAAGCCTTGGAAGTACTAGATACATACATAAGTTTTACATTGAATCACGAAATAAAAAAACAACATTGTGTCCCATTTTAAAACAATCATATCCTTAGCCTATCCGTGCAGGTTAGTCATAATATAGTTCTTCGCATCTTGGGAAAAATAAAACATAAGAAATGGGTGAGATCAGATTCTCAGTAAGGATAAACATATAGCAGAAACTATGATAAATAAGCATAAACATTTAATGCAATGTATAAGACTAAAAAAAAATCCTGTTTAAACTTAAACTTTAGCATAATATGGAAAATTGAAATCAAATAATTCCATTTACTTATTCACATAGATATTCTACTAGTTGAACAATCAAAAGTAATATCAATAGCTAATTTCATAATGATGGAATACATAATGCCAGACATCATAACCACATAGTCAAGGCCTCATGTCAAGACTACAAATAAGATTTTGTCAAAGCCTTGTTCCAAGACACTAGTTTTTCTCATGAGACCTACCGATTCATCGAGGAGCTATAGATGGCTCAACCCATGACTTACTAAGTCCAATGCATTCCTCATATGAAAAGGTTGAAACATAATATAAACATTCGTATTAAAAATAGCATACGAAATATCAATACATTAACCATAAACCATGAATGGTATAGAAATATAACATCCATAGTGAAACATATTGAAAAACCTTCAATGCAATATGGAATATTGTATCATAATAAATCAACTTCAAACAAATGTAAAAGCCAACGAAGGATGTTGACATAGATATAATCCATCCAAAAACTATTTGAGGGAAATATTTTTTAATACATTGAAATCATTAAAAAGTAAAGAAAATATTTATTTTTAATATATTATTATAATACTTTAAGGAAAGATTTGAAGGTGTTATAACGGTGGGAAATTGTTGCACCCACCATATAAGTTAAAAAAACATTCCTACCTTAATTTTTTCGAAAAGTTTATAAAGAACATTGTTTGAAAAATGAAGGATATATTCCTTTAAAAAAAATTTATAAAATGTAAAAATAGGTTATAAATGAATTTAACCCATATTATTAGAAATATTAAAAAATATTGAAATATATTTTTAAGAAACACGATTGACGATGATAAAGAATTCCCAGTATATGCTTACGTATAAAAAAACCTAGGATAATAAAGAGATTGTAAAATTAACACTTACCTTGTATTCTTACATAGTCTAGGGTATGTTAACCCCATTTATAATGGTTAAATAATTTTCAGTAAATTATACAATAATGCACAAACATAAATATGATATCATATATGATCTTCTAATATTGATTTTTTAATAATATTTCAGTAGTATCATTGTTTCAGGTGTTAACAGATTTGTTTTCTTTTATATATTTTGTTATGTAAGTCATGTTTATTATGGATATAATGTATTTAATTCATATCCAAAATGATATTATTTTTTTAGACATTATTTTAAATCATATAAGTAAAATTATTCTTGAATGGTTATGATGGGGAATGAATCTCATCGCGTTCGTGGAAACGGTAATCTGTACGTACAGACGAGCGAAAATACCATTATATTGATGGTAGAATCGTATTTAATTTGATGTTATATCATATATAAATAATCATTAACATGTTATATATATTATTTACATCTATTATACTCATTATTATACACATACAAATAATTAAGTGTTGAATAACAAACTACACCACGACGTGGAGATGATAAGTCGTACGTACACACGTATGGTGACTTTATCATTCCTAGGATGGATAGAATAATGAATATGGTAATACCAAATTTATAATAACATTAAAATATACAGAAGGTAATGGAGTTATTATTTTGGTATGGAAACAATAAATAAAGATTAAGTGGAAGAAGAAAATAACTTTGTAAGAGGTGATGAAATTATTACCTCTTGTTCAAGTGTTCCCTTTTTATTTGATCAAAAGGGATCCTTAGGTTGGCTTTGTGATCCAATTAAGGCCTCTAGATTTCATTAAGGGTATTTTGGAGGATATTTTAACAGGTTGTTTCCGAGCCAAATGGCTTTGGAGGTGTGATTTTGAGAGAAGAGTAAGTACCCTTTTATAATAGAGGTGAGGGTCACTTTAGGAAAAACTTGAAATATTAATTTAGTATACAATCATATTTGGTTTATAATGGATCCAAAAGGATTTATTTCGAGGATAAGGTGTGGTTGGGTCTAAAACCTCTCAACCAATAGGTTTTAGATAGGTTTAGGTCACCATATTAACCTTATCTTTTAGATTTAACTATTAGTTAAATAGTTTAACTTTTACCATGTATTCTTGTATTATTATAATGAGTGGTTAATAAACTTACTATAAAAAGCCAAGAAAACCCCAAGTAGTTATTTATTGAGATATCTAACCTTATATAAGTCTTTTTGATGAACCTTGTATTTTTAGGAATATTATATCAATTAATAATATAGTATTTGTTTTAAAAAATCATTTATGTCTATTTTGACAATATTTAGTATTTGGTTTTTGCGAAAGTCAAAAAAAAATTGATTACTTTAAAAAAAATTAAATAAATCCTAACATGTCATATTAACCTAAAAAATTATTGTAATGCATCAAAAGTCTCAATTTACATTTATTTGGATATTTATAATATCAATTATTTTTATCTTTCATTAATTAGGTAATTAATGCATCATCATTGTGTCATAAATAAATTTAATTATTTAATGTATAAAAATTATAAATTAAATACCATTATGTAATAAATAATTTTAACTTTATAATGAATATTTATAGTCTAATTTATCTTATGTATATCCCTATATTGAAAAAAATTAGTTGTGAAAATTTGAATTTAACACTTTTAACTCTTCTTTAAATAAAATAAAGATAAATGTCCTAATCTAATCCAAGTGGGTCAAAGAGGATCATATTTTATTCATAAGTTTGATTTTTCTTGAAAAACACTTATTCAATATAATTAATACATGTGTTAGGGTAATTATAATATCATTATTAACTTTAATTACCCTATTTACTTTTAACTCTGGTAAATAAAATTCAAAAGTAACTATTCACTAAAAATTATTTGTATCTTGTTGAACCAAATTTTACATAATAATGTCAACTATTTCTCTCAAATCTTTGATATTCAATTCACATGAGTGGTAAAATTATTTTTTATACAAATTTTCTGATGTTCCTAGAAGGTGGGTAAAAGACGTTAAAAAATTCAATAAAAGTTTATACATATAATTTTATTATAAAATGACTCTAATGAATTAAATTGAACTAATATTGGTATTATGTGTATATTTTTACTTAAAATAAATTTAAATAAAATAAATAATTATTTAAATAAAACGTCAGTTTTAAACAATAACGCTGTGTTTTTCACTATTTATCAAAAATTGAAAGTTTTAAAAAAATATATATAATTCACCCTAATATAATTTTGATATTATGAATCCAAAAATGAATTACATTTTGAAAAATAAAATTTATAAAATTTCAAAAACTGGTTATTACTATTCATAACAGCTAGTCTGATTTGTTGTGGTGTGCTAAAACTCGAAGTTGTATACAACACAAGCTATTGTATTATTTAAAGGGAAACGTATCATGGAATATTGGGGTGTTATAGGAAATGATATATATTAGCTACGAAGTCTCTAATATGGATTCATTCCATCTCTGTATAGCCCAATTTTGATATTTTTATATTAACCTTCAAAATCATGAAATATTTTATAAAATCTCATCAATTTTAGTGAAACAAAAACTTGAAAAAAGTATTCATCAGATATATGATCATATGTAAGTCATTTTAAATAGTTTAAATAACTTTTATTTACAAGTAAAGTATTCAAAAATAGAATTATTGGAAGATTCCAAATTGGTTTAGTGGGAGGTTTGGTGCTTATTCATGAGAATAAATTAGAGTTGAATTTTTCTTCCATTTTATATCATGATGTCACACATTTAGGATATTAGTATAAGCATTAATATTCCTTCCTATACAACATAGAATAATTTGGGAAAGCATGTATCTTTTTATACCCCAAACCCATTAAGCATAATATTTTATTTTCATCATAATTTGAATTTGGAATCTTATTTCCTTTTAGAATAATAACTTTTAAATGTTCACATAGATCATTGAAACTTTTATCAATTCACCCATTTTTTTATTTCATGTGAACTAATATCAACACTACTAATAACATAGTAAATATAGTGAAACCAGATAATAGTGGTTTCTCAGAATCCCCATACAATCATTAAATTTCATTTTATTTTTAAAATGTTTCTAATTTAAACATAATGAATTAACTCATCGAGACAATCCTATGTATCATGATGAACATCTTCATCAACATTAAAACTATAATTTTCTATTATTTCACCATAATTGATATAGTATGTATAATGTTTATTAAAACCATATAAAATAATATGATATTTTATTTTCCTTTCACATAAAATTATTATATCAAACACTTCATGTATGGATATTAAATAATATCTTTGTTTTCTTGATTTCATTTTGAAAATTCCAATAAATTGTCAGATATTTTTTATATTCATAAATGGTTATTCATATATTTATCCTCTTATGATCCATTAATTATGTAATATCACATTATAATATGTGAATATCTTAAAAACTATAAACAAATAAACATATATATAAAAATATAATAAAAACATTTAATTATCCATTTATTGAGAATTATATATTCAAAAAATATAACATAATTATATATATATATTTGAAAAAGAAATCCCCCATTGGTGTTATTTAAAATAAATGAACTGAAGAAAGTGTTTAATTTATAAGTAATAAACCCCATGATTGAATTCATATACTAAAAATGTACTCTTCTCCAAAAAAATAAAATAGATATAAATATCACACTCTTTATAAATCCATGATCTCTTATTAATCAATGATTTATCAACGAACAATAAAACATCAATTAATAAAACAATTTGGAATAATATAATTATCTATGTAATAGTGTATAAATTAAATATACAATATCATCAACTATCGTAGGAAATGTCTAGATACACCTACATTAGATATGTTTTTGCAAGTCAAAGTATTGATAAAAATTATATTACCTATTTATATGATATACTGATCCCTAATATCAAAATATAAAACTCAATTTCATGATATAAACACTTCATTATCTAATTATATTTATGATTAAATACAAACAAATTTTATCTATTTTTTAAAATATAAAAATTATTAGTACAAACAATTACAATAACAACCAAATTATATCACAATAAAAAACAATTTATAATCACAATGAAATTGTACTCTTAAACAAATTATAAAAAAATTGAAATTGACGAATCTGAATTTATGAAAAAAAAATGAATGGTTGAAATATATAAATAAATCACTTGGAAAATATTTTAAAAATATAAAATAAATATTGAACTTAAAAAATATTGTGTTTTTGGCTTAAAATATATGACAAAGATAGCCAGAATGATGATTTAAAAACTTTATATTGCAATCAATGAAATAATGCACCTCACAATAGATATCCAAGGATGATGATGGTGAAACATGAATGAAATAAATAGAAAACATGTCGGTGGGTAGAATGTAGCCTAGGATGAGGGTGGTGGGTGCAAAAAGGATGAGAAATTATTAAAATGAAGTAAAATATTGATTAAATGAAGAAGATTATGGTTGATGAAGTGGGTTCGAAGAGCCATGAGTCATGTAACATATGTTTTCTGAATAAAAATAATCGATAGAATGAGGGAAATCATGTTTGAATGTTTTTTAAAGTACTTTAACATTATATTTTCATAAAAATGGTGTTAAATTTTTTTTACGATTAACATAAGTTTGACATAAAATTAACATTCAAATTAATCAAAAAAATTAAAATAAGTTTTAAATAAAACCAACATTAAAATTAAATCCATAAGACTTTTAACATTGGTTTTTATTAAAACCAATCATAAAATTCCCTCTGAATGAATTTTAACATTATTAACGTAAAAATAGATGTTAAAATGATAATGTGAAATAATATTTTTCTACTAGGGTCATTATGGATTATTATAGGTTCTGAAACAATTTTAATGTTAGCATGAGTAGGATTCTTATACAAAGATATGGAATATGATGAGGACGCACAAAAAAAATATTTATTTTTTCATTGGATAACCCATTAAGTATAAAACATAGAGTGTCATATATATGTCTTTGGTATAATAGGGGTTCATGAATCTTATTTCAGTCCCTGCAACCTGAGGTTGGGATGATATATATCATGAGAACCATTATGCATTGATACCCAAAATATAAAAGTCTACATGTTGACAAAGCTAATCATGGGGTGGTTAGGAATATTTCTAGTCATGTCATCAATTGGAGATTCACTAAAATGGGATTTTCCCACTTGTATGATGAGTATAACATCAAGACCCTTGAATGTGATTGATTATGGGTGTGTGTGGTTTCACCTAGATATAATATATATATTAATATAAGGTACATGTTATGTGATTATTCATGAGGGTGAACGGCATGTGATTTGTTCCTTAACTAAGTCAGTATATACTCAGATAATCAAGAAATTATGTGTTGGCTATATGGGTTTGATATACTCTATGTCCCATGGTCACTCAATGTCTTAGAAAAATGTAAAATTTAATAATGTGCCTTTCTATTTGATATAGACTGGTGTACAAGTGTATAAATATATATAGGGTTGATTAAGATCACACAAGTTCCCTTTATAGGTTGATTATCATATATGCTTTTCTAGAGGCCACTCTTTGGTTGCATTTATGAATTTAGAGATACAAATTTTTGGTGAATCTTGTAAAGGCCCATGGGGTTACACTTTGTGGTTTATTGAATGGGGATTGGCTTTTGACTCAATGAGCTTCTCTAAAAATGTTTTATAGTTAATTCAAAAATCTTTTGAATGGGTATTCACAATGTATTACATATAATGGGATATAAGGTGAAGTTAATTACATCTTTCCAATAGGGTTTTTTAAGATATCAAATAGGTTTTTTGATATGATTTCACAAGTTATTGTATGTGAGTCAATATAAGATGAATTGGTACAATGTCTTTAGTATTTATAGGAAGTTAGATATTGAAAGTAATATTCCCTAAATCCTTCTTTTCATATGATATATGAGGCTATGTACTGTCAGATTACAACATGAGTGAGATACAACAACTACCTATGATATGTTTTTCATCCAAGTGATAACATTTATCATTTGGGTTGATCTTCCACATAGCATAGTTTAATAAAAATTTACATAAAATGAAACTTGTGGGAAGATAATTGTTCGTATGATGAATGCATGAACTATCAATAACATTTATTAATGTGTTATAATTCATGAATAAATGAAACAACACCAAAGGAGCATCCCCAAGTGTTATTTAAAGTCACTTTCATATAAAATTAGTTTTCATGGGTTCTTCTTGAATCTTTGATGAATCTACCATCAGAACAATCACTCTTCATTCTTGTCTTTTTCGTTTAATGCACAATCATGTCATGGAGATAGAATGGATCCCATCCGAATGTTGGATGATTCAGTGTGACCTTTGTATAAACCATGAAGACGGGATATCCATTGGTTCCCTTCGTGATATTTATCAAACTATATAATAATGATAAAAATGTTGCAGTTTCTCTATAATGTATGAGAAATACATATATATATATATATACAATGGTTCTTCAATTCATTTTTATGAAGGTTTTACATTTTTTTCGTGGGTTATCTCTAGTAATGGATTTTAATTTATTTCTCCTACTTCTATAAAAAGTTATTAAAATCATTTGATCCCATTCAATATATATATACACATATAGAGAGATACAAATGCATAAACATATAAATACATACATAAAAATACATTTAAATATATATAAATACACATATGCATACATACACATATACATACATAAAAATAAATATAAATATACACATCAACAGATATATGTACATACATACACATAAATTCACATACTTATATACATACAGATGCATACACGTGCAAACACATACATAGATGCCACACACACACATAAAGAAACACATGCACACATACACATACTCAACATAAAAAACATCCACACACCTATAAATACACATACATAGACATACCCATTACATTCATATATGCACAATCACATATATACATAGACATACATATACATATGCACACACATATGTATATATATATATGTACGTACGTACGTACGTATGTATGTATGTATGTATGTATGTATGTATGTATGTATGTATGTATGTATGTATGTATGTATGTATGTATGTATGTATGTATGTATGTATGTATGTATGTATGTTTGTATGTATGTATGGATGGATGGATGGATGTAAATATACACATATGTATACATACTCACATACATACATACATAAATCCATACATATATACACACATAAATACATACATACATAAATACATATATACATACACTTCTACAGACAAACATACATGCATGCACATACACAAACACACATACACGTAGAAACAAATATGCAAACAAGTACATGTATATGCATACATACACAAACATACAAAAATATACACATACATACATATACCCATACACACATATATGTATGTGTACATGGACACATACACACATATATGTATGTGTACATTGACACATATACACACACACACACACATAGAAAGATATATATATATATATATGCATATACATACATGTACAAACATATATAAAAATATATACATATACACACATGTATATATGTATATATACATTCATGCATGTATACACATGAATATTTTACGCACATATATACAATAACCCCCCTTTTAATTATTTCTTTTTCTTTTATCAAAATATGAGTTCTTCAAGCTATATCAAACTCATGGCACAACAGAAACAATTATATTAATATATATATATATATTTAATTTAATTACATATATTAATATAAATTTATGTAACTAAATATTTGTTCATTTTATATTAATATAATTAATAATATATATTTTAATATAATATATTTATATATATATATATTAATGTATTCAAATACATTATTAAATATTTTAATTGATTAAATATATGGGATCTAGGGAGATTCTACATGGTGACAAGGCCGGTGATTACAGATTTTTCATGATCATGGATATTCTATACTTTTTATCATTTAAACAATTGTCCGGTGGTCCTTCCCTGATGTAGTTTCAGCCCAAGGATGCTTCAACAGGGATCAAGGTTCATCTAGATGGGATATGATCAGAGGGGAATATTACCAGAATGGATTATTCTTTAATGAAAGATGTGGTTTATGAGCGAATAATCTATAAATTTATGTCAACTCATGATAGGAATAATTAAGAACACATTGAGTATAAGTTTAAGATATATCAGTTCTCATTTATTGGTTGATTGATTTTGACTTCCGGTTGGATTCCATTTAAAGTCAATGAGGTAAGGGATCGAATTTCTATTTTATAGAGATTCGTTCATTGGAATATCATTATAATATGAAGAGTTTCATTAATATATTACTCCCATTGGATAAATTAAATATATCTTCATGGGATCATGGATAAATTTCATAGAATCATGGTTTTATTACATTCCATGAATGATACCTCCATTTTAACTCTTTTTCCCTTCAAAATACATGAGTTCGGGCTTGGATTCATATCTATAGACTCAACCAGATTTTATGGCACCAGTGAATTATTTTCAATGTTTCATATTCTATAGGAATTCTTACTAAAATAGACTAGGATATGAAGGAGGAAATATTTTCCTATTATGCTAGAGTTTTAGTTGCGATTAATCTCAGTTCAACTTTGATCAATTAGATTTTTCAATGAACTATTGGGGATGATGCTCAAATATATATTCAGTTTGAGAAATTGCCTCCTTTTTTGTGGAATATAATGAAATAGGGAATTTTAAAGAAAATAATACTTTAAATATGTTGTCTTATATTTTTTGGTCTATTAAATGGCATAATAAAAAGGATGTTGAATGCTTTTAAGTAAAAAAGGGTGGTCCGGTTAAGGTAAAAGAAGGTGTGGAGATGAATCCTCTAAAGGAAAAAAAATTCTTAGGTCTAGCACCTATAAGGGAAAAGAATGTTTTATATAAGGTTGTATTGATGGTGATGTTGATAAACTACAGGTAGTGAAAGGGGGATCTCACTCTATTACTATTATTGTCCACACAGTAGATCTTATCCTAATAGGCAGGTTATTTTTATTTAAGATCTTGGATCGTTTATGTATGATCAAGGAATACAAATACCTAATGTTCATGGTATACCATCAAGCCTGAATTAGGCTGACATTGCTAATAAAGAGTAGGATGATAGACAATTTATATATCCATAGATATTATTTAGGGATTATCTATCTATGGGAAGAGAAGTTAATAATGTTACTTCTCTTGATGGTCAATCTAAAAATGAACTATATGTATAAGTTTATATTGATTTGGAGTTGTGGTAGGTTCACCAATTGGCCTCTTCTAAAGGAAAGGATAAAATAAAAATTGATGTGGATTCCACTAAGAGGTCAAAATATAATAATTTCATTATTTTATAACCTTTATAATCTAGAAGATTATATGAAATTTACCCATATCCTCTATCGGTTATAGTCCAGTTTTCTAGAATTAATCAGTATGTGTCTGATGTTTTCCCTATTTTTTCCAAGGATGGAGGACTTATTGACAATGTTGGAGATTCTACTTAATAGGATTCAACACTAATGTTAATACAACAAGACCTTGAGGCTACGTGGGATATTAATTTATAAAATCCATATTGGAATTATAGAGTATATAATGCTAGGGATTTTTTGGTGTGATTATTTTTCTAGGACTGTTGAATATGATGTTCTTATTGTAGGATATTCCCAAAGGTATTTTGGTAATGGTTGAAGTACTACTCAGGCTGTAGACAAACCTATCATTGTGAAAAATGTAGTAGTAATTATACCTAATCAAGTTAGATAACAAGTGTGTTTACATTTATTTGGGTGAATATAGGATATTAATCCAAAATGTGGCAGTATTTTCTCACTTAGTATCTATTTCCACCCCTTAAGAACCATCTAAAAAAGGTGGGAAATGGGTGAATGCTCAGAATTATACCTTGGAATTCAACTCAATGATTGAAATGGTTCCCTTCATATTCTCAAATATTTTTTTTAAATTTTATATGGATGATCAGAAACAAAAAATTATTGATGATAGTTCATTATTCTTAAATGATGCCACTCTTGAAGTGAAGGCTGGTTTTAAAGTGGATGCAACTGTTTTGGATGTTTTAGAGGAGGTTTCACTTCCTATCATGGAAATTTTCTAAAGGGACTCTAAGGATCCAGATTACTAACCTTGTAAACAACCCAAGATATAGAGGAGAGGTCGATATTTTCATTTTATAGGTAAACCTCATGGTCGGGTTAATTGGGTGACCATAATAATATGAACTTTCACTCACAATCTATGTTTCTTGATGGTCTTACTATCCCTCATTAGCTTTTTCTAGGTGATGTTTATCTTTTTTCCAATATGAGGGTAGTTTTCCTTGTCTTTCCCCATCTCCTCTCTATTTCATTTTTCTTATCTTTAATAAATGGGTGAGATCCAATGAGCCTTATGCTCAACCTATTTTAATTAATATAATAATTTTTTATATATAAATTATGAAAATATAATTGATAATGGTTTTTTGTTAAATTGAATTATATTATTAAATATATATTTTATATGAAAATTTTTTTATTATGTTTATATATTTATTTATATATTTTATAATATATGATCATATATATAATATATATCTATACTAGGTAGAGCCATGTATAAGTATATATATACACACATACACACTGATATATATAATTATGAATAAATATATAAAAATTTGTATTGTGTAAATATATATGAATATTATAAATCATTTAATATGAATTGAAATATAAAAATTTATATATGGACTCTATTTAATGAATTTATATATTTATTTATATAGTTCATATCACTGTATTTTATAATATGTGTGTGTAGTTACAATTTTATATATAATAATTAATAAATTTAAAGAATAAAAAATATAGATGATTAAATATATATATATATATATCATTTATTTAGTTATATATATTTATTATTATATAAATCATATTTAATATTATATAAATATGTATATATATAAAATATTTGTAAGAAAAGATTTATGTTTTTGTGTTTGTGCGTATATATGTGTATACATTAACATATATTTAATGAAAAATGTATATATATATATATTTATATAATTATAAATGTATATGTATATTATAGTGATCTGAACTTTTCATACATAGGTATTATATCTTAATAGATGAATATGATTTGCATAACATAATGATCTATTCCAGAGTCAAATTTTCCTAGTATCTTTGGAAATTTGGAAACATAAAGAATTGGTTTATAGTAGTTCTACATCATCTCCAAATTAGATCTTTATAAGTATCACCCTTTTTAGACATACCATATATGAAACTTTTCTTCATAACCTGGGGAAAGTAAACATAAGAAAGGGTGAGCTCTTGTACTCAGTAATAGTAAATAAGGGAGATGTCAATGATCATATAAGTATAACATGAGAAAAAAGGTTTGAGAAAATGAGCTTTAAATTTGAAAACCATACCCTACATTTGCACAAATCATAATCTTCAATCATGGCATAAATCATGGTATTTTATAAGACATTAATCATAAAGGAATAAAAAAACATGATCCATGAGAGCATAATATTGACATAATAAATGGAATTGGGTAATATGTATAAGCATTGAAAATCAGTTCATTAGTAGTCAAGGATCTATACCAAGACTATCACAGTGGAATGAGATCACTCCCAAAACCATCAAATTAGTTAAGGTTCACTCCCAAGACTATAATAGGGGATGTAGTCCCTTATTGAACTGAGTTCACTCCATATTCCAGCCCTCTTTATCTCATGAGATATCAATATTTATCCAATACATTGGAAGGAGATATAGGTCTCACCCATCCCATAATGGAAATCATACATATGTTTTCCAAAATATCATATACCATTCATTATATCATAACACACTAAAATAAATGGTTTTCATAAACATTTCATCATTCCATAACAAATGGAAAATAAATGATTTTTATAAACATTTCAACATTTAATCATAATATAACCTATAGAAAAGAAACATTTTTCATAAACATTATGTCATAATATTCATAAACCATCAAGATAAAGAATAAATATAATATCCTTGGATCATATCCCGAGTAAACCATAATTTAAATCAAGGTTTTTTTTGTTTTCGATGAATAGAAACACCATTAAAAGATAATTAAATAATTCATAATGAAAATACCCATTCCATTTTGAAGTCAATTATAAACAAATGGCACAAATATAATGGAAATATTTTTATTTTAAAATAACCATTAAAACTTATAAAATAATCTTAAAATAAAAAATTAGTTATGGAGTTGGAAAATTATTTCATTTAGTATAAGTTAAAAACATTTAATTCATACTTTTGTCAAAAAAGTCATAAAGTACCTTGGTTTAGAAAATGAAAAAAAGATTCCTTTCAACCCCTTATATAGAAATAATAACATGGGTAAAAATTAAATTAAAAAAATCATGTAGAATTGTAAAAAATATGCTTAAAACGTTATTAGAAAACATAGAAATGGAATAAAACGGTTTTCCATTCGAAGAGAGAAATGAAGTCGATTTTCTTTAAAAAAATATTTTTGATCTTTTGAGTACATAAGCTGAAGAAAATGAAATTAAAACAAGTATTTTAAGTAAATAACTACATGGTAAGAAATTTTAGGCCTTTTCTGGAATATATATAATAATATTTCATCATTGTAAACTTAATTATAAATAATGAGATTGTATCATAAAACTAATTACCTCAAGTTTGCTTTTCTTTGAAAGCACTATATCCTCTTGTATAATAAATTTATATTTTTTATAATTATATATAAGATTCATTTTTATATGTATAATATCATATATAATCCCTTTATAATATTTCAACACCCACTTTTTGCAAATATTCCTTATGAAAATTGTTATTTTCAAGTGTTAATTATTTCATTTATCATGAGTATTTCAGTTCAATAGTTCTGGTCCTTGTATATTAACCATGATTCCATAATCTCCAGAATATTAATAATTAATTAAATATATTATATATTTTATATATATATATTTATAGTCATCCATAAAATCTATAGATAGAAAAATTAATTATAATGTTCAGGGAGATGATAGGTTGTACGTACACATAAACAATGTTTTCGTTTTTTGATGGATGAAATAAAAGAAACGCAAATATAAATTTAACTTTATAAGATAATTATTATATAATATATATTGTATATATTCATTAAAATATCTATTTTTACCATAAAATTAAAATGTAATTGAATGATGAATCATATCGCTTCATGGTGGTGGTAGTCCACACGCACGCATGAATAACATTATCATTTCCTAAGGGATTAGATGGTAAGTAAGTATATGATATATTATAATTACAGAAGTATAATTATTTTATAAATATTATTATATAAATATGAAACCCATCATAATACCTATCTATAAAATATTCTCATTGAAACTTAATTGTATGGCTACGTGGATATTGTAAGTTGTGTGTACACATGAGTGATACTTTCACTTCTCATTTGATGGGAAGGATGTTTTATAATGAAGTTTTCATAATAAAAACAAAATTTCATCATATTATTGATACTAAAATTATTATTTTATTATAAATACACTATATTTAGGGGGTGAATAAGAGTAGAAAAAAAAGTGATCGGTTAAGGCGGTTACATCTTCCTTGAAACGACTCTTTTAGTATCCTCTAAAAAGATATAGGGTCGGTATTTTTGGATGAAATAGACTCTAAAATGTGTGTAACAATTTTTATAAGAGAACTTTTATATTTTTTTTGATATAGAGGGCTCAAAGCCATGAAAATGAGTCAGAGAGGATGTTCCCTTTTATAATTAATGTGAAGGGAACTTTAGAAATTTTCAAAATATTAAATTATAATAAATTTATTCTCAATCCAAATGCCACCAAATTTCCAAGTATTCAATGATAAGATAATATAGGATTTTAAAACCCACAAAAATATTATTTATATAAGTTTTGGTGTAATTTTAAACCTTATAAATTTTATTAACCCTTAGTAAACCAATTTTAATGTCAATTATGGTATCAAAAGTTTCAATATTAAAGGGTTGTAATTTTGACTTTTAAGGTAAAAATGGGACCATAAATGAACAATTTATAACATTTTGTACCATATAATATCCAAATTTTCTTATTTTAATATTTTTATGATTTTAAAATAATTTAGTAAAATATCATTATAATCAATTTTGACACTATCCATTTTAATTTAACTTTAAATACATGAAGATGAAGGGGGATTCTAATACAATGATTTAACACCTCTATAATATTCCATATAGATCTATAAAATTATTTGGTCACATTAAATCATTAAAATTATATTACTTTTAATATTTTCAATATAATTTATTTTTTTCCTTTACTTGAAAAATTACACTTAAGGTATTGTGTAAGAATTTATGTTAATTATATAATACATACAAATTAAAAATAAATTACCATCATGAATATAATTTTATTATACACAAAATTACTATTAATAGTCATTTATAACTAGTTTATTCCCCTATGTGAACACATAAAGGATGCTTAATACTAAGAGAGTGAAAAATTTTAACTTTCTTATTTAAATAATATATAAGCAGTTTTCATGGAAATGGGTCCATTAAAAAACTCAATTTAGAGCCTAATATTGCAAGGTTTGAAATAAATTTATCTAATACGAATTTTTATTAAAACATTTAAGTCTTATCACTTATTTTTAACCAAGATTAACATAATGTATAATTTATCGTGGTGATCGATTTTTCCAAATTACAATTCATATTGGCCAAAAATAAAAGTGGATCTATTTACCAAATTTTAACATCATAATTCAAAATATATAATTAATTTAATCTAATTCAATAACTAAAAAAGGAAGAAATAAGTTTTAAAGTGTGGAAAATGCGACAAAAACTACTTTTAAGAAAAATACATTTGTAAGCATAAAACTATATTTATTCTTATCTTATGCTTATAAAAAAATTTATTGATCATTTAAAACATTTGATAAAGTAAATAAAATATAAACTTCACTAAAAATATTCACCAATATTGAATAATTTAATTTATTAATAAAAGTACATTGCATGAATAAAAAATAAGAAAAAACATCACTTTTATTTTCAATTTATTTTTTTGTTAATTATAGTCATTTAAAAACTAATTATTTAATTTTATAAATTCAAAGTCTTTATTTTTTTAAAAAAAATTTATTACTATTTACACCATTTAATCCAATGGCTAGGTGATAACAGGCATATAATCTTTTAATAATTGTACACGGTTTATTTAAACTCAATGTTTTGTCTATCTCAATCTATCAAAGAAATAAAATTATTTAATAGGAAATATTTGATAAAAATCTCAAACACAAATATATATAATTATAAATTTATGTCTATATTAAAAATTATATAATATAAAAAAAATTTATAAAACTAAATATGAATTATATTTAATATATTCATATAGTTTATACTACTATATATTATAATATATATAATTAAAATTATATATTTCATTATATATAAGTATAAATTAAAATATATTTATATTTAATTTATATAAATATATATATACTTAATGATATATAATTCATATTTAAAAATAAAAAAATTAAGTTTTTCATGGTGTCCTTTATCGGTGTAAAAAAGCGCCGATAAAGGGAAACCTTTATGATTGCTAAATAAATCGTTGATAAAGGGTGAAATTTATCAGTGCTAAAAATAGTGACAAAGGGTTCTTCTTTGTTAGCGCTTTTTTAGTACTGCTTAAGGTTAAATACATCAATATTTTTTTAACACTGAAATTTTTTTTCCCATTATTAGTGTTGTGTTTTAGCAGTGAAAAAGTGTAGTACTGGTAAAATTTCCCAATTACCTTATTAGTCACTTCCACAACTTCCCATTCCCTCACATTTGAAACCCCTATCTCCACCCCTATTATACATTGGCTTGGTTTCCCCTCCACTTGTACTTACTACACCTATCTTCCCCTTGTTGTCGTTAATGTGGCCTCCCTTTGCCTCAATAATCACCTATACCACTATTATTGTTTATAACCTAAATGGTATGAATCCATCTAGAATCTATCAATATTGATCTTTTCTAATGTATTTTTTATTTATTATTATATACTAAAAATATCATTCCTCTATAGTAATTAAATGATTCTATTTTATGTTTTTATCTTAATTTATTCAATCATCTATTTGTCATTTAATTTAACTACAATACAACCTTATTTCAAAAATAATATTCCTTACATGGAATAAACTTGAATTAAAAAAGATAATATATAAATTATTTAAAGAAAAATAAATAAAGTGAATTTATGAAGACTAAAATAAAGTTATTCTGAATGAAAATTTATGATCCAAAGCCACCAATTCAATATTTTAATTTAAACACACATGTAAGACATATTTTTTATTATTGAAATTTTTCACATTGATTAGTTTTGTAAATAAATAAATAAATATATATATATATATATACATATTTAATATGTTGCATGTATCAGATTCAAATATCACAGAAGATGAGATTTTCGATCATTAAAATGAATTATTATAGATTATATCTTTTTTTTATCATTTTTTGAAGAATATTACATGTGTTTACATGGGCTTGACTTTTTTATTTTATACACCATTGGAAATGGATATGTGTTGGTTCTTTAAGAGAATAATAAATAAAGTTGAATTAGAGAATAAGTTGCAACTATAATCCATAAAAATTGGGAACACAATCCAAATGGTTTAATATTCATAATGAGATGATTCAAATAATCTTTTCATATAAGTAATAAACTATTCTCTTTATAAAAATAATTTATGGAATTGTTTTCTAAAATTGAGGAAAAAAATTCAAATATTGTCAAAATTAATAAATATTGCAGTGAAACCATGATAAGTTAGGTATCTTTTTCCAATATCATATAATTTATAGAAGATATTTTCTAATGTTTCAATTGTATAACCAATAAAAGCTTATTATTGACATCTATCTAAATTGAGTTTGATGATACATTGACTGAGTATTGGTGTTTGAAAAGGTAATATTTTTTTAATTTTGGTTCTAATCCACTTGGATCAATTTATTTGTATATTTATATTTTATGATAGCTATATACCACTAAATTACTAGAAAATAAACATTATTCTTTATCAAAAGGCATGTGTATTCTATTTTTTCAAGTTATGTGTTTCTTTAAGGATATACACATGTCATATTATTTCTAGTAATGTGGTCATGATGTTGATGTAGGTAAATTTTTTTAGAAAATTCTACGTGATTTGGGAGGTATGGTTGATTTTAGTGACTCAATTCTTTTGTCACAATGTAGCTATTGTTTATTTTTGGTTTTAGTGTGAGAACTATTTTCTAGAATGAGTTTTGGTAACTCTATATAATAAATATATAGAAGTTACAATTGGTGTCCTATATGGAGATAGTGAACCATCAACATGGGATATCCAGATTTAGACAATTGAAGTTAGTTTATTAGAATCATCAGTGTCAGTTGAACAAAAGTTTGACGAGAGCCTAAAAATGTAAGATCGTTGGAATATAAGTCTAAGAGAAGAATTTCTATGAATTTGTTCCCCAGATAGATCATAGTATATTCTATGTGAGGAAATACTGAAGGTGTTCATCTGATATATATACTCGAGATTTAGTTATCCTCCCGAGGAAGGAGTGAAGTCGACGGAAGGGGAAACATCAAGATGTTGAATGATGTTTCAGATCCAGTGAGAGTTTTATGGATGTCATGATGAGAAGACACTAGTAATGAAGCATCAATAGTTTCCATACACATTTTTAGTAAGTTAAATTATTTCAAAATCATCAATGTAGATCAAAAGATAACATTAATTGTTCACTAGGGGTTGGTAGATGAAGTTATAGGTTCGACAAGGAAATAGAGGTTAAATGAGACAATGGTGGGTCATCCATAGGTTTTAGAAGGTAGTGATGAATAGATAACCAATTAGGACCCAGTATATAAGAGTTATATATCCATGGGTGAAACATAGGGGGTGTGATAGTGTGATGATGTGGCCTGACATGTGGTATAGGTGGTTCTAGAGGAGTACAACTTGGTGTATCCGTGTGATGAAGTTTGTAATTCAAAATGTGGAAATCCAAAATAGGAGTGCTAGAAGTTGAAATAGATAAGTCATTGTAGAGACTTCATCCAATAGTATGAGTAATATTGTCTAAAGTTTATAATTTTTTTAACTCATATGTACCTAATTTACTTTAATTGGTGAGATTATGTTGTTCTCCCACAGATCTTGGACACAATGTTTGAACTATGTAATACATGTGTGCACTATGTTTGTGTTTGATGATCAATGTGTTTTTTTTAAGTAATTGTTTTCATGTTTAATTCTCAGAAGGATGACCATGATGTGAATAGTTTCATAAGATGAGAATGACTTGATGTAATGGTTGTGGTGAATGGACTTCTCTGTGATGAATGAAAAAAATCATTGGGGATGTTCGATCATGTGGAATTTATTCAAATGGTTGATGATCAGTTGTGTTGAAATACAAGAATATAGAAAATCTACTGATCATTTTATATTCCCTTTGCCCCAATTAGTGGTTTCAAATATTGGTTCTAGTCCTTTTTGGTTGAGTAGGGAATTTTTGTGTCTCATGGATTGGTTTTTCAATTAATCAATAATATGTTACTATAAGAGAGAAATGGTATCATAATGTTAGTGAGATTTTTAATGTTCTCTTGACCAGCATGAGTCATGAGGCGTGTTCTATCATTGGTGATTTTCATAACTTGTTTCGAAGACTATGAGGTTTTTATATTCATGTGGTCTATCAAGTTAATGGATGGATTTCACTAGAAGATGGTAGCGGTAACATCAGTGTTTCTAGGAATATAAAAAGTTTAATTTACCAATAGGTTTCATGTGGCATGTCACATTCAATTGATTATCATTCTAAACTTGGTAGAATACTACTAAAATTTTGAAAATAAAATCAATGATCCCAAACTCCATTTAGAGTAATGGGGTCCCCTTCTTAGAGGATAGTGTTTCAATGGTTTGGTCCTGGTTTGATGATATAATGATGGATTTTGTAGATCTTGTATGATGATGGGTTTTCTACTCTTGAAGTGTTTATGATTTTTTTGGATAGAGATATCAACCAGAAGCAAGGTTAGTTGAAATAAAATGACGTGATAGCTAGTATGAAGATTTTTTTGGAGGATTTAATTAGGTTAAATGATTAATATTGTCAAAATATTTACATAACAGAAGTCATTTGTCAAATACAGTTAATAGAAATAAGCTGGGACCAGAAGGTCTATTCCATAAAGCATCGTATTCCAAAGGTTCTATAAATCTATAGCTGATAGGGGGATAATTTTTTTTACCTAGTGTTTTTTGTAAAACAATCTTTATTCTAGTCAAATTATTCAATGGTTTCATCACTAAATGTTTTTAAAGGGGATTAATTGTTTGTTCTATAAGACTCAATACTATTGAAATAATATTTATTTTGATTTAAAGATAATAAAAATTAAGTATGGTGTGGCATAGACTAGGTTCATTGGAAGATGAATTGTTGAAAATTATAAGGAATTGTGGAAGGTTGTGGGAAGTATATCTGGGTAATTCATGGTTATGGCTCATGTAAACGAAGTTTCAAGCTACATATGGATATGTTTGGAAGGAGTGCTGGCATGTTAGGGATCAGATGACCAATTGATGTATTATGAGGCATGGATGTTATTAGCGCATGGAAGTGAGAGAGAAGGTGGTATGGGAATCATGAGTCATTTAGGACATACTAGAACGTGTAAAAGGGTGTGGTATACGAATCTATGGTTGGTGTTTGATCTTTGGATTGATTCACACATGTGAATCAGAACCAGAATACTTGTTTTCTCTCATGGAACACCATTATACTTCAAAATAAAATTATTAATATATGAGAAGAACCATGATGTAGGTGTATTGGAATATGGTCCAGAATATGAGAAGTTATGGATTAAGTAAGATTTATAGAATACTATTATCTGAGTTTTTTGATGTTGAAGAAAAATGAATTGGAAAATAAAAAATTGGTGTCATGAAGTACAAATTGACTGTTTTTTATAGGATCTTCAGTAAGATACTCTAGACATGTAAAAGTAGTATATATGTTGTTCTCTCATATATAAAGTCTATCAAAGGTGTGTACTTTTGTAATTATAAATTCAGAAAAAGTAAATCCCCAAGTTCCATTATAGATTTCATTGAAAATGATTCTAACTCTTTGGAAACAATCATAAAAATATCTTCCTACTATTAAAGGGTCCTTGATAATGGAGGTGGGATCCTCTAAGGGTCAAAATTGAGGCTAGATGTTTTGGGAACAAATGGATTTTTTTTTCTTGGTGGTACTAAAGTAAGTTTTAGTGGGACTTCATCTTTCTGATGACATCATAAATTTCATATATTTCAAATATAGGTTAGTTTGGAATAGTTCATAAGAGTTTTATGTACTAGAAAGGTCTAGTATTTTATAAGACCAGAAGATCATAGTTTCAGAAGCATACGTCAGGTAGGAATGAGGTCATAGACCTGGTTCCCAAAATAAATTGTTGATGGAAAGTTTAACAAAGTTTAATGTTGGAAGAATGGTTCCAATTTAATTTATAGAAGTTTCCAATACAAATGATCTTCATAAATTTAGTGAAACATCATACTGTTTTTTAAAATATCTGAAGGTAAAATATTTTTAGTGGGATCCTGGATGATCATAAGTAACATGGAGGAGAACAATATAAGGCCCCGTGCCTTAAACCTTACTTAATATTGAATTAAATGAATAATTCACGTTGAGGATATTTTCAGGTTTAGAGTTTTAGAGAATTAGAACATAACTATTACATCTCAAAAGATTACAAAGTAGACACTTCTACCAAGTTTCCATAGAATAAATAAAAAAAACTCTTAAAAAGAAACATGTCTAATTCCATGTTTTATAAAGCATGACTTTCCCTTGATCCCATCCTTGACCCTATTCCACATTAAGTCATGTGAAAAACATTTCAAAAAAACTTGGGGTGAGCACAAAAAGCTCAGTAAGGGATACACAAAGAATGAAAATTGTTAGTTTATCAAAACAACAAGTAAACCATGTATACTTTATCAAAGTAATACTTTTCACCTTTATGAAGTAATAAAAACTCTTCACTGAATAAAGTATCATTACTTACCTTTTTGTAACCAAAGGATTACCATAAAACCCATATAAAGAACACATATAATATATAAAGGTAACTTGGGACATAAACATACTTAAGTGGAATAACCATACGGTTGACTTCCACACATATCACTTAATGGAATAGCCATACGGCCAATTTCCATACATACTTAATGGAATAGCCATACGGCCGACTTCCATACCCAATGCATTGGAGGTTATAACGTAACCACCCGTCCTGGTATTCACGGCACCACCCGTCATATGGTTTATAACGTAACCACCCGTTAAAATGTCCAAGTACCAGTATAAAATCATAAAACATAAAACCAATATAAAGGAATGATAACATTTCCACATTTCAATCACAATATATCATAAATACATTGACATAATAGAATCCTTTTTCAAAACCATTTTCAATACCAAAATACATAAAAGAGTATATGGTATTTATTTTATTCAAAAAACATTACGGCATGTTGAGAAAGCAAAAGACCAAATAATACTCGCGACGACGGAAAAAGTCGTTGTCACCGCGTACGTTAAAAAAACATTCCTTTTTGTCGTTTAGTAAAACGCTTCGTAGAAAAAGATTCCTTTGTATAAAAGTAAAAGTCAAAGGAGTTTATACACCGTATAAAAATAAAGTTGTGTATAAAACGAAATATGCCTCAATGAAAGGAGATTGAGACGACGTCCCTTACAAAGATCATTTTTAAAATAAAATAGATCTATTATGTGTATTCACTATAATTACACATAAAGAAAGTACAAATACAAGATAGGACATAATAATATCATGACATAATTTGAAAGTAGGAGATTAACCCAAAGAATGGAAATTGGGTTAAGAAATTCCCTTACCTCGGGTCCGACTTGACTTGATCCTTCTTTAACGTCCTGAATAATAAACTTGAGTTAATTTCTATTTTCTTAAGAACCTTTTTCAAGTTCATTATTCCTTTTATATCACTTATTTCCATGTTATAAACATTATTTAACCATTTAAGTTAATAATGTTTGTTTTGTCAATATTTGGTTCTTAAGTCAAAAGTTGACTTCTTACAATTACATGTTGTTCGTGTGGTCAAAAGTTCTTTATATCTAGAATGAAATTCTTGATTTTGATATCATATATATCATATATATCCAGAATATACATGTATTTATAATATTACATAATCATTTAGAGGTAAGAAATGAAATGCACCGTTCATGGAGACGGTAAGCCGTACGTACGCATGAACGCTACCTTCATTTCTTTGTCATATTAATGGAATTAAAACTAAATGAGAGGTATGTATATTTTAATTCCATAATTATATTCATAATTTAGATATATCATTAATTATATATATCCATTATATACATGTACTTTTAATAGTACATTACATTTGGGGATAAGAAATGAAAGGCACCGTTCATGGAGACGGTAAGCCGTACGTACGCATGAACGCTACTTTCATTTCTATCTCATACTTTAATGAAAATAAATAATAATGATATAGAGGTATATTATAATTCCAGTATAACATCATATATAATAACTTTAAATCCATCCTTTACACGTCCCACATATGGCATTAACGAATCACATCACTTTTAGGGGGCGGTAGTCCGCACTTCCTTAAATGAAGATATCGTGTTTACCCATAATGGAAACCATAAAGGTAAGCCAAAAATGAAAAATACAGAAGCTTAAAGAAAACATAAACATATTATATATCATATATAAAAATAGTGACATCATAATGGCCACCTTTGAAGGTGTTAAATGAGTATTGAACAATCATCGTTTCGGGAGGCAGAATTTCACCATCCACGGAAACCGTATGTTCTTTAACCATTTGATGTAGTTGTGTGAGAGTGTAGCTCAAATAAATCTTATAACAACATCCTAGTATATTTAAGATACTGGTTTTGTTACAAAAGAAGTAAATAAAAAGAGTTTAGGGGGTTGGAGAAGCAAAATAAAACAAATGAACATGAGATAATGAATTACCTTTAAAAGTGTAACTCCTTTTGATTTGAGTCTAAAGGCTTCCATTGAAAGGATTCTGAAAAAAGGGAATCCTCTAGGATGAGGAGAGTGATGTGGAGAGAGTAATTGGGCAGGGTTTGGCCGAGCCAAAGGCTTGATAAGTGTGTGAAATGAGGTAGAGGTGGGGGCCTTTTATAAGAGGAGAGGAGGGGCACTTTTGGAAAGTAAAGAATTATTACATTATTTGAAAATGTGTTTCGGTTTTAAAAGGTCCCAAATTGATATAATTCTTGGATAAGGTGATAAGGCTTCGAAATCCACTCATCCAATAAGTTTTGGACTTGTGTAGTTTATAGATTTTGCATTATCTTTCTATTTTATTTAAATCGTCAAATAATGATGTCATCGCTACATCATTATTATGTCATAAATAATTTATTTTATTTAATGTCTACAAATTATAAAAAAAATACTATGATGTAGGAAATCTTTTTATCTTTCCAATTACTATTTATAATCAAAATTTGGACTTGTGTAACCCTACTTAAAAATTATTTTAGTAAAACAACTCATGTTTGTGTCAATTTAATTTTAACATTAAATAAAAATATATTATTGTCATTTTCCAACTAAAGTGGCTCCATGGGGTCCCAAAGTTGGCCCATGGCTTATCTTGGTCGGCCATGACTCACCCAATAGGTGTAGGACAAGTGTCATGGTGTTTTCACATTTTTATAATATCATTTTTACCTTAAACTACACTAATTACCTCTAATCGCGATTAATGAAAAAAAGTTACTATTCACCAAAAAATTATTATAATCTCATTGAACCACATTTTACTTCTTAATGACAACCATGTATGTCGGATTTTCAAAATTCAATACACATTAGTGGTAAACTTTATTTAACTGAAAAATCAGTTTGCTTGATTACCACTTAGTGGTTTCACTATTCATCAAAAATTGAAGTTTTTCAGAAAATTACCAAAAATTCACCCTAAGCTATATTTGATATTCCGAATTCAAAAATGAAGTCCGTTTTACAAAATTCAAAACATATTAGTCACATTATTTAATTTAATAATTAATTCCCGCTGTCAGAGAAAATAGCGTGTTTTTATGAAACGATAAGTATCAAAAGATTGACACTAGTTTAAGTCCAATTTCAAAGTGAAATTGATTCCAACGACCACTATTGGATTTAATGGTAAAAATATTTTCTAATTTTACTTAAAAACCAAATAAAAATATAATCTAATCATATAAATAAATTAGATTAAAAGAGGTTTTGAATTAAAACACAACATTTTACACTATTCATTAAAAAAATGAACTTTATCAGAAAGGTACCAAAAATTTACACAAAGTAAATTATGATGTCCCGATTCTAAAGAAGAGTTATATTTGGTCCAAAATAAAGTATAACAGTGATCAAAACTATATTTAATGACGGTTCTCCATCAAAAGGTGATAAGTGAACCTTTAGTGAAAATTAGAGTATATATGCCCTAAAATTGAACTCTTTCCGTATTTTAAGCCTTTATCTTTTATTGGGTAAATGTATAAACATTTAAAAACATATCTAATCATATTTTAGTTATTTCTATCCATTCCCGCTAGTACAACGGCTACTTGTTAACTAACATTTAAAATAATATTATTTTATTACTTGTGTGCAACGTAAGTTTTCAAAGAAACTCATCGTTGCGTACCGAGTACGCTATCGAACGTAGAAACCCCTTTTATTTAAAATTAATATTTAATTCGTAAATATTAATAAATATGAAAATTCTTTATTCTTTATTTACCTGGGATGTTACATCCTTCCCCCCTTTTGGGAATTGCGTCCTCGTAATTTTATTCACTTATCAAAATAAGTGGGGGTATTTATCCCTCATAGCATTTTCAGATTCCCACGTTTCCTCTTCAATCACATGGTTTTTCCACAAAACCTTTACCTGATGAATCACCTTATTCCGTAACACTTGCTCCCTGTGGTCAAGAATCTGGACCGGTTGTTCCTCATAAGATAGGTTCTCTTCCAGCTAAACTACCTCTGGACTCAAAACATGAGATGGATCTGGCATATACTTTCTCAACATCGAAACGTGAAAAACATTGTGTACCTGAGATAAACTCGGAGGTAAAGCCACCCGGTATGCAACTGATCCAACTTTCTCCAAGATTCATATGGTCCAATAAAACTTGGACTCAGCTTTCCTTTCTTACCAAATCTCATCACACTTTTCCAAGGAGAAACCTTGAGAAAAACATGATCACCTACCTCGAAAGATAGATCCTTCCTCCGGTTATCCGCATAACTCTTCTGCCTGCTCTGAGCTGTTCTCATGTGTTTCTGAATTAGCTGAAATCTTTCTGCCATCTCTTCTACCAATTTTGGTCCCATCAACTTCCTTTCACCCACTTCATCCCAGAAAGCTGGAGTTCGACACCGCTTCCCACATAATACCTCAAATGGTGCCATCTATATACTGGAATGAAAACTGTTATTATAAGAAAACCCAACCAAAGAAATATGTTGGTCCCAACTTCCCTGATAATCCATAGAACAAGCTCGTAGCATATCCTCCAATGTCTGGAGTGTTCGTTCTAACTGCCCATCTGATTGAGGATGAAAAGCTTTACTAAAATTTAATTCAGTACCCAACGACTTCTGAAGGCCTTTCCAAAAGTTAGAAGTAAACCTGGGATCACGATCCGATACAATGGAGAGAGGAACTCCATGTAACCTGACTATCTCATTAAGATACAAACGGGAAAGTTGATCAGGAGAGAAAGTATCTCGTATAGAAAGGAAATGAGTAGATTTGGTCAAGCGATCAACAATAACCCAGATTTCATTATTACCTCGAGATGTCTTCGGTAATCCAACAACAAAGTCCATGGATATGTTTTCCCATTTCCACTCTGGCACTGGTAAAGGCTGAAGCATCCCTGCTGCTCTGCTTTAACCTGTTGACATGTCAAACACTTCACAGTAAAATCAGCAATGTCTCTTTTCATTCCATCCTACCAGTAATACTCCCGCAGATCTCTGTACATCTTAGTACTGCCAGGATGAACTGAAAACGGGGAACTATGAGCCTCACATAACAACTCATTCTTCAACTGTGAATCACAAGGCACACATAACCTCTTCACAAAGCTCAAAACACAAACACAAACTTATCCAAGAACTCATGGAAAATTTTATTCATAAGGTCCATGAATACAGCAGGTGCATTGGTTAACCCAAAAGGCATAACTACAAATTCATAATGGCCATATCTAGTACGGAACGCAGTCTTCGGAACGTCTGCTTCTTTTACTTTCAACTGATGTTACCCCGACCTCAAGTCAATCTTCGAAAAAAACTGAACTCCCTGGAGCTGATACCACTTCATTCGATGGCCCAACATCTGCTGAAGTTGTTGCAAAGGATTTTACCACCCCTTTCTGCTTGTATTCTAACTGCTTCCCCTAGTTGAGTTCTTCGTTGGACACTCGTTTGCATAATGATCCATTTCATTACACTTAAAACATCTTACCATTGGCTTTTCATTTCCTGCTTGATCATCTTCCTTATAGTTACGAGCAATATGACCAGACTTACCACACCGAAAGCACTTACCAGACTTGGATAAACATTCTCCAGGATGCATTTTACCACACTTCTCACAGGATGGATATTTGGTTTTCTTACCTCCTTGCTTCTTTGATGAATTCTTCCCCTTTTCCTGCCAACTAGATCTCTTATTCTGTTGTTTGTCATAGAACACCTGATCATCGGCAAACTCCATTTCCACCTTCTCCGTACATCGAACAAGTTTTTCATAACTTTTGAACTCACGAGAATCTAAAGCCCTTCGATACTTTGGCTTTAACCCTGACTAAAAACGGTTTATTTTACTATCAAGATCTCGTATGAAGTTTGGAGCATACCTTGCCAATCGAGTGAACTTTTCTTCATAAGCAGCCACTGAATCATCCTCCTGCCTCAATTCTAGGAACTGTTTTTCCATCCTAAGACGAACCACCTTAGGAAAATATTTCTCAAGAAACATACCTTTGAATTCATCCCAGTGAAGATCCTCAATCTCATCACTATCCCTTATATTTTTCACCATTGACCACCACTGATCAGCTTCACCTTCAAAACGGTAAACAGCAAGACTAACCTTTTGATGTTCTGAACACCCCATGACATCAAAAATTTTCTCCAGTGCTTTAATCCACCCTTCAGCTTGCACAGGGTCAGATGATCCTCTGAATGATGGGGGATGTTGCCTCGTGAAATGTTCCACCACTGACATGTTCCTCTGTGGTTGATCTGGATGATCTCGTGCATGGATACCACCACCATTTATAGCCTGAGTCAACTGTGCCATCACTGCAACAAACTGTTCAGTTCCGATTCCGACCATCTCAGGTTGCTGATTTGGAAGGTTATCTTCCTCCTGATGTCGTCCCAACATAGCTGCTTTGTTTCCTCTGCGGAAAACCATTCTGAACACAGAAATATCTTAGGCGAAGCAACATGGTAATCCGTAAATGCTATATCATTTCAATCATATCATAACTTAACTTATATCTTAACAATTTTCTAACTCCTAAAGTTTTCTAAACCGACCTCTGATACCAACTATAAGGCCCCGTGCCTTAAACCTTACTTAATATTGAATTAAATGAATAATTCACGTTGAGGATCTTTTCAGGTTTAGAGTTTTAGAGAATTAGAACATAACTATTACATCTCAAAATATTACAAAGTAGACACTTCTACCAAGTTTCCATAGAATAAATAAAATAAAAACTCTTAAAAAGAAACATGTCTAATTCCATGTTTTATAAATCATGACTTTCCCTTGATCCCATCCTTGACCCTATTCCACATTAAGTCCTGTGAAAAACATTTCAAAAAAACTTGGGGTGAGCACAAAAAGCTCAGTAAGGGATACACAAAGAATGAAAATTGTTAGTTTATCAAAACAACAAGTAAACCATGTATACTTTATCAAAGTAATACTTTTCACCTTTATGAAGTAATAAAAACTCTTCACTGAATAAAGTATCATTACTTACCTTTTTGTAACCAAAGGATTACCATAAAACCCATATAAAGAACACATAGAATATATAAAGGTAACTTGGGACATAAACATACTTAAGTGGAATAACCATACGGTTGACTTCCACACATATCACTTAATGGAATAGCCATACGGCCAATTTCCATACATACTTAATGGAATAGCCATACGGCCGACTTCCATACCCAATGCATTGGAGGTTATAACATAACCACCCGTCCTGGTATTCACGGCACCACCCGTCATATGGTTTATAACGTAACCACCCGTTAAAATGTCCAAGTACCATTATAAAATCATAAAACATAAAACCAATATAAAAGAATGATAACATTTCCACATTTCAATCACAATATATCATAAATATATTGACATAATAGAATCCTTTTTCAAAACCATTTTCAATACCAAAATACATAAAAGAGTATATGGTATTTATATTATTCAAAAAACATTACGGCTTGTTGAGAAAGCCAAAGACCAAATAATACTCGCGACGATGGAAAAAGTCGTCGTCACCGCGTACGTTAAAAAAACATTCCTTTTTGTCGTTTAGTAAAACGCTTCATAGAAAAAGATTCCTTTTGTATAAAAGTAAAAGTCAAAGGAGTTTATACACCGTATAAAAATAAAGTTGTGTATAAAACGAAATATGCCTCAATGAAAGGAGATTGAGACGACGTCCCTTACAAAGATCATTTTTATAATAAAATAGATCTATTATGTGTATTCACTATAAGTACACATAAAGAAAGTAAAAATACAAGATAGGACATAATAATATCATGACATAATTTGAAAGTAGGAGATTAACCAAAAGAATGGAAATTGGGTTAAGAAATTCCCTTACCTCGGGTCCGACTTGACTTGATCGTTCTTTAACGTCCTGAATAATAAACTTGAGTTAATTTATATTTTCTTAAGAACCTTTTTCAAGTTCATTATTCCTTTTATATCACTTATTTCCATGTTATAAACATTATGTAACCATTTAAGTTAATAATGTTTGTTTTGTCAATATTTGGTTCTTAAGTCGAAAGTTGACTTCTTACAATTACATGTTGTTCGTGTGGTCAAAAGTTCTTTATATCTAGAATGAAATTCTTGATTTGGATGTCATATATATCATATATATCCAGCATATACATGTATTTATAATATTACATAATCATTTAGAGGTAAGAAATGAAATGCACCGTTCATGGAGACGGTAAGCCGTACGTATGCATGAACGCTACCTTCATTTCTTTGTCATATTAATGGAATTAAAACTAAATGAGAGGTATGTATATTTTAATTCCATAATTATATTCATAATTTAGATATATCATTAATTATATATATCCATTATATACATGTACTTTTAATAGTACATTACATTTGGGGATAAGAAATGAAAGGCACCGTTCATAGAGACGGTAAGCCGTACGTACGCATGAACGCTACTTTCATTTCTATCTCATACATTAATGGAAAGAAATAATAATTATATAGAGGTATATTATAATTCCAGTATAACATCATATATAATAACTTTAAATCCATCCTTTACACGTCCCACATATGGCATTAACGAATCACATCACTTTTAGGGGGCGGTAGTCCGCACTTCCTTAAATGAAGATATCGTGTTTACCCATAATGGAAACCATAAAGGTAAGCCAAAAATGAAAAATACAGAAGCTTAAAGAAAACATAAACATATTATATATCATATATAAAAATAGTGGCATCATAATGGCCACCTTTGAAGGTGTTAAATGAGTATTGAACAATCATCGTTTCGGGAGGCAGAATTTCGCCATCCACGGAAAACGTATGGTCTTTAACCATTTGATGTAGTTTTTTGAGATTTTAGCTCAAATAAATCTTATAACAACATCCTAGTATATTTAAGATACTGGTGTTGTTACAAAAGAAGTAAATAAAAAGAGTTTAGGGGGTTGGAGAAGCAAAATAAAACAAATGAACATGAGAGAATGAATTACCTTTAAAAGTGTAACTCCTTTTGATTTGAGCCTAAAGGCTTCCTTTGAAAGGATCCTTCCCAAAGGGAATCCTCTAGGATGAGGAGAGGTATGTGGAGAGAGTAATTGGGCAGGGGTTGGCCGAGACAAAGGCTTGAGAAGTGTGTGAAATGAGGTAGAGGTGGGGGCCTTTTATAAGAGGAGAGGAGGGGCACTTTTGGAAAGTAAAGAATTATTACTTTATTTGAAAATGTGTTTCGGTTTTAAAAGGTCCCAAATTGATATAATTCTTGGATAAGGTGATAAGGCTTCGAAATCCAATCATCCAATAAGTTTTGGACTTGTGTAGGTTATAGATTTTGCATTATCTTTCTATTTTATTTAAATCGTCAAATAATGATGTCATCGCTGCATCTTTATTATGTCATAAATAATTTTTTTTATTTAATGTCTACAAATTATAAAAAAAATACTATGATGTAGGAAATCTTTTTTTCTTTCCAATTACTATTTATAATCAAAATTTGGACTTGTGTAACCCTACTTAAAAATTGTTTTAGTAAAACAACTCATGTTTGTGTCAATTTAATTTTAACATTAAATAAAAATATATTATTGTCATGTTCCAACTAAAGTGGCTCCATGGGGTCCCAAAGTTGGCCCATGGCTTGTCTTGGTCGGCCATGACTCACCCAATAGGTGTAGGACAAGTTTCATGGTGTTTTCACATTTTTATAATATCATTTTTACCTTAAACTACACTAATTACCTCTAATCGCGATTAATGAAAAAAAGTTACTATTCACCAAAAAATTATTATAATCTCATTGAACCACATTTTACTTCTTAATGACAACCATGTATGTCGGATTTTCAAAATTCAATACACATTAGTGGTAAACGTTCATTTAACTGAAAAATCAGTTTGCTTGATTACCACTTAGTGGTTTCACTATTCATCAAAAATTGAAGTTTTTCAGAAAATTACCAAAAATTCACCCTAAGCTATATTTGATATTTCGAATTCAAAAATGAAGTCCGTTTTACAAAATTCAAAACATATTAGTCACATTATTTAATTTAATAATTAATTCCCGCTGTCAGAGCAAATAGCGTGTTTTTATGAAATGATAAGTATCAAAAGATTGACACTAGTTTAAGTCCAATTTCAAAGTAAAATTGATTCCAACGACCACTATTGGATTTAATGGTAAAAATATTTTCTAATTTCACTTAAAACCCAAATCAAAAGATAATCTAATCATATAAATAAATTAGATTAAAAGAGGTTTTGAATTAAAACACAACATTTTACACTATTCATTAAAAAAAATGAACTTTATCAGAAAGGTACCAAAAATTTACACAAAGTAAATTATGATGTCCCGATTCTAAAGAAGAGTTATATTTGGTCCAAAATAAAGTATAAGAGTGATCAAAACTATATTTAATGACGGTTCTCCATCAAAAGGTGATAAGTGAACCTTTAGTGAAAATTAGAGTATATATGCCCTAAAATTGAACTCTTTCCGTATTTTAAGCCTTTATCTTTTATTGGGTAAATGTATAAACATTTAAAAACATATCTAATAATATTTTAGTTATTTCTATCCATTCCCGCCAGTACAACGGCTACTTGTTAACTAACATTTAAAATAATATTATTTTATTACTTGTGTGCAACGTAAGTTTTCAAAGAAACTCATCGTTGCGTACCGAGTACGCTATCGAACGTAGAAACCCCTTTTATTTAAAATTAATATTTAATTCGTAAATATTAATAAATATGAAAATTCTTTATTCTTTATTTACCTGGGATGTTACATCCTTCCCCCCTTTTGGGAATTCTGTCCTCGCAATTTTATTCACTTATCAAAATAAGTGGGGGTATTTATCCCTCATAGCATTTTCAGATTCCCACGTTGCCTCTTCAATCACATGGTTTTTCCACAAAACCTTTACCTGATGAATCACCTTATTCCGTAACACTTGCTCCCTGTGGTCAAGAATCTAGACCGGTTGTTCCTCATAAGATAGGTTCTCTTCCAGCTAAACTACCTCTGGACTCAAAACATGATATGGATCTGGCATATACTTTCTCAACATCGAAACGTGAAAAACATTGTGTACCAGAGATAAACTCGGAGGTAAAGCCACCCGGTATGCAACTGATCCAACTTTCTCCAGAATTCATATGGTCCAATAAACCTTGGACTCAGCTTTCCTTTCTTACCAAATCTCATCACACTTTTCCAAGGAGAAACCTTGAGAAAAACATGATCACCTACCTCGAAAGATAGATCCTTTTTCCGGTTATCCGTATAACTCTTCTCCCTGCTTTGAGCTGTTCTCATGTGTTTCTGAATCAGCTGAAATTTTTCTGCCATCTCTTCTACCAATTCTGGTCCCATCAACTTCCTTTCACCCACTTCATCCTAGAAAGCTGGAGTTCGACACCGCTTCCCAAATAATACCTCAAACGGTGCCATCTATATACTGGAATGAAAACTGTTATTATAAGAAAACCCAACCAAAGAAAGATGTTGGTCCCAACTTCCCTGATAATCCATAGAACAAGATCGTAGCATATCCTCCAATGTCTGGATTGTTCGTTCTGACTGCCCATCTGATTGAGGATGAAAAGCTTTACTAAAATTTAATTCAGTACCCAACGACTTCTGAAGGCCTTTCCAAAAGTTAGAAGTAAACCTGGGATCACGATCTGATACAATGGAGAGAGGAACTCCATGTAACCTGACTATCTCTTTCAGATACAAACGGGAAAGTTGATCAAGAGAGAAAGTATCTCGTATATCAAGGAAATGAGCAGATTTGGTCAAGCGATCAACAATAACCCAGATTTCATTATTACCTCGAGATGTCTTCGGTAATCCAACAACAAAGTCCATGGATATGTTTTCCCATTTCCACTCTGGCACTGGTAAAGGCTGAAGCATCCCTGCTGCTCTGCTTTAACCTGTTGACATGTCAAACACTTCACAGTAAAATCAGCAATGTCTCTTTTCATTCCATCCTACCAGTAATACTCCCGCAGATCTCTGTACATATTAGTACTGCCAGGATGAACTGAAAACGGGGAACTATGAGCCTCACATAACAACTCATTCTTCAACTGTGAATCACAAGGCACACATAACCTCTTCACAAACCTCAAAACACAAACACAAACTTATCCAAGAACTCATGGAAAATTTTATTCATAAGGTCCATGAATACAACAGGTGCATTGGTTAACCCAAAAGGCATAACTACAAATTCATAATGGCCATATCTAGTACGGAACGCAGTCTTCGGAACGTCTGCTTCTTTTACTTTCAACTGATGGTACCCCGACCTCAAGTCAATCTTCGAAAAAAACTGAGCTCCCTGGAGCTGATACCACTTCATTCGATGGCCCAACATCTGCTGAAGTTGTTGCAAAGGATTTTACCACCCCTTTCTGCTTGTAGTCTAACTGCTTCCCCTAGTTGAGTTCTTCGTTGGACACTCGTTTGCATAATGATCCATTTCATTACACTTAAAACATTTTACCGTTGGCTTCTCATTTCCTGCTTGATCATCTTCCTTACAGTTACGAGCAATATGACCAGACTTACCACACCGAAAGCACTTACCAGACTTGGATAAACATTCTCCAGGATGCATTTTACCACACTTCTCACAGGATGGATATTTGGTTTTCTTACCTCCTTGCTTCTTTGATGAATTCTTCCCCTTTTCCTGCCAACTAGATCTCTTATTCTGTTGTTTGTCCTAGAACACCTGATCATCGGCAAACTCCATTTCCACCTTCTCCGTACATCGAACAAGTTTTTCATAACTTTTGAACTCACGAGAAGCTAAAGCCCTTCGATACTTTGGCTTTAACCCTGAGTAAAAACGGTTTATTTTACTATCAAGATCTCGTATGAAGTTTGGAGCATACCTTTCCAATCGAGTGAACTTTTCTTCATAAGCAGCCACTGAATCATCCTCCTGCCTCAATTCTAGGAACTGTTTTTCCATCCTAAGACGAACCACCTTAGGAAAATATTTCTCAAGAAACATACCTTTGAATTCATCCTAGTGAAGATCCTCAATCTCATCACTATCCCTTATATTTTTCACCATTGACCACCACTGATCAGCTTCACCTTCAAAACGGTAAACAGCAAGACTAACCTTTTGATGTTCTGAACACCCCATGACATCAAAAATTTTCTCCAGTGCTTTAATCCACCCTTCAGCTTGCACAGGGTCAGATGATCCTCTGAATGATGGGGGATGTTGCCTAATGAAATGTTCCACCACTGACATGTTCCTCTGTGGTTGATCTGGATGATCTCGTGCATGGATACCACCACCATTTATAGCTTGATTCAACTGTTCCATCACTGCAACAAACTGTTCAGTTCCGATTCCGACCATCTCAGGTTGTTGATTTGGAATGTTATCTTCCTCCTGATGTTGTCCCAACATACCTGCTTTGTTTCCTCTGCGGAAAACCATTCTGAACACAGAAATATCTTAGGCGAAGCAACATGGTAATCCGTAAATGCTATATCATTTCAATCATATCATAACTTAACTTATAACTTAACAATTTTCTAACTCCTAAAGTTGTCTAAACCGACCTGTGATACCAACTATAAGGCCCCGTGCCTTAAACCTTACTTAATATTGAATTAAATGAATAATTCACGTTGAGGATCTTTTCAGGTTTAGAGTTTTAGAGAATTAGAACATAACTATTACATCTCAAAAGATTACAAAGTAGACACTTCTACCAAGTTTCCATAGAATAAATAAAAAAAACTCTTAAAAAGAAACATGTCTAATTCCATGTTTTATAAAGCATGACTTTCCCTTGATCCCATCCTTGACCCTATTCCACATTAAGTCCTGTGAAAAACATTTCAAAAAAACTTGGGGTGAGCACAAAAAGCTCAGTAAGGGATACACAAAGAATGAAAATTGATAGTTTATCAAAACAACAAGTAAACCATGTATACTTTATCAAAGTAATACTTTTCACCTTTATGAAGTAATAAAAACTCTTCACTGAATAAAGTATCATTACTTTCCTTTTTGTAACCAAAGGATTACCATAAAACCCATATAAAGAACACATAGAATATATAAAGGTAACATGGGACATAAACATACTTAAGTGGAATAACCATACGGTTGACTTCCACACATATCACTTAATGGAATAGCCATACGGCCAATTTCCATACATACTTAATGGAATAGCCATACGGCTGACTTCCATACCCAATGCATTGGAGGTTATAACGTAACCACCCGTCCTGGTATTCACGGCACCACCCGTCATATGGTTTATAACGTAACCACCCGTTAAAATGTCCAAGTACCAGTATAAAATCATAAAACATAAAACCAATATAAAGGAATGATAACATTTCCACATTTCAATCACAATATATCATAAATATATTGACATAATAGAATCCTTTTTCAAAACCATTTTCAATACCAAAATACATAAAAGAGTATATGGTATTTATTTTATTCAAAAAACATTACGGCTTGTTGAGAAAGCCAAAGACCAAATAATACTCGCGACGACGGAAAAAGTCATTGTCACCGCGTACGTTAAAAAAACATTCCTTTTTGTCATTTAGTAAAACGCTTCGTAGAAAAAGATTCCTTTTGTATAAAAGTAAAAGTCAAAGGAGTTTATACACCGTATAAAAATAAAGTTGTGTATAAAACGAAATATGCCTCAATGAAAGGAGATTGAGACGACGTCCCTTACAAAGATCATTTTTAAAATAAAATAGATCTATTATGTGTATTCACTATAATTACACATAAAGAAAGTACAAATACAAGATAGGACATAATAATATCATGACATAATTTGAAAGTAGGAGATTGACCCAAAGAATGGAAATTGGGTTAAGAAATTCCCTTACCTCGGGTCCGACTTGACTTGATCGTTCTTTAACGTCCTGAATAATAAACTTGAGTTAATTTCTATTTTCTTAAGAACCTTTTTCAAGTTCATTATTCCTTTTATATCACTTATTTCCATGTTATAAACATTATGTAACCATTTAAGTTAATAATGTTTGTTTTGTCAATATTTGGTTCTTAAGTCGAAAGTTGACTTCTTACAATTACATGTTGTTCGTGTGGTCAAAAGTTCTTTATATCTAGAATGAAATTCTTGATTTGGATATCATATATATCATATATATCCAGCATATACATGTATTTATAATATTACATAATCATTTAGAGGTAAGAAATGAAATGCACCGTTCATGGAGACGGTAAGCCGTACGTACGCATGAACGCTACCTTCATTTCTTTGTCATATTAATGGAATTAAAACTAAATGAGAGGTATGTATATTTTAATTCCATAATTATATTCATCATTTAGATATATCATTAATTATATATATCCATTATATACATGTACTTTTAATATTACATTACATTTGGGGATAAGAAATGAAAGGCACCGTTCATGGAGACGGTAAGCCGTACGTACGCATGAACGCTACTTTCATTTCTATCACATACTTTAATGGAAAGAAATAATAATTATATAGAGGTATATTATAATTCCAATATAACATCATATATAATAACTTTAAATCCATCCTTTACACGTCCCACATATGGCATTAACGAATCACATCACTTTTAGGGGGCGGTAGTCCGCACTTCCTTAAATGAAGATTTCGCGTTTACCCATAATGGAAACCATAAAGGTAAGCCAAAAATGAAAAATACAGAAGCTTAAAGAAAACATAAACATATTATATATCATATATAAAAATAGTGACATTGTAACATCCCAAGTAAGTAATGAATAATATATATTTTTATCTATGTCTATTAATGATTAAGATAGTGTTATAGAGGCTTAAAATGAAAATAAATACAATCTTATGCATGGAATACACTAATATTCTTAAAAGATTGTTTTACTGCCTTTTGATGGCAAACCATTTTTGAATCTATATTTTGACAATTTTATAAACTATGTTTGTCAAAATAAACTTATCCTTTATGATTGGGACATCAAAATTTACCTTGTGTGAATTTTTGGTATTTTTCTGACAATGTTCATTTTTTTTAATGAATAGTGAAAAATACTGCATTTTACATCAAAACAGCTTTTTAATCTAATTTATTTATATGATTAGATTATGTTTTGAATTGGTTTTGAAGTAAAATTAGAATATATTTTTACCATTTTATCCAATGGTGGTCATTGGAATCAATTTCACTTTGAAATTAGACTTAAACTGGTGTCAATCTTTTGATACTTATTGTTTTGTAAAAACACGCTATTTGCTCTGGCAGCGGGAATTAATTATTAAATTAATTAATGTGACTTATATGATTTGAATTTTGTAAAATAGACTTCATTTTTTAATTCGGAATATCAAATATAGATTAGGGTGAATTTTTGGTAATTTTCTGAAAAACTTCAATTTTTGATGAATAGTGAAACCACTAAGTGGTAATCAAGCAAACTGATTTTTCAGTTAAATGAAAGTCTACCACTAATGTGTATTGAATTTTGAAAATCTGACATACATGGTTGTCATTAAGAAGTAAAATGTGGTTCAATGAGATTATAATAATTTTTTGGTGAATAGTAACTTATTAAGTTCTTAATCGCGATTAGTGGTAATTAGTGTAGTTTAAGGTAAAAATGATATTATAGGAATGTGAAAACACCATGACACTTGTCCTACACCTATTGGGTGAGTCATGGCCGACCAAGACAAGACATGGGCCAACTTGGGGACCCCATGGAGCCACTTTAGTTGGAAAATGACATTAATATATTTTTATTTAATGTTAAAGTGAAAATGACACTAACATAAATTGTTTTACGAAAACAATTTTTAAGTGGGTTTATACAAGTCCAAATTTTGATTATAAATAGTAATTGGAAAGATAAAAAGATTTCCTATATCATAGTAGTTTTTTTATAATTTTTAGACATTAAATAAATTATATTATTTATGACAAAATAATGATGCAGCGATGACATCATTATTTGACGATTTAAATAAAATGGAAAGATAATGAAAAATATAAAACCTACACATGGCCAAAACCAATTGGATGAGTGGATTTCGAACCCTTATCACCTTAGCCACGAATTATATAAATGTGGGACCTTTTAAAACCGAAACACATTTTCAAATAAAGTAATATTCCTTTACTTTCCAAAAGTGCCCCTCCTCTCCTCTTATAAAAGGCCCCCACCTCTACCCCATTTCACACACTTCTCAAGCCTTTGGCTCGGCCAACCCCTGCCCAATTACTCTCTACACATCCCTCTCCTCATCCTAGAGGATTCCCTTTGGGCAGAATCCTTTCAAAGGAAGCCTTTAGGCTCAAATCAAAAGGAGTTACACTTTTTAAGGTAATTCATTCTCTCATGTTCATTTGTTTTATTTTGCTTCTCCAACCCCCTAAACTCTTTTTATTTACTTCTTTTGTAACAACACCAGTATATTCAATATACTAGGATGTTGTTATAAGATATATTTGAGCTACACTCTCACACAACTACATCAAATGGTTAAAGAACATACGGTTTCCATGGATGGCGAAATTCTGCCTCCCGAAACGATGATTGTTCAATACTCATTTAACACCTTCAAAGGTGGCCATTATGATGTCACTATTTTTATATATGATATATAATATGTTTATGTTTTCCTTAAGCTTCTGTTTTTTTCATTTTGGGCATACTTTTATGGTTTCCATTATGGGTAAACACGATATCTTCATTTTAGGAAGTGCGGACTACCGCCCCCTAAAAGTGATTTGATTCGTTAATACCATATGTGGGATGTGTAAAGGATAACGTTAATGATGTTATATATGTTATTATACTGGAATTATAATATACTCTTATATCATTATGATTCCATTCCAGAAAATATGAAATAGAAATGGAAGTAGCATTCATGCGTACGTACGGCTTACCGTCTCCATGAACGGTGCATTTCATTTCTTACCTCTAAATGTGATGTAATATTATAAATGCATGTATGTACTGGATATATATGACATATATGATATCTACATCATGAATACCATTCTGGATATAATGAACCTTTGACCAAATTAACAACATGAAAGTGTAAGAAGTCTATTTTTGACTTAAGAACCAAATACCGACAAAATGAACATTATTAACTTAACTGATTACATGATGTTCATAACATGGTATAAAAGGAATAATGAACTTGAAAAAGATTCATAAGCAAGTAGAGATTAACTCAAGTTTATTATTCAGGAGATTAAAGAACGGTCGGGTCAAGTCGGATACGAGGTATGGGACTTCGTCTCAATCTCCTTTCGTTGAGGCATATTTTATTTTATACACAACTTTCTTTTATACGGTGTATAAACCCCTTTGACTTTTACGTTTATTCAAAAGGAATCTTTTTTATACGAAGCGTTTACTAAACGACAAAAGGGAATGTTTTTGTCGTACGTATGCGGCGACAACGAATTCTCCGCCGTCGTGACTGTTATTTGAGTTTTGGCTTCCTCTACAAGCCATACCTTCTTTTTAAAAGAAAAATAAATACCATGTTTTACTTTTCTTTTCTTTTAGTATTGAAAATGGTTTTCATAATGTTTTTATATCAATGTGTTGTATTGATATCTCGTGATTGAAATGTGTAAATTTTATGTTTCCTTTATGCATGTTTTATGTGATATGATTATGTTATGGTTCTTGGGCATTATTATGAAGACGGGTGGTTCCGTGATAAACTAAGGGTGGGTGAGCCCGTTATAGCTCTCCAATGCATTGGGTAACGCGAAGGAGTGAAACGTTAAGGTTTCTACGAAGATATTTTAGGGAATATACTGTGATGGGTATTCCAAACGTAACCAAGAGGGTTACTCCCTACGTAAGAATGTTATGAATGCCTCAAGTTACCTTTATGTCTTATGATTTCTATGATTTATTCATGATTTTATGAGGTATGTTATAGTGCCTATGTTTTATGGGTAAAGTATGATTTCATTCTTATGTATATATGAACTCATGTTTCCTTTCGATGTTTTTTTTAACCCATACTGAGTTTTTATGCTCATCCCAAGTTTTTGAAATGTTTTTCACAGGTCAAGGGAAAGGTACATGATAAGATGATAGAGTCAAGGATGTGTCAAGAAATAGTCCATGTTTTATTTTAAATGTGTTTCCATTGATGGGAATGAAGAATACTATCTTTATGTAACCACTTTGTTTATATGTGGAATGTAATGCAAGTTTTATGATCTAATTCTCTAAAACTCTAAACCCGAAAAGATCCTCAATGTGTAATCTTGTAATAACTCAAGATTAAGTAAGGTTTAAGGCTGGGGCCTTATAGTTGGTATCAAAGGTCGGTTTAGATAACTTTAGGAGTTAGAATTCTATTAAATGATTATCCAAATTTTTTTTTTTGAAATGATATAGCATTTAAAGATTACCATGTTGCTTCATCTAAGACATGTTTGTTCAGAATGGTTTTCCGCAGAGGAAACAGGGAAGCAGTGCTAGGAAGGCATACAGAAGGAAATAACCTTCCGAATCAGCATCCAGAAATGGTCGGAATTGGAACTGAACAGTTTGTTGCAGTGATGGCGCAGTTGACTCAAGCGATAAATGGCGTTGGTATCCATGCACGAGATCAGCCAGATCAACCGCAGAGGAACATGTCAGTGGTGGAACATTTCATGAGGCAACATCCACCATCATTCAGAGGATCATCTGACCCTGTGCTAGCTGAAGGGTGGATTAAAGCACTGGAGAAGATTTTTGATGTCATGGGGTGTTCAGACAATCAAAAGGTTAGTCTTGCTATTTACCGTTTGGAGGGTGAAGCAGATCAGTGGTGGTCTATGGTTAAAAATATCAGGGACGCCGATGAGATTGATGCTCTTGACTGGGATGAATTCAAAGGTATGTTTCTTGAGAAGTATTTTCCTAAGGCTATTCAACTTAGGATGGAAAAGCAATTCTTGGAATTGAGGCAAGAGGAAGACTTAGTGGCTGCTTATGAAGAAAGGTTCACTCGATTGGCAAGGTATGCTCCAAATTTTATCCGGGACCCTGATAGTAAAATTAATCGTTTTTAATCAGGATTAAAGCCAAAGTATCGAAGGGAATTAGCTTCTCGTGAGTTTAAAAGTTATGAAAAGCTTGTTCGATGTGCTGAGAAGGTGGAAATGGAGTTTGCCGATGACCAAGTTTTCTATAACAACCAGCAGAAGAAGAGACCGAGGTGGCAGGAGAAAGGTAAGAATTCTTCAAAAAAGTCTGATGGTAAGAGAACTAAGTTTCCAGTTTGTGATAAATGTGGCAAAAGGCATGCTGGGGAATGTCTTCTGAATTCTAGGAAGTGCTACCGATGTGGTAAGATGGGACATAAGGCTCGTGATTGCACTGAAAAGGATTAAGGTGAAGGTAAGAATAAATTTGATTTACAGTTAGTGAAATGTTATAAGTGCAATGAGATGGGTCACTATGCAAACGAGTGTCCGACAAGGAGCTTGAGTGATGGGAAGCAGTTAGACTACAAGCAGAAAGGGGTGGTGAAATCCTTTGCAACTACTTCAGCAGATGTCGGGCCATCAAATGAAGTGGTATCAGGTACTTTGTTTGTTTTTTCAGATTATGCCAGTGTGTTGTTTGATTCGGGGTCTACACATTCTTTCATCTCTGAAACCTTTTCTAGTAAAATGGGAATACCATCTCAAGAAATGACTCCTGAACTATTGGTAAAGACACCTGGGGGAAGTGTCGAGGCAAAAAGAATTTATAAGAATCTTCCTATCCTTATCTGTGGAAAGAACCTACTTGCAAACCTTATTGTTCTACCTCTAGTAGAGTTTGATGTTATCCTGGGTATGGATTGGCTCTCTATTTACCATGCTAAGATTGACTGTAGAGCTAAAGAAGTTTCTTTTCAGAAAGACTTTCAGTTTGTTTACAAGAATGAACCCTTACTTTTGATAACATATCAAGAGGCCGAGAAACTTGTAAAAGATGGAAATGAATGTTACCTTGCACACGTCATTGAAAATAAAGGAACTGTTCAGATTAATGATGTGCCAGTGGTAAATGAGTATCCTGATGTTTTTCCTGATGAGTTGCCTGGAATAATACCAGATCAGGAAGTTGAGTTTACTGTTGACTTAGTTCCTGATGCTAAGCCAATTTCAAAACCCCCTTATCGAATGGCACAAATTGAACTTTTAGAGTTGATGGAGCAATTGCAAGATTTATTAGAGAAAGGTTTCATTAGACCTAGCACATCACCATGGGGTGCTCCTGTTTTATTTGTTAAAAAGAAAGATGGTTCTATGAGACTTTGCATTGATTATAGAGCCTTGAATAATATCACTGTTAAGAACAAATATCCTTTGCCTCATATCGATGATTTGTTTGATCAGCTCCAGGGAGCTCAGTTTTTTTCAAAGATTGACTTGAGATCGGGGTACCATCAGCTGAAGGTAAAGGAGGCAGATATTCCGAAGACCGCGTTCCGTACGAGATATGGCCATTATGAATTTGTAGTAATGCCTTTTGGGCTAACCAATGCACCTGTTGTATTCATGGACTTAATGAATAGAATTTTCCATGAGTTCTTGGATATGTTTGTGGTGGTTTTCATTGATGATATTTTGGTGTTTTCTAAAAGTAAAGAAGAGCATGAAAAACATTTAAGGGTTATCTTGCAAACCTTAAAAGAAAAGAAACTGTATGGGAAATTCAGAAAGTGTGAGTTTTGGTTGCAACAAATTTCTTTCCTTGGTCACATTGTTTCTAAAGATGGAATAACTGTTGATCCCGCAAAAACAAAATTTGTGGAAGAATGGCCAAGACCCACAAATGTAACCGAGATTCGTAGCTTCCTTGGTTTGGCGGGCTATTACCGAAGGTTTGTTATAAATTTTTTACGGTTATCTAGTCCAATGACTAAGCTAACTCGGAAGGGTGTTAAGTTTATCTGGACAAAAGAATGTGATGATTGTTTTCAGGAATTGAAAAGAAGATTGGTGAATGCTCCAGTTTTGGCACTACCTTCCAGGAATGGTGAGTTTGTCATATACAGTGATGCTTCATTGAAAGGACCTGGTTGCGTCCTAATGCAGAATGATCAGGTAATTGCTTATGCTTCACGACAGTTGAAAACTCATGAGGTAAATTACCCTACACATGATTTGGAATTAGCTGCTGTTGTTTTTGCTTTAAAAATTTGGAGGCATCATTTGTATGGAGTAAAGTGTGAAATATATACCGATCACAAAAGTTTAAAGTATATATTCACTCAGAAAGAATTGAACATGAGACAAAGGAGATGGCTGGAATTAATCAAGGATTATGATTGTACAATTCATTACCATCCGGGAAAAGCAAATAAAGTGGCTGATGATTTGAGTCGAAAAAGTAATGCTTCATTAACAATGTTGCGGTTGGAACGTGATCCTTTGGTTAAGGATTTGATGAACTTTGTCATAGAAGTTGTTGGTGTAGGGATTCCTTCTGTTTTGTTTCAGGTATCAGTGAGATCATCTCTATCAGATAGAATCAATCAAGCACAGAAGCAAGACAGTGAGTTGCAGAAAAAGGTAGAGCTGGTTCAGAAAGGTAAGTTGCCTGAATTCAACATTGATAATGATTGTGTTTTGAGATTTGGGAAGAGATTGTGTGTGCCTTGCGATTCACAGTTGAAGAGAGAGTTGTTATGTGAAGCTCATAGTTCTCCGTTTTCAGTTCATCCGGGCAGTACTAAGATTTATAGAGATCTGCGGGAGTATTACTGGTGGGATGGAATGAAAAGAGATATTGCTGTTTTTACTGTGAAGTGTTTGACTTGTCAGCAGGTTAAAGCAGAGCGGCAGTTACCGAAAGGGATGCTTCAGCCTTTACCAGTGCCAGAGTGGAAATGGGAGAATATATCCATAGACTTTGTTGTTGGATTACCGAAGACATCTCGAGGTAATAATGCAATCTGGGTTATTGTTGATCGCTTGACCAAATCTGCTCATTTCCTTGCTATACGAGATACTTTCTCTCTTGATCAACTTTCCCGTTTGTATCTTAAAGAGATAGTCAGGTTACATGGAGTTCCTCTCTCCATTTTATCGGATCGTGATCCCAGGTTTACTTCTAACTTTTGGAAAGGCCTTCAGAAGTCGTTGGGTACTGAATTAAATTTTAGTACAGCTTTTCATCCTCAATCAGATGGGCAGTCAGAACGAACAATTCAGACATTGGAGGATATGCTACGAGCTTGTTCTATGGATTATCAGGGAAGTTGGGACCAACATCTTTCTTTGGTTGAGTTTTCATATAATAACAGTTTTCATTCCAGTATACAGATGGCACCATTTCAGGCATTATATGGGAAGCGGTGTCGAACTCCAGCTTTCTGGGATGAAGTGGGTGAAAGGAAGTTGATGGGACCAGAATTGGCAGAAGAGATGGCAGAAAAAGTTCAGCTGATTCAGAAACACATGAGAACAGCTCAGAGTAGGCAGAAGAGTTATGCGGATAACCGGAGGAAGGATCTATCTTTCGAGGTAGGTGATCATGTTTTTCTCAAGGTTTCTCCTTGGAAAAGTGTGATGAGATTTGGTAAGAAAGGAAAGTTGAGTCCAAGGTTCATTGGACCATATGAAATTCTGGAGAGAGTTGGATCAGTTGCATACTGAGTGGCTTTACCTCCAAGTTTATCTCAGGTACACAATGTTTTTCACATTTCGATGTTGAGAAAGTATATGCCAGATCCATCTCATGTTTTGAGTCCAGAGGTAGTTCAGCTGGAAGAGAACCTATCTTACGAGGAACAACCGGTCCAGATTCTTGACCACAGGGAGCAAGTGTTACGGAATAAGGTGATTCATCAGGTAAAGGTTTTGTGGAAAAACCACATGATTGAAGAGGCAACATGGGAATCTGAAAATGCAATGAGGGATAAGTACCCCCATTTATTCGATAAGTAAATAAATTGTGGGGACGCAATTTTCTAAAGGGGGGAAGGATGTAACATCCCAAGTAAGTAATTAATAATAGATATTTTTATCTATGTCTATTAATGATTAAGATAGTGTTATAGAGGCTTAAAATGAAAATAAATACAATCTTATGCATGGAATACACTAATATTCTTAAAAGATTGTTTTACTGCCTTTTGATGGCAAACCATATTTGAATCTATATTTTGACAATTTTATAAACTATGTTTGTCAAAATAAACTTATCCTTTATTATTGGGACATCAAAATTTACCTTGTGTGAATTTTTGGTATTTTTCTGACAATGTTCATTTTTTTAATGAATAGTGAAAAATACTGCATTTTACATCAAAACAGCTTTTTAATCTCATTTATGTATATGATTAGATTATGTTTTGAAATGGCTTTGAAGTAAAATTAGAATATATTTTTACCATTTTATCCAATGGTGGTCATTGGAATCAATTTCACTTTGAAATTAAACTTAAACTGGTGTCAATCTTTTGATACTTATTGTTTTGTAAAAACACGCTATTTGCTCTGGCAGCGGGAATTAATTATTAAATTAATTAATGTGACTTATATTATTTGAATTTTGTAAAATAGACTTCATTTTTGAATTCGTAATATCAAATATATCTTAGGGTGAATTTTTGGTAATTTTCTGAAAAACTTCAATTTTTGTTGAATAGTGAAACCACTAAGTGGTAATCAAGCAAACTGATTTTTCAGTTAAATGAAAGTCTACAACTAATGTGTATTGAATTTTGAAAATCTGACATACATTTTTGTCATTAAGAAGTAAAATGTGGTTCAATGAGATTATAATAATTTTTTGGTGAATAGTAACTTATTAAGTTCTTAATCGCGATTAGTGGTAATTAGTGTAGTTTAAGGTAAAAATGATATTATAGGAATGTGAAAACACCATGACACTTGTCCTACACCTATTGGGTGAGTCATGGCCGACCAAGACAAGCCATGGGCCAACTTGGGGACCACATGGAGCCACTTTATTTGGAAAATGACATTAATATATTTTTATTTAATGTTAAAGTGAAAATGACACTAACATAAATTGTTTTACGAAAACAATTTTTAAGTGGGGTTATACAAGTCCAAATTTTGATTATAAATAGTCATTGGAAAGCTAAAAAGATTTCCTATATCATAGTAGTTTTTTTATAATTTTTAGACATTAAATAAATTATATTATTTATGACATAATAATGATGCAGCGATGACATCATTATTTGACGATTTAAATAAAATGGAAAGATAATGAAAAAATATAAAACCTACACATGGCCAAAACCAATTGTATGAGTGGATTTCGAACTATTATCACCTTAGCCACGAATATATCAATGTGGGACCTTTTAAAACCGAAACACATTTTCAAATAATGTAATATTCCTTTACTTTCCAAAAGTGCCCCTCCTCTCCTCTTATAAAAGGCCCCCACCTCTACCCCATTTCACACACTTCTCAAGCCTTTGGCTCGGCCAACCCCTGCCCAATTACTCTCTAGACATCCCTCTCCTCATCCTAGAGGATTCCCTTTGGGCATAATCCTTTCAAAGGAAGCCTTTAGGATCAAATCAAAAGGAGTTACACTTTTTAAGGTAATTCATTCTCTCATGTTCATTTGTTTTATTTTGCTTCTCCAACCCCCTAAAATCTTTTTATTTACTTCTTTTGTAACAACACCAGTATATTAAATATACTAGGATGTTGTTATAAGATATATTTGAGCTACACTCTCACACAACTACATCAAATGGTTAAAGAACATACGGTTTCCGTGGATGGCGAAATTCTGCCTCCTGAAACGATGATTGTTCAATACTCATTTAACACCTTCAAAGGTGGCCATTATGATGTCACTATTTTTATATATGATATATAATATGTTTATGTTTTCCTTAAGCTTCTGTTTTTTTCATTTTGGGCATACTTTTATGGTTTCTATTATGGGTAAACATGATATCTTCATTTTAGGAAGTGCGGACTACCGCCCCCTAAAAGTGATTTGATTCGTTAATACCATATGTGGGATGTGTAAAGGATAATGTTAATGATGTTATATATGTTATTATACTGGAATTATAATATACTCTTATATCATTATGATTCAATTCCAGAAAATATGAAATAGAAATGGAAGTAGCGTTCATGCGTACGTACGGCTTACCGTCTCCATGAACGGTGCATTTCATTTCTTACCTCTAAATGTTATGTAATATTATAAATGCATGTATGTACTGGATATATATGACATATATGATATCTACATCATGAATACCATTCTGGATATAATGAACCTTTGACCAAATTAACAACATGAAAGTGTAAGAAGTCTATTTTTGACTTAAGAACCAAATACCGACAAAATGAACATTATTAACTTAACTGATTACATGATGTTCATAACATGGTATAAAAGGAATAATGAACTTGAAAAAGATTCATAAGCAAGTAGAGATTAACTCAAGTTTATTATTCAGGAGATTAAAGAACGGTCGGGTCAAGTCGGATACGAGGTATGAGACTTCGTCTCAATCTCCTTTCGTTGAGGCATATTTTATTTTATACACAACTTTCTTTTATACGGTGTATAAACCCCTTTGACTTTTACGTTTATTCAAAAGGAATCTTTTTTATACGAAGCGTTTACTAAACGACAAAAGGGAATGTTTTTGTCGTACGTATGCGGCGACAACGACTTCTCCGCCGTCGTGACCGTTATTTGAGTTTCGGCTTCCTCTACAAGCCATACCTTCTTTTTAAAAGAAAAATAAATACCATGTTTTACTTTTCTTTTCTTTTAGTATTGAAAATGGTTTTCATAATGTTTTTATATCAATGTGTTGTATTGATATCTCGTGATTGAAATGTGGAAATTTTATGTTTCCTTTATGCATGTTTTATGTGATATGATTATGTTATGGTTCTTGGGCATTATTATGAAGACGGGTGGTTCCGTGATAAACTAAGGGCGGGTGAGCCCGTTATAGCTCTCCAATGCATTGGGTAATGCGAAGGAGTGAAACGTTAAGGTTTCTCCGAAGAGATTTTAGGGAATATACTGTGATGGGTATTCCAAACGTAACCAAGAGGGTTACTCCCTACGTAAGAATGTTATGAATGCCTCAAGTTACCTTTATGTCTTATGATTTCTATGATTTATTCATGATTTTATGAGGTATGTTATAGTGCCTATGTTTTATGGGTAAAGTTTGATTTCATTCTTATGTATATATGAACTCATGTTTCCTTTCCATGTTTTTTTTAACCCATACTGAGTTTTTATGCTCATCCCATGTTTTTGAAATGTTTTTCACAGGTCAAGGGAAAGGTACATGATAAGATGATAGAGTCAAGGATGTGTCAAGAAATAGTCCATGTTTTATTTTAAATGTGTTTCCATTGATGGGAATGAATAATACTATCTTTATGTAACCACTTTGTTTATATGTGGAATGTAAAGCAAGTTTTATGATCTAATTCTCTAAAACTCTAAACCCGAAAAGATCCTCAATTTGTAATCTTGTAATAACTCAAGATTAAGTAAGGTTTAAGGCTGGGGCCTTATAGAAATCATAATGGCCACCTTTGAAGGTGTTAAATGAGTATTGAACAATCATCGTTTCGGGAGGCAGAATTTCACCATCCACGGAAACCGTATGTTCTTTAACCATTTGATGTAGTTGTGTGAGAGTGTAGCTCAAATAAATCTTATAACAACATCCTAGTATATTGAAGATACTGGTGTTGTTACAAAAGAAGTAAATAAAAAGAGTTTAGGGGGTTGGAGAAGCAAAATAAAACAAATGAACATGAGAGAATGAATTACCTTTAAAAGTGTAACTCCTTTTGATTTGAGCCTAAAGGCTTCCTTTGAAAGGATTCTGCCCAAAAAAAATCCTCTAGGATGAGGAGAGTGATGTGGAGAGAGTAATTGGGCAGGGTTTGGCCGAGCCAAAGGCTTGAGAAGTGTGTGAAATGAGGTAGAGGTGGGGGCCTTTTATAAGAGGAGAGGAGGGGCACTTTTGGAAAGTAAAGAATTATTACTTTATTTGAAAATGTGTTTCGGTTTTAAAAGGTCCCAAATTGATATAATTCTTGGATAAGGTGATAAGGCTTCTAAATCCACTCATCCAATAAGTTTTGGACTTGTGTAGTTTATAGATTTTGAATTATCTTTCTATTTTATTTAAATCGTCAAATAATGATGTCATCGCTGCATCATTATTATGTCATAAATAATTTATTTTATTTAATGTCTAAAAATTATAAAAAAACTACTATGATGTAGGAAATATTTTTATCTTTCCAATGACTATTTATAATCAAAATTTGGACTTGTGTAACCCTATTTAAAAATTGTTTTAGTAAAACAACTCATGTTTGTGTCAATTTAATTTTAACATTAAATAAAAATATATTATTGTCATTTTCCAACTAAAGTGGCTCCATGGGGTCCCAAAGTTGGCCCATGGATTTTCTTGGTCGGCCATGACTCACCCAATAGGTGTAGGACAAGTTTCATGGTGTTTTCACATTTTTATAATATCATTTTTACCTTAAACTACACTAATTACCTCTAATCGCGATTAATGAAAAAAAGTTACTATTCACCAAAAAATTATTATAATCTCATTGAACCACATTTTACTTCTTAATGACAACCATGTATGTCGGATTTTCAAAATTCAATACACATTAGTGGTAAACTTTCATTTAACTGAAAAATCAGTTTGCTTGATTACCACTTAGTGGTTTCACTATTCATCAAAAATTGAAGTTTTTCAGAAAATTACCAAAAATTCACCCTAAGCTATATTTGATATTCCGAATTCAAAAATGAAGTCCGTTTTACAAAATTCAAAACATATTAGTCACATTATTTAATTTAATAATTAATTCCCGCTGTCAGAGCAAATAGCGTGTTTTTATGAAACGATAAGTATCAAAAGATTGACACTAGTTTAAGTCCAATTTCAAAGTGAAATTGATTCCAACGACCACTATTGGATTTAATGGTAAAGATATTTTCTAATTTCACTTAAAAACCAAATCAAAAGATAATCTAATCATATAAATAAATTAGATTAAAAGAGGTTTTGAATTAAAACACAACATTTTACACTATTCATTAAAAAAATGAACTTTATCAGAAAGGTACCAAAAATTTACACAAAGTAAATTATGATGTCCCGATTCTAAAGAAGAGTTATATTTGGTCCAAAATAAAGTATAAGAGTGATCAAAACTATATTTAATGACGGTTCTCCATCAAAAGGTGATAAGTGAACCTTTAGTGAAAATTAGAGTATATATGCCCTAAAATTGAACTCTTTCCGTATTTTAAGCCTTTATCTTTTATTGGGTAAATGTATAAACATTTAAAAACATATCTAATCATATTTTAGTTATTTCTATCCATTCCCGCCAGTACAACGGCTACTTGTTAACTAACATTTAAAATAATATTATTTTATTACTTGTGTGCAACGTAAGTTTTCAAAGATACTCATCGTTGCGTACCGAGTACGCTATCGAACGTAGAAACCCCTTTTATTTAAAATTAATATTTAATTCGTAAATATTAATAAATATGAAAATTCTTTATTCTTTATTTACCTGGAATGTTACATCCTTCCCCCCTTTTGGGAATTGCGTCCTCGCAATTTTATTCACTTATGAAAATAAGTGGGGGTATTTATCCCTCATAGCATTTTCAGATTCCCACGTTGCCTCTTCAATCACATGGTTTTTCCACAAAACCTTTACCTGATGAATCACCTTATTCCGTAACACTTGCTCCCTGTGGTCAAGAATCTGGACCGGTTGTTCCTCATAAGATAGGTTCTCTTCCAGCTAAACTACCTCTGGACTCAAAACATGAGATGGATCTGGAATATACTTTCTCAACATCGAAACGTGAAAAACATTGTGTACCTGAGATAAACTCAGAGGTAAAGCCACCCGGTATGCAACTGATCCAACTTTCTCCAGAATTCATATGGTCCAATAAACCTTGGACTCAGCTTTTCTTTCTTACCAAATCTCATCACACTTTTCCAAGGAGAAACCTTGAGAAAAACATGATCACCTACCTCGAAAGATAGATCCTTCCTCCGGTTATCCGCATAACTCTTCTGCCTGCTCTGAGCTGTTCCCATGTGTTTCTGAATCAGCTGAAATTTTTCTTCCATCTCTTCTACCAATTCTGGTCCCATCAACTTCCTTTCACCCACTTCATCCCAGAAAGCTGGAGTTCGACACCGCTTCCCAAATAATACCTCAAATGGTGCCATCTATATACTGGAATGAAAACTGTTATTATAAGAAAACCCAACCAAAGAAAGATGTTGGTCCCAACTTCCCTGATAATCCATAGAACATGCTCGTAGCATATCCTCCAATGTCTGGATTGTTCGTTCTGACTGCTCATCTGATTGAGGATGAAAAGCTTTACTAAAATTTAATTCAGTACCCAACGACTTCTGAAGGCCTTTCCAAAAGTTAGAAGTAAACCTGGGATCACGATCCGATACAATGGAGAGAGGAACTCCATGTAACCTGACTATCTCTTTAAGATACAAACGGGAAAGTTGATCAAGAGAGAAAGTATCTCGTATAGCAAGGAAATGAGCAGATTTGGTCAAGCGATCAACAATAACCCAGATTTCATTATTACCTCGAGATGTCTTCGGTAATCCAACAACAAAGTCCATGGATATGTTTTCCCATTTCCACTCTGGCACTGGTAAAGGATGAAGCATCCCTGCCGCTCTGCTTTAACCTGTTGACATGTCAAACACTTCACAGTAAAATCAGCAATGTCTCTTTTCATTCCATCCTACCAGTAATACTCCCGCAGATCTCTGTACATCTTAGTACTGCCAGGATGAACTGAAAACGGGGAACTATGAGCCTCACATAACAACTCATTCTTCAACTGTGAATCACAAGGCACACATAACCTCTTCACAAACCTCAAAACACAAACACAAACTTATCCAAGAACTCATGGAAAATTTTATTCATAAGGTCCATGAATACAGCAGGTGCATTGGTTAACCCAAAAGGCATAACTACAAATTCATAATGGCCATATCTAGTACGGAACGCAGTCTTCGGAACGTCTACTTCTTTTACTTTCAATTGATGGTACCCCGACCTCAAGTCAATCTTCGAAAAAAACTGAGCTCCCTGGAGCTGATACCACTTCATTCGATGGCCCAACATCTGCTGAAGTTGTTGCAAAAGATTTTACCACCCCTTTCTGCTTGTAGTCTAACTGCTTCCCCTAGTTGAGTTCTTCGTTGGACACTCGTTTGCATAATGATCCATTTCATTACACTTAAAACATCTTACCATTGGCTTTTCATTTCCTGCTTGATCATCTTCCTTACAGTTACGAGCAATATGACCAGACTTACCACACCGAAAGCACTTACCAGACTTGGATAAACATTCTCCAGGATGCATTTTACCACACTTCTCACAGGATGGATATTTGGTTTTCTTACCTCCTTGCTTCTTTGATGAATTCTTCCCCTTTTCCTGCCAACTAGATCTCTTATTCTATTGTTTGTCATAGAACACCTGATCATCGGCAAACTCCATTTCCACCTTCTCCGTACATCGAACAAGTTTTTCATAACTTTTGAACTCACGAGAAGCTAAAGCCCTTCGATACTTTGGCTTTAACCCTGAGTAAAAACGGTTTATTTTACTATCAAGATCTCGTATGAAGTTTGGAGCATACCTTGCCAATCGAGTGAACTTTTCTTCATAATCAGCTACTGAATCATCCTCCTGCCTCAATTCTAGGAACTGTTTTTCCATCCTAAGACGAACCACCTTAGGAAAATATTTCTCAAGAAACATACCTTTGAATTCATCCCAGTGAAGATCCTCAATCTCATCACTATCCCTTATATTTTTCACCATTGACCACCACTGATCAGCTTCACCTTCAAAACGGTAAACAGCAAGACTAACCTTTTGATGTTCTGAACACCCCATGACATCAAAAATTTTCTCCAGTGCTTTAATCCACCCTTCAGCTTGCACAGGGTCAGATGATCCTCTGAATGATGGGGGATGTTGCCTCATGAAATGTTCCACCACTGACATGTTCCTCTGCCGTTGATCTGGATGATCTCGTGCATGGATACCACCACCATTTATAGACTGAGTCAACTGTGCCATCACTGCAACAAACTGTTCAGTTCCGATTCCGACCATCTCAGGTTGCTGATTTGGAAGGTTGTCTTCCTCCTGTTGTCGTCCTAACATAGCTGCTTTGTTTCCTCTGCGGAAAACCATTCTGAACACAGAAATATCTTAGGCAAAGCAACATGGTAATCTGTAAATGCTATATCATTTCAATCATATCATAACTTAACTTATAACTTAACAATTTTCTAACTCCTAAAGTTGTCTAAACCGACCTCTGATACCAACTATAAGGCCTCGTGCCTTAAACCTTACTTAATATTGAATTAAATGAATAATTCACGTTGAGGATCTTTTCAGGTTTAGAGTTTTAGAGAATTAGAACATAACTATTACATCTCAAAAGATTTCAAAGTAGACACTTCTACCAAGTTTCCATAGAATAAATAAAAAAAACTCTTAAAAAGAAACATGTCTAATTCCATGTTTTATAAAGCATGACTTTCCCTTGATCCCATCCTTGACCCTATTCCACATTAAGTCCTGTGAAAAACATTTCAAAAAAACTTGGGGTGAGCACAAAAAGCTCAGTAAGGGATACACAAAGAATGAAAATTGTTAGTTTATCAAAACAACAAGTAAACCATGTATACTTTATCAAAGTAATAATTTTCACCTTTATGAAGTAATAAAAACTCTTCACTGAATAAAGTATCATTACTTACCTTTTTGTAACCAAAGGATTACCATAAAACTCATATAAAGAACACATAGAATATATAAAGGTAACTTGGGACATAAACATACTTAAGTGGAATAACCATACGGTTGACTTCCACACATATCACTTAATGGAATAGCCATACGGCCAATTTCCATACATACTTAATGGAATAGCCATACGGCCGACTTCCATACCCAATGCATTGGAGGTTATAACGTAACCACCTGTCCTGGTATTCACGGCACCACCCGTCATATGGTTTATAACGTAACCACCCGTTAAAATGTCCAAGTCCCAGTATAAAATCATAAAACATAAAACCAATATAAAAGAATGATGACATTTCCACATTTCAATCAAAATATATCATAAATATATTGACATAATAGAATCCTTTTTCAAAACCATTTTCAATACCAAAATACATAAAAGAGTATATGGTATTTATTTTATTCAAAAAACATTACGGCTTTGTTGAGAAAGCCAAAGACCAAATAATACTCGCGACGACGGAAAAAGTCGTTGTCACCGCGTACGTTAAAAAAAACATTCCTTTTTTTCGTTTAGTAAAACGCTTCGTAGAAAAAGATTCCTTTTGTATAAAAGTAAAAGTCAAAGGAGTTTATACACCGTATAAAAATAAAGTTGTGTATAAAATGAAATATGCCTCAATGAAAGGAGATTGAGATGACGTCCCTTACAAAGATCATTTTTAAAATAAAATAGATCTATTATGTGTATTCACTATAAGTACACATAAAGAAAGTACAAATACAAGATAGGACATAATAATATCATGACATAATTTGAAAGTAGGAGATTAACCCAAAGAATGGAAATTGGGTTAAGAAATTCCCTTACCTCGGGTCCGACTTGACTTGATCATTCTTTAACGTCCTGAATAATAAACTTGAGTTGATTTCTATTTTATTAAGAACCTTTTTCAAGTTCATTATTCCTTTTATATCACTTATTTCCATGTTATAAACATTATGTAACCATTTAAGTTAATAATGTTTGTTTTGTCAATATTTGGTTCTTAAGTCGAAAGTTGACTTCTTACAATTACATGTTGTTCGTGTGGTCAAAATTTATTTATATCTAGAATGAAATTCTTGATTTGGATATCATATATATCATATATATCCAGCATATACATGTATTTATAATATTACATAATCATTTAGAGGTAATAAATGAAATGCACCGTTCATGGAGACGGTAAGCCGTACGTACGCATGAACGCTACCTTCATTTCTTTGTAATTTTAATGGAATTAAAACTAAATGAGAGGTATGTATATTTTAATTCCATAATTATATTCATCATTTAGATATATCATTAATTATATATATCCATTATATACATGTAATTTTAATAGTACATTACATTTGGGGATAAGAAATGAAAGGCATCGTTCATGGAGACGGTAAGCCGTACGTACGCATGAACGCTACTTTCATTTCTATCTCATACTTTAATGGAAAGAAATAATAATTATATAGAGGTATATTATAATTCCAGTATAACATCATATATAATAACTTTAAATCCATCCTTTACACGTCCCACATATGGCATTAACGAATCACATCACTTTTAGGGGGCGGTAGTCCGCACTTCCTTAAATGAAGATATCGTGTTTACCCATAATGGAAACCATAAAGGTAAGCCAAAAATGAAAAATACAGAAGCTTAAAGAAAACATAAACATATTATATATCATATATAAAAATAGTGGCATCATAATGGCCACCTTTGAAGGTGTTAAATGAGTATTGAACAATCATCGTTTCGGGAGGCAGAATTTCGCCATCCACGGAAACCGTATGTTCTTTAACCATTTTATGTAGTTGTGTGAGAGTGTAGCTCAAATAAATCTTATAACAACATCCTAGTATATTGAAGATACTGGTGTTGTTACAAAAGAAGTAAATAAAAAGAGTTTAGGGGTTGGAGAAGCAAAATAAAACAAATGAACATGAGAGAATGAATTACCTTTAAAAGTGTAACTCCTTTTGATTTGAGCCTAAAGGCTTCCTTTGAAAGGATTCTTCCCAAAGGGAATCCTCTAGGATTAGGAGAGGGATGTGTAGAGAGTAATTGGGCAGGGGTTGGCCGAGCCAAAGGCTTGAGAAGTGTGTGAAATGAGGTAGAGGTGGGGGCCTTTTATAAGAGGAGAGGAGGGGCACTTTTGGAAAGTAAGAATTATTACTTTATTTGAAAATGTGTTTCGGTTTTAAAAGGTCCCAAATTGATATAATTCTTGGATAAGGTGATAAGGCTTAGAAATCCACTCATCCAATAAGTTTTGGACTTGTGTAGTTTATAGATTTTGCATTATCTTTCTATTTTATTTAAATCGTCAAATAATGATGTCATCGCTGCATCTTTATTATGTCATAAATAATTTATTTTATTTAATGTCTAAAAATTATAAAAAAACTACTATGATGTAGGAAATATTTTTATCTTTCCAATGACTATTTATAATCAAAATTTGGACTTGTGTAACCCTACTTAAAAATTGTTTTAGTAAAACAACTCATGTTTGTGTCAATTTAATTTTAACATTAAATAAAAATATATTATTGTCATTTTCCAACTAAAGTGGCTCCATGGGGTCCCAAAGTTGGCCCATGGCTTGTCTTGGTCGGCCATGACTCACCCAATAGGTGTAGGACAAGTGTCATGGTGTTTTCACATTTTTATAATATCATTTTTACCTTAAACTACAATAATTACCTCTAATCGCGATTAATGAAAAAAAGTTACTATTCACCAAAAAATTATTATAATCTCATTGAACCACATTTTACTTCTTAATGACAACCATGTATGTCGGATTTTCAAAATTCAATACACATTAGTGGTAAACTTTCATTTAACTGAAAAATCAGTTTGCTTGATTACCACTTAGTGGTTTCACTATTCATCAAAAATTGAAGTTTTTCAGAAAATTACCAAAAATTCACCCTAAGCTATATTTGATATTCCGAATTCAAAAATGAAGTCCGTTTTACAAAATTCAAAACATATTAGTCACATTATTTAATTTAATAATTAATTCCCGCTGTCAGAGCAAATAGCATGTTTTTATGAAACGATAAGTATCAAAAGATTGACACTAGTTTAAGTCCAATTTCAAAGTGAAATTGATTCCAACGACCACTATTGGATTTAATGGTAAAAATATTTTCTAATTTCACTTAAAAACCAAATCAAAAGATAATCTAATCATATAAATAAATTAGATTAAAAGAGTTTTTAAATTAAAATACAACATTTTACACTATTCATTAAAAAAAATGAACTTTATCAGAAAGGTACCAAAAATTTACACAAAGTAAATTATGATGTCCCGATTCTAAAGAAGAGTTATATTTGGTCCAAAATAAAGTATAAGAGTGATCAAAACTATATTTAATGACGGTTCTCCATCAAAAGGTGATAAGTGAACCTTTAGTGAAAATTAGAGTATATATGCCCTAAAATTGAACTCTTTCCGTATTTTAAGCCTTTATCTTTTATTGGGTAAATGTATAAACATTTAAAAACATATCTAATCATATTTTAGTTATTTCTATCCATTCCCGCCAGTACAACGGCTACTTGTTAACTAACATTTAAAATAATATTATTTTATTACTTGTGTGCAACGTAAGTTTTCAAAGAAACTCATCGTTGCGTACCGAATACGCTATCGAACGTAGAAACCCCTTTTATTTAAAATTAATATTTAATTCGTAAATATTAATAAATATGAAAATTCTTTATTCTTTATTTACCTGGGATGTTACAAACAATGTGGTCATTATGGATGGAGGATGAATTAAGGTTATGCTAGTAAAACTTTGGTCTGATCATAAGAATAGTCTTTGGGTGTGATGTTATTGGACTCAACTTGAAAAAACAATTCTTATGTGGGCAGTTGTTAGGTTTCAGTTTGAAAGTTATTTTTGGGAATTTATGTTGGAAGATTTGAAATATAAAGCTCTAGAAGTTACACTTGGTGATCTATATAGATATGGAACATTGGTATCATGGGATGTACAAATTTTGGAAGAACGGTTCATTTTACTATAAGTATTAGTGTCATTTGAATATAAATTTGACTAAAGACTCGAAATGTCAGATTATCAGAAGTTGAGTCCAGCAGAAGTAGCTAGATGGATGAGTTCAAAGAATGTATAACAGTGGAGTTTGGGAATGGAAATGAAAATGGGATTAATTTTATTCATGTATCCTAGAGTCAGTCATGCTCTGGAAGAAGAAGTGAACTATATGGAAGGGGGAGCTTTCATATGCTGAATTAAGTTTCAGTGTCAATAAAAGTTTTGTAGAAATCAGATTGAGAATCCACTGGTAATGATGTGTGGAGTCTTGGTAAATTAAATGTTCATTGAATCTTTCGTGTGGATTGGAATATGGAGTGAACTATTCACCGGGAGTTACTTATTTAAGAAAACACATCCAGTATTTGAAGGCTGGAATGTTGTGGGTGGAACACCAGAAATCGGAGTTCCAAAAGATGAAACAGCTAAAGAATTAGTGAGACTTCATCAGGAAATATATGTAAGATTTTTCAATATTGATTATCTTAGTAACATATATTTACTTCATTTCATTTAATGATAGGATATGGTTATTTTCTCTCAAGGATGTAGGACAAAATGTCTAATCCTTATAATCCATGTGTGTATTGTGTTTGTGTTTATGCTTGGATATCCATGTTTCCCTTATGCTTGTTCACTTGTTTAATTATTGGAAGGAATCCATAGGTGTGGGATGACTCGACACAGTGGTTGGGGTGTATGGAATCCTTATTTCATACATTGAACTCATGGAGGGTGTTTGATCAAATGTATATGCTTCTAATGGTTGATGTTTTATTGTGCTAGAGAATGGGCAGATGGAACTTTCAAAAACTAGTTTTGACGCCCTCTCCCCAAATAGCTTCATCATTTAAGTTAGAAATTTCATTTCTATAAATAATACATGTCTTTCCTCTGCATGAAGTATTATTTTTTATATATTATTTCTTTCTAGAAAAAAATCAATTTTTTTTAAAGAGATGTCAATAATTTTGTGTTATTTATATTTATTATTTAATTTATCATGTCATTTTATATCATACATTAAATATCTAAAGTTCTATATGATCAAATTACCAGATTTCTAATAACATGTAGTTTAATAGGTAAGATATTAGGTTTAGGGATCCCCTTATGTAAGACATTATAATTTAAATCAATTTGTAAATGCTTACTGCATATATAATTTTTGTAAACAAGATGTTGATCCTAAGTCAAAGGTGAATTTTTTTTAACCTATTAGTGAGAATGATTAAATAGTTTATTTTATAATATTTTGATTTAATTGAGGAATTGTATAGTGAGTTCTTTTTTCGCAAAGTCTTGTACAAGATATCCAAGTTACATTAAGTTTATGTTTGAGTAAACAGATACGGGTTATTTTCTAAAAGATGAAAATATTGTATTGATGTTGTATCATGTTACTAATCTATTTTTTTAAAGGTGTGTTCTATTTCCTTATTATATTTTTGAGCTCAAATTAGTCGGAATAATTTTCTCTTATTCGTTGATACTTGTATAAAGGTCTTTGAACTACCGTGGGTTTGGTTTTAAGATGAAATTTTCCTTATTGTCTCCTACATTTATGTAGACATCCTCTTTTATGAGTTTATTAAAAGATTGTCAATTACGGTAAAAGTGGTTTTGTAAAAAAATTGTTTGGTTATTGTATAGTGTTAGACCTCTTGATTGTTTCGTTTTTATTTTTTATAGGTTCTGGGATGGGTATGGTTTTATGAATGGGGAAGGCCTTCAATCGTCAATGGTTTGGGTAGAAATTGGTCAATTAGGCTACGTAGTGACGAGCATAGATATGCATCATTTGGTGATGGGTTCTGATGTCAGTTCATTATGATGAGTAGTGGAAAATTATAAAAATTGTATTTTTATTATTGGAGAATTTTTTTCAATTATTTTTAATTCGATTAATAGTTTTTATTTTGATTTAATATTATTGATTTTGGTTTATAATGAATCTTTGAAATGAAATATATCATTTTTATGTATTTTTTTATTTTATTTTATTATTGGAGAGTCTTTTTATAATGATGTTAAAATGATAATGATGCACTATTTTACATTATATAAATATATAATAAGTGTTTCATGTCGTAATAGGGGGTCACCAAAGATAATTATTATTTTAGAGGAATCCACTTTGGATTCCGCTTGTAGTAGCCATGAAATGTGGTGGCCTCGTAGTAGAAAAGAGTTATTTGTGACTCCATCTACTATGATCATTAAAACTGACCACATAGTGATTTATCATGGCATAAAAACCACTTGCTCGACTGACTATTGCTATCACGGTCTATTTCTCTAGTGTGGGATGAAATAATTTTATGAAGATGTCACACACTATTGTGAAATGTAGCGACATTGTTGTTATGGAAGATATATTTGTGACCCCACCTACCATGACAATTAAAATTTATTACTGTGCATTTTCCAAGTCATGAAACCCTCTTCTACGACTGAATTTTTTGGACATAAATGTCTATTTTTTGAAAAACTCTTCATATAACGTAAAAAATGAATTTCTGAAATAAGGTTTAGGGAAAACAATTTCCCAAACTAAGGTGATGTTGGGGAAGTGATCTGCATGAGGGTGAGCTCCTGACTATCAAGCACCTTCCTTTAGTTGAACTTTTAAGAAGGCGATTGTTAAGAAGGAACCTTCTTCAATGGTTATTTAATGAAGGCACTATCTTAAAAGACACTTTTTTGAAATACCTTTAAATAATACACTCTCTGAAAAGGTTCCTTCTTCATAAGGGCTTTTAAGAGGGTGTTGTTTGAAACAACCCTCTCCCCTAAATTTTTTTTATATTTTTTTTTATGTTTTGTTCATATATATATATATATAAAATTTTCAATAAATAATGATAATGATAATGATAATGATAATGTATATAACAAAATAATATAAATAAAATAATATTATTATTAAATATAAAAAATATAAAAAATATAAAAAATAAAATATTATCATTATTATTATTAAATATAATAAAATAAATTTTTACTAGAATAACTAGTATTCTCTTTTTATAATCAAATAAATTACAATCATATTGTCATTAAATATCATTGTTATTATTAAATAATAATAATTCACATATAATCCTTTCGACATAATGATTATTTATAATTAATAACATGATTAACTTTATTATTATTTAGTATTATTAAATAAATAAATAATTAGATTATATACAATTTTTAAAATTATTATTTTTATTATTATTAACTTTTTTTATAATAGCCCCAATAGTAATATATTTAGTATTCTAATAAAAAATAAATAAATAAACAATAACCCTAATATTAATGCATAAATAATTATATTGTATATAACATTTAAAATATTTTTTGTATTTTAATAATAATAAAATAAATAAATAATAACCCTGATAGTAATACATAACTAATTAGATTATATATAATATTTAAAATTATTATTTATTTATTTTTTTTATTAAAAATATTTATAATAACCCTAATAAAAATATATTTAATATTTTAATTATAAATAAATAAATAAATAATAACACTAATAGTAACAAATAAATAATTAAGATTATATATAATATTTAAGATTATTATTTATTTATTTTTATTAAAATTATTTATAATAAAAATAATAGTAATATATTTTATATTTTAATAAGAAGAAAATAAATAAATAATAACCCTAGCACGAATACATAAAAAATTAGTGTATATATAATATTTAAAATTATTACTTTTTTATTTTTTTATTATTAAAATTATTTATAATAACCCTAATAATAATTTATTTTACATTTTAATAATAAAAATAATAATAACCCTAATAATGATATATTGATAATTAGATTTTATATAATATTTAAAATTATTTTTTATTTGTTTGTTTCTTATTAAAATTATTTATAATTATCCTAATAGTAATATTATTTATATTTTACTAATAGGAAAATAAATAAATAACAAACCTAATAGTAGTACATAAATAATTAGTTTACATATAATATTTTAAATCATTATTTATTTGTTTGATTGTTAATAAAATTATTTATAATAACCCGAATAGTAATATGTTTAATATTTTAATAATAAACAAACAAATAAATAATACCCCTAATAGTGAAAAATAAATAATTAGATTATATATGATATTTAAAGTTATTATTATTTGTTTGTTTCTTTTTAAAATTATTTATAATATGCCTTATAGTGATAAATAAATAATTAGTTTATATATAATAATTAAAATCATTATTTATTTGTTTGTTTGTTATTGAAATTATTTTAATAACCCTAATAGTAATATATTTAATATTCTAATAACAAAAAATTGATAAATAATAACCTTAATAGTAAAACAAAAATAATTAGATTATATGTAATATGTAAAGTTATTATTTATTTAATTATTTATTATTAAAATTATTTATAATAACCCTAATAGTAATATATATTATATTTTAATAATGTTATTCATTATAAATAATCTTTAAGTCAAAATGATTATAGGTTCATAATTATTATTTAATAATAATAATAATATATAATGATAATATGATTGTAATTTATTTGACTATAAAAAGAAAATATTAATTATTCTAGTAAATAAAAAATTATTTAAATATTTAATAATATTATTATTATTATTTTATATATTTATATTTTTATATTTATTAATAATATTATTATTATTTTATTTATATTATTTTAGTTTTATATATATTAGGTACTTGGGGGTACAAGACGTAACAAAAAATATAGGGAAGGGCAGTGTTTCAAACAATGCCCTCTTAAAAGGCCTTATGAAGAACACGCATATTCAAAGAGTTCATTCTTTAATGACATTTTAAATAATACATCTATAAAGATAGATCCTTCTTTAAAATACCTTTTGAAGAATACGCCTTCACAATAGGTGCCCTTATCAAAGTTCTATTGGAGGAAGGCACCGGAAAGTCAGGTGCTCACCCTCCAGCAAATCTCGCCCCCAACATTACCTTAGTTTGGGAAATTTTTTGTCCCAACCCTTATTTAGGATGTCTTTATTTACGTTATATATGGATTTTTGCCTCTATTTCTCCACTATGTGATGAAATAATTTTAGGGAGATGTAGTACATTCTTTAGAAATCATTTCTAATTGAATATTTAAGAAAAAATTATATATAAAAATAGCTATATCATGGATGGGATCCCATCCCCATACTCTATGAAATGGTATACTCTAATTATTACCACCCAAATGAAGAAATTGGAATTAACCCAGATTCCTTAATTTACCTGCAGTCCAATTTTTTAAATGATGGACTACTTATGCTTTCTGCAGCTGAGCTCTAACTATAACCAAGGCGGACTCACAAAATTTGAAGTTGATGCATCTTATCGACAACACGATGCAGAGGGTGGTCTTGGTGGAGGCTGGAAAGGACTTCACATGTTTACTATTCACATTTCTCAGTATCCCCCTCACCAAATTCGTCCCCATCCTCCTTTGAGGATTTATACCCGACTCCCTTTCCATGCTCTAACAAAGAATCAAAAACTACCATGATGCCCACCTTCAGCCCACCATCACTAAAACTTTTTATAAGTTTCCCAAGTCAATTTCTTAGTATTTTCATTTCTAGAATAGTCACGACCAAGTTTTTGGATAGGTTCCATAACTGTAGGGGTATCATGTTGAAAATTTTCAAAATAGTTGGATTAGACATAGAAGGGTTGGGGTTTGTGATGGATGTGGTCACATACTTGGTGATGGATGACCTAACATTGAATCCATCATCAATAACCTCAATTTTTGTGGTTCTTAATGCTTCCAACCACAAATAGTTAAGGTCCCATGAACCTAATGATATTGAAGTGGGGATGGGTGTTGTGATTTGGTGATCACTAAGAAAGGGGGTGGGTAGTGAAAAGATATTGTACCATTACTGATTTTACCTTTATCACCTCGTAAGAAAGGTTTTATCAGTGCTAAAAAAGAATCGATGCTTTAAGCTCCTTTAAAATCTTGTCTCTTTTATCAATGATAGTTTTATCAACGCGTTTTTTCACTCATAAATGCCTCATTTATCAGTACTAAAATAAGTACTAAAAAATTAGGGTATATCGATGCTAGTTTTTTTAAGAGCTCATCACCAACCTAGCCACCTTTATCAGTGCTCACCAGGCACCTTTATCATCACTCCCCCACCCACACCACTCATTGTAATCCTTTATTAGTGCTCCTCATCCCCCACTCATGCCTTTACCAGCACTCTCCAGCCCTCACACACACGCACGCCTAGATAGATTTGAACCTGTGAACTTTTCTTTCTACGTGCTTATGCTTTACCACTGCTCAAAGTTATTTACTTCAATATTTTACTATATATCTATTTATTTATATATATTTAGATACATTGTTTATCCATATATTTATATAATTGTTTTCTAAATTCATTTATAAAGTTTATTTGTATGTGTGTATTTATGTGTGTGTGTCTATAAGTATATATTTATATTTATTTAAATATATTATATACTACTATTTATTTAAATATATTAGAATATAAACTTAAATGTATATTTGTTTTTTAATAAATAAACACACATATATTTTGATATAAACATTATATATACATTTGTATATTTATATACACATTTATACTTCTTTATTTTAAATAAAATGGTTAATAAATATTTATTTCCATATGGATTATATATTTAAAAATATATTTTATATATCAACATGTTTAAATATTTCTTTATACTATAAAATGTTTATATATAAATAAAACTACAATATGAAAATGGGAAAAATTTATAGACCATAATATCCATATAAATGTAACCCAAAGGAATAAATTTGGTTTCCATCGAAAAAAGACAAGAAGACCATATCAAAAAGAAGCTTAAATCCCATCAAAATAGTGATCAGGCCCTCCTAATAGACATGGTGTATATATCTTCGCATGATTCGATTTGGTATGCAGTAAAACTCAAATAGGCACTCGAATCAAAAGTCTTAACCATTTGAAGTTCAAGTCTTCTTATCAACTTATTTTAATATATTAATTATTTCTTAAATGTTTCCTATCACTAAATTGTTATTATATGTATGTTCCTGAATATTATTTTTAAAATTCTTAATTAATACTAATTATTAATTATTTTTAAATTATTTTTCCACTAAATATATTAGATATTAATTTTAAATACATAATTAGTATTACATAAATCATATTTGTGAAATTATAATTTATATATATAAATATAAATATATCTATATATTAAAATATGATTTTTAATAATATATAATGTTTTATGAAGATAACCTTTTTTCAATTCTAAGAATAATGCTGATAAAACCCCCATTTATTAGTGTTCAAAAAATCATAAATAAATTCATCCTTTATCAGTGCTATGAAAAAGCACCCACAAAGGAGGGGCCTTTATCATCACTTCTTTAATGTTAATAAATGGGGCCTTTATCCACACTATTATCTAGAATTGATAAAAGAAACCCCTTTATTGGTTCTTTTTTTTATCACTAATAAAGGGTAGAGCTAAATAAGTATTATTCTATAGTAGTGTTTTATTTCATGAAGAATAATTACAAGAACCACCATCAACCACTCCTCCCTTTCATTTTCCCAGTTGGATCCCTCAAGGCTGTCACTATACAAAAGAGCTCTCTGGCTCTAAATTGGATGATGAAGGATAGTGCTCAAGACCTCTTTTTATAGTCATGGAAAATGAATTTCAGTTAATAAAAAACATGTGGATCATATTTAATACATTTATTCTTTTTTGAAACATTTTTATTGAATATTATGAAAAATCAATCCATTCATTTCATGCACCTAAATATTCATTGAATATACTATAAGAAAAACCTCTTCAATTCCCTCTCTATAGAATTAATCCATTTGATCATCTGCAAAATTCCAACTTCCCATGAGTTACCACCTTTTCTATCATGTCTATCGGTTTCTCCTTCAAGTAGATCATCATAAGTTGCAATAGTTGTCGATCCATCACCTCATGTATCAAATGATAGTGAATGTAGATATACTTTATCAAAGAATGATACATGGAGTTATTTTTCATGTTTATTTCACTTTAACAATCTCAATGAACTATGTACTCTTTCTAGTTGAATCTAAGATCTTGGAGAAAATGCTTTAGACACAGCATCTCCTTGCCAGCCTCCGCAACAACAATGTACTCTACTTCAATCGTGGATAAAGAAACACACTTCTATAACATTGAATACCTTGATACAACTACTTATAGTAAAGTATAGATGTATCCAAATATAGAATTCATAGTTTTAGGATATCTTACCATATATTCCATTGTATAACACTTCGAATGACACCTAATGAACAGAACACACCACATGAATCCTACATCCATAAAGACATTTGATATTTCAGTAATACCTCTGATACCTTATGTTTTTGTGGATCCCAAAATCACAATAAAAGATGTAACAATCGCAAGAATATTTACTCAAAGTAATTTTTATTAACTAAAGGAAATTTATTCACCCAAAGGAATTTTAGAACAACACCTAAATGATTTTCCAAACTCGCACCTGAAGGATTTTTCAGTCTCCCACAATTTCTCAATTTAATTGTACTATCAATCTTCATAACTAAGAAACACCACCTAATATTTATAACCATGAGGAATTTCAATAAATGCAATATTCATGGATATTTTCACAGACCAACATAGATACTTTCATTCTTCATCATTTACATTTATCATCACTTCACATGATCTACCAAAAACATGGTAGCTTATTCCATGATCTTTCTATTGGTATCTACATCTAGAGAAACTCTACCTTTGGATTTGGGGCCTCTATCACTTTGTGTGCACCCAATTTGGCTTCCCTGTAAGGGAATCCACTACATTCATTCTTAGACCCTCTAAAATATCATCATTAAAACTCAGTAAAATTTCCTTTCATCAATTTATATATACACCAAGTCTATATCTCCAATACATCTATTTAAAATTAATTATTCCATCCATTAATATTGAGAATTAACTGTCTATTAGTATTGAGAGAAACTCCACTATTATTGTTGAGAAAAATCTCTATATCAATTAATATCTATCTCACCTATAAATAGGATGGACTCAAATCAATTATGACTTATGAATTTTTATCTCATGTTGATTCCAGTAATGGATGAGGTATATGATATTACTCTTACAATCTTTTTCTTCTTCAAATCCAGTTTTTATTTGATTTTTTTGTTAATTTTGGAATTAGGGGTTGAAATTATTAGCTGGATATTTGTAGTTCAACTATGAACTGATAAAAATATTCATGAGGAAGATACAGAAGTAAGATGGGTGTGGAGGTAGTGAATCTACAGTTGTTTCAAATGTCAATGGTTCATATATCATTTGATATATATAATTCATTATGGGGATCTATAAACACTACTCATAATTATTATTCTATGAGAAATGAAGACTATGGTGAACAATCCAATGGACCATCGAGATCTTTGAATGAGGGTTGTAAATATAAAGGATGTGAATAATCTATATTGTGTTTTCTCTAGTATGTAGGTGCATGGGCATACCTAGGATGAATTAATTATGGTGTAAATGATGTTCATATATTTAATTAAATACATTTTCTATACATGAATACAAACATATATTTGTTTACCCTTAATAAACTTATGCATATTAATCTCAGGCGTAATTAATTTGTACAATGTGTACTATATCACCTGGAATGAGGGGGTACTAAGAAACACGATTGACAACCGATGTGAACCTATTTTATTATAATGTCTTTTGAAGGCATTCCACCCCCTCTAATGATAAGTTTGAGAGATGTGGGCCCCAAAAACGGTACCCCTTCACACCATCTACGTATCCCAAGAATATATATTTACAGGATCACTAATTCAACATCGATATTTTCTGGTCATTAAACAATTCTTATAAAGAAATTATAAAATTTAATGTAACCATGAATAGTTAGTAGGTTTTCCTATCAAAATCTACATCTGTGTTTTTTGGGGTGGAATGGGTCCAAAATAAGTACTTTCACACCGAAAAAAGGTGTAGAGAAGATATGGTTTGATGGTGAATTCATAAAGGTAGATTTGAACCAAAAATAATAGAAGTAGAATGGTGAATGCAGAAGCATGGGAAACCATGAAAATATAGAAAGTAAATGGAAAATTTATTTATGTGCTTCATATCATGTTGGTATTATGTTCATAGAAAGAAAAAAATCATAGTTTCTTTTATTTATAAAAACAAATATCAAACATACAATAATGAAGAACAAGAGAAAGAGAAATGTTCACTAGACCACGTAATCTTTCTGATCACAGTTCCCTTATCACTCCAGATCAATTGGATTTAAAGTGTATGGCTCTTTCTCCGGCCCAGGAGAACATGCTACACGCGCCCCCATTTTTTTCAAATATTTCGACTATTGTGGCATCTTCTGCCAGGCCGGTGCCCTCCCCTCCTCTCGGTGGGGGTGCCCTTTAATCCTGGATCTTTTAGCGGTCCCTCTCCCTCACCATCCATTTCGGGGGTTGTGGTGCCCTCTAATCTTGGTGATCGGCCCTCTTTCTGGGATGCCCTCTACGGCTCCTCTGGTGCCCTCCCCGTTTTCCCGGCAGTCTCTTTTGCCCAGCCTCATTCGTTTTGTGATGGATCTTTGATCAGCCTTGAAGTTCCTGCACCAGCATTTGTAGAGGCCTCGGCATGCTTGCGCTTCACCCTAATTTCCAATTTTGGTGCAGCGAATCCATCTCTGGTGGTGTTTCAATGCTTCATGAGCTCCTGGGGTCTTCACCTTCCAGTTCAGGTCTTTGTGCTTCATCGTCTCTCTTTCTGTATCGTTCTATCTTCACAAGAGGACTTTATTCAAGCATGGTGTAAGGCTCCTTGCTCTTGGTATCGATGGAGCTTCAATATATCCATATGGTCTATAGACGCTCACTAGGGGTGAGAGTATCCCCACGCTGCGGTGTGGGTTATCCTCTCGGGCCTCCCTCTCCCCTTCCAAAATGAAGGCCTTTTCAAAGCCATTGGTGATTTTCTTGGTGGCTACCTATCCTTAGATTTTCGTACCAGGTGATGCGTGGAGGTGCCTGTTGCCCGCATCTATGTGGAACTGGATCTCTCCCTTCCAATTCTAGAGCATCTGGATCTTCATGTGGAGGATTCACCCTGCTTGTCCCAAGAACTTTCCTACACTGTTTTCCCAGGTTTCTATTCCCACTACTCCCTCTAGGGTCATTCCCTGTATGTGTGCAAGCGTCTTCGGAAGGGTGGTCGCAGTGGTCTAGCTTCGTTCAGATCCTCTGGCACGGGGGATTCTCTCCCTTCCTCACCCCTGTTTGGTGGATCAGCGGAAGCGGCTTTAGCTCGTGATGACTGTTCAGAGTGTCTCCAAGGGGTTGCAGGTTCTAAACCTCCTTCTGAGCCAAATCTGTAATCAGTCATTGGGTGTTGTAGAGACGTGGTGCCTTTTGTTCTGAGGGGTCTATCTCTTCAGGTTAGTACCCTTATATCCTCCTTCACCCTTTTCCCAGGCATGCCATCTCCACTCTCCTCTTTCCCAGAGGACCTAATGCTACCCAGAGTGACCTTGGTCAGGATTTCTGGTCCCTGGAAATAGTTCCTTTGAGTTTCTCTTTCTAGGGATCCCCAACTGGCTCGGATTCATATCGTTCCATGGGCCCTTCAAAGAAATATGTTTCATGGTCAGATGATAGGCAGGTGAGGCTGTGTCAATCCTTCCCGAAAATCAAGAACATAGTTCATTTGATGTCATATGCTGTTGATATCCCATTTATTAATCCCAAGCCAAGCAACACTGGTGTATGTACTCAATCTCAATCTAGGAAGCTTAAGGGGAGAGTCCCCCCCCCCCCACTTTGACAACGCCATGCAATCTGGGGCAAGTCTCAGACTCCTCTTTTCTCAATGACATCGATGCTCATCTAGAATGTCCGAGGTGCTGGAACTCGAATTAAGTCAGAGTTTGTGTCCTCGGTGATTTCCAAACACAATATCTCCATCTTTTCCCTCATTTAACACAAAAAACCATCAGGTAAAATCATTGATTTCTCATGGAAAATTAAGTTGCATGGGTGCATGCATGCTGAACCGGATAACAAGCACATATGGATCTTTTGGAACCGTAGCTATTAGGTTTTCCTCTCCCAGGTGGGGGATCAGTTCATCATGGTGGAGGTGTCTCTAGGTCCTTACTCCTTCTTCATTTATTTTATTTATGCATGTTGCGACCCTCACCAAAGGGAATTTCTGTGGGGAGACCTTAACTTCTTTGACCCTGGGAATCGTTTGTGGTTTGTTGTGGGGGATTTCAATGTTATTGCCGACCCAGAAGAGAGGAAGGGTCATGGGCCTTTTAATAGGCAACTAAGCCGCTCTTTCTCCCAGTTCTTGGAAGGTCAGGGGTTTCTTGACCTTGGGTTTGCAGGTGACCATTTTATGTGGTGCAATAATCAACAGGGAAATCAGCGGTCGTGGAGTCATCTGGACTGAGTCTTAGCCAACGTGCACACATTATCTATGTATCCTAACTCCCAGGTGACACATTTGGCTCAGGGGATCTCCGACCACTCTCCGCTCCAGCTTTCTCTCTCTACCGGACATGAGAGTCCTATTCTCTTTTGCTTCTATCCTCACTGGGCAACCCTTCATGGGTATAATGAGCTTGTGAGTGCCTCTTGGAAGGACCCCGCCCCTGGGCACACATGGACAACTTTACACTTCAAACTCTAGAATCTCAAAGCAAATCTCTTGATATGGTCAAAGGATAATCTCCAACTAGACAGTGCTATGGACCTAGCCATGTAAGACATTGATTGGCTTGAAAGGCAACTTGAAGTGGACTAGAATGAATGACTCTTTGTGGATATTTCCAATAGAAAAGGGGAGTTGAGGGATATTCTTCTTAGATAGGAACGTCAAGCAAGAGCGGACGCACGCATCAAATGGCTGAAAGAGGGAGATAAGAACTCTGCATACTTTCATGTGTGTATCAAAGAAATGAAAAGGTGGGTTTTCTCGAGGATTGAGCTTGAGGATGGGTCCTTTTATGACGATAGGGAGAAGATTGGGGAGCACGCATGTTCCCAAGTCCGTAGCCTTCTTGATGGACCTCATGCACATCCTTCTCACAGATACCCCGAAGACGCTTTTGGATTCTTTGATGTTGTGCAATCTACCTTCACTGATCGAGACAACATGAACCTGAGTGTCATTCCCCATGAGGTGGAAATTCATGCAACCATGAAGAATCGTGATCCTAATAGTGCGGCTAGGCCAAATGGATTCTCTAGAGCTTTTTACAGATCATCATTGGATTCAGTGAAAAGTGATCCTATTGAGGTGATTCAGGACTTCTTCCATGGAGGTCTATTGCCTCATGTGGCTTGCGCTACTTCTGTAGTGCTCATTCCTAAATCTAAGACTCCCTCCTCCATTGATAACTTTCGTCTAATTAGCATTTGAAATTTCCCCTATAAAATCCTTACCAGTATCTTTAACACTCACCTGTCCCTCCATCTCCCTATCTGCTTCTCACCCAAACAATACGGATTCGTAAGGAGACGCTCTATCTAGGGGAAATTGCTCTTGCCCAAGAAATGATCAGAGATATCAATCTTTAAACTCGGGGATCAAACATGGAAATAAATCTTGATATGAGTAATTCATATGATCGTGTCAAATGGGACTTCATAAACAATGTCTTGGCAGGTATGGGATTGTCGATGTGGAATATTGATATGATTTTTCGGGGTTTCAACTCAACATGGATGTCGCTTATCTTCATGGGAAAAGCCTTTCGCTTCTTCAAGACGTCTTGTGGTCTTCGCCAGGAAGACCCCATCTCGCCGACTATATTTATCATCACCCAGAACATTCTTAGTCGTCTCATTCAGCAGAACATCAGTAGCGGGGGATCTTACCTTTTTGCAGAATAATGCTTCTCCCTCTGATATCGCATCTCATTTTTGTAGACGACTCCATTGTCTTCCTTAATGCATCGAGCAGGTCGGTAAGGGAATTTAACAGGTTGATGGAGGCGTATAGCAAGTAGAGTGGACAAGTCAACAACCATAACAAGAGTAGCTTCTTCATATCAAATAGATGCTCGGATACTCAGGTCCTCTCGGTAATCGACTCTCTGGGTATCCAAAAGTCTGTTTTTTCCTATGATTTATCTAGGAGCTCCACTATCTTCGAAATCCCTGTGCATCCGTGACTTCGACCCCCTTTTTAGCAGTCACTGAGAGAATCTTCAATTGGAAAAACAATTTCCTCTCTTTTGGAGGGAGGATCATGCTGGTAAAAAGTGTTCTTCTATCCACCCCGGTTCACACCCTTTCCACCATCAAAGCCCCTAAGAGAGTCATTCAGAGCTTGGATAAAATTATCGCAGGACTTATATGGGATCCCCTGTTCAAGGGAAAATGGCACTGGGTCTCCTAGGATAGGATGGAGAAGCATAGTAGTGAAGGGGGTATTAATGTCTATAACATTTAGGATACCATCACATGCATGCATGAAAAACTTGCTTGGGAATTGTTGGACCAGCGCTCGCTGTGGGGTATATCCATTCATGCATGCTATAATGCGGACAGGGACTATCCTGCGATTCAATCCTCTAGCCTATGGAAAGAGGTTGTTTCGCGTATCAGCTCTGTCTCTCCTCATGTGAGTTGGATTGTAGGTACAAGAGACATCTCATTATGGCATGAAAACTAGTGTGGCGTGATCATCAGTTTCCTGGGGTGCCCTACTACGAACATCAATTTCAGGAAGGATGACTGCTACCCTTCATTTATTAACATGGTCCTTGACAGGAATCAGCAAGAGGTGTTCCATCTTATTGAAGTTTCATCTGTCCCTAATAAATGTGTGTTTACTCCGTCTACTTCAAGGTCGTTCTCCTACAAAGATTACTGGAGAACAATTTCCAATCAACATGAAGGCGATACCTGGAACGAGACTCTTTGGGACAGACTCATCCCCTAAAAGTTAAACTTTTTGTTTTGGAGAGTTCGTAATAGAGCACTACCCACTAATGAAAACGTTAGAAGATGCGGTGTGAGTATGGATTCCAATTGCGTCTGTTATAGGAGGAAGCTGGAGGAGACCTCAATGCACCTGTTCTCTGAAAGTGAGTGGGAACAGGCAGTTTGGGCCTTCTTCGGTGAGTTCACGGTAGTCTCTATTTCAAACATAGTGGATGAGCCTTTCATGGTTCATTTGTTTCATGGCTCGGGTGAGGTGAGCTCTAAGAGAAAGGCACGTGACCTTGTCCTATAGGCAGGTTTTTGGTGCTTATGAAAAGTTTGTAACAAAAACATCTTCGATGGGGTGATGTCCTCTGGAAGAGAGATAATTTCCAGAACCACTACCCATCTTCTGGACATGAACAAGGCCCTCAATCTTTGCAGGGAGGCTCCTACTCTACAACGGTTTATCCTCAATCCTCATGGAGCACCTGTCCACACTAATTTAACTTTAGGTAACTAGGTAAGGTGGCTCCCTCTGGCTCCTGGTTTGAAACATAATATTGACAGCTCCTATAAATTTGTAGTCATGAGTGGAGGGGGGATTGTCCGTGATTACTCTGGTTCGGTTTATATGGCGTTCTCCATCCATCTGGGGCATGGTACCTCGCTTTTGGCAGAAGAAAATACTTTTCTCACATGACTCTCAGTGTGTCAGCTGCAAAACCTTCATCTTATGGAAGCTGAAAAAGATTCAATGGAGGTACATAACACTATTTAGGGTCTGGGAACTATCCCTTGGTTGATTTAATATGTCACACAGAAGTGTCGTACTCTCCTCAGTACCCACAAAAAAGTGTCCCACACTTGGGGAGAAGGTAACAGGCTGGCAGATTACTTGGCATCTCTTGATTTTCATGAAATGGAGTGAATATTTTTTCATGACTTCCAGAGCTTGAAACCACCATGTATTAACATTCTAAGAGCTGATGCTCTAGGTCTCCATTTTTTTCATACCCCCATAGAAATATGTCTCTCTTCCCTTTTGTGAGGCTTGTGTGTTTATCTTTCTTTCTGAACAAATTTTAAATATATATATATATATATATGATGATGATGATGATGCCCTTATCACTCTAGGAGTTGATGATGAACCCTAGATCAAGGATAGTAACATAAAATCCCAAATTGGATAAATTCTCTCATACAACCCAATGCTAACTGAATAAAAAAATAATAACCAGTGAAGTACCAAAAAATAGAAGCAATCAAGCTAAAATTTCTGGGACTACACCAAGGAACCATAGAAGTATTTTAAGAAGAATAAAAATTTCCATGTGAGAGAGGATGGAGGTTGATGAACCCCCCCCCCCCCTATAATGGGGAAGATGTGTAGCCTATCACTGATCTAAATTTCCCAAAGTGGAATAACCATATGAAATATTTTCATATCAAGCTAGATCTAGTTATTGTATGTTTGTTTCATGTTCATCAAAGTATTTTATAGGATATATAGACAATCAGAGAGTTTTCAATGTCTAAAACTATATGTTCATCAATTTCATTTCATTTTTAGTCAAAAAAATCATTAATGACAATATTTTGTATCATATAATTTATTATTAATAATAATAAAAAGCATGTGTGGGTGATGTTATTATCATGTATGTAGGTCCAAAAAAATTGAAGCACATTAAATCTATTGTCTTCTTTACTGATTTCTTATATCTTTATGAAATTGGTTTTTTTATTATATAGTTTTTTTATTTCACTTATTCAATCATTTTAAATAATCACATTTATTTCTCTGTTTTTAACTGAAATCATAGTAACCATAGAAACCCTTTTGATTTCTAAATACATAATTGAAAATAATTGTAAATCCATTATTCTTGGTTGTTTCTTAGGGTTGTATGTTTCACCATTTTCCACAATAAATTTTTATCACTGCAATTAGATAAAAAATGTTTTTAACTAATTATGAAATAAAAAAAATTGATCGTGATAATGATTTTAATTTGTGAAGAATTAAAATTAGGGATCTTCTTGTATAGAAGGGGCTTGTGTTTCATGGCCCAAGTAAACCTATTGTAACCCAGTCTGATGAAGGCCAAACCTCTACCATATACCAAGATTTACCTATTGATATTATGGTTATGCTCACTGTTCTTTACTACTTTATTTAGGTGATAATGTTCTTAGATAAGTAGTATATGAATCAACTTTTTCTCGAATTTGGATAAAATTAGAGAAAACTTATAATATTGCATCTCTTGTTAGAAGATTATATTAAAAATCACCACATGTTTACCTTTAAACTATTCCATGGTGTTTTTATTAGATCACATTGGGATGAATATAACTAAATCATGCTTGAAATATCTAATATTGAATTTAATATAGATGATGAGGATCAAGAAATTATCTTATTTATTTCTGATGAAAATTACTATAACACATTGGTAGAAACTATGATGTATGTATGAGACTCATTTACTTTAAAAGAAGTAAAATTGACCCTTCATTCTAAATAATTACACTTTACAACTAGGTTTTAAGTTTGTGGTCGAGATTATTTTTAATAGTGGTAGACCACAATTTATGGGTAAAAGGAAATACATTAATAGCAAGAAGGAAAATAAAAATAAGAAAACAAAATGAAGATCTAAGTCCATGAATTGAAAAGTTTTGTGTTACAATTATGGTAAGCCCAAGAATATAATACCAAAGTTTAGAAAAAAAATAGAATCCAGATTCAAAAGAACCTATTGACTAGTCCCTCTTAGTGTATTCTATTTATGATAATGTTGAAGTCTTGAATGTGTCTAGGAAACTGGTCACTAATTATTGGGTCTTATATTCTCTATGTTCATTGTATGTGTGTCCCAATATTGATAAATTATATGAATTAACTGATATATTAGAAGGATAAGTGATATTTAGAAACTATATTAGGTGTAAAATCTTGGGAAGAGGCTCTATTTTTATAGAACATAAAGACTATTCTATCATCACATTGTTAGATGTTATGTGAGTATCTTACCTTCTAGAAAATTGATATCCCTAGGGGTTCTATACCAGAAGAGTTTAATTTTTAGGTCTGGACCAAGCTATCTAAAAATATATAAAGGATTTAGTATAGTTATAAAGGACTCTCTAATAATTACATTTATGTTTTGAATGGATAAAATGCATTCTAGGAAATTAGGTAGTGTGCATACTACTAATACAGGTAATAAATTATTATCGAATAGGAGATTTGGTCCTATTATCTCCATGGAATTGAATGAATATATACTAATTTCCATAAATTATATGAATCTAAGGGAATTTTTATGTACCAAAAAATTAAGGAACCCCCCCCCCAATGGAATGGGTTTGTTTAAAATATGAACCATACCACTCTTGAGCAGTTCTAAGAATTTTTTCATGCTCAGGACATCATAAATAATTCTAGGAAGAGGCATACACTAAGGTATTTAGATAACAAGTTCCCATCCACTATCATCCAATTCAAAATCCTAGAATAATTATGGAATAACAAAACACCTTTATATGGTTATTTAATAATTTTTTTCTATAATCCATATACCCATATGAAAACAGATAAGTTAAAACTAAGTTATCTTAAATGTGTCTTTTTAGATACCTTGTATGTGTCCAAGGTTAAAAATTATGGGTTGGTAAATCTAGATACCAAAAATATATAATTTTAGATATTTTATGTTTAATTATTCATTTTCTCCTAAATCTAAATATATCTAAGATAAATGAATTGATACACCTAAAACTGATATTGTTCAACCTGGATCAATAGTCCAATATGAAGCTCTTATTAAACCTAATCCAATATATCCCCATGCTATTACTTTAACTAAATATAGTTTTGATTTAGAACATTCTAATAACTAAAATGGTTATCAATTGACTCAAGATAGAGCAAGGAGAGTCCCCATAACTCCTTCCGATTTTATACAATATGATATGCCTTATTTGTCTTCATATATCCCATGATCTCATTGATCATAATGATAAATGTTTTAATAAATCCAAAAATTAAATAGAATTAATGTTTTGGATATATTCCCTGTATTAAGAGATGAAATCCTTCACTAAAAATCACACATGGTCTATTTTTAACAGTCTTGTTGATGATAAATACAATAGGTGTAAGTTAATTTATAAATGAATGAAAGAAAATATAGCTAAAAGTAAAAGAAATTTCAAGTATATATTAGTGGTTAAAGGGTTCCTTAAATGAGAAGGAATTGACTGTGTTGATATCTTCTCACCAGTTTCTAAACACTCTTCAATTCAGCTACTTCTTACTTTTTTTGTCATCCTTTATTTTAACATTTAACAATTGAATGTGAAAAAAACTTCTCTCCATGGTGACCTTAATTAGAAATTGTAAATGAATCCTCTTTATGGTTATTCTAAAAATATCAAACCTAACCAAGTATATAATTTTAATAAATCATTATACGGTTAAATGAAAGCCTCTTGGAAATGGTATAAGAAATTTCATTCTTTTATACTTGAAAACTATGTTAGTATGAGTCTATAGGATTTATTTGTTTATTTTATGTCTTTAAAGACTAGTGTTATTTACCTACTAATTTATGTAGATGACATGTTAATTATGTGAAATGATTCCAAGAACATTAACTCTATTAATTCCTAGTTGAAAAGTGTGTGAAATGAAAGGATTAGGAGTAGAAAAATAAATTATAGGTACAAAACATTTTAGGGAGAGACCTAATAAGTTTATATAACTATCCCAAATTTCTTATATATTTAAAGTTTTTAAAATATATATTTTTTTGATTATTTAAATACTATTAATGTTTTATGTTCTCAATATTTTAAATTTTCTTTAACTCAATCCCCTACTACTATTTCTGATGTTGAATATATTTTTTAAATACATTATACCAATATTGTTTGTAGTATTATGTATTAAATTATATGTATTATGCCCGACTTAGACTATATAATCTATACCCATTATAGATTTATATCAAATCCAAAAAAGTCTCTTTTTAATGCTCTGAATAGGTTTTTTAGATACATATTACATTTAGTATCCTTGTCTATGAGTTATAGTAAAAATATGGATACTAATGAGGTTGTTGCGGGATATGTAGGCTCTGGCAATTTAGGTAATGTTTATACAATAAAATCACTTACCATATATGCATTGACTTATAAAGGAGGTACCATATCCTGGAAGTGTCTCATGTAATCTGTTGTGGCTTTATCAACCATAGAGACCGAATATATATATATCCTTGACCAAGGCTATCAAGGAGCCTTTATAGTTAAAGGGTTTAATTTTTGAACTCAACTTGTACAACTATGTTATTTAAATATATTGTGAAAATAAATAATCTTTATATTTTTCCAGAAATTTAGTATTCTAGGATAAATCAAAAAACATATACATCAGGATTCATTTTATTAGAGTTTTCATTAAATTCATAACTATATCTATCAATAAGATACACACTGGTAATAACACATCAAACAGCTTGACTAAGGTTTTGGTATTAAATAAATTGAAGTAATATTTAATTAAGATGAATTTTTTACCCATTCAATTACCATGATTGTAAGAACATCACCAATTTTAATTTAAAAAGGTGAAGATTTGTGAATTTTTTGTTTTCTTGTTGAAAATTTCCCTACTACAATTATTCCTTTCATGTGTATTGTTATGCATGCATGATTTTTTTTTGGATTTATGTTATTGATGCTCAAGATAATTTTTGTTGGCTATTAACTTAGGCCATGCACTTGGACTGCTTCTTTGGCCTACTTTGTCCTCCTTTTCATTGGCCCACACCTCATTTTCCTTTCCATTTCATCAATCCATAGTGGGATTGATTGTGTCCCATGATCCTTCCACCTCCCTTTGATCCATTCCTTCCTTGAATTTGGTTTTTGAGATCTTGGTTTGTTCAGTAGTTTGATCCTTTATATGTGGTTCCTTTTGATAGGGTCAATCTATTTGAATTACCTTTACTATGTAAGGGTGATGGATGACCCCTTCCAGGTCTACCCTTTGGTAATTCATTTTATTATCCACTTTTCGTATTTCCCTCATTTTTTCTAAAAAATAAAAGGTTTTTTGAGTTATTTCTATCTCATTTTATCTTATATCACTATCTTTCATCCTCCATTGGTGTTGGTGTTTCACCATTCTTGGAGGAGCTTGATGACACCCACTTCTAGTAGGGAATAGGTGCGGCCTATCCCTATTCCAAAATCCAGACAACCCTTGTCTTTATTACACATTAATTCATGATTTATTACATAATAATTCAAATAATAAAGCCCATAAGATCAATAATTATAGTGTATTTGGTTAATTCTATACATTAAATAATAACTTAAAATTGGGGTACATAACCATTATTGAAAACTTTCTTAACATTCTCATAATTTTCCATCATCCCTAAAACTATATAGGATAACCTAGGGACATACATAGGAAAGGGGTGACATATAAATCTCAGTAATGGAATAAATAAATAATAACATGAAGAAAGTATTACATATCAGATAATAGGAATTTCAATAAGACACAAAAGTTGTTATAATCATAAATATGAACAATGAGTCATGATATAACATGATAACATAAATGCAACATGGGAATGTGGAAAGAACTTTAAACATGACATCATAAACATTAGTCAACATTAAAAACCCAGAAATAATAACATCATTTTCTTACGATAACATCCCATGAACCATACATAGAATCTCATGAGACTAAAATATTACTCAATGAATTGTATCCCTACCTAGGCACACCCATCATAATCATATCATGTACATGCATAAGTGTTCCACAAATATCATATAAAAAATGAACATATTTCATCACATTTAATACCATGATAAAGGATAGTGAATTATATACAAGGAAGTCTCCAATAAATTAATTATAGGTATACTAGGTGAATACCCTTGATTATAAATGGGTATAGGTATACACCTCGGAAATGTTCGGCATGGAAAATCGCGGTGACATTTCGGCAGCATAATGACAGTACATAAAGATTCATAAAATGGTTAAATAGGAGATAAAGAGGACTCTAATAACTTGAAATTAAAAAGGGATATATGAAAGAAATTTAAGAACAAAATATAACATTAAAATTTAGGAATTAATTTTCATAATACATGGAGGGTGTTTGAATAAAAACATAGAATGGGAAATCGTAGGATAATTTCAGCAGCATAATGAGAGTAAATAGGGAATCATGGTAGGGATTAATGAGAGTTAAATAGTTCTAGAATAACATTGAAATGACAAGTTATGTGTAAAATAATACCCAATAAATAGTAATTAGAAGAAAATTTTCATTACATAAATAATGTGCCTGAATGGAGAGGAGAAAGAAAGGATATTGTACCTTGAGAGGGTAATTCCAAAATCTTGGTAGGAGATTATTGAGAGATTAGGGAACATTTTTAGGACTATAGATATGTGAGGTAAGATTAAGGAAATTATATAAGTTTTTTTGAGTGAAGAGGAAGGGGATATTGGGTGGATTTATATAGGAAAAGAGAGAGGAGTTCTTTATTATTTCCCAAACTTAGGTTTTGTACTCTATATAATAAAATAATCAAAAACAAAAAACTTCCCATGGATTTCACCTATAGTTTATTAAAAATAGGGGTATTTTATTTATTTTATAAGTCCAAGGACTGAACTTAATAAAATATTACCCTTGGTGTTTTGGAAGTGAGTCATGTTTACAAAGAATATATTTAAAAACCTTAAAATATGATAAAGGTTTTGAAGAATTCATAATGGCTTTATAAAATTACTCAAATAACATATAAATATAATTATTTTAAAGGTAAAACATATATGTGGTCAGGGATAACATTATATAATTTATTACATCACTTTTGGGTCATTATGATGTCATAAAACACACCGTATATTTATATTGTATTTATATTTTTCCCGAATATTTGACTGTCTTAGAAAATAATGAAAAATTAACATTTGAATAATTTTTATGCGATAATTAAAATAATAATATTTATTTTATCAAAATAATTTTATGAATATGTGAATTTTTTTTTTAAGATAAGTGTCGACATTTATTGATAAATGATGGGTTTTTGACCATAACAGTTTTCAAACCCTTATGAAAATTACATTTGACTTCATAAAAAATATATTATAATTTATATTTAATATTTTTTAAAAATTATATTTTATTAAAATTATATTTCTTTCAAAAATCCTTTAATTCTTCAAAATTAATGTTTTAATTGAAATTCCAGATTACCCAAAAATACAATTTTTTTATCTTATCAAAATAAAAAATAATTTAAAAACAAAAAAAAATAAAAATGTAAATATAACCATTATTCAATTGAAGATAAAATTTAAATATTCATATTATTAGGTTCTTGATACATATCCCTTTATTACACCATAAAACTCTATAAGTATAAGGTTCACATTGGTGATATTTTCATTGGTGGTTCAACATACATGTTTTGGTCCATGATCTCAATGATCTTAAACTTCTCCTAAAAATGGTTTCAATCATACATTAGTTGTTGTATGTAAACTTGGTATTGGTAAAGGTAAAATCCTTGTGATGATATCTTCTTTAGAATCTCTAATAAATGGGATTCATATCGTATGATCTTACTAGTCGAGTTCATCACTTCATTTGTCTATGTCAATTGGGTTTATCATAATCCTATATTTATAAAAATGATATGATCATTATTAAATTGATATTTTATCAACTATTATGATGTTAGATGGTCTTTTAAATCTGACAGGATATAATAAAACCAAATAAGTTAATGTGTTTTATATAACCACAATAGGTCATATAATTCAATCACAATGAGAATTTTATTTATAAAAGTTCAAGTTTCTGGAATATCCCCCACTTCAAAAAAAATCCCTGAAAATTTTCATTTCACAAACTAAAGTAAATAATGGTAATTATTTTTTATCACCTTCTCTAGCTCCCACGTTGCTTCTTTAAAATTGTGGTTTCTCCATAGTACTTTGACCAGGTGCATTATCTTATATCATAGTATTTTTTGTCTATGATCTAAGATCTATATCGGCTACTCTTCATATAAAAGATCATTCTTAGATAATACCACCTCTTGATTTGGCACATGTAAGGTTTATGGTACGTACTTTCTCAAGAGGGATATATGGAACACAACATGTACTTGAGATAGGTTAGGTGGGAGTAATAGTTGGTAGTCCACCACTCTGATGCGATCTAGGATCTCAAAGAGACAGATGTATAATGGACTAATATTTTCTTTCTTTCCAAATCTAATTAATTTCATCCATCGAGATATGTAGAAGAAAATATTATCTCCAAATTCAAACCTAAGGTCTCATTAATGATTTTTGATATAGTTCTTTTATTGAATTTGACTATCCTTGATGTGTTGTTGAATGGTCTTGAACTTTTCCACCATTTTCATTATCATTTCAGGACCCAAAATTTTGTATTCATTAAATTTTTCCCAGTATGTAGGTGTTTTGTACCACTTACTATAAAGTTCTTTATAGGGAGACATTTAGATTATTTAGTAGAAACTTTTATTGTATGATAACACAACCAGAGGAAGATGTTGATCCCATCCTCCTTTGAGGTTCATTGAGCATACTCTCAACATGTCCTCAAGTTTTTGGATAGTCCACTTAGATTTGACATTAGTTTGATGGTGATAATACATGATGAAGTTCAACTCAATATTTAGATCATGTTTCATAATTTTCCCGAATATGGAGGTAAATCTTGGGTCTCTGTCAAATACATTCGATAGTGGTTTTCCATGAATCATCACCGCTTCTCTAATGTATATCCTTGTAAGTTTATCAAGTGATAAGTCCTATCATATTTCAATAAAGTGAGAAGTCTTTATAAGATGATACACCATAACTCATATAGAATTATATCCTCTTGATGTATTTAGAAGAACAATGATAATGTATATGGTTATGTATTCTCATTTCCATCTAGGTATGGGTAATTATTGCATCACCCCTTGTATTTGTTTCCTTTCAACCACCACTTACTAACATAAAAGGCACCTTGATGTATATTATTCAATATCCTTTTTTATATTGTCCCCCCAATAGTTCTCTAAGAGATCTCGATACATCCTTGTGCTCCCTGGATGGATGGGGAAGGTCACGCTATGTGAGTCATCCCAAAAATACTTCATTAACTTAGGATTTTATGGTACATATATTCATTACCCAAATATTACAACTCATTCTTCATTAATTTTAAACTTTTAGGATTTCCCTTTTCTTATAGCTTCCACCTTTTTTTGAAGTTATGAGCTCTTTGAGCATCATTTATCTTCTCTAGAAGGGGTGGTTGAGCAATCATTTTTAAATGATTGATGATGTAAATTCCTTTATGATTATTAGGTCCATAATTTTAAAGTATATAAAGATCATATCAATCTCAATTCTCATCAATGGTAAAATTTTCTGATTCATTCTACTTAGAGAGACTATTGTTTTATTTTCTTTCCCAAAATATTAGTGGATTGAGTATTCATCATCCATAATCAGTTCTAACCAGCTTCACTAATAGATATTCATCTTTTTCTTTGTGACTATATACTTGAGGCTCTTATGATATATTTATATATTTCACATTTCTCCCCCATGAGATAATGCTACCATATTTTCAATGTGAAGACAACTATATCCAACTCCAAATCTTGTTTTGGACAGTTCTATTCATGAAATTTCAATTTCCTTGACGCATAGTCTATAATTTTTTCATTCTACATTATTACACATCCCAAGACCTTCTTTGAAGCATAACTGTATATCATGAAATGTTCCCACTTGTGGGTAACATGAGTAAAAGTGTAGTGATAAGCCTCTTTTTCAACTCCATGAATCTGTCTTCACACTCATTATTCCAAAAAAACATGAATACCTTCTGATTTATCATGGGTATAGGGTTTAAATATTTTTTGAAATTTCTCACAAGTCAATGATAGAACCTAGATAATATATGGAATAATTGATTTACATCATATTGATTGGTATCATCGATCCTTTAATTTCCTCTATTTTTGAAGGAACCATAGATATCCCTTTTCTAGTGATAACATGCCCTAAGTATGTGACCCCCTTTAAACAAAACACACATTTTCTATACATTTCATAAATATTCTCTTTTTTGTAAGGTCTTTATAATAGTGTTCATATGAACCTCATGCTCCTCCTTTATTTTAGAGTATATTATAATATCATCTATAAAGACTATGAAAATTTTATCAAGGTAATATCGAAAGACTATATTTATCAATTCTATGAAGATTTATTGAGAATTAGTGAGTCTGAATGACATTTCTATCAACACATAGTGCTCATACCTTGTACAGAAAGTAGTCTTTGGAATATCCTTCATTTCAACCCTTACTTGATAATACCCTGGTTGAAGATCCACCTTGAAGAAGTATTGGGATCCATGTATCTAATCCATAAGTCATCAATCCCTGGAAGAAGATACTTGTTCTTTATCATTATCTTATTGAGCTCATGATAATCAATACAAAGGTTCATTGACCCATCACTATTCATGATGAAAAAGACAAGTGCACCCCATTATGAAGCACTTGGGAATATAAAACCTTTATCTATATTCTCCTATAATTTATTATCCAGCCCATTAGGTTCCCCAAAAACAATTCTATTGGATTTTTTGATATTACCAAATCCACAGGTATAAGATAGATTGAAAATCCATCCTATTAGAGAGGAGGAAGACCTGAAAATTATCCAGGAAACACATAAGTGTACTCCCTCACAATAGAAAATTCTTCAAGGGTTATATTTTCCTAGAATCTATTATTTGATCTAGATATGCTTCCTTTTATGGTAATAATATCCATTCATGAGATGTTTGTGCTAAAAAAGATTTATCCTCCTCTTATCACTTGTATATAATCAGAGGACAATTCACAATGTAGAGATTGATTTACTTCTCATGGTAATTTACCTTGGTTCTATATAAGGAAATTCAATCCATACACTAAATTTCATCAAATTACACTAAAGAGAGTATCAAAAAGATCATTGGGAAGTTCTTCAAAAAAAATTTGATCAAAGAGGAGTTATATACTTGGGATGAAATTATTTACACATTCTTTATTTTCATAGATAGCTCTACTTTTATTCATTGTGGTGGTGTTTGAATAGTTCTACTGAAATTTTGTGATATAAAAGAATGAAATGAACTAGAATAAAAAAGTATTCTCATTATTCTTGAAAAAATAAATTGTGTACCTATCACCACTTTTTTCAGTATCCACCTTAGTGGTTGTAATGGTATATGATCATTATTCCTTCCTTAGTGGTTATTAGTGATAATTGTCTCTGACAACCTTTGCCTTAGGGTAGTGGTTTTTATAGTTTCCTTACTCCATGAATTTGAAACATTATTCAGTAGGATGAGGTTTTACTAGATCATTCCTCTCATTCATTACATTTATGGGTTCCTCCAGTTAGTAGTCTCTGGCTAGGTTCCCTTAAATTCTGCACCTAAAACATTTCCTCATCCCATTTAAGAAATTTATAGGATGATTCTCTCCACACTTTTGATAAGTGTGATATTGAAATTTCTTACAACCATTATATTTCTCTATCATACCACCAGAATTAAACTCAAATTTCTACTTCTTATCCCCATGAGATTCTTAATATTCTATGATATCCATTTTGACTTTGAGGGCACATCAGACAATTTAACCCTAATTTTCAAAGGCCCAAATCTCTAGGTATTTTTTTTATAATCATGTTTATCCCACCAACAAAGTATTAAACTTTTAATTTGGGGGTAATGACAAAAATAAATCATATTTTACAAGTCTTATGAAGTTTTCCATGTATGCCCTGATGCATTCATTGTCTTTTTTCTTGAGAGAAAGGAAATCCATTTCCATTTTATGCTAGAGGTTCTGAGGAAATTATTTTTTGAAAAAACATTTTCTAGAATTCCTTTCACCACATCACTTCGATCTCCTCCTCAAGCTTCGTATTCTTGATCCCTGTAAACCGCTGATTTTCATATCCCTATATTTGATAAATAGCTAGTATGGCCATTAATTACTCGAAACATTTAAGGATAGAGAAGATATTTTCAATGGAGTTGATCCATTGTTCTTGGTTAAGGTATTAGATGATCCATCAAAATTTAGAGGCCTTTATCACATAATGGTCTCAATTGTAACTTGTTATTTCTTTGGGGGATTTGATCATTCCTCTTGATTTAGGTTTCTATTCAAAACATGAGTCAACTGATAGATTATCATAACAAATTTCACAATTATTTCTCCCATTAGGTTGACCATATCATTTGGAAAATCATCACATTTCCATTCACATTAGTTTTTTACATTATTCCTCCTATTTTAGGACATTGTCTAGAATAAAGGGAAAGTTAGGGTTTAGTACTTCTGAACTGTTAAAAAAATGATAATATAATAACATTTAAGTGATAATTTAAAAATGACATGTATTTCCTTAACTTATAAATTTATAGGCTTCAATCTATGTTATCCATGATCTATTTACTAACATTGTATCTTATAGGACTTTTTGTTCCCTTAATAATGGTTTATAATGAGATTTTTAATTTACGAAATCATATCCCCTGCAAGTGACAATACATGTGTGTAGATAGACCCATTTTAGAGCACTAGTTCCCAATTGATTCTACCTCAATACATTTTTTTACGTGTTACCCCTAGGTACATCTATGCCAAATCCATATCCACTTGTACTATCCAAATAGGGATATATTTTCTAGTAAAATAATTAATCTACACTTTAAAAGAAATTAGGGCTGTTTTAATATGATTAGTTTCATCTCTAAGGATTTATTTAGAGATTCCTAATCCAAATCCCAAAATCACTAAACATTCCTTTGATACAAACTATGACAAACCTTCTCTTTATTACACATTACTTAATGATTTATTACATAAGAATTCACATAATACAACCTATAATATCAGTAAGTATAATTTCTTTGGGTAATTAGGTTCATTATATAAAAAATTAAAATAGGGTTACATAATTATTAAAAAAATCCATAACATGCTCAAAATGTTCCATCATTCTTAAAACTTCATGGGATAACCTGGTGACATACATAAGAAATGGGTGATCTATAAAGCCCAGAAATGGAATAAAAAAAGAATAACATAAGGAAAATATTACATGTTACACAATAGGATTTTAAATGGGATATAAAAGGGGTGAGAATAATAAGCATAAACAATGAGGCATGATTTAACATTATAACATAAAAGCAACATGGGAATGTGACGACTTTAAACATGACATCATAAGAATAATTCAAGGTAAAATACCAATAAATAATAACATAATTTTCATAGTATAACCTCCCATGAACCATACATGAAATATCATGAGTCTAAAACATTATCTAATGCATTGGAGCACTATCTAGGCACACCCATCATAATAATATCTTGTGCAATCACAAGTTTTTCACATAGATTATATAATATAAGAACATATTTCATCACATTTAATCCCATAATTAATGAATGTGGGTTACATAAATTCAAGTACCCAATCAATAAAGTATATGTATAACTAGGTGAATAACCTTGAATATAAATGGTTATGGGTACAAACCTCACAAATGTTTGACATGGAAAATCACAGTTCCATTTTGGAAGCATTATGACAATACATAAAGAAACATAAAGTGGTTCAATGAGAGATAAAGGGGTCTCTCATCACTTGGAAGTCAAAAGGAAGGTATGAGGTATATTTAAGAACATAATCCAAAATTAATATTTTGTAATTAATAGGCATAATACATATAGTGTGTTTGAATAGAAACATGGAATGAAAAAATCACTGGATAATTTCAACAACATAATCAGGGTACATAAGAAATCATGAGAGGACTTAATGAGAGTGAAATAGGTCACTCATCACTTAGAAATCACAATGTATTTAAGAGAGATATGTAAAATTGTATCCTATCAGTATTAATTGGAGGACATAGTTCATTACATAAACAAGGTTCTTGAATTTATAAGAGAAAGAGAGGATCCCTTACCTTGAGAGGGTGATTCCAAAAGCTTGGGAGGAGATTCTGGAGAGATTGTGGAAAATTGGGAGAACTCTAGAGAGGTGAAGGAATATTAAGGAGATGATTTAAGGTTTTTTATTAAATTGGAAGGTGAGCTTAGATGGGTTTATATGGGAAAAGATATGGGAGTTCTTTATTATATTCCAAACTAGGTTTTGGGCTCTACATGATAAAGTAATCAAAACAGTAGTAATTACCATGTTTTTTACCCATTTTTCTACCAAATAGGATTTTTTATTTATTTTATAATTCCTAAGGAATAAATTAATAAAATATTACCCTTGGTGATGTATAATTGATTATTTTTTATAAATAATTAATTTTAAAACCATAAAATATAATATAGGTTTTGGAGGATTCAAAAAGGCTTTACAAAATTTCTCAAATAACTTCAAAATAACATTATTTTAAAGTAAAAAACACATATTTGTTTTTTTATACACTTTAAATCATTTATTACGTCACATTTAGGTTATTATGGTGTCATAATATACATCATGTATTTATATAATATTTATTTTTTACATGATACTATCTTATAAAATTATGAAAAATTATATTTTGTATAATTTTTACTTGATGATTCAAAAAATATATAATTATTTTGTAAAAATAATTTTTTAAATATCTTTACTTTCCCATTTAAAACAATAATATACATTTATTGATAAATTCTATGTTTTTTGACAATAACAGTTTTTAAACTATTATAAAAGTTACATTTAAATTCACAAAAATTACATTATCATTTATATTTAATAAATAATATTTAAAAATAATATTTTTTAAAAAATATAAATATTAAAAAAATAATTAATACATAAAAATTAATGTCTTAATTGAAATTTCATAATACCCAAAAAACAATTTGTGTTTTATATTATGAAAATAAAAACCATATACAACGTAACAAAAATAAGAAGCAAATATAACCATTATTCTATTGGAAATTAAATATAAATATTCATATTATTATGGTCCTAATACATAACCATTTATGACACCAACAAACTCCATAAAGATATAGTGGACAATGGTGATATTTTCATGGGGTGGTTCAACATACATGATTTGGGTCATGATCTTGATGAGGTTGAAATTATCATGTAAATTGATTCAATAATTCTTTAGTTATTGGATCTCGGCATGGGATTATTCAAGGGAAAATACCTATGATTTTGTCTCCCATGAAAGCTCTAATAAATGGGATTCATAGGGTGTGATCCTACTAGTCAAGGTCATTTCTTCCTTTGTGTGTGTCAGTTGGATTTATCATAACCATATATTTAAACTAATCATACGATCAATTTTCAATGAATAATTTATCAATGGTTATGATTCATAACAATATTCTAAATTTTATAGGATATAAAAAACCAAATAACTGTATGTGTTTCCTATAACCATAATAGGGAATATAATTCAATCACAAAGGGGATTTTATTTATAAAATTTCAAGTTGTTAATAAGATTTCCTAGAGTAGTAGAAACAAATTAGATTTAGCCACATCAAAACTAATCCAGTTATCTTGTTTTTGGTTTATGTTCATCAATGTTGGTTTTAATAGTTTTTGATATCTAGACGTTTTTTACTATCTGACTTTGTATGTTCATCAATTCATTTTTTTCAAATAAATGTTTCTTGAAGAACCTGTTGTATCTTATGGTAGCTTTTGTTTTGAGTGTTAATGAAAATCATGTGTGGCTGGTGTTCTTGTCATGCATGTAGGTCCAAAAAGGACTGAAGGATGTTAAATCCTTTTTCCTCTTTAATGCATTCTGGTAACATCATTCAAGATTTTTATTTATTTCATATTAGGTTTATATTTTAATTATTCTTGTTGAACTCATATTAAATATTCACATTTCATTCTATGTTTGTAACTTAAATCATTATAAACACAATATCCATTTTGAATTCAAAATACTTCTTTCAAAACAATTTTATATCTATTGATCTTGGTTGTTTCTTGGTGAAGTATCCGTCAAATTTATCCCCAAAATATGCTAAATAAAAACATTGATAAAGGGGAAACTTTTATCATCACTTGAAAAAATAATTGATCTAGTTGAATATCATTAGTTCTAAAAAAACTGATAAAAAGATACCTTTTATCGATGTTCTTTTCTCACTAATAAAGCTCCCCCTCTCTTAATAGTGCTAAATATAATTGATAATGTGAACCGTGAATAATTTAAATTATATATACACATTTTTATATTTTAAAATAAGATTTATATAGTAATAAGTATATATATTTAAATATAATATATAATTATAATTTATATAGTTGTAGTATAATAAAATAATTAGTATCAATCTTATTTTCAAACTTTTATGTAAAATTAAATATCAAATTTATATTAATAATAATAAAATATAAAAATATATTTATATTCATTAATTACAATATATATATATATATATAGTATTAGTATTATATTTAAAAAATCATATAAAAACATAAAAGAATATAAATTTATTTAATTATAGGTCATTTTTTATTTTATATATTTATATTCATATTAAATAATTTAAAATAAGAATATAATTATTTTGAAAAGGAAGTTAGAATAATCGCATTTATCAAGAATTGGTCAAAACATGGGATCCTACACAATCAAGGAATTGAGAAAACTAATCCTGGAAACAACCAAACACTCCATGGGGAGATAATAAATGGGCCACACTATTCTTCTCTAAGTTGGTAAAATTAATGTTGAAAATAGTAAAACAATGTGTCAAAGAACGAATCATCGCCACCATTAGGACTAATTCATGTAGATCATCATCTAATGAAGAAATTGAATTGATAACCACTTTTCAATTAGATTCTAGAATGAAAAAACTCCACCCATACTCAGGAATAAATTCTAATCTAAGAAGGATAATATGGGATTCTGTAGAAACATGACTTCATTTGGAAATGAAAGTCCCTTGAAAAGTATTTTTAACAAATACAAATGATTCCTGTGAAACTGGACCACACCATGCCATAGAGAAAACATAGATTGAAGAACACACATTAATTTTAAGGACCGTTGTAGATGGTGGGATCTATCTGAATATGTTGGAACTGAAAGATATACTAGTACATGATATAAATTTGATAACCACATAACCACGCAATCAACCCAGAAAAAATTTGGTCTAACAACTTCAGTAAATTAAATGTCATTTCTCCAATCCCAAATAATCTAGACCATCACACACATAATGAAAACTATCTCAGTTGGAAGGTATGGAGACCAATTTTCTAGAATAGAATACAAGTCACTGGATAGATTAGTGGTTTCTTCAAAATTATCACATCAAGTATGCCAAATGTCCCTCGCCTCAAGGTAGTGAATAATCACATAGGATGATGATTCAATGGAATATAAACAAAATGGATATGTATGATCATTAGAGACATTATGGGATGATAAAAATCCATCATAGGGAGGATTCCCAAGTAGACTTGCCACTAAAAAACCAACTTGTGAAATAAAATAAGACTCTAAGGTCTTTTCTACTATTGTGCATCCTCAAGTAGTACACACAATCTTTATTCACAAAAAATATCATGACCTAGCCCACATACCCCGGTACCCTGATTCCTATACAGACATTGACATAACACAAAGAGAATTCCCGATCCTCATGGGTTAGTGACAAGAACCAATCATCAAACAATATGAAAGTGAAAATAAATTTTCCAAAAACATAATGGAAGTAATATATAAAAGTCATCATGAAAAAAGAAAAACCCATAGGGAGAATAGTACCATAAATCAGGATAAACAACCCAAGTCCCAAAAAAGACGTAGTAGCTCAAAGCCCAAAGATCAAGAGTGACTACCACTTCCATGTGGTGTTATCCCCTTGCTGAAACCTAAAAGAAGGAAATCTACAAATTCCAAAAGAAACAGTAATGGTGTCATCTAACATCCCAGTAGGGTCTCACCAAGGATTCTATAATAAGATTCCACATTTAATTAACCAAATAACCCATTCAATTTTAAATAAACAGGCATGTAATTTAAAAAAATATTTAAAACCAATCATGATTTACATTTCAATGATGGATATATTTCAAAAAATGTCTTAATATACATTTTATATAAAATTATTTATATAAATTCATGAGGTATGAGTAAAAATATTTACAAACAATGACATATATATCATATCATTTAACAATTAGCAATGTGATCTTCTTCTAACTGGTATGATATTTACGGGTTATGGGATCCTCACACTATTATCATGAAAAATAGAAATGTGCATACAAATCCCTTTGATACTGGACAAAGAAGACTAACCAACATCCCATTGGGGATAATATCTAACTATAAATTTATGTTAGAGTTGTAAAGCATTAATCCTATGCTTGGTAATTCCCATAATAGTGTATTTGTCCCTAATAACACAATAAATACCTAGGGATGCATGGTCTCAAACAACATTCAATAATGGGAAATTTATTTCAAAACTTTTTAAAGTACAATTCAACTCATTTCCCATTTCAATATACCAATTTCCATTTAAAACCCAAAATAGGTTTCATAAAAAATCACACCTTTTCCAGGATAAAACTGAAGGGTTTCTGTCAAAATAATTTAATCCAATTTTCTCAAATATAACATTGAAATCAATTATTCAAATCATTTTTACAATTCAATTTCTACAATTTTAATTCCACAATTCAAATTCAAAAATTTCCATAAATATCCAAAAACAATCCCCAATTCAATGGAATTGGGTTTTCCCCCAATATTTTGGATAAAACAAATCCAAATCCCAAGTTTAATGGAATTGGGTTTTTTTAACAAACAAATTGAATGCATTTAAAATTAAATCAATAAATTCAATTGAAATCAAGCAATATATGGTTAATAAAATTGAAAAATTTTAATAGAATAACCTACCTCAGGATCACGAGACCATGAATCACAAATCCCAAAATGAGAAACTCTAATGAAGAATGTTGTCAATGAAGATCTGAAATAAAAACTAGATTTAAGATCCGAAACAATGGGGATTAGATACTCCAACAACATAGAGATCTAATAAACCCTAGGGAATGGAGGAAAATAGAGTGGGAGAGAATTAATATGAGTATAACTTTTACTATGGAAATATCAAACGATTTTCTCCACACTTTGATTCGCTTTTGAAGGGGTTTAGAGGGGAAAAAATTGGTTTCATGAAATATCTGAAGACCTAGGATTTCAAAAAACATTGTGTTTGGACTAAGGGGGTGTTTAAATAGAGGTTTAAGAAAGTATTAGTTAATTTTTAGATTAATTAAAATCTGTATGCATGGTTAGATGGGAAGGTTTGTACTATTTGAAAATTAAGCTCTCTAACTGTGTTCCCCTACTTTAGGGTCTCAGGGTTTCTACTTTATGGGAGTTTGGTTTTTCAAACCATATTATAACTATGAAAACCCTCACTTTCGAGGTTTTAATGATATTTACAAATAGGGTCTATGGTTTTATCAAACCACATGCCAACCGTGAACATCCTACACGACCTTCAAAATTTCCAAAATTTTACCCAAAGTATCTCTAAATACGACCCAGCCAAACAATGATCATAATAGGGGATTAGGAGTACCTAAAAATAGTAAGAATATATTACAACCTCCCCATCATAGAAAATTTTTATCTCTAGGAATCCTATTAAGAAGATTCCATGTCAAAAAGATGAGACCACTACTCATTCATTGAGGCCCCCCTCTCCCACATCTCATGAGTGAAAAAACCGTACTTCCATATAACTTGTACCAAAGGTATATTTCTCCGATGAAACACCATGGTTTTAGAATCAACTATCCTAAATGGATGATAAGTCATGGATTAATCAGGCTTGGCATCAAGACCGCTCCATATCATAACATGAGATGGATCAGATAGATACTTTCATAGTTGAGATACATAGAACATGTTATCTGTCAAAATCAGCTTCAATGGTAGTTTTAAATGGTGTTACTCTTTTCCCACCATCTCAACAGCCTCAAAAGGTCCCACAAAACAAGGATAAAGTTTCCCTTTCCTCCCCAGCCATTGATGACCCAACAGAGGTGAAACTTTAAAGAACACCATATCACGAATAGAGAATTCAAATGGTCTATGATGATAATCAACATAAGACTTATACCATATTTATAACATAAAAATTATCTGATAAATCAATTGAATCTTTTTCATCATCTCTCATACTATTCTCGGTCCAATGAATGAACTTTCCCCAATCTGCGACCAAAATAATAGATATTTACATGGCTATCCATACAATACCTCAAAAGGATCCATTATGATTGCGGCCTCTAACTATTGTTATAAGAAAACTCAACAAATCATTGATGGTCATCCCAAGCTCCATAAAATTCAATAACACATGTGAGAAGCATATCCTAGAGAATCTGTATAGATCTTTATATTTTCTCATCTGACTATGAATGGTATTCCATGCTTGAACAAACCTAAGATCCTAGTTCCTCCTGAAACCTTCTCTGAAAAACAGAAGTAAACTGTGGATATCTATCTAAGACTATATCATATGGAAATCTTTGAAAATGAACAACCTCTTTCACATAGATATTTCCAAACTCTTCAAATTTAGTCGTATCATGAATTGGTATAAAGTGATCTGATATGGTTAGCCTATCAATCACAACCCATATAACATTGTTATTTCTTTGGGTATGTGTAAACCCAACTAAAAAGTCAATAGAGATTTCATCCCACTTCTAAGTCGGCATTGGAAGTGGTTGAACAAAACTCAAAGGTTTATGGTTCTCATCCTTGACTGGTTGACACATATAACAATGATATAAAAATTCTAGAATTCCTAATCTAATACCTGGGAACCAGAATCAATGCCACATGCCATATTATATTTTTGTGTTTCTTGGGTAAAATGAAAACCAGGGATTATGGAAATCCCCCATCAAAACATCATGACCGATAACAACACCAAAAATTGATTATAATAACATAGAATTCCCTCTTTTTAGAATGAACAGTCAGCAATAGTCTCCCTACTATAAAGAGAGTATTTAATGCTATGGAACTCATCATCAAGCTATTGTTCCTCAAGAATCATCTCGAGAAGAATGAAGGTCAATTGAACACTGTCCAAAATAACTCTTACCCTTGATTCTTGAACTTCAATATGAAACTATGAAAAAAGATCCGTCAATTTCCACTCTTCTGATGATTCTTTTACAACTTGGGTCAGATGATTCCTGCTCAAAACATCTATGACAACATTCCATTTCCCCAGGTAAAGGGGATGTCAAATTCAAAATATTTCACGTACTCCACCCAATGCCTCTAGCAGAGATTTATATATTTTTGAGTGAATATATAACTCAAGATCTTGTGGTCGAAATACAAGGTAAACCATTATATAAAAAGGTAATTTCATCAACTCTTAAGTGCATGAATCATAGGTATGAGTTCAAGGTCATGGTATTTGTAATTGTTATTATGTGGCTTAAGATGAAAAGATACATATGAAAATACATGATAAACTTTCATAATAACACATTCCAAACCTGAAATTAATGCATCCCAGAAGACCATATATCCCTACCTGGCCTCTAGAAGAGCTAACACTGGCGCAATAGTCAAAATACATTCCTGATAAATAAAATAATTATTTCATTTTTTATCCCAACAAAACATTACTCCATTCTGAGTTAGGGAATTCATTAGAGAATATAACATTGATAATTCCTATAAAAACTAGAGATAATGTCCATCCAATCCTAAGATGGTCGGAATCTCAAAAACATTTCACAGTTGTTCCCATGTTATAACAACTTTTACCTTCTTAGGCTCAACTAAAATACCATGTTCTGACAGAAAGTTTCCCAATAACATAACTTAACTAATACAGAAAACGCATTTTGATATCTTGAAATAAGGTTGGTGATTTCGCAATAATTCCAGAACTATTCTCAGATGGCACGTAAGACCCTCTTCATACATAAAGAAAACAAGGATGTCATCCAAAAATACAGACATGAAAGTATCAAGATACTCATCGAAATTACTATTCATTAAATCCATAAGTACAAAAGGAACATTAGATAAACCAAATGTCATGAAAATATACTCATAATGGTTATACTTACTCCAAAAGTTAGTTTTCTGAATGTCAAACTATTTCATTTTTAACTAAACGTAACCAAACCAAAGCTCAATCTTTGATAATTACTTCACCCCTTTTAATTGTTCAAACTGATCATCAATCTGTGGAAATGATTATTTTTCCTTTACCGTAACTCAGTTGAGTTTACAGTAACAAACACAATGGTGAAGTGACCCATCAAATTTCTTAGCAAAGAGAACTGGTGCCACCCAAGGTGAAACAGTCATGCATATAAATCCTTTCTCTATGAGATCATCCAAATGAGTCATGAACTCTTTAATTTAAATTGGTGTCATGCAGTAAGAAGGAATAGATACTAAATTGGTACCTAGAACTATGTTGATAGAAAAATATACCTCCCTTATCGGTGGAAAACCAAAAAATCATTGCAAAAAACAATTGGAAATTCAATATAAACTAGAGGAATATCACCGCTCAAGGATTCATACTCTATATTAAAAGAGAAGACTGATATTACTTCCGAAACTATGGATAATAACTTCAGATCTACTCGGCCTTAGGTCTCATTCTCCATAAAATACAAGGCACACCCCATCCGATGTAGTGAAGAAAAAACATTCAAAGATAAAAATAAATCCATGATTTATTGGAAATGGACCAATCCATCCTAAAAATTATATTAAGAAGTTTCATGTTGGGTACTGGAAAATACCAATAAAGTTTGATAACTGAAAATGAGAAAACACAATTTGGATTACAGATACCCTTCTCTATCTTTGTTCCAAGGGGCGTAGTAATATCCATCACATAAGATAAAACATCTATTAGGTGATTTAGAAAATTGTAAATATAGGTTGAAATTAATGAATGAGATGCACCAGTATCAAATAAAATGTGAAATAATTATGAAGTTATAGTGACGGTACCACTAATAGTTATTGGAATCATATCTGATTCCTCTAGATACTCTTCCACTACATGAAGAAGTTTTGTTCTATATACTTATGGCTTGAACCCCTTTTCTCATGAAGAATCTGATTGCATCAATGTTTTAGTATGTGTTGATGATCCAGTTCCACTAGGAGGAGTGGAATAGACATGTAAGAACATCTGAAAGTGACTCGGGGGTCTATATGAGACACATATCTTGTGTTCTGTAGTGTTTCTACACAAGTAAAAAATCAAGGGTCATCTACCAAACATTATAGGACGTCTAGAAGAACCCTACTGTTGAGAACCCCTATAAGAATTATCACACTTCCTCTTCCATTTAGAGGATGTCCCACCATTGTTGGGAGAAAAAGGAACTCCCATCAACATTGACATACTAACTATGTACATTTCATTCATCATTGGTCTATCTAGTACCTCCGTAGAAGAATGTAGCATTAGAAAGAAAATCTGGGAATGAATATCATATTGAAGTCACATCTCAAACTATTGATTCTTAATCTACTTATTTGATATTATCTCAAGAACAAAATGAAAAAGCTTAGCAAAACAGTTTGTATATTCTATCATGTTCCTATCATCCTGCTTGATTTTGAAAAAATCTAAAGTCTTACCAAACACCGTATACACTAAATAGAACTAGCCAGTGAAAATAACTTTGAATTATATACACTCTAAGACAATATTATTCTTCATCTTCACCATGTTTTCCCACCATCTCCTACTAGTTCCCTCTTGCTTGAAGGTGTCACATTTCACCTTCACATCATTTGGTGTCTTTAATAACTCAAACAGAAGTTCTTTTGTAATAGTGGGTTCCCTAGACCCAACTTGAATAGTACATGTGATTACCATATCATGTATACAGTTATATATACATGATGCATTCATAAAATTATAGTGTATAATTTTCTACATCCACTATCGAAATAGGTAATTTCTATTGATTAATTATCATATCAAAAGGTTATAGTAGATCCCATTCTATAATGATAACCTTGAGATGTTATGACATTAATCTTAAACAAAAGTTCTTATGGTATCGATACATCTTATTGATTAGAAATAGTAGGTGTTTTAATACCAGGTTCTAGGGGCTCATAAGCATTGATAATTCTTCTCATGAAGTTCACACTTGGTGATCTCTAGTAGTGAGATCATGAGGATAGACCTTCCAATATGAACACCACATGTTTCAGGTGTCATTGATTGTTCCTATCTACAGACATGTGTATTTTTCCCCTCACTTGAGATCATTACCAGTGTGTTCCATTTGATTGTGTACTTTGATGAAAGGAAAAAATCCATGATAATGGAATCGTGGTGATGTAGCTTGTGTTGGGTGAGTCATTGGTTGTATGGCACTGGTTGAATAGTCAAGAAATTGTTTTTCACTTCGAGATTGTGGAAGTAATATATCTCGAGCCTCATTGATCTGGATGGTAGTACCTTTATAAGACCTTGGATAATGCGGTCATGGTTAAATCTTTTTGGTTAGATCAAAAAATAAAAAATCAATAAATGGTAGATAACACAAGTGTGCATGCTTCTTTATGAGATATCTAAAGACAAAAAGACTACAGTACACAGTGCATGTTCGTAGGTTTCTTATCATTTCTATAACTTTATTCATCTATTTAGGGTTCTTGATATGTTTCCAAAATTATCTCTTGGTCTATAGATTTTATTCACTATAATCGAGCTAAGGTTCTAGAGGGTTACAAATAATAGAGTATTCAAGAATCCTCCCTATTCAATTGAATATGTATATTGGGTATGGTGGTCCCCACCACGGGGTCCAAGTGTTGTCCAAGTTATTGATCAACGATAAATAAATAAATTCATATTATTAAAGTAAATAATAATTGGTATTGAATTTATTTATTAAATGTATATAAATATTAAATCTGAGGAATAATATTAATTTAAGGAATATTATTTTAATATTACGGGTTCGTTGAATATTAAGTGGGAATGATGAGTCGAGTTAAATGAATAGGTATTTTATCACATAAGATATTTAATATATATTATAGGGTTTTTGATAAAAAAAATTATGATGTACTTTATTTCATCATAATTTCTTATTTAGTGGGCATTTTATTTTCGAGGATCGGGGAACCCTTACCGGGTTTTTGACACACCCACTATAAAAGCAGGATATGAGAAGATATTTGTGCACTATTAATTTAATAGTAATGAGAAATTATCTCTCCTCCTACTTTATAGAGAGATAAATCCTCTCTCCAGGCACTGATCCATGTACACCTTCGATGGATCGAAGGAAACAGATCATGGTTATCGTTGGGACGTCGAAGTCATCGTCGGATCTCCACGCTAGCACCAAGAATTCGATGATCGATGCTCCCACAAATTTTTAAAGAACATGTGGATGATGTTCATGGATATTTCTATGGATACTTCATGAAGTGATCACTAATAAAAATAATATATATAGCACATATTTGGATTGGAAAAAGGTATTTTTACAGTTTACATTTTGTTCTCTGTTTAATTTATGTGAGATCCTCAGACCGTATTGTGGTTCGAATCATTAGAGATGATAAGTCTCATTATCCAGATGATGATAAATTTTAAAATCCTTGGCCCACCTGCTTCTGATGTGACCCTATTATCTTCAATTTTTATCCAAGTGAGTCACATAATTTTTTTGATCCAAATAAAAATTAATTTTCATTAATTTAAGTATACAGATTTAATTTCATCATATAATTGCTGACAGAGAGTCAATTTGATATCAGATAGGTATGTTATGATCATATGATGTTTTTAATATGCATTTATTTCTTTTTTTCATGTATTAAATTTTGTTTTTATTGAATAAAAATCTGAATAAAAACCTTCTTCTTACCAGAGCCGTTTGGAATCCAATTAACCAAAATAGTGATCGGGTTTTCAGTCACCATAATTGTGTTTTTTGTTTTATTATTGTATCACCATATTTTTTATAATCATAAGAACAAAAATTCAATAATAATAATAATTATTACATCATAATAATAAAATTTATTATGATTTTTTTGAATGTAGTGTGGATATTTTTTTTGACCATGTGGAATTCCACACATGAAACAACAAAAAAAACAAAAAAATGGTCTAAAAAATTATTTACCATTCAAAATGGTGTGGATATTTTTTTAAAAAGGGAAGGATTATTTCTTGAGTAAGGGGTAAAGAAAAAAAGAAAAAAAAACAAAAGACTCGGCGAGGTTTTCATTTACGCGAGGGACCACCTGCACTTATGGACCCAGCCGACTAGCTTCCCCTTATCGTTGAGCTCTTTCATTTGGTGACTATGAGTTGTTCTTCCTCACATGCTCTTAGTAGTGCTTCCCTCCACCAAATATGGGACCCCCCTCTTCCTGGACTGACAACCTCATGATGGAGTGATTCTTTCGGGTCGACCATGCGATCTCGCTCAACATCATGCGGCTAGTTCTAACCCTCTGTTCATTGTGGTCCACCTCTTAGTTTTTACCCAAGACCCACTAAAAGTTGTCGGATTCATCCTATAGTGAGATATTGCACCACCATTGAGAGATACGGTCAAGGCCCCTTGGTCATTCCCCATATCGAGCCCCACAGAGCAATGTTGTAATGGTTCTGTTTGTAGATTGCCACTGCCCGCATGAAGGAAAGCCCCCCTGATCGGTTGATGTTCATCCTCTGCCATAACCCCAACTTCAGCTCTACCTTCATGCTGCCCATGGAAACACCGGATTTGGAAACATCGTCTCTAATGGACCACAGGAGAAAATTGTCATCTCGAGTTGGCACATGGACCTGAGGGTCATCCACACAGCAGGATAACCCCCCCCCCCACCAGGAAAAATGTAATCATGGCATCCAAGCCACTTTTCAGGTAAAACAATTTTAAAATATCAAATTAATTAATTTTAAACTATTTTACAATTATGTCATTCCCCACATATAAATTATTTTAAATAAATTGTAGCCATAAAATATTTATTTAAAAAGGTTACTATAAAATATTAGTAACAAAGAAAAATATAAATCAATCAATGAAAGATATTATTATAAAATATTAATAATAATGATAAATAAATATATTATATGTTAGTTTATGTTTAAATATTTTAAATTCTTTAAAATAAATTTATGTGAAATGGAATTTTTATCTAATCAATATATTTTAATTAATGAATTTCTATTTAATTACATTAATTTATTTATTAACATTTTAATATCATTTTTTATTAAATATTAACAATAAATATATTTTTAATGTGTTAGTAATAAATATAAATAGAAATATAATACATTGAAATTTGAATGGAAATTTTAAGTGAAAATTTTCACTTTAGATATTAAATGAAAGCGATTAATGTGATATATGCATTAAAAAATTGTATTTGAAATATAAGTCAAACTTTTTACTGAAAGTTTCTAGTGAAGCTTTACATTAATGGTTTACGAAGTAAATATTCGAATGAATTTTTTTATGGAAACTATCAATTATTATTTATGTATTAATATATCTTAATTGTAATTTAAAGTGAATTTGGAGATAAAAATTTTTCGTGGATATCTGTACTGAACATTTTTAGTGGGAATTTTCATGGGGAATTTTGAGTGGAAGTTTACATTTTAAATTTATAGTGGATGTTTTCCCTATAAAGTTCTAGTGGATGTTTTCACTGGAAATTTCTAGTTGATGTTTTCACTAGAAATTTCCTTAGTAAATTTGCAGTTCAAATTTTTATTACATTATTTATGTGTTAGTATATTTGAACTGAAAATTTAAACAAGAATTTATTTTAGAATTTTTGTAATAAAATTATTAGTGTATCTATATAGTAATTTTAAGTGAATTTTGAGTTGAAAATGTTTAATGGATATCTACACTGAACATTTTCAATGGAAATTCGCATTGTAAATTTCTGATGAAAGTTTTCACTATAAATTTCCACTATAATTTTTCCCTATAAATTTCTAGTTGAAGTTTTCATTGGATATTTTCAGTGGAAGTTTGTATTTAAAATTTCTATAGAAAATTTTTAGTTGAAATTTTAAGTGAATTATTTATGTGTAAACACATTTGAACTAAAAATTAAATATAACATTAATTTTAGATTTTTTGTAATAAAAGTTTTAGTATAATTATAATAAAAATAGAGTAGAAATTTTCGTTGTCAATTTAAGTGTAAATCTAAACTAAAATTTACCATTGGGAATTTTTTACTAATGGTTTATAGTGACTTTTTTTAATAAAAATTCCAAATGAAAATTTACATTTTTCATTTATGTATCAGTAAGATTTGTATTAGAATTCTAAGTAGTGGAAATTTGCATTGTAAATTTTCTATAAATCTTAAACAGAATACTTATAATAGAAATTTGGATTGTAATTTTTCTATTGAAAAATTATGTTGTTTATTTATATATTAGTATATTTGTACTGAGAAATTTTTCTTTATTATAATCACATTTTCATTATTTTTTATTTACTGAAAATTTTCACTACAAATTTTCATTCAAAAAATAAATTGTATATTTATTTTAAGAAATATATGGTGTTTGGAAAATATTTATTGAAAACTTTTTATGGAAACTAATTTTGAAATTTAAACTACATTATTCTAGTGGAAAGGTGTATTGAAATTTGTCACTGATATTTTTCACTAAAAATGTGTGGTGAAAATTTTCATTGTTTTTTATATATTAATATATTATGTATTTATATGCTGAAATTTTTTATTATAAATTCCCACAAAAAAATATGTTTTATGTTTAAAATATGATTCATATGATGTGTTGGAAATAAACATTAGAAATTTATAATTGAAGTTTTCAAAGGAATGTTCCAATGGAAAGTTCCAATAGAAATTTCCATTAGAATTTTTTATTTTTTATTTGTGTATTAATATACTCTTAGTTGAAATTTTAATATAAATTAAAACTGAAATTTAAAGATGAAAATTTCCTTTTAAATTTTCATTTTAATTTTCCATTGAATATTTTTAGTTTTTATTTTTTTATATTAGCACTTGAAATTTCAAAATGTATTTGATGAAAACTAGAGGGTCATCTTATGATCCAAGATATTGAAATCAAACCAAAATAAATTCCAAATATTTCCAAGATAGATTAATCATTCAATGAATATTGAAGAACACAGAAAACATATAATACTTGGAATGCTCTTTCTTTAGAAGATGTAGGTTCCACTAATATAATTTTTTATTGAGAATTTTCATTGGAAATTTTCAATGGAATTATGATACTTTCTAATGTAGCTTTTCACTTGAATATCATATTGTATATTTTTATTTGTGAATATACATATATGTATGTATATACATATTTATGAATTTGAATTTTGTATAGTGAATTTGAAATGAATATTTTCAATATAGATTTATTTCAGTGGAGACTTACAATGTAAATGTAAAACAAAAAATTCCAATGAAAATTTACTTGGATATTTGTATATAAGTATTGAAAATTTTAAAAGTACAATTTTCACTTGAAGTATATAATTTAAAATTATCATTTATTTTTGTATTTTTATGTGTTTCTATGTGTTTTTTAGTTTTCTAAAAAACATTCATCATACATTGAAATTTTATTGGAAATTTTCAGTGAAAATTTTCACTATGACTATTGAATGAAAATATCTAGAGAAAAGTATACGTTTAAAAATTCCATTGGAAATTTAAATCGAAATTTTCACTGAAATCCATTGGAAATTTTCACCAAAGGTTTCTAGTGTATATTCTCAAGGGGAATTTCTAGTGAAAATTTACATTTTTTTATTTTTTTTAATATATTTTAATTGAAATTTGAAGTGTAAATTTGAAGTTTAAATTTCATGTGGAAATTTTCCTATGAAATTTTTTGTGTAATTAATAAGTGTAATTTTACAAATATATAAAAAAATATTTTATAAAATAAATATCATAATAAATATTATATATATATGTAATACAAATTATATATATATATATATTTATAATGATTATCCATGAATAATATATAATATATACTAATTGTATTATAATAAAATTTAAAAAATATATAATACTTTCAATAGTTATATTTATATAAAAATGTATATTTATATTATCAATAAATATCATATAATAATTCTATATAATAAATATTATATTAATATATATATATATATGTGTGTGAATAATAGGGATGCGCAAAGAAATCCATCAGTTACAACGTAAAAAAATCCAAGAATGCATAATAGGGGATTTTGGTCCAAAACCCCAACCTGAGGGTCAGGTTCAGGTTCCCAACCTAAGAGGATGTAAATCTGGTCATGGTCATAAAGTAAATTTTGTTGGGTTCTGGTAGATCAGGTTTGCCCCAAAATGGGCTCAGGTAGATCCACCCGACCAAGGATAGGTTCATGTGGGTCAACCTGACCCAGAATAGCCCTGAACGGCCTTTGCATGACCCATTATAGGTCTACACAGGTTCGGCATGACCCGTAATGGGCCAGGGTGGTGTTTCAAGCCTGTCTATTTATTTAAATTAATTGAAATCAATTAATTTAATTAATTTAATTTTAGACATACATTAAATTATTTAATATATTATTATTTTTTTACTTTTATAATTTTAATACCCTGGTAAAATAAAATTTAATTTGATATTAAATTGAATTAACTAATTAGTATAATTTTTGTATTAAAATTAAAATAATTATGGGACCAAAAATAATTAAATTATTTTAGTTATTTAATTAATTTAATTTAATTAATTCCCTCATATATTATATAATGCAATTTTATTTAACCATGCATTTATTTTACATTGACTGGTCTTGAGAAATGAACCAATATTTATATGTCATATTTTTTTTAATAATCATTTTTAAAATGCGTGTGATATTTATAAGTAATTAAATGAAGGTTTTCACATCGGCTTTGTTTTTTTCCAAAATGTATAAGGGCCTACACATCCATTTTATCAATGTACATTGAACCCCCAAGTCCTCCTTGCCTGCACATGAGTATTTTTGTACCTTGGATGAGGTGGTACACTTCAACAAAGATGATGCACAATGTGGACCCTGGCAAGATGAGGTGAAATCCAGATGAGCAGTGGACATAATGGACAGGGGAGAGCTGCATCATGATTCAAGTGATGAATTAGGTATGATACTCCTAGGTCATGGTTGGTCCATTTAATTTAAGTGTATCAACCAATATTATATTCTCATGACCAATCAGGTAGATTTTCTTTATGAATTTATTTATTATTTTGTGCATTTTATAACAGTGGAAAAATAAACAAAATAATAAATAAATAAATGCATAAAGAAGTGATGGATGTTTTTATATTAATTTTCATCTATGATTGCAACAAGATAGATGAACAAGATTAACATAAATGGATTATATTCATCAAGATAAAAATAAAAAAACCATCATTGAAATATTAAGTCATTAACTGCCTTCCATGATTCAAATTTGGACAAAATAGGGTGTTTGGGGTGTTCGTCACAAAAAGTGAAGTGTGAATTACTATTGGGGAGTTATTATGAGAGTGGTGGGTTGAATTAACTGAAGTTTTAATAAGTATTAGCCAAATGTAACTTGGTATAATTTTATTGGTAAGTGTTATGAAAATAAAGCTTATGATTTTAGATGGTGTAACTTTAATCAATAGATCAAGGAGCTGCAAGTTAATACAATTGGCTAGTCAAAATCCTACCTTGAAATCTTTCAGTATTTTAATAACCAAATCTTTTAGACTATGAGTGGAGGATCAAGGATCCTTTCTATTGGAATAATCATGCTAAAGAGTATTCTGATTCTAGTATATAGGGTTTCTAAATCAGTAATCAACAGAAAGGTACCGATCTTTGAGAATTTATTTTTGTAGAAAATGGAATGGAATGCCATAAAAACACTATGATAATATTGGACAAATTTAATGTTCAAAATATAATAAATTTCAAAATGTTGTGTAGGTGCTTTCACATAATAATACTATATCATAAATTTTAGGTGCTAGGGCCCCAATACCTGTTAAGCAACCTCAAGAAGTGAGCGTAAGAAATTTATTACACGAGACTCATGTATAGAAAATATTATGGTTATGTCACAATGTTATCATCAATGTCCTATGTCAGTTGTGGTTACAACATTGGGATATGGAAGATTAAACATTTTGTCTCATCTCAAAATAACTAGAGAGGGGAAAGTGAAGCGAGATATGAATGGATGGAATTACACTAGATTTATTTAAATATGAAAGGCAGGCCATGAACTTTCATGATATCTCATTCTTATGTCGTTTTAACCAAATTACCTCAAATTATTTTAAGGTTACAAATGAGGAGTATGGAGTAAACTCTTCATTACCTATTTTGGTAAGGTTTTCCATGTAAATAAAAATATTGAAGAAATATTAAATCATCAATTCTTATGGTGGATAAATTAAAAGACAATGTGATAAGGTCATCAGAAGGAGAGATGACAAAGGAACCTTCACAATGTTCTTCAAGGAAAGAGGTAATTAACATGAGGTTATTTTATTTTCATGTCATGAAATATATTTATGGAAGTTTAATCACAATAAATTGAATTAAAGAATCATTTTGTCACTTCTTCTTCAGTGAATATTCATAAAATTAATGTTTTTAACAATATTATTAGGTATAAAATACTATATTTCAGTCTCATATGTGTATTATAATATGGAAACCAAGTATAGAAGCAATAAAATAAGTAAAGTTAATTCTCTAAGAAGATGAGAAAGGGTGGTTCCTATTTTAGTGGTGAGTCACACATAACATAAAATTTCTAGGTTAATGATTTATGTCAAACTATTATTGAGTATAACCAAAAAAATTATCTATCATATCCATTGTAAATAAATACTCATTATTCCAAGTCTAGGAATGAATGGTTTTTTGCGGTGTATCATACTCAAAAAATAGTGTTGTGATACTTAACTCAGAGGCAATACATGATGAATATAAATTATAATACTTATTTAACTCAGTTGTGGAAAGATAATTCTTTATCATGCAAAACTAAAAGTGGATGTCAATTATATACCCAGTTTGGTATTTCAACTTGGTAGAGCTAAATACCTTATTGTATTATCAGTGTTTTTTGTTTGAAAAATAAACCATTAAAAATAATGGTATTCTATAAAGCATTCAAAATTAGTTCATCAAGAGAGCATGAACTATTAAAATGGTAAGTCAATGGTAAATATACTTCATAGGGTTCCATTAAGTAATTAAGGAATTTGATAGTGACATATAAGTATGGATAGAAGATATAAGATTCTTTGTTCTAACATGCTGAAGAATATCTTGACCAAGCATTCATCATGATAATGTAGCGTGGAGTAATTCATAAATGAATATTACCTTATCGATATCAGGACATTGATGTTAATATGTAGGATCGATTATAAGTATTACCTGTTAACAATGATCAACAGAAAGTATAATGGAGAAATTTTTGAATACACATTTTATACCTCAAATTTATTATTTAAGTAGTATCAATATTGCAACTTGCAGAAACATATATAATATTTCAAGACACGCTCTATAAATAATGGTGGAATAACATAACAATATGACAACTATAATGAAAAATGGATATCATATGAGTCATAATATGATGAAAATCCATTATGTTATAATAAATATGATTAGATGAAAAGCATTTGTAAGGATATAAGCAAACTTGCATTAAGAAAAAAACATTTTTCATCTAAGTTGTTATCCAAAAAGTTTCTTAGGATATTACATAAATCCCTAAGATAGAAAAGTGATAGTAAAATGATAGTCTACATTTCTATAAATGAATACAAATCTCTATCAGAGATAGTGAAATACAAATTGACTTGGGTTTTGTCAATGTTGTAGATTCACAAGTAGTTGTAATAGGAATAAGTTCCAAAAGTCATGCACAACAAGTATTTTCTAGAGACACATACTGTGTATGAAGGTTTAAACCATAGTTATGGTTTTATATTCACTGCGGTCAGTGATAAATTATTTAATGAGAATAATAATTCCAAAAATTAGGAAATATATGGAAATTATCTAAGATTTAAATGGTCAATTAAAATTAAATAATGGATTCCATATATCAAAGTTCAAAGGTCCCTTTTTAATATTTATATTATGGTGTGTATTCCAGTGAAATGAGACATGTATGGTACAAGAGAAGTACCAATAATTCTAGATTGTCAATACCAAGTCAGTATGCCTAAATCCAATAGAATTTAACTTTTCCTTGATACTTTCTATGATAATTTTCTTGACCATTATATGTCATGACCACCAATCATGGAAGGTATCTAAAAGAAGAAACCAAAAAGGGGTCGCCACATCACATAATGTTAATAAAGGTTTCCAGTTATTAAAATCTAGTTTATGAGTGAAGTAAGTAAAAAGATTATAGAATATTCATTTGGAATGAATGTTTGACATGTTTCCACCAGAGTTTAGTGAGAGAACCATAGTTTTCCAAGTGAAATATTTTCAAAAACATAAAGAAAGTAGATATTGGTCTTAAAGATAGTTTAGTCCAAGATAAAAGTAATTCTGAAATGATTGAATTAAAGTAGAAAATAAGTTCTAGGGACCAATATCTAAAGAGGTAGATATAATGGTTTCTTGTACCTAGTCGGTCATACATATAGTGACATGGTATTGAAAAATACAAGTTGGAACAATTCAAGAGATAATTTTTACTAATGTCGCATACCATAAACCCCTCCAAGTAGACATGTAATGGTATAAGATGAGATTAATTGGTGAGTTGGATTATATACTCTTCTACAATGGATAAATCACTTATTCCATGATATGTACAATAATTGGTATTTCTAATATATATATATATATTATGGTAAGAAAAAATCAGTTATATCTAGGAGAATGGTAATTAAAGAGTTCAATACTGCCCAGTTGTACTTAGGAAAGTATAAAACATTTATAGTTTACATGTGGAGAGGAAGAGATACTAGTTATGGTTGGATAAAAACTATCCTTCTTTTGGATCAATTTTATTATGTATCATAGTTAGGATAAGGTGTTGAGTGAGAGAATCCCATAAAATCCAGTGGTATATATACCTATAAATATTAAATATGTTGCAGATTCTGTGGTAGCTAAGAAGCAGTTATTAAATTCAATGATTTGTTCCAGTTCTTGGAATCACACCAAGGAACTAAAGTTTTAACATAATGATAATTATGTTACTGTTGCTATCTAATATTTCAAGTTTTGACATTTTCCAAAAGGTATATACTTGAGTTTTTAATCTCATTAGATGTTTAACTCAATGAGATGAGATCACATGTAAAAGAATTGGAATGCAACAGAATATTCATAGACCCAACAACTAAATCCACTACTCATTAGAAACATGACCTTTATCATGTGAGATATAACAAGTATGGTTAGAAATTTGGCTCTAGTGAAAGTAAGATGTGGTAATACTGGATTCCCTATACCCAACTTGAATAGTACTTTTGATTACCATATCATGTATACAGTTAGATATACATGATGTATTCTTACCATTATATTGTATAATTTTCTACATGCACTATTTAAATATGTAATGTACATAGCTTAATTGTCATATCAAAAGATTATTGTAGATCCAATTATATAATGAGATCCTCAAGATATTTTGAAATTAAACATAAACAAAGTTCATATGGTCTAGATAAATCTTACTGACTGGTCACAATGTGTAATTTACTATCAGGTGTTGGGGGAACATACTTATTGATAATTATTCTCATGAAATTCACACTTAGTGATCTCTTGTAGTTAGATCATGAGGATACGCCTACCAATAGAAACACCACATGTTTGAGGTGTAATTGGTTGTTCCTATATACAGACATGTGTATTAGTCTCTTAACTTGAGATCATTAACAATGTGTGTCATTTGATCGTGTACTTTGATGCAAGTAAAAAACCATTATAAATAAATCATAGAGAGGTTGTTTGTGTTGGGGGAATCATCGATGGTATGCCATTGGTTGAATGGTCAAGAAAGAATTTTCTACTTCTGGGTTGTGGAAGTAATATGTCTCAGGCCTGGTTGATCAGGATGGAAGTACCTTTATGAGACCTTGGTGAAGTCAGTCGAGGGTAAGTCCATTCGGTTAGATTAAAAAATAATAATGTAAGAAAATAGAGATGAAACAAGTGTGCATCCTTCTTTATAAGATATCTAAAGACAAAGAGACTATAGTACACAATGTGTGTTCATAGGTTGGTTGTCATTTCTTTGACTTTCCTTGTCTCTTTAGGGGCCTTGATGGGTTTCTAGATTCTTATCTTCATTTATGGATTTTATTCACTGCTATCGAGATAAGGGTTTAGAGGGTCACACATAATAGGTTATTCAAGAATTCTCCATATTAAGTTGAATATTTATATTGGACATGGTGGGCCCCACCACGGGGTTTGGGAGTTGTTCAAGTTATAGATCACAAATAAATAAATAAATTCATATTATTGAAGGAAAAAATATTCATTGAATCTATTTATTTAATTTATTTACAAGTTAACAAAATATGAGGCATAATATTAATCAAATGAATATTATTTTAATATTCCATCTTCATTTAATATTAAGCGGTAATGACCAGTAGAGTTAAATGAAATGGGATTTTACCACATAATATATTTAATATAAATTATATATTAGTGATAAAATATGTATGATGCAGCTTAGTTTTCCATAATTTGTTCTTTAGTGGGTGTTTTATTTTCAGGGGCTGGGGAACCCTATCCAGGTTTTTGACACACCTGCTATATAAGATGGAGAGGATAAGCTCTTTGTGTGAAATTAATTCACCAGGAATGAGAGATTATCTCTCCTCCCACTTTCTATAGAGATAAGTCTTCTCTTTAAGTGATGATCCAAGAATACATTTGATGGATTGAAGGAAATAGATCATGGTGATCGTCGTGATATTGAAGACACCATCGGATCACTGTGCAACCACCCGAAATTAAACGATCAAAAAACCCATGGATTTTTGAAGCATGTGTAGATGATTTGGAGGGATCCTTCTATGTATCTTTCAAGAAGTCATCACCGATGATAATAAAATGTTGAGTGTGGCTTCAGATCTGAAAAAAAGTATGTTTTTAGTTTACATTTTGTGCTCTATTTAATTAATTCAATATCCTCATATTATACTAGAGCTTGGATCATTGGAGATGACAAGTGTCATCTTCCTAATGATGAACTTTTTTAAAATACCCAGCCCACCAGCTTCCAAAAAGACCCCAATTCCTTCAATCTCCATATCCCTCAACCAATTCTTATACATTTTCATATCATTAGATCCTTATAACACTTGTGTCTTATGGTAAAGAAACTATTGAGCACAGTTCCATAAAACATCCAATTGAGGTTCCATAGATGGAGACTGAATTAGAATGGGTGTAGGTTCATATCCTAGAGCTTCAACAAAACACATGATAACATCAACCAAACTCTTGTAAACTGGAGTATTTTCTCATTTTAGTTCATCATCAGCTTCCTCCTAGATCTGATTCACACATCTTCTCATAGGAAAGATGCTAAAAACATCAATAGACAACTCCAAAGACATCATATTAACACACAAATAGAGAAACAATGGAAATTAAACCAAATATATAGAAAAACATCATTTGGATTTCAATCCATCCAAATAAAAAAACAGGGAAAATACTATAACTAATCATCAATAAATCTTTCCCAAAAAACCTATAGTGACTTAAGGATCATTTCTATGAGAGCTATCAAGTAACTAAATCAAAACTACCCCTTAAGTCCCAAAAATATTACACAACTACATACCAAATTCAAGGAAACATTCTCAACCTTTCATTGATATCACTATGTTACAAACCACCCATGATATCCTAGTTCCATCATACCTGATTTATCACTATTATAGCCTAAAGGGAATTCCCAATCCTCATGGGTTAGTGAATAGAACCTCTCATCATTAAATATAAAATGAACTTTCCACAAACACAATGAAAACAAGATATATAATTTATTATGAAAAAAATAAAACTCCACAGGGAGAACTATACTAGAAGTAAGGATAAAAAATTGAAGTCCCAATCTAGACGTAGCAACTCAAAGGATGAATATCAACAGTGACTACTACCTGCAAGTGGTGTTTTCCCATTTCTCAAACTTGGTAAGAGGACGTATACAAAATCCAAAAGACATTATTATTGTGTGATCTAAAATCCCAATAGGGTCTTAGTAAGGATTCCATAACAAGATTCCACTATTAATTAACCAAATAAATATTTCAATTTTAAATAAACAGGCATGGAATTTAATAAGCCTATTTAAAAAAAACAATTCATTACATTTAAATGATGTAAATATTCCAAATAATTTCTTAGTAAAATTTTTATAAAAAGTAGTTTGTATAAATTTATGAGGAATGTGTAAAATAGTTTACAAACAATGAGGTATATATCCAATCATTTAACAAAAAGAAACATTATTATCTCCCATGAGGTACAATAGTTCTCGGTTATGGGATCCTCACACACTTATCATAAAAAATATAAATGTTTACACATGTCACTTGGACCATGGACAAAGAAGAATGACCAACATCACACTGGGGGTAAGATCTTCCTATAAGTTTATATTAGAGTTGTAAAGTGTTAATATGGTTCTAGGGAATTCCCATCCAAGAATGTTTGTCCCTAATAACTCACTAACTACCTAGGCTTGCATGTTCTCAAATAACTTTCAACAATGGAAAATTTATGTCAAAACTTTTTAAAATAAAATTCAACCCATTTCTTATTTCAATATACCAATATTTATTTTAAAACCAAAAAAGGTTTTTAATCAAATCATGATTTTTTCCAGGATAAAACCAATAGGTTTCTATTAAAAACAATAAGACATTTTTCTAAAATATAATTTTGAAATCAATTCCACATATCAATTCCACAAATCAATTTTTACTGTTTAAATTTTACAATTTAAATTCCACATTTAAATTTCAAAAATTTCCACCAATTTCCTCAAACACTCCCCAATTCAATGGAATTATGTTTTGCCCCAATTCTTATTCCAAGTCAAATCTAAATCCCCATGTAAATGGAATTGGGTTTTTTAACAAACTAATTGAAAGGATTTAAATTTAAATATATAAATTTAAGTTTACTAAAACTTAAAAATATTAACGGGACCACCTTCCTTAGGATCACGAGATCATGAATCATGAATCCCTAAATGGGAAAATCCGACACAGAACGTCAACAATGAGGATCTGAAAACCAGATATAGATTCAAAATCTAAAATAATGTGTATTATATCCTCCAAAAACATGGAGATCTAACAAACCCTGGCGAAGAGAGTTTAAGATAGTGGGAAAGAAGGAATAGGACAATAAATATTATCGAGGAAGGATTGGACGATGATCACCACACTTTGATTCATTTCCCAAGGGGTTTGGAGGGGCCAAAATTGGTTCATGGGAGCTCCAAAGACCTAGGAATTCATCAAATTCCAATTTATGATTAAGGGGGTGACAAAATGGGGGTTTGAGAAATTTTTAATCAATTTTTTGGATTAATTAAAAGTAGTGTGAATAGTTAGCTTGGCAGGGCCACATAGTTAGAAAAATTGTGTTCCCTAACCATGGACTCTCAATTATAGGGTTTCATAGTTTATCCTTGGTGGGTACACAATTCTTCAAACTGTTCACCAACCATGAAAACCCTCACTACTTGGGTTTTTACGAATTTCACTAGTAGAGAACACAGTTTGTGAAAATGTGTGCCAACTGTGCACAACACAAAAGACCTTCAAGATTTCCAAAATTTTACTTGAATCGCCTCTAAACGAGACCCAACCAAATCATGATTATAATATGGATTTATAATTACATGAAAATAGTAATGGGATGTTACAAAAGATATGTTATGTGGATTTATGTGCATGTATGCATGTGTATGTATTTTTATTCAAGTGTATGTATGGGGATACATATGTACATCTATGTTTGTGTGTGTGTTTATGTGTACTCATGTGTATGTATAAGGATGCATGTGTTGTATGTTTCTATGTATGAATGTGTTGTATGTTCACGTATATATGTGTATGTATATGTGGATGCATATGTAAGTATCCATGTGTACGTCTTTTCCATTGTATATTTGGTTATGCATGTGTGTGTATAAGGTATGTGTAAGTCTATATGTTCATATATGTATGTGTATGTATGCCTTTATATGTGTTGTATGTGTAAATATATATTGTGCGTGCATATGTGTGTGTAGGTTTATGTGTATGTATGTAGATGTATGTGTGTGTTTGGGTATGTTTTTTCATATGTGTATGTATATATGTGTGCCTATGTATGTGCATATGTATGTGTATGTGTGTATATTTATGTGTGTATATGTGTATGTACGTGTATGTATGTGTTTATGTATTGGAATGTATGTGTATGTTTATGTGTATGTGTATATATATTTATATGTATATGTATATGTATATATGTATGTATGTGTATGCATAAGTAGTATGTGTATGTATGAATATGTATGTTTTTGGTTTTTGTATATATGTGTGTGTGTGTGTGTGCGTATGTATTTGTGTATGCATGTATGTGACTATGTATATATATATATGTGTACGCGTATGTCTATTTGTATGCATGTAAGTATGTGTATGTATGTAATGTGTATGTATTCTTATCAATTTAATATTATTGACTGATTTTTAATATTTATTCATATATAAAATTTTCTGTAATTTGTTGATTTTTAATATTTCTTCAGTTTCAATATTTAATCATTTAATTTTTTTAATGTATTCATTTTTTAAAGTTATTTATACCTTTTTAAATATAAATATACAATACATTTAATATGTATATAATTCATATAATTAATATTTATTTTAATTTATTTCTATTTAAATTTTCATATACATTTTATTTATTCATTAATAATCAATACTTCATCATATAATTCTTGTTTTTTAAATTAATTTTTTATTTTTATTTTTTATTTTATTTTTTATAAATTTTTAATATTCCATTAATTAATGAAATTAAAATTATTAATTTATTATTAAATATTTTTACAATTTATTGATTAATAATTATTATATTTATTTCACTTAAAACTTCATTTATTATTATCGATTTGTTTTAAATAGCTATTTAATTTTAATATCTTTTTTATGTATTCATTTTTAATATTTGTTCACTATATATTTTTATAATTTAGTCCTTTCAGTATCTATTAATACATTTTTATTTATTAATATTTAATATATTTAATATTTTTGTAATATACATAATTAATATTTATTCATTTTTAATGTAATATTCTTTATTTAAATTTTGGTAAAATTGTTATCTATTCATTTTAAATTAGGAATTTATTTTAAATCTTTCTAATTTAAATTCATTTTTTAGTATTTATGCATTTTTATTTTAATATTTATTTATTTATATTTTTTTGATATATATAGTTTATATAATTTAATCATTTACAATATTTTTTTGGCTATGATAATTAATATTATTAACTCATTTATCATACTTTTAATACATTAATTATAATATTATCACATTTACTAATAAATTTAATATAAAAAATATTATTATTTGTTTTTAATATATTTTTCCCATTTTTTATCTTTAATATTTATCATTTTTTATTATAATCTACTTTTTATATTCACTTTTATAGAATTAGTAATATTTTGAAATTTTAATTTATAATTTTTTTCCCACTAGTATTTTTCATTGCTATATGAAATGATGATAAAAGAAATATTTATCAACAGTAGTAAAAATCATTGATAAGATACACATTTATCAGTGCTAAAATAGATAGAACTATTAAGTGTGTATATTATCAACACTTTTTTACTAGCACTAATAAAACTTCTTCCCGTATTTTAAAAGAAACCTAACCTAGATTGTTCTACTCATTTCATTCAAGATTTCACAAAAGGGGATTTCTTGAGTTTCCTCCTTCAATTCATTTTACTAAATCAAACTATAAATCTAGGATATGTTATTATTTACTCATTTATATTCAATCTTTCATCCTTTTTCATGATATTTTTTCTTCTTTTTGGGCTCTTCTTTTCTAAATGATGTTTTGGAATTATTTTCATGGTTTTTTATTCTTCTTTTTTATTCTTCTCTTATAATTGATATTTTTTCCCTTTCTTGGATGCTTTTTTGTTGTTCTTATTCTGATCTATTTTTGTCCACTTGATTTTGTGATTTTTGTTTCTTTTGTTTTTCATAATTTTTCATTTTTTATTATATTGAATTTTTTTCATAATAATCTTACAATTTTCTTTTTGTTTCAATGGATTTTCAAAAAAAATATCTATAGCATTCTCTTATTATTAATGGGTTTTTTCATTGACATAAGATGTCTTATATTTGAATCCATTTATAAAGATCTGTGTTAAACATTACATAAACATTAGATTTTATTCAAGAAATCATTTTCTTGTATTCCTAATAATCTTTTGGGTTTATATTTGTAGATAATTGGTTCATAATTCTTACATAAAAAACTCATATATTACTAATTGGACACTTATATTCACTATCCATTTTCCCACAAAACAAAACATTTAAGATATAACAATTTCTCAATTCATGATACATCTTCAAAATTTTGATCTTGACCTCATATTTTAACGTTAATCATCCTTATAACCCTATGAATAAAATTTTATAACATGGGATGAGTACAAAAATATTAGGAAGGGATATAAAAAATAACGAAATAATAAAATCATTAGTCCATTATTACTTATAAAAATTTCTTTTTTCAAAATAAACATTTGGCTCAAATTAAATATTTTTATTCCCATGAAATCACTATATATACCCAAATTGTTTCATAAATAAATCATAAGAAACATTAAAGGAGAAATAAAACTCATAAAGGATTCTTTTAAATAATGAAAACTCATAAAACATTTCCACAAAGTTAGACTTTTTACCCTTAAAAGTAGTATATACTTTCCTTTCAAAATAAGATCATTATCTTACATTGAGAAAGAATAATATTTTGAAAAAAATACATCGAAATCATAGATAAAGTATGTAGGTAACTTGAGACATCATTTCCATATTGATCCTACAAATAGAATAACCATATGGTCGACTTCCATACATAATGCATTGGAAGGCTATCACTGACCCACACCTCCTTAGTTTATAATGGAACCATTCATCCTTAGTTGATAACGTAACCACCCATCATTGGTTTATAACGGAACCACCCATATATGGTTTATAAAAAAATCACCCATAATCATAAATATTTTCTGAGAACCATAACATAATCATAAAATTTGTAATCTTTAATTTTTATCATTACACTCATAGAAACAATCTATGCACTCATAAGAAAGAATTTTTGGATATTGAAATATTTTATTCCTTTAAAACAAAATTTTCAAAATAAAGGGAAAGAGGTTTTTTATTTGAAGAAAAAATTTGATCTTATAAATTAATCAAAAAATAAAAAATCATTTAGGATGGCGGAAAAAGTCATTGTCACCGTATACGTTAAAATAGAACATCATTTTTTCGTTTTTGTAAATAAATTCAAAAAATTCCTTAAAAATTTCCTTTTGAAAAACATTGAAAGAAATTAAAAATATATAAAATTTAATTTACAATTATTTAATTTTTATATGAATACATCAATAAATTTTTTTATAAAAATATGGGCATGGATGAAAAAGATAGTTTTAAGGAAAACTTTAAAAGAGGATTTTTATAAGAAAGTCTCTTACCTCGAGTGTGATTCATCATGGGCGTTCATTATATTACTGAATAATAAAATTATGTTAATTTTTTAATTTATTGAGAACCTTTTTGATGTTTAGTATTACTTTTATTTCACTTATTACCATATTATATAAAATTACAAAATCATTTTAGTTCACGTTAAGTGTTTTGATGATATTTGGCTAATATGTCTAAAATGACTTTGATAGGATGACAATGGTCAAAGATATCATTATTAAATCATATATATAATAATAATAATTGAATAATTATCATTTTTATAAATCCATTATACTTTTAAAATCAATCATAAATAATGGTTATGAAAAATTAACTACGTTACAATCATAGAGAAGATAGGTCATAAGTAAGCATTTGTAACATTTAAATTTTTCAATGACCATTATAGAAAAAAGGTAAGTGTTATTTTATTTATCTATAATGATAATAATATCATAAATACCATAATATTTCTTTTAAGTTTACTTATATATATAATCCTTGTGGGGTGGTGATGAAAAATGAATCACATTGTTACGTGGAGGTGGTAGTCCACAAGTATGCATGAACGACATTATCATTCTTAAATGGATAGAAAATCAAGAAACTAAATTAAATATTATCTTTAAATAATGATAAATAAGTCATTAATATAATATATAAACATTAATTACATCGTTATATTCTTATATGAAAGACAGTTATGTAAAAATAATTATATTGGTTCGTAAGGTGATAGTCAACTGTACACACAAGTTATGGTTTCGTTTCCCATTTGATGCAAGAGGAAATGGATACATGTTTTGAAATTACCCTAAAAAAATATCATTATATGTAAAATTATGGTGATATTATTTTATCATGTTTGAAAAATATTTTAATAATTTATAAAATAAACAAAAAGATAACTCTCGATTAAAAATTATACCTCGTCTTCATTCACTCTCTTAAGGTTTACACCAAAATATTTTCTAAGATGGTTTTTTATCAAAATGAGTCCTATAAAACATGATAAGGGATGTATGTAATGAATTTTTCTAAGTATTTTCTGAACCAAAAGTATTTTAAGTGTGAATAAATGACAGGAATATGTGCTCTTTTATATGAGTGGGGGGCACTCTTAGAATTTATTAAAATATTAAATTAATATAAATTAATTTTGATGTTAAAATGGATCCAAATTGATAATATTAAAATATAATATGAGTATGAGTAAAAATAATCTCATAAAATATTATTTTAAAAAGTATGGATCACATTTTTACCCTTATCAATTTTTAACCCTTCATTAACCCTTTTTGACAATTACGATGGTATCGATGTTTTTTCCTCTTAAGGGGTTAATATAATAACAATAAATGGAAAACACTCCCATAAATGGACTAGGAATTATTTTATGAAATATATTAAATTAAATTATATGAATATAATAATTTTAATAATTTTAAATCATTTTATAAATTATTATTTATTCTAAAATGACATTAATATCAATTTGGAACTATTCATTTAATTTGACTTTTTAAAAAAACAATTAAATTTAAATCCAATGAATCCATACTACTAAAATATGTCATATTTTTATAGAGAATTAAATAACTCAAATATTAATTCAAATCATATTATTTTTAACATTTTTAAAAACATTTATATTATTTTTATATTAATTGATTAATTACTACATCAGCGTTGTGAATGTTTTTAAACTAATTATTTCATAACTAAAAATTAAAAATAAATTAAGTGTACATAATTTTTGGATTTATATTCACTTAAATAATATAAAGGTAAAAATCATATCTAAATGGTAACAAAAGTCCATATATTCAAATTTTTTATTATTATGGAGGATTTATAATCATACAATAAAATTAATACAAGTTTAAGGGTCCCTTTATTTTTCTTTTTATTTTATTTTTAATTTTTATTAACTGGTTTATATCTTACTGTGGTAAAAAAATTACTAGGGTTACTATTCATATTGACTACAAAATAAAAGGGACGTATTTTATATATTTGTAACCAATTAATAAAAATATGGATTCATTTTTTCAAGATTCAAAAAAATTAAGTAGAAGAATTTAATTTAAAATCAAACTGTAAAACGCGATAAAAATTGTTTTGAGAAAAAAGATCTCATTTAAGTATAACATTTTTTATATTAAATTTAAGTATAAAATTTATATAAAAAATAATAATTAGATTATTTTAAATCAAATTTATCTAATTAAATTTTAAAATAAATAAAAAATATCATTTTACATTATAAATAATCAAAAAATAAAATATAATTTTCATTAAAAAATAGCATTCTTTACTATTCATTAAAAAAATAAAAAAAATCAAAAAACTATAAAATATTCATCTTAGGATAATATTGAAATGGTGAATTTAAAAATTTAATTTATGTTTTCATATAAAATTTCTATTATTTTAAATTTAAACTTTTAAATAAAATCTTATAAGAAAAGAGTTTAATAAAACTATTCCTTTTTAATTTACACAATTACTCAATGTTTTTGTATTGAATATAATAATGCATCTCATGAATAATGAATAGTAGGAAAATGATTTATTCTATAATTACATAGTTTATAAAATTCATCCCCTTTATTTGTAAATTTCAACCTCAAAATTTTATTCATTTATCAAGAAAGTGGGTATATCCCTCATAGGATTTTTAGATTTCTATGTTTCTTATTCAACCATATAGTTTCTCCACAAAAATTTTACATAGTTAATTACCTTTTCCAGAAATAATGTCTCCATATTCTCAAGAATTTGAATAGTTTGTTCCTCATAAGAAAGGTTATCTTGCAACTAAACTACCTCCGGGCTAAAAACTTGAGATGAATCTGGAACATCTTCTACTAACATAAAAACATGAAAAATTTTGTGTACTTGGGATAAAATCATAGTAAATGATACTCAGTAAGATACTAAACCAAATTTCTTGAGGATTTCATATCTTCCAATGAACCATGTACTTAGTTTCCATTTTTTACCAAATCACATAACACTTCACCATGGAGATACATTAAAAAAACAAGATCACAAAACATAAAAGAAATTTCTTTCCTATAATTATCAATAAAAATTTTATACATTTTCCAATAAATACTCATATAATACTAAGTCATCTTCCCTTTATTAATCATTTCCTCCACCAACACTAATCCTATCAGCTTCTTTTCTCCTACTTTATCCTAAAAAGTGAATGTAGGATACTTATATTAATATAATTCCTAAAAATTTTCCATATCTATACTAGAATAAAAAATATTATTAAAAAAATATAACAAAGAAATATATTGATCCCAACTTCCCTCTTAATCCATTTAAAAGGTTCAAAAAATTCCTTCCAAAGCCTGAATCGTTCACTCAGACTGTCTATCATATTTTGGATGAAAAGTTGTAGTAAAATTTATTTTAGTATCTAATGAATTTTGAAGTACTTTTCAAAAATTATAAGTAATCCTAGTTTCATGGTAAAATACAATGGAGAGAGAAAATTCATGTAATATGACTATCTTCTTGAGATGCACTTGAGAAAGAATATCTCAATATATAGTATCTTTAAGGGGGAGGAGATTTGTAGACTTTGTTAATTGGTCAATAATAACCCAAATCTCATTATTATCTCAATATGTATTTGGTAATCCCACTTTAAAATCCATGGATACATTTTCTTATTTCCTCTCCATTACTAGAAAGGGATGATGAATCTCCTTCAAAAATTATCATTCTACTTTAACCTATTGATAATTCATACATTTCAGGATAAAATCAGCAATATCTATTTTCATTCTATCCCACCAATAGTACTCATGAATGTCTATGTATATATTAGTGATACTAGGATTAATAAAAAGTGGTGAAATACCAGATTCACCCAATAATTTTCTATTCAACTAGGAGTCACATGGAATAGATAATCTCTTTCCAAAACTCAAAACACAATATTTTTCTACATTGAATGCAAGAAAATTACCTTTACTGACCAATTATAACTTTTCTTGTAACTCATAGTATACCTTTTAAGGTTTCTTAATTTTTTCTGACAAATATGATTATACTAACACCTAAAAAATAGAGGAAGTTCCTACATATATAATTTCAAGGAAAAATTTATAAAAACCACTAACCAAAGGGTCATTTTCAAAATGTATCATGGTTAATGATGCATGATATTTTTGACTCAAAGAATTAGATACTTCGTTTTATTTTTTTTTATTGTAATGGATCATGAAATTATAATCCATGATTAGTTCTAATCATATTCTTTACCTCATGTTCAACTCTTTCTGATTAAATATATACTTTAAAATTTTGAGATCAGTATATATTTCACACTTTAATCTATATGAATGATACCTCAAAATTTACAAATAAAAGGAAATATCATCAAATTCTAGATCATGTGTAGGATAAATTAACTCATGGGGTTTCATTTGACAGAAGTCATAAGAAATTACAAGATCATTATGCATTAGGACACAACAAACTCTCTTCAATAAATCATTGTTGTAGATAAAAAATTACCATTTCAAGAAGGCAAGTTCAAAACCTGGGCATTCACAAATCTTATATTTGGTACCTAAAAACAATCATCACATTATTTCATCCATATGAATTTAACTCTTTTTCAAGTTAACTTAGTCAGTGGGATTGACAATTGAGAAAAGTTTTCAATAACCCACCAAAAGTAACTTATTAACCAAGAAAAATATGAACTTACATGACATTTGTAGGACTTGTCCACTCTTAAACAACTTTTTTAGTAGGTTCAAGAGTTATTCCATCTTTATAAACTATATTTCCCTGGAAATAAATTTTTTTCAACCAAATTTCACACTTACTAAATTTTCCATATAGCTTTTTTTATTTTAAGTTTTTCAAAAAAACATTAGGTGTCTTTCATGATTCTTATGGATTCTAGAATATACCAACATGTCATCAATGAACATAAAAAACTTTTCTAAATAGTCATGAAAAACTCTATTTATAAGATCCATAAATATAGCTGGTGCATTAGACAACCCAAATGGAATAACTACAAAATAATAATGCCCATATCTAGTCTGAAATGTCATCTTTAGAATATCTTCTTCCTTTACCCTCAACTGATGGTACCCCAACCTGAGATAAATCTTAAAAAAGATACTACGCTCCCTTGATTTGATCAAAAAAATCATAGATATGAGGCAAAGGGTAATTTTTCATAACAACAATGTTATTAAAGCTTTATATTCAATGAAAATCCTCATAGAACCATATTTATTCCTATTAAAAAACAAGATCACCCCATGGAAAATTTCTTAGTTGAATGAAAACTTCATCTAAGAACTCCAACAATTAAGTTTTCAATTATAAAATTTTACTTAAACTATTCAATATGGGGGTTTTAAATTGGATTAATATTATATACTATTTCAATAGTAAATTCAACATCATTATCAAGAATTACATTGGGTAAATCATCAGTAAACACACCCATATATTCATTCACCAGTGAGAAATCACTAATCTAAAAAAATCGTTCTTTTCAACAACATGTTATAAGTAACATTAAATACCATTTAAAATAACTTCCCCCCTTCTTTGTAGGTTATAAAAGTTATAAAATCATTGATCAAAACATTTTGGATCTACAATATATTATAGAATGATAAACTAAAATCCAATACATACCCAAAAATAATATCAAACTCTACTATGGTAAGTGCATAAATATTGTCAAAAAAGACCATTTAACTAATAAAAATAAGAATATTTTTTCAAATCTCATTTCTTTAATATTTCCACCATGATTTTTTACCAAAACTTCTATCATATTTTCTTAAAATGATATTTCAAATTAACTTGTAAATTTATCAAAAATTAAGGAATGTGAACATATAGAGTCAAATTGGGTATCTGATAAATACAAATCAACTAGTAACAAACTTGTAACAACTTTAATTTATTACCAAATATAAACTGTATCAGTAGAAAAATATTTTTCCATGAAATTTTTCTTTTTATCCTGATGATTTACATTGTAAGTGACCAACTTCATTTATATGTTAGAATAAGGTATAAAATCCTCACAATTAAACTATATTACAATTCAAACTTTATTATTTTTCTACATTGGAATCATTTCCCAAAATTTGTAAGATAGTCCCCAATGTTCTTTTTACCACACTTTTCATAATATTAGAACTTTATTTTCTTACCTCTAGATTGATTTAATAAATTCTTCCCCATTTACTTCCATATATAACTTATCTTCTACTTGTTTTTATGGAATACATGATTACTAAGAAATTTCATTTCTACCTTCTCATAAAAGCAAAAAAATTTATCATAACTTTTAAATTCACAAGAATAAAATACCATCTAAAATAATGGCTTCAATCCCGAGTAAAATTGATTCATTTTACTATAAAGATCATGAATATAATTTGGTACATACCTGTAAAAACAAGAAAAATTTTCTCTATACATAACCATGAATTCTTCCTCCTTTTTTCTAAACCTAATAATTTATTTTCCATCTTATGTCAAAAAAAATTTGGAAGATATTTTTCAAATAAAATATTCTTTAATTCATCCCAATTCAAGGAATAAATGTCTTCTATTTATTTAATATTATTAACTAATGACCACCATTGGAAATCTTCACCTTCAAAATAAAAAATGGAAATGGATACCCTTTATGATCTAAACAAACCACGACTTCAAATATCTTTTCCAAATAATTAATACATCCCTTAGATATCAGGGGTTCATAAGATCCACTGAATTCTAGAGAATGTTGTCTCAAAAAAATGCTCCAATATAATCATGTCCCTTTGTTTCAGATTTGGATACTCTCTAGTATAGATACCATCACCATTTATATCCTGTATCAATTAATCCATCACTAAAAAAATGAAATTCAAAATCTAACCATTTCAGGTTTCTGATTAGGAAGGATATCATCCCCTCAATGCCTTCATACTTTAGTTTCCATATTTACTCTATGGAAAACCATTATAACGAGACATAATTTAGATGAATCAAAATTGTAATCATTAAATTCTATATAATTTAACTTATCTATAAAGTGAAACATTTTTAAGGTTGATCACTTAAATTATACTACAAAAAATTATCTAAACCTTTACTATTATACCAACTATAAGAACCTAGACTTAAACATTACATAATCCTATGTTTTTATTCATCAAATCATTTTCCTACATTTTGATGACCTTTTTAGTTTATAGTTCTATATAATTATAAAATAATTCTTACATAAGAAACCCACATATTAAAAATTTTACATTTCCGTTCAATATCCATTTTTCCTACAAAACAAAACTTTTAACTTATATCATGTTTTCTTTTCCAGACACAGCTTCATATTTTTAATCTCAGCCTAATCTGTTTCCCTAAAAATCATTAAAATTATATGAAAAAATTACAACATGGAATGATCACAAAAATATCTATAAGGCCCCAGCCTTAAACCTTACTTAATCATGAGTTATTACAAGATTACGCATTAAGGATCTTTTCGGGTTTAGAGTTTTAGAGAATTAGATCATAAAACTTGCATTACATTCCACATATAAACAAAGTGGTTACATAAAGATAGTATTCTTCATTCCCATCAATGGAAACATATTTAAAATAAAACATGGATTCTTTCGTTGACACTTTCTTGACATTATCATCATATCATGTACCTTTCCCTTGACCTGTGAAAAACATTTTAAAAAAACTTGGGATGAGCATAAAAAGCTCAGTAAGGGATATAAAAATATGGAAAGGAAACATGGGTACATATATACATAAGAATTAAATCATACTTTACCCATAAAACATAAGCATTTTAACATACCTCATCAAATCATGAATAAATCATAGAAATCATAAGACATAAAGGTAACTTGAGGCATTCATAACATTCTAACGTAGGGAGTAACCCTCTTGGTTACGTTTGGAATACCCATCATAGTATATTCCCTAAATATCTTCGGAGAAACCTTAACGTTTCACTCCTTCGCGTTACCCAATGCATTGGAGAGCTATATCGGGCTCACCTGCCCTTAGTTTATCACGGAACCACCCGTCTTCATAATAATGCCCAAGAACCTCAACATAATCGTATCACATAAAACATGCATAAAGGAAACATAACATTTACACCTTTCAATCACAAGATATCAATACAAAACATTGATATAAAAACATTATGAAAACCATTTTAAAAACCAAAATAAAAGAAAAGTAAAACATGGTATTTATTTTTCTTTTAAAAAAAAGGTATGGCTTGTAAAAGAAGCCGAAACTCAAATAATGGTCACGGCGGCGGAGAAGTCGTTGTCTCCGCATACGTACGACAAAAACATTCCCTTTTGTCATTTATTAAAACGCTTCGTATAAAAAAGATTCCTTTTGGATAAACGTAAAAGTACGAGGGGTTTATACACCATATAAAAGAAGGTTGTGTATAAAACAAAATATGCCTCAATGAAAGGAGATTGAGACGAAGTCCCATACCTCGGGTCCGACTTGACTCGATCGTTCTTTAATGTCCTAAATAATAAACTTGAGTTAATTTCTACTTTCTTAAGAACATTTTTCAAGTTCATTATTACTTTTATATCACTTATTTCCATGTCATGAACACTATGTAATTATTTAAGTTAATAACGGTCGTTTTAACGATCATTGGTACTTGAGTCAAAAATAAACCCTTTATAATTACAAGTTGTTCATGTATCCATTATATCTAGAATTATAATCATGATGTATATATCATATATATCCAGTATATACATGCATTTATAATATTACATAATCATTTAGAGGTAAGAAATGAAATGCACCGTTCATGGAGACGGTAAGCCGTACGTATGCATGAACGCTACTTTCATTTCTATTTCATATTTTATAGATTGGAATCATAATGATATAAAGGTATATTATAATTCCAGTATAATATCGTATATAATATCATAGTTACATCCTTTATACGTCCCACATATGGTATTTAACGAATCAAATCACTTTGAGGGGGCGGTAGTCCGCACTTCCTTAAATGAAGATATCGCGTTTACCCATAATGGAAACCATAAAGGTATGCACAAAATGAAAAATACAGAAGCTTAAGGAAAACATAAACATATTATATATCATATATAAATATAGTGACATCTTAATGGACACCTTTGAAGGTGTTAAATGAATGTTGAACAATCATCGTTTTGGGAGGCATGAATTCACCATCCATGGAAACAGTATGTCCTTTAACCATTAAATGTAGGTGTGTGTAAGTGTATCTCGAATCCTTCTTATAACAACATCCTAGTATATTGAAGATACTGTATTTGTTACAAAAGAAATGAATAAAAAGAGTTTAGGGGGTTGGAGAAGCAAAATAAAACAAAGGACTCAAGTGAAGACATTACTTTAAAATCGGGTAACTCCCTTTGGTTTGACATCAAAGGCTTCCTTGGGAAGACTTATGCCAAAAGTGAGGCTTCAAGGAGTAAGAGAGGTATGTGGAGAGACAAAATGAGCAGGGGTTGGCCGAGCCAAAGGCTTTGGGAGTGTGGGTAACGAGGTAGAGGTGGGGGCCTTTTATAAGAGGAGAGGAGGGGCACTCTTGGAAAGTAAAGAAATGTTACTTTATTTGAAAATGATTTTCGGATTCAAAAGGTCTCACATTGATATAATTCGAGGGTAAGGTGATAAGGGTTCGAAATCCACCCATCCAATAGGTTTTGGACATGTGTAGGTCATAGATTTTACATTATCATTTCATTTTATTTAAATCCTTTATTAATGAGGTAATCGCTGCATCATCATGATGTCATAAATAATTTAATTTATTTAAAGTCTAAAAATTATGAAAAAAATACTATGATGTAGGAAATATTTTTAGATTTAAAATGAATATTTATAGTCTAAAATATCATCTATGTAGACAAAATTAAAAATGTTTTAATCAGGTGATACATTCTTGTTATATTTACTTTCTTTAAAAAAAATAAAAAGATAACAAGTTACTTTCCACAAAAGTGATTCCATGGGGCCCCCAAGTTTGGCACAAGGCATCCCATGGTCGGCCATGAGAAAACTAGTAGCTTTAGGACACATTTTGTGGTCTTTTTGTATTATTATGATATCATTTTATTATCCTTAACTACCCGATTACTCATTAATCAAGATAATTAAAGATAATTGTCGTCATTACTATTCATAATGTCAAAAAATAAAAGAGTCTTAATTACATAATTTGGACCTTCTGATTCCAAATATGTAATCCATTTTACCAAATTCCAAACACATAAATTGCAATAATTGATTTCAAAATAATTCCCGTTGTCAAAACAAATAGCGGGTTTTTTTGAAACAATATCTATGAAAAGTTTGGCATTAGTTTATGACCAATTCCAAAGTGAAATTAATACTAATGACCACCATTGGATTAAATGGTAAAAATATATTCATATTACACTTTAAGACCAATTAAAAAGATAATCTAACTATATAATTAAATTAAATGAAAAAACAGTTTTGATGTAAAATGTAGTATTTTTCACTATTCATTAAAAAATGAACATTGTCAGAAAAATACCAAAAATTTATCCAATGTAAATTTCAATGTCTCAATCATAAAGAATAAGTTTATTTTGACAAACATATTTTATAAAATTGTCAAAAGATAGATTTAAAAATGGTTTGCCATCAAAAGGCAGTAAAACAATCTTTTAAAAAATATTAGTGTATTCCATGCTTAAGATTGGATTTATTTTCATTTTAAGCCTCTAAAATACTATCTAATTCATTAATAGACATAGATAAAAATATCTATTATTAATTACTTACTTGGGATGTTACATCCTTCCCCCCTTTAGAAAATTGTGTCCCCGCAATTTATTTACTTATCGAATAAATGGGGTACTTATCCATCATTGCATTTTCATATTCTCATGTTGCCTCTTCCATCATGTGGTTTTTCCACAAAACCTTTACCTGATTAATCACCTTATTTCGTAACAGTTGCTCCCCGTGGTCAAGAATCTGGACCGGTTGTTCCTCATAAGATAGGTTCTCTTCCAACTGAACTACCTTTGGACTCAAAACATGAGATGGATCTGGCATATACTTTCTCAACATCGAAACGTGAAAAACATTGTGTACCTGAGATAAACTTGGAGGTAATGCCACTCTATATGCAACTGATCCAACTCTCTCCAGAATTTCATATGGTCCAATTAACCTTGGACTCAGCTTTCCTTTCTTACCAAATCTCATCACACTTTTCCATGGTGAGACTTTGAGAAAAACATGATCACCTACCTCAAAAGATAGATCCTTCCTCTTGTTGTCCGCATAACTCTTCTGCCTGCTCTGAGCTGTTCTCATGTGTTTCTGTATCAGTTGAACTTTTTCTGCCAACTCTTCTACCAATTCTGGTCCCATCAACTTCCTTTCACCCACTTCATCCCAAAAAGCTGGAGTTCGACACTACTTCCCATATAACGCCTCAAATGGTGTCATCTGTATACTGGAATGAAAACTGTTATTATATAAAAATTCAATCAAAGAAAGATGTTGGTCCCAACTTCCCTGATAATCCATCGAACAAGCTCGTAGCATATCCTCCAAGGTCTAAATTGTTCGTTCTGACTGCCCATCTGATTGAGGATAAAATGTTGTACTAAAATTTAATCCAGTACCCAACGACTTCTGAAAGCCTTTCCAAAAGTTAGAAGTGAACCTGGGATCACGATCAGATACATTGGAGAGGGGAACTCCACGTAACCTGACTATCTCTTTAAGATACAAACGGGAAAGTTGATCTAGGGGAAAAGTATCTCGTATAGCAAGGAAATGAGCAGATTTAGTCAAGCGATCAACAATAACCCAGATTGGATTATTACCTCGAGATTTCTTCAGTAATCCCACAACAAAGTCCATGGATATATTCTCCCATTTACACTCTGGCACTGGTAAAGGCTGAAGCATCCCTTTCGGTAATTGCCGCTCTACTTTAACATGTTGACATGTCAAACACTTCACAGTAAAATCAGCAATATCTCTTTTCATTCCATCCCACCAGTAATACTCCCACAGATCTCTGTACATCTTAGTACTGCCAGGATGAACTAAAAATGGAGAACTATGAGCTTCACATAACAACTCTCTCTTCAACTGTGAATCACAAGGCACACACAATCTCTTCCCAAATCTCAAAACGCAATCATTATCAATGTTGAATTTAGGCAACTTACCTTTCTGAACCAGCTCTACCTTTTTCTGCAACTCACTTTCTTGCTTCTGTGCTTGCTTGATTCTATCTGATAGAGATGATCTCACTGATACCTGAAAGAAAACAGAAGAACTTCCTGCACCAACAACTTCTATGCCAAAGTTCATCAAATCCTTAACCAAAGGATCACGTTCCAAACGCAACATTGGTAATGAAGCATTACTTTTTCGACTCAAAGAATCAGCCACTTTATTTGCTTTTCCCGGATGGTAATGAATTGTACAATCATAATCCTTGATTAATTCCAGCCATCTCCTCTGTCTCGTGTTTAAATCTTTCTGAGTGAATATATACTTTAAACTTTTGTGATCAGTATATATTTCACACTTTACTCCATAAAAATGATGCCTCCAAATTTTTAAAGCGAAAACAACAGCAGCTAATTCCAAATCATGTGTAGGGTAATTTACCTCATGAGTTTTCAACTGTCGTGAAGCATAAGCAATTACCTGATCATTCTGCATTAGGACGCAACCAAGTCCTTTCAATGAAGCATCACTGTATAAAACAAACTCACCATTCCTGGAAGGTAGTGCCAAAACTGGAGCATTCACCAATCTTCTTTTCAATTCCTGAAAACAATCATCACATTATTTTGTCCAGATTAACTTAACACCCTTCCGAGTTAGCTTAGTCATTGGACTAGATAACCGTGAAAAATTTCTAACAAACCTTCGGTAATAGCCTGCCAAACCAAGGAAGCTACGAATCTCAGTTACATTTGTGGGTCTTGGCCAGTCTTCCACAACTTTTGTTTTTGCAGGATCAATAGTTATCCCATCTTTAGAAAAAATGTGACCAAGGAAAGAAATTTATTACAACCAAAACTCACACTTGTGGAATTTTCCATACAGTTTATTTTCTTTTAAGGTTCGCAAGATAACCCTCAAATGTCTTTCATGATCCTCTTTACATTTAGAAAATACTAAAATATCATCAATGAAAACCACCACAAACTTATCTAAGAACTCATGGAAAATTCTATTCACTAAGTCCATGAATACAGCAGGTGCATTGGTTAGCCCAAAAGGCATTACTACAAATTCATAATGGCCATATCTTGTACGGAACACGGTCTTCAGAACATCTTCTTCCTTTACCTTCAGCTGACGATACCCCAATCTCAAGTCAATCCTTGAAAAATACTGAGCTCCCTAGAGCTGATCAAACAAATCATCGATATGAGGCAAATGATATTTGTTCTTAACAGTGATGTTATTCAAGGCTCTATAATCAATGCAAAGTCTCATTGAACCATCTTTCTTTTTAACAAATAAAACAGGATCACCCCATGATGATGTGCTAGGTCGAATGAAACCTATTTCTAATAAATCTTGCAATTGCTCCTTCAACTCTAAAAGTTCAATTTGTGCCATTCGATAAGGGGGTTTTGAAATTGTCTTAGCATCAGGAACTAAGTCAATAGTAAACTCAACTTCCTGATCTGGTATTATTCCAGGCAAATCATCAGGAAAAACATCAGGATACTCATTTACCACTGGCACATCATTAATCTGAACAGTTCCTTTATTTTTAACTATGTGTGCAAGGTAACATTCATTTCCATCTTTTACAACTTTCTTGGCCTCTTGATAAGTTATCAACAGTAAGGGTTCATTCTTGTACACAAACTGAAATTCTTTCTGAAAATAAACTTCTTTAGCTCTACAGTCAGTCTTAGCATGGTAAATAGAGAGCCAATCCATACCCAGGATAACATCAAACTCTACTAGAGGTAGAACAATAAGGTTTGCAAGTAGGTTCTTTCCACAGATAAGGATAGGAAGATTCTTATAAATTATTTTTGCCTCAACATTTCCCCCAGGTGTTTTTACCAAAAGTTCAGGAGTCATTTCTTGAGATGGTATTCCCATTTTACTAGAAAAGGTTTCAAAGATGAAAGAATGTGTGGACCCTGAATCAAACAACACACTGGCATAATCTGAAAAAACAAACAAAGTACCTGATATAACTTCATTTGATGGCCCGACATCTGCTGAAGTAGTTGCAAAGGATTTCACCACCCCTTTCTGCTTGTAGTCTAACTGCTTCCCATCACTCAAGCTCTTTGTCGGACACTCGTTTGCATAGTGACCCATCTCATTGCACTTAAAACATTTCACTAACTGTAAATCAAATTTGGTCTTACCTTCACCTTGATCTTTCTAAGTGCAATCGCGAGCCTTATGTCCCATCTTACCACATCGGTAGCACTTTCCAGAATTCAAAAGACATTCCCCAGCATGAATTTTGCCACATTTATCACAAACTGGAAACTTAGATTTCTTACCATCAGACTTTTTTGAAGAATTCTTCCCTTTCTCCTGCCACCTTGGTCTCTTCTTCTGCTGGTTATTATAGAACACTTGATCATCGGCAAACTCCATTTCCACCTTCTCAGCACATCGAACAAGCTTTTCATAACTTTTAAACTCACGATAAGCTAATGCCCTTCGATATTTTGGTTTTAATCCTAAGTAAAAACGATTTATTTTACTATCAAGGTCTCGAATAAAATTTGGAGCATACCTTGCCAATCGAGTGAACCTTTCTTCATAGGTAGCCACTGAGTCTTCCTCTTGCCTCCATTCCAAGAATTGTTTTTCCATCCTAAGTCGAACAGCCTTAGGAAAATACTTTTCAAGAAACATACCTTTGAATTCATCCCAGTCGAGAGCATCAATATCATCAGCATCCCTGATATTTTTAACCATCGACCACCACTGATCTGCTTCACCCACCAAACGGTAAATAGTAAGACTAACCTTTTGATTGTTTGAACACCCCATGACATCAAAAATCTTCTCCAGTGCTTTAATCCACCCTTCAGCTAACACAGGGTCAGATGATCCTCTGAATGATGGGGGATGTTGCCTCATGAAATGTTCCACCACTGACATGTTCCTCTGCAGTTGATCTGGCTGATCTCGTGCATGGATACCACCACCATTTATCGCTTGAGTCAATTGTGCCATTACTGCAACAAACTGTTTAGTTCCAATTCCGACCATCTCAGGATGCTGATTCGGAAGGTTATTTCCTTCTGCATGCCTTCCTAGCACTGCTTCCCTGTTTCCTCTACGGAAAACCATTCTGAACAAACATGTGTCAGATGAAGCAACATGGTAATCTTCAAATGTTATATCATTTCAAAAAAAAATATTTTTGGATAATCATTTAATAGAATTCTAACTCCTAAAGTTATCTAAACCGACCTTTGATACCAACTATAAGGCCCCAGCCTTAAACCATACTTAATCTGGAGTTATTACAAGATTACACATTGAGGATCTTTTCGGGTTTAGAGTTTTAGAGAATTAGATCATAAAACTTGCATTGCATTCCACATATAAACAAAGTGGTTACATAAAGATGGTATTATTCTTTCCCATCAATGGAAACATATTTAAAATAAAGCATGGATTCTTTCTTGACACTTCCTTGACACTATCATCATATCATGTACCTTTCCCTTGACCTTTGAAAAACATTTCAAAAAAACTTGGGATGAGCATAAAAAGCTCAGTAAGGGATATAAAAATATGGAAAGGAAACATGGCTACATATATACATAAGAATGATATCATACTTTACCCATAAAACATAAGCACTTTAACATACCTCATCAAATCATGAATAAATCATAGAAATCATAATACATAAAGGTAACTTGAGGCATTCATAACATTCTTACGTAGGGAGTAACCCTCTTGGTTACGTTTGGAATACCCATCACAGTATATTCCCTAAATCTCTTCGGAGAAACCTTAACGTTTCACTCCTTCGCGTTACCCAATGCATTGGAGAGCTATAGCGGGCTCACCCGCCCTTAGTTTATCACGGAACCACCCGTCTTCATAATAATGCCCAAGAACCTCAACATAATCGTATCACATAAAACATGCATAAAGGAAACATAACATTTCCACCTTTCAATCACAAGATATCAATACAACACATTGATATAAAAACATTATGAAAACCATTTTCAATACCAATATAAAAGAAAAGTAAAACATGGTATTTATTTTTCTTTTATAAAAAGGTATGGCTTGTAGAGGAAGCCGAAACTCAAATAATGGTCACGGCGGCGGAGAAGTCATTGTCGCTGCATACGTACGACAAAAACATTCCCTTTTGTCGTTTAGTAAAACGCTTCGTATAAAAAAATATTCCTTTTGGATAAACGTAAAAGTCAGAGGGGTTTATACACCATATAAAAGAAGTTTGTGTATAAAACAAAATATGCCTCAATGAAAGGATATTGAGACGAAGTCCCTTACCTTGGGTCCGACTTGACTCGATCGTTCTTTAATGTCCTGAATAATAAACTTGAGTTAATTTCTCCTTGCTTAAGAACCTTTTTCAAGTTCATTATTCCTTTTATATCACTTATTTCCATGTCTTTAACACTATGTAATTATTTAAGTTAATAACGGTCGTTTTAACGATCATTGGTACTTGATTCAAAAATAAACCCTTTATAATTACAAGTTGTTCATGTATCCATTATATCCAGAATTATAATCATGATGTATATATCATATATATCCAGTATATACATGCATTTATAATATTACATAATCATTTAGAGGTAAGAAATGAAATGCACCGTTCATGGAGACGGTAAGCCGTACGTATGCATGAACGCTACTTTCATTTCTATTTCGTATTTTATAGAATGGAATCATAATTATATAAAGGCATATTATAATTCCAGTATAATATCATATATAATATCATAGTTCCATCCTTTATACGTCCCACATATGGTATTTAATGAATCAAATCACTTTGAGGGGGTGGTAGTCCACACTTCCTTAAATGAAGATATCGCGTTTACCCATAATGGAAACCATAAAGGTATGCCCAAAATGAAAAATACAAAAGCTTAAGGAAAACATAAACATATTATATATCATATATAAATATAGTGACATCTTAATGGCCACATTTGAATGTGTTAAAAGAATGTTGAACAATCATCGTTTCGGGAGGCATAAATTCACCATCCACGGAAACAGTATGTCCTTTAACCATTAGATGTAGGTGTGTGTAAGTGTAGCTATAATACTTCTTATAAAAACATCCAATTATATTTAAGATACTGGATTTGTTACAAAAGAAATGAATAAAAAGAGTTTATGGGGTTGGAGAAGCAAAATAAAACAAAAGGACTCAAGTGAAGACATTACCTTAAAATCGGGTAACTCCCTTTGGTTTGAGCTCAAAGGCTTCATTGGGAAGACTTCTTACCAAATTGAGGCTTCACCGAGTAAGAGAGGGATGTGGAGAGACAAAATTAGCAGGGGTTGGCCGATCCAAAGGCTTTGGGAGTGTGGGTAAGTAGGTAGAGGTGTGGGCCTTTTATAAGAGGAGAGGAGGGGCACTCTTGGAAAGTAAAGAAATGTTGCTTTATTTGAAAATGATTTTCGGATTGAAAAGGTCCCACATTGATATAATTCTAGGGTAAGGTGATAAGGGTTATAAATCCACCAATCCAATAGGTTTTGTACATGTTTAGGTCATATATTTTACATTATCATTTCATTTTATTTAAATCCTTTATTAATGAGGTAATCGCTGCATCATCATGATGTCATAAATAATTTAATTTATTTAAAGTCTAAAAATTATGAAAAAAATACTATGATGTAGGAAATATTTTTATCTTTCCAATTAATATTTATAGTATAAAATATCATCTATGTAGACAAAATTAAAAATGTTTTAATCAGGTGATACATTCTTGTTATATTTACTTTCTTTAAAAAAAATAAAAAGATAACAAGTTACTTTCCACAAAAGTGATTCCATGGGGCCCCCAAGTTTGGAACAAGGCATCCCATGGTCGGTAATGAGACAACCAGTAGCCTTAGGACACATTTTGTGGTCTTTTTGTATTATTATGATATCATTTTATTATCCTTAACTACCTGATTACTCATTAATCAAGATAATTAAAGATAATTACCGTCGTTACTATTCATAATGTCAAAAAATAAAAGAGTCTTAATTAAATAATTTGGTCCTTATGATTCCAAATATGTAATCCATTTTACCAAATTCCAATCACATAAATTTCAATAATTGATTTGAAAATAATTCCCGTTGTCAAAACAAATAGCGGGTTTTTTTGAAACAATATCTATGAAAAGTTTGGCATTAGTTTATGACCAATTCCAAAGTGAAATTAATACTAATGACCACCATTGGATTAAATGGTAAAAATATATTCATATTACACTTTAATATCAATTAAAAAGATAATCTAACCATATAATTAAATTAAATGAAAAAGCAGTTTTGATGTAAAATGCAGTATTTTTCACTATTCATTAAAAAATGAACATTGTCAAAAAAATACCAAAAATTTATCCAATGTAAATTTCAATGTCCCAATCATAAATAATAAGTTTATTTTGACAAACATAGCTTATAAAATTGTCAAAATATAGATTTAAAAATGGTTTGCCATCAAAAGGCAGTAAAACAATCTTTTAAAAAATATTAGTGTATTCTATGCTTAAGATTGGATTTATTTTCATTTTAAGCCTCTAAAACACTATCTAATTCATTAATAGACATAGATAAAAATATCTATTATTCATTACTTACTTGGGATTTTACAATATAAGTAAGGGGCCTAAAAAATAAATAAATAAAGAGATCAATAGTCCATGTTTATTAATAAAAAAATTATTTTCAAAAATAAAATTTGGGCTCAAATTAAACATTTTATTACCCATAAAACCACATTCTCTACCCAAATATTTTTATAAAACATTTCATAAGAAACACTATATTCAAAAAAAAATCATATGTTTTTTTTTCAATCATGAAAACATAAAATATATTTTTAACAAAGTTATACTTTTCACTCTTAAAAAGAAGTATATATTTTCCTTCAAACATATGATGATTATCTTAACTTGAGAAATCATGATAATTCTATAAAAATCTATATCAATAATAGATAAATAATTTAGGTAACATGGTACATAATTTTCATATCATTCTTTCAATCACTATTAAAAATGTAACAACCATACGGTTGACCTCCATATAGAATGCATTGGAGGGCAATCATAGACCCACCTGTCTTTGGTTTATAATAGAACCAACCATATTTAGTTAGTAACATTACCACTCATCCTTGGATTATAATATAACCACCCATAATTATATTATAGTGGTACAATGTATCATCATAAATAATTTCCAAGAACCCTAACATAATCATAAAACATGGAAGCCTGCGTTTTCATCATTACAGGCATAGAAATATTCTTTTCACCCAAAACAAATAATGTTTGAAAATTAAATATCCCATTAAATTAAAACATAAATTTTCCAAAAAACAATTCCTAAAATAAAGGTATAAAGGGTTTTTCATCAGGGAAACATGGATTCTTATAAAGGATATAACAACCTAAACATTTATAAATAAAATCATAATTATGATTTAAATTAAGTGTCTTATTATGTATTATGGTTATAGAAAACACATGCAATTCTTTGGATTTATTATACACTATTGGATTTAAAAGACCATTGAGAATCTTTACCATTGATAATATAGTCGTTGAATAGTGATCACATGATTTGAATAAATGTAGATTGTTAACAAATCCAATTGAAATAAATAAAGGATGTGATGGCCTCAACAAGTAAGATCGTACCCTATAAATCCCATTAATCAAATATTTTGAGGGAGATAGCACCACTAGAATTTTTCCTTGACCCATATCAATCTAAGATCTAATAATTTAAGCATGATTGAAACTGTTTAAGGGAGAAATTCTAGCTCTTCGATATCATGACCCAAACCATGTACGCTGAACCACCCCATGAAAGTCTCACCACTGTGCACCTTACCCTAAGGGGTTTTTCTGGTATATTAAAGAGATATGTATCAAGACCATATTAATTTTAATATATATATTGTATTTTCAATATAATATTGTTCATATTTTCTTCTAATCATTTCTTTATAAATGATTTTGATTTTTATACTATAAAACAAAAAATATATTTTCAGGTAACATTCAAATTAAACTATAGCATTCATTTTAATGAATTAATGAATTTTTTAAATAAATAATATTTTAATAACATATTATTATTAAATAATGGTTATTAATTATAAATAATCATATAATTTTTATGAAGTCAAATTTAATTTTTATAAGGTTTCAAAAACTGTTATTGTCAAAAGAACACATCATTTCTCAATAAATGTTTATTTAATTTTTAAAATAGAAAATTCAAATATTTAGAAAATAATTTGTTGAAAATAAATATTATTTTTGGAATCATAATTTATAAATTATCCAATGGTAAATTTTTCATAATTTTTTGAGAGAGTTGAATTTTTAGGTAAAAATTAAATATCATATAAATATAAAGTGTGTATTATGAAGTCATAATGAAATAAAATTGATGTAATAAATACTATAAAGGTTATACACGGAAAAATATATGTTTTAGTTTAAAAATAAAGTAATTTTATGTTGATTTTATTAATTTTATAAATTCTTTATGAATCCTCCAAAACCATTAATATATTTTAAGGTTTTACGATCATTTCTTCAAAAGTATGAGTCACTTCCACATTAGAAAGGGTATTATTTTATTAATTTCATCCCTTTAACCTATAAAACAATTACATACACTCCCCTTTGGAAGAAATCATGGGAAAAACTAGGTAAGGTTTGTGGTTTTGTTTATTTTGTTATATTGAGTCCAAAACCTATGTTTGAGAAATAATAAAGAATTACCCACTAAGTTCCTATATAATCCCACATAGTATACCATTTATCTTCACAAAAAAACCATCATAAAACTTATTTAATATTACCTACCCTCTCTAGATTCCTCACAAGGTTTCCCAAATCTCTTGAGAATCTGCTTCCAAGCATTTGGAGTCACACTCTCAAGGTAAGGGTTCATTTCCTTCCCTTCTTTATTTAAGTTTCTTTGTTATATTATGCATTCTATTTCCAATTATTGATGTTGGGATATGTATTTACATTTACTTATTACTTAAAATTTTAAGTCCAAATTATAATATACCCCTTTATCTCTCGTCAACCAGTTTTATGAATTTTTAAGTGATGTCATTATGCTGTTGAAATTCCACCCCAATTTTCCATTCCAAAATCACTGTGTAGTGAGTACCATGCCCATTTCCTATAAAGGGTGTTCATATGTATACACTTATACTTATTTGAAATTAAACATACATGTATGTATTACACACTACTTTATCTTGGAATAAAATATGATGATGAAGGAATCCATGTTGAATGATCTATGTGGACCACTTAAGCATGAGAATGAGATGAAAATAATGAGTGCACCCAGAATTATATAGCACCCTAATGTATTAGGTAAATTTTAGTCTCATGAGACATCACATTGGTACATGGAGTAAACCTGATTCCTTTATGGGACATTATCAATCATGATCCCTTGATGGTTGGACTTGATCTATGTTTATGATGCAATATTTTAAGTTGTTTCCATATTTCTCATGTTTCCATTATGTTATCAGGATATATCATGCTTCATTGTTTATGTTTATAGTTCTCACCCCTTTTATGTCCTATTTATATGCCTATTCTCTAATATTTATTACATTCTTCATGTTATTCCATTTTTATTCTATTACTGGTCTTTATATATCACCCCTTTATTATATATGTCCCCAGGTTATCCCATGCAGTTTTATGTTTAATGTAATATTATGATAATGTTACAGATTTTTTCAAAAAAGATTATGTATTTACTATTTTATATTTTTATATAATGTACCTAATTCCCAAAGAAACTAGACTTCTCGATATTCTAGGTTGTATTAAGTGTAATCTAATTAAATAAATCATGTATTAATGTGAAATAAAGAGAAGAGTTGTTGTAGTTGGTATCAAAGGAAAAAATTATTAATTTTAGAGGTTAGGATTAAAAAACACTTGTGAAAACCATAGGGATAATTCTAATTATAAGAAAACATCCATAAATTTTGGTAAATATATATTAAGGGTTTTATCAAGAAAATACTTACCTATCTGAACACTACAATTTGATGTAGCTTTGGAGCAGATTTACATAGGGGTAATACCCAAAAACACAATGTTGAGATAGACTCGACAGAGAACATGTGTTCTAAAACAAGACTTTCTACACACTTAGTTAGACACTCTCAGAGTATATGATTTTTTAAATTCATAAGCTCATTATGAACCATTATTAAGGAAACAAAAAATACACATTAGAATACATATTAGTAAATAGATTATAAATAGCATAGATTAAAGCCTAGAAATTAATAAGTTAAGGAAATATGTGTAATTTATATGTTATCCCTTTAATTTTATTGGATTCCCATTTATGTGTTTAATAATTTAAATATAATCATCTCTAATTTTTCCTTTATTCTATACAATTTCTAGAAATAGGAGGAAATAGGTAAACCTAAATGTGATGGGAAATGTGATGATTAACCGAATGAGATGCCCAACCTGTTTGGAGTGGGAATTGAAAATTTTATGAAAGTACACTCTCAAATGACATCAGTTATGAATAGAAACTTGTAAAAGGAAAATCACCTAAATTCCCCTAAGAAAGGACAATAAATAGTTGATACCTTTATGAGAGAAAGGTCTTTGACTTTCAGTGGATCATCTGATCACTTAATCGTTGAACAACAGATCAACTTCAATGAGAGGATACACTCCATCCTTCAACATTCTAGGAAATAGAAATTTTTACTAATTTTTTATCATAGAGTGTAGAATCTTATCAGTAGTGGACATTGATCAACAATATGACTCCTGAGGAAGATATCAAAGAGATGAGATGGAGGGAATTATGAAAAAAAATCGATAAATATTTTCCTCACACTCTATGACATAAAATGGAAAGGTATTTCCTTTCCCTCAAGAAAAAAGATGACTAATCTATCAAGGTGTACAAGGAAAACATCACAAACACTACTGGAAAAGTAGGCTACACTACTAGAAAACATGGCATTTGAGCCCTGTTACCTATAGCGGTCGCTATTGGTTACCAATAGCAACCGCCAATGGCGGTTGCTAAGCCTCCTTAAAAAAATAAGGGACTTCCGCCCCCCCCCCCCCCCCCTCTCCACTCGATCGTGCCCCCCCCCCCCCCCGCCACGCGCCCTCCCCGTCGCCGCGCACCCTCCCCGGTGCCCCGCCCTCCGCCGGCCCGCCCTCCGCCAGCCCGCCCTCCGCCAGCCCGCCCTCCGCAGCCCCACCCTCCGCCGGCCCGCCCTCCGGTCGACCACCCTCCGGCCACCCTCCGCCCTCCGGCTGCCCTCCGACCGCCCTCCGCCGGCCGGCCCTCCTTCGGCCTCCCTCCGCCCTCTGGCTCCGGTCGCCCTCCGCCCTGCGGCCGCCCTCCGCCCTCCGGCTCCGGTCGCCCTCCGCCCTGCGGCCGCCCTGCGACCTCCCTCTGCCCTCGAGCCTCCCGCCACCCGCCTCCGGCAGCCCGACAGCCCTCCGGCAGCCCTCCGACCGCCCTCCGCTGGCCCCACCCTCCCCGGCCGCCCTCCGCCCTCTGGCTCCAGCCGCCCTCCACCCTACGGCCGCCCTGCGGCCTCCCGCCACCCGCCTCCAGCAGCCCGGACGCCCTCGGGAGCCCTCCGGCCTTCGGCCTCCAGCCCCTCCGGCCTCCGACCTCCGCCCTCGGCCCTCCGCCCCCTCCTCCCTCCCCCCAGCACCCCGAACACCCCCCCCCCCCCCGCACCCCGCCAACCCCTGTCCCATTCGTCTTCGTCCCCTCCCTCGCCGCACCACCGCCACTCGTCCCCTCCTTCACCGTCCCCTCCCTCGTCGCACCAGCTCCGGCTCAACACTACTCCTCTCCCTCAAAGCACCACCGTCGGCTCCCCTCCCTTCCAGGTTTGTAGCGCAATCAGGTATGAAATGGGCTTTCACTTACATTATTATTTTATAAATGGTTCACAAACAATTAGTTAGTATTTATTTTAAATATATTTGATATCAAAAATGAAAATGTAATAAGTCTTATGTAAATGTTTGTTATAGGGATCTTATTATGGATAAGAGTTGGATTGATCTTCCAAATCGAATGTCTAGAGAGTATTTCAATGTCATTATGTAGTTTATTGACTTCATGAGAGGATTTGGAAGTGACTATATTAGTTGTTCATGTAGAAAATGTGCTAACAGATATCAATTCACACGATATACTGTGAGGGAGCACCTTTTCTTTAATGGATTTCTGAAAAATTATAAGAGTTGGACTCATCATGGAGAAGAATATGTTCGTTGTCAAAATACAGATGCAGCTCAGATGGATGTTGATGCAAGGATGACTGATCCAATGCATGAAATGCTTACTGAAATGGTATGTGTGTTTGATCCTGAAGGCATTGACATCCAGAATCTTGAGACCGGTGAAATAAATCTTCGCTCTGGTGCAGATCGTGATTCGAGGAGGTTTTATGAAGCACTTGATGATGCGAAAACAGAATTATATCCTGGATGTACTTCTTACAATAAATTGTTGTTTATCATGGAGTTGTTGCATTTGAAGACTTTGAATAATTGGTCAGACACATCATTCGACATGCTTTTGGTTTTATTGAAAAAAGTTCTTCCTGTCAACGCTAAGATTCCTGAGTCGTATTACTATGCTCGTAAGTTGACAGAGAACTTAGGTTTTACATATGAGACCATAGATGCATGTGCAAACAACTGTATGTTGTTTAGAAAAGAAACTGCCCATTTGGATATTTGTACGGTTTGTGGTGCTTCTAGGTGGAAAGAGAATAGGGGAAATAATACTCATCAAAGTAAGATTGCGATACAGGGGAAACCGATTGCCGTAAAGAAAATGTGTTACTTTCCCCTTAAACCGAGGTTGAAAAGATTTTTTATGTCATCTAAAGTTTCTAATTTAATGAGATGGCATGCAGAAAGAGTTCATGAAAGTGATATGTTAACCCACCCGGCAGACTCTCATGCATGGAAGGAATTTGATAAGAGACATCCCGACTTTTCTAAAGTTGTTCGTAATGTCCGATTGGGATTGGCAACAGATGGTTTCAATCCATTCAAGTCTATCGTTGGTGCAACTCATAGCACATGGCCCGTGGTGTTGGTTCCATATAATCTTCCTCCGTGGCTTTGTATGAAGCAACAATTTATATTACTTTCCACTCTTATTGATGGACCTAAAAGTCCGGGGGATAAGATTGATGTTTACCTTCAGCCATTGATTGATGAGTTGAATGAATTTTGGGGTGATGGTGTGATGACTTATGAATGCGAAACGAATGAAATGTTCAATCTGCATGCTGCTTTATTGTGGACAATCAATGACTTCCCAGCTTATGAAAATTTATCAGGCTGGAGTACAAAGGGGAATTTGCTTGCCCTTGTTGCAATAAAAGTAAAAAATCTGTATGGCTTAAACATTCCAAAAAATGGGCATACATGGGTCACGGGCGTTTTCTCCCTCCTCAGCACAGATTCAAAAAGGACAGAGTGGCATTTGATGGTTCTAGAGAGTTCAGCCCAGCACCAAAGATCATGATAGGAGTCGAAATGCTATCGCAGATTGAGGAAGAAAACATCTGCACAGTATATGAAATTCAAGATTTGGTGGCTCCTCCAGTACGTAATATTCGTGCTGCAGGTAGGCAGCGCAGTCACAATTGGAAAAAGAAAAGTATTTTTTATAGTCTTCTGTATTGGAAAACTAACATGTTGAGGCATAATTTGGATGTCATGCACATTGAAAAAAATGTTTGTGATAACATATTGTGGACCATTTTAGGTGTCAGTGGAAAATCAAAGGACCATGTTAATGCACGCCGTGATTTGGAAGAAATGGGTTTAAGGAAACAGTTGCATTTACAGTTAGCTGAGGGAAACAAGGCATATATGTCTACTTCACAGTATACGATGACTACATAGGAGAAAGAAACATTTCTTTCCATTTTGAAGATGGTCAAGGTGCCTGATGGTTATTCTTCTAATATTTCAAAGTGTGTGAATCTGACGAGCAAGACATTGCAAGGGTTGAAAAGTCATGACAATCACATATTACTTCAGCAATTGATTCCAATCGCAATTTGTGATTGTTTATCCCCCAATGTTGTTCAGCCCTTGATTGAGATGAGTAATTTTTTTAGACAGCTTTGTTTAAGAAATCAACGAATGAGTGATTTAAAAAGTTTACAGGACCGAATTGTACTTACGCTTTGTCACTTTGAGAAACTTTTCCCCCCCCCCTCTTTTTTCGATGTTATGGTCTACTTGACAGTGCACCTAACTGATGAAGTAATGGCTACTGGTCCAGTGCAATTCAGGTGGATGTATCCTATTGAACGGTATTTGAGTACATTGAAAATATTTGTACGCAACAGAGCTCGTCCAGAGGCATCAATATCCAATGGTTATTTGATGGATGAGTGTACTACCTTTTGTGCAGAATATCTTACGGATGTTGAAACAAAATTAGATAAGCCCTCTCAGATTCATGATGGTCCAGTTGGAGAAGGAACCACATTTGATATGGACAACATCGAGTGGATACAAGCACATCGATATATCTTGTTCAATACTCCATCAGTTACACCATTAATGCAGTAAGTATCTTATCAATGTGCTTGTATAACTTTTACATGTTTTGTTTTCATAAGATGATCTTTTAAACATCGCGTTATAATTTGCAAGAAACACATTAATGAGATAAAAGAAGAGATGCATCGTGCGACTGAGTTAGAAATTCAACAATCTCATTATGCGTCATTTCATGATTGGTTCAAGGATTATGTATGTATAAATTGATTTTAATTATGAGTGAAGTATTATACTAATTCTTTCTGCATATATCAGTATTGATTCTTATAAATTATGTAGGTTCGTAAGCTGAGGGAGTTAGGGGACCCCACGCTACCTGAAGTATTTATCCAACTGGCTGAGGGTCCATCTATAACGGCTCGTCGTTATAAAGCTATTGATGCTAATGGCTTTCGATTTCGCATTAAAGATGTTGACGACAAACGAGCAACACAAAACAGTGGCATCGGTTGTCCCTTTGTCAATTCTGGTTATTACTATGGTCAATTGATAGACATCATTGAAGTTGTATACACACACAGTTTGAAGTACATATTGTTAAAGTGTAATTGGGTTGATCCAGTGCATGGATGTAAAATCGATCAATATCAGTTTTCATTGGTGAATTTTAACTATATTTTATACAGAAATAATGAAAGAGTTGAGAATGAACCTTTCATTTTGACATCACAATCGGAACAAGTATTCTTCGTTACTTTGCCTTCGGATCCAAGTTGGCAAGTTGTTGTCAAAATGTCTCGGCGAGGAGTGTTTTTATTTGAAGAAGATGAACCCGAGACTGTTCCGTTTGTTTACCAACAACTTGATCAACATACTGTAGTTCAACGTGAAGAAGATATTTATTGGGTCAAAGCGGCTGTTGAAGGAGAAACGGTCGATTTTCATGCTTAATGAAAGGTATAATTGTTTTCCCGCTATTCAGTAGAATGTCCTAGGATATCATAAATTATCTAATCATTTTATAAATCTTTATAAGTTTTAATCCTCACTTTTGTAAGTTTTAATTCAATCATAAATATTTAGGTTGTTTTTACTCTTGATTTATTGATGTTATGGTCGGTGTATCATCCCTTTGAGGTATTCTTCATCTGATTCATGTGCTGCTTGAATTTTTATTAGTTCTATCTGAAATTTGGCTATGCATTGACTGGTTTTGTACATAATTTGTATATCTGTTTTGTTAACTTTCTGATTTTTTAAAATTCATTCACAACTAATTATTCAATCCATTTTTTGTTTGATTAACAGTTTTACAAGTTTGATTTTTTAAGAACAATCCAATTTATCTTTTAAACACTTTGGACTCATTACTGATGTTTTCTATGACTGTAGACATGTCAGGGGAAGAGGCAGAAGATCCACACCATCTATCTGAGGCATCTACATCTCAGGGTCGAGGTATGTTTGAATGTCATTGTCTATATTTTTTATGTAATTGACATACATATATATATATAACATTTGTCAATTTATATATAAAATTGTTTTCAACATGATCAGACTCGGCTGCTTCTTCCTCTCGCAGGAGAGGCCCTGGTCGTGGCATATTATCATGTAATTCCGACACGACGATAGATGTTTCGTTTGATGAGGTTTTTCATCCTGTGGGACTGAATGCCCCGGCATTTATTCGTCAGCTGGGTCATATCATACGTGACCCACATCGATTTCCATTGACCACGCATGACTGGGCTTCTATCCCTCAGGACACATTAGATCGTCTATGGAGGGAGGTTCAGGTAAGATAATCATTTCACTTTATTTTCTATGTATAAATAATACTAATATGTTTGATTATTTTCTTTATAGAAAAATTTGAAAGTATGCCCTGAAGAGTTTCGGCCTGTGTGTATGAGAAAATGCCGTAAGATGTGGAAAGATTATAAAGGCAAAGTGAAGAGGGACCACTGGGTACCAAATGTGGGTGCCCTAGACATTTTGGAAAAAGTCCCGAGAGGTGTCCTCCCGGCTCAGTGGCATGACTTGGTTGCATATTGGTATAATGAGGGTGTTGCGGTTTGTATATTAATTATTTTGGTGTATATATATTTTCAAGAATATGTGATTTGTTTGAAATTTGAATGAATTGAATGTAGGAGGTGTCAACACGCCATTCTGAGAATCGAGCGTTGCAGGGACCACCTCACAGGCTCGGGACTCGTCACGTGTCTCAGATCCGACATGAGGTATATATTATTCATTTTTTAATTTATTAATTAATATGGTTTTGTGTTTATATTCTTTTAATATACAGTTGCGAGAACAAGGTGCAGCAACTGATAAAATGTCGGTGTGGATGAGGACTCGTGATCACAATGATCCAGAGGTTGCAGCATTGATAGTAAGTGTCTGTACTTACCAATAATTTCATAAATCTATATATTAACATATATATATTTATATATATTTAAATATTTCACAGGCTCAATTTGAAGCTGAGTTAGAACATCTGCCAGAGGACCAGCGACAGCTTCCCATGCGACGGGATGAGATCTTTCATCGCATTATCGGTCGGGACGGGCATGGCTATAGTTTGACCTATGGAGCAAGGATTCCTCGTTCTGTAGTGTCACGCGCTGCGGTTGTCATTCCTGTTATTGCTCATATGACACAGCAGATGTCAGATTTTGAGGCACGGCTGCGCGCTTCCGAGGAGGCAAATGCGCAATTGACAGCTAAGGTTAGAGCACTGCGTGAATATGTGCGTCGAGCTGATGGTGCAGGGGATCATACGACGCAGGTATGTACTGTATTTATTTATTTAATTTTAATTATTTTTGTTATTAAAATATTTATAATGTTTATTTGTTGTAGGCCCCTGGACCACCAGAAGGAGGTAGCATTGATGACAACGCGTGACGCATCATATATTCACGAGATATGTTTTTTGTTTTTACTGGTGGGGTTGACATTGATGTATAGTATGTATTCATTTAATTTAAATTAGAAGGTTGTGTACTTATAATTTCTTTCTTTTCTTGTTTATTATATGATAGCTAATATTATCTAAGGTGTGCATTTAAAAACTCTACCCCCCCCCCCCCCCCCGCACCCCCGTACAGCCCCCCCGCACCCCCGAACAGCCCCCTGCACAACCGTACGACCCCCCACACTCCCGGACAGCCCCCCCGCACCCCCGTACAGCCGCCCGCACCCCCGTACAGCCCCCCCCCCCCCCCCGGCACCCCCGTATAGCCCCCTGCACCCCCGGACAGCCCCCCCCCCCTGCACCCCCGTACAGCCCCTCGCACCCCCGTACAGCCCCCCCGCACCCCCGTACAGCCCCTGGCACCCCCGTACAACCCCCCCCCCCCCCCCCCGCACCCCCGGACAGCCCCCCCGCACCCCTGTACAGCCCCCCCCCCCCCCCCCCCGCACCCCCAGACAGCCCCCACGCACCCCCGTACAGCCCCCCGCACCCCCGTACAGCCCCCCCTGGCACCCCCGTACAGCCCCCGCACCCCCGTACAGCCCCCCTGCACCCCCGTACAGCCCCCCGCACCCCCGTAGAGCCCCCCCCCCCCCCCCCACACCCGTACAGCCCCCCGCACCCCCGTACAGCCCCCCCCCCCCCCCTGCACCCCCGGATAGCCCCCCCGCACCCCCATACAGCCCCCCCCCTCCCCCCCGCACCCCCGGACAGCCCCCCCCCCCCCCCCCCCCGCACCCCCGTACAGCCCCCCGCACCCCCTGACAGCCCCCTCGCACCCCCGTACAGCTCCCTGCACCCCCGTACAGCCCTTCGCACCCCCGTACAGCCCCCCCGCACCCCCATACAGCCCCCGCACCCACGTACAGCCCCCCCCCCCCCCCCCCGCACCCCCGTACAGCCCCCCCGCACCCCCGTACAGCCCCCCCGCACCCCCGTGCAGCCCCCCCGGCACCCCCGTACAGCCCCCCGCACCCCCGGAAAAGCCCCCCCGCACCCCCGTACAGCCCCCCGCACCCCCGTACAGCCCCCCCCCCCCCCCCCCCGCACCCCCGTACAACCCCCCGCACCCCCGTACAGCCCCCCCCCCCCCCCCCCGCACCCCCGTACAGCCCCCCCGTACAGCCCCCCCGCACCCCCGTACAGCCCCCCCTGCACCCCCGTACAGCCCCCTGCACCCCCTGACAGGCTCCCCGCACCCCCGTACAGCCCCCCGCACCCCCGTACAGCCCCCCCGCACCCCCAGACAGCCCCCCCCCCCCCCCCCCCCCCCCCGCACCCCCGTACAGCCCCCCGCACAGCGCCCCGCACCCCCGTACAGCCCCCCCCCCCCCCCCCCCCCCGCACCCCCGTACAGCCCCCCCCCCCCCCCCCCGCACCCCCGTACAGCCCCCCGCACCCCCGGACAGCCCCCCAGCACACCCGTACAGCCCCCCGCACCCCCGCACAGCCCCCCGCACCCCCGCACAGCCCCCCGCACCCCCGTACAGCCCCCCCCCCCCCCCCCCGGCAGCGCGGTGCGCCCTGAAATGGCGCGTTGGGGGGTCAAAATTACCCGAACGACGTCCGAATGCCACGAAACCGCACGACAACAGCTGGTGCGTGAATTCTGAAATGGTCGGCCATACGGCACATCATTCGGAGGTGCCGTTTGCCCGTGGCGGCCGGAAACGCGTTTCTGGCGCCATAAAACACCAAAACGGCGTGCGGCGGTCCAATTCGGAGCAAACATGCTCCGAACGACCTGAAACCGCATGAGAACGTCAGGAATATTATTCCTGAGATGCAGGAGGAGGCGGCACATCCATCGGACGTGCGGTGCACGCGGCACGACCGAATGTGTCATTTTCAGCAGCGCGACGCGCGCTGAAATGGCGAGTTGGGGGGTCAAAACCACACGAACGACCTCTGAATGCCATGATACCGCACGACAACAGCCGGTGCGTGAATTCTGAAATGGTCGGCCAGACGGAACGTCATTCGGAGGTGCCGTTTGACCGCAGCGGTCGGAAACGCGTTTCCGGCGCCATAAAACACCAAAACGGCGTGCGACGGTCCAATTCGGAGCAAACGTGCTCCGAACGACCTGAAACCGAACGAGAACGATAGGAATATTATTCTTGAGATGCAGGAGGAGGCGGCATGTCCATCGGACGTGCGGTGCGCGCGGCACAAACGAATGCGTCGTTTTCAGCAGCGCGGCGCGCGCTGAAATGGCGCGTTGGGGGGTCAAAACCACCCGAACGACGTCCGAATGCCACAAAACCGCACGACAACATCCGTTGCGTGAATTGTGAAATGGTCGGATAGACGGAACTTCAATCGGAGGAGATGTTTGACCGCGGCGGCCGGAAACGCGTTTCTGGCACCATAAAACACCAAAACGGCGTGCGGCGGTCCAATTCGGAGCAAACGTGCTCCGAACGACCTGAAACTGCACAAGAACGATAGGAATATTATTCCTGAGATGCAGGAGAAGGAGGCACGTCCATCGGACGTGCGGTGCGCGCGGCACGACCGAATGTGTCGTTCTCAGCAGCGCGGCGCGCGCTGAAATGGCGCGTTGGGGGGTCAAAACCACCCGAACGACATCCGAATGCCACGGAACCGCACGAAAATAGCCGGTGCGTGAATTCTGAAATGGTCGGCCAGACGACACGTCATTCAGAGGTGTCGTTTGACCGCGGCGGCCGGAAACGTGTTTCCGACGCCATAAAACACCAAAACGGTGTGCGGCGGTCCAATTCGGAGCAAACGTGCTCCGAACGACCTGAAACCGCACGAGAACGACAGGAATATTATTCCTGAGATGCAGGAGGAGCCGGCACGTCCATCGGACGTGCGGTGCATGCGGCACGACCAAATGCGTCGTTTTCAGCAGTGCGACGCGCGCTGAAATGGCGCGTTGGGGGGTCAAAACCACCCGAACGACCTCCGAATGCCATGAAACCGCACGACAACATCCGTTGCATGAAATTTAAAAAATTTCGGATAGACGACACGTCAATCGGAGGTGACGTTTGACCGCGGCGGCCGGAAACGCGTTTCTGGCGCCATAAAACACCAAAACGGCGTGCGGCGGTCCAATTCGGAGAAGACGTGCTCCGAACGACCTGAAACCGCACGAGAACGATATAAATATTATTCCTGAGATGCATGAGGAGGCAGTACGTCCATCAGACGTGTGGTGCACGCGGCACGACCGAATGTGTTGTTTTCAGCAGCGCGGCGCGCGCTGAAATGGCGCTTTGGGGGGTCAAAACCACCCGAACGACCTCCGAATGCCACGAAACCGCACGACAACAGCCGGTGCGTGAATTCTGAAATGGTCGGCCAGACAACACATCATTCGGAGGTGCCGTTTGACCGCGGCGGCCGAAAATACGTTTCCTGAGTAATAAAACACCAAAACGGCGTGCGGCGGTCCAATTCGGAGCAAACGTGCTCCGAACGACCTGAAACCGCACGAGAACGATAGAAATATTATTCCTGAGATGCAGGAGGAGGAGGCACGTCCATCGGACGTGCGGTGCGCGTGACACGACCGAATGCGTCGTTTTCAGCAGCTCGGCGCGCGCTGAAATGGCGCGTTGGGGGGTCAAAACCACACGAACGACCTCCGAATGCCACGAAACCGCATGAAAACATCCGTTGCGTGAATTGTGAAATGGTCGGACAGACGGCACGTCAATTGGAGGTGACGTTTGACCGCGGCGGCTGGAAACGCGTTTCTGGCGCCATAAAACACCAAAACGGCGTGCGGCGATCCAATTCGGAGCAAACGTGCTCCGAATGACCTGAAACCACACGAGAACGATAGAAATATTATTTCTGAGATGTAGGAGGAGGCGTCACGTCCATCGAACATGCGGTACGTGGGGCACGACCGAATGTGTCGTTTTCAGCAGCGCGGCGCGCGCTGAAACGGCGCGTTGGGGGGTCAAAACCACTCGAACGACATCTGAATGCCACGAAACCGCACGAAAACAGCCAGTACGTGAATTCTGAAATGGTAGGCTAGACGGCACGTCATTCGGAGGTGTCGTTTGACCGCGGCGGCCGGAAACGCGTTTCCGGTGCCATAAAACACCAAAACGGCATGCGGCGGTCCAATTCGGAGCAAACGTGCTCCGAACGACCTGAAACCGCATGAGAACGATAGGTATATTATTCCTGAGATGCAGGTGGAGGCGGCACATCCATCGGACGTCCGGTGCGCGCGGCACGACCGAATGTGTCGTTTTCAGCAGCGCGGCGCGCGCTGAAATGGCGCGTTGGGGGGTCAAAACCACCCGAACGACCTCCGAATGCCACGAAACCGCACGACAACGGCCGATGCGTGAATTCTGAAATGGTCGGCTAGACGACACATCATTCGGAGGTGCCATTTGACCGCGGCGGCCGAAAACGCGTTTCCGGAGTCATAAAACACCAAAACGGCGTGCGGCGGTCCAATTCGGAGCAAACATCATCCGAACGACCTGAAACTGTATGAGAACGATAGGAATATTATTCCTAAGATGCAGGAGGAGGCGGCACGTCTATTGGACATGCGGTGCACGGCACGACCGAATGCGTCGTTTTCAGCAGCTGGGCGCGCGCTAAAATGGCGCGTTGGGGGGTCAAAACCACCCGAACGACCTCCGAATGCCACGAAACTGCATGACAACATCCGTTGCATGAATTATGAAATGGTAGGATAGACGGCACGTCAATTGGAGGTGACGTTTGACTGTGGCAGCCGGAAACGCGTTTCCGGCGCCATAAAACACCAAAACGGCGTGCGGCGGTCCAATTCGGAGAAAACGTGATCCGAACGACCTGAAACCCCACAAGAACGATAGAAATATTATTCCTGAGATGCAAGAGGAGGAGGCACGCCCATCGGACGTGCGGTGCACGCGGCACCACTGAATGTGTCGTTTTCAGCAGCGCCACGGGCGCTGAAATAGCGCGTTGGGGGGTCAAAACCATCCGAATGACGTCCGAATGCCAAGAAACCGCACGACAACAACCGGTGCATGAATTCTGAAATGGTCGGCTAGACGGCATGTCATTCGGAGGTTCCGTTTGACCGCGGCGGCCGGAAACGCGTTTCCGGCGCCATAAAACACCAAAACGGCGTGTGACGGTCCAATTCGGAGCAAACGTGCTCCGAACAACCTGAAACCGCACGAGAATGATAGGAATATTATTCCTGAGATGCAGGAGGAGGTGGCACGTCCATCGGACGTGCGGTGCACACGGTACGACCGAATGTGTCGTTTTCAGCAGCGCGGCGCGCGCTGAAATGGCGCGTTGGGGGGTCAAAACCACCCGAACGACGTCCGAATGCCACGAAACCGCACGACAACAGCCGGTGCGTGAATTATGAAATGTTAGGCTAGACGGAACGTCATTCGGAGGTGCCGTTTGACCGCGGCGGCCGGAAATGCGTTTCTGGCGCCATAAAACACCAAAACGGCGTGCGGCGGTCCAATTCAGAGCAAACGTGTTCTGAATGACCTGAAACCGCCCAAGAACGATAGAAATATTATTCTTGAGATGCAGGAGGAGGCAGCACGTCCATCGGACGTGCGGTGCGCGCGGCACGACCGAATGCGTCGTTTTCAGCAGCGCGGCGCGCGCTGAAATGGCGCATTGGGGGGTCAAAACCACCCGAACAACGTCCGAATGCCACGAAACTGCACGACAACAGCCGGTGCGTGAATTATGAAATGTTCGGCCAAACGGCACATCATTCGGAGGTGCCGTTTGACCGCGGCGGCCGGAAACGCGTTTCCGGCGCCATAAAACACCAAAACGGCGTGCGGCGGTCCAATTCGGAGAAAACGTGCTCCGAACGACCTGAAACCGCACGAGAAAGATAGGAATATTATTCCTGAGATATAGGAGGAGGTGGCACGTCCATCAAACGTGCGGTGCGCGCGGCACGACCGAATGTGTCGTTTTCAGAAGCGCGGCGCGCGCTAAAATGGCGCGTTGGGGGATCAAAACCACTCGAATGACGTCCGAATGCCACGAAACCGCACGACAACATCCGGTGCTTGAATTCTGAAATGGTCGGCTAGACGGCACGTCATTCGGAGGTGTCGTTTGACCGCGGCGGCCGGAAACGCGTTTCTGGCGCCATAAAACACCAAAACGGCGTGCGGCGGTCCAATTCAGAGCAAACGTGCTCCGAACAACCTGAAACCGCACGAGAATGATAGGAATATTATTCCTGAGATGCAGGAGGAGGCGGCACATCCATCGGACGTGCGGTGCGTGCGGTACGACCGAATGTGTCGTTTTCAGCAGTGCGGCGCGCACTGAAATGGCGCGTTGGGGGGTCAAAACCACCCGAACGACCTCCGAATGCCACGAAACTGCACGAAAACAGCTGGTGCGTGAATTCTGAAATGGTCGGCCAGACGGAACGTCATTCGGAGGTGCCGTTTGACCGCGGCAGCCGAAAACGTGTTTCCGGAGTCATAAAACACCAAAACGGCGTGCGACGGTCCAATTCGGAGCAAATGTGCTCCGAACGACCTGAAACCGCATGAGAACGATAGGAATATTATTCCTGAGATGCAAGAGGAGGCGGCCGTCCATCGGACTTGCGGTGCGTGCGGCACGACCGAATGCGTCGTTTTCAGCAGCTCGGCGCGCGCTGAAATGGTGCGTTGGGGGGTCAAAACCACCCGAACGACCTTCGAATGCCACGAAACCGCATGAAAACATCTGTTGCATGAATTGTGAAATGGTCGGACAGACGTCATGTCAATCGGAGGTGACGTTTGACCGCGGCGGCCGGAAACGCGTTTCCGGAGTCATAAAACACCAAAACGGCGTGCGGCGGTCGAATTCGGAGCAAACGTGCTCCGAAAAACCTGAAACCGCACGAGAAGGATAGGAATATTATTCCTGAGATGCAGGAGGATGAGGCACGTCCATCGGACATGCGGTGTGCGCGGCACGACCGAATGCGTCGTTTTCAGCAGCTCGGCGCGTGCTGAAATGGCGCGTTGGGGGGTCAAAACCACCCGAACGACCTCCGAATGCCACGAAACCGCACGAAAACATCCTTTGCGTGAATTTTGAAATGGTCGGAGAGACGACACGTCAATTAGAGGCGTCCTTTGACCTGGGCGGCCGGAAACGCGTTTCGAGAGTCATAAAACACCAAAACGGCGTGCGGCGGTCGAATTCGGAGCAAACGTGCTCCGAAAAACCTGAAATGATAGCATTTCTTAAATCGGGGGTTTTAAATTATTATAGCACAATGATTCGATATTATACATATATTTAATATTATATATATTAAAACATTTAAAATATATTATATATATATATATTAAAACATTTAAAATATATTATATATATATATATTTAAAATATTGTATTTAATAGTATATATGTGAATATTTTTTTTAATATATATATATATATTTATTTATTTCAGTGGACATTTTTTTAAAAAAAAATTCACTATAGCGATCGCCAAAAGCGGTCGCTATAGGTTGCCTGGCAGGAAGCCTGCAGCGACCGCTTGGCGGTCGCTGGAGGCCAAAATCCGGGCCTCCTATAGCGACCGGCAAAAGCGGTCGCTATAGGTTGCCCGGCAGGAGGCCTCCTATAGCGACCGCCATTGGCGGTTGCTGGGCGGTCGCTAATGGCCGTTTTTTAGTAGTGCTATACCAACGGTTTTAAACCGTTGGTATAGGCTGGAAAACCGTTGGTATAGACTATACCGATGGTTTTCCAAACCGTTGGCTAGTAAGCCGTGAGGAAAGCCCTATACCAATGGTTGCACTTAAACCGTTGGTATAGGTGTTCTAGAATTCTTGAAAAGTCTATACCAACGGTTCTGAACCGTTGGTAAAAGCTTCCCAGAATTCTGGAAACACTTATACCAACGGTTCTGAACCGTTGGTATAATATTTTCCAGAAAAAAGATATCCCAACAGTTTATAACTGTTGGTATAAGATTTCCAGAATTCTAGAAAAAGCTATACCAACGGTTCTGAACCGTTGGTATACGCTTTCTAGAATTCTGGAAAAGGATATACCAATGGTTCTAAATTGTTGGGATAGCTTTTTTCTGGAAAATCTTATACCAACGGTTCAGAACCGTTGGTATAGCCTTTTCCAGAATTCTGTAAAAAGCTATACCAATGGTTCTGAACCGTTGGTATAACCTTTGCCAGAGCTGCTGCACAACAGCCCCTCAGAAGCCCTCCAGTAGCCCTACCATCCACCTGCATAAAAAAACATTTCACAACAGCCCTCAATATACCCTCCACTATACACCTTTATAAAAAATATCACAAAAACCACATACATATTTCAAACAGTATAAAAAACACCGAAAATAGCCCCAAAAACACATATGACAACAATCATCCGGTGGTAATTCACCTCACCCATGCACAACCCCCCAACCAGCACACCTTCCCATCAAATTCTAATAGGCAGAATAGTTTGATAAATATCTATTAGAGTTGAATAATAATTTCAAATTGGATAAAATCCCTTTTTTTATGATCCTAGGTTTGGGTATGTAATGATTTGTGATGAATTTTGCATTGAACTTTTATTGTTTATAATATATGGTGAAAAGGTATTTTCTTAGGAGTCTCGTCACTTATGACCCCATTAGTGAAACTACCCAACTCATGAAAAATAGTTTGCGACTATCGTTGATGAGTGTAAATTTCAGTTGTATTCACTTAAAATGATTTCCTTTTGAAATAAAAGAGAGACTTTGAGTGGTGTCGTCCACACCGCGCCTCGAATTGAGGCGGAGTTTACTCGTACACATCACAAAAGACCCATGGATCGTTTTCCTAAAGTATCAACACAATCTGAATGCGTTTGGTTGGTTTCCCGTATGCCGGTTGTTTTTACATAAAAGTGTATCCATTTTAAACAAAAGAAATACACTTTGAGTGATACCGACCACACCATTCCTTGGATTGAGGCAGGGTTGACTCGTACACATCAAAAATGACCCATAGATCCTTGTCCTAAAGTATCAATAGTATCTGAATGTGTTTGGTCCGTTTTCCGTATGTCAGTTGTTGTTTTTACTTAAACTGTTGTCCATTTCAAAAAATAGTTAGACACTTTGAGTGGTTCCGCCCACACCTCGCCTCAAATTGAGGCAGGGTTGATTCCTACACGTCACAAATGACCCATGGATCGTTGTCCTAAAGTTTCAACAGAATCTGAATGCATTTGGTCAGTTTTCCATACGTGGTTTTTTTTACATAAAAGCGCATCCATTTTAAACAAAAGAAAGACATTTTGAGTGGTACCAGCCACACCGGTCCTTAGATTGAGGCGGGGTTGACTCCTACACGTCACAAATGACCCATGGATAGATGTCCTTAAGTATCAACAATATCTGAATTCCTTTGGTCCGTTTTCCGTATGGCAGTTGTTTTTTTAACTTAAACTGTTGTCCATTTCAAAGAAAAGTGACACACTTTGAGTGGTTCCAGCCACACTGGCCCTCGGATTGAGGCAGGATTGACTCGTACACATCCCATATGACGCATGGATCATTTTCCTAAAGTTTCAACAGAATCTGAATGCCTTTGGTCGGTTTTCCGTATGTTAGTTGTTGTTTTTACTTAAAATCTTGTTCATTTCAAAGAAAAGTTAGACACTTTGAGTGGTGTCGGCCACACCGTGCCTCGGATTGTGGCGGGGTTGACTTGTACAAGTCAGAAATGACACATGGATCATTGTCCTACAGTTTCAATAGAATCCGAATGGTTTTGGTTGGTTTTTCGTATGTCAGTTGTCGTTTCTACTTAAACTGTTGTCCATTTCAAAGAAAAGTTAGACACTTTGAGTGGTGTCGGCCACACCGCGCCTTGGATTGAGGCGGGGTTGAATTGTACACATCACAAATGACCCATGGATACATGTCCTAATGTATCAATAGTATCTGAATGCCTTTGGTCCGTTTTCCGTATGTGGTTTTTTTACTTAAAAGTGCATCCATTTAAAACAAAAGAAAGACACTTTGAGTGGTATCGGCCACACCAGCCCTCGAATTGAGGCGGGGATGACTCGTACACATCACATATGACCCATGGATCGTTGTCCTATAGTTTCAACAGAATCCGAATGCTTTTGGTCAGTTTTCCGTTTGTGGTTTTTTTACTTAAAAGTGCATCCATTTTAAACAAAAGAAAGACATTTTGAGTGGTAACGGCCACACCGGCCCTCGGATTGAGGCGGGGTTGACTCCTACACGTCACAAATGACCCATGGATACATGTCCTTAAGTATCAATAGTATATGAATGCCTTTGGTCTGTTTTCCGTATGGAAGTTGTTTTTTTAACTTAAACTGTTGTCCATTTCAAAGAAAAGTGACACACTTTGAGTGGTGCTGGCCACATTGGCCCTCGGATTGAGGCAGTATTGACTCATACACGTCACATATGACGCATGGATCGTTTTCCTAAAGTTTCAACAGAATCTGAATGCCTTTGGTCAGTTTTCCGTATGTTAGTTGTTGTTTTTACTTAAACTGTTGTCCATTTCAAAGAAAAGTTAGACACTTTGAGTGGTGTCGGCCACACCACACCTCAGATTGTGGCGGGGTTGACTCGTACAATTCAAAAATGACACATGGACCATTTTCTTACAGTTTCAACAGAATCCGAATGGGTTTGGTCGGTTTTCCGTATGTCAGTTGTTGTTTTTACTTAAACTGTTGTCCATTTCAAAGAAAAGTTAGACACTTTGAGTGGTGTCGGCTACACCGCGCCTCAAATTGAGGCGGGGTTGACTCGTACACGTCACAAATGACCCATGGATACATGTCCTAATGTATCAACAATATCCGAATTCCTTTGGTCCGTTTTCCGTATGTGGTTTTTTTTACTTAAAAGCGCATCCATTTAAAACGAAAGAAAGACACTTTGAGTGGTACCGGCCACACCGGCCTTCGTATTGAGGCGGGGTTGACTCGTACACGTCACATATGACCCATGGATCGTTTTCCTATAGTTTCAACAGAATCCGAATGCATTTGGTCGGTTTTCCATATGTGGTTTTTTTTACTTAAAAGCGCATCCATTTTAAACAAAAGAAAGACATTTTGAGTGGTACCGGCCACACCGGCCCTCGGATTGAGGCGGGGCTGACTTGTACACATCAAAAATGACCCATGGATACATGTCCTTAAGTATCAACAGTATCTGAATGCCTTTGGTTCGTTTTCCATATTGGAGTTGTTTTTTTAACTTAAATTGTTGTCCATTTAAAAGAAAAGTGACACACTTTGAGTGGTGCCGGCCACACTGGCCCTCATATTGAGGCAGGATTGACTTGTACAAGTCACATATGACGCATGGATCGTTTTCCTAAAGTTTCAACAAAATATGAATGCCTTTGGTCAGTTTTCCGTATGTTAGTTGTTGTTTTTACTTTAACTGTTGTCCATTTCAAAGAAAAGTTAGACACTTTGAGTGGTGTCGGCCACACCGCACCTCATATTGTGGCGGGGTTGACTCGTACAAGTCAAAAATGACACATGTATCATTTTCCTATAGTTTCAACAGAATCCGAATGGGTTTGGTCGGTTTTCCATATGTCAGTTGTTATTTTTACTTAAACTGTTGTCCATTTCAAAGAAAAGTTAGACACTTTGAGTGGTGTCAGCCACACCGTGCCTCAGATTGAGGTGGGGTTGACTCGTACACGTCACAAATGACCCATGGATACATGTCCTAATGTATCAACAATATTTGAATGCCTTGGTCCGTTTTCTGTATGTGGTTTTTTTTACTTAAAAGCGCATCCATTTTAAACAAAAGAAAGACACTTTGAGTGGTACCGGCCACACCGGCCCTCGGATTGAGGCGGGGTTGACTCGTACACGTCACATATGACCCATGGATCCTTGTCCTATAGTTTCAATAGAATCCGAATGTGTTTGGTTGGTTTTCCGTATGCCAGTTGTTGTTTTCACTTAAAATCCTGTCCATTTCAAATAAAAGTTAGACACTTTGAGTGGTGCCGGCCACACCACACCTCGGATTGAAGCGGGGTTGACTCCTACACGCCACAAATGACCCATCATCAACCTCATCCTCGCCGCCATCTCTGTACCAAGGAATACTAAAGGTCTAGGTAGTATACTAATCATACAATAAGAATCAAGTGCAAAAAACAGAATCTGAATGCAACGTCCCTATGAAGCAGAGGAAAACCCCAAAGTGGAAAACCATGTTAAAAAATAAAGAGTTATACAGAATTCAAAAATGTAATGGATCAATCTACCTCTGATCACCATCACGATCACCACTATCATCATCAGCCTCATCCTCGCCGCCATATCTGTCCTTGTCGTCGTCCTTGTCATCGTCCCCATGCTCATCGTCGGCCTCATCCTCGTCCTCGGCATCATCCGCGCCCTTGGCCCCATCCTCACCCTCGGCCCCATCCTCGCCCTCGTCCACATCCTCATCCTATCCCTCTTCCTCTTTAGCATCCTCGTCATCACCAGGAACGTCATCATCTCAATTGCCACTAGAGCTGTCGCCTGGTACATTGGATGACGCACCCATCGACGACATAAATGTATGACAAGCTGCACTAGCCTCTGGTGGAAGTGATGAAGATAATGCTTTCATCAGTTTCATAAATTCTCTGTCTCTTATTTGAACTTGTACTTCCAACTCTGTGACCCTTTTATCAGATTTTCTTGCATGATCCTTGACCTGTTCCAACTCGGTGGTACTAGAATGGATACCTAGAGACGACCAATACCTCGTCGGGACTATATTCTTACCAGGTCGGCAGCGTACTCGACCAGAGTGCTCATCTCCCAAAACCTGATATAAATGATCGTGTGGCCCAAAATTGTTAGGCTCCTGGGCATCAAGAGCCTCTAAAGCGGCCTGTAAAAAATATTAATAGATTATTAAATTTCAAATTAGATATTAATCTTTGAAATAAACAAATTAAAACTTACAATCTTCTCTTGGGTCGGTTCATTTACCGCAGTTCCATCTTTTTTTCTTCTACTCGAGTAAAACAATTTTGCTCAAGGGATATGTCCTTCAATATTCATTTTGTGCTTCTGTAATGACATTGAAACAATATAAAGTGAAAGTATAATCATATATTCATTATTCAATAAATCACATAATTTAAGTAGGATCCACTAAAAAGGGAAAGTCCTAAAGAAAAATTATAAACAACTATATCGTACCTGCTGCCTCTCATGATCTGCCATAGTTGTGCGCCCCAAAGTGTGGAGGTATGGCTTTGAATCAATGTTTTTTAAGAAGATTCCTAAATAATGATTAATAATTAATAAGATTATATTAATGAAAAATATGAAAACTCTCATTTAAATAACTCAAATGAGATTAATACCTTAAATTTGGCAGTCGCCCAATGGGTAATCATTTAGCGATATTGCTCTATCGGGCAGTCATCCACAATAGGTAATGTCTCTAACTCTGTGCCCACTCTATCACACCAGCCAACATACAGCTCATGCTTATAAGCTCTCCAAAGCTCTCCTAGCTCTTTTAAACACGCTGGTCGTGCACCTTCGCCATTAGGGAAGTTAAACCGAAGCTGAAACCAAATTGATTAGTTCATTTAAATACAAAAATATACTACATTAAATCCAATAGATTTTTTACCCATATTTGTGCCCACGCATTATCCTTGACTTCATGTGGCAGATGTCTCCAAGAGAGAGGGCTGACCGGAATGATATCGAAGTATTTGGCTAGCGTCGCCAAAAAACCCCGACATTGCTGCCCAGATTTCTCAATAATTTGTCCATCAACATTGTATTCAACCATTAACTGTGTCTGGCGGTTCAATACCGCACGCAAGAAAGTACGCCCCCTCCCCCGCCTCCTATCTGTAGATGAATCTGTTATTAAAGAAAAATAATATCAATACAAGTTATAATAAAAATAAATTTTGGTATAAAAATTTGATAGAGTTATATAAATATACATGTGGTAGTCGGATCAATGGGTTCAGAAGCTGATGGAATATCCTGTACAGGTGGAGTGTCCCTCAGTGTATTCTCCTCAGCCATATACTGTGTCGCAGCAGGAGTCGAAGAAGGTGGAATATAATAGCCCGGATATAATGAACCAGAAGCAAAAGATGATGGCATAGACGTCTGGACAGCTGGTAGTGTAAACATCGGAGGTCTAAATATCTCATATGTCCCTGAAGACACGCCAGGATCAAAATAGGGCATAGAAGATACGTCTGTGGTAGTGGGTCGTATAACTCTTGCCCCACGAGCCCTCGTACCACCGGCCTCAGTACCGGGACCACTAGATGATCGTCCATCTCTGACACCACCCCCTCCTACCACCAACCTCTCTACTGGGAGCAATATCAGACTCCTCGTCAGATATCTATCTTCTAGGGGGTGGATCCTGAAAAAAAGTTTGACAGAAAAGTAAACACATGATATTATAAGTTATTGAAATATTTATATTTGAAATAAAATACTCACAACAGGGATGAGTGGAGGAACACCCATCTGTACCATGCGACGATTATTATCTGTCATCTTTTTCTGCCGCCTATCTTCAATGGGTGTCATTTCCTGCAATTAAAACAAATATAGAAGTAATTAGAAACATATAACTAATGTGTAACCCAAAAAACAAAATATAGAAAAACCATTATGATAAAAATAACATAATGAAACAGAAGATTTATGGTGTTATGAAGGTAAGTACTAGGATACACACTCTAAATGATGTAGGTGAAACATGTAGGTGAGAACATGACTATAAGATTCTATATATTTCCCACCACAACTTCGGGTTCACAATCAACTCTGATAATTGAGTTGTTGGGGTCATCATGAGTAATAAACGGATTGCTTCCAATTGTAGTAGGGATAGTGTCAACTTCATCATCACCATCATCAAAAACATGTCTGGGATTTACTTCAATAATTACACCGAATTTAGGATGACGATGATCTTTGACATAAAAAACTTGTTTCACCATTGATGCCAATACATATGGTTCATCGGTGGCAAGAGTGCGAGTCATGTCAATAACTCAAAATCCACAATCATAAATAAAGGTGCCTTGCCTCGTCATTGAATCAAACCATTGACATTTCATCATCGTGACTCGACCATGCGAGTAATAATCCAAAATTATTATTTTCTCCACGACACCATAATAAGCAACATTTTCAGAACGAGGTCTAGTGTCCGATGAACTGGCATAACAGTCTATTGTGGCAGTTATCATAACACCATTATGTTGTGTTCTCATGTTTCTTGCTCGTTCAGTGGTAATAAATTTGTATCCATTAATCACAAGTGATTTACAAGCACGGACCATGGTATTAGGACCAAAAGCCAAAGCTCTTATTTCCTCAGAAACAGAGTATGTAGGAAAACTCGATACCTGAAATATAAACAAATAGTAAACTTAATTAAATATTATTTTTATTTAGTTATTACAGAAATATTTTTACCTTCAATTTCAACCAAGCAGAAAACCCTTTGCTATGCAAAGTCTCCTTCTTTCTCAAAGATAAATAATGATGCTTTCTATATATCAATTCTTTATGTTCCCTGTAGATAAAAATAATAATAGTTTAACAAATATTTAAAATTACAAGAGATAAGATAAGAGATACATGTACATTTAACTTACTTGATATACTCATCGAAAAAATCACAATTGAACAACATTGTGCGATGTGCCATCTCTCGCTCTTCAAGGCTTAATGTTGTCAATGTATATGATCCCGGAATTCCTCCTGTCTGAGGAAGTGATGGAAAACTCGGTTTAATTTGCCCATACTGTTCTTCTTCATTTCTCATTGGTCTGTTTATTCTCTTAGTATGATCAGACAAATACATTGAGCAGAAATCCATACATTCTTGAGCCAAGTAACCGTTCACAATAGAACCTTCGGGATAATTCATGTTCTGAACATATGATTTCAATGTGCACATGTTTCTTTCAGTTGGATACATCCAACGAAAAGCAACGGGTCCTCTAAGAAGTATTTTGGTCAGAAGATGGACAGTCATATGCAACATGCATGTAAAAAATGATGGAGGGAATATTTTCTATAACTCACACAAAATTAATGGTGTCTCTACCAACAATTTTTGCACGAGGGATTTGGACAACCTCTTAGCACAAAGATCTCTAAACAAATAGCACAACCAAATAACTGAGACTCTAACATTATTGGACAAGAGATGACGGATTGCTATTGGAATCAACTCATGCAAAAGGACGTGATAATCATGAGTCCTCAATGATTTCAACTTCAACTCTTTTCTGTTGACCCGTTTTGATATATTGCTTGAATAGCCATCAGGAACTTTAATAGTCTCTAGCACTTCCAGAAATTGATTTTTTTCAGCAGGAGTCATCACATAAGAAGCACATGGAACTTGCCATTTATTTTCACTGATACAGACAGGATGCAATTCTGGTCTGATCCCCCAATCTACCAAGTCGCGCCGAGATCGTAAATCATCTTTTGTCTTCCCCTTGACATTTAGAAGAATCGAAAGCAACATTTCACATATATTCTTTTCAATGTGCATTACGTCTAAGCAATGACTTAACAAGTTGGTTGACCAATATGACAACTCAAATAATATACTCTTCTTCTTCCAATTGTAACAGGTATCATTGGAAACATTTTTCCTCTTTCTAGATTTCATTACACTCTTCACAAATGAATAACTGAAATATTTTAATTCATTAAGCACATTAGTTCTAGACATACGCTGAGGTGGATCGTCATTCTCCATGGTATTGTCAAATCTTCGACGATTGTTTCTATATGGATGGTTCATTGGCAAGAATCATCGATGTCCCATAAAACTAAAACTATGACGATATTTCAGTCTTCTCGATCGAGTATTCTTCATACAAATAGGACATGACAATTTTCCTTTTGTGCTCCATCCATACATCATTGCATAAGCAGAAAAATCATTGATAGTCCACATAAGTGTTGCACGCATCTGAAATATTTCTTTCGAACATGCATCGTATGTGGGCACCCCACATCCCAAAGAAGTTTCAACTCTTTTATTAAAGGTTGCATGTATACATCTATATCATTGCCGGGATCAGAAGGGCCAGATATCAGTATACTCAAGAAAGTGTAAGGCTTTTTCATACAAAACCAAGGGGGAAGGTTATAAATGTGTATGAAAATCGGCCATGTGTTGTGCGAAGTAAGCATCTGCCCAAATGGATTAAAACCGTCACATGAAAGACTCAGTCTCACATTACGCACGTCGGCTGCAAATTCAGGATATCGAGCATCAAATCTCTTCCATGCAAATCCATCTGCAGGGTGAACCAACTCTTCATTATTCTTTTTTCTCTCTGTGTCATGCCATCGCATTTTTATGGATATTTCATCAGACATGAAAAGGTTCTGTAATCTGGGGATCAATGGAAAGTGCCACATTACTTTTTGTGGCACACGAGATGGTGTTCCATCATCTTTTGGCTTCCATTGGGAGGTTCCGCATTTAAACAATCATTTATTTCAGTAGTTTCCTCCCAAAATACGCCGCAATCATTCGGGCAAGCATGAATTTTTTTTTGAGAATCCAAGTTCATCAACCAACTTCCATGCCATATAGTGGTTTGAGGGAATATCTGCATCATCTGGAAGTAAGTCCTTTAAGAAGGTAAGAATGTAATCAATTGCAGTATTTGAAATCCCATACATAGTTTTCCCATGAAACAATCGGATTAAAAATTCCAACTTTTTCATTTTATCACATTGCCGATATACTGGAGTCGTCGCAGCATCATTCAATTTTTTCACCCTATCAACATCATCATTTTCATTGGACGCATCATGTGTGCTTGTATCGAAATCTTGTTGGCTGGACATCCTTTCCTTTTCATGATGTCGAATAAATGGAAACTGATCATATATCAAACTCTCCAATTCAGTCCTATCATTTGGATCATCAACATTTTGAGATTCCATTTTCTCTCCATTGTGATACCACACATAATAGTTTGTTTGGAAACCATATTTGGTTATATGATATTTAACTGCTTCACGGCTCAGCCAAGGTCTTCCAACACAATTAAAACATGGGCAGTGTATGTGACCACTATCTGAAGCCTTGTCAAATGCAAAATCTAGAAAGCTGTTCAAATTATTTTTAAAATCTGTTGAAATCCGATCAGTTTCGTACATCCAATTCTATCCATTCTGTAAAAAAATCGCAATAAGTCATTTCAAAGCAATTCAATAATATTAAAGTTTAATCAAAAAAATATTTATGTAAATGACAATTGTTTACTCTATATAAAATCATAACTGACACATTACTCTATATGAGAATCATATTAAGAAATACAACAAAATACAGTGTATATAAGAAAATAATATAGAAAATTTATAATGCCTATATTCAAGGATTGACCAGTAAGATATTGGAAGTGGATCAAAGAATACATAATACTTAAGGGTCTTGTTGGGAGTATATGAGTTTTATACTTTAACTTCTTCAAGTAGATCAGGATGAGGAGTAGGATGAGGATCATGGGAGTGACGGGACTGTCCAAGGTGGGTGTGGCATGTCCAGGGGGTGCGGGGTGTCTAGGGGGTGGTGGGGCCGTCCGGGGGGTCGGAGGTGTCCAGGGGGTGGGGGCTGTCTAGGGGGGTCGGGGTGTCCAGGTGGGCGGGCTGTCCGTGGGGGTGGTCAGGTTGTCCAAGGGGGTCGGGGTGTATAGGTATATTTATATGAAAATAATACCCCCACAATAATCATGCAGCCCTATCATTAGTCTAAACCCCTAGAACACATAAAAGAAGCTAGTATGGACATTTACTAAAATATTTAACACCATACGAATGAAAATACACTCTAAATATAGTTTGAGAGGATATAATGGTGTGTGTGAAAAAAATTATATTAAATCAATTTAAATGAATATGGAACAAATGAGGGTTTATAATACACTAAGAGTACCTCAAACAATCCAAACCCACTATAGCACCACATATTCAACTTCATGAAACAGGACTAGGAAATCTTACCTACGACTTTACTGATGACCACCTAATTGGAACACTCTATTTATGGTTCTTGAACACAAGGAACAAACAATGTTTGGTCTCTACCAACTCAATCACCCCCTTGTAGATCATAATCTCGTTTCCCCTTATACTAAAATGGTCTCACTGGAAGCTACTATTAATACCTGACCTAAACCATTCATTCTCCATAAAACAATGATCAAAGAACCATCGGAGGTATCTCTCATATAACCACAACCATTTTATCTATGATGTAACGAAATTCACAAGAATAACTTTTATTCAATAACCTTTTGGTATATAATTTGCATCAACAATGGTTCAATTATATGGTTCATCACATTCCAATTTATTAATCACCCATACATGATAAAAATTGAACATTGAATTTCATTTAATTACAACCATCATATTTCATTTAATTCTTAACAAGCATAGAAGCATGGAAATTGGAATCTAATAACTTTAATTAGTACCCAAAACTTTTTAATAAATTTAACATGAAAAATAAAACAGTTTGAAATCTAAATAATCACTATGAAGTAACATGAGCTTGGAATTCTATTGCACAAGTAAAAACACTCAACGATGGAATATATTAAAAGATTATTAATATAAATTATTGACACAAGATAATAAAGTAACTATGAATGTTAAAACTAAACATGTGATTGAATTTTATAACATATAATAAAAATTTCTTGGTAATGAAACATGAAAGGCACATCAAAAAATTAGACAAACATCTAATGCAATCTATATGGTCTGGAATATGCATGGAATTTAATAAAGAATCGAAACATAAATAGGGCTGGAACATAAATTTGGTGGGAATATGAGAATAGAAATTGGTCTCATCCTAAAGAGAATCATATACACATCAAAATCGAAAATAAAAACTGAAAGTTAAAGAAAATAACTTACCTTGGATGGGATAGAGGAAGAGAACCGGGAGCACCTCCAAAATTGCTGATAGCTCCCGTTTAGGGCTCTGGATCGCGAATGGGGGAGAGGACGGGCTACTGACAATTTGGGGGAAATTGTTACCAACGGTTTTTAGAAACCGTTGGTATATACATTCAGCCCAAACCTTTACCAACGGTTCAATGAGAACCGTTGGTAAAGGTCACCGAAATCCAACTTTTACCAACGGTTCTCATTGAATCGTTGGTAAAAACTCCTCTATACCAACGGTTCATTACAACCGTTGGTAAAAGTGTCTATAAAACCATCTATACCAACGGTTTCTGAGAACCGTTGGTATAGATGTCTATTCCCAACGGTTTAGTAAACCGTTGGGATATAACCGTTGGTAAAACTAGGATTTATAGTAGTAAAGGATTGCACGATATGCCTTTGGATTTGTTGTTACCCCCCAAATGCAAGCCTGACCGCTTATTTGGTGGGTTAAAACCTATTCTAGGAAAATCCCTAGTGATCTTAGACTTTGATAGCTATGAGGAAATTTTCTGATGTGACCTCAAAGGAAAAATGAGTTTAGAGAATCTCATGGGTGACATGGGAACAAGTTGCAGAAAGTGGATTTTATTATGGTGGTCCAATGGAGAAATCTAATGGTGCAAACAAATTTCAACATCCCACTTACAATAAGTGCGGGAAGAAGTACACTGTAAATTGCCTAAGGGGGAAAGGAAATGATTTAGGTGTGGGAAGTAAGGACACATAGATAGTGATTTATGATAGGAGAAACTCACCAATGTGATAGAGGAATGGAATGCTTTGGTAAAACATCAGCACATTATTCATTGATTCAATTGTAAGGAGCCATGGAACTTAACAAACCAATGCACTAATCCAAGGGTTTTTAGAGACAACCAACAACCTCCAAGGATTCAAGGGAGATATTTTTCCATCACAACCACTGAGATGGATCCCAAAAATGAAGTGGTGAAAAGTATACCAGTTATTTATTCAAGAATAGTGAATATACTATTTTATTCAATTTCTATTCATTCCTTTGTATCATGAAAGTTTAGTAGAATTATTCAATCACCACCACATAGAATTGAAGTAGGGCTTTGAGTGAAAATGGTTAATGGTGAAATTATTGCATACCATGTATATAACTCCTCCCCTATCTAAATTTGTGGGATGTACTTCCTAGTGAACCTTTTCGTACTCCCTTTAGTAGAATTTGATGTAATTTTGGGTATGGATTGGATGTCCCTATTTCGAGACAATATAAATTTCCATGATAAATAAAATCACTCTCTGTAATTTGAATTAACCCCTGATTCTATACAAGTGTAAGGAGGATGATGAATCTTATTTAGAAACAACAACTCAAGCGTGGATATTATTTCCCTACAAGTAAGCATATCTAGATAGAATGATTGAGTCTAAGGAAAGAATCATCCTTGAATAAATGACCATTAAAAGGGAATACACTGATGTGTTTCCCAAATAATTGCATGGTCTTCCTCCTAGATAATAGGTTGAATTTTCAATCAATATTATACCTAGAGTGTTACCATTATCTAAAACTCTATATAGAATGGTTTTTGTGGAACTTTAGGAGATGAATAAACAAATATAAAAGAATCTAGTTAAATGTTTCATATGACCAAGTGCTTTACTATGGGGTGCATGAGTCCTCTTTATCAAGAATAAGTATGGGTCAATGAACCTTTTCATTGACTATTGTGAGCTCAAAATGATAACAATAAAGAAAAAGTATCATCTTCCATAGAATTATAACTTGTCCAATTAGCTACATGGATCACAAATCTTCTCCAAGCGGGATCTTCGGTTGGGATATTACCAAGCTAGGGTGAAGATGGAGGATATCCCCAAGACTGCTCTTCGTACAAGATATGGGCACTGTGAGTTCATAGTAATGACATTAAAAATCACTAATTCTCCCATAATCTTCATGGTCTTGATAAATAGAGTAACATATGAACATCTGAACATTGTGTTAAAGACCCTATGAAATAAGAAGCTTTATTCCAAGTACAAAAAATGTGAGTTTTGGTTGGAGGAAGTTTCATTATTATGAAATATTACCACAATAAATGGAATATATGTGTAGCCTTCAAAGAGAAAATATATTGAAGGATGGATAAAAAAATATAATACATATATCCATAGATTCCTTGGATTATATGGGTACTATCATCGATTTGTAAGAAATTTCTCATGCTTTTCAAACACTATAATCAAGCTAACTCATAAGTGAGCCAAGTTTTCTTGTAATGATTAATGTGAAGATATCATTAAGGAGTTTCAAAGGAGTCTTATCACTTAACATGTACTCACACTACCCCCATGTAGAGAACATGTCATGGTATTTCAGGATGCTTCGAAGAAGGAATTGGGCTATATATTAATACATAATGAGAAAGTGATACAGTATGCTTCAAGGTAGTTAAAATTACGTGAATGAAACTACCCAACGCATGAAATAGAGTTAGCTATAGTGATTTTACATTTCAAAATATGGCGTAATTATCTCTTTGGAGAGAATTTTGAAATATATATGTGTCACAAAATCCTAAACTAGACATTCACATGGAAAGAGATGAATATGCACACAAAATATGGTTATAACAGATCAAGGACCATGAATTCTCAATTCACTACTATCATGGAAAAGTGAATAAAGTGGAAATATCTCTATGTAGAAAGGATCCATTAATTTTATCACTAATGATAATTGAGATGGGTATGATATTCTTAGTCTTAAAAAATATGGACATGGGAATCATAAAGGAAGGAACCCCATTAATCCTTTCAAAAATGATTTCTTAACCATCCCTTTTGGAGAAGATGAAGGATACTTAAATAGTTAATGTGGGAATTTAGAAAAAAGTGGAAACTATAAGAAAATGGAATTCATCAGAGTTTAACATTAATGAATAAGGAGTTATAATATTTGGGTCACGGCTATGTGTATTATAAAATTAAAAGTTAAGGTTGGATTTATTGTATTATGCACAAAGTTCTACCTTATCCATACACCTAGGAATCACAAAGATGTATTGAGATATCTAATAGTACTATTAGTGGGACAATATGAATAAGGTGATCATGGAATATATATAAAGATGTCTTGTATGTTAGAAACTGACAACAAAAAGGAAAAAAACTAATGGGATGATGAAATCATTTCCCATATCTACATGGAAATGGGAAATGATAACCATATACTTTTTTAACGGTCTTCTAAAGACACCAATATGAAATAATTATCTATAGGTTGTCGTGGCTCATCTTACGAGGACTGATAACTTCATTTCAATTCCATAGGACTTCTCACTCGATCAAATTCCAAGGATATACATTATAAAACTGGTGAGGATACATAGAAAGCCAACACCTATCATATTTAATCGTGGTCTAAGATCTACCTCTATATTATGGAAGATCTTTCCCCATGCTCTAAATACTATGTTGAACTTCATCATGACTTATCACTCTCATACTAATGTCCAATTTGAGTGGAATATCCATACAATTGAGGAAATGTTGAGAGAATTCTTAGTTCACATAAAAGGTGGATGGGATCAACATATTCATCTGGTCATGTTCTCATACAAAAATAGTTTCCACTTAGGCATACAAATGGATCTCTATGAATCCCTTTACGAGAATAGGTGAAGAATACCAACATGTTGGGATGAAGTTGGGGAACAAAAAATGTTAGGTCCTGAAATGGTTAAGGAAATGGTGGAAAAGGTTAAGACCATTCAAGATCACATCATGGATACTCAGAGTTGAAAATAGAGCTATTCTAAAAAACATTCATAAGACCTAGATTTTTGTGTTGTAGAAAAGTCATTCCTTTTCATATATCCATGGAATAAATTCATGAGATTTGTGTAGATGGGAAAGATTAATCCAATATATATCAGTCCCTTTGAGATCCTTAATTACATTGGAGTGGTGGATTTTCAACTAGGACTCTCAAATAAATTATATAAAGTACATGATGTGTTCTATATATCCCTCTTGATGAAGTAAATACCAGAACCCTCGCATGTACTCAATCTATAGGTGTTATCATTCGAGAATGATCTCTCATATGAGGAGTATCCGGTGAAGATCTTAGATCGTAGATAAAAAGTTATATGAAATAACACAACTCACTAGGTCAAACTATTTTAGAGAAACCCCATGTTTGAAGATGAAATGTGGGAACTAAAGAAAGTGATGAAACATAATTATCCCCATCTGTTTCAGTGTGTTAAATGACAATTTTGAGGGTGAAATCTCTAAATGAGGGAAGATTTTAAGGACCTAAACATTTATAAAAGAATCTCCCCTTATTATTTAAATTAAGTGTCTTATTATGTATTATGGTTATAGAAAAAAATGCAATTCATTGGTTTTATTATATCCTATCATATTTAAAATACTGTTAAGAATATTTACCATTTATAATAAACTCATTTAACAATGATCACATGATTAGTATAAATATAGGGTCTTAACAAATCCTATAGACATAGAAAAATTATGTGATGGCCTCATCGAGTAGGATCATACCCAATGAAGACCATTTATCAGATATTATGATGAATATAGTGTCATTGGAATTTAGCCTCGACCAAGCCCAAGCTATTAATGAACAACTTAACCATGATCTAAACCATTTATAGGAGAAGTTCAATATAGTTGAGATCATGACCCAAACAATGTACATTGAACCACTCCATGAAAGTATCACTATCACACACCTTACCCTTATGGTAATTTCTAGTGTATTAAATATATATGTATCAAAACTATAGTAATGTGAATATGTATATCATATTTTCAATATAATAATTTTCATATTTTCTTTTTATTGTTACTTTATTAATGATTTTGATTTTTATACAATATAACACAAATTGTGTTTTTAGGTAATATTCAAAATCAATTAAGGGATTAATTTTATAGAATTAATGGAATTTTTACATAAATAATATTTAAAAATATTATTATTAAATAATTATTATAAAATATAATCAGTGATATAATTTTTATGAAGTCAAATGTAATTTTTATAATGATTCCAAGACTACTATTGTCAGAAAACCCAACATTTCTCAATAAATATCGATTTATTTTTTAAAAATAAAAAATAAAATATTTATGAATTATATGGTTAAAATAAATATTATTTTTGGAATTAGAACATAAAAATTATCCAATAGTGAGATTCTCATAATTTTCTGAGATAACTGGATTTTCGGGTAAAAATTAAATACTGTATAAATATACGGTGTGTATTATGACATCATAATGACCCAAAAATGATATAATAAATAATATAAATAGAATATAGAATAAAAAATACTTTTTTCTTTAAAATAATGTGATTTTATGTTTATTTTATTAATTTTATAAATCCGTCATGAATCCTATAATACCGTTAATATATTGTTAGGTTTTAAATTCATTTATTAAAGAGTATGAATCACTTCCACATCAATAAGGGTATTTTTTTTAAATTTTGTCCCTTAACATTATAAAATAATTGAAACTAATCCCATTTTGAAGAAACCATGGGATGTTTTTTATTTTTTGTTATTTTATTTTATAGAGTCCAAAACATAAGTTCGAAAAATAATAAGGAATTCCCCACTAATTTCTTATATAAAACCACCCAATATCACATTTATCTTCACTCAAAATCCTTATATCACATCATTAATTTATTTTATCCCCTATATATACCTCCAATGGTGCCCCCAATCACCCAATAATCCCTTACCAAGCATTTTATGTCACACTCTCTTGGTAAGAGATCATTTCCTTCTCTTCATTATTCAAGTTTATTTATTATCTTATGACTTATATTTTTAATTTCTAATGTTTGTACATATATTTACATGTCCCTATTACTTCCCATTTTATGTCAAAATGATGAGAGACCCCTTTATCTCTCATCATCCCATTTTATAAAATTTTATGTGACATTGTTATGCTTCCAAAATCTCACCATGATTTTTCATGACAATACAATTGTTTAGTGAATACCATACCAATTTTCTATCATTGGTGTTCACCTGTATACACTTATACTTATTTGAATATGGACATAAATGTTTGTGTTCCACACTACTTTGTTGTATAATAACATAAGATGATTAATGAATCCCTTGTTTAAGATCTATGTGGAACACTTAAGCATGAGAATGAAATGAAAGTGACAGGTGCACCTGGAATTATACAACACTCCATTGCATTAGGTAATGTTTAGTCTCATGAGATGTCATGTTGGGATAGGGAGTAAACCTGGTTATTTTATGGTTCTTTTTTCATCATAATATCTTGGTATTTATCCTGGACATATGTTTATGATGTAGTGTTTTAATTTGTTGCCACATTTCCTATGTTTCCCTTTTGTTATCAGGTTATATCATGCATCATTGTTCCTGGTTAGGGTACCCACCCCTTTATGTAGAATTGATATGTTTGTTGTCTAACATGTGTTACTTTATTCATGTTTATTCCCTTTCTAGGATTTATAGATCACCATGTTCTTATGTATTTTTTTAGGTTATCCCATGCAGTTTTAAGTTTGATGGAATATTTTGATCATTTTAAGGATGTTTTTGAAAAAGATGATGTATTTACCCATTTTAAGTTGTTATGTAATGTACCTAATTCCCAAATAAACTAGACTTCTCGATCTTCTGGGTTGAATTAATTGTAATCTTATGTAATAAATCATTTATAAATGTAAAATAAAGAGTAGGGTTATTATAAAGGAAACCAAAAATTAAATAACAGTTATGGAAGTAGGAAAATTCACTATTGTGTTATAGGTTAAAATAAACCATTCCTTTTGTATTTTTGTAAAGAAAGTCAAAATATTCAGTAAAAAGATTAATTTTAAAAACCATTGAATAAAATTTAAAAGAGATATAAAATTTCCTTTATAATTATTTTATAATCATATAAATAAATCCGAAAACAATTTTAAAAATATGGATATGAAAGAAAATGACATTTTTAAAGGTAACTTTAAAATTGGATTTTTAAAAGAAAGTCCCTTACCTCGAGCCAAACTCACTACATGCATTACTTATTTTCCTAAAAAATAAACTTATGTTAAATATTTACATTATTAAGAACCTTCTCCATGTTTATTATTCCTTTTATTTGACTTGTTACCTTATTATATACAATTACTTGGTCATTTAAGTTACCATTCATTGTTTGGATGATATTTAGCTCATATATCCAAAATGATTTTGGTAGGTTTACTATGTTAAAAGTGGTAATTATTAATTCATCTATAGAATAATAATCATGAAATAATTATCATTTTTATACATAAATTATTATTTTAAAATTAGTCATAAAAATTGTTATGTAAAATGAACAATGTTATAATCATGGAGTTGGTAGGTTGTACGTACGTATGTGTAACAATTCCATTTTCAAATATAATTATGGAAAGATGGTAATTATTCTTTTAGCTTTAAATAATGATCATAATATCATAAATACCATATTATTTCTTTAAATATATATATATATAATCCATATGATGTGGTGATGATGAATCACATCGCTTTTTAAAGGTGGTAGTCCACACGTACGCAGGTTCGATGTTATCATTCTTCAATGGATGGAAATGAGATAAATTAAATGATATATTATCTTTTAATAATGAAAAATATTTCATTAATATCATATATAAACATTAAATACATTATTATAACCTTTCTTGAGAGATGGTGATATTGAAATAATTACATCGATTCATACGACAGTAGTCCACCATACACAAGAATGACTGTTTCGTTTCTCATTTTATGGAAGATGAAATAGAAATAGGTTATTTCATTAACATAATAACATATAATTATATGGGAGATAGTGGTACTATTATTTTATCAAGGTTAAATAATATTTTAATAATTTTTAAATGAAACGAAATGAAAATTCTTAATTAAGAATTATACCTCTTCTTCAGACACTCCCTTAATGTTTACAGAACAATCGTCCATATGATGGATTTTTTATCAAAAAAAGGGATATTTTACATATATAGGTATGTAATTAAGGTATTTTGTTAGGGTTTTTATAAACCAAAATGCTTTTTAAGTTTTAATAAACGGGAAGAAGAGGTTCCCTTTTATAAGAATGGGGAGGTGCACTCTTAAAATATCTTAAAATATTAAATAAATTTAAATTATATAAAATGTAAAAATTAATTTAAGATAGGTATGAGTGTAAATACTCTCGTAAATTTTTTTTATAATTTTGGTTCACATATTTACCCTTATATTTTTATTTTAACCATTTTTTAACCCTATTTACAATTACGGTGATATCAATGTTTTCTAATCGTAAGGGGTTAATATAGTTATTATAAAAAAAACTACAAGAAAAAAATGGAATTAAAATTAAATTCATTCAAACATCTATTATATTTAATTTTTATTTAAAAAAATCATGTTACACATATATTCATTCAAACATTATTATTTTTAACATTTTTAAAATAAATTTTTTTATTTATCTATTAATAGAATAATTATTGCATCAACGTTGCATAAGATTTAAAGATAATTATTTCATTACTAAAATTAAAAATAAATTACCTGGGAAAAATTATTTAGATTTAAAAATACTATTTATGAATATATATATCCTTTTTTTATCCCTATGTTAAAGAAATTAAAGTCATTGTAAGTAAGAGTGTGACATTTTTTGAATTATATTCACTTAAATATTATAAAGGTCAAAATCATGTTTGAATGGAAAAAAAAGAAACATATTTTAATTTTTGGTGATTATGGATGATATATAATAATATAATAAAACTAAGGTGAGTTTTAGGGATATTTAATATTCCCTATCATTTTATTTTTAATTTTACTTACCCTATTTTCGCTTTACTATGGAAACAAAAATACTACGGTTTCTATTCATATTGAATAGAAAATAAATGGGAACTATTTAAAAAAATTACACCCATTGATTAAAATTTTTGAATCCACTTTTAATGATTCAAATCATAGAAGTGTTAGAAATTAATTTAAAATTAAACTATCAAAACATGACGAAAAATGGTTTTTCAAAAAAAATATCATTTCAATTATAAACATTTTTCATAATATATTCAAGTATAAAATTAATTTTAAAAACTATAATTGGATTATTTTAAATCAAATTAAATTAATTAAAATTTTAATAAATTCAAAAATATAATTTTACATTGTAAATAATCAAAAAATGAAAATATAATTTTCAACAAAAATAAATATTTTTTACTTTTCGTTGAAAAATCAAGTCGTTTAGAAAGTTCTCAAAAATTATTCTTATGATAATTTTGACATACTGAATTCAAAAATTAAATTTATTTTTTCTAATTCAAATTCTATAATTTGAAGAAATAATCTTTTGAATGAAAAATCATAAGAAAAGAGTTTAATAAAACTATTTCCTTCTTTATTTAAAAATTTACATATTGTTTTTGAAGTAAATATAACCATATATCTCATGAATACTAAATAATATTAAAATGATTCATTTCATCATTACATGGGTTATTGCACATTTTATTATAAATTCAAATCAATATGAAAACATAAATTCATTAAATATGATCAGATGAATAAGTAAAAAACATGGGTATTAAGGTTTATATGTTAGGTATATTAATAATTATGATTATATTTCATGGTTTTTCGATGTCGTATATGTATCAAATATTTTTTTTGTTCTATTTGAGAATGAAAATGAAATTAGTTAAACTAAAAGTTTATCTTCATGTGGGAAATAGAGTAAGGGTTTTTTTATCTTTAGAAACCTATCATCTAACTTTTCCTACTAAATTGATTCTATGACTATAAAATCTATACTAAGTTATTACCATATAGATTTTTTATTTTTTTCCTTTTTTGGAATAAGAAATGTTTTTTAAAGATTAATAAAAAAGTAAAAAATGTACATAAATGAAATTATTTATTGTGGTAAACATGATTTTAATGTTTTATATATCCTAAACATTAAAATATGCCTATAATCTAAGAAATAATAATGACATGGTTATCACTACCACCTAGAATATGAAAATTAAAAGAAAACCTAATGTCCCCATAAATATAAATTTTCATAATTATTTTACTATGAATAATTTGATATTTTTGAATCATTTTAATTATGAAAAATTAATGAAATTCATTTTAGAAAACTAAAATGGGTCTAGTGAGTTATTTGACCTCAAACATACATATTTGTGTGCATCAACAAGTACATAAGAAACTAGTGGTTTATGATATTGTGTTACCTTCACATATGATTTTAGTATATATTAATATGTATTTCTAATGATTCTAAAAATATTTAATCCTTGAAATGTCCAAAAGTATATAATAACTAAGTAAAAAATAATATTTGAAGTGTTATTAAATTATTTTAACAAAATTGAGGAAGTGAATACCTAAGTGAAGATTTTACCAACTATGTAATGAGATTTGTTATTATATCATAACCCACTAATTTAGAAAGACCATAATATAGTGGTGTATTAAAAAAAAAAATTTAATCATGGTTCAACTAATGATGATTTAAGATTTAGCTTCTTATATTAATTTTGGATAGTTATCTAAAAACAATAACATTTATAAATAACCAAGTTCTATGTATGAAAACTCAAAATACACCATATGAGATGTAGAATAGAAATAATCAAAAAAATATAATTATTTCATCTTTTAGGTGACCTCTAAATACTTTATATGACCTTGAAGACATTTGACATAGTGAACTGATAAGGGATGGAGATCTCCATTTTAAAAGTTTACATTATTGTCTCCCTTGAGGAATCTATTCAAAAAAATAATAATGATTTATTATATTCGACGTATTTTAATAAAAAGTAAGTGTCTTAATTCTTTAAATTCATATAATTATGGTTCCTTATATGTTCTAACTAGTTTTTAATGCAATGGAAATTTACATCAAATGTGATGACTATATGTGTGTGTGTATATATAGAATATAATTTTAATATTATAAGCTCATACATTCTTTGTATTTTTTTAAGATGAATATTACTAAATAAAATAGGATGGATATGAATATAAAATAGATGTATTCCAATCATATGAAAAATCGAATACGAGAATGGGGTTAAAGATTTCATAAACTTTGAAAAAGATCATGCACATGACCCTTCTCACATAATTTTTCCATGTTTACATTTTTTATTCAAGACTAATTAGTCTAGAGAATTAGGAAGAACAATTTATATATCATGGAATAGATCGAAGTTATAAATTTTGGACTAAACCCGTGGAAGAGTTGAATGTATCTAGTGACTAGGATAACACTATGTTTTATGGATCATCTGATATGATTTCAAGTGATAACGATGATGAATATTATATCAAAAATATGGATACATGTGTAAATGATGGTGAAGGTCATATTGAGGGAATGAATATGATAGTTAAAGATGAAATTCATGATTGTAAAAAGAAATTTTTGAAGTCAAAGAGTTGTAAAAATATGCAATTATTTACAGATTGTACTAAATATAAAACATTATCTACCATACTGAAGCTATATTATATAAAATATGGAAATACATGGAGAAACACAAACTTTTATAAACTAATTTCTATATTTAATGATATGATACTAGGAGATAAGGATCTTTCTTTCTAAATATATGACACTAAATAAATGCTATGTTTAGTGGGTCTAATCTATTAAAGAATACTTGCCTCTCCAAATGATTGTATACTATTTTGAAAGGTCTATGAACCACATTAAAATTCACAAATTATGGTGTATATCTATATAATAAATATAAATCGAGTACTTTGAAATTTGTATGGTACTTTCCAATCAATCAAATGTTTAGGTTTCTATAAGGATGTAAAGAGACTACAAGTAAATTGACGAGGCACATGGATATGAGAAATAAATATGGGAAACTTTTTCAACCATTAGACTCTTCTTTATGGAATAAATTTCTTCACGATTATCATGAATTTGAAAATGATATGAGAAAACATAATCTTGTTCTATATATGGATGGAATGAATCATTTTGGTTTACAAAGAACAACTCATAGTGAACAGGTAGTTATATTGGTCAATTATAAATTTCCACTATGATTATTAATGAAATAAAAATACATTATGGTGTCTCTATATATATCTGGACTAAAATAACTGGGCTTCATTATTTTAGACACCCATGATGTTTTTGGGATATGCCCTTTTTCAATAAAATTTCATAATGTTCTACAAACGTGATCGAATATATGAAATTAATGTGGGACTCAGTTTTTACATTGTATGATTCTTATAGGAAATTAAATTTTTATATTGAGATCCATATTGTACTAGATGACAAATTACTTTCCTTATAATGTAAATCTGTCAATATGTAGCAGCAAAGGAACACAAGGGTGTCCCATTTATAAACAAGGTACACACCCAGATATGTTAAAGAATTTCTTGAAGATGTTGTTTCTATAACATCAAAAATTTCAACCCTAAAAAATATAAATACCAATCTTGGAAAAAATCATTTGATAGTAATTCAGAAGAATGTTCAACACCATCTCCCCTAATAGATGATAAGATATTTGAGAAATTAAAGGATAAGGTCACCAATTTTTGTAAACCTTCTTTGAGAAAACATATGAAAACCGATTGGAAAAAGTGATCAGTTTTTTTATTTACCATATTTGAATTCTTTATGAATCACACATTTTATGATATCATGTATGAAAAAAAAGATATATGTGATAGTTTCATTGGAACATTGATAAATGAACCTGAAATAAAATGATGTCATTAAGGCTAGTTTGGACATGATTGACATGGGAATATATGAACATTTAGTGCTTGTGAAGGGTAAAAGTTGGGCTTTTCTTCCTTCGGCTACATAAATTCCTTCCAAGAAAGAGATATATCAGTTTTTAAACATCCTGAATTAGGTAAAGGTTCTATAGGATTATTCATAAAATATTAATAATATCATTCCAATGATTGATTTAAAATTTAAAATATTAAAAGTACATTCAAGTCATGTTTTGATGTAATATTTAACACCTGTATATTTATGTTGCATTTGGACTAAAACATTACCATCATACATTAACCAAGATTTGTTTACTTTACAAATATATATCCAATAAATTTATATAACTGAATAAATTTACAACTGTAGAAAAATAAATTTCTATCATATTATTAGAATAGAATACATTATTTCTACCATTATTCTTTGATATGATGGTTCACTTGGTTAGAGAGATCAGGATATGTGGTGTTGTATGTTATAGATGGATGTACCACATTGAATGATATATTAATATTTTAAAAGGGTGTATAAAAAATCAAATTTACCCATAAGGTTGTATTATAGAGATATATATTATTGACGAATAAATTAAATTTTGTATTGACTACTTACATGATGTGGAGAGTATTGGTATACCAAAATCTCATCACAATAGGCAACATATGGGTGAAAGAATTTATAGAATATATGTTTTCATGATTACCATTATATAGTGAGAGCAATATCACCTTTACATTTAACATAACATTTTAGAGGTTTCATAACATGATGAGACTTATAATTTTATTTTTAGGCATTTGAATCCATCAAGGGTTGAATATTAGATATCAAATATACATAATTGAAAGTTTATAGGATGGTTTTAGGATAATATTTATAAGGATTCAACTAAAAAATCAAATTCAATTTTCGAAGGAATTTGATGGCTAGCTAGAGGAGCAACTTTTAATGTATTATCTTATAATGGTCATGTAAATAATGGTCATACATTCTACATAAAACAGTATGATGAACACAATACCATTCAAAATAGTAGAGTTTCTCTTGTAGTAGAATAGATGCATGTATCTAGTACCGAGGAAAAAAATAAAATTTATGTGGATATTTCATACTTTTGCATCATCAAAAAAATATGGGAGTTGAATTATAAAATATTCTATGTGCTGATTTTTTAATACCAGTGGTTTGATAATATGAGTGTAGTTATAATTGATGGATTAGGATTCATGACAGAATATTTTAGAAATGATGGGTATATGGAAGAACCCTTTATAATGGAATCATATCTATATAAGTATTTTATGCCTCAGATCCTACAAACATGAAGTGGTCAATTGTTTAGTCATCAACCAAAACAACTATTGGGCCAGATGTCAATTAAATTTAGGATGACCCTTTCATTGGGATGTTACAATCATTTCATAGTGGTCCAAATTTATATGGGGTATTATATGTTAGAGGAAAAGAAAATGAAGAGATTTGGATACTTGATATGGGGGCAAAATACCTTCAACCTTTAAAGAAAAAAATGGAGAGTGTAATAATAAAGTTTATGTTTTTTAATATAAAATGTATTACATCATATTATTATGTGTTTACTACTGTATTTATGTAATATTAATTAAATATTCAACCGATTAAATTGAAATTTTATTTTCCGCTTGTATATTGTCCTAATATTGAGGAACTATAAGTTTATTAACGTGATGATGCTTCTAATCTAGAGGAACAATGTGTTTCTCCACATAATGATGCTACAAATACTGAGCAAAAATATATTTAAAATTTGTAAATTTAGGAAATGTTTGTAGGTTAAAAAATTAGTTCTGAGAAAAAACACATAATTCATAGCATGATAGTCTTAAAAAATTATTAAGGTGTAACATGAAAATTTGGATGGAATGCACACAACCATCCTCTTAACCCCAATAAGTCTATTTTCATTAGTTACATTGGTTATACCACTCAAATTCACATTTTTATTGGTGTATATATGTGGCCCAATATTTTTCCCAAGATTTAGGTACTAATTTAGGAAGATATTAGGGTAACATTATTATAACTTTCTCTATTTTACTAAAAAATAAAATATTAAAATATTGATTTACTCTTGATTATCCATTAAAGAGTGTATTTATACTAGATTAATATATTTTTAAATTTTTATTAATGGTCATTATAATGTCTCATAGATCCATAATAACAATTATTACAAAGCATCATCTTAGGTATGTTTAAGGAAAAGCAAACCCACACCCACCCCAGATATACGCACATGTGATAAACCAAGAAACATGGAATGTGTTAATTAGCCATTATTCAGAGGCATCAATTTAGGTATATTGTGATTGGTAATACTTTACATGGAAATACATGTATTAATAATTTTGATTAATAATTTTTAATTTATGAAACAGCAATTGGGTTCTAAAAATAAGTTTTGTGCATAAAAACTAAGGTACCCCTACTATAAAGAAAGTATGGGATACACTTCCATTGAAAAACATTGTATGTATTTTAAATCTAAAGTAATTGTTTTATGTGGATGAAAAAAAACTTATGTTCTTTTATTATATTTTAATTATTGAATCAAAATCTGAAGCCACATATATCTCACACCATGTTCTATGGAAGGAGGCTCATGTAAATAACGATAGAATACTAGTAGATAAAAAACATAAAAACGGTATAGGAATCATGTGTAAGTATGATATAGTTGGAAGATCTTTTTATTCTGTGTAGGTTGTAATTTCCAAAGGTATTTGAATTTTCATTTTGTGGATGGTCCAAATCCTAAATTGAGATTTTGGAATGAAATTATGAGAGTTGAAACACTTATAATTTATGTTTTCATATTGATTTTATATACTCAATAGGTGTCTTAGAAACCTGGATCAGTATCAAGAGTGTCAGGATTTGAGAGCCCAATTTTTTTGAAAGGTAAATGGAGGATCATAAGTAGTGCTACCCATTCCCCTCAACTATGTGGTGTTATAGGGGCATCATATAATTTATAAAACCATTCACCCTAGGTTACACAACCAATAAAGGGTCTGTAGAAAATATAGAGGTGAAGCACACATGATACACATGATTTTTCTAACTATGTACTTGTTCATGTGGGGGTGTCTCTATATAGAAAGCACACACTGTCTTTTCATGTATTTCCAACCCTTGAGGCTTGGTCATGTGATGTGTGGCCTCCCATACAGAGTAGATAACACATTTAGAACACTATTTATCCAACCATGCGGCCAAACCATACACTCCTTAAAAATTATGGGAAATTAATTTGTTTCAATTATGATATGAAATAAAAATGCCTCCTTCCTCCCTCATTTTTTGCCAGTTGTATATCGAAAGAGGTATCATGTCCATCTCATAGGCTTTATCATACCTCCTCTATATGAGATCCAAATCAATCATTTTCAGTTTTGTTGGATCAACCTCAATTATTCTTTAATTCCTCTTCTTTATCTCTTCTATTTTCCATGATTTATTAGATTCTACTTCTATCTGCGGCTAGACTCACTATTTTTTGGACATTTGTCTATTTTTTTTAATTTATCTGGTTCTAGCTCTAAGAAAAGGTCAATAATGTATGAGTGAATCTTCTTAATAATAGGGTAGGTGGTCTATCTCTTTTCCCTAAAATACTCACATGTTATAATATGTTATCATTATGTCACATGTTGGACATTCTAAGAGTTACTCCTAAATTTTAAAACCTTTAAATTAAATGTTAAATATTGATTTATACATGCTATGAAACTATTATACATTGTGGGAATGTTAGGACCTTGAATTGGATCACCCATTTGGTTGGGTCCTATTATATACCCCCATTGTCCACTTTTTTAATTGACCAGTACAAAACTTATGTTTGTTTGGGTTGACACCTAAAATTTGAATTTATTAAATAATTATAAATAGAATGGTTAAATTAAACTAGGGAATACATACTTACTGGGACCATGTGAGATTATAAATCATGCCCTTAGTTAGAATAGTATTGAAGTAAATGTGAGATGCCTTTAATTAAATTATATCAGACAAGATGTTGATTCATTTAATGCCATCATAGGTTGATATACTTGGTTTGAACTTCCTCTTATGGTGTGTGATATTAAATTATTTATATGAAAATGTTTTGATTATGTAACTAAAAAACCTTCTATAATGAGTTTGATTAACCTTAATAAGTGAATGAAAAAATGAAATTGATTGAGTGGTAAAAATTGAATGGGTATCTTACCTACCCCATTGATTATTCTCACCTTAGGATTTGGACTTTCTTCTTACATATATAATGGAAAGGGGAAATTAAACACAATAATGTGTTCCTTAGACATTTATAAAAATAAATAATTAAAATTATTATTGGATTGTAATTTGGCGTGGATTTTTTCTTATAGAATATGTTTAATTATTAAATATAATGTAACTTATTACTAGTTATACCTTTAGAGATACTGGTATTCTGATATGAAATGCCTTGGATAGGTTTTTAGGGCATATTGATTTGAGTGAATTATAAATAATTAAGAAATATTGATCATGATGCTCTGAATCATTGCCTAATTGATATTAACAGTCATGATGTTCCATATTTTTGTTTAGAGATAAAGGAAATGAAATTCCTTATTACTTATTTAGAATTAAAAGGATATGAAGGTCCTTATTTCTTATCTTGAGTTAAAGGAGAAGACATTCCATTTTTCTTATTTTTTGTTTGTGGATTTGAGGTTATGTATCCTCGGCATAAATTCTTAGGATAGTGGTCGTAATTTTTAAAAATCACGAGGCCATTATGATATTATAAATGGATAACTCAGTTATATACCATATTTATTATGTTTATTCATATAAAATTTAAATGTTCATAGACATCTAACCTAGGAAAAAGCAGGTAGAATTGATCATTTGTCACATAGGGATCCCGAGTCAATAGGTTTATCTTTTATATGAATTCCTTATTTATTATTTCCATACACAATTGAATTTTATATTAATTGATTTTATTTTAAATAGACACCATTAGTGGTGGCCTACTATGTTTTACTCACACCGTGTTCGATTTTTCGTTTGTTACTCAGATAGATCTCTTGGTTCTAGGTTCGAACAAGCCTTGTGCTTCTTTTCCGATTGTACCTCCAAGACTAGGACATGAAATGGAGTTGGGGGACAAGAATGTAATCAGAATATATATTGGGGTTGTCTCTTTATTTATTTATTATTTTGATAGTATAGTTTTATTGTATTCATTATGTTTTGTATGTTTGGATACTTGTATTTTCGGTTAGCATGTTCATAAATGAATATTTATTTGGCACTAGATGGGTAATATGTTATTATAATATATCATAGATTGTTTATCTTCGACTTTTTATGTTATTTGATTATTTCTATACTATTTAGTACTAATTAAATGGATATATTATCCCTAATATATCTCCATTAGACCCTCATTATTGGCCGGAATCCTCTGGCATAAAAGGAATCATGCTTGAGGACATGCCGCCAACTAGCTCAGGGCACCGTCTTAGTGTCTCCCAGGTTGGGACATGAAAAAGTGATATCAAAGGCTTCTTTTTATTATGCTAATATTTTGAACTGGTGGAATGGATAATAGGAATCTTTTGGAACTTGGTATGTAGTTCATGGCTAGGAATGGGAGACCCATGTACGGGGTAAAGATCAAGTTTTCATGGATGGGACTAACATTTTTGTTGTTAATTATTATAGTTGATTATTATATATCCTTGAATGAATGGTGTACTTTTTTCTGGATATTAATTTAGGAGGATTACCTCTTGGACCGACAAGGCAAGATATGAGGTGTCTTCATGCATACTTTTCAAGCATATAGGACTCACAAGTCATAATCATGTTTATCTTTATGCCATGATTATCTGATTATTACTGTGTTTATTGGTATTATTTGTTGATGTCATAGGTTTCTATATTATGGAATGATATATAGTTTGTTTAATGAAGTGTCTTAATCAACCTAAATGGTGTTTTCCTGTATAGATTGATGATGGCATTTTATTTGACCATCCTGAAATTAATAGAAGGAATAAAATGGTTTTATAAAGGTCTATTAAATTATCCTAAATGAAAATTTGAATTGTCAATAATTGGATTTGTTCTGAAAAATTCAAGTCATAGTTTATATATTTCAATTAAATAATGATCTAATTGAAACTTATAATGTTTTATAACTTCGTAATTTGGGAATTATGACCCTTATAACTGAATCTTTATATTCTTAACTTAGCCCTTATAGGTGACTTTTATCATTGTGTGTCTATAATAGAAATTTGTTAAAGGTTTTTTTATCTGGAATAAAATAATTGTTATTGGGTTACACTTAAATTTGATGCCAATTATAATTTATAGAGAATTACCTCTATAAATTGTGAAGGATTTACCATATAACTAGACCCAGGATTATGTGACTTGACCCTATTAGGTATATTACCTTCTTCTTATGCATTGATACTTAAAAAATTGGGGATATTATTATTTTAAATGGGATAAAAATTTAAAGTTTCAGCAACCACTCATACAATGTTACGTATAAATGTATGTGCAATCATACTTGATCAATCCCATTTACTTGATAAAGGAATTTTATGTACTTATGATCTTTATTGATATGAGGTGTGAGCTAATTAAATTACCAATTAAAACCTAAATTGTGTTTCCCTCTATATCTTGGAATTGAAATTTTATTTAACTTATCCCAGTTGTGAGAACCATGGTTAATTAATCCTTTAGAAGAAAATTATGAGATGATTTTCCAATAATGTTTCATGAAGTCTGCTAAATAAACATCCAATAATAGTTTCCTCTAACACTTTTACATGAAATTTCTTATATCTAACCCTCTTTGAATGTTTATAACAAATGTAAATCAATGAAAATTTCCTTGATAAAACCTTTTGACTATACAAATAGAGATGAACCCTCATGTAAGGGTTATCATTAGTTTTTCCTTGAGATATGGATTGAATGGGAACATGGATGTCTTGATTGAGTCTATGTTTCATTATTTCCTACTATTTCTTGAACCTAAAGATTATGTGGTAGATCTTAGTGACCATTTAAGCATTAATCTAATTTAAAATTTGAATAATTATGTTAAAAAGTGGGGTTATCCTATTATAGTAGAGCCCTTTGAGATGGGATATTGGTAGACCTTTGATATGAGTTTCTAGAATAGTTGAGTTCCACCCATTGAATGTTTGAGTTAGGTGGGACTCTTAGATGCTGAAATGACACCCTCAGGTAGGGGGGTTGTTTTTTGGTAAGTTAAACTTTGAGGGGGGGTATTACTGAATTTGGATACTTGGTGAGTGTTACCAATTTTTCCTTTTATATTAATGTTGTGACCTTTCATGTAGAACTCCCCCCTTGAGGATTCTCGATAAGGATCTAGTCCGAATAGGCTGATGTTTTGTAGGTGATGTCATTACATATATGTTGATAGAATTTTTCCCCTATTGTTTGATGATTCCTTTAACTATTTTTTTTACATCTTTAGATATAGTTTATATGTGTGATATATTTCATGGAATAGAGGCCTTTACATTGGATATGGTTCTTGTGTGAGAGGCCCTATATCTAGGGGACAAACATAGTGGTCCTTTTTGAGATTTGAACGGTAGGGATAATAGTAAGACCAAGAGGCCCTTATTCTTGAATCATACCCTAGTGGGTCATCGATGTTTTTTTATTAAGGAAGACCTATAAGAAATGATTTTATAAGGGTTTATGTTTCCCTTAAAATTTAATGAGTTTGGTTTTATGTGTCTTTCGAGATCGAGGCATGGAAGGTTCTTAGGTTATGTGATATAGGCATGGTGATTCTTGTGGTTTCATGGAAGCACCAAGAGTGATTTTTTATCTAGACTAGCATTTATGGGAAGGAGTTTTCATATTCCTGGCCCTATTGACTAGTTTTTGTGTGGTTTATGCTTTAATTTTTGAAATGACACTATTATGAGGGCATTCGTTCGATGAATTATATAACAGGTAGATGCTTGATTATGTAGAGGAGTTCCAAGGGAGCTTCAGGAATGCTAGAAAATTAATTTTTCATATAGCAAGGTCATATAGGCCTTGTTGATGAATGAATCATAGAGGAGTGAGTTGGGTCAAGAATCTAGTGGTAAAAGATGTACACCCATTGTGTATGGCGATCTTAGTTCCCACTGGTTTCATGTGGGAATTATTTTATATAGATCATTGGTGAGAAATCGGGTGTAGGTCGAGGATCAACAGTTCCATGTATGAAACTTGCGTGTATGGTGACCAAGGATCTTTGTGTGAATTAAAGAAAGTTCCGGGTGATAAGGGCTAATTTGTAAATAAGTTGAGTGTAGTAAAATGGTTTAATCGTGGTTGGACTTAGTCACACATTTTTAGAGGACATGGTTTCAGGAGTTGTTTAAAGGTATTTATAGCCTTATTTTTGGTAGTGTGTCTCAGGGAGAGCATTTCACACTGGCTAATGTAATATTAGTCTACTCTAAGTTTAGAGATGATTATTTTCAATATCTTAACATCATCCTGAGTATGCTAGGAGAGCTTCAACTATACACCAAGCTAATCTAAATATCATTTTACAATGTGATGAAAGAATGACTTTGGAGTTATGCTAAATGAGTAGTTTTAAATATAATATAGATATTGGGTAGATCACAATTTTCTATTGAGGGTTTTGATCCTCATTGTAATTTAAATCTTGATGAATGTATTGAGAACCATTCATGGGAAACAATAACTGGTGATGGGTGACATTTTATTTAGTGATAGATGGTGAGTGGGATATTTTCTATGCTAGTTGAAATGTTGAAGGATTGATGGATCATGGGTTGTGGTAGTCATAAAATAAATTTAATTGATACGATAATGGGGATTCTCTTAAGGAGTGGAGTGAGACATTGGTCACTCGGGGTGATACTTATGTGAGAAGGATTGTGGTATTTTATGACTGGTCAATAGATAGTCACATTTTCTCTCATATTCCATTGAATAAATAGAATCATGTATGACTGGGTTTCTTGATAAATTCCAAGTACGGGTTTGATTATGGACTTGGGTGGAGTCTAGATGTGGGAATCTAGCTCAGGATACTTATTACAATACAAGAGTAATGGATTGGGAATGCATTGATTTTTATGATGTGACATGATAACTGTTATGATTTGGTGATGTTTCAGTTAGGAGACATCATCAGAAGTCTGGTACGGGATTCAGTGAGTGTGCATGAAACAACCTCGATACACCTTTGGATAAAGTCATTGGAAGCTGATTTGGGTGGTGCATTGACTATTGAAGCCATGTTTTTTAAAATTAGTCAGATGGAGGTGGTTCGAAATTTTTTCTCTCTAATATTTTATTGTAGTTAATTAGGAACTACATTAGGAACACCATTGGGATGATATATGTGAATTTTAAAGGTCATATGTGTATTTTCAAGGAAAATTCAGTGTGATAAGGTCAAGTTTGGTCGATTCAAATTTGACAGTTTTGATCAAATTTAGGATTGAGAGTCACATCCTCATAAGTTTTAAGGTGGAGTATATTGATTAAAATTCTAGGATTGTCACTAGGATTCTAAGGATGCATTTTAGTAGGGAATTTTGATGGTTGAAGTACTGTGATTTGTAATTACCCATTAAAAATCTTGAACCAATAGTGGGGGATGTTATAGTCTAGTTGATGAAAGAGATGAAAATATGATATTATCTCAGGGTAGATAGTCTCAATTAAGCCTTATATTATAATATTTCTATTGGTTATGAGTGTTGGATTGGGTTTTACCTATTTAGGTTCCATATGTTTAAAGTGAAACAAGAAGGGACATTGGGAATTTGGAAATGCAACATGACCATTTTAGTGAGATCTCATAACCTGGTTAGGTTGACTGATATTTTCACTATTCATTATGAATTCTAGAGGGTGATAAGTTCTAATATGAGGTGGTTATAAGATATCTTTCTTTATAAAGGTTTAAATTTCCAAAGGAATTTGATTTTTTTTATGGATGATCTAAATATTAAATTGAGATTGGTACTGAAATTCAGTTAGTTGGAACCCTTAAAGATTTTTTAGACTTGGTTTAAGTTCCCAATATGTTTCATATAATCCAAGATGATTTTTGAAATCATAAATTTTTTATTGCTTAGTTTTTTGGAAATATTAATCAAGGCTCACTATTAGTGTTAACCATGTTCGTCAACCATGAGAGCCTATAGGGGTGTCATGCATTTGTAAAACCATGTACTTGAGGGTGAATGACCATGTAAGGATATGTAGAAAATGGAATAGGTGAAACAGGTGGGTTGTGAATTTTTTTCTAACTATTCTCTTAGTTGTATGAGGGGTTTCCCGTAGATAGTAGGCATGAAAAACTTGCACACACCTTTTCAAACCATGCATCTTGGTCATGTGATGTATAGCCTTCCATATAGAGAATACCACAAGGTTGGTACATAGTTTGGTTAACCATGTTTCCAAACCATGTGCCCTGTAAAAATTATAGAAATTTTATTTCTTCTCTTATTAACTTAAAAACAAAAAATCATCCTCCCTCACTCATTTGTGCATAGCAGCAGAGAAAAATAGGGTTCCCTCCCCCAATCCTAGTCATTGGAAAACCTCCTCTATTAAATCTCTAGAATTGAACTTCATCGATTACATTGGATAACCCTCAGTTACTCTATGATTCATCTTCTCTCTTTATACCATTTTCATAATTTATTGGTTTTTATCTCCATTATATATCATATGCCATATTTTCAGATCTTTTGTTTATTTTTCAAATTTCTATCATTCCATCCTGAATCAAAGGCCGATAATGGATGAGGTAATCTTTGTAAACATGAGGTAGGTGGTCAATGCCATCTCTCTAAAATTATTTCATCTTATAATATGTTTTAATTATTTCTCATGTCATCTTTTCATTTTTTTCTCTTAAAATTAATAAACCTATAAATTAAATGTTTAATATCGATTTAAACACTCTATGACAATGTTATACATTATGCAAAGGTTGTGACCAAGACTTGGATCACCCCTTTGGGATGGTCCTATTATATAATCTTTTTGTAAATTGATTATTATTGACCAAATCACCAATTAGGTGTGTTTGGGTTGAACCCTAAAATGGGAATTGATTAACTAATTATAAATGGGATTATTAAATTACAATTGTTAAATCATACTTACATGGACCATGTTTGATTATGATGTATGTACTTAGTTAAAATGGGATTAAATTAAATGTGAGAATCCATTAATTAAATTTGTTTGGAATGATTTTGATTCCTTTTATTCCATATTAGGTTGATGCACTTGGTTTGAACCACCCCTTAGGGTGTGTGATATTAAATGATTCATATTATCATGCTATACCTATGCAACCAAACACCCTACTATAGGGTATTGGATTAACTACAATGATTGGGTGAAAAAAATAGAATTAATTAAGTGGTAAAAAGAGAATGGTTAGCTTATGTTACTCATTTATTATTCACTCCTTATTCATGGTCCTTTTCCTTATATATATAATGGAAAGGAGAAATTAAATACACTGATGTGTTCCTTGGGAACTTCTACTAAGAAATGATTAAAATTATGACATGATTGTAATTCATCATGGATGTTTTATCAAAACCTATGTTTAATTATTAAATGAAATGTTCCTACATACTAGTTATACCTTTATAAATAATTGGATTCTGACATAAAATACTATTGATGAACTTGTAAGTCATATTTATTTATGTTCATTTTGAATAATTAAGTGATGTTGGATGTAACTCTCTTAATAATTACCTATTTGATATTAATATACATTAATTTCCATATTTTTATTTGGAGATAAAGTAAATTATGTTCATTATTTATTATTTGGAATTAAAGGATGTGACATTCGTTGTTGTTTATCTTAAGATAAAGGATAAGATGATCCATTTTGATTATATAGAGTCAGTGGACATGATGTTCGATGTCTCTAACTCGAATACTTTGACTGGTACTCCTTATTTTTAAATAGTATGAGGCCCTTATGATATTATACATGGATTATTGGGTCAAATACCACAATTTTCATATTTATTCATATAAAAGTAAATTTTCAAAGACATTTGTCTTATACTAAAGCTGGTAGAGTTGATCAGGTGTCCCACAAGGATCCCAAGTCGATGGTTTATATTTTATATAACTGCCATATTTATTATACCTAAACATTGTTAAATTTTATATTTAAATATTGTATTTTCATTAGAAATCATTGGTTGTGGCCTAATTATTTTTACTCAAACCCATTTTAGGCCAATGTTTCATATTCAGACAGATCTTTAAACAAGAAGTTAGGATTAGGCTTCTGCTTAGTTGGTAATTATGCCTCCTATACTAGGACTTGACCTGGATATGGGATATGATCATGTACTTAGTCTTCATACTGTAGTTGGGTATTTATTTATTTTTTATCTTGACATTCTATTCCTATTATATGTATTATCTGTTGTACGCTAGGCTGCTTATATTTTGGTCTTATCATGATGATGGATGGATATTTATTTATCACTTGTTGGGTTATATATTATTATTATTTATCATAGATTATTTATTTTCTACTATTTATTTTATTAAATTATTCCACCACTGTTTAGTAATGATCAATAGGATATAATCTCCCCACTATACCTCCATTAGACCCTCACTCCTAGTTGATAGTGTCACGGTACAGCCTAATGGGGCCCATTCCACGACCACCCCAAGCCCACCTCCAATAGGCCAAGGGCTAGTGACCAGAACCAAGTAGGCATATAATAAACATGGGAGTAATTATCCTAATTTACTTGTACACATAGACTATGGCATTCTGCCTTTTATTACATAACTTTTCATTACATTTTACAAACAGGGGATCTTTAAAGTCTAGTTTCTTTGAAATAAGGAACATAATACATGAAAACAACATAAAAAATTATTCTAAACCACTAGTAACGATTAATAATAGGTTAATCCTATGTAAAATTACTACATCTCATATCATGGAGACATACATCAAAGAAAAGGGTGAGTAGAAGGCTTAGTAAGGAAAACAAGTGAAACAGTTGACATGTGATCTTGAGAAATATTAATAAGAACATGATAAAAGTCATAAAGGCGTGAGAAATGGAAGAAAAGGAAATCATATTAAAAAAAATATAATCATAACTTGAATATGTGGCTAAAAAATTTTATTTATACATTCATGAACATATCACCAAGGTCCATCCCCGAGGTGTCATAAAAATTTCCAAGGTTATTCACCAAGGTATCATGAAACTTGGCATCTCTAGAGATTAATTCTTTAACCAATGCATTGAAGCGCTATCAGGGAGAACCCTTAATATGTATTTATTTTCATTTGACAAACATATATAATAATAAAACATTTCATAAATAACCCAGAGAGAATAAAAGAAATGGGTTTCATTTCAAAATCCCGACGTTTTAAAAGTTCTTAAAAATAAGATCATTATATCATTTATAACCCATGGAAAGTGAGTGGGGGTTATATGTATGTCCATTCCAGAATAAAATATATAATTTTTATAAATTTATGAACACCCGTATAAACAAAATAGGTCTGGGTATTCACATAAATAAAAAAGATAATTTCTTGAGAGAAAGAGATAGAAATTTTGAGACAAAATTTCTGCATCATAACAGCTATATAACATGGTTTTAGAAAATAATAAAAAGAGAGGGTACAATGGTAAACCATTCATAAATAACTCATATTAAAATATAAATATATAATAACATGTAGATAATAACATGTTATGGATATTTGAATGACATACCACAAGAAGAGTAAACTTGAAAGGAAAGAGAAGGTGCAATTTCTTTTACGAGAACTTCGACAGCCAAACGGTGTCACATAAAAATTCAAAAAAATGATGATAGTGGAAAGGGTCTCTAAAAAAATATAAATAAAATGGACAGTGATGATAACATATAATAACATACCCTCAGCATAAAGATATGGAAACTAGAAGACACAACATTAAGGAATTCACGACTTAAAAGAGGAGGGTGAAAGGATCCCTTACCTTGAAGAGTAACTTTGAAAGCTTGATGTTCAGGACCTTGGGAGGCTTGAGGGAACCTTGGGAGGACTCCTTGGAAGCTAAGGAGACCATAAATTCATTGAGGATGATTTTGGAATGAAATTAATGAGGGAAATGGCTTGGTATTTATAGGAAAAGTCAGTGAATAAATTATTAATTTCCAAGGGACACCTCATTGGTGGTATTTGCAAAACCATGGGCTTGCCCATGGTATTTTCTCATGGTATCGGGAAATTGGGACACCTAATATAATATATAACTATTCATAAGTATAACAGAAAGCTTACATCATTATTACATCATTAATGATGTCATTAAATACCCGAAACTCAAAACTACATTTTTACTATTCACTGAAAATTCAACTGTTTCAGAAAAAACCCAAAAATTCACCCTAATATAATATCGATGATCTGTAATCAATAATTAAGTCAATTTCATGAAAATAATTTTCTAAATATTTTTAATTTAATTTTTAAATAAATTCATTATTTATTCCAAAAAATACAACTTTAAAACTATAACTCATTTTGTAACACCTTAAAAAAGCAATCAAGGTCCTATTAAATTATCGTATAACCATAATAAAATAAAGTAACAATTTATGATTAAATTTTATGAAGATACATTTTCATTTTAAATTATTAAATTAATTATAAAATTTTAAATAAAATGTTAGGTCAACTAGGCTGAATACCCAGAGAGGGGGGTGAATCAGTGTATGAAAAATTTAAAATTAAAGCCCCTTATGATCTTGTTTCATTGTTAAGAAAAACACTCTTCTCTTTCTTTCCTATTACACAATATAACAGAAAGTAAATCATGCACAGGACACAAAAAAATTTCTTGGTTCACCCTCACTAGGCTACATCCAAGGAGAATACACCAGTAATGTGCCGATGTACCAAATCCACTATAAGAACACTGTTGTTTACAAGGTTCGGGCTAGATCACTTCTATGCCCAGAATCACTGCCTTTACAAGGATTAGGGTCAGCTCACTGCTTTCCCAAAGGTCACTCCCTGTCTCCCACTCTCTCTGGCTCACTACCAGTGGAGAGGACCACCTTCTTCCTCTTCCTTTGCTCACTGCTCTGGAAAGGATCCACTCACAGTTTATAGACCTGTAGGTCTCTTCATTATCACTAATTAATGCATCCTCTTTTGTGTGTAGATGCTCTGTTAAAGTCCAACTTTCACCCGTAGATAAATCTCACATTGAACTGAAGGTATCGGGCAATCTTCTAGCTTTCACGTAACCCTAAATCACTGTTGTGCTTCAACTATACATGGAGCCCTTCTCCAAGATAGCGCGCAAGTATCGACACGCAAGTTAAAACTAGTGCACATGTTCACCTCAACCACTTGTGTGACACTATCTTCTGCAACTCCAAACTTGCGCAACTCACACCGTTTTATGCCTAAACCAATTTTGGCATGCAACCACCAACTTTCTCACTTCTTCAAAACCTAGCACGCAAGTGTCACCAAACCACTTGCACGACACCCTCTTCTTCAACTCAAAACTTGGGAGACTCCCTTCTTTTCTCGCCCAAACCACATTGGACGTGCAACAAACAACTGGCGCACAACTTCTACTTGTGCGACCACACCACCACTTGCGTGACCACCACACCTGCACAACGGGAGCTCTTATTTTCTCTAAGTGTTGAACTCTCTACCGAATGAGGAGGGGTCGACCTCTATTTATAGGCATTTGGACACCATGCGTGACGGCGCGCAAGTCTCCTCTCAGCGTGAAAGTCTCGGCACACATTTCTCTGCCGCGCAAGTCACTTGCACGACCAACCCTAAAACTTGGGCGCCCCTTTTACCTTTGACATTTTTTGATGTTCGGATCTTGAAAAACATATGGCGCACAAGTTTCCTCTCCTTCAAGACAATGTTCTTGAATCAAACATGGATCGTTAACCACATCCATTGAACTCGACATGCCACAAAGAAATTCTATTTGTCAAAAAAATTGTATGTCATGGTTTTCTTTGTCAACAATCACAACACAGATGTCCACTTTATCAACAAACACAATCACCTCAAAAATTATTCAATGATACCTTGAGAGATTTTTTCCCAACAAAAAATATTTATGGCATACAAAAATACCAAAACTTAAACAATGATCTTTTTTCACTTTTAAGATATCTAAAATGTATTTATACATTCATGGGTGAAGTTTCTATTTTTTTGGTCAAATTACTATTCATTACTATTCATATGGGTATGTTACTATTCCTACTTTACTATTCACTAAAAAACCAAGTTGATCTTATTAGGCTCTAAATTTCACACTGATCACAACTGTATAAGACCAGTTTTTGAAAATCTTTTCACATTATAAATTATTTAATGAATACAAAAATATTTTAAAATACCCCTTTTTCCTAAATAATACACATCCTATATTTATCTGGATATTTGAAATTCACAAACATTTCCATAAGAAGAAACACAAATTTTATTTATATAGAAGTATTACACAAGGCAGCTAAGGTCTCGTTACATAGCCCCTTATTTCACCAGCATATGACCTAAGTGTTAAGTGTGCTATGGTGATAGAATCTTGGGGTGGCTCAGACAACATTTCCCTAGTGGTGATTTTTATCAGCTTGAACTTCTCCCTTAGGTGATTCCATTCAAGCTTCATACGTTGAAGTTTGGCTTGGGCTTGGTCCAGAGCAAAGCCTAGTGATGCTACCTCCTTTCCAAGCTCTGACAGATGGGATTCATATGGATCGAGTCTACTGGATGAGTCCATTCAATCTTCATTCTGTAATAATTAAACAAGATAACCATATTTATAAAAACACAATGTTATGATTATAGTTTTCCAATGGTCATATTGACCAATGGTTATATAACAGTTGAAACACAATGGTCACATTTTAATTATACCCACAAAATTAAGAAAAAAATATAATTAAAAAGTTTGGGTCGTTACATTCTTCCGCCCTTAAGAAATTTCATCCCTGAAATTTTATCTCGTACCCTCTAAAGGAAAAGGTGTGGGTACTTTTGTCTCATGGACTCCTCCAATTCCCATGTGGCTTCTTCACATTTGTGGTTCCTCCACAACACCTTAACAAGGTGGGTAGTCTTATTCCGTAGAACCTTGTCTCTGTGATCCAAGATCTCCACCAGCTGCTCCTCATAAGAGAGGTCATGTTCTAGTTGTACCACATCTGGATTTAGTACATGTGAAGGGTCAGGTATGTACTTCCTCAAGCGGGATACGTGGAAGACATCATGAATGTGGGCTAGATTTAGAGGAAGTACAAGCTGATAGGCCACTGCTCCCACATGATCAAGGATTTCATAGGGGCCAATGTACCAAGGGATGAGCTTCCCTTTCTTCCCAAACCTCATGACTCTCTTCCAAGGTGAAATCTGAAGAAATGAATTCTCACCAACATCAAACTCCAATTCCCTTCCATGGTTGTTGGCATTGATCTTTTGTCGACTCTGAGCAGACTTAATGTGTTGTTGGATGGCATGGACCTTTTCTGTCATCTCATGCACAAGATCAGGCCCAAGAAGATTTCTCTCACCATCTTCATACCAAAAAGTAGGAGTTCTACATCGCTTCCCATATAGATCTTCATAGGGTGCCATTTGAATGCTCGAGTGGAAGTTGTTGTTGTAAGAGAACTCAACTAAATGTAGATGTTGATCCCATCCACCTTTAAATTACATTGATCAAGTTCTCGGCATGTCCTCGAGTGTTTGAATAGTCCTTTCAGATTGGCCATCAATTTGGGGGTGATAGGCCATACAAAAATTCAATTCAGTACTCAGGGCTTGTTGAAGACTTCTCTATAATTTTGATGTGAACCTTGGATCATGATCAGATACGATAGAAAGTGGAACTCCATGCAGCCTTCCCACTTCCTTCAGGTAAATCCTAGCATGTTGATCAAGAGATAAATCTTCTTGAATGGAGATAAAATGGGCAGTCTTAGTGAGACAATCCACAATAACCCATATCGCATTATTTCCTTTGGAAGTTCTCGAGAGACAAGTGATGAAGTCCATAGTGATATTGTTCCACTTCCATACTGGTATGGGTAGTGGTTGCAATACCCCTTTAGGAAGTTGTCACTCTTCCTTCACTTGTTGACATACTAGGCACCTTGAAATTTATTCAACAATCTCCCTTTTCATATTATCCCGCCAATAATGATCACGAAGGTCCCTATAAATTTTCATGCTACCAAGATGTATAGAGAAAGTAGAGTTATGAGCTTCATCCATCAACTCCTTCTTTATTTCTGGAATAGATGGAACACATAGTCTTGTACAAAATTTCAGTACACCTTCTTGATCAGTATTGAACTTAGAAAATTTCCCATCCTTCATAGCCTCAAACATCTTTTGTAACAAAGGATATTATTTCTAAGCTTTCTTGATCTTATATAGTAATGACGGTTGAGAAATCATTTGGGTTAGGGTTGATAATTTCCCTTCCCTTATAATTCCCATGTCCAGCTTTACTAGGTCATTGATCAAAGGATCTTTTTGAATCCTCGTCATGGAAGGAACAACAGGGCCTTTCATGCTTAATGCATCTGCAACTTTTTTTGCTCTTTTGGGATGATAATGAATTTAACAATCATAGTCTTTAAGAAGCTCCAACCATCTCCTTTGTCTCATGTTCAATTACTTTTGTGTGAAAATATAATTCAAACTTTGATGGTCTGTGTATATATCACATTTCTCCCCATAAATATAGTGCCTCCATATCTTCAGAGCAAAAATGACTACAGCCAGCTCTAGATCATGCGTAGGATAGTTCTTCTCATGAGTCTTCAACTGTCGAGATGCATAAGCAATGACGTTTTCATTTTTCATGAGGACGCACCCAAGCCCTTTCAGATATGCATCACTAAAAATAACGAATCCTTCTCTACTTTAGGGTAGAGTTAACACAGTTGCAGTAACCAATATCTTCTTCAGCTCTTGGAAACTTTCCTCACACTCCTTTTTCCAGATGAACTTGACCCCTTTTTGAGTTAACTTGGTTAATGTATTAGAATTTCATGAAAAGTTTTTCACAAACCTCATATAATATCTCTCTAATCCAAGGAAACTACGAATCTCAGTTATTGTTGTAGGCTGAGGCCAATCCTCTACAACTTTTGTCTTTATAGGGTTAACTGTGATTCCTTCATTGGTAACAATGTTCCCTAAGAAAGAAACTTGTTGTAACCAAGATTCATATTTACTGAACTTTCCAAAAAGTATCTCCTTCTTAGAGTTTAAAAAATAACCCTTAGATGATCCTCGTGCTCCTCACGACTTTTGAAATATATCAGAATATCATCAATAAAAACTACCAAAAAGTTATCAAGGTAGTATTTACAGACTCTATTCATCAAATCCATAAAAATATCAGGTGCATTAGTCAGTACAAAAGGCATAACAACAAACTCATAATGCCCATATCTTGATCGAAAGGCAGTTTTTGGAATATCTTCTTTCTTCACCCTCAATTGACGATAACCAGATTGAGGATCAATCTTAGAGAAGAATGGAGCCCCATGAACTTGGTCAAATAAGTCATCAATTCTTGAAAGAGGGTATTTGTTCTTTACTGTGATTCCATTCAGTTCTCTATAATCACTACATAGCCGCATCGATCTATCCCCCTTCTTCAGAAAGAGAACAGGTTCTCCCCAAGGAGACACACTCGGTCGGATAAACCCCTTCTCCAAAATATCTTGGAGTTTTTTCTTTAATTCCTCTAGTTCCGTATTTTCCATCATATTCGGGGTCTTTGATATTGGATGAGATCCAGGTATGAGTTCAATGGAGAACTCTACCTCTCTTTCTGGGGGAGGTCCATAAAACTCCTCGGGAAATATGTCAATGTATTCCTGGACGATGGGTACATTTTCTATCCTCAAACTCTCATTTCCTTCTTCTTCTTCATTGATCAATTCCATAAAGAAGGATATAGGAGGTTCCTCTAGACAAATATTTGGTTGGGATATCTCTCCTTGGAAGATAATTTTAAGTATTCCATTCAAGACTATATATATTTCCTTACTTATGCATTTGATCTTAGCATTATACTTTTAGAGCCAATCCATCCCTAGTATAATGTCGAATTCCAGCATGGGAATGAATACTAGATTTGCGATAATATCATTCTCACCAAAGTAAATACTAGAGTTTCTAAACACTGATGATGCTTGGATAATCCCACAAGGAGTCTTGACTGATAACACTACTTTTAGCAAGTCGGGGGTTGATTCTAAATTCTTTGCAAACTTGGAAGAAATAAATGAATGCGTAGAACCAGAATCAAACAAAGTACTTGCTAGTTTTGAGAGAACAAAAAGAGTACCTAAAACTACATAATTTAGAGCTTCAACTTTGGGTATCAAGATAGAAAAACTATGACCCTTCTCCCTTGGCCTTTGCGGAGGCTGATGGTGGTTCCCCTCCACTACCCTCAGATTTGGACAGTGATTAGCAAAGTGCCCAAGTTGTCCACAAATAAAGCACTGGAAATCAAGTAGGGCCTGCACCATATTACCCTTTTCTTTAGTGTTCTGAAATTGATGTTTCACCTCACTACAACAATTCCTCACAATATGGCCATCTCTTCCACACTTGTAGCATTTCCCGCTCCCGAGCAGGCAGTTCCCCGAATGCTTCTTCCCACATTTAATACACATGGGATGTTACACTTGATTTCCTCCTCTTCCTTGATCAAAGATCCTCCCTATGTTGGGCTCCATTGATCCCTTATTTTCATTGGATTTATGAGACCATTTCATCTCACCAAACTCTAGTATGACTTTCATCGCACTTCACACAATCTCCTCATAGCCGTCATAATCTCAGTTGGCTAGATTCTTCCGCAGATGAGGTCTCAGTCCACCGAAGAATCTATCAACCTTTCCATTTGGATCCATGAAAAATCTATAGGTTTAATGTGAAAGTCAGGTGAAGTTCATCTCATAGCTTCTAATAGATTCGTTCTCCTTCTGCTTCAGCTCGAGAAACTTCTTCTCCATTCTTGTTCTCATGGATCGAGGGAAATACTTACTGAAGAAAATCCCTCTGAACTCTTCCCACTCCATAGCTTCAAACTCCACTCTTTGACTCGTGTTTTTAATCAGATCCCACCACTAATCAGCTTATCCTTCTAAGAGATAGACAGCCAGGGTGACCTTCTCTTACTCTGAACAGCAGAGCACAGAAAAGATCTTCTCGATAGAGTTGATCCACTTCTCATCAATCAATGGGTCAGTCTATCCATTGAAGGTTGGTGGCCATTTACACATAAAGGACTCAATAGAATGTCGTTCCCTTCATGGTGATATCAGTCTCTCATCTTGATTCAAGTTATTTTCCATAACTTGAGTCAGTTGGTTCATCATTCGCATGAATGTTTCCATTCTGGCTTCCATCGGAGGGTCGTCAGCGCATAGTCCATTGCAGTCACCATTTGCATGTTTCCTCCTATTTTCCACCATTTCTAAATGAATAAAACCTTAATTAGAAACTTATTTCATTTACTAATCTTTTAACTATAAATTATTTATGTCTTAAAACTTCTTTAATCGATTACATTTCTCTATAAATCCTTCATAATGATTCATAAATTATTAACCAAACATATCCCCCAGAAGTGTTGTAACCAAGAGTGTAGTAATGCCCATTGTCCTGCACCAATTCCCATTAGATTCTAGCTCAAAGCGGTGTTTTTAGGTTTTACCCCTATGTACTTATGTTCCAGAGCCGCCTCTACCTGCTCTTATCCAGACAGTGATGTATTTTCTTGATAAAACACTTACTTAATACTCACCAAAATACCAGGAAGATTTCCTATATTTAAACTTTTCTACATGGTTATTCCTAAATTTTTCATATCCTAATTTCTATAAATAACTAAACTATCCTTTGATACCAACTATGGCATCCCACCTTTTATTACATAACTTTTCATTACATTTTACAAATAGAGGATCTTTAAAGTCTAGTGTCTTCGAAATCAGGAACATAATACATGAAAACAACATAAAGTATTATTCTAATATACTCATAAGGCTTCATGATAGGTTAATTCTATGTAAAATTACATCATCTCATATCCTGGATACATACATCAAATAAAATGGTGAGCAGAAGGCTCAGTAAGGAAAACAAGTGAAATAGTTGACATGTGATCTGGAGCAATATTAATTAGAATATGATAAAAGTCATAAAGTCATGAGCAATGGAAAAATAGGAATATCATAATAAAAAGAACTTGAATCATAACTTGAATATGTGTCTAAAACACTGCATTTAGACATTCATGAACATATCACAAAGGTCCATCCCTGAGGTTTCATGAAAATTGCCAAGGTTATTCACCAATGTATCATGAAACTTTCCATATCTAGAGATTAATTCTTTACCCAATGCATTAGAGTGCTATCAGGGAGCACCCTTAATATGTCTTTATTTTCATGTTATCCAGATAGATCATAATCAAACATTTTATAAATAACCCATAGAGAATAAAATAAATGGGTTTCATTTCAAAATCCCGATGTTTTAAAAGTTCTTAAAAATAAGATCATTATATCATTTATAACCCATGGAAAGGGACTGAGGGTTATATGTATGTCCATTACAGAATAAAATATATCCTTTTTATATATTTATGAACATCCATATAAACAAAATAGGTCTGGGTATTTACATAAATAAACAAGATAATTTCTTGAGAGAAAGAGATAGAAATTTTCATACAAAATTTCTGCAGCATAACGGCTATATAACATGGTTTTAGAAAATAATAAAAAGAGAGGGTACAAGGGTAACCCACTCATAAATAACTCATATTACAATATAAATACAGAATAACATTGAGATAATAACATGGTTTGGATATTTTAATGACATGCCACAAGAAGAGTAAACTTGAAAGGAAAGAGAAGGTGCAATTTCTTTTACGAGAAATTTGGCAGCCTAACGGTGTCACTTAAAAATTCAGAAAACAAATTTATGAGAGTGGAAAGTGTCTCTAAAAAATTAGAAATGAAATTTACATTAATGATAACATATAAGAACATACCCTCAATATAAAGAGATTCAAACTATAAGACACAACATAAAGGAATTCACGACTTAAAAGAGGTGGGTGAAAAGATCCACTAGTACAAAAACTGTTTTTAACGTCACGTTTTTTCACGTCGGTTATTATATAACCGACGTCAAATCCATTTGCGTGGACTTTTCACGTCGGTTATTTAAGAACTGACGTGAAAAATAATATTTGATGGCTTTTTCACGTCGGTTATATAAGAACCGACGGGAAAAATAAATTCTGCGATGTAAAAAACATGGTATTGAAATTTTTAGGCGGCAATTGAAAATTTTGATGCGGCGATGTATAAAAAATGAAATTCCGCATTGGTGGGAAATTAAAATTATATTTTACGTCGGTTATATAATAACCGACGTGAAAATTCATATTTCATGACCTTTTCACGTCGGTTATATTAGAACCAACGTGAAAAATCTAGTTTTCATGACTATTCACGTCGGTTATTTAATAACCGACGTAAAAATGATAATATCATTTGTTTTCACGTCCGTTATTAACTAACCGACGTGAAAAATGCACGACATGATTCATTTTTCACGTCGGTTTTTAAATAACTGATGTCAAAAAAATAATATCACTATTTTTCATGTCGGTTATTAAATAACCGACGTGAAAAACATGCGGCAGGCTTCATTTTTCACATCGGTTATTAAATAACCGACGTGAAAAATGCTAACCTACATGTATAATATTTCCGACCATCGATTTGATAGGTCTCAGAGCCCAAACGGAGTTACAGATCAAAATTTATAGCCATCAGAAGTTGATCGTCACTAAACAAAGTCTTAGGGAAGACCAACTTCAGAGGGGCATAACTTTTAATCCGTAACTCCGTTTGGGCTTTGAGACCTATCAAATCGAATCTCAGGAAATTTTCTACATGTGTGTTAACATTTTTCACGTCGGTTATTAAATAACCGACGTGAAAAATCTGGTTTTCATGCCTTTTTCACGTCGGTTATTTAATAACCGACGTCAAAAAGGCATTTTTCACGTCGGTTATTGAATAACCGATGTGAAAAATGTGATCATGCATGTAGAAAATTTCCCAAGATTCGATTTGATAGGTCTCGGAGCCCAAACTGAGTTACAGATTAAAAGTTATGCCCCTCGGAAGTTGGTCTTCCCTAAGACTTCGTTAAGAGACGTTCAACTTCTATTGGTCATATCTTTTGATCCGTAACTCCGTTTGAGCGCCACGACCTGCCAAATCGAAGATCAGGAAATTATCTACAAGTTAAAATTGATTTTTCATGTTAGTTATTTAATAAAAGATGTGATAAAGACATGGGAAATGATTTTTCAGGTTGGTTATTAAATAACCGACGTGAAAAACGTGCGGCAGGCCTCATTTTTCACATCGGTTATTAAATTTGATTTTTCACGTCGGTTATTATATAACTGATGTGAAATATAATTTTAATATCCCGCCCACATGGTATTTCAATTTTTTATATCGCGGCATCGAAATTTTCATTTGTCGCCTAAAAATTTTAATACCGCGTTTTCTTTTAACATATCAATTATAATGTTTCATTATATTCATATAATAACTTATCGATCATTTATTTCAACCATTATCAATCCGCCGACTGGACTCATTTGATCTTCAACGTGAATCAACTATTTTTTATTTTCGCGATCTTGTCAAGGTATTTGTAATCATTTATCCATGATTTATATTTTTTAGGATTCGTTTTCTAAATTGATTTACCATTTAATGATAATTTCATTCAACAATCATCTTTCCACAGACTTTTCTTGTTTGATCTTCCAAATGAATCCACTATTTCTTCTTTTTGTGATCTCGTCAAGGTATGTGTAATCAATTTTCCATGATTTATATTTTATATGAGTGGTTTTCATAATTTATATACCTTTTAATGATTCTTACATTATTATGATGATGAATAATTCTTCATATCATTGAAAAACTATAAATACTCCTTTGAAATATAAAATTCCTTCCAAGGTGAAGTAATAATTTTCGCAATGAATCTTTCCTCAAAAAAATTTATCCAACTTCTAATAGTCATAACTTTTGATCCGTAACTCTGTTTGAGCGCCACGACCTGCCAAATCGAAGCTCAGGAAATTATCTACAAGTTGGAATTGATTTTTCACCTCGGTTATTTAATAACCGACGTGATAAAGACCTGGGAAATGATTTTTAACGTCGGTTATTAAATAACCGACGTGAAAAACGCGCGGTAGGCCTCATTTTTCGCGTCGGTTATTTAATAACCGACGTTATAAATGATAACCCAGGTGTTTATCACGTCGGTTATTCAAATAACTGACGTTATAAATGGATGCCCCATCATTTTTTCACGTCGGTTTTTTAATAACCGACGTGAAAAATGAAGCCTGCCGCACATTTTTCACGTTGGTTATTTAATAACCGACGTGAAAAACAGTTATATAATTTTTTTTACGTCGGTTTTAAAATAACCGACGTAAAAAACTTTATTTATAACGTCGGTCGTATTAACGTCGGCTAAAAAGTGACGTAAAAAATTAAAAATACCCGACGTAAAAAACATTTTCTGCACTAGTGATCCCTTACCTTGAAGAGTAACTTCGAAAGCCTGATGTTTGGGACGTTGGGAGACCTGAGGGAACCTTGGGAAGACTCATTGGAAGGTAAGGAGACCAGAACTTTGTTGAGTATTATTTTGGAATGAAATGAATGAGGTAAATGGCTTGGTATTTATAGGAAAAATAAGTGAATAAATTATTATTTTCCAAGGGACACCTCATCGGTGGTATTTGCAAAACCATGGTCTTGCCCATGGTATTGGACACTTGGGACACCTCATAGCATATATCATTATTCATAAGTCGACCAGAAAGCTTACATCATTAATGATGTCATTAAACACCTGAAACTCAAAATTGCATTTTTACTATTCACTGAAAATTCAATTGTTTCATAAAAAACCCAAAAATTCACCCTAACCTAATATTGATGCTCTGAAATAAAAAATGAATTCTATTTCATGAAAATAATTTTCTACATATTTTTAATTTAATTTTTAAATAAAATCATTATTTATTCCAAAAAATTCAACTTTAAAACTATAACTCATTTTGTAACACCCTAAAAAAATATCAAGGTCCCATAAAATTATCTTATAACCATAATACAATAAAGTAACAATTTATGATTAAAATTTATGCAGATAGATTTCCATTTGAAATTATTAAATTAATTATAAAATTTTAAATAAAATATTTATCGCATACAAAAATACCAAAACTTAAACTATGATCATTTTTCACTTTTAAGATGTCTAAAATGTATTTATACATTCATGGGTGAAGTTTCTATTTTTTTGTTCAAATTACTATTCATTACTATTCATATGGGTATGTTACTATTACTTATTTACTATTCACTAAAAAACCATGTTGATCTTATTAGTCTCTAAATTTTTCACTGATCACAACTGTAGAAGACCATTTTTTGAAAATAATTTCACATTATTAATTATTTAATGAATACAAAAATATTTTAAAATAGCCCTTTTCCTAAATAATACACATCCTCTATTTATCTGGATATTTGAAATTCACAAACTTTTGCATAAGAATAAATAAAAATTTTATTTATATAAAAGGATTGCACAAGGTAGCTAAGGTCTCATTACATATCCCTTTATTACACCAGCATAGGAACTAAGTGTTAAGTGTGCTATGGTGATAGAATCTTGGGGTGGCTCGGACAACACTTCCTGAGTGGTGATTTCTATCAGCTTGAACTTCTCCCTTAGGCAATTCCATTCAAGCTTCATATGTGGAAGTTTGGCTTGGGATTGGTCCAAAACAAAACCCAGTGATGCTACCTCCTTCCCCATCTCCGACAGATGGGCTTTATATGGTTCGAGTCTACTGGATGAGGCCATTCAATATTCTTTCTGTATTAATTAACCAAGATAACCATATTTATAAAAACACAACGTTATGATTATAGTTTCCAACGGTCATATTGACCAACAATTATATATACAGTCGAAACACAATGGTCACATTTTAATTATACCCACAAAATTAGGAAACAAATATAATTAAAAAGTTCGAGTCGTTACATACACACATCTCTATGCCCGTAAAATGATAAAATACAAAGGAAATGATGACAATGCATGAATGCATCCAAAATAACACCATTAGAGTAAGACAACAAGTACTGGAAATAAAGGGTCCAAATGAAATTACACCAAAATAAATTGAAAACAATTCCAACGTTTGATGTTGGTGAGGAATGCTGTCAATGTAACCACTGGAACACACCTCAGTCTGTCTAGATCACTAAGGTCCACCAAGTTCTACTCCCTCTATGACTCTGTCGAAAGATCGTTCATCTGTATAATATGTGACACATGTAGGAAAATCCTATTTAGGGATGATTATAACAATAACGAATATGACACCCCAAAATCACTAAGAATATGGCATCAAGAATAATTGTCATCTCATAACAGATATATTTCAGTGACATATATAAAAATAACATCTAGATATACTCATAGAAGATACACAGTCTCAAGGTAAGGTCATAATCATAAATCCATCCTAGGATTCCTACTCAAAGGTTCCAGATAATACTTTTTTGGGAGGACATTCTCCAAAAGTCAGATTGTAACGACCCAAAGTTCTCAATGGAAATTTTCTTCTTATAATTATGTCATATAATCACATGAAATCACAACCCAATGAACTAATAAGTATTATGTGACCATCAAACACAATTTTGACACTTTCGTGTTTTGAATTTCAAAAATCTGACATTCACGGTTGCGATCAGTAAGATATTTGGAGTTCGATAAGACAAATATAATTTTTTATGAATAGTAAAATACCCTTATGAATAGAATTTTTACCCTTATGAATAGTGATATACCCTAATGAATAGTAACCTTACCTATGATATTATATAAATAATATTCAAGTGAAATTATGATGTACCTATATTTTGGAATAAGTAAATAAATGTTTTAAAAATGGGTTTTTAAGAATAAATTATGATTTTAATTAAATATTTAATTAATAATATTTAGAAAATTATTTTTGAAGAATGGATTAATTTTTTGGATTTTACTTGTCTAAAAATGGTTAGGGTGAATTTTTTTGATTTTTTTGAAATACTTGAATTTTTGGTGAATAGTAAAATACATTAATTTAATGTATAAATACATTCTAGTTTAAATATGATATAACTAACATCATAAGTGATGTAAGCATACAAATATAGAACTCAAATGAATTTATTACTATTCTTGGTCATGTAATCATCACTATTTCTTGTCTTATAGAAACATAATAAACTAATGATTATAATATTATGAAAACCCTCATCTCCTTCACTATAAATACAATCAATCCTTACTTCTTCTCTTAACTCCTCTCAAGCCTTGTGCCTTACTTAAATTCTTCTCAAATATCTTTAGAACATAATTCCCCACGTTCATAAGCTTTTTGTCTCCTCAAAATACTAAAACCTATCCCCTTAAGAGGTTCTCAAAGGAGATAAACTCAAGAGGTAAATTCCTCTTTCCAATTCTTTTATTTCCTTTCAAGTTCTTTTTTTTCTTTTTTATTTCCTCACCTCCCTACCCCCAAATGGCATGATAACTCATGTAACATAAATTTAATATAATTTTGTTATTATAATATGATAAATCATTATCATCTCTATTTTCCCCTTCTTTTATATGAAATAAATGAAAACACCGTCTGAGATGTGTTAATTTATCACATTCATGGACGGCGGTTTATCAATTTCTATTACCATATTCTATTCTGGTCATGAAACCATTTTTATGGTTGAAATATACTATTAAATATTTATTTTATCTTATATTTTGTTATGTAATCCTATTTCACACTTGATGTAAAATAATAATGCAAAAACAAGTTAATTATGAGGAAAATCACCAAATTAATTAATGTGTTTATCATTAATGTTTTATATAATGATTCAACTTCACTCTATGTAAAAAAATTAAATTTTTAACCATTTAACTTTATAGATGTTATATAATAGAATATAACTTCAATTATGGACAACCACCTTCATTTTACATGCTTATATAAACATGAATATAAGTGAACTGATCATTAAAATCAAGTAAGAAAACGAACCCGAACAATGAAATTGAACATCATAACCAATCAAAATGGTTATAAATGAACTTAAAAAGATTATAATAAATATTCTAAATATATAATATGTTGTTTAATTATTAATTAATGAACCTAATTTTACTATTCAGGTCATTTATATCAAGTGGAGAACAACAAACTTAGGGTAAGGGATCCTCTCTATTTCACTTTTTTCAAGATTATCCTCTATGTTATGCCCTTTTATGTGTAATTACTTGTGATGGGGTATGATTATTAACCTCCTACATACTATCCTCACTATGTTTAAATTATGAGAAACCCCTTTATCTCTCATTAATCCCTCTTATGTACACATGATACCATGTCGATATTTCGTGACAGATTCAACCCGAACCTCCTTTATTTCTTCAGGTTTATTTATATTTCATTTTTTGAGGTTATATATCCTTATTATTTTAATATTATTAATTATATTTGAATGTTCTAAACTCATGTAACAAGTTACATTCATAATTTTCTTTTGGGTATGTACATGTTTTTAAGTGATTCCCTCCTCAATACTTCCTAATAAGAAAACTTGTTTTGAGGGAGCTTCCCGAATTCTTACCCGATTTCAAATGCACTATATCTTCTTTTTTAAGCCACAATTATCTTTATAAAATAATTACTTATATTATGAAAACCTTCTTGGTTCAGTTATTTTTTTATAAAGGTTTTTTCCCTTTTCTATTTTAAAGGCTCTATAATATTTTCCTTAAAACTGCTCCAAAATGTTTTTATGCCAAAATATATTGAATATTGTTCTTACATTTTTTCACCTATACTTGAAATCACTCACCCTAATACATATATATTTTTCCTTATGAATTTCCATGTATAATCTAGTTCCCTTATTTGACGGACACTTTTTTGTTACTCCCATTTGTTAAGCTTTATGACATGATTCTAGTACCCAATTCTTACCAATGGAAACCCTTATGTTTATGTAAGATTGATGATGTATTATTATTTATGTGGAAAACATATTCATGAAAAGTTTAGATGGGTTCACCCATATATATCTCCAATTCATTGGGTAAAGTTAAGTCTCATGATATGTTATGTGTGATGGTCTTGATGGTTATCTTTGGCTTGTGCTACTATTTGAAATGATCTTGGTGGTTAGCCTTGACCCGTACTAAAGTCATGTTTTATGTTACTGCCACATTTCTATGACACCATGTTTATAAGATTTTATGTTTATATTTTAAGGATTCATATGTAAAATAATTATTTATATCATCATGTCATGCCTTCCATTCCTTGTTCTAATGCTTTGTTCATATGGTTATTACCTTATTGGGATATTTAGATCATCCCTTTGTTCATATGTTCCCTAGGGTACCATATGAAAATGTTTGAGAAAAATGTAAGTTAGGAACTCAATTTGAAGATTAAAAAATGATGTTTTTTTAATCTCTTGTTTTCAACTTTTTGTACCTCGTCTTCCAAGATACTAGACTTTATGATCCATGTCTTGTACTCTGATGTATAATTTTTCCTTAAATCATTTAATGTTATATATAAAAGGATAGGGTTACTACAGTTGGTATCAGAGGATGGTCTAGTTATTTTGGGAGATTAGGAATACAGAACATTAGTAAGAACCTTATAAATGAGATGAAGTATAAGAAAACATCCCTAAATTTTTGTATGTATAGAGTAAGTGGTTTATCCAGTAAATACATTCCTTTTATGGATACAAATAGGTAGAGGTGGCTCTGGAACAGATGTACATAGGAGTGAAAACTCCCAAAATAAGTTTTGAGCCTAACTTAGGGTATCCTGGTACACAAAAATGGTAATTACTGCACTCTTGATTTTACACTCCCAGGGGATATGATTTGGTAAATTCATGAGTTTAGTAAAATCCATTATTAAGGGAATAAAAAAATTTCATAAGAATATATGTTAAGAAATAGATCAAGTACAACCTAGATTTTAACCTAATAAATCACATGTTAGGATATACTTCTCCTTTACATGTTTATCCTTTTAGATTCAAAGTTTACTTTTTTATGCTCAATAGATAAATATTCAAGCCCTCTAATTGTACATTTTTTTATGAGTTAATGGATGGAAATTGAAAAAAATGTGCCAACAATAAATGTGATAGTGAATGTGATGATTTCCCTAATGATATGCTTGATATGATGGGAAAAAGTACTCAAAACTTCATGAGAGTAATTTCTCAGCTGGCTCAAGTTATGAATAATAAATTGAATTATGTGTACCACCCTCCTCCTCCAAGTAAAGATAAATTTGTCGTAGAATCTTTCATGCGGCAAAGGCCTCCCATGTTTAATGGATCTTCTGATCCCCTTATCATGGAATAGTGGATTTACTCCATTGAAAAGATATTCTCCATCCTCCAATTATTGAAAAAAGAAAACGTTGTACTTGTGGTCTATTGTTTTGATGGGGAATCTGGTCAATGGTGGACACTGATCATGAATATAAAGTCCCAAGAGTAAATTTATTCCATGGGTTGGGATGAATTCAAGAGGATGTTTTTCAATAAATATTTTCCTCAAACCCTGCGTCTCAAGATGAAATGAGGGTTATTCCGACTCAAGAAGAAGGAAGATGAGTCTATCGGGGCATATGAGGAAAACATTACAAGGCTTGAAAGGTACGCCTATGGCTTTGTCATGAACACTGAAAGTAAGGTGGATCACTTCTTTAGCGGGATAAAGCTAAGTCTATGAAAAGTGTTGGAGATTTGAGACTTTAATAGTTATGAGGAGATTTTTCATTGTGCCCTCAAGGTTGAAATGGATATTAGATACTCTCAGTGGTCTCATGGGCCAAGTAACAAGAAGTGAAAAATAGAGAACAACATGCGATGTTCAACAAACAAATCCTACGATGGAAAGAAGCTTGAATATCCCACTTGTAAAATTTTGGGAAAGAATCATCCTGGTAACTATCTAAAGGGAACCATGAATTTCTTCATATATGGAATTGTGGGATATCTAGGAAATAACTACTGAAGGAATATGAAAATCTCACTAATGTGGAAGAATAAAGGAAGGCTCAGATCAATACTCAGCCAGTGGTGTAGTGTTACAATTATAAGGAGCGTGTGAATTATGCAAACAATTTCCCTAAGCCAAGAGTTGTTGGAGGAAATCAATAATAACCTCCAAGGAAACAAGGAAGGGCTTGTGCTATCACTATTGACTAGGTGGATCTAGACAATGATGTAGTGATAGGTATTCTAGTTATTCATTCAATAATACTAAACGTAATATTTGATTCTGGTTCTATGAATTATTTCATATCTTGCAAGTTTAGTACAACTACTCAAACACCACCTAAAAATCTAGAGGATAAGTTATCTATGAGAATAAATAATGGTGAAATTATTGTTTACATGGTTTAGAATTCCTCCCCAGTTAATGTTTGTGGACTGAACCTCCTAGAAAATCTCGACATACTTCCTTTAGTGGAGTTCGATGCTATCTTGAGCATGGATTGACTATATTTATACAAATACGACATCAACTATTGGGACAGGGAGATCACTCTTCACATCCCGAAGCTTCCTCCAATTCTTTACAAGTATAAGGAGGAAAATGAATCTCCTTTAGAATCATTATCTCAAGTATAGATACTAATTATTTATGAGAAAGCATTTCTAGCTCAAATTATTGAGACAAAGGAGAGAATATCGCTTGAAGATATGCCCATCATGAAGGATTAAATTGATGTATTCCCTGAAGAGTTTCATGGACTCCCTCCTACTCGATAGGTTGAGTTATCAATTGAACTTATTCTTGGATCTCATATTATATCAAAGAAACCTTCTAGAATGGGCAACATAGAGTTGGAGGAGCTGAAGAAGCAGTTAGAGGAGAATATGGAGAAGGGTTTTATATGCATGAGTGATTCACCAAGGGGTGCACCAGTCCTCTTCACTAAGGAGAATGATGGATCAATGAACCTTGGAATTGATTATCATGATCTCAATAAACTCACAATAAAAAACAAGTATCCCTTACCACAGATAGATGACCTTTTCGATCAGCTTCGTGGGGGCGATTATTTCTCTAAGGTGGAACTTTGGTCGGGATATCACCAATTAAAGGTGAGGAAGGAAGATATTCCCAAGACTGCCTATATTCCCAAGACTGCCTTTAGAACAAGGTATGGACACAATGATTTCTTAGTTATTCCATTCAGACTCACTAATTCTCCAGAAATTTTCATGGATCTAATGAATAGTGTCTTTAAAGACTACCTCAAAAAATTTGTGGTCATCTTTATTAACGATATTCAGATATACTTCAAGTGTAAGGAGGAACATGAGGAGAATTTAAATACTGTGTTAAAAACTTTGAGAAGGGAGAATCTGTATTAAAAGTATAGTAAATGTGATTTTTGGATAGAGTAAGTATCATTATTGAGGAATTTTATCAACTGTAAAGGGATATATGTGGACCCTTCTAAGACAAAGGCGATTGAAGAGTGGCCCAGGATAATATCTGTAACGGAGATCCGTAACTTTTTGGGTCTATCTGGGTATTATAGACAATTTGCGAAGAAATTTTCATTATTTTAAAACCCAATGACCAAGATAAAATGGAAGGGAGTAATGTTTTTATAGACCTAGGAATGTGAAGACTGTTTCAAGGAGTTGAAAAATAGTCTTATCACTGTGCACGTACTCTCACTCCCAACAAGTGGAGAACACTTTGTGGTGTACAGTGATGCTTAAAATAAGGGATTAGGCTATGTACTGATGAAAAATGATAAAGTGATAGCCTACATCTCAAGGCAACTGAAAATACATGTGAAAAACTATCCCATGTATGATCTTAAGTTGGAAGCTATGATCTTTGTGTTGAAAATATGGCGACATTATATATATGGGGATAAGTGTAAGATATATACTGATTAAAAGAGTATAAAATATATATTCACACAAAAAGAGATTAATATCTGCCAAAGAATATGGATAGAACTCATAAAGGATTATGACTGTTGAATCTACTACTATCCCGGTAAGTCAAATAAGGTGGAGGATGCTCTATGTAGAAAAGATCATGCATCTTTATCAAGGATGAGAATTGAAAAGGACACGATCTTCTTAGATTTTCAAAGGATCTACATGGGAATCATTAAGTGAGGAACATCATTAATCCATTATCAAATGAATTCCCAACCATCTCTCATAGATAAATTAAAGGATGCTCAAAGAAAAGATGTAGAAATTCTAAAAAGGGTGGAAGAAATTAAAAATGGGAAGTCCTATTATTTCATTATTGATGATGAAGGAGTTGTAAGATTTGGATCATGATTATGTGTACCATCCAATCCAGATATAAAGAAGAATATTATGAATGAAATATATAGATCAACCTTCTTTGTTCACTGAGGGGGCACAAAGATGTATTGAGATCTCTGAGAGAACATTTAGTGGGACAATATAAAGAAGGATATTGCTTAATATACATCAAGGTGCCTAGTATTTCAACAAGTGAAGGTTGAAAGATAGATTTAAAATGGGATGATGGAACCACTACCCATACCAACATGGAAGTGGTAGGACATTACCATGGACTTTGTCACTGGACTTACAAGGACATTTAAAGGAAACAATGTTATATGGTTTGTTGTGGATCGTCTTATGAAGACAGCTCACTTTATCACAATTATAGAGGACTTAAAATTGGATCAACGGATACAGAATTAAATTAAAGAAGTGGTAAGGATGCATGGAGTAGCATTATCTATTATATTCTATTTTGATCCCTGATTTACCTAAAAGTTCTGGAAAAGTCTCCAACATTCTATAAGCACTGAACTGAACTTCAGTACGGCCTATTATCCTCAAACTGATGTCCAATCTGAGCGAACTATTCATACACTAGAATATAAATTGATAGCATGTTCTATGGACTTCAAATGAGTATGGGACCAACATCTTCTACTGGTTGAATTCTCTTACAACTACAGTTTCCACTCTGGTATCCAAATGGCACCATATAAAGCCCTTTATGGGAAAAGGTGCAGAACACTAGCATGTTGGGATGAATTCAGTCAGGGTAAGCTGATAAGACCTTAAATGGTCTAAGAAATGGTAGAGAAGGTGAAAAACATTCAGCATCATATCAGGGCAGTCCAAAGTAGACAAAAGAGTTATGAAGACAATCATCGATGAGACCTTGAGTTCAAAGTTGGAGACATGGTATATCTATACATATCCCTATTGAATAAGGTCATGAGGTTCGGAAAGATTGGGAAGTTAAGTCCTAGGTACATTGGGCCCTTATAGATTCCATATCATTTCAGGGTTGTGGCTTATCAACTAGAACTTCCACCTACCATGACCAAAGTACACTATGTCTTCCATGTATCCCTATTAAGGAAGTACGTACCAGACCCTTCACAGGTACTCTCTTCAAAGGTGGTGTAGTTGGAGAATGATCTTTCTTACGAGAAGCATCCAGTGAAGATCTTGGATCGTATAGATAAAGTTCTATGTAACAAGACTACTCACCTGTTCAAGTTACTTTGGTGAAACCATAAGTACGAAGAGGCAACATGGTAACTGGATGAGGCAATAAAGGAAAATTACCCACACCTCTTTATGTCTTAGAACGTAAAACGAAATTTTGAGGGAGAAATTTCATAAGGAGGGGATAATATGATGACCCAAAATTTTCAATGTAAATTTCCTTCTTATAATTATATCATATAATCACATGAAATTACTAAAAAATAAACTAATAAGTACTATATGACCTTTAAACATAACTGTGATCCTTCTGTGTTTGGAATTTTGAAAATATTACATTCATGGTTGTGATCAGTAAGATGTTTGGAGTCTGATAAGACAAACATAATTTTGGGTGAATAGTAACATACCTATAGGAATAGTAATGTTAACCTTACGAATAGTGATATAATATAATGAATAGTAACCTTACCTATGATAGTATATAAATAAGATTCAAGTGAAAGTATGTTGTACCTATATTTTGGAATAAGTAAATAAATGTTTTAAAATTGGTTTTTTTAAGAATAAATTATGATTTTAATTAAATATTTAATTAATCATATATAAAAAACTTAATTTTGAAAAATGGATTTCATTTTTGGATTCTACACGTCGAAAAATGTTTAGGATAAATTTTTGGGATTTTTCTAAAATACTTGAATCTTTGGTGAATAGTAAAATACATTAATTTATCGTATAAATACATTATAATTTAAGTCCACTATTCATGACATCATAAGTGATGTAAGAACCCAAATCTCAAACTCACATGAATTTATTACTATTCTTGGTCATTTAATCATCACTATTTCTTGTCTTATGGAAAAATAATAAACTAATGATTATAATATTATGAAAACCCTCCTCTCCTCCACTATAAATACCACCCCTCTTTACCTCTTCTCTTCACTCCTATAAAGCCTTGTTTCTTACTTAAATTCTTCCAAAATATCTTCCCAGAATTTTTACCCACGTCCAACAGTCTTTTTTCTCCTAAAAATACCAAAAACCTCTCTCTTTAAGAGGTTCTCAAAGGAGATAAACTCAAGAGGTAAATTCCTCTTTCCAATTCTTTTATTTCCTTTCAAGTTATTTTATTTTTTTTTCATTTTTTCACCTCCCTTAACCCAAATGGTATAATAACTCTAGTAACATAAATTTACTGTAATTTTGTTATGATAATGTGATAATTCATTATCATCTCTCTTTTCCCCTTCTTTTATATGAAAGAAATGAAAACACCATCTGAGATTTGTTACTTTAGCACATTCAAGGATGACGGTTTATCAATTTCTATTACCATATTCTATTCTAATCATGAAACCATTTTTATAGTTGAACCAGACTATTAAATATTTATTTTTACTTATATTTTGTTATATAATCCTCTTGCACACTTTATGTAATATAATAATACAAAACAAGTTAATTATGAGGGAAATCGCCAAATTATTTCAAGCGTTTATCATTAATGTTTTATATAATGATTCAAATTCACTCCAAGTGACCAAATTAAATTTTCAAACATATGACCTTGTGGATGTTCAATAATAAAATATATCTTCAATTATGTACAACTACCTTCATTTTACATGTTTATCCAAACATGATTATAAGTGATCCGATCATTAAGACCAAGTAAGAAAACATACCCAAACAATGAAATTGAACCTCATAACCAATCAAAATGGTTATAAATGAACTCAAAAAGATTATACTAAATATTATAAATATATAATAGGTTCTATAATTATTAATTAATGAACCTAATTTTACTATTTAGGTTATTGATATCAAGTGAAGAATACCAACAGACGAAGGTAAGAGATCCTCTCTATTTCACTTTTATTCAAGATTGTCCTCTATTTTATGCCCTATTATGTGTAATTATGAGTGATGGGGTATTATTATGCATCTCCCCCATACTATCCTAGTTAATTTTAAATTATTATAAACCCCTTTATCTTTCATTAATCCCTCTTAAGTACACATGATACCAAGCCGATATTCTATGAGGGATTCAACCCAAACCTCCTTTATTCCTTCGAGTTTTTTTGTCTTTATTTTTTTAGGTTATCTATACTTATTATTTTCATATTTTAAATTATATTTTATTGTTACAAACTCATATATTAAGTTCCATTAATTGTTCTATTTTGGGGATATACATGTATTTAAGTAATTCCCTCTACATTATTTCCCGATAAGAAAACCTATTTTGAGGGAGCTTCCCGGATTCTTACCTGATTTCAAGTTCACCCTATCTTTTATTTTTAGACACCATTGTCTTTATAAAATAATTATTTTTATTTTTAAAACCTTCTTGGTTCACTTCTATTTTTTGTATAAAGTATTGTTACATTTTTTATTTTAAAGGCTCTATAGTATTTTCTTTAAAACCGCTTAAAAATGTTTTTATGCCAAAATTTCTTGAATAATTTTCTTAAATGTTGTCAATTATACTTGAAATCACTCACCATGATACATATATATTTTTAGTTATGAATTTACATATATAAATTAGTTACCTTATTTCATGGACACTTTTTTGTTATGCTTATTTTTTATGCTTTATGGCATGATTGCGCTACCCATTTCTTACCATGGGTAACCCTTATGTTTATGTAAGATTGATTATTTATGATTCTTAATGTGGAAAACATATTCTTAAAAAGATAATATGGGTGCACCCAGATAGTCATCTAATGCATTGGGTAAAGTTAATTTTCATGAGATGGTATGTGCGATGGTCTTGGTGGTTAGCCTTGGCTTGTGCTACTATGTGAAACGATCTTGGCAGTTAGCCTTGACTCATTCTAAAGTCATGTTTTATGTTGATACAACATTTCTATGACTCCATTTTTATTTGATTCTATGTTTATATGTTAAGGTTCCATATAATTAATTCCTTTTTATATCATCATGTCATGCATTCCATTCCATATGATAATTCTTTGTTCTTATGGTTATTCCCTTACTATGTTATTTATCTCATCCCTTTGTTCATGTGTTCCCCAGGGTACCCTATGCAGATGTTTGAGAATAATTGAAGTTAGGATCTCAATTTTAAAATTAAATAAAGAAGTGTTTTTTTAGCCTCATGTTTTCAATTTTATGTACCTCGCCTTCCAAGGCACTAGTCTTTATGATACTTGGCTTGTACTCTGATGTATAATTATGATTAAAATCATGTAATGTTATTTGTAAAAGGATAGGGTCTCTATAGTTGGTATCAGAGAATGGTCTAGTTATTTTTTGAGATTAATAATAGATAACTTTAGTAAAAACCTTATTTATGAGATAAAGTATAAGAAAACATACCTAAATTTTGGTATGTATAGTTTAATTGGTTATTCAAGAAAATAAATCCATGTCTGGATATAAACAGGTAGAGGTGGATCTGGAATAGATGTGCCTTGTAGTGAAAACTCCGACAAGGAGTTTCGGGAATAATATGGGGTATCCTAGTACACGAAAATGGGCCTTGATTCACTCTTGGTTTTACACTCCTAGGGGATATGCTTCATTAAATTCATGAGCTTAGTACAAACCATTATTAAAGGAATAAAAAAATCCCATAAGAATATAAGTTAAGAAATAGATCAAGGATAACCTAGATTTTAACCTAATGAATCACAAGTTAGGATATACTTCTCGTTTAAAACTTTATCCTTTTATGTCCAAAGTTTCCTTTTTTATGCTCAATATCTATGTATTCAATCCCTCTAATTGTAAGTTATTTTTTTGAGTTAATGGTGGGAAATAAAAGAACACATGCCAACAATCAATAGCGGGAAATAGAAGAACACATTCCAACAATCAATGTGATAGGGAATGTGATGATTTCCCTAATGATATGCCTGATATGATGGGAATGGGTGCTCAAAACTGCATGACAGTAATTTCTCAGCTGGCTCAAGTTATGAATAATAACTTTAATCATGCGGAACACCCTCATCCACTAAGAAAAGAGAAATATTCCATTGAATCCTTAATGTGGCAAAGGCCTCCCATGTTTAGCGGATATTATAATCCCCTCCTTGTGGAACAGTGGATTAACTCCATAGAAGATATATTATTCCTCCACTATTCCTCACAAGAAGATAAAGTTTTACTGGTCATCTAAAATTTTTGTGGGGAATCTGATTAGTGGTGGACACTAATCAGGAATACAAAATCCCAAGAGGAAGTTTATTCCATGGGTTGGGAGGAATTCAAGAAGATGTTTTTTAGTAAATATTTTCCTCAAATCATCTGGGACAAGATGGAAAGATAGTTCCTCAGACTCAAGAAGAAAAAATATTAGTTCATCAGGGCATATAAAGTAAACATTATAAGGATTTCAAGGTAAGACTCTGGCTTTGTCATGGACACTGAAAGAATGGTGTATTGCTTCTTTAGTGAGCTAAAGTTGGGTCTATGAAAAGAATTACTGATTCGAGACTTTGATAGTTATGAGGAGATTGTTCGTCGTGCCCTCATGTTTGAAATAGAGATTAGAGACTCTCAGTGGTCTCGTGGTCCCAGTGAGAAGAAGTGAAAAATGGAGAACAACATGGGTGGTTAAACAAACAAATCCCATGATGGAATGAAGCCCAAATATCCCACTTGTAAAAGTTGTGGTAAGATGCATACTAGGAACTATCTTAAGGGAACTAGGAATTACTTCAAATGTAGAAAGATAGGACATATAAAAAATCCCACTAATGTGGAAGAAGAAAGGAAGGCTTATATCAATTCTCATCTAGTGGTGCAGTGTTACAACTACAAGGAGCCTGGGAATTATGCAAACAATTTCCCTAATCCAATGGTTGTCGGAGGAAATAAACAATAACCTCCAAGGAAAAAAGGAAAGGATAATGCTATCACTACTACTAAGGTGGATTCAGACAACAATGTAGTGACAATTATTCTAGTTATTCAATCAATAATAGAAAACATACTATTTGATTCTGTTTCAACGCATTCTTTCATATCTTGAATGTTTAGTAGAACTATTTAAACACCACCTCGGAATTTGGAGGATAAGTTATCTGTGAGAATAGTGAATGGGGAAATTATTGCATCAATTGTTTATAACGCCTCCCCAGATAATGTTTGTGGACTGAACCCCCCAGAAAATTTCTTCATACTTACTTTAGTAGATTTTGATGATATCTTGGGCATGGATTGGCTATCCTTATACAAAGTCAACATCAACTATCATGAAAGGGAGATCACTCTTCACATCCTGAATCATCCTCCAATTCTTTACAAGTGTAAGGAGTAAGATTAATCTATTTTATAATTATTGTCTCAAGTGTGGATATTAATTCTTTATGAGAAGGTATTTCTAGATCAAATGATTGAGACAAATGAGAGAATCTTGATCAAAGATATTCCCATCGTGAGGGATTACACCGATGTATTCCCTGAAGAGTTCCCTGGACTCCCTCCTGATCGAGAGGTTGATTTATCAATTTAACTTATTTCTAGATCTCTGCCTATATCAAATACACCTTATAGAATGGCCATCATAGATCTAGAGAAGCTAAAGAAGCAGTTGCAGGAGAATCTAAAGAAGGTTTTTATACACCCAAGTGCTTCACCATGAGGTGCGACATCCCTCTTCATCAAGAATAAGGATGAATCAATGCACCTCTTAATTGATTATCGTGAGCTCAATAAAATCATTATAAAGAAAAAGTATCCCCTTCCATGGATAGATGACTGTTTGATCAGCTTTGTGGGGCTAGTTATTTCTCTAAGGTGGACCTTTGGTTAGGATATCACCAATTAAAGGTGAGGAAGGAAGATATTCCAAATAATTCCTTCCAAATGAGGTATGGACACTATGAGTTCATAGTTATGCCCGTAGGACTCACTAATGCTCTAGAAATTTTTATGGATTTAATTAATAGAGTCTTTAGAGATTACCTCAACAAATATTTGGTAGTCTTTATTGAATATATTCCCATATACTCCAAGAGAAAGGAGGAACACGAGGAGAATTTGAATACTATGTTAAAAACTTTGAATAGGGAGAAGATGTATGAAAATTATAGTAAATGTGAGTTCTGGATGGAGGAAGTGTCATTCTTAGGCCATGTTATCACCAGCAAAGGGATATATGTGGACCCTTCCAAGACAAAGGTGATTGAAGAGTGGTCCATGCCAACATCTGTAATAGAGATCCACAATATTTTGGGTCTAGCTGGGTATTATAGAATATTTGTGAAGAATTTTTCATGATTTTCAAACCTAATGACCAAGATAACATAGAAGGGAGTAAAGTTTGTGTGGACCCATAAATGTAAAGACTATTTCAAGGAGTTAAAAAATAGGATTATCACTACGCCAGTACTCACACTCCCAACAAGTGGATAACTCTTTGTGGTGTAAATTGATGCTTCAAAGAATAGATTAGTCTTTGTGAAAATGAAAAATTATAACATGATAGTATATGCCTTAAGGAAGATGAAACTTCATGAGAAAAACTATCCCATGCATGATCTGTAGTTGGCGGCTGAGATATTTATGTTGAAAATCTGGAGGCATTATCTCTATGGGGAGTAGTGTGAGATATATATTTATCATAAGAGTGTCAAATATATATTCATAGATAAAGAGATTAATATGCACCAACTAAGATGGATAGAGCTCATAAATAATTATGATTTCTCTATACACTGCCATCTCGGTAAGGGGAATAAGGTGGCAGATGCTCTAAGTAGAAATGATCCTGCATCTTTATCAATAATGAGAATTGAAAAGGATCCTATCTTCTTAGATTTGTAGTGTATGGACATGGGAATCATTAAGGGATGAACATCATAAAACCTTTCTCAAATGATTTCTCAACCATCCCTCATAGAGAAAATAAAGGATGCTCAAAGAAAAGATGTAGAAATTAGAAAAAGGGTGGAAGATGTTAGAAATGAGAAATCATGTCAGTTCATGATTGATGAGGAGGGAGTTGTAAGGATTTTATCACGATTATGTGTACCATCTAATCCAGATATAAAGAAAGATCTTCTGAATGATGCACATAGCTTGACCTTCTCTATTCACCGAGGGAGCACAGAGATATATCAAGATCTCCAAGAGAACTTTTAGTGGGACAATATGAAGAAGGAGATTACTGAATATACATCAAGGTGCATGGTATGTCAACATGTGATGGATGAAAGATAGAAGTCTAATGGGATGATGGAACCACTACCCATACCAACATGGATGTGGGTGAACATAATAATGGACTTTGTCAGTGAACTTCCAAGGAAATCTAGAGGAAACAATGTTATATGGCTCGTTGTTGATTGTCTTATGAAGATAGCTCACTATATCACAATTCGAGAAGACTTCAAATTGGATCAAATTGCACATATTTACATCAAAGAAGTGGTATGGAAATATGGAGTACCACTATCTATTGTATCCAATCGTGATTCGAGATTCACCTTGAAGTTTTGTAAAATTCTCCAACATGCTCTAAGAACTGAACTGAACTTTAGTACATCCTATTATCCTCAAACTGATGACCAATCTAAGTGAACTATTAAGACACTAGGAGATATGTTCATATCATGTTCTATGGACATCAAAGGAGGATGGGACCAACATATTCCACTGGTTTAATTCTCCTACAACAAAAATTTCCACTCGAGCATCTGAATGGAACCATATGAATCCCTTTATGGGAAAAGCTGAAGAACACCAGATTATTCGGATGAAGTTGATGAGTGTAGGATGTTAGGACCTGAAATGGTAGAAGAAATGGTAGAGAAGGTGGAAACCATTCAGCAGCATATCAAGGAAGTCCAAAGTCGACAGAAGAGTTATGCATACAATCATCAATGAGACCTTGAGTTCAAAGTTGGAGACAAGGTATTTCTGTACATATCATTGTGGAAGAAGGTCATGAGGTTTTGAAAGATATGGAAGTTAAGTCCTAGGTACATCATCCCCTTCGAGAATCTTGATCGTGTTAGGGTTGTGGCCTATCAACTAGCACTTCCACCTACCATGGTAAAAGTACACAATGTTTTCCATGTATCCCTCTTAAGTAAGTATGTACCAGACCCTTCACATGTACTCTCTTCAGAGGTGGTTCATTTGGAGAATAATATTTCTTATGAGGAACAACTAGTGAAGATCTTGGATCGTAGAGATAAAGTTCTACGTAACAAGACTAATCACCTGTTCAAGGTACTTTGGAAAAACCATAAGTACGAAGAGGCAACATAGGAACTGAATTAGGTAATGAAGGAAAATTACCCTCACCTATTTATTTCTTAAAATGTAAAATGAAATTTTTTGGGTGAAATTTCATCAGGGGGGATAATGTAATGAACCAAAGTTTTCAATGAAAATTTCCTTCTTATAGTAATGTCATTTAATCACATGAAATCACAAAACAATGAAGTAATAAGACCTATAGGACCTTTAAACATAATTTTGACACTTCTATGTTTAGAATTTTTAAAATCTTACATTCACGTTTGCGATCAGTAAGATGTTTGGAGTTTGATAAGACCAACTAAATTTTTGGTGAATAGTAACATAACCTTATATATATAATGTTACCCTTATTAATAGTGATATACCCTAATGAATAGTTACCTTACCTATGATAGTATATAAATAAGATTCAAGTGAAAGTATGATGTACCTATATTTTGGAATAAATAAATAATTGTTTTAAAACTGGTTTTTTAATATTAATTTATGATTTTAATTAAATATTTAATTAATCATATTTAGAAAATTATTTTTGAAAAATCGATTTCATTTTTGTATTCTACATGTCGAAAAATGTTTAGGATGAATTTTTGGGATTTTTCTGAAATACATGAATTTTTGGTGAATAGTAAAATACGTTAATTTACTATATAAATACATTATAATTTAAGTCCACTATTCCTAAAATCATAAGTGATGTAAGAACCCAAATCTCAAACTCACATTAATTTATTACTATTCTTGGTCATTTAATCATCATTATTTCTTGTCTTATGGAAAATTAATAAACTAATGATTATAATATTATGAAAACCCTCCTCTCCTCCACTATAAATACCACTCATCCTTACCTCTTATCTTTACTCCTCTAAAGACTTGTGACGTACTTAAATTCTTCCCAAATCTATTCCCAAAATATTTCCCCAGTTCTAGCAGCCTTTTTTCTCCTCAAAAAAACCAAAACCTCTCCCCTTAAGAGGTTCTCAAAGGATATAAACTCAAGAGGTAAATTCCTCCTTCCAATTATTTTATTTTCTTTCAAATTATTTTCTTTTATTTTTTCTTTCCTCACCTCCATTAAACTAAATGGTATTATAACTCCAGTAACATACATGTACTGGAATTTTTTTATGATAATGGAAGAATTCATTATCGTCTCTTCTTTCTTCTTATTTTATATGAATGAAACGAAAACACCACCTAAGATGTGTTAATTTATCATATTCAAGGACGACTATTTATCAATTTCTATTACCATATTCTATTCTAGTTATGAAACCATATTTATGGTTTTACCATACTATTAAATAGGTATTTTATCTTATATGTTGTTTTGGAATCCTATTTCACACTTGATGTAAAATAATAATGAAAAATAATTTAATTATGAGAAAATCGCCAAATTAATTGAAGCGTTTATCATTAATGTTTTATATAATGATTCAAATTCACTCCAAGTAACAAAATTAAATTTTCAACCTTGTAACATTCTGGATGTTCAATAATAAATTATAACTTCAATTCTGAACAACCACCTTCATTTTACATGTTTATCCAAACATGAATATAAGTGAACCGATCATTAAAACCAAGTAATCAAACGGACCCCAATAATGAAATTGAACCTCATAACCAATAAAAATGGTTATAAATGAACTTAAAAAAATAAACTAAATATTATACATATGTAATTATTTTTTTAATTATTAATTAATGAACCTAATTTTATTATTCTGGTCATTGATGTCAAGTGAAGAACACCAACGAACTTAAGGTAAGGGATCCTCTCTATTTCACTTCTATTTAAGATTTTCCTCTATGTTATGACCTTTTATGTGTAATTAATAGTGATGGGGTATGATTACACACCTCCCCTATAATATCATCATTATTTTTAAATGATGATAAACCCATTTCTCTCTCATTAAGGCCCCTTAAGTACACACGATAACATGCCGATAATCCTTGATGGATTCAACCCGAACCTCTATTCCTTTGGGTTTCTTTATATTTCTTTTTTGAGGTTATCTATCCTTCTTGTGTTCATATTATAAATGATATTTTAATGTTTTAAAATCATAGAAAATTCTCCATTCATCATTCTCTTTCAGGGATATACATGTTTTTAAGTGATTGTCTCCTCAATACTTCTCAATAAGAAAAATGTTTTGAGTGAGCTTATGGAATTATTTCCCAATTTAAAGTTAACTCTATCTTCTATTTTGCACCACTATTGTCTTTATAAAATATTTATTTATATTGTGAAAACCTTCCTAGTTCACTTCTGAATTTTTATAAAGGATTGTTCCCTTTTTTTATTTTAAAATCTCTATAGTGTTTTCCTTAAAACTACTCAAAAATATTTTTATGCCAAAATTTCTTGAATATTATTCTTACATGTTGCCACGTCTACTTTACATAACTCAACGTGATACATATATATTTTTCCTTATGATTTTCCATGTATAAATTAGTTCCCTTCTTTCATGGACACGTATTTATTACGCCCATTTGTTATGCTTTATGACATGATTGTGGTACCCAATTCTTACCATTAGTAACCCTTATGTTTATATAAGATTGATTAAGTATGATTATTTATGTGGAAAACATATTTATGAAAATTTAAGATGGGTGCACCAAGATATCACTCTAATGAATTGGGTAAAGTTAAGTCTCATGAGATGTTATGTGTGACGATCTTGGTGGTTAGCCTTGGCTTGTGCCACTATGTGAAATGATCTTGGAGGTTAGCGTTGACTCATACTAAAGTCATGCTTTATATTAACTCCAAATTTATATGACTCCATGTTTATATGATTCTATGTTTATATGATTCTATGTTTATATGTTAAGGGTCCATATGTTAAATGACTTTTTATATCACCATGCCATACCTTCCATTCCTTGTGTTAATGCTTTGTTTTTATGGTTATTCACTTACTGGGATATTTAGCTTATCCATTTGTTCAGGTGTTCCCCAGGTTTCCCAATGTGATGTTTCAGCACAATGGAAATTAGGATCTCAATTTCAAGATTAAATAAAGATGTTTTTTTAGTCTCATGTTTTCAGTTTTATGTACCTAGTCTTCTAAGAAACTAGACTTTACAATCCTTGGATTGTACTCTAATGTATAATTAAACTTAAAATCATTTAATGTTATATTTAAAATTCTAAGGTCTCTACACAGATAGCACTAATGGAATCCACATAAGATTTCATGCGTGTTTGGTCTGGTAGGAATTACACACTATAAGTATGAAATGATTGATACATAGATGGGTATCACACCAAAGGACATGGGGTATACAAACAACCCAATATGGATTAACCCACTAAGTAGGGGATCAATGCCTATGTTGTTTTGGTAATGAAGATTTTGAGAACCTCACATAGGGAAAACGATGATGGAAAAGAATCTCACTTCGAGCATCATGAAGGGATTCCAACACCTCTATTTGAGACTAAAGTTTCTCATAAGGTATTTTCATCCTATGAACAAGACCTGATTGCTTAAAAACCTTAGGGAAAGGATCAATGGAATGTAACCTAATGAAACTTGTCCAAGATGAAGAGGAAAATGGCTCCAAGTATTCTTTATCGATGTTCATGGCATGTATAGGAAGTACATGATATGTATATGAAGTACATAATGTGTCCCTCCGGCCCCAAGTTTGTCCATGTATCATGGACTGTGCATGTGTCTATTTCCATGTCTGATTACATAAAGTGTGGCTCATCACACATAGAGTGTGGGTCCACATGGTCTCCTAGGTGTGTACTTAATTACACGTAAAGTTGTCCACTAGGGTGTAAAAAGTGTGTAATTCCACCTAATCTCTTAGGCATGTACACCAGTAACATACCAAGATGATCGACAGGGCTCCCATGGTATGTGACCGAGTCACATGGTGTGATACTTATCACTACTCCAAAATCCTAGCACAATACAGGGGGGTCCCACATGGTTTGTAATTTTAGATTACATGCTGTGTAACCCAGAATTTTTCAGAATCCCAAATCTACTTCATGTGTCATCCTATTCTCTCCCTACCTCAATTTTGGCCACGAATCATGCTAGGAATCAAGGAATAGCTCCGACCAAGCCTTATATTCGATTCATGCTAGAATCTTGACACACAATCACATGTGAAACCCCTTAAATCTCATTTCCAGGTCAATGGTTACCGTACACCAAACCCCACACAAATAACTCTGATCAGGTATCGATCCATCATCATAAAATGATCTAATCATCAATCTGAACCCAGATCTATGGTATCCATAAAATTCACCAAGAAATGGGTGTGCAATTATTTATTATAAGTTATTCATTGAACCGTGGTCCAAAGGAATTTCACACTATGAATGAAGAATGGGGGAAGAGAATCAAAAACTCAAATGTGAGGAATAGACCTCATCTAATGTTCATGTTGGCCTCAATTAGTTACTATTAAAATTAATAATTAAGATATATGACATAATAAACAATATAAATTTACATTACCAAATAAATATTACCTGTACCTGCAATATGCATGATTCATGAATCAATTTGTTAGTTAATTGACTCTTGTTAATAATAGGAATGATCAAACAAAGATAAATCCACATAAAAAACATTCCTACCTTGATATGGATCAATCAATTATGAAAAAAAATGTGTGTTATTGTTGTTGGTGAGATCTTCAAATCTCATTACACACAGATCGACGATCCACGATCCAATATCTCTTTATAAAGAATGATCCTCCAATACTCTCTCAAATAGGTCTAAAGTTATGTAGCTAACCCTGGTATTTCATCATAACCATATATTTATTGGAAAATTCATGTCATGTAAATTTACATAAATAAATTATTTTAATCAACTAATTAATTTAAACATTTTCCCATGACCACGCCCAACCCGAACATCTGACATGCTCCATGGTTAAGTCATGCCTAGGGTAAAATCCAAGCTATAAAATCAATGGTTTCCTCATATTTATATTCTAAGCCTCTGTTTAAGAGTAATTAAACTTTTTATAGAAGACTTTTCATGTGTGGTATTTAATATATTTAATATATTTTAAAAATAAATTTTGGGCTCACCAGGCCTCAGAATCTCACACCTTCTCAGCTTCAACTCTGAAAATATTCCATATAATATTATAAAGTAATAAATGTGAATATTAAAGTTATTAAATTCTCCCCACATTATGTATTTACATCTTTGAAACAAAATAAATGTCTACACAATGATATGTGTGTTTTATCTTGGCCTCTCACTATTAGGTACTCTCTTGAAGATTCCTATTCTACCACCAGATATTCACTAAAGAAATCACTCACCCATAGTGGATCCTCCCCTTCCAATACTCAATATCTATGAAGTACTTAGTAGAGGTATCCTCATCCTTGATAGAAATCTCACCCTAGTTTATAAAATGTGATAAGTTATGCATGAACCACCTTAGCTATGAAAAGTAGAAGACATCATGTACGCGGCCCAACTGTAGGGGTATATCTAAGTGGTAAGCCTCCTCACCAACTCTACATAGTATATATAAAGGTATAATTAATATTATAGATATCTCATCGCTTGATCTGAATCTATACAATCCATGTCGAGGTGAGACCCATAGGAACACATTATCTCCCTCCCCTAACTCTAAAATCCTCCATCATTAGTCTTCTTAGGACTTATGATGGCTTTGTGCAGTCCTCATCCCCTCCTACATGATATGAACCTTCTTTTTAGTGGCTCACACCAACTTTGGGACCATAAGTGGTCAATCTCCTTGATCAGTCCAACATAGTGGTAACCAATTTGGTCGCCCATACAAGGCCTTGAACAGTGCCATACCTATGGTACAATGGTAGTTGTTATTGTATGCAAACTCTGCCAATGGTAGCTGATCCTCCCAACTATGGAAAAAACTCAAAATTCAAGCATTTAGTATGTCCTATAATACTTTAATGGTCCACTTATATTGGTCATCATTCTGGTGATGAAAAACCTTGATCAAATGCAACTGGCTCCCAAAGGCCTCCTACAATCCCTTCCATAAACAAGATGTCAAGCAAGCATCATGGTCTGAAATAATCATTGAGGGAACTCTATAGAGACGAACTATCTCCTGCATATACAACCATACCAAGCTCTCTATTGAAATCTGATCTTGAACAGATAGGAAATGGGATAACTTTTTGAGTCAGTCTATGATCACCCAGATGGAATCATGTCCTATAGATATATATGGTAACCCCATCATGAAGTCCATGGATATCTGATCCCACTTCCACTCTAGAACCTAAGGGGGTTGAACTAAACCCACTAAAACTTGGTGCTCAATCTTCACTTGCTGACAAGTATGGAATTGAGAGACAATTTATGCAATATATCTCTTCAAATGTAGTAACTAGAACTGTCGCTGAAAGTATAGGTAAATCTTTTCCAAAACTGGATGTACTATTAAGGGTGAAGTGTAAAACTCCCCCATCATCTCCTCTCTTAGTTAAACTACTACCATAATCCATCCTCTAAAAATAATGGCATGCTTCTAGCCTTCATAAAATCCATCATGATAGTGTCGAGTTAATATTTGAGTACATAGGTTCTCACGGTTGGTATTCACAAGTTCTTCCTCCCTGACCCACTATAAAAGCGAAGGGGTATCAATCATCAAATGGAGGTAAGCTACTCCATTACCATCCACAAATAATAATTTAACAATTCCAACTACTCTAACACCTCATGAAATAGCTATGAATAAGATCTCATACTAATAGAATATACTATCACATTCAATTTATTGGGAGTATAGGAAATATCAATGACATACTCCTCGAGGATCTCTTTCCATCACCTTTGTCTTAAGTTAAGATCCCTTTGGGAGAATATATAATTGATACTCTTATGGTCATAATAGATGGTATATTGCTCAAACATAAGGTAGTGTTTCCATATCTTCAGTGTGAATACTACTAAAACTATCTCAATATTGTGGGTTGTGTAGTTTTTCTCATGTGGTATTAACATATATGAACCATAGGCAGTCACTTCCTACCTTTGCATCAAAACGCAACCAAGCTTGGTCCCTGATGAATTTTTAAACACTACATACTCGACACCCACCTATATAAATCTCAATATGGGATCACTCATCAATATCTCCCTCAACTCTTAGAAAACCTACTGGAACCTTTCCATCCACAAGAAAGGATTCCCCATTCAGTTCAAAGTCATCAAGGGAGCGGATATCATTGAGAAATTGTGTACAAATCATCGATAGTATCATGGTTACCCAAGGAATCTCTACACCTCTATCATTATCTTAGGTGGCTCCCAAGATAACACTACATCAACCTTCACTGGGTCCACTTACACACCATCTACCTATATAACATTTCCTATAAATTGGACTCACTAAATACAAAACTAGTACTTTGGGAGGTTCCTATAAATATGTGATCTTGGATTATGTCCAGGACCATCCTAAAGGGTATCAAATGTTTCTCCTTTGATGTCAAGTATACTAAGATATCATCAAAAAAGACCACCACAAACTAGTATAAGAAATTATGAAATATTGGGTTCATGAGTCCCATGAACACTATTGTGATGGACTTCATGCAAAACGACATCACCATGTACTCATTATGACCATAACAACATCAAATGGCCATCTTAAGTATATCATCATCCTATAATCACTATCTTTGAAAGCCTGATCTAAGTTCAATCTTTGAGAACCATCGTGCCCCACTCATTTTATCAAAGAGGTCATGAATCTGTCATAGTGGATACTTGTTCTTTATAGTCACTTGAATTAGGTGATGGTAATCTACACATAACCTCAAGATCTCATCTGACTTTTTGTAAAACAATACTGGGGCTACCTAGGGTGAAACAGTGGTCCTAAAAAATCCATTCCTATATAAGTCCTCCAACTGCACCATCAATTCATGAATCTCTATGAGAGCTATCTAATATGTTGGTGAAGATATCGAGGCCTTACTGGGGTATAGGTCAATGAGATGTCTATCTATTGGTGGGGATGTAATCTTGGAACATCCCTAAGAATGATTTCATCATACTCTTCCACCACTGTAAAAAACTGAAACCTCATATCATCCACTGCACCAAGGTTCATGCTAGTCAATTAGTGTGTAATTGTCTGAACCCTTATATACATGATTCCATCCTGCCATGCATGGGTTTCCTTTTCACCCACAAAGGAAAAAATCATCCCATCACTGAAGATGCACAAAATCCTTTGATTGAAACAATCTGTCTTGGAATGAACAATTGATAACCAATACATACATAAGATGATGTTGTAAGAACTCATCTCTATAAAAAGAGATCCCAAAAGATACTCATGCCTCCAAGATTCAGGTCACACCATTGGTAGAAGTGTGTGATCACTAATTCACTTCTAGTAATAGTCTCCAAGTGTAAGGGTCGAGTTAAGAGCTCAATAAGAATCTCTAAGTCTCAAAACAGATAAGTGAAAAAAATGGAATGAATCCGACCTAGTTTTATCAATACTATAGCTAAGGTAAAAAAGTCATATATTGTACCTCATATCATCCATGGGGCATCTATGTTATAGGTCTTGAATGCTTGCAACTTCCCTTGCCCATGTACCCCAACTCCATAAGCCTAGCATGGACTACTTAGTGGTGTTGGTGATAACCAATCATAATGTCTACCACCTCCAACTGCTCACCCAACTCCTTTTCCATGTCTTCCACCTTGTCAACCTTCATTCTCCTTCTGCTACCTCTACCTAGGAATCTCATCCACTATATCTCTATTTGAGATAAATTGAGTTGGGAAATCTCATGCAGGATGTCCTTGACCATCAAAAGAATAGAACCATCTCTGCATAGGCTATCTAGATTTATCCTATGATCCCTGAACCACATAAACTCTATCCTGGGATTGCATCCTGAAACTTCTCACATGTATGAGTCCCTATTTCTATCATCGTCTTCCTGCTGCCAATGTCTCAGCTCCCATGTTCCCAATACTGACACTAACTATTTACTTCTGCTTAGCTAGGAAACTCTCAACCACCAAAGCACAATTCATCACCCTATCATAGGTACAATTTTATATAGGTATCAAACTAGATCATACATATTTGTTTAGTCCTCTCTCAAAGGTATGAGTCTAAAAGAACTATTCATGCACCATATCCATTGAGTATCGAGAGAGGTTGGTCAACCTCGATGAATACTCATCCACATTCATACTACCTTATTGAATCTTTAGAGACCCATATATGCGCACAACCCTCAATGAAGCTAGTGAAATATCTTCTATGAAAAGGAACTCTAACTCTAACTATTCAATAGTAACCTCATCATTCAACTAGGTCACTAATCTCCACCATATTCCCATAGATCCATGGAAAAGTTTCACTACCAGGACCACCATCAAGTATGCAGGTTTTCTGACAAGATGAAAGACTCGCATCATTACCTCAACCCATTCACTGAACTCATTAGGGTTGGAATTTTCTCAAAACAAAATGGGTATCTATCATTGAAACTCATGAAGTGAACTCATCCTACACACCTCATCCACTAGTATTGTGGGTGTCATCTACTACTCGATGGGTGGTGGTAAGACTGGTGCAGCACCTGGAGGTAACACCTCCTAAATATGTCTCTATATCAAAGTCTCATCCCTAAGGGGATAATCTAAATTATCCTACTACTGAATCCTAGAAAAAAAAACATCATGGATGCATCCCTTAAAGCATATTAGATATACCATGATCAATGAGTATATTTGGAGAGCTAACTCAAGAAGGAAATGGAAACCAAAACCCATTCCCATATGAAGAATGTACCAATTTTTCCCCTATAACCGGTGGATACGTGTACTGAGTTGACAAGAAGGGATTTGGATTCCTGGTGAAGGGATATGTTGTCCACAACACTAACATAGGAGTCCTTGGTCTAAGAATCGATCTAAAACAACTTAAAATTATTTCTCTAAAACCCAATCCAATCTCAAATACTCTAGTACTAAAGTAAATTTTACTCCTCTAATACAACTATTTCATGACCTGGAATAACGAGGCTTATGTCAGGATTACCCCAAGTCCACCTCTAATGGGTTAGGGGATACTATCCAGCACTGAGTAGGAATATCACACACATGAGAGGCCTTATCCTAATATACTTGTACCTTTGAACACGTATCCAATCCCATAAAATGATAAAATGTAAAAACACTAATAACTATGCATGTATACATCTAAATTACCACCATTAGAGTAAAAAAAGTACTAGAAAGAAAGTATCCAAATACAAGCCCACCAAAATAAAATGAAAACAAGTTTAGCATGTGAATTGGGTGAGGACTACTGTTAATGTAACAACTTGAACGCAAATCTATCTATCTGTCTCACTAAGCTCCACCTAATATTAGTCCCCTTGAGACTCGGTTAAAAGTTTGGTCACCTACATAATACACAACACTTGTTGGAAAATCCCATGCAGGGGTGAGTATAGAAATAAACAGTTGTACGCCCTGAAATCACTTAGCATATAGCATCAAGAATAATAGTCAACTCATCATAGGTATATGTAAACATAATAAATAACAATAACATCCATATGTACTCATAGTAATCACACAATCTCAAGGTAAGGTCACAATTGTAAATCCAGCCGAAGATTTATGCTCGATAGTTTCATATAACACTCGCCTAGGAGAGCACACACCATGAGTCAGATAGTAGTGATGGTGTCCATATGAGATATTTTGTTTGTCAGGTCTCACCAATAGAATTACACACTAGATGTTTGAAGAGATTGATACATAGATGGAAATCACACCCCAGTCCATGGGGTATACCAACAACCTAATATATATTATCCTGCTAAGTAGGGGATTTATGCCCATGTAGTGATGTTAATGATGATATCAAGAACCCCACCTAGGGAAAATGATGATGATAGAAGATCTCACTTCAGGCACCATGAAGGGATTCCAATAAATCTATCTGATTCTAAAGTTACATTGATGGGATCACTATCCTATGCACAAAACATGATTCCATAACGACCATTAGGGAAAGGATAAAGGGAACATACCCTAAATAAACTTGTTCAAGATGAAGAAGATAGGGGCACCAAGCCATGTTTAGATAATTACACACCATGTAAAGGAAGTACATAACATATCCCTTTAGTATCAGGTTTGTCTATGTATCATGGCCCAAGCCCATGTCTGAGTACATGAAATGTGGCTTGCCACACATGGTGTGTGGGGCCATTGAGTATCATGGGCATGTACTCCAGTACACACCAAGCTATTTTCCTCGGTGTCCATGGAGTGTAAGGTTACCTAGAATCCTGGGAGTGTACACCCTGTACACGTCGAACTAATCGTTAGGGGTCACAAGGCATGTGATTGAGTCACATGGTATGTGATGTGTTTCTCTATGCCAAAATCCTAGCACCACATAGGGGGGTCACACGCGACATTTAATACCAGATTACACGTCGTGTAACTCGGGATATTCCAAAATCCCATATCTATTTCATGGATTATCTTCCACCCCTCCAACCTTTTATCTAGCCTTGAATCACACCGGTAAGAAATGAATAGCTCTGGCTGAGCTTTGTCATCGCTGCTCTCTGGAATATGGAAACCAAATTGCATAGTAAAACCCTTCCATAACATCTCCTAGCCACCACATTCCAAAATCCACTAGATGAACTATGATCTAGTTCTAATGCATCATCATAGCTTGATCTCATCATTAATCCAATCCTAGATCTAAAGTATCAATTACATGCACCAAGAAATGGGTGTGAAATGATTAATTACCAGGTATTTATCAAATATGGGGTGAAAAATATTACATGCGAAGAACGAATAATGGGGGAAGAATTTCACAAACACAAATTTGAGGAACGGACATTGTCAAATGTTAATGTGGACCTTGATTTTTTGCCGTTAAAATGAATAATGAAGAGATAAAACATAATCAATGATAAAAATTCGCATTCTTGGATAACTCTAACTCATACCCGCAATACGCACAATCCGTGAATCAATTCATGAGTTGATTAATTCATTTTATTCGTAGGAAGGATCAAAATGTGATAAATACACATAAAACAATTATATTGCCTCAATATGGATCAATTTCTATTGAATAATGAATATACACCATTTTCATTGGTGGGGTCGTCAATTCTTATTGCACACCGATCAACGATCCACGATCCAATGTCCTTTTCAAGAGAATGATCCCCCAATGATCTCTCCAACAGCTTCAAGCTTATGAAGATAGACCTAGTATTTCCTCATATTTATATATTTAAATGAAATTTCATGTCATGAAAATATATTTAAAAAATATATTTCAATGAATTAGTTTATTTAAACATTCACCCAAGATCGTGCCCAACCCAAACATGCAATACGCTCCAATATTAAGTGTTTTCTATGGTAAAAATCATGATCTGAACTTAAAAGTGGCCTCAAATTTCTAATTTGAGCCTCGGTTTAAGAGTTATTCTACTTTTCCAGGAAAACTGCACATGTGTGATATTTAATATATTTCAAAAAATAATTTTGGGTTCATTGGGCCTTGTAATATCATTTCATCTGAGTGCCTATCTCTAAAAATAATTCCTATAATATTCTAAAGTAATACATGTAAAAAATTAGATTTGTTATAGGAATCCTATAGTGTATGGAGAGGCATGTGTTATTCTATGTTTCCAGCCATCTCAGGGTACCATTTTAGTGGATCCCGGGTAAGGATGCGATAATAGTAAAAAAATATTCTTCAAATAAGTACTACATAACAATGACTAGTTATTATCCTAAATTTTTTATATAATTTATATATATTAATCATCATTAGTTATAACCAATAAAAAACTAATTTTAGTGTCCTTTAAGCATCTGTAAAAATATGGCCATGTCACAGGTGAGGGTTTTATATTTTTTTCCTCAAACATGCTTTGAGAAAAGGAATACATAATGTTATAAAGATAAGAAAATGGATGAGATCCATGAACACATAAATATTACATAATAAAAATTTATTTGATTTTTATGTTGTTAGATATTCTTATTGGAAGAAATCAAAAACAATAAATAACACAACAAAAACCACTACATGAAGATTCGTCCACCACCCCAGCTTTGAGGACAGTCATTCCCCTCAAAGGTCTTCCTTACTATAGGCAATCAATTTTTTCATAATTTTTCATGTGAAATGTGAATCACGAAGATATATATACCTTTAAAGTAAAAATATTAAACATGGTGAAATTAATTGTGATTTATATATATCATCACCCACCTATCAGCTTGTTATAAGTGATACAATGTACAATATCCAAGGTGATATTCTACCCAACAAACAACTTTTAGAAGTTTATATGAGAGTAGTGATTTATGTAGCTCACAATCCAATCACCATGATAACTATTCCCATTGATGATATATATGTTCATGCTTTTGAAATTATTATTTGAACTTTTTTACAATGGATGGTTGATCTTGTAAAAATACTAGTAGATAATGAGGTATGTTCTCCCCAATTTATTTTTTAGGAAAACCATTAAAAATTAAAGCAAAAATCATGATTTAAGGAATGTAATTACATAAGATGAAAATAAATAGAAAATATAAGGTTGATTCAAGAAAATATAAAGGATCCAAAAAGCAATAAAAAGACCTTTAGAGAGCACCTTTACCCCACCAGTTCAATTGTCGCATTAGCTAAAATTACCAGTTCATGTGGATACAATGTTCAAAGATGGTAAAATTTCCATCATTGATTTTGAAGAAAAAATTTAGGACTATTCCATTATATACTATCATGTTCTTGAGAATATAGATGAAATATTTAAGCATGAATGGCTGGGAGTCTCAGTTATAAATGTATACATGAGGTGTTTTTTCATAATATATTTTTCAAATAATATATCTACAATGTTAATTACTATTAAATAGTATTCATATTTTTTGTAGGCATGTTTTTTAGTATTATATAAATGGAAAACTCTATGAATAAAAAATTTGACTCATTAGTACTCATGTAACAAACCCAACCCCAGTAGCCCAGAGTATGTGGTTATTTTATTATAATGGAATAGATACAATAGATCAGATCACCAATGATCAATAAGTTTATTATTCTTAAAGAAATAGATACATACATGGTTCCCTCATAACATTGTTAGTTTAACATAGTGTATAAAAAAGGAAAACGAACTGCTTCCTTAACACTTATTCAAAGATTTCATCTTTGTAAACTGGGTAAGGAAGAAAAATTAAAGGGTGAGCTCAAATAATCAGTAATGATAATATACATTATAAACATGAATCAATAATAAGTGAATAATAATCAATAATTATAAATCAATATGGAAAGTTAAATAACAAAAAATTCCATTTAATCAATAAACTGAGAATGAAAATGCATCCTTAGATTTTGTCACAGTGAAAATATCATGGATAGTAATAAATGAATATTAAATGAAGTAAATGCTTAATTATTGGATGACATGTATCTATAACATGAACCACTACTGTCAAGACCATTCACAAGACAATTTAAATCTGTGGGTTGAAACCCATATGATTCTTCTTGGAAACAAACGTGAAGGGTTTGTCGCCAACTGTTTTGTCTCATGAGACCTGTCAATGCATCGAGTGGCTATATAATGTTGGGTCCCACATGTCACTGCCAGTCCAAATCATTCTTCATACAAATATTTAATTTATGCCTTATCATAATATCTATATTGAGTAGATGATATGGATTTATCAATATTTCCCTAATTAAAACAACATTCAAAGTAAACATTGTATGTAGAAATGGTATACGACTTAGATAATAAAAAAATACATGATAAAAGAAATATTCATATTTAATAAAATATTAAATTATTTATGGTCATAAATAAAAGGTTTGGTACAAAAATTAAATAAGTATTGAATATAGAACATGTCCCATAGAAATTAAAGTGAGATGAAAAACACTTACCTTATGTATGAAAGCATTCTCCACTTGTAATTAATGTCCTAGATAATAAAATTATATTCAATAATTACTTAATTAATAACATCTTCAACATATATTTTCTTAATTTTAATTTTAGTAAGTTCATTTATGGCTTTTATGATGAGTTATAATATTTAAATTCATTATTCTAGGAATGTTAGCTTCATTGTATCATGGTCAGTTCCATTAGGAATTCTTGTTAAATAGAATAAAAAAACTAGAATTGAAATTATTTAGTATTAATGAACTTAAAAAAATAAATGTTTTCATATATATATTTTGGTTGTATGGTATGAGTATGATTCATTAGATGAGATGTTGATGAAAATGTTATAATTTATTTTGACTATTTTTACAACCATCACGAACTTGTATTATTTTATTTAATATTTTGTTTATATATTGGTTCTATAATATGATATAACTTATAATATGTATATTAAAATATTATTTAACCATAATAATGGTTTTATGACCATACTTTAATGTGGAAAGGGAAAATTAAAAGTCATCTTCCACGAAGATGGTGAATCGACACGTCAGAGATGATGTTTTCATTTTTAGAATAAAAGGAGGAGAGAAGAGATTTGATGATGGGTATTCCATTAAAACATAAAACTATAGTATATATATATGATACTAGAGTTATAATTTCACATTTTATAAGGTTAGATTATGAGATAATAATAAAATAAAATAAAATAAAAGAGAAAGGAGGCTTTTAGCTCTTGAATAACATCTCCTTGGGAACCTCCTTAAGACACATGAATTTGATATTTTTGTATGACTAGTAGGTATTAGACATAGATAAGAGTATTATAAAGATAATTTGGAATAATTAAACAAGATTATATACTTATAAGGTTTGAGGAGAAGGGGTGGTGAGGGGTGTTGTTTATAGATAGAGGAGAGGGGTGTTTTTGATTTTTTATTCATTTGTTTATTATTTTGGAAGAAGACTATCAATAGTGCCGATTAAAATGACTAAATATAGTATTTAACGAATTTGAGTTTGAAATAATGAGTTTTTACCTCATCCATACATCAACCATGACCCAATAATTCATTTATTACTTATAATGTTAAATATTGTAAATTACCATATTTCACTATTCACTAAAAATTTAACTATTTTAGAAAAATCCCAAAAATTCACCCTGACCATTTTCTGAGGTGTATAATTTAAAAATAGTCTCCATTTTATAAAAAAATTATTAATATGAAAAATTAAATTTTTAATTAAAATCATCATTTATTCGAAAAGAACTAATTTTAATATTATAACTAATTTTAAGACACTTTGAAAAATTAATTATGGTCCAATAAAATTATATTAAAATAATAATAAAAAATATTTATTTTAGAATCAATTTAATGAATTTAAATTTTACATTAAATAATTATATTAATTATAAGATTATAAATAAACATTGACATTTCACAAAAAAAATACCAACACTTAATTTATTATTCTTAAAAAAATTATTTACTTATTCCATCATATAAATATATCATATTTTCATTTATGAGATACCAATTTTATTTATACTTTATTTATTGAGGTTATTATTCTATCGGTCACATTACAATTCTTAATGGTCACATTAGAATTCAAATATTCATGTTAGTATTTAATAGTATATCATAGTTCATTTAAGTTCTGTGTTGCATGAAATGTATGCTATCAAATAAATTGAATTTATTTAAGAAGATATATACCAATAAATATTAGGGTATTATATTCTTCCCTCCTTTGAAAAAATTTTCCTTGAAATTTCTCATGAATATTTCCTTCTATATGAATTAGGTTGGTTCTTCTTCAAGACATCCTCAGGTTCCCACATTGATTCTTACATTTTGTGGTTTCTCCAAAGAACTTTTACCAGTCGACTCATCAGATTTATCAATAACTACTCTCAAGTGTCATGAATCATGATAGCCACTTCTAATAAATAAAAATCAGGTTCTAGTTGTATTCCTTATTAGGTGATTACTTTCATTGGTTATGGCATGTACTTATTTTACAATGACATGTGGAACACGTCAAAAACTTTGGTGAGACTTGGTGGGTTTTCTAATCAGTAAGATACAACTCCAATTATTTCTAAAATTTCAAATGGTCTAATGTACCTAGGTTTGAGTTCCCCTTTCTGACCAAGCCTTATGACACCCTTCAATGGAGATACATTCAGAAAGACATGATCTCCCAATTGAAATTATAAATTCTTTCTTCAGTTTTTAGAATAACTCGTGTACCTAATTTAAGATGCTTTAACACGATATAGAATAGTATTTACATTTTTTATTGTATCTTCAATAAGTTTTTTTCCTATAAGTTTCCTCTCACCAACTTCATCCCAACAAGTTAGAGTATAACATCAGTTTCCCTATAATGTCTTATATAGTGCAATTTAAATACTTGAATGGAAACTATTATTGTAGAAAAACTCTACCTAAGGTAAACACTAATCCCACTTACCTTGAAAGTCAAGTGAGCATGATCTCAATATGTATTATAATTTTTTAATAGTACCTTCATATTTTCCATTAGTTTTAGGGTTATAAGATATACTCAAATGAAGCTTAATGTCCAAATCCTTCTGAATGATCTTCTAGAATTTTGATATAAATCTAGGATCTCAATCAGATGCAATTGGTAGAGGTACATCATGATGTATTAAGACTTTATTAATTTAGATTCTTGGTATGCGCTCAAGAGTAAAACCTTCTCTTATAACAATAAAATGTTCCGATTTTGTAAGACGTTCAATAATAACCTGTATTGTATCATTCTTTCAGTGGGTGTTTAGTAATCCAGTGACAAATTCCAAAGTAATATCATTCAACTTCTACATACTAATAGGTAGAGGTTTCATGAATCCTCTATGATACTATCTTTTAGCCATTACTTGTTGAAAAACTAGACATTTGAAAACATAGTCAGCAATTATTTGATTCACATTATCCCACAAAAAATGTTCTTTTAGATCTCTATACATATTTATAATACTAAGGTGTATATAGAAATTTGAGTTGTGAACATAATTTAATAGTTCCATTTTTAGATCAGATATTAATGGAAAAATTCCAAATTTTAGAATTCCATCCTCATACATGAAGTATGTAAATCTTCAATCCTTAATTGATTTAATTTCATTTTGAAAATTCTCATCATTATATTAAGATTATTTTATCATTTATAATAAATATGGTTTCATAATAATTTGAAAATGGAGTGATGTTTCTCATTCCTTAATAATTCCCATATCTGTCTTTATTAAGTCTATAAATATAGGATCTTTCTCAATCCTCATTTGGGTTATGAGTCTATGATATTTTCTTCTTAATGTATATACTACCTTATTTTCTTTTCATGGGTCGAAGTGTATTGTGGAATCATAATATTTGAGTAACTCAACCTATTTACCTTTCCTCATTTTGAGTTATTTTTATGTAAAGATGTATTTCAAACTATTTTGATTCATATATATATCATATCTTTCACCATAGACATAGTGTCACCATTCCTCATAGAAAATATTATGGCTTCTAACTCAAGATCATGATTTGTATAAATTTTTTCATGAATATTCAACTCCCTTGATGAACATGAAATAACATTATCATTTTTTATAAGGAAAAAACCAATCCTTTCTTCGATGCATCACTGTATATCACAAACTCATCATTTCTTGATGGTAGAGTACAAAATCAGAGAATTGAATAATCTTCTCTTTAATTCGTCAAAATAGTATGCACATTCTTTTTTCCAGAAAAACATAACACCTTTAGAAGTGATCTTGGTTAATGGGTTAGCCAATTGAGAAAAAAATATGAATGAAACACTAAGAGTAAGTTTATAAATCAATGAAACTATGTATCTTAGTTGTGTTCGTTGGTGTAGGTCATTCTTGGATTTCCTTTATCTTTACAAGATCAACTAAGATTCCATCCTTAGAGATAATATGGAAAAGAAAAGAAATTTCTTCATGTCATAATTCACATTTTCTAAATTTACCATGTAAATTTTTTTCCCTGAGAGTCTCGAGAACGATCCGAAAGTGATTCGCAAAGTATTCATAGATTTTAGAATACACCAGAATATCATCAATGAATACTACAAAAAAATCTTCATGATATTCCTTGAATACTTTTTTCATTAGTCAATATAAATGGAATTAATTTTTTCTCTTAATTTCCATACCACATCTGAATGGATTTATTCAAAATATCTTCCTTATTTACTTGCAATTGCTGATACTCAAAATGAAGTTAATTATTTGAAAAATATTAAGCTTAGTGAAGTTGATCAAAAAAATCATCAATGAGAGGTAAAGGATAATTGTTCATTATTGTAATATAATTGATTTTTATATAGTTAGTGAAAAACCCCATGGATCCATATTTCTTCTTAACAAAGAGAACATAGGCTCCCCATAGAGAAACACTAAGGAAAATAAATCCCTTATTACTCAACTCCCCTTGTTTTTTATTAACTCCACTAATTACATAGTGTCCATTCTATAATGATTCATTGATATTTTTCTTTCATCAAGGATTAAATCAATGGAAAACTCAATTTCACATTCTGGGGGATGTCCAAGTAATTACTCTATAGATAAATCAATGTATTCCTATAGAATTTGTACATCCTCAATTCAAAGATTACATTCATCATTACTAGATTTTTTTTCTCTTCCTCTACAATAATTTCTTTCAATAGATTTACTAGGGTGGATCTAGATATGAATCATATGATGGATTTTCTGCTATAAAAATAAGTAATTTTATAGATTCCTCATTAATCATAATTTCATTCATCTTGAAATAAATTTTGATATTGTATTTTTAATGTCATTCTATTTTGAAGATTATATCAAATTTAACCATAGGTATGATGATAAGGTTATAAAATAAAGAATTTTTATGATTCATAATGCGGATTTTGCAACACATTTTTTTAGCAATGAGAATTCCCATAGGAATTTTGATAGAAAACTCCCTTATTAAGTCCAAAGGTAATTGTATAAGTTTCTTAAAAAACTGGATACATATAAAAGAGTGTCATTGTTAAGAATCAAATAAATAATTGCATAATTTTGAATATAGGATTAATCTACCTCCCACCACATCATTGGATACTTCTACTTTAGTTGTGGTGATTTCATAATCTTGTCTATCTCCCCTAGGCCTCTTCTATGATAGATTCTCTTAATGCATGAGACATTGGTTTGAATAATGCACCATTTATTTATAGTTGAAGCATTGAACATAATTTATTTTTTTCTTCCCCTAGCAGTCATTAGATCTATGACTCTTTTATCTGCACTTATAACAAACCCCCATTCCTTTCAAGAATTTTTCTGGATCATTCTTTCCATAATCTTCACATAATGGAAATTTATTTGTTCCTCTATTCTTATTTGATGCTTTAATTTTTTAATGGTTTTCAAAATACCTCTTCCTCCCTTGATTTTTCCTAAAAATAATGGATCTATAAAATTAAATCTCTATTTGGATGACACTTAATACTATTTCATTATATGATGAAAATGTTCGAGAAGCCAATGCCCTTCAGAGACTAGGTTTAAGACCTCCAAAGAAATGATCAATCTTGTTTTCTAAATCACCTATGTAATATGTAGCATATCTGGATAAAATAATGAAGGTATCCTCATACTATACAACACCCTCTTCTTCATTTTAATTTAAGATAAAGAGTCTTCTCTTCATTTCAGTTCATTTCCCATTAGGGAAATATTTTTCAAAGAATGTTTCTTTAAAAGTTATCTATTTCATTTATTCTATTTCTTATTCCTCCTTAGTATTCTATTTCAAAGAACACCATTGATCAAAATCACCCTTGAGGTAATGTACCGCTAGTACTACCTTTTCCTTTTCATCACATCCCAATACTAGAAATACCTTTTCAAGGGACTTGATCCATTACTCAGCTACCACTTGATTAGTAGTCCCCCCAAATTATAGGGGAATCTACTACATGAAACGGTCCAAAAATTATGGATTATGGTTATTGGTAATTACCTGAGTAAGTTATCCTAATATATTCATGGTCTTATCAACTCCAACACGAACTGTGTTCAGCTACTCAGTGGGAAAATCCCTACATTTTCTGTGGGTATTGATTCTATTTCGTCCATTAAGTTCCATCACTAATTAATAGAACACACTAATTTATCTCATAATCATCAAAAATATTGAGCCAAAAATTCACTATATGAAATTATTATAACTCTCGTGTTTATTTAATATCTACTTCCTGAGGTTTCTACTGAACCTACTCTCATACCAACAATAACAACCCTGACCCCAATATCCTAGAGTCAATGGTTATTTTATTAAAATGTAATAGATACAAGAGATAACATAACCATGTATCGATCAGTTTAATATTATTGAAGAATTATAAACATAAATTCTTCCCTTATAATGTCTATAATTAAATAGAGTACATAACAAATGAAAATAAAATTATCAATGACACTTATTCAAATATTTCAACTGTATAACATGGGAAAGGAAAAAAATAAATGGGTGATATCAAATTCTTAGTAAGGGTTACATATAGTATAAGCATGAATCAATAATAACAGAACCATAATCAATAAGTAGTAACAAATATGGAAAGGTAAATAACTGAAAAACACATTCCATTTAATCAATAAACTAAGAATGAAAATGTATCAATAGATTTTTTCATAGTGAAAATCTAATAAAAAATAATTACTAAATACTGAATGATGGAAATGATTAATTTTTGGACATAATGTATCTAGAACAAGAACCAATGTCGAAAAGACCATTCATAAGATGGTTTAAGTCTATGGGTATAAAATAATTTGATTCTTCTTAGAAATAAAGGTGAAGGGTTTTTGCCAACTCCTTTTGTCCCATTATACATGAAATATGGATATTTAATGAAATATTTAATTATTGATGATCATAAAAGGGGAAATATATAAGGGAAATAAGTGGTGAAAATAGAATATGTCCCACAGAAATTAAAGTGAGATGAAAACCCCTTACATTAAGTCCAAAATAATTATACACTTGTAATTAATGTCCTAGATAATAAAATTAGATTCGTTAAAAAACTAATAACCTCATTAAAATATATTTTATTTATTATAATTTTATTAAGTTTATTTATGTAAATTTTGATGAGTTGTAATGTTTAATTTCCTTGTTCTGAGAGAATTCATTTCATGGTTTTATGATCAGTTCCCTTGGGAGTTCTTTTTAAATGGAAGGAAAACTACAGAAGTGAAATAATTTAGTATTAATGAACTTATATAAGGTTAAATAGACTCATATATCATTTGGTTTTATGGTATTATCATGATTAATTGGATCAAATGTTGATGAGTATGTTTTAATATATTTTGGTGATTTTTATGATCATTTGTATTATTTAATTTAATATTATGTTTATATATTGGTTCCATAACATGATATAACTTATAATATGTATATTAAAATATTATTTAGTCATAATTATAGTTTAATTACCAGCATTTAAGGTGGTAATGTAAAATGAAAACTTGTCGTCCACAAAGGCGGTGAATCGACACGTCACATATGATGTTTTAATTTTTAGAATAAAAGGATGAGAGAAGTTATTTGATGATAGATATTCAATTAATATAATGAAATTAAATTATATATACATATATGATACTAGTGTTATAATTCCACTTTGTATAGGGGGTGATGATATAATAATAAAAGAAAACAAAATAAAAGAGAAATGAGGATTTTACCTCTTGAATATTGTCTCTTTGGAGCCTCCTTATGACACTTGACTTTGGTCTTTTTGTAAGACCAGAAGGTATAGGATGTGGGGAAGAGGCTTGGAAATATAATTGGTAAAAATTTAGAAAATATTAATTTCTTAGAAGTTTTGAGTAGAAGGGGTGGTGAGGGGGTATTTATAGGGAGAAGAGAGAGGTATTTTTTATTATTTTATTCATTTGTTTATTATTTTGGCACAAGAATATCAATAGTTTTGATTCTAAAGAATAAATATATTAAATAGACCATTTTATTTTATATAATGTGTTATTAACCCATCCATACATCATACATGCCTTGATAATTCATTTATTTACTATAATGTTAAATACTGTAAATTACTGTATTTCACTATTCAGCAAAAATTCAACTATTTTAGAAAAATCCAAAATATTCTCCCCAACAATTTTTTGAGGTGTATATTTAAAAAATGGTCTCTATTTTAGGAAAATAATTTTCCAAATATGAGATATTTAGTTTTTAATTAAAATCATAATTTATTTTAAATATGTCGATTTTAATATTATAAATGATTTTTTGACACTTTGAAAAATTAATTATGGTCTCATAAAATTATCTTATAATTATAATACAAACAAATATTGATTTATGAATCTATTTTATGAAAATAAGTTTTATTTTAAATCATTATATTAATTATAAAATTTTAAATTGATATTTACATTTCACAAAAATGCTAACACTTAATTTATCATTTTAAAACATTTATTTACTTATTCAATGATATAAATATATCACATTTTAATTTATGAGATACCTAAATTTTATTTACACTTTCTTAGGTGAGGTTATTGTTATAATGGACACATTACTATTCCTAACGAGCACATTACTATTCCAATTATCCTATTAATATTAATTAGTTTATCCTGATTTGTTTAGGTTTGGTATTGTGTGAAATGTAAGCTATAGAATAAATTGAATTCATTTAAGTAGATACATACTAAGAAATATTGGGGTGATATACCTCACATCACTTTTACACAAAAAAACATTATTGTAATAAGATGGATATTTAAAAATAGTGCACCAAATATCTTTAATTTTTTAAAAGAAACATGTTGATGAAAAACTCTTCTTAATAACCATGATGTAGGGGTAATACTCTATAATATAATCATATAAAATAAATTTTTATAAATTAAATTTCTTATTGTTATGGTTTTTTCTAGAACATTGGTTGGTCCTTGAAAAAAATTTAGACAATCCAATAATTTATTTTTTGGATTCAATGAATGGATTATGAAAAAATAGACCATACATGATGAAGTTTGTCAACTTTTAATACACTACATTCAAAATTTTACACATAAAATTCAATTTATATGTCTTATATTTTGTTTTAATGAAAAAAAAAATTATGATGGGGTAGTGTTTAAATATCTTGAAAATAATGGTATGGGGATGTTCCATGAGAACAAGAAGACTATAAAATTCTATAACTAGATAATTAATAGGGTATATATTTTTATATTTCAATATAAAAACATATATCAAAACAAATTATTTATTTTAATCAATGTTTTTTTGACACCCTAAAATTTCACTTTATTTCTCTTGGACTTGTGGTTGATTTATCCCTTGGTTCTGGGGGTGAATTTTTTAATTTTTGAATATTTTCCATGGATTCATGGTTAGGTGCACGGTATGGGAAACCATGCAATGTAAATTGTTGTCCTTTTTTAGTTTTTACATAGGTTATCACATGGTCTACGCATGGTTTTTAAAATCATGTGAGATAGTCATGTGACTTATGGGGTGTTGAGGTAGTATAATCCACACGATCTATAAATTTTTTGGTAAGTCGTGTGAGACAACCATATGACCTACTTGAGAAGTGTTATTTTTTTATTTTCAGGTACTTTTTAATTATGAATTTTACCCCAATCTACCCATTTTATACCATCATCCGTGAAAAATCTCCAAGGGGATCTCTTCTTCTTCCAAACTCATCCAAGAGTATTTAGAGTGATTATTGGGTGGTTCTTTATCAAGATCAAGATGTATGAGTTTCTCCTCTCTCCAACAATTGGTTTCTCTCTTTCTCTAAAATTCCCTCTAACTTTAGTTTCCATGGTAGGATGATTTTAAAGTTCAGGGTTGTTCTAAATTGTAAATTTTAATTTTTAATGGTTATGATCTATCCTAGGTGTTATTTTCCTATGGTATTCATAAAATTTTAAATGTTTTCATCACTTTCCGTTAGTTTTTTCATTGAATTTCCATTTGCTAAATTGTTCCTTAATTTCTTGATGTTTATAAGGGGTTCTTGAACCAAATTGATGATATATGTGATGCTTTGTTTTGTGTTATCAAATTTATTCCATGTTTTATTGTTTTTATTTTTATAAAAATTGGTTGAAATGTTTATTTTAATATAATTTCTTTTTTAGATTGTGTTTTATACATTATAGGGGTTTGATAAAATGTCATTGATTTTTGTTCATTGGAAAAATAATTTTTTCATGTTGTTTAGAACTAATAGGGTTTTATAAAGTGAAGTGTTCATTTATTAAAAATGGATTTCCTTATTTTAAATTGTCCCGATGTTTTAAAAATAAACTTCCTTTTCTTTAAATAGTTTCCCTTTATTGTAAAAGTGTGTGTTTCTATAAAAAATGGATTTAATTGTTTTAAAAATTTGGTGTGATTCCTTTTTGGTTTCTTCATCTTGGATAAATCCATTAATTTTTTTGGGCATTTTAATGCCTTGTTGTTATTTTTGAATTTGTAAAATTTTCCTTATGCATAAAGGTGATTTTGAAAGGGGATTCCCAAAGATATATTTTTTTATTCTTTTTTGTGTGTATGATTTTTCCTTGGGTGGTATTTGGTTTCCAAATGGTTTTAAAAAGTGATTTCCAAATCATGTGATTTTTATTCATAATGGGAAGCCACATTTGGACTTTATGTGATTCTATTTACTAGGATATCATTTACACCCTAGATGGTCCCATTATTTCACATAGTTTATGTATATGATAATTTGTTTGATTATATAAATTTTTATACATGTTTTTATGTTTGGGTTGGGTCCCAACAATGAATGGGTATTTCAGAGGTGATATGTTTATTTTATTACAAATTCTCATGCCTTAAGGTGGTTTTATAGTAACATTATGACATTATCTTGAAGGTAATCACCTTTTTTATCCCTATCATGAGGAGAATAGGATACTAATTGGAAATTTTAGGGATGGTTCCTTACTATTTTAGTGTTATTCTCTACATAGTAACCCCTAGTTGTATGTAACACCTAGCTGAGAGATGTTTCACTAATGAGGCTATGTGAGAGTGATTTGGGATACGATTTGTGTCATCATTAACCTATCAGCTGTTGGTTAAACATTTTCACATATAGAGAAATTGGTTTCATAAGTTTATTGGGTGTTTCATCATGGTTTTTACATTATATTATGCTTATTTATTATTGTTGATTCGTGAGTTGCCTCTTTTTTATGTTCTTACTTCAGTGTGTTATGAGTAAGAATCATGGGAAATAGTCATGTATTATATAATTGTTTTCATTTTTTTATTACTTATTATGGATTTTCATTTTATTATGTATTCCCTTAGATATACCCAGGTGTGTGGTGTGTGTGTTAAAGTTTTTTTATTAAGAAGGAAGAAATAAATATTTTTAAATACAAGACTTGGAATTTGTTTCCTTTTAAAGTGTATCTTAAACCATGTGTGAGTTTTTTTTTGAATAAAAGGTGATTTAAAAATAAAACTTTGATCTAGTTCTTTTTAAAATGTATGTGGCATCGTTTTGAAAAGGTAAGTGGTTGGTTTTTAAAATTAAATCACCTTGTTAATTCCTCTATGATGCATGTTTTTGTAAGTATCAATTTTTGAGAAAGTATACATAGTATATATTTATATATGTTTATATATTGTATAAAGGAAATGAAAAAATATGATACCATATTTTTAAAACTGGAATTCTTGGTTTCATTATAAATAGAATGTGAATGGACTCATGGTGGTATCCTAATAGCCTTTTTCTTACAATTTGCATACTTATTTTTTTGGGTATGTGGTCTTTATATTTTCTCTAGGTTTCATGTTATGACTTGCAGGTTATCTTATTACTACTCACCATTGCAAAGTAGGTATTTTTCAAGCTATGGTGGTGACATGTGATTAAAACAGAGGTATTGAGTTTTCCACCTATTTTAGTTTGGTAGGTTTCATATCGTGTGGTGTATAATCCTTATAAGAAACTTTTTTCCTTTCAATTTAGTTTTTCTTTAATTTTTTTTGGAAATCTATAAATATGGAATAAAATGGTTTCATTTTTAGAAATGTTTTCTAAAAAAATTGAGATTTATGCCATGTTTTGATGTTTTATTTCATTTCCACATGGTTATTGTTTCATAGTTTTGTGATGTAAGAAGACTTAAAATCGGGTCCCAAAGGGGACCATTGTTGATCCTAGTTTCATAAGTTTTAAAATTTTCTCATGAGGTCAATTGTGATACCCTATTTCTTGTCTTTAGCTCAGGGAAATTGAGAACCCACCTTAATAAATGTGAATAACGGTCTCAGGTGACATGTGAGGTAATCTTAGGATGATTAACAGCAAAATGGTACAAAATCCCATATTTTTTTATTTTTTAGTAAAGGTATAATGGAATTAGTTCCATCAGAAATCATATGGTAAGTCTAGGGAAGTGTTTCTCTCATTCATCCTTGTGTGGGATCTTAGGTTTATGTGTGTGGTTTTGAGTTTTCTTTAATTTTTTGTTTTATGGTGCCTTGTTATTGAGATATTTTTATATAGTGTGCTACTAATATGATTTATAGTAAGGCCCCATGATACTTCTCAAGAAATTTATAATTTCAAATAGAAAATGGAGGAAATTCAGGGGATTTATGGTTAAGGTGAAATGTCTATCAAACTATGTGCATCCCTTGAAAACCATCCGGAAAACTCACCAATAGAACTCACATGGTCGGTCCATGTTTGGAAAAACCATAAGTCCACACCATGCGCAGTGTAGAAGTTTGGTAACTTTTGATTTGTTTTTCATCCTTTCTTTCTTTTGGAATCTCTTGTTCTTATTATGGATTGCTTGTGAGTGTTTAAGTGAAGATTTATGGGTTTTGAAAAGATTTTATCCTCTTTTAATGAATGTTTTATGATTTTTTATTTACGTTCATTTAGAAAAACTTGTTTTGGTTTCTTGAGTTTATTGGGTAAAAAATTATTTCCTTCATTGGGTTTGAACTATTTTAATGTTTTGAACCAATTTTGTGTTTTAGAAAAAGAAAGAATGTTGTGTTTGGAATTTATAATATAAATTTCCAAAAGGTGTTATTAATCTTGTTTCATTTGAATGGAAATTTCATCCCTTATGTTGTGATTTGTGGTGATTTTATTATTTTTTGTCTTTATATGATGTATTATAATGTTGCCCTAAAGGGGTCAGAAAGTCAAGAAATGAATCTCATAGGTAGTTGTCCTATGGTTCAGAAGTTGTTCTACCTATCTAAAAATATTCCCATACTCATGAAGGAGTATAAGGGGCTAGTTTTTATAATCGTTTAGATCATGTTTGGGAGACTATAAATTGGTATCTTCTACTGTTTAGTTATAAATTAGGATCTCATGAGGTGATAGAGTTTCCGCCTAAGTTCGAAGAAATATTCTTATAGTGATGAACTCTAGGGTCCTCTATGGTGATGTTCACTTATCCTTTATCTGAATGTTTGGGATTAGATTGGGGGAGGTTTTGTTAGGTACACTAGGTAAAATACCATAAGAGGGGTTGAATTAGGGTATGATAGATTATAACAACTTCCCCTTTTTTATCTTGTTTCACTGTTAAGAAAATCTCTCTTCTCTCTATTTCCTACAGAATAGTGTGAAATGAAGTTAAATCATTCACAGGATACAAAAATTTTACTTGTTTCACCCTCACTAGGCTATGTCTAAGTAGCATACACTGACAATGTGCTGATGTAACAAATCCACAATAAGCACACTATTGTTTACAAAGTTCTTAGAGGACTTAATGTCCCTCTTGGTTTACAACAAATCACAACTTGAAAGCTCATTGCTCTCTCAACTAAATTGTGCTCACTACTTCTTCAAATTATCCACTGACAGTTTATAAAACTGTAGGTCCCTTCATTTTATCTCATGAATGCATCCTAAATTGTATATAGATTCTCTATTTATGTCACACTTTCATCCGCTAATGAATACCATTTCCCCACATATTTACTGGAAAATCCCTTTCAATCTCTTTTCACGATGCACACTTCCTTTGCAAAGCTCCCTATTTCACAAATCTCAACCTTCATGAATATTATTATTTCACAAATCTTAAAATAACCATTATGAAGGTCCTTTATTTTCATGAATATCACTTCCTTCATGAAGCTCAACTAGCCTTCGTGAATCTCGCATGTTTCAGTCGTGTTTTTATAGCCTTCAAAAATTCCTTGCTTTTGTGATGCTTAAAAAAATTGGTTGGATTTTGAAACATTCGCAAAGTTTCTCACTAGAACCACCTTTTTAAACCACCTTCACAAACCTGGAGACATAGAATTATCATTGATTCTTGATCACTTTTATGAATGGGGTAGAGGCCTATTTATATGAATTTCTCACCGAATCCAGAACCTTCCATCCACATCATCACTATTTCACAAGGCTCCCACTTTTCTACCACGATGCTCATTTTTTTACAGCTCCATGGATGTAACGCCCCAACCCTATTTACCCAGAGTCAGTGCATTATTACATAACTTTTACATGATCATTATAGATAAATTCTCGAAATACCGATTAGTTTAGTAGCCTTGGAAGTAATAGATACAAACATAAGTTTTACATTACATCATGAAATGGAAAAACAACATCATTGTGTCCCCTTTGAACACAATCATATACTTTATCCTATTCATACAGGTTAATCATAATATACCTCTTCACATCCAGGGAAAAAGAAAACATAAGAAAGCGGTGATCTCAGATGCCCAGTAAGGATAACAATATAGCAAAAACTATCATAAAAAAAGAATAAACATTTAAGGCAATGTATAAGACTAAAACAAAATCCTTTTAAACATAAACTTCAGCATAAAATGGAAAACATAAGTCAAATAATTCCATTTACTTATTCACATGGATATTCTACTAGTCGAATAATCACATGTAATATCAACAGCTAATTTCATATTGATGGAATGCATAATTTCAGACATCATAACCACATAGTCAAGGTGTCACCACCTGCCTTCACCAAAAGGAGGGAAGGGTCAGCAGATTGCCAAGCCCTTCCTTCTTTAATTTGAAGAAAAGATAATGACCCCCGAAACCCGCCTTCAATAGGTCCCGGAGTGGCGACCAGCACCAAGGGTATAGAATCTCACACCAAATGGAAGGCATTACCCTTTTTATTTTTATAGGAACGAGAGATAAGATAGCAACCCCAACAATACCAAAGATTAAAGTAAAGGCAAATCCAAAAGTAACCCATTCCCATATGCATGTTCAACAGGAAATAATACAAGCTACAAAAAAACTCCAAAGGTAACGTACCAAGAAAAGGAAAACGACAACAACAACTACCCCAAGGTCTGCACTAGTACAGTCTCGCAAGATCCCTGAAGTCCTCCTAGAAACATGAAAATAGTTTAATATACGTAGGGTGATCATACAAGTACACTTAGTAGGGAAAACCAAAGACTCTCGTGCACAAGTGAGGAGACATTCTAATGCCCATGTAAAAAGATATAACCAAACACCCAACCAATAAAAGATATCCACCCAAACCTCACCAAGGCACACTCCCCAAATAACGCAAGTCAAGTAACATATAGTAATAACACATCGATATTTGGGTACCACGCGCCGCTTTCATACTGGTTATTGAAGACATCCTACACATTGAACCAATCCCACCATTTTCATCGCAGTCCCACTGCCACACCCACCCGGACACACCTGGGCCATAACCTCACCACAATCCCACTGCCAAACCCCACCCGCAGACACATGGGCCACAATTGCTATCCCGCCCGTAGACACCTGGGCCACAACAACCACTTCCATGTCCGAAGACAACTGGGCCAGAAAGCTACCATCACACCCGAAGACACCTAGGACTCATCCCGAAGATACTTGGGAAACAACCTGCCCATAAACACCTGGGCCAACCACCACAACTACCATTCTCGAAGATTCTTGGGTTAATAATGGACTTTAGTCCATCACAGCCTACCCGAAGAGTCTTGGTCTATTCGAGAAAGGTAGTAGAAAATGAGGTAATAACATTCCACTCATAGGAGTGTTGGAAAAAACACCCTCCCCATGAAATGGGGTGTTCGGCACTGAGTGCTCAACGTGGGTGGGGTGCGAATAAGAAACATAAAAGCTAAAAATATATGTATAGGTAACAAACACTCATCCCAACCTAGGGGTTCCAAAACCTAAGCACAAACATCCTTGTTACTATTCATTTACAAAAGAAGTCACAGCTCGCGGCCAAGTCACAACTCATTCCCAGAATCAATTTCCCAACTCAATCATTCTTGTTTTTATGTTCAAGTGATCCCATTTGGGTGACTTCTTCACCACCGGGAAACTAACAGGCATAACTACAAGCCAAAAAGGAAAGAAACATCAAAACGGAAATTTAAGCATTCACACCCAGTTCTCTTGCAAGTCACAACAACAACGGGATAAGTGAGATCTTTCGAAGTACTGGAACCAAAGAAAACCCCAAGACACAGCCCCTTGTCCCCAAAATCCAGGATCCAACGGTCTCTCAACAACATAGTATTCTACCCCAATTCGTGATATAAGTAGAGTAACCACACAGCCTCAAAAATCACAACCAGCTAAAGTACAACAACAGCGGATCCCATCCCCACCCATGTCACCACAGCAATCGGCCCGTGGAAGAAACAACCAAACCGCTACCACCAACACTAGGCAGTCCCATGCAGGTATTTTCAGATTTAAAAGATTTAACACAGTCCATGGTTTCAATTCCACTATGCTTTAATTGGTGTTATCAAAAAAAATGGTTGATCCTGGTGCTTTCAATTTATTCAACCGAGTATACGTAATTAACCATTTTCATGTTACAGTTATTTAAACATCCAGGGGCACCAAGGTTCATTAGTGAAAAGAGAAAGACCACCAACAGCCATGATTATCAGTGAGCATAGGCCCGTACAATTCACAACACATAACAACATAAAGAGTACAACAGAACATCGATCACACCCCCCCCCCTTCATTCCTTAAAAGTCCATTAATTATCTTTGTTAAGTTTTGTTTCATAAATTTCCACAAAAGAAAAAGCATTCCCACACCGCATGATACACAGAAAGGAGAGACGAAGGAGAAAATCCATACTTGGTTGATCAATGATCGAAGTTTTTCTCCACGCGCCAAAATAGGGAAAGCGTGACTCGCAGGGCTCCCGCATAGGTGCACCACTTGCTTCAGGAAAGAAGGGACTTCAAACGCACAAGGAAAAGGAGGATACTAGCCAAGAGGGAGAAGAAGAATTTCAAGCATGATAAGAAGATGAGATAACCAACGTTATGGGATAAGGAATTTGAATGCCTTGGAAGTAGGATCGTGGTTTTACAACATAGTTGGGTGGTTACACATGACTGAATTAATTTTTATTTAATAGGGAGGTTTCTACAAATTTTTAGATATTAAATATGGGTTTAAAATGGCCTTGAAATGCCTTAAAAAGGTCAAAAAGGCCTAAAAGAGGCGTTACAGGCAAAACTGTAGAAGGAAAACCCTAAAAGGCTGGATGACACTGATCGGTCAGTCGCGTTGATCAGTGCGACCGATCGGTGCGACCGATCGGCGTGACCGATCGGTCATGAGACCTAAAGATGCATCGAGGAGCTATATCAGGCTCCACCCATCACTTACTAAGTCCAATTCATTCCTCATATTAAAAGGTTGAAACATAACATAAACATTCGTAATAAAACTACCATATAAAATGTTAATACTTTAACCATAAACAATGAATGGTATAAAAATAACACATCCACAGTCAAAAATGTCACAAAACCTTCAATATAATATGGAAGATTGGTATCATAATAAATGAACTTCAAACAAGTGTAAAATCCATCAAAGGATGTTGACATAGATGAAATCAAAACTATTAGAGAGAAATATCTCTTTCTATTTTAAAATCATTTAAATGTCACATAATTATAAAAGAAAACATTTATTTTGAAAATATTATTATAATATTGTAAGTGAATCTTCGTAGATTTTATAATAGTGGAAAATAGTAACACCCTCTGTATAAGTAAAAAATACATTCTTACCTTAATTTGTCGAAAAGGTTATAAAGTACCTTGTTTGGAAAATGACGGAAAGATTCCTTTCAAAAAATATATAGAAATTAAAACAAGGGTATAAATTAATTTATATCATATTTTAGAAAATATTAAAAATGTTTTGAAATATATTTTTAAGAAACATGGATGTGGATGATAAATAAGTTCCAGTAGATAGTTACATATAAACAATCTTGGATAAGTAATGAGATTGTAAAATTAACTCTTACCTTATACTTTTCCTTAGTCAAGGGTACATTAACCTCTTGTATAATAGGTAAATCATTGTTATAAAAATTATACAAGAACCACATACATAAATATGATATCATATATTATCTTCTAATATTGCTTTGTTAATAATATATCAGTAGTATCATTGTTTTGGGTGTTAACTGATTCGTTTTCCTTTATATGTTTTGTTACGTAAGTCATGTTTGTTATAGATTAGATGTATTTTATTCATATCCATAAATACATTATGTTATTAAACATTATTTTTAATCATATAATGAAAATTATTCCTCAATGGTTACAATGGGGAAATGAATCTTATCATGTTTGTGGAGACGGTAATCCGTATGTACGCACGAGCAACAATATCATTCTTTTGATGGTAAAAATTGTATGTAATTGGATGGTATATCATATATAAAGAATAATAAACATGTTATATTTATTATTAACATCAATTATACTCATTATTATACCCATCCAAATAATTAAATGTTGAATAACAAACTACACCACAACGTGGAGATCGTAAGCCATACATACGCGCCTATGGTGACTTTGTCATTCATAGGATAGATATAATAATGAACATGTTTGTACCATATTTATAATAACATAATAGTATGCATAATGTACTAGAGTTATTATTTTGGTATGGAAACAACAATGAAAGAGGAAGTGGAAGAAGAAAATAACTTTGAAAGAGGTGATGAAATTATTACCTCTTTTTCGGGTGCTTCCTTTTGATTTGATCAAAAGGGATCCTTAGGATGGATTTCTGATAAAATTAAGGACTCTATGTTCAATTTAGGGTAGTTTGGAGTATATTTGAGCAAGGTTTCATGGATCCAAATGTCTTTGGAGGTGTGAAAGTTAGAGAAGGGTAAGTGCCCTTTTATAAGAGAGGTGAGGGTCACTTTAGGAAAAGCTTGAAATATTATTTTATTATAAAATAATTTTCTGTTTATAATGAATCCAAATGGATTTATTTCAAGGATAATGTGGGGATGGTTCTAAATCCTTTCAACCAATAGGTTTTATACAATTTTAGGTCACCATATTAACCTTATCCTTTAGATTTAACCCTTAGTTAAATAGTTTAACTATTACCATGTCTTCTTGTATTATTATAATACAAGGTTAACAAACTTAATATAAAATGACAAGAGAACCTAAAGTGATTAATTAATGAAATATCTATCATTATATAATTTTTTTGACTGAATATTAGTTTTTTAGGAATATTGTATTATTAAATAATATAGTATTTGTTTTAAAAACTCATTTATTTCAATTTTGACACTATTTAGGATTTGGTTTTTCTGAAAGTCATAAAAACTTTATTACATTAAAAAAATTCATTAAATCAACCCTAACATGTCATATTAACCTAAAAAATTATTGGAATGTATAAAAAGTCTAAATTTAAATTTATTTGGATATTTATAATATCAATTATTTTAATCTTTCATTACTAAGGTAATTAATGAATCATTAGTGTGTCATAAATAAATTAAATTATTTAATGTTGAAATATTATAAATAAAATAATATTATGTAAGAAATATATTTAGCTTTATAATTAATATTTATAGTTGAATTTATCTTATGTATAACCCAATATTAAAAATGATTTAGTTATAAAAATTTGAATTTAAGACTTTTAACTCCTTTTTAAATAAAATAATAATTAATGTCCTAATCTAATCCAAGTAGATCAAAGAGGATCATATTTTATTCCTAACTTTTATTTTGGTCTAAATATACTTATCCAATAGAATTGAGACATTTTTTTATGGTAATTATAATATTATTTTTACCTTTAATTACCCTATTTACTTTCAACTGTGGTAAATAAAATTCAAAAGTTACTATTCACTAAAAAATTCATCTTATTGAAACACATTTTAATTTCTAATGTCAATCATGTCTCTTGGATTTTTGAAATTCAATTCGTAGAAGTGGTATAATTTTGTTTTATGAAAATTTTTAAATGTGCCTAGAAGGTGGGTAAAAGACGTTAAAAAATTAAATAAAATTTTATACATCTAATTTTATAATAAAATGACTCCAATAAATTAAATTGAAATAATATAGGTATTATGTATCTATTTTTAATTAAAATAAATTTAAATAAAATAATTATTTATTTAAATAAAATTTCATTTTTAAATAATAACGCATTGTTTTTCAATATTCATAAAAAATTGAATGTTTTCAGAAAAATACCAAAAATTCACCCTAAGATAATTTTGATATTCCGAATCCAAAAATGAAGTCCATTTTGAAAAATAAAATTTATAAAATTTTATAAAGTTGGAATTACTATTCATAACTATTTTTAAAACAGTTAGTTTGATTTGTCATGGTGTTCTAGAACTCAAAGTTTCATACAGCACAAGCTATTGCATTATTCAAAGGGAAACGTATTGTGGAAGCTTGAGGTGTTATATTATTCCATCATTCAAATAATTTCGTCCTTGAAATTTATAGAATACTACTACATAAGAATATTCGGGTGGTTCTTCATCATAAGTTCCTCTGGTTTCCACGTTTCCTCTTCCATCTTATAGTTTCTCTATATAACTTTCACCAGACGAGTCATCTGGTTTCTCCAAAATTGTTCTCTCGTATCAAGAATCTTGACAGGCTCTTCACAATAAGACAGATCGAGTTCTAGTTCTATTTCTTCATAGGCGAGTACATGCGTTGGGTCAGGCATGTAATTTCTTGAATAGTGATATGTGGAACACATTGTGAACTTTGGAGAGACTTAGAGGCATTGCCAAATGTTAAGCTACAACTCCAATTCGTTCTAGAATTTTGAAAGGTCTGATGTAACTTGGACTTAATTTACCCTTCTTACCGAAACGTATAACACCCTTCCATGGAGACACCTTCAAGAAAACATGATCTCCTACTTGAAATTCCAAATCCTTCCTTCGGTTATCAATATATCTATTTTTCCCACTTTGAGCTACTTTGATGTGGGCTTGGATAATCTTCACCTTTTTTATTGTTTCCTCAACAAGTTCTGGGCCTACAAGTTTTCTTTCACCGACATCATCCCAATAAGTTGGTGTCTGATATCTATTTCCATATAATGCTTCATATGGTGCCATATGAATACTTGAAAGGAATCTATTATTAGAGGAAAATTCTACCATAGGTAAATATTGATCTCGCATACCTAGAAATTCAAGTGATAATTATCTCAACATGTCTTCTAAGGTATGAATAGTCAATTTTGATTGTCCATCAGTTTTAGGGTGATAGGTAGTGCTCAAAGGAAGTTCATTTTCCAAGTCCCTCTGAATAATTTTCTAGAATCTTGATGTAAAACGGGGATCATGATCAGAAACAATCGATAGGGGTACTCCATGAAGTCTTACAACTTCATTAATATATAGTCTTGCTAAATGTTCAAGTGGTAAATCTTCTCTTATAGAAAGTAAATGTCTTGACTTGGTAAGACGATCAATAGTGACCCATATAGCATCATTCCTTCTAGGAGTCCTTGGTAGCCACATGATAAAGTCTATCATAATATAATCCCATTTCCACTCAGGTATGGGAAGAGGATTCATGAATACTCAAGGATTTTTTCTTCCAGCCTTCACATGTTGACAAACCATACATCTTGACACATAATCACCAATCTCCCTCTTCATGTTGTCCCACCAAAAATGTTCCTTCAAATATCTATATATCTTACTTCTATGAGGTTGTATAGAGAAATTTGAGCTATGAGCATCATCCAACAATTCCCTTTTTATATTAGGTATGTCAGGAACACAAAAAATTTTCAAAATTTCATAATTCTATCTTTATATACAAAGTCGATCAATATCCCATCATTCATAGCTTTAATTTTCTTTTGAAACTACTCATCATCAGTCTGAGAAATTTTTATCCTTTCTAGTAAATATGGTTTGGAAACCATCTTAAAAATTATATGTGTTTCACCTTCCATGATTATTCCCATATCCATATTTACTAGATCCGTGAATATTAGATCCCTTTCAACTCTCATTTTGTTCAAAACTCCATGATCCTTTCTGCTCAAATCATCTTCCACCTTATTTTCCTTCCCTGGGTGGTATTTTATAGTGAAATCAAAATCCTTGAGTAGTTCAAGCCATCATCTCTTCCTCATGTTGAGTTCTTTCTATGAGAAAATATACTTCAAACTCTTGTGATTGGTATATATCTCACAATTTCCACCATAGAGATAGTGCCTCAATATCTTCAAAGAAAACATTACAGCTGCTAACTGAAGATCAAGAGTGGGATAGTTTTTTTCATGAATTTTTAGCTATTGTGATGCATATGAAATAACTCTATCATTCTACATAAGGACAGAACCAAGTCCTTTATTTGATGCATCACTATAAATAACAAACCCATTATTCCCCGACGGTAGAGTCAAGGTAGGAACATTGACTAATATTCTCTTCATCTCTTCAAAACATTCTTCACACTCTTTTTTCCAAACAAATGTAACCCCTTTACATGTGATTTTTGTTAATGGGCTAGCCAATCGAGTAAAATTCTAGACAAAATGCAGATAATAACCTGCTAAACCAATAAAACTATGTACCTCAGTTATACTTATTGGTGATGGCCATTATTGGATTGACTTGGTATTTGAAGGGTCGATATAGATTCCATCCTTATAGACAATATGACCAAGAAAAGAAATTTCTCAATGCCAGAATTCATGCTTTCTAAACTTCCCATATAATTTATTTCTTCTGAGAGTTTTCAGAATAGTGCGCAATTGATTTTCATATTCTTTGTATTTTTTTTAGTATACCAAGATATAATCAATAAAAACTGCTAAAAATTCATCAAAATATTCCTTGAAACTCTATTCATTAGATCCATGAAAACAGAGGGTGCATTAGTCAGTCCAAAAGGCATTACTGTAAACTCGTAATACCCATACCTGGTTCGAGTTACTTTTTTGGAATTTCTTCTTTCTTCTCACATAACGGATTATATTCAGATCGAAGTTAAATCTTTGAAAAATATTGAGCTCCATGAATTTGATCGAATAAATAATCAATACAAGGTAGGGGATACTTGTTATTTATTATTATAGCATTGATCTCTTTGTAGTTAATGCACAACCTCATAGATCCATCTTTCTTTCTAACAAAAAGAATAGGGGATCCCCATGGAGACACACTAGGGAGAATAAATACTTTATTATGAAATTATTCTAGTTGTTTCTTTAATTCCACTAATTCCATGGTGTCCATTCTATAAGGGGTCTTCGATATGGGCCTTTAACTAGGAATTAAATCAAAGTAAAACTCAATTTCTTGTTCTGGAGTATGTCTAGGTAAATCCTCTGGAAACACATCAACATATTCTTTGACAATAGGAACATCCTATATTTGAACATTCCTTTCCTCACCCATAGTTATTTTACTCCCTTACTCCTCAAAAATTGAATTTATTAGAGCTACTGGGGGTGGGTCTATATGAGAATCAGATGGCAATGTTTCTGCTCTAAGGATAAGGTATTCCTTATCATCATAAAAAATGGTAAACTTCTTCTTCTTACAGTAAATTTTCCCATCATGGTCTGAAATCCAATCCATACCAAGGATTATATCAATTTCAATCATGTTTAAGATGATGATATTAGCAAATAAATCACTTTTATATGCCCTAATAGGTACTGATTCTCAAAACATTGTTGCAACGATACTTCCCTTAAGAGTTTTGACTGACAACTCCCTTGTTAAATAAAATTGGAAATACCTAATTTTCATAGCAAACTAGGAAGATATGAAACAATGTAATGATCCAGAATCAAATAAATTATTGGATAAATTTGAGGAAACAATTAAATTACCTAACACTACATCATTCGGAGCTTCAACCTCAACAGTAGTGATCACATAAGCTTGGCCTTTCTCTCTTCGCCTTTTTTGAGGTAAGTTTCCCTGATTATTAGTAAATTAATATATATAATTCCCCATTTCTCTATAATTTTAGCATTCAACACTGATAGCCTCTTTCTTTCCCTTACAATCATGAGATTGGTGGCCTTTTTCACCACACTTGTAACAGACTCTCATTCCCTTCAGGCAAGTACCAGGGTGTTTCTTCCAACATTTTCTGTAGGATGGAAATTCAAGTTTTCCCTTCTTCCTCTTATTTCTATTTCCAGAGTGTTCATAAAATCTCTTCTTCCCTTACTTTGCTTTAAAGCTGTAAAACTTATAGAATTCCATTTCTGTCTTGATAGCACATGAGACTAAATCTTCATAGGACAAGAAGGATTGTGAGACTAATGCTCGGCGGAGAAATTGTTTTAACCCATAAAAGAATCAATCAATCTTACTACTTGGGTTATGTATATAATCTATAGAATTCCTTTCTAACCTTGTAAATTTATCCCCATACATTGTGACATTCTCATCCTCCTTTTTCATTGGACTCATAAATTGTCTTTCCATATCTACTCGATGGTCACGAGGAAACTATTTTTTTAAGAAAATATCATTAAACTCCCTCCATTCCATATTTCATACTTCTTCATCCTCCTTTGAGTTTTAAATTAATGACCACCATTGATCTGCATCTCCCGTGAGGTGATAAACTTCCATGAAAACTTTTTCCCTTTCTCTACTCCCCAAAGCATGAAATATTTTCTCAAGGGAACTTATCCATTGCTTAGATACAAATGGATTTGTAGTACCATTGAATTTATGTGGTTGTTACCTCATTAAGTGTTCTAACATCGATCCTCCACGTTGTGGATCAGGGTGCTCCATACGGTTAAGGTTATTATTCATAACCTGAGTGAGTTGTCTCGGTATGGTTATAAGTTGTTCAGCACCGGTTGCATCACCAGCTCCACTATAATTATCTTAAATAGTAGGTCAATCCCTACATGGATTACGTGTGTTGATACAGTTTCCAGTCCTTCCATTAGGCAAGATTTCTAAACAATGGAATACACTAGATTAATTTATGAATCACTATACATAATTCCAAACTTGTAAAACACTTAACATAAATTGAACAATTTATGGATATAATACATAATCATAAAAATGTTTTCTTTGAGAAAGTATTTACTCATAAATCCTTCATAATGTTTTCTAAAAAATTTTAATTATCCCAATCATGTCCCCCAAGAGTGTTGTAACCAAGAGTGTTTCAAGGCCCATTTTATGTACTAGGATACCACAGGTCAAGCCCAAAACTCTGTATTGGAGTTTTCACACCTAAGTACATCTATGCCAGAGCCACTTCTACCTACTCTTATCTAGGAAGGGATATATTGCTTGGAAAACTCACAAAATCTCTAAATTACCAAAATTCTAGGAAGTTATTCTATACTAATCCTCAAATTTTAAATTTGGGTAATGTTCTCTAATCAGATTGTTTTCTAAATCTAGTTTCCAAGATTTGTACTAAACTTCTTCTGATACCAATTGTAATGCCCTAACCCTAGTTACCCAAATTCGGTGCATTATTACATAAAATTGGCATGATAATAAGAGATCAAGTCTCAAATGGCCGATTAGTTTAGTAGCCTTATAAGTACTAGATATATGCATAAGTTTTACATTACGTCATGAAATGGAAAAACAACAACATTGTGTCCACTTTGAACACAATAATATACCTTATCCTATTCCAACAGGTTAATCGTAATATACCTCTTCACATCCTAGGAAAAAGAAAACATAATAAAGGGGTGAGCTCAGATTCCCAGTAAAGATAACAATATAGAAAAAAGTATCATAAATAAGAATAAACATTTATGGAAATGTATAAGACTAAAACAAAAGCATTTTAACTTAAACATCAGTATAAAATGGAAAAGATAAGTCAAATAATTCCATTTACTTATTCACATGGATATTCTACTAGTCGAATAATCACATGTAATATCAATAGCTAATTTCATAATGATGGAATGCATAATTCCGGACATCATAACCACATAGTAAAGGCCTCATACCAAGACTAAAAATAAGATTTTTTCAAGGCCTTCTTCCAAGACACTAGTTTGTATCATGGTACCTACCGATGCATCGTGGAGCTGTAGTGCATTCCACCCATCACTTACTAAGTCCAATGCATTCCTCATATGAAAAGGTTGAAACATAATATAAACATTCGTAATAAAAGTAGCATACAAAATGTTAATACCATAACCATAAACCATGAATGGTATAAAAATAACACACCCACAGTAAAATATATCACAAAACCTTCAATAAAATATATAATATTTGTATCATAACAAATTAACTTCAAACAAGTGGAAAATCCATCAAAGGATGTTGACATAGATGAAATCAAAACTATTTGAGAGAAATATCTCTTTCTATATTGAAATCATTTAAAAGTCAAATAATTATAAAAGAAAATAGTTTTTTTGAAAATATTCTTATAATATTGTAAGAGAAGCTTCAAAGATTTTATAATGCTGTAAAATATCTGCACCCGCCGTATAAGTTAAAAAAACGTTCTTACCTTAATTTGTTGAAAAGGTCATAAATTACATTGTTTAGAAAAAAATGGAAATATTACATTCAAAAAAAATTATAGAACGTTAAAAAAGGGTATAAATGACTTTAACCCAAATTCTAGGAAATAGTAAAAATGTTTTTAAATGAATTTTTAAGAAACAAAGATGTGGATGATAAAGAAGTCACAGTAGATACTTACGTGTAAACAACCTCGGATAAGTAAAGAGATTGTAAAATTAACACTTATCTTACAATTTTCCTCAATTAGGGGCACATTAACCACATGTATAATAGGTAAATCATTGTTATTATTTTATTCAAGAACCACATACATAAATATGAAATAATATATGATCTTCTAATATTGATTTGTTAATAATATTTCAGTAGTATCATTGTTTTGGGTGTTAACTGGTTCATTTTCCTTTATATGTTTTGTTACATAAGTCATGTTTGTTATGGATAAGATGTATTTGATTCATATCAAAAAATTTATTAAGTTCTTAAACATTATTTTTAATCATAAAATGGAAATTATTCTTGAATTATTATTATGGGGAAATCAATCTTATAACATTCATGGAGACGGTAATCCTTACGTACGCACTAGCGACAATATAATTCTTTTGATGGTAAAATCCTATCTAATTCAATGGTATATCATATATAAAGAATAATTAATATGTTATATTTATTATTAACATAAATTATACTCATTATTATACCCATCTAAATAATTAAGTGTTGAATAACAAACTACACCACAACGTGGAGATGGTAAGTCGTACGTACACACGTATGGTGACTTTGTCCTTCATAGGATGGATAGAATAATAAATATGGATGTACCATATTTATAATTACATCACAGTATGTAGAAGGTATTGAAGTTATTATTTTGGTATGGGAACAAAAAAGAATGAGTAAGTGGAAGAATAAAAGAACTTTGATATAGTTGATGACATTATTACCTCTTTTTCAGGTGTTTCCTTTTGATTTGATCAAAAGGGCTCTTTAGGTTGTCTTTAGGATCAAATTAAGGCCTCTAGGTTGAAGTGAGGGTATTTGGGAGAATATTTGAGTAGGGTTTGGCCGAGACAAATGGATTTGTAGGTTTGAAAGTTTGAAAAGGGGAAGTACCCTTTTATAAGAGAGGTGAGGGTCACTTTAGGAAAAGCTTGAAATATTATTTTATTATAAAATAATTTTCGGTTTAAAATGGCTCCAAATGAATTTATTTAGAGGATAAGGTGGTTATGGATCTAAATACTTTCAAAAAATAGGTTTTATACAAGTTTAGGTAACCATATTAATTGTATCTTTTAGATTTAACCCTTAGTTAAATAGTTTAACTTTTACCATGTCTTCTTGTATTATTATAATACATGGTTAATAAACTTAATATAAAATTCCAAGAGAACCTCAAGTGGTTAATTAATTAAATTTCGATCATTATATAAGTCTTTTGGCTGAATCTTATATTTTTTGTAATATTAAATAATTTAATAATATATTTTTTTAAAGCACATTTATATCAATTTTGACACTATTTAGTATTTGGTTTTTGTGAATGTCATAAAAACTTTATTACTTAGAAAAAAAAATTTTAATCAAATATAACATGTCATATTAATCTATAAATTATTTTAATTTATCAAAAGTCTCAATTTACATTTATTTGGATATTTATAATATCATTTATTTTAATCATTCATTAATAAGGTAATTACTGTAACATCATTGTGTCATTAATAAATTTAATTATTTAATGTATAAAAATTATAAATAGAATACCATTATGTAGGAAATATTTTTAGATTTATAAATAATATCTATAGTCTAATTTATCTTATTTATCACCCTATATTAAATATGTTTTAGTTATGAAGATTAGAATTTAACACTTTAAACTCTTCTTTAAATAAAATAATAATAAATGTCCTAATCTAATCCAAGTGAATCAAAGAGGATCATATTTCATTCCAAAGGTTAATTTTGGTCGAAATATACTTATAAAATAGAATTAGGACATGTGTTAGGGTAATTATAATATCATTTTTACCTTCAATTACCCTATTTAATTTTAACCATGGTAAATAAAATTCAAAAGTTACTATTCACCAAAAATTATTTTCATCTTATTGAACCAAATTTTACTTAATGATGTTAATAGTGTTTCTCAGATTTTTGAAATTCAATTCATATAAGCTTTAAAATTACGTTTTATGCAAATTTCAAATGTTCCTAGAAGATGGGTAAAAGACGTTAAAAATTCATTAAAATTTTATACATCTAATTTTATTATAAAATTAATTCAATGAATTAAATTGCACTAATATAGGTATTATGTATCTATTTTGAATTAAAATAAATTTAAAAAAATAAATAATTATTTAAATAAAAAGTCGGTTTTAAACAATAACGCGGTGTTTTTAACTATTCATCAAAAATTGAAAGTTTTCAGAAAAATACCAAAAATTCACCCTAAGCTAATTTTGATATTTCGAATCCAAAAATGAAGTCCATTTTGAAAAATAAAATTTATAAAAGTTCAAAAAGTGGGTATTACTATTCATAACTACTTTTAAAATGGCTATTTTGATTTGTCATGGTGTGCTAGAACTTGAAGTTGCGTACAGTGCAAGCTATTTCATTATTCAAAGGGAAACATACCGTGGAAGATTGGGGTGTTACAACAGACATTTCTCGTTCATGTTACTCATCATAATATCAAAGCCTTATGTAAAAACTTTGTACTACCATGATGCTTTTCTCCTTCACCATTCAAGATACTCCTCTCCTTCGTCATTCATGATGCACATCATTGTCACATAGATCCCTGTCAGCAATCTTTGGTTCTTTTGGAAACAATCTTCATGATTGCCATATTCATGAAACTCATGAATTTTCCATATTTTGATGAGATCTTCAAGGAAACCCATATTTCAAAATGAAAGTAAAACTATAAATTTAGAACCCCAAAAATTTGGAAAGCATTGGGAAAATGTGCTACCTTAGACGCCTTATTTGGAAAACACCAACTTTCTTCATTCCCATTCATCTAGCATTTTCAACAAACACAATCACACCCAAACATACTGATAGAACACATTGATGGTATTTTATCCCAAAAATATCCACATTCGAGTTTGTTGAAAACTCTATAAAAATTTGATACCTCGTTAAAGCTTCTTCTCCATCATATACCAGTATTCGCTTCTTGCAATTAAGATAGAAATCAAATATTTTCTCAACACACACTCTAAGCCTACATGAGAATATCGGAATGAGAAAAAATATTATATTTTAAATATCATAAATGAATCAAATAATTCCTTTCCAGAACCATTATTCTGCTTTCATCACAATCCTCAGATGTTGTTATATGTATCCTTTGATCAATCTCTTCTAGAATCGTTAGATTTAAAACTCCCTAAAATTCATTGCTTGGGTTCTCATGTTATTTAATGCTTAAAGTATTCCAAGCTAAGATCTGACTATTTTCTCATAACAATAAGAAATTCTCATCATGTTACTCCCCCTATCAGCTTCTCCACCTGACTTGAAAAACTCTCATTTCTCGCTACTCCACCAGTTAACTTCTCCCTATGTCTTTACAAATTCATTTTCTCCCTTTTACCATCCACAAGACACAATTTCTCCCCCTTTGTCAACAAACCCAAAGGTCACTCTTTTATGGTCTCAGGGAGAGGGGGTTCCACATCCACACTTTTTGAAGTGCATGAAGTTGACTAAAGTCCCAGAGCCATTCGATGCCTATCAAATGCTTCTTTGGGTAAGGCCTTTGTTAGAATGCCTGAAACCTATAGTTATATAGGCACATAATAAAACTTAAAAATACCTTTATATACCTTCCCCTTTATAAAATGATATTTATTTTTAATGTTCTTAGTCCTTGAGTGATGGAATGAATTTTTTCTAAGATTTATAGCACTTGAATTATTGCAATGGATTCTGATTGGAGACTTCACTTAAACTTCCATATCATCAAGATGTTGCTTCATCCATAATAATTATGTTCATGCTTTAGTAGCATCAATATACTTAGCTTATTCAGTTCTCAATGAAATATAATCTTGTTTCTTACTCATCCATGAAATACACAATCCACCAAGATAGAAATCACCTCTTGACATTGATTTCTTATCTTCTGCTAAACCAGCCCAATCTGCATCAATATTTCCCAATAGCTCTGGCTAAGATTTTTCATTATACATAAAACCAAAATCTACAGTGCCTTTTATATAATAAAGTATTCTTTTCACTGCAAGCATGTGGATTTCCTTGGGATTTCTTTTATATCTTGTTTCTTGGCATGTGGTAAAAACAATATTAGCTCTTATTGTTTTCAATTACAGTGAACTTCCAATTATTTTCCTATATTCTATGATATTAACTACCCTCTCATCATAATATTTTGATAGTTTCATTACGGTAGGAAGAGTATTTTTCATCTCCTTGGAATTTTCCATTCTAAAAATTCTTGGAACCTCCTTGGAATATTTTTATTGAGAAATGAAAGTGTCATTATTTCCATATGTCACATGTAGACCAAGGAAAAAAACATCTCACCAATCATTGAAATTTAAAACAAACTTTTCATGAATTTAGAAAACTATCTGCATTGTGCTTTATCTGATCCACCAAATATTATTTCATCGACTTAAACCAGCACCATCATCCTTGATTACTGTCATTATTGACATAGATATTCAAATAAACTCCATCATGTTGAAAGCCATGCTTCTCTAAATCCTAATCAATTAACCAATACCATTCTCTTGGTGCTTGTTTTATCCTATAAAGTGCCTTTTTCATCCAACAGACTTTGTTCTCATATTCATGAATAAGAAAACCATAGTGTTGCTCAGTATACACTTCTTCTTCTAGAACCCAGTTCAAGAATGTGGACTTGAAATCCATCTAGAAAACTTTGAACATATGTTGCATTATAATGGTGAAGAATAATTTTATTGTCTACATCCTTTTAATAGGTGAAAATGTCTCATTGACATCGATACCCTCTATTTGGGAGTACTCTTTTCACACCATTTGTGCTTTGTTTCAAATCATTATGCCATATTTATTCATCTTCATGCAAAAGACCCATTTAGTATGGATGAAATTATTATCTTTTGGCCTCAAAATAATCTCCAAAATTTGATTCTTCTCTATCTGATCTAGCTCTTCATTAATATCTTGAACCCAGTTTTCATGTCTAGTTAAAATGACAAAACATTTAGTCTCTACCTGAGATAGGAAATATTCATGCTGTAATGAATTCATTATTCTTGTTTGAATGGGTGTTTTCTGATCACCAATTCTATTTTTCTTATCAATATCAGCTAAACTCTTTGGATTATTTGTGAATACAGACTTGACATCTTATGGATCATCATCAGTATCTTCTTCTGTATTAGCATCTACTGCTCCGGCTCCCTTTGTGTTGCTTACCTCCTCATCACTTTCATCAGGAAACAATTCACTGTGTTGTTGAATATTCTCTTCATTTTCCACTCTAATGACATAATTGGTCTCAACTGATTTTCCTAGCCTGTTATTAAAGAATTTGTATTATTTTATTTTTCCTCAGTATACAAGGAATATCCCCTCATCTCCATATGACTCAAATTTTCTATGATTTTATTTTTTGAGAATAAATAACTTTCTTCCAAAGATTGAAAAGTATTTTAATGTTGGATTTTTTTCCATACCACATATCATATAGAGACCTTATTCCCTTTGGAAATAATAGATCCCTTTTTAAAATGTATACTGATTTCATGATTGCTTCCTTCCAAAATTTCTCTCAAAGTTCTTTTTTAATAAGCATTGTTCTGGTAATTTTGTTGATGATATGATTTATCCTCTCAACCACTCCATTTTGTTGGGTATTTCCCCCTAAAGAAACATGATGACTTATCCCATGTTTCTCGAGATAGTCTTCCACCTGACTGTTTGTGAATTATGTACCATTAATAGTACCAAACTTCGTAATTTTCTACCCAAGCAACCTTTCAGATTCCATTTGATATTGTTTCATTCAACTAAAAACATCATACATATGGGAAATGACAAATTCATATTCCATTCTACTATAGTCATCAATGAAAAGAACATAATATATCTTCCTTTCAATGGATCTTTGTGAGATAGGTCCAAAAATATTAGCACGCACCAATTCAAGCACTATTGTTGGCTTCATTTCCTTTTACTTGTATGTATTTCTGATGAACCTCCCTTGTTTACATGCATCATATATATGTGTATGATCACATGATAGCTTAGGAATGTCTCTAGTTGCATCCCACTTTACTAGATCTTCACAGGATGGTTGGCATATATGACCAAGTCATTTATGCCACAACCTATTTTCTTTCTCTCTGGATAAAAAGAATATATCTTCTTCCCCACTTATATGGTATATATTTACCTTTTTCCTTTTTCCATGTATAACAATAGCACCATATATTACTTTGACAATACACATCTTCTTAGTAAATCTTATAGAATTTCCAGAGTAACATAGTTGATTGATGCTAAGCAAGTTGTGACTTAGACCTTCTACTACCAAGACATCAGCACATCTCATTTCTTTGGCCCCAAACCTAGCCTTTCTCGAGCCAATTATATTTATTCATTAATCATTTACAAACTTGAAAACTCCTTATTTATCATATTTTATGACTATTTTAATATCCTTATTTCCCATCATATGGGATGTGCAACCGTTGTCAAGGATCCATACACCATAACGATCTAATGCTTTAAAGGAAATTTTTGCAACCACTTCCTTCTCTTCAATTTTCTTTTTTATCCATGTTTTTATTTCATACTTAGTAAAGACTGATAGTATTGACCTAAATTAGAGTATGATGGACCAACTTCATCCTGCAGAGCTGTATATCGATTTTGAATTTTCATCTCACCTACTGATTCTTTGATTTGTTGCTTACAACTACTTTGATTCTGCTTTGGAACATTCCTCTACATGGTTTATGAAAAATATATATCCATGTACCCTAATCCTCTATACCAAAAAGAATGTCCCTAGAATGATGTTATAGAGTACCATTCTCTATTTGGACACCACTCTTGTTCTTGTTCCCTTCGGTATCTCTTGGCTATAGAATAAACATTTTCTGAGAGTCCCATCTTTCCACAAAAATAACACCTGATGTAGGTTCCATTCATGTGTTTCACTTATACACTTCAATTTTTCCCCTGGGTTCTATGAATCTTATTATTTTTATTCATAACCAAATCACTTTTTAATTTTTGAGATGGTGTTAGCATTATGACTTCAACTTTCATAGGTTTTTGTTTTCGGTCAAGCCCAAAATCAGCCTTATCATATGAACATAATTCTTGCTTTTTTTTGCTGGACCAGTATACTCCACTTCTAACTTTTCCATCTTCTGAATGATCTTTTTTTATGATGCCTCACTAAGAGTCAAGAGTTTTTCTTGATCCTTAACATTTTTTCTTAGTCTAAGGACTTTTTCTTCTAGTTATTTAATGCATTTGATTTTTTCTATTTCTATGTTATTAAAACCATTGATCTTACTTTTCAGTTAATCAACCTTGATTTTATTCCCACTAACTATTTCTGAGTCCTTTAGAAAGGAAGACTTTAGATTCTTAATTTCTTCTATCAACTCAGTCTTTTATTCTTCTTATTGCTTCATATAGATTTTGTCATCATGAACTATTGTGTTGGATTTATACATCTTATATCTTTAAACATCTAGATCCTCAAGAGATGATCTTAATTCACCTATATATCAACTCTTCCTTCAACTTCTTCCACATCAATGTCGCTTTCTTCATTTTTCTGAGCACTACCGACAACTACCACAATAGCATTTTCTCCATGATCTTTTTAGTTCTCTATCTCTTCGACCTCTTCAACCACATATTCATATGAATTGTCACATTCTTGTGAAAGAATATTATTTTTATTAAAGAAATTTTTTATTAAAATTTATTCCTTTCACATGTGCTGAAGATTTTTTCATAGGGATTTCAACTTCATCCTCATCATTTTCTTAGAACTTATTAGGGAACCTTGCTACAAGATGACCAACATTCCCACATCTAAAATAAGAAATGGGAAGTTTCCATTTTAACTCTTATTTACCTCTTTGTATATTTAAATAATGGAATGGAATCACTTCATAAATTTATTCTTCTTCCTAAGAATCTTAAATAGTGAGATTCTTCATGTCCTTGAATGCCACCTCTTTAGATTTACCTTTTTCTATAGCTATATTTTCATCATTTCTCATTTAATATGCTACAAGGGTACTATGAAAGTTATCCAATTCCCACTCTTTTGGGTCTTTATCTTCCAATAATGAAACTTTCAGAGTGAACCGAGGTGGAAGTTTCCTCAATATATACTTCATAATATTTATATCTTTAATGAATTCCCAAAGACCATGCATGCCTTCCACTACAACATTTACCCTGTCAAAGAATGTATCAACAAACTTATTTGGGTTTATTCTTAGATATTTGTATTTGTTCCACTGAACCTGTATCTTTTCCTCTTTGACCATTGAATCACCTTCATATATATTCAACATCTTTTCCCACATATCATGTGATGTTTTAAAAGACATCAACTTCATATATATTTCATTGGATAGGGGTACCCTAAAGAGTTTATTCCTTTGGTGTCAGCAACCAATTCAATTTTTTCAGCTTCTGATAAAGAACCACTATCATTGTTGGATGAAATATCATGCATATCTATTGTAAATTCATCTATTACTAATGATCATAATTAGTGTCGCATTCAATTCTTCCATAACTGAAGATTATTTCAATCGAAGGTCAGAACTCCTTTGTGAGTAACCACCTCCATTTCTTATATGGAGAGAGAACCACTAACTTTAAACCTTTGTATCTAATACCAATTTTTAGGTCCACTAGGCCAAATACCCTGAGATGGGGGGTGAATCAGGGTATGACAGATTAAAACAACTTCCTCTTTTGATCTTGTTTCACTGTTATGCAAAACTCTCTTCTCTCTCTTTCATTTAGCAAAATGTGAAATGAAGTTAAAGCATGTACATGACATAGAAATTTTCTTGTTCCAACCTCACTAGGAAACATCTAAGGATAATACACCGGCATTGAGCCGATGTACCAATTCCACTATAAGTGAACTTCTGTTTAAAAATTTCGAAGAGGACTTACTATCCCTACTATTTACAACCAATCACAATATGAAAGCTCACTGATCTCTCAACTGAAGTGTTATCACTACTTCTTTAGATGATCCACTCACATTTTATATACTTTTTTGTCCCTTCATTATCTCTAATGAATACATCCTCCACTTTATGTAGATACCCTATTGATGCCCCATTTTCATCCACTAATGAATACCATTTTACCATAAATTAACTAGGAAATCCCATTCAAAATCTTTTCACTATAAAAACTTCATTGGAAAATCTCGCTATTTTGAAAAGCTCAACCATCGTGAAGCTTCTTATTTTATCAAAGCTCAAACTAGCCTTCACGAAGCACCTTCTTTTTCGTGAAGCTCACTTCTTTCACGAAGCTCAATTAACCTTCACGAAGCTCAAAATTTTTAGTCGGATTTTTATGGACTTTTTGAATTCCTTAATTTTTTGATGCTCAAAACATTAGGTTGTCTTTTACATCCTTCACAAAGTCTCTCTCCAAAACCACCTTCGCTAACCGAATTCACGAACCAGGGGACTTATAATTCTCATTGAGTCTCGCTCACTTTTCTGAAGGGGGAAGAGGCCCATTTATTGGCATTTCCTAGAGACTCCATAACCATCCATCCACATCAGCACCATTTCACATATCTCTCACTTTTCTACTATGATTTTCCGTTTTCACAAAGCTCCATGTATATTACTCGTTGACGATGATCGTCAAAATCACAGAACCTTCCGTTAAAACTATGTGTCGTCGTGATGCTCCTCTCCTTCATTGTTCGTGATTCTCCTCTCCTTCATCGTTAATGATGAATTTCATTGTCATTTATATCACTATTATCAATCTTTGATCCTTCACAAAACACTATTCATGAATCCCATCTTTATGAAACTCATGCCTTTTCTATATTTTGATGATATCTTCACAAAAATACATATTTCTCAATGCAGACCAAACTCCAAATATTGGTCCCAAAAAAATTGGCAAACACTATGAAATTACACCACCTTTGACACCTATATTGGAAAACACCAACCGTACTCATTCCCAATCATCTGGCTTTGTCAGCAAACACAATCACACACAAAACACACTGAGAGGACACCTAGGAAGAAATTTTTTTCAAATAGCTTTACTATTTATACCCATCTATTTGAAGTATTGTCTTGGGAGTGTTTCATGGATACCTTCATACCAAAGTTTTTTCTCAAGGAGGTGAGAATATATAAGGTGATATAGTTCTTCACCATGCATTAAGGTGATCAATCAATAAAATTTTGTATGGAATGTTTCAATATAATGTATTCTTTTTCTCCAAAACTGGTTGCTGATGATTCAAACAAGGCATGGTTCTTTACTATGGGCCTCTTTTAGGATCTTAGTTATGTGGTGTTTCAATATGGCTAGACTAAATTCAATGAAATTATGTTTAAAGACATAGTTTTTGAGGATTTATAAGTAGTTAAACCTATGGAAAGTGGTTTGTGACCCCATAGGGTGTTAGAAAGAGTGTTCCGACTAGAAAGAAAATAAATCCATTCATGTTCTATTAGTGTAGAAATTATGGGAAAATCAAACCTTCATATCCAAAAAAACTCTAGGGAACTGTAAATGGTACATCCATCTCGGTCACCTTCAGAGGCTCCATAAGATGAATGGATTTCATAAGAAGTAGTCTTAGATTGATTCCTAGTATGATCATTGATCTGTGGTGTTTCTTTAATCTAGAGTGCTGATAGCTATTTTGTGGTTTTGAGGATGTTATCTTTTATAAGCCACTTTTTATTGGACTTTGTTCTATATCTTTTGTACACTATGTTTCATTGGTAATAATGTGTGATATAGCTTTTGGATAGTGTTATAATCTTTTGAATGTTCATGCTTAGTTGTCTTATGAATTTTTGTCTTTATATATGGTACTGACCATGGTTTGAGCATTATTGATGAATGTCATGGGAATGCCTTTGGTGTGGGTTAGAGTATCGAGGATATGATTTTGGTTATAAGGTAGATCGTGGGATCTACTGAGAAGATATTTTCTTTCATAATTATCTTGGGTAGGTATTCCATATATTAGGAACTAACCTATCCTTCATAAAGTCACGCGATATGAAGTCAGAGTTGTATCATTCCTTGTTTGGGCATGATCATGTTTGGAGTGTTTCTCCTAGTTCAGGGGAGTGGTCTATTTGGGTATATTTTTTTATGTTATTGAGGATACACACATTATGGTGTTTCAATCTAGTTATCAATGGTTTTTAGGGATTGTTCTTTGAGTTTGACCATTAATGGTTCACCATTTTATATCAATTCTAAATAGTGGGACACCTTCAGCTGGTCTCAAAGTCTTTTCATCATTCTTATGGATTTTCTTCCATGATTTTCTGAGTTGGTACATTGTATCTCAAGCTTGAGATATGGGTTGTTCAGGGGGTTTTGTTTTGTTCTTTAGTCTAGTTCAGGACATGGAAATCATGTGTGGGTCTTATCATGTGCATTTGGTGGAGTTATTGAGTATTATATTGACCGAAGAAGTGGTTTCAATAATTATTCACTTCATTAATGATATGTTCTAAGGATTCTTAGATCTCAGGTTGTCAATAAATCTATAGTTGTTGAGTTTTCCTAAAAGCTTTGTTTTTCAGGTCTTGTGTTTCCGTTTCTGTGTTTAGGACTTTTCTTTTGGTAAGATCATTCTCTTCATTGAGATAATCTTAAATTTCCCTTGAATTGAGTCATAATATACTTTTTTAGAGTGGAGTTTCTGGGGGTAGAAAGTGGCATGGTGGAGAGAATCATTACACCCTAAAATGTTAGTTTCCTTCTCTTAATTTTTTAGTGTGTTTCTCCCTTGCGTCCGGCATGTCTCGGGGTTGAGATTTAAAATTTTTGAATCTTTTACAAGGATTTATAGTTATATGCATGCTTTGGGAAACAATATAGTAGAAACCATGTTTCTTATACAGTTTTGATAGAGGTTATCCCTTGGTATACACACATTTTATCAAAACATGCTAGATAACCCTGGGAAATTTGTGGTGTTGAGGTGGTGACAACTGCATAGTTTTCACATAGTTTGGTAAAACATCTAAGACAACCTTGATACCTACTCGATATGAGACATTTTTTCATTTTAGTTTATTCTTAATTGGGAATTTCACCCCAAGATACCCCATTTGATCCCCTCATCCATGGAACCTCTCTATGGGGCTCTTTTCTTCTTCCAAGATCCTCCAATTGGATTTGGAGTGATTATGGTGTAATAATTTATATGGATCAAGAGGTATGAGTTTCTACTCCCTCCCTCACTTGGTTTCTCTCTTTTTATCTAATTTCATATGACCTAAGTGGAAATAGATGGGATATTTTAAAGGCTATGTTTTTTTAAATTGGTTATTCTATTTTTAAATGTTTTGATTCAATGTAGGATTTATTTTCTAATGGTTTTCATCGAATGATACATACCCCCATAACTTTTAGTATGTGTTTTTGTTACATCTACATTTTCTAAACGGTTCCTTTATTTATTAATGATTTAATGGTGTTATTGAACCTAAATTATGATATATGTGATAACTATTTTTTTATTAAGGTTTTTCAATGATTGTTTGTTTTTTCACTTGAAAACTTGTGTAAAATGCTTGGTTAAATGGAACATTGATTTAAATAGTGTTTTTGTGTGTTTTAGGGGTTTGATAAAATTTAATTTATTGTTTTTCATGATATAATAATTGGTTCATGGTGTTTAGAACCAATTTTGTTTTATAAAGTGAAGTTTTCATTGAGTAAAAATGGGTTTTCTTATTTTAAATGGTTCAATGTTTATTTAAAATAATATTCCTTATTTTTTAAGGGTTTTACCTTGAGTATAAAAGGGTTTGTTTCATTAGAAAATGTATTTAATTGTTCTAAAAATTTTGTGTGATTACTTTTTGGATTTTTATCTTAGATAAATCCTTTAATTGTTTTGTTCATGATAATATCTTTTTTTCTTTTAAATTTTCCAAAATTTACCATGTATTTAATGATGATTTTGAAAGACTATTCCCAATGATATATTTTGGTAGTGCTTTGGTTTGTGTATGATTTTTAATAGTGTTTCATTTGGTTGAAAATGGTTTTAAAAATGGATTTAGAAAGTATTTTATATTTTTGTATAAAGAGAATGATCAGTAGCACTTTATGTGATTGCCTTTTTTTCAATCATTTACACACTAAATGAGCCCATTATTTCCCATTTTTTATTCTTGTGAGCATGTGATTTATTATATGAAATTTGATTCATATTTTTATGATTGGTTTGGGGCTCAATATATAAGGGTGTGTGTCATAGGTGAGGTGTTTATTTTATTTCTATATATAATGCCTTAGGGTGGTTTGATAGTCACATGAAAATGTTTTCGTGAAGGTAATCACCTCCTTTTATTCATGAAATGAGGATCCTATGTTACTAAGTTGGCAGTTTGGTGATTATTATTTACTATTTGAGTTTGATACCCTAGTTAGTAACCACTAGTTTTATGTAGCTCTAGGATGGGTAATGTGTCACCAATTAGGGTGAAAAGTTGTGTGATTGTTAACCTTTGAACAGTTTCTTCCACCTTTGTAGGTCAATACAAACTGGTACCATTAGTTTATATGGTGTTTCCTTAGGGTTTTAAATTTATATTATTCTTTTTTATTATTTTTTCTTTTAGTTTTTTGATTTTTTTTATGTGCTTACTTTTGTTCTTTATGATTAACCATCTTGGGGGGTTATACATTCTTTATATGATTATAGTCACATATTTATGACTTATTAGGGATTTTTATTTTATTATGTATTCAAATTATTATACCCATGAGTTTTTTGTGTGTGTGGTATTGTTTTTTTAAAATGGTAAGAGTATCATTTGTTTCAAATGAAATCCTTGGAATGATATTCTTTTGAAAGTGTATCTTAAACCATGTGTGAGTTTTTTTAAAGGAGTTTATTCGTAAAATAAAAGTTTTATCATGTTCTATTTTAAAAGAAATTATCTTTATTTTGAAAATTTAAGTGGTTGGTTTTTCAAATTATAGTACCTTGATAATTCCTCTTTGAAGAATGTTTTTTTAAATGGAATGTTTTGAGAAAGTGTACATAGTATATCATGTTTTATTTAAATTTTATATAAAGGAAATGAAAACCTGTTTTTTTAATCCATATTTTTCAAACTATAATTATTGGATTTTTATAAATAAAATGTGAATGGACTCATGGTGGTATCCTAGTGGACTTTGGATCACACCTTGTATACTCATTTTGATGAGTATGTATTCCTCGTGTTTTATGTAGGATTTAAGTTATGACTTACAAGTTTTCTTATTCCATATCTTCATTGGGAAGTGGGTATTTTTCTAGTTATGTTGGTGTCATGTGAGTCACATAAAGATGTTGGAGTTTTACCCGTTTTAGTTTGGCCAATTTTATGTCATGTTGAGTATCAACCTATTAAGACACCTATTTCCTTTTAGTTTAGTTTCATTTCCTTTTTTTTTAATTTTTAAAGCTGGTATAAAAATGTTTTCATGTATAGAAACTTTTTTTGAAATGTTTTATTTATTTTATCTTTATTCTATGTTGGGATGTTTTATTTCATTTTTACGTGTTAATTTTTTTCATGGTTTTCCAATATAAGAAGACCTCATGATGGGCTTACAATGGTAAAAAAAATATCCTAGTTTTATAAGGTTCAAATTGTTCCCATGAGATTAATTATTATTCCATAGCACTTATAACCAACCTAGGGTTATTAGAAAAGTTCCTTGGGCCTCATGGTCGAATGATATTGGGATACATTTCAAGTCAGATTAGGCTGATTCGCTATTATTTTGGTAGTGTCTGAAACAAAATATTGGAAAATATTTTTCTTATTACATTTGAAATTTTTGTAAGATATAATATTACATCAAAAAACTAGAATCCCAAAAGATGTATTTTCAATGATAATTACTATTTAATTATTAATCATTTATTTATTTATATTTTTATAGTACTACTAGGACTATCGATAGTCCATGTATTTAAAAGAGAAAATACATTTTCTTAGAAATGAGTGGGTAGAATTCAGGGTGTAATAATGTATACAAACATCATGAAGAGGTTAATTCCTATTACTTATTTAGTTAATTTTTTCATCCTTTTATCTACTTATTTTTTAGTTAATTTTCTTATCATTTTTATCTACTAATTATTTAGTTCATTTTCATAGAGATCATGAAGAAAGGACTTTTTTTAAGAAGTGATGTCACTCCAAGAATATAATTCTCTATAAATTAAACAAAATGCTTGGAGAAAAACAAGTTCTTGAAAAATTCTTCAATAAGGATGACGCACTCAGCTGCTATTTATTCTTATAGCATCCCGCCATTTTATAACATAAACTTTCATTTCATTACACGGAACTGAGGATCGTTAAGGTTTAGTGTCTTGGAAACAAGGATCATGATACATAAAAAAAACATAAAAACAACATTCTTCTTAAACACTTGAAAGGCTTCTCCTTTAGTTCATCCTATGTTCATTATGCATCTCATAACCTGGGGACATACATCAAAAGAAAGGGTGAGCAGAAGGCCCAGTAAGGGAAACAAGAGAAACATTTTACAAGTGAACTTGAGATACTTCAATAAGGACATGAAAGGAACTTTAAGGCATGAGAAAGAATTCATGAGATACATCATAATAAAAATAATCATTTTTCATAACTTGAAGATGTGGCTACAACATTTAATATTGACAATCGTTTCGTTTCACCAAGGTCCATCCCCAAGGTGTCGTTAAAAATTACCAAGGTTATTCACCAAGGCGTCATTAAAATGGTCATCTCTAGAGATTAAGTCTTTACCCAATGCATTGGAGCGCTATCAGGGCGCACCCTTAAATTTGTCTTTATTTTCATGTGAGCCACATATTTCATCATCAAACATTTCATAAATAACCCATATAGCATAAAATAAATGGGTTTCGTTTCATAATCATAACGTTTTAAAAAACTGCTTTAAAGACATGATCTTTACGTTACTTTAAACCCACGGAAAGGGAAAGCGGGTATCATGTATGTAAATCCCAGAATTTTAAATAGAACATTTTTACATATATGTGAATACCCCTTTAGAAATAGGAGCTTTGAGTATTCACTTTATAACATAAAATAATTTTGAGAAAAGAGAGGCATTTTGAGACGAGAATTCTGCAGCATAACGGCTATGCTACAAGGTTTTAGAAACTTTGAAAAGAGAGGGAACATGGGTTGAACAATAATAATTGACCCATAAAAAGGTAGAGGGACAGAATAAGAAGGATATATGGACATGGTGATGAAATTTCAAGGACATACCAATTGAAATGAAAAACATGGAAGGAGGACAAAAATTTGATTTCTCTTATGAAAATTCGGCAGCCTAACGGCGTCACTTAAACTTCAACAAAAATGAATTGGACAAATGAAATAGGGTCTCTCATCATATGATCATAAGAGATCAGTATGATAGATATAGAGATCATACCCCAACATAATAAAAGGAACTTGAAAGATTTGACATGAAAATCGAACTTGAAAAATGAGAAGGGTGAAAGAATCACTTAAACATTCGGCAGCCTAACGGCGTCACTTAAACTTTCTTAAAACGAAATTATGAGAGTAAGAGGGGATCTCTCATCATATAAACATGGAAGGGCAGTAAGAGGAATATAAAAGAACCTCCTCTCACATAAAAACATGGAGCATAAAAGGAATGACATAAAAGAGGTTACATGAAAAGAAAGAGAGGGGTCGGATCCCTTACCTTAAAATGTGACTCTTGAAACTCAAAGGATTGGACCTTGAGGGCTTGGGGGCACCTTGGGAGGACTTCTTGGAAGGTAAGAAGACCAGAACTTCGTTGGGGGAGAGTTGGGAGTGAAAACTAAGGGAGGAAAGGGTGGGTATTTATAGGGAAAGTGAGGGGACAAAGCATTAATGGCCAAAGGACACCTCACATGTGCTTTTCTCAAACCCATGTGCTCTCCCTTGTCATTTATCATGGAGTTAGGCCACATGGGGCCCCCAAAACAATAATTCATCACCCTTGGCCGGCCAACCCTCAAAAGATCTCATGACATCATCATGACATCATTATGATGTCATTAAACATACCGAAACCCTAAAACGGTATTTTTACTATTCACTGAAAATTCAACTTTCTCAGAATAATCCCAAAATTTCACCTTAACCAAATATCAATGCTCTGATTTCAAAAATGAAATCCATTTTATAAAAATAATTTTCTAAATATTTTTAATTTAATTTTTAAATAAAAACACTATTCATCGAAAATTCATTTTTTTTTCAGAAAAATCCCCAAAAATTACCTTAACATAATATCGATGCTCTGAGTTCAAAAATAAAGTCCTTTTTATAAAAATAATTTTCTAATTATTTTTAATTAAATTTTTAATTAAAAAAACACTATTCATCCGAAAAACTAATACTTGAATAATAATTTATGAAACCGTTATTTAACCATTTTATTGAATCACATTACTTAATCTGGGTGTCTAAATTATATTAAAACTTTCTTTGGAGTGAAATTACTAATCCATTTGGTCATATTACTAATCCTAAGCGTAAAATCACTATTCATAATTTACTATTCATCAAAAATTATGTTGATCTTATTAGACTCCAAATTCCTTAATGAACACTTTTGTAGAAGACCATTTTTCGAAAATCATTACACATAATTAGTTATTTAGGGTTTACATAAATATTTCAAAATATCCCTTTTTCAAAATTCATCAATAAAATACATTCTAAAATTATCTAGGCATTTGAAATTTCACAAACATCACTGAAGGAAGAAATCTCAATTTATTCACCCGAAAGGATTAAACAAGGAAACTAGGGTCTCATCACATAGCCCCTTATAACACTGGCATAAGACCTAAGTGTAAGGTGTGCTATGGTGAGGGAATCTGAGGGAGTCTCAGATAACATTGCCCTAGTAGCAATCTCCACTAACTTGAACTTCTCCTGCAAGCGTTTTCGTTCAAGCTTGACACGCTGGAGCTCGTCTTGGGCTTGGTCCAAAGCGAAGCCCACAGATGCTACCTCCTTCCCAAGCTCTGATAAGTGGGCTTCGTAAGGGTTGAGTCTACTGGATGAAGCCATCGACTCCTCTTTCTGCATTAACCATTAACATCTTATTAAATCAATAAGAGTAAGTTAATATACTACTCAAAAAGATTGGGTCGTTACATTCTTCCCCCCTTAAGAAATTTCGTCCCCGAAATTTATACTTGAGGCTTAGTCGAAAAGGTGAGGGTACTTTTGCTTCATTGTTTCCTCCGGCTCCCAAGTCGCTTCTTCATACTTATGATTCCTCCACAACACTTTCACAAGGTGGGTAGTCTTGTTTCGTAGGACCTTGTCTCTACGGTCTAAGATCTCCACTGGCTGCTCTTCATAAGAGAGGTCATGTTCAAGTTGTACCACCTCTGGGTTCAGTACATGCGAAGGGTCGGGTATGTACTTCCTCAAGAGAGATACATGGAAGACATCATGAACTTGAGCTAGGTTCGGTGGAAGTGCTAGATGATAGGCCACTGCTCCTATGCGATCAAGGATTTCATAGGGGCCAATGTACCTAGGGCTGAGCTTCCCTTTCTTCCCAAACCGCATGACTCTCTTCCATGGAGAAATTCGAAGGAAGACTTTGTCACCAACACCAAACTCCAAGTCCCTTCGACGATTGTCAGCATAGCTCTTCTGCCGACTCTGAGCAGCCTTTATGTGTTGTTGGATGGCATGAACCTGTTCCGTCATCTCTTGCACGAGATCAGGCCCAAGAAGCTTCCTCTCACCAGTTTCATCCCAACAAGTAGGAGTTCTACACCGCTTTCCATACAGAGCTTCATAGGGTGCCATCTGAATACTCGCATGGAAGCTGTTGTTATAGGAGAACTCAACTAATGGGAGGTGTTGATCCCATCCACCTTTAAATTCCATTGAGCATAATCTCAACATGTCTTCGAGTGTCTGAATAGTCCTTTCAGATTGGCCATCAGTTTGAGGATGATAGGCCGTACTAAAATTCAATTCAGTGTTCAGAGCATGCTGAAGACTTCTCCAGAATTTTGATGTGAATCTTGGGTCATGATCAGATACGATGGATAGTGGTACCCCATGCAGCCTTACCACTTCCTTCACGTATATCTTGGCAAGCTGATCCAGAGAGAAATCTTCCCGAATAGAGATAAAATGGGCTGTCTTGGTGAGACGGTCCACAATAACCCATATCGCATTGTTTCCTTTGGATGTTTTTGGGAGACCAGTTACAAAGTCCATGGTGATATTATCCCACTTCCATACTGGTATGGGTAGCGGTTGTAATACCCCCTTAGGAAGTTGTCTTTCTGCCTTTACCTGCTGACACACCAGGCACCTTGTAGTGTAATCGGCAATCTCCCTCTTCATGTTATCCCACCAATAATGATCACGAAGGTCTCTATACATCTTAGTGCTTCCTGGATGTATAGAGAAGGTAGAGCTATGAGCTTCATCCATCAGTTCTTTCTTTATCTCCGGAATAGATGGAACACATAGTCTTGTACGAAATTTCAATACACCTTCTTGATCAATATTGAAATCAGGGAACTTCCCATCCTTTACAGCCTCGAACTTCTCCTGCAGCAAAGGATCTTCTTTTTGAGCCTTCTTGATCTTCTCTAGTAATGAAGGTTGAGAAATCATTTGGGATAGGGTTGATGATGTCCCTTTCCTTATAATTCCCATGTCCAGTTTTACTAGATCTTTAATCAAGGGATCTCCCAGGATCCTCATTGTTGCCAGAACAACGGGATCTTTCCTGCTTAACGCATCTGCGACTTTGTTTGCTCTACCAGGGTGATAATGAATTGAACAATCATAGTCTTTAATAAGCTCCAACCATCTCCTTTGTCTCATGTTCAATTCTTTCTGTGTGAAAATATACTTTAGACTTTGGTGGTCAGTGTATATATCACATTTCTCCCCATAAAGATAGTGCCTCCATATCTTTAGAGCAAAAACAACTGCCGCCAGCTCTAGATCATGCGTAGGATAATTCTGCTCATGAATCTTCAACTGTCGAGATGCATAAGCAATTACTTTGTCATTTTGCATGAGGACGCACCCAAGCCCTTTCAGAGATGCATCGCTAAAAATAACGAATCCTTCTCCGATAGAGGGTAGTGTTAACACAGGTGCAGTAACCAATCTCTTCTTCAGCTCTTGGAAACTTTCCTCGCATTCCTTTGTCCAGATGAACTTAACCCCTTTTCGAGTCAACTTGGTTAGTGGATTAGAAAGCCGTGAAAAGTTTTTCACAAACCTCCTATAATATCCTGCTAAACCAAGGAAACTACGAATCTCAGTTACTGTTGTGGGTTGAGGCCACTCCTCCACAACCATTGTCTTTGCAGGGTCAACCGAGATTCCTTCATTGGTTACGATGTGCCCCAAGAAAGCCACTTGTTGTAACCAAAACTCACACTTGCTGAACTTCCCAAAGAGCCTCTCCTTCCGTAGAGTTTTCAAAATAACCCTCAGATGATCTTCATGCTCCTCACGACTTTTCGAATATATCAAAATATCATCAATAAAAACTACCACAAAGTTATCAAGGTAGTCCTTAAAGACTCTATTCATCAAATCCATGAAAATAGCAGGAGCATTAGTCAAGCCGAAGGGCATAACAGTAAACTCATAATGCCCATATCTTGATCGGAAGGCAGTCTTTGGAATATCTTCCTTCTTCACCCTCAGTTGATGATAACCAGATCGAAGGTCAATCTTAGAGAAGAATTGAGCCCCGCGAAGTTGGTCAAATAAATCATCAATTCTTGGAAGAGGGTATCTATTCTTCACTGTAATCCCATTCAGTTCTCTATAATCAATGCATAGCCGCATTGATCCATCCTTCTTCTTCACAAAGAGAACTGGTGCCCCCCAAGGAGACACACTCGGTCGGATAAACCCCTTCTCCAACAAGTCTTGGAGTTGTTTCTTTAGCTCCTCTAGCTCCACATTTGCCATTCTATACGGAGTCTTTGATATCGGTTGAGACCCAGGTACGAGTTCAATGGAGAACTCTACCTCTCTTTTTGGGGGAGGTCCAGGTAACTCCTCAGGAAATACATCCATGTATTCCTGAACAATCGGAACATCTTCAATTTGTATGCTCCCTTTCCCTTCTTCCTCATCACCGATTAACCCCATAAAGAAAGCTATAGGAGGTGCTTCTAGATAGGGATCAGTTCGGGATATCTCTCCTCGGAAGATAATTGTAGGTCGTTCGTTCAAGACTACTGAGATTTCCTTACTTCTGCATTTGATCTTAGCATTATACTTTGAGAGCCAGTCCATCCCTAGTATAACGTCGAATTCCATCATGGGAATGACTACTAGATTTGCGATAAGATTGTGCTCACCAAAGTAAACACTAGAGTCTCTAAACACTGTTGATGCATGGATAATCCCACTTGGAGTCTTGACTGACAACTCTACCTCAAGCAATTCGGGGATTGATTCTATATTCTTTGCAAACTTGGAAGAAATAAAGGAATGCGTAGAACCAGAATCAAATAAAGCACTTGCTAGTTTTGAGAGGACAACAAGAGTACCTGCTACCACATCGTTCGGGACTTCAACTTCAGCTGTTGTGATAGCGAAAGCACGACCTTGCTCTCTTGGCCTCTGCTGAGGTTGGTGGTGATTCCCCTCCACCGCCCTCGGATTGGGACATTGGTTAGCAAAGTGCCCAAGCTGTCCACACTTGAAGCATGTGACTTCGGGTAGGGCCAGAACCATCTTTCCTCTGTCGTTAGTGTTGGGAAGCTGAGGCTTCACCTCACTATTACAATTCCGAGCAATATGGCCTCCTCTTCCACACTTGTAGCACTTGCCACTTCCGCTCAAGCAGTTCCCCAGATGATTCTTCCCACATTTATTGCATGTGGTAGGTTGCATTTGCTTTCCACCTCTTCCCTGATCAAAAGACTTCCCTAAACTGGGCTCCAACGATCTCTTCTTTTCATTTGGCTTATGAGACCACTGTGTCTCACCAAACTCCAGCTCGACTTTCATAGCACTTCGAACTATTTCTTCATAGCTATCATAGTCCCTGTTGGCTAGATTCTTCCGCAGATGAGGTCTTAGTCCGCCAAAGAATCTATCAACCTTCCCATTAGGGTCCATGACAAAGCTTGAGGTATAACGGGAAAGCCTTGTGAAGTTCATCTCGTAGCTTCCGACAGATTCGTTCTCCTTCTGCTTCAGCTCGAGAAACTCTTTCTCCATTTTCGTCCTCATGGAACGAGGAAAATACTTGTTAAAGAAAATCCCCCGAAATTCTTCCCACTCCATAGCTTCCATCTCTCCTCGTGGCTTCGTGTTTTTGATCAATGACCACCACTGATCAGCTTCTCCCTCTAGGCGGTAAACAGCAAGGGTGACTTTTTCTTGTTCCGAACAATGAAGTACAGAAAAGATCTTTTCAATGGAGCTTATCCATTGTTCCGCAACCAATGGGTCAGTAGATCCACTGAATGTTGGCGGTCGTTGACGCATGAAGGACTCAACAGAAAGTTGTTCCCTTCTTGGTGAGGTCGGCCTCTCAGCTTGATTCAAGTTATTACTCATAACTTGAGTCAGTTGGTTCATCATTCGCATGAATGTTTCCATTCCGGCTTCCATCGGAGGGCCATCAGCACATGGTGCATTGCGGTCACCATCGGCACGGTTTCTCCTATTGCCCGCCATTTTCTAAAAGAATAAAACCTTAGTAAGAAACTTATTTCATTTATGAATCTTTTAACTAAGACTTAATGCTTAGACAATTACACTTTTCTATAATTCCTTCATAATGATTCATATAAAGCTTGTGATTAACCAAACATATCCCCCGGGAGTGTCGTAACCAAGAGTGCAGCAAGGCCCGTTATCGTGCACCAGTTCCCGTTCGAGTCTAGCTCAAAGCGGTGTTTTCGGGTTTTACCCCTATGTACATCTGTGCCAGAGCCGCCTCTACCTGCTCGTATCCAGACAGGGATGTATTTGTTTGATAAACCACTTACTCAATACTTACCAAAATACCAGGAAGTTTTCCTATATTTAAACTTTTCTATAGGGTTCTTCCTAAAGTTTTTATATCCTAATTTCCACAAATAACTAAACCATCCTTTGATACCAACTATAGCATCCCGCCATTTTATAACATAAACTTTCATTTCATTACACGGAACTGAGGATCGTTAAGGTTTAGTGTCTTGGAAACAAGGATCATGATACATAAAAAAAAACATAAAAACAACATTCTTCTTAAACACTTGAAAGGCTTCTCCTTTAGTTCATCCTATGTTCATTATGCATCTCATAACCTGGGGACATACATCAAAAGAAAGGGTGAGCAGAAGGCCCAGTAAGGGAAACAAGAGAAACATTTTACAAGTGAACTTGAGATACTTCAATAAGGACATGAAAGGAACTTTAAGGCATGAGAAAGAATTCATGAGATACATCATAATAAAAATAATCATTTTTCATAACTTGAAGATGTGGCTACAACATTTAATATTGACAATCGTTTCGTTTCACCAAGGTCCATCCCCAAGGTGTCGTTAAAAATTACCAAGGTTATTCACCAAGGCGTCATTAAAATGGTCATCTCTAGAGATTAAGTCTTTACCCAATGCATTGGAGCGCTATCAGGGCGCACCCTTAAATTTGTCTTTATTTTCATGTGAGCCACATATTTCATCATCAAACATTTCATAAATAACCCATATAGCATAAAATAAATGGGTTTCGTTTCATAATCATAACGTTTTAAAAAACTGCTTTAAAGACATGATCTTTACGTTACTTTAAACCCACGGAAAGGGAAAGCGGGTATCATGTATGTAAATCCCAGAATTTTAAATAGAACATTTTTACATATATGTGAATACCCCTTTAGAAATAGGAGCTTTGAGTATTCACTTTATAACATAAAATAATTTTGAGAAAAGAGAGGCATTTTGAGACGAGAATTCTGCAGCATAACGGCTATGCTACAAGGTTTTAGAAACTTTGAAAAGAGAGGGAACATGGGTTGAACAATAATAATTGACCCATAAAAAGGTAGAGGGACAGAATAAGAAGGATATATGGACATGGTGATGAAATTTCAAGGACATACCAATTGAAATGAAAAACATGGAAGGAGGACAAAAATTTGATTTCTCTTATGAAAATTCGGCAGCCTAACGGCGTCACTTAAACTTCAACAAAAATGAATTGGACAAATGAAATAGGGTCTCTCATCATATGATCATAAGAGATCAGTATGATAGATATAGAGATCATACCCCAACATAATAAAAGGAACTTGAAAGATTTGACATGAAAATCGAACTTGAAAAATGAGAAGGGTGAAAGAATCACTTAAACATTCGGCAGCCTAACGGCGTCACTTAAACTTTCTTAAAACGAAATTATGAGAGTAAGAGGGGATCTCTCATCATATAAACATGGAAGGGCAGTAAGAGGAATATAAAAGAACCTCCTCTCACATAAAAACATGGAGCATAAAAGGAATGACATAAAAGAGGTTACATGAAAAGAAAGAGAGGGGTCGGATCCCTTACCTTAAAATGTGACTCTTGAAACTCAAAGGATTCGACCTTGAGGGCTTGGGGGCACCTTGGGAGGACTTCTTGGAAGGTAAGAAGACCAGAACTTCGTTGGGGGAGAGTTGGGAGTGAAAACTAAGGGAGGAAAGGGTGGGTATTTATAGGGAAAGTGAGGGGACAAAGCATTAATGGCCAAAGGACACCTCACATGTGCTTTTCTCAAACCCATGTGCTCTCCCTTGTCATTTATCATGGAGTTAGGCCACATGGGGCCCCCAAAACAATAATTCATCACCCTTGGCCGGCCAACCCTCAAAAGATCTCATGACATCATCATGACATCATTATGATGTCATTAAACATACCGAAACCCTAAAACGGTATTTTTACTATTCACTGAAAATTCAACTTTCTCAGAATAATCCCAAAATTTCACCTTAACCAAATATCAATGCTCTGATTTCAAAAATGAAATCCATTTTATAAAAATAATTTTCTAAATATTTTTAATTTAATTTTTAAATAAAAACACTATTCATCGAAAATTCATTTTTTTTTCAGAAAAATCCCCAAAAATTACCTTAACATAATATCGATGCTCTGAGTTCAAAAATAAAGTCCTTTTTATAAAAATAATTTTCTAATTATTTTTAATTAAATTTTTAATTAAAAAAACACTATTCATCCGAAAAACTAATACTTGAATAATAATTTATGAAACCGTTATTTAACCATTTTATTGAATCACATTACTTAATCTGGGTGTCTAAATTATATTAAAACTTTCATTGGAGTGAAATTACTAATCCATTTGGTCATATTACTAATCCTAAGCGTAAAATCACTATTCATAATTTACTATTCATCAAAAATTATGTTGATCTTATTAGACTCCAAATTCCTTAATGAACACTTTTGTAGAAGACCATTTTTCGAAAATCATTACACATAATTAGTTATTTAGGGTTTACATAAATATTTCAAAATATCCCTTTTTCAAAATTCATCAATAAAATACATTCTAAAATTATCTAGGCATTTGAAATTTCACAAACATCACTGAAGGAAGAAATCTCAATTTATTCACCCGAAAGGATTAAACAAGGAAACTAGGGTCTCATCACATAGCCCCTTATAACACTGGCATAAGACCTAAGTGTAAGGTGTGCTATGGTGAGGGAATCTGAGGGAGTCTCAGATAACATTGCCCTAGTAGCAATCTCCACTAACTTGAACTTCTCCTGCAAGCGTTTTCGTTCAAGCTTGACACGCTGGAGCTCGTCTTGGGCTTGGTCCAAAGCGAAGCCCACAGATGCTACCTCCTTCCCAAGCTCTGATAAGTGGGCTTCGTAAGGGTTGAGTCTACTGGATGAAGCCATCGACTCCTCTTTCTGCATTAACCATTAACATCTTATTAAATCAATAAGAGTAAGTTAATATACTACTCAAAAAGATTGGGTCGTTACAATTCTCTTCTTAGATCTATTTATTCTTTAAATGATCTTTTCATGTTCATTAGTGTGTGTATTTAGTCTGAAAATGAATTAAAGTGCACGTTTTCTATTTATAAATAATATTTTAATTAAAAATATTTCTCTCTCACTAAAAATGACCAAACACACTAATATTATTTTTATGGATTAGGAAAATAACCCATAAGTCATTGGAGACATGTAGGAATTAGATGATCATCATTTTGGTACATGGTGTACTTAGTAATAATAAAATTTCATGTTTTCAATTTAAAAGTAAAATTTTAGTTCAAAAAATGTGTCACTCACAGAAAACCAAGTAAATATACTTGGATTGTATTGATACGTTTCTAAAACAATTTATAAGTCATTTGTGACATATTATAATCATCTTTACATCAATTTGACACACAGTGCGGATGGTATGTTTGAATGTATATGTTTTTAAGTGATATTTTAATTAAAAACAAGTTTTTGTAATTGAAAACATAGAAAAAAACTTCATGATTCTTTGATACATAAGTAAAATGATCCCTATGTTACATGTGATGTGTATGAATCAGTTGTATGTCAATATGACACATGGTTTTTCCGATATTATTGAAAGTGCAAGTTTTTATTTGAAAGTGTCATTTTATTCAAAACTTGTTTCACACACTAAGAACTGAGAACATATGATCATATTATTTTATACATTAGTAAAATCATCCCCAAATAATTTTTAACTAGTATGAATTATCCACATATCAGTCTGACACATAGTGTGAATGGTATGACTGAAAGTGTTTGATTTCAGTTTAAAAGAAACATTTTAGTTCAAAAAATGTATCACTCAATTATCCCTACATAATTAATGAAATTTAGGAATCAACTAAATACCAATCAGACACATGGTGTTCCTGGTGTGACTTGAAGTGCTTTTTTTTAGTTTAAAAATGAAATTTTAGTTAAAAAATATATCACTCACTAAAAAGATATAAAACACACTATAACTATATTTTATTTTTGTAAAATAATCCAAATTTAGTTTTCAACATGTGTGAATTGACCACGCATTAATCTAAAACTTGGTCTACCTATTATAACTCAAAGTTTATGTTTTCAGTTTAAAATTGGACATTTAATTTAAAATAAGGGTCACATACTAAAAACTAATAAAACACACTTTGATTGTATTAATATATTATGTAAATGGTCTATAATTCATTTTTTATATGTAATAATTAGTCTTACATCAATCTGATACACTGAGTTCAATGAATTATTTAAAGTATATGTTTTTATTAAATACAACATTTTAAATCAAAACACCCATAACATACTCAAAACTAAGAAAATATCTTCATATTTCCTTGATACTTTAATAAAATGATCCATAAATCATTTTTGATGTGTAGGAATCAACCGCACATCAATCAGACACATGGTGTTCCTGATATGACTCAAATTGTGTGTCTTAAGTTTAAAAGTAACATTTTAGTTCAAAATGCATGTCACTTACTAATAACATGGAAAATATACTCACATTGTCTTGATAATTTAGAGAAAAAATTATGATTCATTTTTTATGTATAGGACTCATCTTCACATCAATATGACATATGGTATGGACTATATAAACAAAATTTCATGTTTTTATTTAAATTCGACATTTCAGTAAAAAACAAACTTCACATACTCAAAACTAAGAAAACACACTTATATTGTCTTGATGATTTAAAAAATGATCCACAAGTCATTTTTGGTGTGTAGCTTTCCACCTCAACTCAATCTGATATAATGTATTCCTGGTACAACTCAAAGTATGTTTTTCAAGTTTAAAATGACATTTTAGATAAAAACATGTCCCTGAAAGTTGAGAAATCACACTCACAATCAAATTGTCTATATATTTTTTAAAAATAATCCAAAAATAATTCCGGATGAGTATAAATATTCCTCGCATCAATATGATACTCAATTTGAATGGTATGCCTCAAAATGTATGTTCTCAGTTTAAAAATGAAATTCTAGTCGAAAACATTTCTCACTCACTGAAATACATGAAACCACACATGGATTGTCTTGATACTTTATTAAAATGTTCTATATGTCATTTGTTACAGGTAATAATAAACTAAACATCAATTAAAAAAATTTGTGACCAGTATGACAAAACATACATATTTGTTTATCTAAAATTGATGTTGTATGAAATACTAAAAACCAAGAAAAAAATTTCATATTGTTTCGATAATTTGAGAAATTAATACATAACACATTTGTTACATTTTGGAATTATACTGAACTCAGTCTAATGCATGGTCTTATGGTTTGACTCAAAAAAAATTCAATTTAAAAATGATATTTTTTTTAAAACAAAATGTGTCACTCACTAAAAAAATCACACCCTTATGGTCTTAATGTTTCGTAAAGTGATCCATAAGTCATTTTTGACATATAGGAATCATCCTCGCACTAGTATGATACATAGTGTCATCGTTATGACTCAATGTTCATGTTTTCAATTAAAAAATGACATTTTAGTTAAAAATGTGTCACTCACAAAAAACCAAGTAAAAAACCCAAAACATTTATTGATATTTTATGGAAATGATCCATAAATAAATTTTGATGTGTAAGAATCATCCACACATCAATTTAATTCATGATGTGATCGGTACGACTCAAAGTGTATGCTTTCTATTTAAAAATGAAATTATAGTTTAAAATGTGTGTCACTCACAAAAAAAATAAAAAAACTCATATTTTCTTAATACTTTAAGTAAATTATCCATATATTATTTTTTATATGTAGCAATAAACTGCATGTCAATTAGACACACAATGTGACCGCTATGACTCGAAGTGCATGTTTTTATTTAAAATTGACATTTTAGTTCAAAGGAATCATGATGTAAGAACCTGGACCTTATTTTTAGGTATGGGTTTTCTTTTGTGGTGTTTTTTAGTAAAATATGAGTTTTTTTTAAATTTAAGGAGTACACACCATGTGATTAGGGGTACACATCGTATATCCGGTTGCCGCGGGTAACCATGTACTGGCCATGTAACGTCTGAGTACATGGATGTGTGGGTGACCTAGAGACCACCTAAAGCGGGGCCCGATAAAGGAATATACACATCGTGTAATTTTAAAAGAAACATTGTGTACTTTTCTTTTTAATTGTTAAATCGGACCAGGGTCACATCTAATTATCAGAACACCCTTCTTCTCGGATCATCTCGTCCAGGAGTGATCGAATCCAATGAAACATCTCTGAGACCCTGACTCTATATCAATTCTTTGAATTAGCCACCATAGATTGCATTGGAATCACCACGGTAATCTCTTCCTTCTTATAGATCCCTGTTTCCTGATTTCTCCTCTCTTGTGAGATATCCTTCGTTGAGAATTTTTTATGTTTTTGTATATCTATGTCATTCAAGGATGATTCAACGGTTGAAGTTAGAGTACATCAATTGTACGACACTAAGGTAGGTGGTATGTGCCTTTCCGTAGTTAATCTTTGAATATTATGTGCAAAAGTTCCCAATTCCCTAGAATGGGGTATTGTGTGTTTAGGGATTTTAGCCCTATAAATGCATGTTATGCCTTGTGTGCCTAATTAGAGATTTTTTGTTTCTGAATAGGGTTATTTTATATGTTATGGATGTGTTTCTATGTTTGTTTGATATTGACCATTTGTTCTAACCTTTCTTATTAGGTTTCTTACTTCCCATGCCTAGTGTTGTTAGGATGGAGTGTTTTATTTGATGATGTTATATGCTTGTAGTTTTTTAGCCAAGTAGTTCTTGAAAGTTGTTAGACAAGTAGTTCTTGAGGTTTACTTTGGCTATTGAACATCTTTGTGCACGATTTATTTACACAGGGCTATGGGAACCTAGTGTAGGGAGACCATAGGGTAAATTGACATTGAGGGCTTTCCCAGAGTGTCTGTTATAATTATCACACTGTGAAACCATATGGGGGATTGATGTTGAGTTCTCCCTCAGAGTGTCTGTAGTTTCGTTACGAGACCATAGGAGGAATTGACGTTGAGTGCTTCCTCAGAGTGTCTATAGTTTACCATTAAAAGACTATAGGGGGGATTGACAGTGAGTGCTTCCTCAGAGAGTCTTTGATTTCATGAGACCAAAGGGGTTAGACTGTGTGAGCTATCCCAGAGGGTCGTTATATCCTTAAACCAGAGGGGTTAGGATGTGAGAACATACCCAGAGGGTTATTTGATATTTTTTGGTTGAACCAGAGGGGATAGGCTATGAGTAATTCCCATAGGGTTATTTGTTTTGATTAGCTACTTACTTGATATATGAAAATGAATGCGATTGAAAATGTAGTATTGATTACTTTTGATTACATCCTTGTTCACTGATTCATTTTTCTTATTCCCTTCCATATATATATTCACATACTATTAGGCACAGATCTTTGGGTGGTTTCCTACTATTATTCATCTCACACCCTGTTTGGGTCATGTTTTTTGGCCCAAATAGGTTATATTGTTGCAAGTATAGATAAGGGAAAGTGCTCTTCTACTTCAGGTACTTGATTGTTGTGGAGATAGAGAGCATGGGGCCAAGCTGAGGCTTCTAATGCTGCTGGAGCTTATTTTTTTTCTTTGTAATTGGGTTTAGTACTGTATTCTATCATTTTAACTTGTTTGGCTCCTTTCTTAGACATATGTATCATGCATCATTTATATATGTGCTCCAATTGTTTATTACTTTTAGTCTTCTGATGTTCACTTATTGCATGTTATTAATGCTTCCACTATTGTTATTTGTTTCTTTCCATTGCATTACTCTGCCAATGAGGTAATAGTTTCCCCACTACCACACCCAAGGGCCTCACTTCTAGTTGGCATCCTCTGGCGTTTGGGGAAATTTGCTTGAGGCCATGTGACCAACTGGGTACGGGGCACATTTGGGTAGCACCTAGAACTAGGACGTTACTAAGTGGTATCAAAGAGAGGTTTTGATCCTCCAACCTGTGGGTTATGAGCCCACATGGATCGGAATTTGGTGGATCATTGCACTGTTATGCTTGTATATGACATGTATAAGAAGCTAAACTTTGATTCGCATGTAGTATGGGCCCTCACGAATCGGAATTTATCACTTTAATGTTTATTTTAGTCTTTTTCTAGGTTCCAGAGTAGTTTCTGAGGCTTACTATCCAGAAAAACCCAGAATACACAGTTTTTATTTCTAAATACATTCCATGTATCCTTCTATTAAAAAAGGAATGGTTTTTCTTATGTACACGACATGTACTATATGTACACGACGTCTAGTTTATAACTGTGTCAATGGATGTGTGGGCAGAGACATGGGGATGGGAAATCTTAGGTGGGACACACCATGTACACTATGTGCACACTATGTCTTAGGATCCATGTGTCTGGCTGTATGACTAACAACACGGGTGGATTATGGGTTGCTAGTACAGGCCATGTCTAGCACACAAACGCCATGTAGAGTTAGTTGTGTAACCGGCCCTGTGACAAAAAACACGGGTTGGTGACATACTTCTAGTACACGACGTGTCTGGCACAAACACGTTGTGTAGTCTTGATCTAGGAGAACCATGTGGGTTAATTCATGTAAAATAACTCAGGCAGGTGAAGATGATTCAAGTACACACCATGTGTTAGGAGAACACACCATGTATTTGGGGTGTTACATGACCTGGGTTGGAAAAAGTACACGTCTATATGAAATCTTAAGGTAACATGTTGTGTAGGAGTTGTACATGCCATATATCCACCTTTTAGAAATATTGAATGCTTTATTTATCATCTTCCCTTCTTTCACTTCTAAGTTTTAGTCCTTTTTAATCTTGATCTAAGGCGTTTGTTTGTCCTTGAAGATTCATGACATCGAGACGTCCTCCAGTTGTATTCCAGTTACAAGGTAGTGACCAGACACTGGACATGGCAGATCTAGAACTGCCAGCAGATCCTCCCGTCGTGCCTGTCATGGCACCAGCCATTATTCTAGATACATGTGATGATGCACAGTTTCGAGAGGGCTTTATGAGGTTTATGTAGACCTTCTAGGGAGCACCTCCTCCTGACCCATCAATGGAAGAATTGATTCGGGTCTTTTAGCAGTATCTTCCTCCCACTTTCATAGGGGATGGAGGACCCCAGGCTACAGATTCATGGATAGAAGCCATGCTTACGATCTTCGATCATCTGGAGACGCCTCTGGAGAGGAGGGTCAAGATCGTTGTGTATATTATTTGGGATTCTACCAAGAGATGGTGGTATGTGATCTCACAGGCGGGATGCCAGTAGGGTATGGCTGGGGATGAGTTTTATTATACCTTCTATGATTACTTCTACCTAGAGATTGTGAGGGTCGATCGAGCCCGAGAGTTCATGAGTTTGGAGTAGGGTACTCTCTCAGTCATGGAGTATTCTTCTTGCTTTACATAGTTGCAGTGTTTAACACTTTTTATAGGGTGATATGAGTTATTACTTGAGAGGACGTTTGAGGATGGTCTCAGTAAAGACATTCAGGCATAGGTGAACATATTCACATTGACTAATATATCTTCAATTGTCAATTAGGTGCTGATTAAGGAGTGCAACCTGAGGGATTCTGGAGCTATGGGACAGAGAGGCTCAGTATCCAGAGTTGGTGGTTCTTCATCTGATAGTAGTAAGTGTCGCATAGAATCTACGCATGGAGATCTGAGTAGGTGAGATAAAACTTTAGGTATCCATGTGGGATGCTACCAGTGTGGGAAGGGTGTTAATACAAGGCCACATTGCCCAAGAGACCTAGTGGAGTGTCGATCTTGTACCAAGATGGGCAATATTCATTGTTTCTATGAGTTTTTGTCATCAGGAACTTGTGATAGGGGTTCTATTTTGACTCCTCATACCAGAGCAGGACCACTAGTCCCACATCAGTCTGGGAAATTGTTTTCATCCGGCCATTCAAGCCAAGGTGGTGGTTGTGGATGTGGTATCCATTCTCCAGATGTATAGCAACAACAGGGTGGATCAACTCAAGGTGGTAAGGCAGGGTCACAGGTCCGCAGTACAGGTCAAACTATTTCAGTGGAGCAGACCCTGTATGAGGAGGATCCCGGACCCTCTACAGTTAGAGGTACTATTCTAGTTTCCTCAGTTTTAGCTTCTTCTATTTTAGATACAGGGGTTTCCCATAGCTTAATATTTGTTGGTGTTGTGGAGAGACTTGGGCTCTATATCTTTACTTCTGCTGATTTCTTGATGTCGGACTCTCCGTTGGGAAATAAAATGGATATTGTATGTCAGTGCAAGAATTTCCCTCTTAGGTTGGTGGGTGTCACTTCTTATGGGACCTTTATGTCTTAGAAATGACAGGCTATGATGTCATTATCAAAATGGATTAGTTAGTTTCCTTCCAGAATATGGTTTATTGCTATCGTCGTAGGGTTAGTTTCACGTAACCTAAGGGCAGATCATTTTTACACAAGGGTGAATGGGATGTCCAGGCGAGCAGAGTAGGACCTGTGCATCATGGGTTGGGAGGAGTTACAGCCCATATTTATAGTCTATATCTGGACAACTAGGGGACTTCTCAGATGGACTTTCCTCTAGTGGTGGATCATTTCAGGGATGTCTTTCCAGAGGAATTTTCTGGTTTTGCTCTGAATTGAATGGTAGAATTTCTTATTGAGCTTATTCCAAGAGTGGAATCGGGGTCTATTCCTCCCTATAGGATGGCTACACTAGAGTTACAGGAGCTCAAGAAGAAGTTAGATGAGTTGCCAAAAAAGGATTTCATTTGAACTAGTAATTCTCCTTGGGGTTCTCCTATACTGTTTTCAAAGAAGGCAGACAGTATCCTCCAACTTTGTGTGGATTATCGAAAGTTGAACCATTCGAAGGTCAAGAACCAATATCCCTTACCGAGGATTGATGATCTCTTTGATCATCTTTGAGGAGCCCAGGTGTTCTTGAATATTTAATTGAGATATGGTTATCATCATTTTCATGTTAGACCATCTAATATAACTATTACAGCCTTTCGGAGCAGGTATGGTCTATATGAGTATATGGTTATATCGTTCGGTCTCACGAACGTCCCTGTAGTTTTCATGGCACTGATGAACCGAGTGTTCCATCCATAATTGAACTATTTTGTGGTAGTATTTTTGGATGATATCTTGGTGTACTCTCACACTCAACACGACCATGCCACAAGTATTAATATTGTTTTGAGTACAATGAGAGAGAATCAGTTATATGGTAAGCTCTCAAAATGCCACTTTTGGATGGACAAGATTCACTTCTTGGGTCATGTTATCTCACAGATAGGGGTGTCAGTAGACCTAGATAAAGTGAGAGTAGTAGTTTCCAAGGATTAGTCGAAGAACATCTTTGAGGAACAAAGTTTTATAGGGATGGTTGGATACTACATGTTTTTTATACAAGACTTTTCATGCTTAGAAGGGCCACTGACGGGCTTGACTAAGATGGGTGCAAAGTACTTGTGATCAGATTCTTGTGAGTCATCCTTTCATGAGCTGAAAGGGATGTTGACTTCAGCACCGATACTAGTTTTTTTAGAGCCAGGAAAGAAATATATTGTTTACTATGATGCATCAGGTATCGGGTAGAGAGTTGTGCTTATGTAGGGGGAAGGAGTTGTTCTGTACGGGTCCTAGTAGTTGAGGCCACATGAGAGGAATTACCTGACGCACAATCTAGAGTTGGTTGTAGTTGTTCATTCTTTACTTTGTTGGAGACATTACTTGTTGGGAGAGCATTTTGCAGCTTTCAACAACCACAAAAGTCTCAAGTATATCATTACTCAACGTGATCTAAACTTGAGACAGTGAAGGTGGGTTGATTACCTTTAGTCCTTTGACTTTGAGCTTACCTATATTCTTGGTAAAGGCAACGCAGTGGCTGATGTATTGAGTAGGAGGACTTAGATACAGGTAGTTCTAGAGGCCCTTAGTGAGTGGTAGCTTATGGATATGTTCTCTGAGATTCATTTGGAGGTTCACGACAGACAAGGGTAGACATTTATTTCATCAGTTGTTGTTACTTCTACTCTACTTGATCAAGTGAGAATGAGGCATCTATCAGATTCTGAAGGCCTAGTTCTATAAGAAATTGTGTCAAGAGAAGACCCTATTCCTGGATGGACTGTAGGTGAGGATGAGAACTTGCGTTTCTAGGGGCGTATATGGGTGTCAGCAGACATACGCGAGGAGTTGATGCAGGACTTTCATTCCTCAATTTGGATAGTTCATCCTAGCATCACCAAGATGTATCGAGATCAAAACTATCAGTATTGGTGTCCATGTATAAAGAGACATTTCATTGGGTTTGTTATGAGGTGTTCCACCTGTCATCAGGTGATAGTAGAGCATCAGTGACTAGTAGGTCTTTTGAAGCAGTTACCCATTCCTGAGTGGAAGTGTAATGATGTCATGATGGACATTTTGATAGGTTTTTCGAGGTCAGCTCGAGGGAATGATGTAGTTTGGGTTGTCATTGAAAGTCTCATGAAGGTTGCGCACTTCTTTCCAATCAAGGAGACCTTCAGTATGGGCGACCAGGGAAGGTTTTACATCTGAGAGACAGTACGTCTACATGGGGTTCCGAACTCCATTGTTTTAGACAGGGATGCCAATTTCGCTTCTCGGGTCTGGAAAGGGATACAGAAGGCCTTAGGTACACATGTACTTTTGAGTATAGCTTACCACCCCCAGGCATATGGCCAGTCTGATCGTACGATTCATGTGTTGGAGGACATGCTTCAAGCATGCATCCTAGATTTTGGATTTTCTTTGGAGAAGAACATACCACTTGTATATTTTTCCTACAATAATATTTTTCAAGCAACTATTCAGATAGAACCTTATGAGGATTTTTACGGTAGGCCATGCTGATCACCCTTATGTTGGCTGGAGGTAGGAGAGGCAGCTATGTTGGGACCTCATCTTGTCCAGGAGACCATGGAGCAGGTGGAGTTTATTTGGAAGAGGATGGATACTACACAGTCACGACAGAAGTCTTATGTTGATCAATGGAGATGACCTCTAGAGTTCAAGGTCGGAGATCAGGTTTTCTTGTGTGTCACACCAAGGTTGGGACACAGGAGTATTAGGAGACAGGGTAAGCTTTTCCGAGATATTTTGGACCATTTTAGGTTTTGGAGAGAATCTGGATAGTTGCGTATTGGTCTTATTTACCTCATAGGTATCGGGCTAAGCACGACATCTTTCATGTTTCTCAGCTACAACATTACTTCTCAGACCCATCTCATATTTTTCAACCCGAGGAGATTGAGCTTGAGGTGGATGCATCATTTGAGGAGCATCCTATCCAAATTTTTGGTTGTAGTGCAAAGGTTCTCCATGGATGGTATGTCCCTCTGGTATAGGTTCTATGGAAGCACGGGCGAGTACAGGATGAGACTTGGGAGAGGGAGGCTGATGTATGATCGCAGTGGCCAGAGCTATTAGAGGTTTCTTATTTTATGATGCCTTACTAGGGAAATTCAGGGATTAATTTCTTTAAGGGGGAAAGTTTGTAAGAACCCAAACCATATTTTCAGGTACGGGTTTTCTTTTCTGGTGTTTTTGTGGAAAATAGGAGTTTTTGGAAATTTATGGAGTACATTCCGTGTACATAGGGGTACACATCGTGTATCCAGTTTCTGCAGGTGATCATGTACTGGTCGTGTAATGGACGAGTACATGGCCATGTGGGGTGACCTAGAGACCGCCTAAATCGGGTCCCTGTAAAGGTATATACACGTTGTGTTCTTTTGAAATACACGCTGTGTACTTTTCTTTTTAATTTCTAAATAGGATTGGGGTCGTGTCTTATTGGAAGAACACCCTTCTTCTCGACTCGTCTCATCCATGAGCTATTAAAGCCGAAAAATATTCTTTGAACCCCCGACCTTCCATCTGTTATCCGAATCGACCACCGTCAATTGAGTTGGAGTCACCACCATATGATTTTCCTTATACTAGAGCCTCATTTCCTAATTTCTCCTCTCTCATGAAATATCCTTGGTTGATTGTTTTTGAAATTTTTGTAGACCTACATCATTATAGGCCAATTCAAGGTCTGGCACAGGAGTATATCAATCATACGATGCTGGGGTATGTGGTTTGTGCCTTTCTTTATTTATTATTTGAATATTATGTGCAAAAGATCCTAATACCATAGAACGAGGTATTGTGTGTTTAGGGATTTTAGCCTTGATAATGCATGTTATGCCTTGTGTGCCTAAGTAGAGGTTGTTTGCTTCTGAATAGGGTTATTTTCCATGATATATATAGGTTTCCATGTTTTTTTGGTATTGACCATTTTTTCTAGCCTTTCCTATTAGGCTACTTACTTTCCATGCCTAGTGTTGTTAGGATGGAGTGTTTTATTTGATGATGTTATATGCTTGTAGTTGTTTAGAAAAGTAGTTCTTGAAAGATGTTAGCCAAGTACTTCTTAAGGTTTACTTTGTATGTTGAACATCGTTGTGCATGATTGCTTTACACGGGGTTGTGGGAACCTGGTGTAGTGAGACCATATGGGAAATTGATATTGAGGGATTTCCCAGAGTGTCTGTTATAATTATCACAATGTGAGACAATTGTGGGGATTGACATTTAGTGCTCCCTCAGAGTGTCTATAGTTCCATTACGAGACCACAGGAGGAATTGACATTAAGTGCTTCCTTAGAGTGTCTACAGTTTACCATTAAAAGACTACAGGTGGGATTGATGGTGAGTTCTTCCTCAGAGAGTCTTTGATTTCATGAGACGAAAGGGGTTAGAATGTGTGAGTTATCCCAGAAGGTCGTTATATCCTTGTATAAGTTGAACCAGAGGGGTTAGGTTATGAGAAATTACCCAGAGGGTTACTAGAGATTGTTTGGTTGAACCAGAGGGGATAGGTTGTAAGTACTTACTATACAGTTATTTGTTTTGATTATCTACTTAATTGATATATGAAAATGAATGCAATTGAAACTTTAGGATTGTTAACTTTTGAGTACTTGTTTACTGTTTTATTTTTCTTATTTCCTGCCATATATATTCACTGACGGTTAGGCACAGATATTTGGGTGGTTGCCTACTGGGATTCATCTCAAACCCTGCTATGTCATGTTTTTGGGCCCAAATAGATTATATTGCTGCAGGTATAGATAAGGGAAAGTTCCCTTCTAATTCAGGTACTTGATTTTTGTGGATCTAGAGAGCATGGGACCAAGCTGAGGCTTGCGATGCTTCTAGAGTTTATTTGATTTATTTTTGCTTGGTTTTAGTACTTTATTTTAGTATTGTGACTTGTTTGGAGTCTTTCCTAGATATATGTATCATGCATCATTTATATATGTGATCCAATTTTTTATTACTTTTAGTCTTTTGTTGTTTACTTATTTCATGTTATTACTAATTCCACTATTATTATCTGTTTCTTGCCACTGCATTACTCTGCCAATGAGGTAATTGTTTCCCCACTATCACACCCAAGTCCCTCGCTACTATTTGGCAGCCTCTGGCATTTGGGGAAATGCGCTTGAGGCCATGTGACCAACCGGGTATAGGGCACCTCTAGGCGGTACCCTGAATCAGGATGTTACACATGAAATACTCAAAACCAATAAAAACATTTAGATTTTTTTGATACATTAATAAAATGATCCATAAGTCATTTGTGACATATAAGAATCAACCAAACCTCAATTAAATACACAGTGTGACCAGTATGACTTGAAATTTTTGTTTTTAGTTTAAAAGTGACATTTTATTTAAAAACATCTATCACTCCCTAAAAAATAATAAAACTCACTCATATGGTTTTGATAATTTAGGAAAATGATTCATAAGTTAATTTTGACATGTATGAATTGTCCAAACATCAATCTAATACATTCTGTGACTAGTATGACTCAAAGTTCATGTTTTTTGTTTAAAATTACATTTTAGTTTAAAATGTTACACTCATTGGAAATTGAGAAAAAAAACAAAAATATTATATTGATATTTTAGGGAAATAGTCTATAAATAGTTATTAATGTGTAAGAATTATCCACATGTAAATCTGATTAATTATGTGACTGGTATGACTCAAATTATGTGTTTTTATTTTAAAATGTCATTTTTTATAAAAAGGTGCATCACTCACTGAAAATAATGTAAACTCACTTGGGTTGTATTGATAATTTCATAAAATGATCCATATGTCTTTTTCTAAATGTATAAAAAACATCTTGTCAATCGGACACATAGTGTGACCTGTATGACTCAAAGTGCATGTTTTTATTTTAAATTGACATTTTAGTTCAAAAGACATTTGACACACTCAAAACTATGCAAACAAATTAATATTTTTTTTCTAATTTTAAAAAATTATATATGAATCATTCTCAAAATGTATAAATCTTTTGCACCACAATCTGATTCATGGTGAGAATGGTAAGATTCAAAATGTGTGTCTTCAGTTTAAAAGTGAAATTTTAGTTAAAAATGTGTTTCATTCATTGAAAATAGGTCAAATTAAATTGTATGGTCTTGATACTTTAGGGAAACAATTCATAAGTAATTTTTGATCTGTAGGAATCATCTATACAAAAATATGATACATGGTGTGAACTATATATCTCAAAGTGCATGTTTTTAGTTTAAAAATTCCATGTTAGTTAAAAACATGTGCCACTCATTGAAACTTAATAAAAAATGCTAAAATTTTCTTGATATTTTTTATAGTGATCTATAAATAATTTTTTATATCTACGAATCAGTCAAAATTTAGTTTGAAAGTGTGTGAGCCCATTATGACTCAATGTGAACATTTTTATTTAAAATTGACATTTAGTTCAAAACACATGTCACGTACTCAAAACCAAGAAAATGAGCATGGATTTTATTAAAAATTTATAGAAATGATCCATAAATAATTTTTTATGTGTAGGAATTAACCGCATATTAATCTGACAAACATTTTTCTTAGTATGACTCAAAGTGTATGTTTTTTATTTTAAAAGTGACATTTTTAATGCACTGTATCATATTTATGTTTAATGTATCTCTTTAGAGTATTACTAAAAACTGATTGTTTTTATATAGGCCCACTCTTTCTTTTTCAGGTGGAGGTTTTCTATTCAACAACTTATTGCAAGATTAGGCTCTTTTGAGAGGGGGTCCAAAGACAATAATTTTTTTTTTAATTTCTGGATGTTTGTGATAAATTATACCGACCAATGTATTTTTTCATACCAATGTTTGTAATCATTGAATATTATTTTTTTGTTTTATAGTGATGTAAATTTAATTGAAATTAAATTTTATATTTTTTGTTTCACTGTGTTTTAATTTCAGTAGAAGACTGCTACAGTTTGGATTTTAACATTTCTATTTCTATTATTGATAAAAGTTCCACTTATTATCACTAAAAAAGAAATGATAAATAGGACCTTTTATCATGGCTCATTTTTTTTATAAATGGATTCCTTTATCATCACAAAAATAGAACCAATAAAGAGACCACTTTAGAAATTATTTTCTTATCATTGATGAAGGGAGATTTTATCAACACTTTTTTTAGTGCTAATAAAAGTCACCAGCTTTTAAAGGTTCTTACAAGATCAATTATTTTTTATCTTTGATGAAGGAATTTTATAGTTCTGATAAATTTTTTATCTACAGTAGTGGACCCATCACAATAATCAAGTTGAGTTCCAAGAAAATAATAGGTGATGGTGAAAATTGTGGATTAGGTGAGTGTTTATCCTCAAACAGTAGGAGGGACACGTGTGCAACTAAGGGTGAGTAAGAATCTTGTATAGTAGAGTTGATTTAATAGAATTCAAACATTCATGAGGCACATAATAGTAGGGGAAATTATTCCTAGGTAAAACAAACACTTTAAGAAACACAAAGTCCCTTAAGCAGATCCATGGGATAATGCATGATCAACAACCAACAATAATAAATTGAGTAGAAATGTGAACCAACCTACAAGATCATTCTACCATAGTACCCCACCCAAGATCGAAAGTAGGTGGGCTAAATTAGAATTAAAACATAAGTAGATTATATAAAATAATAAAATCATAATAATAATAAAATCTTTTTTTTTTCAAGAAAAAATAGGACAATTCAATGTGAATATGAAATCATAGCAATGGAAAATCAATATTTTATTTGAAAAAACAAAACATCAATTTTTAAAAAACTAAAAAAATATAAATAAAATAAAATAATTAGTAGGTTATGTTATTACAACATACATTAACCTAACCAATCATATGGTTTGGAAATTTTTCACTAAACATAGAAACCTAAGTCAAAAACATAATCTTGTATTATGATTGTTAATTAGTATGTGACACAATGACATGTGTTCTAATCGTACCCTCTTATACACTACTATCTATTGTTAATCATGCTCATAAAAATAAAAACATCAAAGTAAAAAAACTTAACAGATTTTACCCACATTACCTGAGTTTCCACCTAAGCTGAAGCAAGTACAATTTATAGGACACCCGAATACCTAAAAAATTAAATGACCTTCCTTGAGGGTCAAATCCATAGTCATGAAAAATAAGAATTAAATATAAAAAGATATAAGTATTAAGGTTTTGGAAACACATAAAAACTACTAAAATAGGGAGATCACAAGAGATAAATATACACCTAATCCTAAACAGGTCATACACTACTTCCATTATCACCATATCTTCCAACCAAGGGCCCCTTCAAATCGTATATAGGGACAATCCTAGGATCTAAAATAAATAAAACATATAGATACACCTAAATCTAAATGAGGATTTTTAAAAAACTATACGACATTGGAAGTGTCAAAATCAGCCTATTCCATCTATATTATTCTTAGATTTAAATTTACAGATGTATATTTTAATGTGTATAGTTTTACCACACTCATGAAACTGAAAATTCTTAAATAGAATCTTATCCTTCCTTTAATCATTATTCTTTTGTTAACCCCTAATGAACATAAACTAGAGTTCGGTCATAACTCTGTTGGCCTCCACTTTCAAACTATGGGTTTGAATGTCTCTTGATAATGTTGCATCATTAACCTCTTCTAAGGTGTTTGACACCCTATAGTAAAACTTTATGCCTTTCAAATAATTAAAAGATTCCTCCATAGAGGTCAATATAATGATTCTAATCCTCATAACTTATCTTGACATATATATTAGTTAAATCAAGAGTGAATTTATTAAATTTTTTAGATAAAATCAGACTGAGGTGTTGGGAATAATCTTAATATTTTAATATCATTTTCTTATAAAAAAACCAAGAAGGGATTTATTCATATATATATATTCAATCTTCAACCAAATTACCATATAAATGCATACATAAGTGACTTCAAGCAAGACCTTATCTCTTACGGTCAAAAGAATAATATAATGGGATTCTTTCAAGAATGGAACGGTTAACATATATATATGTGGTGAACAACTTTCCTTTAGTGGACACATTCATGATAGGTTTCTTGGGACCAAACAAGGCATTTGAAAATCCAATATGGACAAGAAGTACAAGAATTTTTACTCTATAAATTAAAATTATTCTCACATTTGAACATATCAATCCTGAAATTAGCTAAAAACATTAGTAAATTCAGTATACCACCTCTCAGACCAATTTATGGGGTGGAATATATATGAAACAAGGGATTCTAGACCCAATATAGGTGAAAATAATATCATCTTTAATGATTCATTAAAAAAGGAAGTGGTAAACCAAAAAAAGTATAACAGTGTGAGAAAAATTAATAAATATAAAGAAAAATGAAAAATTAAATATACATACTTATTTATCTGGTATGGACCTTATTGGTTCTACGTGCATGAAAAGAATAGTATAATAGTTTCATTGTTATGAAAAAACAAACATACATACAACAAAAAAGGAAATGAGACAAAAAATTAACATAGGATCATATAATCAATACGGTCATGGATCCCTTATCACTCAATGATTTAGTGATGAACCCTTTCCCAAGAATGGTAACATACACTCTTAAACTAGATATACTCACTCATGCAATCCCAGGTGAACCAAATATAATCAAAGGAAGCATAACAACATCTAAGAATAAAGGAAAACAATTTTACACCAAGAATTTGGAGTAGTCATTGAAGCTAAAATGACACTATAAGGGTTTGAGTGTATTTTGAAGTTTTCATGAATCAAAATAGAGATCATAAATATAGATATCTTCACTATAATAGATAACTAGAATAGTTGAGATGAAGTTGTTAACCGAAAGCACCAAGTTTGTCTCCACTCTCGAGTCTCTATTCTCTCAAGAGAAAGAATCCAAGGAATTCTAGAGAGATATAGCCTATCTCAAGAATCAAATCAGGTTCCTTGAATAGAATAGGTATAATTCATAAATGTGGTGAAGGTTAATATTAAACCTTGAGTAGTTGGAGGTACACATCTACAATGAAGGGTGAGAAAGTATCTCATAAAACAAAGCTGACGTAACAAAAGATTAACAGCCATAGGGAATGACAAAAATAGAGTACAAGTTACCTAAAAATATAGATATAATAAGAAAAATAAATTACCTCATGAAGATAAATTTGATAATATATGATCAATGGAAAATAAATCAATTGATAAAGGGTAAATACGGATCAACCCATAGGATCATTCCAGCACAATGCACCTCCCAAGACAACAAATAGGTTTCTCAAACAAATAGGCCTACACAGGAAAAAAACAAAAGAATCCTATAAAAATAAAAGGTTAATAGTAATAAAACTAATATACTTTTCATGAATAAAACTAGATATTTCAACATTAATATGTAATCCCAGCAATAGAAAAAAAAAGTTATTTAAAAAAATCTAATTTTCATAGTTTTCAAATCAATCACCATTGAAGGAGATATATTGATTACATAACATGTGTTGTTAACTACTTATTCCCATAACATCTTGTAAACTCCTTCAATCTTCAACCTCAACCTTGTTTTAACCAAAAAATATTTGTTCATCTTCTCTACCACTCCATTATACTAAGAATTGTATTCCACTATGAACTTTCACTTCATAACTTCTTGTTAAAAAATTATTAAACTTCAAACTTGTATATTATCCACCATTTTGGTACTAAAACAATTTATCTTCTTTCTATATTGAATATCCTTTTATTTTCTAAATATTTTAAAGACTTTAAAAATATCATCTTTCCTCTTAATTGGGTACACCCAATATCTCGTAGAATAATCATAAAGGAATGATAAAAAGAACCTTCTTCCCCCAGGGATGTAAGAAAGAATTTCTAAATAGAAAAATGGATAAATACTATGATATCATTTATTTTCATAATTGATGTCTTAAAGATAAACATGTTATTATTACTTAAAAAATACTCACAAAATGGTAATGATACCTCTATAAGACTAGAAAACAACTTCTTATCTACAACAACATTTTGGCCTCATTCAAACTTATGGTAAATATTCTGATTTCATGATTCCATCAATGATTTTATTAAGGTAGTTTATATAAAAACTATATCCACCTCATTCTACATTTCACTAAAAAGAACATAGAGGTTCTTTGGGAACTTCACCACCTTCATCCCCATCATTGTTCCCTTCATAATTTAAATCAATCCTTTATCAGTGTGATCCTTGCACCCTATGTAATCAAATTTTCCCCAAAACAACATGTTATTACTTTGTCCCTTCACATGTTATGCTACATGGATGGTATAAATAATACCATAATAAAATTTAGTTTAATGGTAACAAATACAACAATCTTTATAGTATAATCTTTCACCAAATATAAAAGTACATCCAAGATAAGTTCATATTGATCAATCAATTCCCATCAAGATACCAAGTGTCATGTTTCCCTTGATTTGATTATATATGCATCATTGAGATTTCTTCTACCATGAGTAAAAATTTTCAATTCACTTACTAGTATATCTATGTTTCTAGAATTAATCGCTATATTTCACTAAGAGTTATTTCCACCACTCTTCTTATTCAAACAGCCCTTCTCAATTTTTTCCCTCTTACCACAATTATAATATGTTAAATTTTTATTCTTTATCATTTATTTAGACCTTATATGATTTTTTCTCCCATTAGAACTACGTCCCATCATCCTTCCTCGTTCAATTGATAAGACCTTTTCTTGGTATGACTTTGTTTAGATATCATCCTTGTTCTGATACTAAATTTATTCTTCAAGAACCATAACTTTAATGTTTTTTAAGAGAATCATTTACATTGAGATATTTTTGTAAAGTTTTATGATGATAAAATCATTTTAATATGAAAAAATTTTGAGAATAATATTTACACATTCAATATCCATTATTTTATAGCCCAATACTATGAGCTGAGTGAATAGGATATTGAGGGTGTTGATGTGTTCAGTTACTGATTATGACTTCACTATTCAATGATTTTATAGTTTACATTTTAATAAAATATTATTGTGTAGTGACTTAGCCTTATATAGCTTCTTTATTGTATCCCTAATTTATTTCATCATCTTTTTATGCATAATTATTGATAGGACCTCATCTAACAAATAAAAATGGATATCAAAAATAGAATTCTTATTTATATCATTTCATTTCTCCTCTATCACACCCACCAGTCCTTCAATAATGACCATTAGGCAATTATCCTCCCATAATACCACTTGATTCTTCAATTTCTAAAATGGAAAATTATTCCTATAAAATTTTTTGATCTCTAAATTAATCACAATCTAGATGTGTCATCAATATAAAACCTTCTATGAGTAACAATGATATATTTAGTAATATTAAAAAATTGTTTATGTGAAATATCAACCATAACTATAATCACTGAGCATACTAAAATTAATGAGAATTAATAATACCCGAAAAAATTAACACCTATGGGATAAAACTGAGCTCTAATACCACTTATTAGAGGATCTTGGGAATATATAGGAAAATATTACATTGTTTTTTGATAGTTTGAGATCCTTTAAAATTTAAAGGAATCTATATTTTTATTCTAAGATGAAGCACCTTGGGGTATAATTTAATTTTATTTGAGATTTCATATAGGAAGAAATTATGAAATTGTATAACATTAACTATAAGAAAAATCTAGAAGATTTCCTATTGAAGTTGATTGACTCAAATAACTTTTTATAGTGCAGATTCTTGAGTGGAATCCTAGAAATGTGAGTATCATTTTAGGAAGATATAAAGTATGTTTTGAGATATGATTGGTTCCTAGTCAAAACTCTAAATGGGAGATATTCCAATAACATGTCCCCTATTTCATTGTTTGGATACATCTCCTTTATTTTAATAAAAGATTCTATCATCCACCCTCATTTTTTAAGGGGTAAAGTAGTAGAAGCTGATAGTTGGTGTTGAAACCGAAAAACAAGGAGAAGCAGGAGAGGAGAAAATAAGGGAATATTAACTTATAAAAGGATATATCCACACCTCATTTTAATCAACTCGCCTAGGTTATACCCCCAAATTTCAATTTTATTTGAGTGGTATTTGTGAGTCGTAATTCTCCACATATTAAAGAGAAAAAAATTGTGAGGGTTTTTTCTTGGTAATATTCATATTCTATATACCTTCATTTTACCATAGTGTGTTCCTTCTATTTTCCCATCGATTTTACCCCTCTTAATTGGGAGGATTTTTCATGTTATATTTATTGTTTATTTTTCTACATTTTTCACTTTATTTCTATATCGAATTTTTCATCACACCAATGGGCTAATAATTTTTAGTCCTAATGGGGTTTTTCCACATTACATTAAGTGATCATTTTTTTTCATTTTTCACTTTATTTTTATATTTTCTTTATCACCGCACCAGTCATCCAATAATATTTATCCCTAATAAATCATTACACATTTTCTTTGATATGACACCCAAACTCAAAAAAATAATATTTACACTGATATATAGGGGAATTTAAAATAACTAATTAACTACTACAACTATAAAATCAATAAAAAAAGAGAGCTGGCATTTATTAACTCTTTTTATAAACACTAATTAAATTCACAATTTATCATCACTAAAAAATCATACACACCCTTTATCAGCACTTATTTTAGCACAAATTATAGTTACTCCTTATAATTATGTTTATGTGTGTGTTTATATATAATTATAATTATACATCTATATTTTAAAGTATATAAATATGAAGTGTGTGCATATATATTAAAATATATTTACATATAATATACATCTCTAAATATATAAATAATATTTGAATAAAAATATTTTATCAATATTATTTTTAATGTATGAAAATAATTATTATTTTATTTATAATATTTAAAAATTATATTTTATAATGTATTTAAATAAATTAGAAAAACATATATATATAGTACAATATAAATGTATTTAAATAAATTATATAAATATATTTATATATTATAAGAAACATATAAATATGCATATAAAAATGTGTGTGTGTGTATAAAAAACAATTAGGCTATTGGTAGGGTTTCCTATCCTTAAACTAATGCATAAGGGTTTGAATCCCACCCCATGGATATTACACTACTATATATTCTATGATATTCGTCTCTAAATTTTTCAATGTTGAAAAAATTGCTGATAAAATGGTATCCTTTATCAGTTCTTTTTTTATTACTCATAAAGATCACCCTTTATCAGTACATTTTTATCACTGATAAAGATATCATTTTTTCAACATGTTTTTATCTTTAATAAAGTGTACCATAAATAATTTATATATTTTTTAATATGAATTTTGTGAAAATAAGTTTATATATTTATTTAAATATAATATGTATATATATATATATATATATTAATTTATACTGTTTATGAAATAGTGGGTTGGGGTCAAGCCCCTTATATTAAGAAATAGAAAAAAAAAGTGGTGGAGAAAGTGATTAAATAAAGAAATTCTTCCCTCAATGAAACAACTGAAAATGAAAATAATGTAAACTAGTGAAATCACATCACAAAAGCCTTCATATTATATATATTGTCCATGAATTATCATAAAAATTACAATGCTATCATGATACTATTTCTAGGATTGGACGCTCATATTACAATAAGCACCATGATTCCCCCATCCACGCATATGTCATCTACATGTCTATATTTAGATTCATTCCATGAATTCTATTTTTCCATAGACTCTTCCTCCTTTAAATCATCAACCAAAATTTCCTCAATATCATCAAACTCTATTGGAGATTGACACTTATACACAATATCCTTATTTCTAGATTCTAGTAATGGTTTTTGATCATTGGGAATAACATGAGAGGAAAGTGGGAAAAATTAGTTAGAAGCAAAAAAAAATATTTACCTTTCTTATCAAAGTTGTTCCCTAGTTATTCAACTTAAAGGAACTAGAATTTGATCCCCCTCTACGAGAAACATAAATATCCTAGTTACTTTCTTTATGAATAACCATGACATTGCGCACTACTCTAAGAGAATCCCCTAAGGAAGCCACATGTGTAAAAGTGTCCACATATCCCTTTTCTACATCAAATAAGGTAGAAGCACCCCATGGAGCTAATGAAATGAAATGAGGAGTAGTATTTTTTTGAAACATCAAGCCAGTAGGATGTTTAAGAGGTTTTTTATCATTTCATGTGGCAGGATTCTCTAAACTTTTGGACTGATCCCCTATTTTGTGCTCTAAGAAAGTGGAAAGAATCCAATTCTGGTCACTCACAATATGATGATATTATTTCTTGGTCTTGAGTATCAACAGACACTCAACATCTATTTTCATATTTTCTTTTTAATCCCTTGATGCAATCATTTTCATATATCTCAGTTTTTAGTCAGTTCACTCTTGAGTTGCAATCTCTCTAGAGGATTGGTCATCAACTGGTTCAATTGTGTTGTATTTTTCCCCATTATTGGAGAGTGTATCTATTACCTATGTAGTTTTACCCTTGTCCACAATGTGTGCCCACGTCCTATGAGACTTCCCCTACACATTAATAGAAACTTAAAAAGTACCTACAGTACAAAATTCCCCTTCCTCCATAGTTGCAAGCACACCCTTCCCCTACTCAATAAAAGGAAATCATCAACATTCCCAGTAACTCTAACTGAGGTACCTACTACCTTGAGACAAGTAACAATAGCATCCCCCGATCCTATAATAGTCCCATCCATAGAAGCTTTCTTTCTCTTCTTACATATAGTGGCATCATTCCATTTCAATTTTAAAATAGTGTAATAGATTTCCCCCTAAAAATCCTCATTGAGATACCCTCTTTATTAACATCTAGAGTATAAGGAAGATAGTTTATCATACTTCTTATCCAGATCCATATCCACATATGAGGTGGATAAAACTACCTTATCAATTTGAGTGGGGTTAAGATCCACTGCGACCAAAAATTGAGTAAAATAGCCAAATTGATCCTCTTCTATAGCTTGATCCATATTTATGGGAATCTAAATTTCTAATGAAATATAATGAAGTATTTGTGGATGCCACATGATCTAATTTATGCCAAAAAACATAAACCCTGACTTGAGTTCATATGCTATGAATTTCAAAGGGATTAAAGTGGGGGTCCCAATCACGAATACAAAATGTACCTGGATTTAGGAAGATTGATCTTATCCCCAATGCTTAGCTCATAAACTCATTATAGGTAAACAAGATGATAAATTACTGGTACCTAATGTGGATACACTTAAATTATTTTAATACCAACACTAAATAGAGTTGACTCTCCAAATCCTCGATCATCCGTGGTTTTTTCCACGAGGGAAAAACTATTCCTATAATAATCAAGGAAACAAAAATTTTATAACTATCTAGAATTAGCTCCTATTTAGAAATAATTTGAGTGGTATTTTCTATCCAGATTGTTTTCTCAAAAACCCCACTTTTACCAAAGTGAAATTTAGAATATTCAATCCACCCAAACTAGATCTAAGGGAGGACGAATAAACCATTTTCCAATCACTATGTACCTCAGACATCACTGAAGGACCAATGAGATACCCCCAACCAATATATTAACTTTTATGTCCTTGGTAAATTCCATTAGGATAAAAAAACCTAAAAATATAAAATTTCTTCAATATCACCATGGATAGCTCTCCAAAAACCTGTCTATTTTGATAATTGAATTTCAGGCAAACATTTTTAAATATAACTTTTTTTAAAATTAAATTTATAATTCTCTCCATCATTTTTATTATTTTATCTAGATTTTGGAATGATATAATAAAAAATTGAATCCAAGAAAGAGTCTTATAAGACCGTAGTTCATATCTTGAGATGTTCAAGGAATTAATCCATGGATTGAAGAGGACAATAGAGGTTAAAATATATTACAAAAGAGTAGAATATGAAGATACATGGTGTGAAAAAATATCCATTCCATTAATTCCAAAGAATCACATGTGGTGAGCTAGGCCATGAAGACATGCTGCAAACCGAAGCCAGGTGTTGAAACCCAAAGATTCATAGTGTGAAATTCCTATTCACACTATAAAACCCTCTTAAAAATGATGAAACTTTCAGTTTTCTACATATTTTTACCGAGTATATCATATTATTTCTTGTAGACCCATGTATTAAATTAGAATAATTTATTTGGTAGTTTTATTTCATTTATATCCATATCTATAGGGAATTTTAACATATAAATATAGGGTTAAGGATATTCTTTAGGGGATTCATTCATAAAGATGATGGTTTCCCTTAACAAAGTGATGCATTGCAGATTCTTCCATTATTTCATTGAACTTATTTCTCCCCTCATCCCCTATAACTATTCCATGACTAGCTTGAGGAGAAATTCCCATCTTGTTTTAGTTAAGGTAAATTAATGGGGGTGAGTGCATGTGAAATATTTTTCTTTTTCTTTTTTCATGTTTGGGTTGTTGAATTATTATTTTTATTATTTCAATATTTCTTATTTTTTATTTCATCACCATGGAAAATGTGAATAATAAAGACCAAATATAATACAAATGAAAGATCATCTTGAATTCTATAAGACCATTGTGAAGTTTAAGATGATCATTTTTAAAAATGTTATCAAGATAAATAATTCATTGAAAACCCTAATTAATAAACAATACGACCAAGACTAAGGTTATTTATGTATCTCGACTCCAATAAGAAAAATGTAAAAAATTAATTTATAAAAATCACTCACACACAAACCTGGAATTTAAAAAACTTTACACATTTTCTAATATTGATAAAAACCATTTTATTTCTTCTTTATACTTTTTAATAATTCTCTAATCAATCATTCATTTAAAATTACTAAAATCAATTTTCACCATCTAAAGGGTTCGACCTTGAACTCAATTCATACTGCACCAAATTAGTATGTCTTAATTTTTTCAGTCTTTATAAATTAATAAATTTGATTAATACTAAAGGAAATAATGATTTAGTACATGACCATAAAATTTATCATATCATTTTCATAGATGTTTGAAAAATAGATTTTGGATTTTTAGATTTTTAGATTTTACGCATGGTATAGTCGTGCTATAATTTCATATTTAATACGTTTTCAAAACTACTTCACATGATCATAAGTCAAAGATATTTTTCAATATGATCCTGAAATCAAATTAATCCTAAGGAGGAATAATAAAGTGTTTGTGACAATGGATGGAGTAGAAAGATACAAAAAATTACTCAGATAACACTAAGAGATCCATGGTTGTTAATGCTCATTGATTACAGGAGACAATTCAATATAAGACTGCAACTGGGCTTCTCAGTCCCACCCATAACAGAAAATCACTTTGAAATCAAACTCTCCATTATCCAAATTATCTCTAACATCATTTAGTTTTTGGGACTACTACAAAAATATATGAATTCAGACTTAGGAATCTATCTTTAATATTGTGACAAGTTTCATTTTCAAAAAAAATAAGTGACATGGTGAGACTTAATATTCTTAGAATTTCATTAAGATATTTTTCACATGAATATATTCAGATGTTTTCAAATCATTCCATTAAAACATGTGATGATTTTTTAAGAAACTTTTTCACATGATTCTTCCCTCCCTCAAAATAAATAGAAATTAGGGTCAATATTTAAAATTTTAATCAGTTTGATGTTTAATCACTCTACAATGCATGATAGAATTTAAAATACCTGATTAAAAATTCTCTAATCATGGTATTTAGGTGTGGATGTTAATTTAAACATTCTACAAACGTTTTTCATAGGGCAACAAGTTAATTATCAATGCTACAGTAGGTAAATCCTTCATAAAAAATCTCAAAAATAAATTCATGATTTTCTAAATGAAATTGAAATCATAAGATTCTAATTTCAAGGTGAAGGAGTGAAATGAATAATAATATATATAGTAAACAAAAATGAATGGATAGTGTCTTGGATTTAAGTGATGATGAAAAAAATGGACACTGGAATGGGAAAAAAACAACCCCAAGGTACATACATCAAGGAATATAATTACATTGATTAAAATCTTGGTAATAATTTTTAGGGTTTTAATATTCAATAACAAGGAAAAGGATATCAAAAAAAATGAATAATATTTTAACAATCACAATAAGGGCCATCATGAAAGAGACAAATACAGACACTAGAGGAATCGTTAAATATGTTCATGATGACCACAGAAGTAGCTATCAAGGAGCTGAAGGATGACTCAAAAGCCCAAAATGATATTTTATGGAACCTTGAATTTCAAATCTATAAATTTCCAAAATAAAATTAATAGAAAATAATAGGATTGATACCAGGATTTCTAGAAGTCAAACCCCATGAATATTTGAAGGCCATCACCCTTAGAAGTAGAAAAATAACAAAATGCATCCCCAAACCAAGCATGGTATAAGTAGAAGATATAGAAAATAAGTAAGAAAAAAATATTTGAATAAGAAGTAAGATAAGTACCCCCATTATTATTTCTAACACTAAAATTTCTAGAGAGGATAATTTAAAGAAGATATAAATCATAATGAAGTATGATTTTTGAATAAATTGAAAAGCTACACATTAAAATTATTTTTTAAAAATCCTTGGCCAAAATACCAATATATTCAAAGTTCATTAATGATCTAGTATAAAATAAGAAAAGGATATAAGAAATCATCATGAACCTAATCACATAGGATTTCTCCACTGTGATGTCAAAGGACATCCCAAATAAATTGACATACCCCAGTGGATTTTCACTTCAAATAAATATTTGATCGAATGAGATTGGAAGGGCTCTATGTGATGTAGTTTCCAGCATGAACATAATGTCCAACAAAACATTTATAACATTAGGACTTGAATACATGAAGATTGTATAATTATGGATACAACTGGAAAACTCAATAATAAAGTACCCATGAGTTCCCATCAAATACATTCAACTCAAAGAAGAAAAATTTTATTTTACATTGGACTTTCTCATTTTTTTCATGGATGAGGAGGTGATACTCATTATTCTAGGGAGTCGATTATTAGTGAATAAAAGAGCATTGATCTATTTATAGAGTGGGAAGATATTATTGAGGATCAATAATGAGCATGTTAGTTTCAACATACCTTCATAAATAAATAATTTTTATGTGAAATATGATGAGTTAGAGGAGAAAATATTTTACAAGATATAATAAGTTGATATAACCACTACCAAGAAAGAAGTTGTAAAATTTGAGAAGAAATACATGATGCTATTAGGAAATATTACCGATGGTTAATGAACAATATCAAAAGTCAAGTTTTAAGAAGGTCAACATTTATAGATGGTCTATAATCTTGACACTAATTTTTCAATTATAACAATGCTCTGGTGCATAAGCTATATAGAGGTAGAGTAGGTGTGACCGATAGAAAGAGTAAATATAATGTAATTGAAAGAATGGGGGACATAGACTTAGAGATGGACCATTTGTGACCATTCTTCAATATATAATGGGTAAATTATTTTTAACCCCCCTCCCCCCCCCCATCATCTGAGCTGAGAAGAGGTATGGTTGAGCCAACAATGTTAAACAAAAGCACTTCCAAAAATCCAACTCAAGTTTTTTTTTTAATTTTTATCTTTATATTTTTTTTAAACAATATTCCAAAATGTTTTCAAATTTCATTTAAAAAGGGAATCCACTTTCACATGTGTATTTTTATTTTCAGGTACAACATGAAGGAACAAGAAGAAAGAGGCATCCACAAGCTAAATCACTTTAATTAAAAAGGGGAGTATGAGTTTTAATTTCAATAATATTATTCTACACCACAACATTTCATTCTAAAAAACAAAAAGATAAAAATTCATGCCCCATTTACTAAGGATACAAATATTTATCAAGGAAACCATCATGCCATATTCTAAATTTATTTATTAATAAATTTAATGATAAAGTTTTCGAATGAATAAATTATGGTAAAAATATAATTTTGAGTATGATGAATCCTGATTTGGGATATTAGTGAATTTTTGTAAATTAAATTTTTCTAATATTTTCCATTCTTTGAATTTATAAAATTTTTATGGATTGATATTTACTCAGTGTGAAACACTATTAGTGATTATACCAACCAAATTATCTCATTCTAGATAAATTTTATTAGCCTAGTTTTTCTCATTCTTTATTGACTATATTTATTAAGTGAAACTCAGGAATTCTTACTTCTAGAACTATTGTTACGTATTTTTTAAGCTATGATTATATAAATTCACATTTAATATGATTGAGGTGTATTTTTTAAGACCTTATATTTTAACCCACCTTTACATGAATCTTTTTCAAGCTTTTAGAATCTATGAATATCCTTATTAAAGAAGATCCATGTTACGAACCTATTTTCTCCTTTCCTACATTAATCTATGTATTTTTATTGATTATAAAAAATTAGATTGGTGGAGATAACATCATGGTGGAAGGGAAGTGTGTGAATTGAATAAGATAATATAGGGGTGTTTTTATGTGATATTAGGGAAGAGGTAAATGATTATTTATTCATTTGTAAATTATTACACACCCTCTAAAAAAGTGTTCAATAAATTTCACAAAAAACAGAAATGGGTTGTGACTTAGAGGGTCAAAATCACCATTTACCTAACCAATAATTTTTATCTTTTGGGGTTGGGTGGTTGATGTGAGGCTTTTAAAACTCAAATTTTGAAAAAAAAAAATGAAATAGAAAATAATTCAAGAGGGTGTATCCTTCATTTTACATTATTTTTTCTTGACATATACTTTGAATTCCAATAAAAAAGGGGATTTGTAATTTTGGAGGTAGAATTTTTCATTGAGTTAATTTTTATTATCATGAAAATTAATTTAGATGCTAAACTCATTTTTACATTTATTTAAAATCCTTATACACCAAACCTAAAACCAAAAAGTCATCTGAACCTAATGGTGATTCCCTCATGAATATTTGAAATTTTTTTCTCTATGGGGTGGAGAATATAGATGCACTATAAGCCTCTCGTAAGGAGCATGATTTGAGACATGTGAAAAAATCCATTTAAAGTTTCACATTGATGATGATTGAAAAAAATTAAAGCAAGGTAAATCAAAAATAAAATGTGCATTGAAAAATAATTGAAAAATATTAATGGAAAGATAAAGAGGTATTATTATTTTAAAAAAGAAAAATTAAAATATATTGTTGACTCGTTTCTTTTGATAAGTGAGGAGTTAATGAAATTTTTATATGTGTTGGTAAAAGATTAATTTATAATTTAATCAATTGATTTTATTGAAAAATATGTTTTAATATTTTTGTAATGATCATCCATTATAATTTTTTGAGATTTCATACTTGAGGACAAGAATGGGTTTAACTGTGGGGGATTTGATAGTTACATTTCTTGTATAACTTTTTAATTATAAAGTTTTTTTATAATTTAAATAATAATTGTTTCTATCATTTTTATAGTTTTATTTATATTTGGGTAGGGTACAATGAAAGATTGAAACCATGTAAAGGAGGCCTAAAAGGCCATAATTCATGTTGTGAGATGTCCACGACATGAATTCAAGGCTTGAAGAGGATGTTGGAAGTGAAAACAGATGAAATAGGAGTAAAATAAAAAGATTCATAGTGTGAAAAAATATTCACAATATGAATGTTAAAGAATATAACATGGATAGCTAATCCAAACAAACACATCATAAACTGAATCCAGGAGGTAAATCTGGAATATTCATGGCATGACATCCATTTTCACAAAATAAAAACCTCCAATGAAAACCAATAGTTTTTTATTTTATACATATTTTGACCAATAACCACATATTATTTCCCATTAAACCATGAATTAAAATATAATAACATATTACACAATTTTATGGCATTTAAAGTCATCTCAGGAATCCATTTTCACTTATAAATATGGGGCTAAGGATGCTATCTAGGGGATTAATTCACCTGGTAGAGGTTTTCTGAAATAAAAGTATTTCACCCTATATTTATCTACTATTCATTAATATTTTCCTTCACTTAAACCATATAACCCTTTAATTACTAGCATGAGGTGGTAATTCTCATCATGTGCCAAGTAATTTAAATTAAAAAGTGAGTGTGCGTGTGGATTTTTTTTTCTTTGTTCATGTGTTGGTTGTTTCATTCTTCTTTTAATTTTTCCAATATTCTATATTTTCATTTCATGACCATTTCCAAAATGAATAAGAAATAACTATTATAATACAACAACTAATTTTATTTAATTTTTCATGACTGTTGTGAAGTGTAAGACAATCATGTTTAAAAATGGTATTAAGATAATCAATTCATTAATAACCCAAAGTAACTGACCATATAAAATAGGAATTTTTTTGTTAAGAATAAAATACTAAGACCAATGATCTTTCTCTATCTTTAATCTAATTAAAAACATGGAAAATAAATTTTATTTCTAAAAATCAGTTGCACACAAACCCAAAATTTACAAAACATGGAATTTTGCTCATATTGATAAAAATCATTTTGTTAATTCATTCTACTTTTTAATGAATCATAAACTAAAAAATCATTTAAAATTACTAAAATTAATTTTCACTATCTCATGGGTCCAACCTTGAACTTACTTTTTACTACAACGAATTTTTTAAGTCATAATTGTATGACTTTTTATAAATTAGTAAATTTGATTAATCTGAAAATAAATAATAATGCCCTATGGGACCATCATCCTTCCCCTTCCTTATACTTATTTATAATTATATACATAATTATAATTACAAATATATATCAATGTGTGTATATATAGTAATATAAATTATTATATAAATACATTAAATAACATTTATATTTAATTTTTATATATTTTTTCATATTTAATTATTTATATTATACATATATATTTTTAATTATATATGTGTGTGTATGTATTTATATATTTTAAAATATGATATATATATATATATATATAAATACTGTATATGCATAAATACTCATTTATACTTATTTATTATTATATATATTTATATAAATTTGATATAGATTAGTTCAAATTAAGATTTTTTACAATATATATACATTTTTTATCCAAAATATATTAATATATATATATATAAAACTATATTAAGGTTACATAACATATATATTTTATATATTCATATTTATATACTTTTAAATATGATTTATATAATAATAAATATATATTTATATAAACACAATTTAAATATCTTTTAAATCATTTATAGTTTTTTTATTATTTAATACTTATTTAAAATTATATATAAAATTAAAATTAAACACATGCACAAATATATATATATATATATATATATATATTGTGAATGATAGTGATATGAACTATATAAATAAATATAAGGATACATTAAATAAAGTTCATATTTAAATTTATATATTTATATTCTGGTTATATAATTTATAATATACAAATATATTTACCTTATACATATATAGTTATACTTATATGTGTGTGTTTATATATATTTATATATTTATTTATTTATATATTATAATATATAAAAATAAATATATAAATATATTAAAATCTTTTTACAAATAATATTTTTATTTAAAAATATAAATTATATTAAAATAAAAAATTATTATCAATCTTATTTTCAAAATTTATATAACAAAAAATTATCATATTAGCCAAAAAAAATTATTAATGTATTTAAATACATTAAAAATGTATTTTTAAATATAATATATAAAAATTTATATTAAGAATTATATAAATTTATAGATGAACATATATCTATTTAACTATATTTATGTTAATATATGTAAATAAATATAATTATATATTAATATAATTGTTGGTTTTTTGACGTTAATCTTGTTTCATATGGCCTTAAAAGCTCATGGTATGAACAAAGAAAAAAAAGTGAAAATGGGAGGTTAGTATATATATATATATATAAATAAAAGATGTATGTATGTATCTATGTAAGTATATATGTATGAATGAAGAAGTATGTATGTGTGTGTGTGTGTGTGTCTGCATATGTATTTTCATGACCCCTTCCCCATGGATACCCCTCTTGGGATGGAAAAGGAGAAAGGAAGATAATGACCCTTGAGTCATGCCTCTAGTAGGCCCCGGTTTGGCAACTAGCACCAAGGGTGTACAAATCTACAATATGGGAGGAATTACCCTTTCTAGGAAAACAAGATCGGGAGATTTGATTGATCATCCACAAGAAACTCCAAGTCATATATAAAATAAAGGAAAAAATCCATCCCACATGCATGTGAAAAATTAAACTGATACACGTAAAAAATCTCCAAAGTAAATACTAAAAGTAAAGATAAGCAATGACATGAAAACTGTTAAGATCTGAGGAAGTAAAGTCCAATACATTTAGAAAAATCTTCCAGGAAACCTGGAAGAATTTTATATATATAGGGAGAGAATACAAGTATACTCAGTAAGAAAACCAAAGTCTCTCATGCACATGTGAAAGAAGCATACTAATGACCCTGAGCGGAAAAAAAAGAAACAAAACAACACCTAATAAGGTATACTAACCACCCCATCCTCACCAAGGAAAGATCACCAAACAATGCATGTAAAGTAATATAATATGAAGAACATCGATGATAGGGTACCCTGCACCACTTTCCCACTGATTAGCCACTCTCACCCCCTAATGGAAAACGTCATGCAGCTCCAACCTCTTCCAAACATACCACTTCTCATCCCGCCCGCACACACATGGGCCTCACAACCACATCATAACCCGCCCGCAAACACCTGGGCCACAAACCACATCTTATCCCAACCACAGACACATGGTCCAAAACCCACCTCACATCCTGCCTGCAGACACCTAGGCCACAAACCACATCACATCCCACCCACAAACACATGGGCCACAAACTACATATCATTCTGAATACACCTGTGAAATCATAACACATCTCATCCCAAAGACATCTTGGAAAGCACAACTCACCTGCACACATCGAGGCCTCACAAGCCACATCACATCCCACCCGCAGAAACCTGGGCCACAAACCACATCTCATTCCAAAGACTCCTAGTAAAACACAACACATCTCATCCTGAAAATGCATGGGAATGCACAACTCTCACACACACACACACCTGATCCTCACAAACCACAACTTGGCTGAAGAAACTTGGGCTATGATATCCTAGGAGAAGGAGTAGGGAAGAGTGGGTGGCTATCCATCCATCCTCTAACCAAGATGTTTGAGAAATACACCCTCCCCCATGAAAATGGGGGTGTTCGAAACATAGTTCTTTACTAGGGTGGGGTGTGTATAGAAATCACAAGTAAAATACATGTATATACATGTAATATGAAAACACTCATACCCAACCTATGGTTTCTCAAAAGAACAACCAAATCACTAACTATAAACTTTATTTATACCTCTAAATGCTCGAAACCACATGCGAAGCCACAAAACCATTTCATATTCCAAACCAAGTCATTAAACCAATTCCATTTTTTATTTAACAATTTGTTTATTCATTTCATTAACCAAACCCAAAAATCCATTAGAAACTTAATCAGCAGACATTTATTCATTCTATCACTACCTGAGAAAATAATAAGAAAAGAACACAACAAGAAACACAACAAAATCCATTCCTAGAAAAACACTAGGCGAAGTACCCATTCCAATGATCACTGTCCTTCTTCATATTCATCCCTCCAAAACCATCCACACACAACCACAACCATCAGCACATCACTGCACAACCCGTTCATAGCCCTGATATACAACACTTCTCATCTGTCCCATAAACAATAAATCTCTCAACCTAATATTCCACTTCACCACCGAATCAATATCACAACACACAACTGTGTTCACAACTGCACCACATCAAAAACCAAATCAAACACAATTTCAGATTTAATAAGGTATCCCTTATTTAATCCTATTTTTAATTCAGGGGTTATCAATGAAACTATATAATCATGAGGCATCCATTCATTAGAAGAATTTATGTGGTTAAACAATTTCCATATATAAGTGTTCAACAAAAAATCAAACAACAGACAAACCATTTAGTGTGAAAACAAGGACCCCTAACAGAAATGATTTTCAATGGGTTGTTTAGCCCATATAGAGATCATAGAATCAAAAATAACTACAATGTTGTAAAGTCGTGAAAATCAAACCCCTTCTACCCATTTTCAATTCCATTTAGATGATTCTTATCTTTAGTTAATTTGGAACAACTAGAATATACATGTATACAAAGTAAAAACTCTCCCACATGTTGCACAATAAGAAGAAGTGAAGGAAATCATACCTCAAAGAGATGTCAGCATTCTTTACACAAGAATAGATCACGGGAAGGACCTCTTATTACCTCTCCCACGAGATCTGAATCCATCTAAGGATGTCACAGCACCACCACACCGACAACAAAAAAAGGGAACCCCACTAGGAATATGGGTAAATAAATTCCATACCACAATGAGAATATATGGAAGAAAATATGATAAAACTGAGAGAAATTGATAAAAAATGAAGGGATAACGCACCTTAGATCACCAAATATCACCAACAATAAATCACTGAGATCGAAAGATCGAAGAGGGAGGAAGATGGCTCTAATAACTCCTTGGTTTGCCTAGGGTTCTTCTTGAATGAGAGGAAGTAGATAGAATGGCCGAATGAATGAAAATTTGGAAAAAAATAAATTTTAAAATAGAACAGCATTGTTTTATTACACAATGTGTAATACCCTTTCACATCGTCTAGTACCCGAGGTTCGGTTTCTATTGAAACAATACATCGCCTCTCAATTTATTTTATTTTTCAATCCTCGAAATATTAAATGTTGTGAAACCTCTTAGACAAGCCGTAAAAGAGGGTTCCACATCAGGTAACCCAGTTACATGATGTGTAATCTCCCTTCTTCCAGCCTTTAGGAACTATACTTCTCCAAACTCTCTCTGAGCCTCCTCCAAACACTCCAACAACCAAAAATCGTAAAAGTAATGGATCAGAAGGACACAAACCATTACATTAGATACCTATCAAATGATTATCATCCTTGAGAATCCGAAAAAACAACCTAGAAGGGAAAAAAGGGGTCCGAAAAACCACTTCATGAGATACCTCCCAAGGATCTTGATATAATTGAAACACTAGTAACAATAAAACACATTGAGGTTCAATGATAAACCACCTTGTGTTGTTTGAAGGTTGGAGCAGGAACCTCTACATCCAAGAGAACCTCCTCTGACATATGCAACTAGGCCTTTTCACGTCATCCCAAAGGATCAAAAAACACACTATAAAAGCACAATAACCACATGACCCAAACATATGAATTAGGTAATTGCATCCTCCATATTAAGATGTTATCTGCTCTGGGCAGCACTGACTCACCTATACAGTTTTAATCGCATCATAATTAATGCATCTTGATTATGAATCAGTTCCTCCCCTTTGTTCACGTGAGGAATTTATCACAAATCACACCACACACAACACAAGATGAGGGTAAAATAACTCATCTTATATAAAATAAGGTTCAAACATTTCATTACAAATAAAATCGGATCAAAACAAGACTCAAAAAAACTTTGGGTATTGGGAACGCATATGCATCTCTTGCTCCCAAGTACTCTCTTCCTGGATACCATGCCTCCATAACACACAAACCAAAGGAATGTTCCATCCATGCATCACCTTGTCCCATCGATCCTGGATCTACACCAGCTATTTCATTTATGTCACGTCATCCTCGATATCCAACCCTCCTTAGTCAATGTCATGGGATTCATCGTGAATATATAGACAAAGCTAAGAGATGTGAAAGGTATCGTGGATCCTCTCCAACCATGGTGTCAATTCCAATTGGTATGCCACCTTGCTAACATTCCCCAACACCTCAAAGGGTCCAAAAAACTTGGGTTAAATCTTACTCCCTCTTCCAAACCTCCACTACCCATGTCAAGGAAAAACCTTCAAGAAATTGTGTTTCCCAGCTTTGAACTCCAAGGGCCTCCTCATGCAATCGTCATATAATTTTTGTCAATCCTGAGCTGATTTTATGCTCTCACGAACAAGCTGAACCTTCTCGGTCATGCACTGCACCACATCTGGACCAAGAAAAGCTACCTCCCCAATCTCTATCCAGCACAATGGGTAATGACATGTCCTTCTATACAACACCTCAAAAATATCCATGACAATAGAGGAGTGACATATCTTATTATAAGTGAACTCTAACAAGGGAAGGTGTTGTAACCAAGATCCACCAAAGTCCAAGACACACACCCACAACATATCCAACGTTTGGATAGTCTGGTCCCTCTACCCACCAGTCTGGGGGTTGAAAGCAGTGATGAGGTGTAACATGGTTCCAAAACCATGATTCAATCACCTTCAGACTCATGAGGTAAACCACATGTCTCGATATGATATGATGAACCTCAAAACTCTATGAAACTGCACCCCCTCTTCAACATACCTCTTGGTCAAAGAATCCATTGCACTCGACTCCTTAATCGCTAAGAAGTGGGCCGATTTCATCAACTGATCAACTGTCACCCAGATTGCATCATAACCTCCTTGAGCTATGGGTAATATTGTGAAAAAATATATTGATATTTTATCCTATTTCCACTTGGGGATTCCCAAGGTCTGTAAAAAAACTACAAGGGACATGGTGTTTGGTTTTTACCTGCTGGAAAACCAAGCACTTTTCTACAAACTCTACCACTACATGTTTCATCACGGGCCACCAAAACTGTATCTTTAAGCCATGGTACATCTTGTAAACTCTTGGATGCACCACCAAGTCTGAGCTATGAAACCCATGAAGGAATAAACTATGAATCGTCACCGAAACAAACAAATTCCCATGAAATATAATTCGGTTTCGACCATCCCTTTGGAGCATCACCATTGCCTACACGATCACGCGTCACTTATGCCATCGAGTCTCCCCATTGAGACTCCTCCACATGCTACATCATATAGGAATATGAAACTATATAAAACAAACAACCTTTACTGACATCCACTCTTGCATCTATGTTCAAGTAATCTAACTCCTCCATCGCTCTCCAAGCATCCATAGATTCTCAAACAACCTCCTTCTGTGAATTTCTACTCAAAGAATCATCCACAACATTTCACTTCCCTACAGTGTAGTATATCTCAAAATCATATTCCTGAAGAAACTCTATCCACCTTAGTTGTTGTGGATTTAGATCATGCTATGAAAAGATATACCTCAAGCTCTTGTGGTCCTTGAAGACCAAAAATCACTCCCCAATGAGGTAATGCCACCACAAATTTAGTGCGAACATAATGGATGCTAACTCCATATCATGGGTGGCATAGTTAATCTCATGAAGACTTAAATTCCTAGACCCATAAGAGATCATTGCTCATTTTTTAATCAACACGCATCCCAAAACTAGATGAAAAACATCAAAAAATACCTCAAACATCACCCCTTTTTCTAGAATCTGGAGCTCTAGGTCACTAACAAGCTTTCCCTTTAGGTACCTGAATGTTTTCTGTCACTACTCACTCCACAAAAAAGCATGATATTTTCTATTCAAATCTATCAATAAAGCTGAAAATGGAGAGAAATCGGGTAAAAATCTCTGATAATAGCCAACGATACCAAGAAAATTGCAAATTATACCACATTATTGGGTGCCTCTCAAGAAACAAATGCTTAAAAATTTGTTGGGTCTATTGTTACACCCTGCTGGGACAACACATGCTTATGGAAAAGTACCTCTCATTTCCAGAACTTACACTTTCACAACTTTCCATAAATCTGGTGATGTCTAAGAACTAATAAGATAGTTATGAGATGTTTGGTATGATCCTCCTATAACTTCGAGTAGATCAAGATATCATCAATGAATATGATGATGAACTGATCTAGTAACTCAGGGAAAATAGATTTCATAAGTCACATGAAGACAACTGGTGCATTTGTAACACTAAATGACATGACTACATACTCAAAGTTCCCATACCTGCAATTGAAAGCAGTATTCGGGATATCTCCATCCTTCACCCTCAACTAGTGATATCCATATTGTATATTGAACTTAGAGAATGAGCTCGACCCTCTCTGCTGGTCAAAAAGATCATTTATCCTTGGAAGAGGGTAACGGATCTTGACTGTTACTAGATTTAACCTCTAGTAGTTTATATATAACCTTAGGCCATCATCCACCTTCTTGGAGAACAACACTAGAGCTCACCACGATGAATCACTCAGCTGAATAAAACCCTTATTCATTATATCATCAGTATTAATCATCATCTCCCACAACTCAGAAGGTTTGATCTGATAAGGATCCATCAAATAGAAGAACCACCGGGATGAAGTATATCCCAAACTCGACATCACATCGAGGGGGTAACATAAAAACCTCCTAGGGGAAAACATCCAAGTACTCCCCAATAACCCTGGGAACCTCCACCATCTCATTATCCATTGACTCCACTAACAGCTCGGCCAATAAAGAAAGAAAGGGTTCTGCACACCAACTGCCCACCTGATTACCCTACTCACCAACAAAAGCCACACACTGACCATCCACATCTTAAAATGTGACTCTCCTATAGAAGTATTCAATAATGTAATTCATGGAATACAACTAGTCTATGTAGATTATGACATCTTATGGTTTCATCTATAGTAATAATATATCATCATGGGAATAATACAGTCCCATCATCAGTTTACAACCTTGGAACACATCGGACAAGTTTTTTTGGCCTCCAACTGGTGTACTCAACACCAAGGGAATGGAAAACCTCCCCATTTTGAGTTCCAAATCATGAGCTATAGTGGGGGAAACAAAGGAGTACAAATCTCCTGAATCAAACAAAGAAAAATAAAGGGTACTAGACAAACTGATTTTACATCTAATGACATCTAGCCTCACTATAACTACCTCCTCTACTCTATGAAATGGATCATGCCCATATCCCCTACCTCTCTGAGGATGACCACCTCCATGACCACACTCAGTTCATGGTCCCTAAGAATTAGTTACATCATAAGGTAAGCCTCTACCTACTCTACCTCCCCTCAGTGGAGAAAAGGAATTTTGTCCCTCGTACTCAAACTATCTTTCGAGAAACTGCTACTGAAGCTGACACTGAACCTGCCCACCTCCACCAAACTGAGCTTGGGCGGCTAGTGGGCACTGATTCTGAAGATGAACTCAAACCCCATAGAATAAACACATCATCCCAAATCCCATAGGAAAGGCATGATGACTTCTGGCACCAGAAGGCTGGAAAGGAAACCGCTGAGGTCAGGTCCTTGCTAGTTGAAACCTCGATGGACATGGAACCTGAGACCTACCACTAACAACTATTCCTCTCAAATAACTCGGTCAGATTCCCTCTCATGGTTTTCCTCCTTGTGAGTGAATCTTCTCGACCATCTCTTCCTTCTTCTGAACCTCCAAATATTTTGTCAATGTAAAAGGAGAAACCACATAATGGATGGAAGGGTGAAGTGCTTCATCAAGACATCTCGCATGAGACTCCTCATCCTGAAAAAGATCTGGGGAAGATCACATAAGGTACTTAAACATGATCCACATCCCTATACTAACATACTCTCCTACTTAAGGGATAGAATTTCATGCCTTTTCTTAGCTTTTATAGTCAAAAAATGGAACTCTTCCCAGAACTCCTTCTGAAAGTAAACCCACAACACATCTACCTCCTTTCTCTATCCTAGAAATAGTGTTCACCACTGACGCATAGCTCCCCATAACCGACTAACTTTCAAAGGGTCCCTTTACTCTGTTAAGGCCCAAATTAAAATAAGGTAATCTCTATCTCCTCTAGCCAACCTTCTATCTCTACATCAGAAACACTTCCCTCATACTTTACTAAATCCTACCGTGGAAAACAAATGCAGCGCCCACTACCACTGACCATCCTCCTCTACTGGATCAACCCTGTGGAGTTCAAACAGATCATCCTATGGAATATCTACAACTTGATCCATAATCAGATGATGTCCTGGAGCCATATTTGAATGGTAAAAAAATATTTACTAAGCCTGAATAGTATGGAACTTTACCAAAATTTATTTCAATTGATTTTATTCATTTTATCTTCCCAGAACAACCCAGTTCAAACATGAACACAAATCATTGTAATGAATGTACCTTTCCTAGGTATCTACCCTATAAGAAGGTCCATCTTGTTTGGTCATTCTATAAGATCAAAGTTTTTGCACTCGATCAGGGGGGGACCTCAAATCATATGTCCCAGCTGGTATACCTAGCCTACGTCACGCACTAATTTCAACTGGAACTATTTCCATACCATCCCATGGAATCCTCACCATTCCTACCTCCAAAATCCATTCTATATCTCAACCATTAACTCTAATACCACTTTTTCACAACCCCCCTTCCCCAAGGATTCACCTCTTGGGTTGTCAATAGAGAAAGGGAGATAATGACCCCTGAGTCCCACCTTCAATAGGCCTCGGGTTATAGACTATCACCAATGGTGTAAAAATATCACAATATGGGAGGCATTACCCATTTTAGGAATACAAGATCATGAGATATGATGGATTATCCACAAGAAACTCCAAGTCATATATAAATTAAATCCAAAATCCATCCCACATGCATGTGAAAAATTAAACTGGTATAGGAAAAAAAGTCTCCAAAGTAAATACCAAAATTAAATATAACAAGGCACAAAAAACTGTCAAAATATAAGCTACTAAAGTCCAACACGGTCCTTGAAATATTCTAGGAAACCTGAAAGTAGTTTTTATAATTTGGGTGAGAATATAATTATACGCAATAGGAAAACCAAATTCTCTCATGAAAATGTGAAAGAAACATACTAATGCCTCTATGAGAAAACAGAAGAACCAAAATTGCACCAAAGCAGGTATACTAACCACCAAAACCTCACCACATCATGATCACTAAATAATGAAGGTCAGCTAATATAATATAAATCATGTAGATGATAGGGTACTTTACACCACTTTTCCACCGATTAGCTGCTCGTACACCCTAACGACAAATTTCCTGGCACTCCCACCTCTTCTGAATATACCACATTGCATCTCTCCCACACACACCTAGGCCTCACAACCACATCAACACTCAACCACATACACCTGGTATACAAACCACATATCATCCCTCTTGTAGACACCTAGGCTAAAAACCACATCACATCCCATCCGCAGACACCTAGTCCACAAACCAAATCACATCCCGCCCAGCGATACTTGTGCTGCAAACCCCATCCCATCCCGAAGACACCTGGGAAATCATGAAACATATAATCCCAAAGATATCCAGGAAAGCATAACTCACCCTCACACACCTAGGAATCATAAACCACATCACATCCTACCTACAAAAACTTGGGCCACAAACCACATCTCGTCTAGAATAAACTTGGGAAAGCACAACACATTTCATCATGAAGACACCTAGTAAGTCACAACTCACTTTCACACACATGGGCCTAACAGACCAAAAACTTCCCAAATAAACTTGGGCTATCACTACCTGGAATAAGGAGCAGAGAAGAATGGGTGGACATCCATGCATCCTCCCACTGGGATGTTTGGAAAAGAAATCCTCCCCTGTGAAAATGGTGGTGTTTGGCACATACTGCTCAACTAGGGTGGGGTTCATATAAAAATCACTAGGAAAATACAATTATATAAAAATAAGATTCCAAACACTCATACCCAACCTCTTGGTTATCAAAACAACAACCAATTCACCACACCATCACCTTTGCTACTACCTTTAAATGCATGACACCATGCGCCAAGCCACAAAACCATTTCATATTCCCAACCAAGTCATTTAACCAATTATATTCTTTATTTAACAATTCATTTATTCATTCTGTTAACAAAACCAACCAAGCCTTTCAAAACATCATCAACAAACATTTATTCATTCCATCACTACCTAAGAAACTACTAATCACAGCACACAACAAGAAACACAAAAAAAGTCATTCATAAAGAAACATTGGGTGAAGTACTCGTACCAACCATCACCATCCTTCTTCAAATTCATCCATCCAAAACAATCCATGCACTAACAAAACTAGAGAAAAATCACCAAACAACTAGATCATTGCCCTACTGCATAACACTTTTCATCCATCCCACAAACAATCAATATCTCAACCTAAGATTCCAATTCACCACCCAATCCATCTCACAACACAAAACTGTTCTCACAGCCACACCATAACACAAACCAAAAAACACAATTTCATATTTAATAAGGCATCCCTTATTTAATACCACTTGTTAATGAAGGGGTTATCATAAAAACTGTATAATTCTAAGGCATCCATTCCTTATCCAAATTTACATGGTTAATAAATTTTCATATATATGTGTTCAACAGAAAATCAAACAACATGAAAACCATTTAGTTTGCAAATAAGGACCCCCAATGACCATTATTTTCAACAGTGTTTTTAGCCCATATAGATATCATATTATCATAAATAACAACAAGTTTGTAAAGGCATTGAAATCAAACCCTTATCCCCTTTTGAATCCCATTTAGATTATTCTTATCTTTATTTAATTTAGCACAACCAGAATCTACAAGTATACAAGGATAAACCCCTTCTATATGGTGAATAATAAGGAGAAATAAAGGAAATACTACCTCTAAGGGATGTTAATGTCCTTTTCATGAGAACAGATCATGTGACATACCTATGATTACCTATCCCATGGGATCTGTATCCATCAGAGGATGTCACTACACCACCACACCAACAAATACTGATGGGAACCCCATTATAAATATCATTAAACAAACACCACAGCACGATGAGAATATATGGAAGAAAATAGGATCAAACTATGAGAAATTTCTAGGAAAATAATGGAGAACGTACCTTATATCACCACGGATTTCCAATGAGATATCATTGATATCAATGGATCAAATAGAAAGGGAAAGGGATCGAATAACTCCCTGGGATTCCTAGGTTTCATCTGGAATTTGAGAAAGTAGTGAGAATGGCCGAATGAATGAAAAATTTTACGAAAATAAATTTTAAAACATAAATTTATCAAGGTATTGCATGATATGTAATACCCTTTCATGTCATGTATTACCTGGGGTTTGTTTTCTACTGAAAAATTCATCACCTCTCAATTTATTTTATTTTTCAAATCTAGAAATATTACACACTATGAAACCTCTAGGAAAAGCTATGAAATGGATTTTCACATCTTTTAACCCAATTACATGATGTTTAATCACCCTTCTTCTATCCTTTAGAAACTGAACTTATCCAAACTCTATCTGAGCCTCCTCCAAACACTCCAACAACAAAAAACCATAAAATTAATGGGCCGGGAGGAAAAGATCCATTACATGTGTGTGTGTGTGTATTTTTTATTTAGATAAGTATGTACACATATGTTTGTATATGTGTATATACACATACATATATGTATTTTTTGGTATATATGTGTATATATTTATATGTGCGTGTATATATGTGTATGTATGTATGTTCATGTGAATGTATATATTTATGTTCATGTGTATTTTTATTTTCATGTATGTGTATATATGTGTGTGATTCATGAAAAGCGTGTTCTCTTGGTGATTTGGCATTGATATTGATTGTAATCATTGGCCTTTGTTATTTCTTAATCTATCATGGAATCTAATTCTTCCCTCAAGGCCTCTGGTTTGTCTAACCTACCTAAGAAATCTAAAAAATCCACACAACCATTTAAAAAGGGTGTATCCTCCCTGGAGGTTTTTTGCTGAGGGTTGAAAATCTAAACAGAGCCTCAGATTTGGTCACATAAGAGTAGTGAATATATTTGGATGAGTATGGAAGGTTTATCGTTTCTATATATCGAGATACTCTGTAGGATAGGCTTGATCTGAATAAATTCTCACTAATTGGTTGTTTGATCTTGTCTAATGGATACAATCCCATGAATATAGATGATTTTAAACTGAATACTTCCCATATCTAGTGATTTGATAATTGGAAGATCATTTTTATTGGAAAGGGATACATTCATCTTATTTTCCATTCAGAACTACATTGATATGTTTCTTGAAAATTTATCTTTTACAATAAAATCCAAGTGTATTTAGACTTTCTATATGGGATCTCACCTTCAATACTCACAACCAAAATCCAAAAAATATAAAAATTCGGTATCGTATTCATGGATTGGGTAGGTTTTTCTAGAATCTTAAATTCTTGAATGACATTTCATCCCATATCAGGGCTCCAATTAAATTGGATGACAATTTCATTGAATAAAAGTTTTGTCACTATTAATGATTTATGGTTTATGTGGATATAATGAATTCCAATCTTAACAATTCTACTTTTCTTATTAATGGAATAAAGATAAAGTTCTAATTTGAATATAAATTTATTCTGACATTTTTTGACTTCTTCAAAATTGTTTTCCATTCGATTTTGAGATGCATGAAATTCTTTAAGCCTCAGCTAAATAAATATAGTCCTCCTAAGTATATGGAATCTAGGATTTCATATAAAAAATATGATGTAGTCATAACTAAGACTTCTGGAGATACCCTCAAAGAAAAACCTAAATAGGTGACATGTGATCTAGGCTCTTCCTGCTTCTCAGGGGTATTTCCTTGAGAAGAATATGGTGGAATAGAATTCAGGGATTATTATGGGAGATTCATCTGAAATAAATTTAATTCTTATTGTGAGGGATGACACTATGTATAAGAATAAATGTATTTCACTAGTTGAGGATGATGCTGGGAAGCACTTTATTTTAAAAAATCAAGAACACGGTATAGATAGGCCTAATTAACTAGGGGTTTAGAGTGTCAGGGAGGTTAGAGAAATTATGCCTCTTGGAGCCTTGGACAAGAGTAAAATCACTAATAATAATCATATTCTAACTAAAATTACACAAATTGTACCAATATTGGATATCGAGGCTAATAAATACGGGGATCTAGAGGTTCTATATCTAATTTATATTTCTAGAAACAACAAGGATCCTCAATTGTCTCTTATAAAGTTATTGGTTTAAAACCCAAAAAATAAGAAGGTGTATAGCTCCAATGATAGATCTATTTTTGGAACCTCCTACCTTATAAAATCATGTTCAGATGAATTCCTAGGGATTGCGAAATGAGTGGAATTGTAGGAAAATTCTAGGATAAAGGAGAACCTAGAAAATTCTAGTGTAATAGGCTGGGAAACTCCTAACAAAAGGGAAGGTCAGTAAACCTCACAAGGTAAAGGTAGTCCTGGGTTATTATCTAGGAAGGGCATCACCAAAAGAGAAAATGAAACTAGGAATCCACCTCCACGTGGAAGGAAAGAAAAAGCATGATCTTATCAAAAATGAATCTCCTTTTTTTAAATTTTAATGGGCCGAATAATTAGGCCACGACTAACATTCTTAAGATATTCCACTCCTCCCATAACCCTCTAATGATAAGAATTGTAGAATAAATTATACATTTAAATATTTTTAAATTCCATAAAATTAATTCTTTATTGTATAATATTATTTATACTAATAAACAAATTTAGGGGATTTAAACCCTTTGGGTCTTTATATCGATATCCATCAATAGTCAGATTGCTGTTCATACCAGCCAAAAAAATGATTATATTTCTGGTTAAAATGGATGAAAACAATTTATTTTGTTATTTAATTTATGGTTTCACCAACTATCAGGGATGAAGGATTATAATGGAGGATTTCAAGAGCCTTCAATATTCTATTAAGGAACCTTGGAAACTCATTGGGGACTTTAATACAGTCTTAACATCTAATGAAAGGAGGGGTATTCCTGGTAATGTCATTTCTAGCTGAGAACTCAAGGATTTCATGGATTTTAATGAATTGGTTGAAGATTATATTCATGGGTAAATATTTACAAGGTATAGAAAATATATTAATATAATTTTGGCTAGTGTTCTTGAAAGAATCTTTTTTAACTTACATGATTTGGATGAATGGGAGGAAATTCTATTGAGGACTCTTATCAAGAAATATTTTTATCATCATCTGATCCTTAGTTCTATCATAACCACAAAATAAAGGGTACATTTACCATTCATATTAAATAATTAACGGATCAGGTACCCTGATTATAGGAGGATTGTTCAAGAAGTGTGGGACAACATTGAATGTTTTGATGATTTATATTCTTGTGTTCTTAAGTGTGGTAATATTACCTCCCAGATAAATATTTGGATTAAAGAAGTTTTATTTATTATTGATGAGAAATTTTCTAGATAATTAGTTATTAAATCATAAAAATATTCATAGTGATCTATTTGATACAAATATTTTCAACAAATAAGTGGAGATCTCTTCAAGGATTAATGAAAATCTCTCTAATGGAGATGTTAATCATGGAGAACTATAGGATTAAATGTATAAAATAAGGGGATATAAATACTAGTTTATTAAATATGTTATAAAGAACAAGGAAATCATTTAATACTATCACTTACTTGAATAATGGTTATGAACTCATCACTGGAATGAGGGATATTAGCTCTCATGTTTTGCACTATTTTTAGGATCTTTTTAATAGTGGGTATCCCATTAATCCTAATGATTTCAATCATGTTATACATGAGTTTTTTATCACTATAACAACATAATTCCCACTAGGGAACCTAATTTGGTGGAGTTTAAGGTTGTTAATTTCTCACTCAATATAGGAAGTGATCTTATCCTAGATGGATTCACTAATATTTTATTTTAGGAATACATGGATATTATTTAGGGGGATCTCACTAAAATTATTTCCATTTTATTCATGAATGGAATCATCCTAATGAGATTAATTCTTAAATTCTTATACTCTTTCCCAAATCAGATGTTGTTGACACTATTAACTCATTCAGGTCTATAGCCTTAGGCAACCCTCTTTATAAAATATTTAGAAATATCCTTACCATTTGAATTTATAATATCATAAGTGTCGTGGTGTCTCCCAATCAATATGGTTTTTTCCATGGTAGGATAATTCAGTAATGCCTTATAATTACTTTTGAATGCATAAATTTTTTAAAGAATCCTGAAAATGAAGGAATAATTTCTCTTAAACATTATTTCATGAATAATTTTGATCTCATAAATTTTCAATTTTGATAGGGCTATTCCCAAGATTTTTATTTATAATTCCCTCCATTAATATGATCTTGATCTTGTTTAAATATATAATAATTCCTATTATTCTCAATGGATGACCTAAATGATATTTATCTTACTCATGTGGAATTATATGGGGTGATTCCTCATCTATTATCCCCTTTAGCATTGATAAATATATTTTAAGTAGATTCGTTCTTGATATGGTGGGGCATGATAGTCTTAAGGATATCTCATATGGGATAAGGTTAAAGGAATCATCACATTTATTTTATACTAATGACTTATTTTTTTTCTTCAAGGAGGAAAAAACATCAATGATGTGAAAGGGATTATTTATCATTATGGATCCATTTATAATCATTATATAAGTTGGGATAAATCTAGAATTATATTTATCCACGACATCAATAATCAATGATGTATGGACTTTAAACAATGTTTGGGGATCGATAAGGGAAGTTTTCCTTTTACTTATTTTGGAGTTTCTCATTTTTAGGTTAGGTATAATTATTCTCACTTTATTGTTATCTTTTATGGTGTAAAGGTCTAGAAAAATTATTGTAATGTGATTTAATTGTCTCTTACTGGTCACATCTCTCTTGTTAAAGGAGTTAACATTCTCAAGTTGGTTTACTCTTTTATGGTATATAAATGGCCTTCCTCTCCGATCAATATTTTGAATCAATGTATCTATAACTTCATCTGGAGTGGATATATAAATAAAAAAATATTAATTTCAAATGGAAAACATGATGTAAATCATTAAAATATGGGGGTTGGGTATTAAAAATATTCTTCTATTTAATAATTATTTACACGTTCAATTTCCTTGGAGGATTTTTTCTATGGATTATAAAAGTTTTTTAAGGAAACTATTTAGTAATAGGAACTATGGGATGAAAAATTATCCCTTCTAGTTGATTTTTCCTTGAATCAAAAGAACTTATGTGGAGGTTATAAGAAACATCTATCAGATTGCAACCGTTAATTCATGTCTCAAGTTATGGAAAGACAACAGCCTTGGAATTACCTTATATGATGATTATCAATCTCTAATTCATGATCCAAAAGTGACCATTTAGAAGAATATATGATATCCCCTAGATCTATTTCATTCACCTGTAAGGGACGCCATCTACTCTTATACTTTCATGCCAAAAACTAATTCACTAGTTTGGATTTCTTCTCGACATGGGGTACTAACTTAAAAATTGTACTATAACTTCTATATGGTTGTATCAATATGAATGGAATACAATTTGAATCCCTTTTTTAAATAATATATTGTACCCTTTCGTTTAAATCTAATTTGGAGGGTTATTTATTATAAAATACCTATTAATATTAATCTTATGAAATATATATTTTCTCTTTGCTCCATGTGTAGAATCTATAAGGCGAGGGAAGATACCATTGATCATGTATCCTTCAATGAACCTTTTCTTGAGTTCTTTGGGTCATTATTATAAACATGTTTTATGTTGAAACTCTTGGTGTTTCAAATGTTTATGTTATTTTTTTCTTTTTTATGATATCGACAGGCTCCTCTTAGCTTCAGTACCTATTTTGGGTTTTAATTGTTAAAGTGTTTCACATAATTTTTTAGAGCCATAAATCATAAAATAATGAGGTCCAAACCATTTATATACATATTTTTATGCATATAATACTCACTACTATGTAAATTAATTCCCCTAAGAACATTGGGATAGTTGGGAACTTCATTAAGGAAATTTTAGTTCTTGAATGGATGGGTATACAATGTAACATGTAAATCTATAAAATCTATGTATCTATTATTTGGGAACCTTTTATTTAATATTATATCAAAGTTAATATGGATAGTGCATAAAATATCAATCCAGGTACCTCAAGATATGGGGGTATCTTCAAGGACTTCAATAGTGGTGTCATTTCTTGCTTCTCCAAATACTGTAGGATAGTTGATGCCTATGAAGTAGATATGGAGAGGGTCATTCTAGATATTTTTATTTTTAGGTTCAATAATTAGAGGAATATTTGGATGGAACTATATTCATCTTTTATTATGAATGTGATCAAGCTTCACTCTTATCCTCTCTAGACACTTGTGATTACTTGGATGGATTTCATAGAGTATTTTAAATTGATTTAATTTTTGGTTCCACACATTTTCATGGAGTGAAATTCCATTGATTATTTTCTTAGTAATATGGGTTTGGTTCTGGGCAATGTAACCAGTATCTAGATATTCCTATGCTGATTAAGATTATGTTGTTTTTTGATATTCGTAAAACTTCTTCATATCATTTTTTATAAATGTTGGTCCCTATAGTATCACTTTTAATAAGACTCTTATTATTATTATTTTTATATATGTGTATGTTTTTGTATGTATGTAAATGATTATGTATTTATATGTATATATATGTATTTGTGTGTATGTGACTATTTTGTATGTATATGTATGTATGTGTATGTGTATGTAGTGAGTGTGTTTGTTGTGTTGTGTGTGTACATGTATGTATGGTTATGTGTATGAATTTATGTGTATGTGTGTGTATATGTATATGTATGTATGTGTATGTGTTTGTATGTGTTTGTGTATGTTTGTGTGTGTGTGTGTGTGTATGTGTATGTGTATATATGTTTATATGTATGTGTATATATGTATGTTTATGTGTAGTTATGTGTTTTTATATGTATTTATATGTATATGTGGATGTTTATATGTATGTGCATGTATGTTCATGTATGTATATGTGTACGTGTATGTGTATGTGTATCTATTTTTATTTATGTGCATGTGCATGTATGGATGTATGTGTATATATGTGATGTAAGTATGTATGTGTATGTACGTTTAGGTGTATGTGTATGTGAATGTGAATGTATGTGTATGGGAGTGAATGGATGTGTGTATATGTATATATGTGCATGTGTGTGTGCATGTTTGTGTATGTATGTATGCATGTGTATGTGTGTATAATACAAATAATTAATGTTATTCAAATGAAAATAATGCAATTATATATATATATATATTCATTTTAATAATAAATATATATGTGTGTGGGGATGTGTTTTGAAAAACATGGAAACAAAAAACATTAAAAAAGGGAAAATGAAAAGTTAACGCTATAATTTTATATGGAAAACCCAAATCGGGACAAAACTGTGGGCAGAGGTAGCGTCAAAACTCACTATGTGATCGATTGGGTAAAAATTGCCTCATAGGGATAAAAAAAAATATATATGAATTTATCCCAATCATTAACAAAGAGATAATTTTAAATATTAATCGAGATAATAAAGTGGTATTGTCCACATTAGTTGGAGATATGGTTCACAACATCAACAATATCCACCTTGATCCGAATCCCTAATATGAAGCAACAAATCTATAATATCTTGAAACAAGACTCCACCTCTTCCACTAAATCCCCTTAGGGAACAAATCAATATGATTGACCAAACAATTCCAAGAAATTCATGAACTTAGAAATAGTAAGATCCTGGTCATCATATCTGTAGGATTATAATGAGTACACACCTTTCTCAAAAAAAAATCACTACAAGAAATAACATGTCTCAAAAAATGATATCACGTATCAATGTTCTTTTTCCTCTTAGGAAACATCTAATACTTTCTGGTAAATATTTCAATTTTACTATCATAATAAATTGAATAATTCTATACATTTTTACTATGTTCACCAATCATTCCCATTAACCAAATAAATTTTATAATAGCCTATGTAATATCTATATACTCATATTTTACTGTAGATAATGAAATATTATTCTATAATGTTTCTTTCCAAATAATAGTACACCCAACAATGGTAAATGGATGACCTATCAAATATAATCTCTTGTCAAGATCTCATACAAAATATGAGTCTACATAGCCAATCACACCATCTTTTGATTTCCCAAAGTGTAAGAAAACATCAGGAGTCCCACATTGAAATGTTAAGAACCACTGAACTTCCTTCTAATTTTATTTACTAGGATTATCCATATATCTACTAACTACACAGAAATCAAGATAAAAATGTATACAGGTGGAAAACATTGAATACATAAAAGAAGCCACTGCACTATAATATAGAACTTGAGACATATATTCAACCACACCATCCTTCTAGGGACATAATGAAGATGAAAATATAAAATGAACACTTAAATTATTACTTATAAGCATGGTATTATTCATGATAAACCTCCCATGAACTTTGTAAAAGTATCATTTCTAACTCAAATACAAGATTAACAATTTTTTATCCCTCTGTATCTCCATGCCAAAAAAAATCTTTATAACTGCAAAATTTTTCATTTCAAACTCTAAATTCAGTATATATTTATTCTATCTAATATTTTTCATATTATTAACAACAATAAGCATTACACCAATATAGGTAAATGGATAAACAAAAAAATCCATCATAACATTTCTCCAGATAAATGAAACTATCATAACTACACCTTCCAAAACTATGAGAAGTAATTAAAAAGTCCAACCTCATATACCACAGTCCTAGTGATTTTTATAGGGAATAAAGAGATTTCATCAATGAGTATACATATTATTTATTAATTGAAACTATAAAACCTTCTGGATACTGCATATAGATATCCCCCTCAAGCTCTCAATGATGAAAAGTTGTCTTCACATCTGATTTCTCCAACTCATGTTTCTACAAATATTAAATTTCCAACAAAACGTGAATAGATCTATGCTTTGTAACTAGAGGTAATATATCTATGAAGACAACACATGGAACCTAAATGTATCATTTAACAACTAATTTTACTTTATATATAACTCCTTCAACTCCTAATATGACTTATTTCTTTTTGAATACCCATTTATAGTAGAAATATTTCTTACCCTTATGTAATTTTACTAACTCCCATGTAGAATTAGACTCTATCTCTTTTTGAATATCCAACATCCATCTAACTGAATCATTATAACTAACTGCATCCAAATAAATCATCGGTGCATCATTCGAATAAATGAATTTAACCACATTTAGTGGATAATAAACAAATTCAGCCTCATCACACCTCTATGGAGGATTAATATTTCTTTTGGTCCTACATTTTACTACCGAAACTGTTATGGTGGTAGTGATGGAGAAATATTACCCAATATCTCATAGTGGTCATGAGATTATGAATTCTATATGGGATCCAACTGAAGCTCAACTATAACATGAGTGCTAGATTAATTTTTTCTGCAAAAATTAGAAGATGAGGGACATGATATGGAATTATCATCAAATATTACAATCCCTATAACAATAAAATTACTTCTTTCAAGAAACCACAACTTATTTCCTTTAACCCCTGACTTATTACTAATAAAGATACACTTTTGGATCTAGGTTCTAATTTTCCATTGTTTATATGAGAATATATAGGAAACCAAATATTTTCAAATTGGAGTAAGTTGTAGTAGAATCGAACCATACCGCTTCTAGAGTCTGATTTCCAATATAATTTGAGGGGGACTCATTGATTAATAGAAATGAAGTTTCATAATCTTTAACCCAAAATAATTTAGGTATATGAGAGTTAGATAGAATACATCATACCTACTCCATCAATCTTAGTCTTATGCATTCCAACACATTATTTTTTAGCAGAGTACTAGGAATAATCAAATGTTTCAAAATTCCTTCTACATTACAAAATAAATTAAAATCATCAAAACAAAATTAAATTCCATTATAAATGTCAAGATGATTAAATTTTATCCTAGTTTTATTTTCAATCATAATTATTCACTACTTTTAAGTTTCAATGATGGTTTTTTTCTTCTTCAAGAATAAAACCCTCAAGTTCTAAGAAAAATCATCAATAACGGTTTACATGTATCTTGAAATTCCTTTAGAAGGAACTAAAGAAAGAGAACAAAGATTAGAATGAATATATTAGAGTGTCCCCTTTGAATTCTGGGTTCTCTTTCTGAAGATACCTCTTTTATACTTTCTAAATATATAGTACTGAAAAAATTACAACTTATTGATACCCTAGCCATTAAAAAAGACCACTCCTACTACATTAAATAATTTCATTTTGACTAATATGACCATGTTTCATAATAAATAATTTATAAATATCACCATCAGATTATGAAGGATTATAAATATAAACATCTTCAATGATATTTTAACCTTTAAGAACATAAAATCTACCAAATTTGTTTCTCTCTTTCATCGCAAGAAGTGGTCATTTTCTAAAATTTATAACCCAAACTCACCAATGTTCTTGTATTTGTTGGTGTAAATAGTATTGGATGAAATTAAATTTCTTTTTATATTAGGTACATGATTCACATTGGTAAGAATTATCATCGCACCATCAAACATCTTAATTATTATAGTTCCAATTCAAGAAATCTTGAAATATGCATTATGTCCTATAAACACGTTACCTTTTTAAAAATTTCATTTTTTGAAAGTGAGTCCTAATTGGGACACATATGAAGATTAAATGGTGAATCAAGAATCCAGTTATCTCACAATTTAGATTGAGTGTCATAAATAACCTAGAGTTCCCCATTAATGTTATTATCCTCTACGGCACTAGCTTCATCATAATTTCCATCCTTCATTCCTTTCTAATTTACATGTCTCTTATTTTTATTCCTATTTTGTAGCTTGATACATTCATATTTAATATTATCATTCATATTATAGTAATTTATAGTTTCATATTTATTTTGATATTTTTACATACCCCTTTCAAAAGAAAAAAATATGATTTCATTTTTTATACCTCTAACAACCAAACCCTCTAACTATGATTCAAAACCAACTACAACCTATTTTATTTTTCCATTTGAAAATAAATCCTCAAAAACATCATTTAGAGTAATTTTAAAAGACTATATAATATGTATCTCTAATGGTCACATACAAAGGAGGAAAATAGAATGACATAATTAAATCTGAATCTTCTTCATCATATTTTACCTCCATATTTATTATATCAGAAAGAAGTTATTTAAAAATATATAAATTATATGTAATAGATATACCTTCCAACTTGTGGTGGGAGTATATCTTCAACTTTATATTAAAAGTTTTGGTAAGACTCTTCGTCGTTAAAATCATCTCTAATTTCATCCATAACGCAGGTGCAGTTTTCTTATTCAATAAATTCTGAAAAATTTGATTTGACATATGTAGATGGATTTGGGAGAGTTTATTGTGATCTTTTTATTGATTTTCCTCTTTCTTCAATAATTTAGGAATCTTTTCAAATCACAAAAAATCATTATCCAAATCTATCTATGTGAGAAAAACCCACATCTTAACCTACTATAATGATCATTTGGTGCTCCCATCCGAAATTTTAATATCAAAATTCATGTTTTCCATCACGAGAAAGATTAATAAGATCATTAAATAGTTCATATATTCAATATTTTATGGATCAAGAAAACCAAACTAGATATAGGGTTGATCAAACTAGATTCTCTAATAATAATTTATTGAAAAAAAATAGAGAATAAACAACCACAAAAATAGGGAAAACAAAAAGTAAACACTATAATTTACATTAAAACTCCAAATATGGAAAAACCATAGGAAGAGGTATCACAAAAATTCAATAAGTGATCAAGATGGAAAAAATTTCCTCGCATGGATGAAAAATGATATAAATTGGGGAATTTATCACAATCATTATTGGAGAAATGATTCACAACATTAATAGAGAAAATAAAGGGGCATTGGATGTATTAATTAGAGATATGAGTCACAACACCAATAATGTGTGTGTGTGTGTAATTTATTATTTTTTTATAATTTATAATTTAAGTATAAAAAATAAGGAATAGTATTATTTTTTAAATAAAATTGAATGTAAATTTAAAATTTATATTTTAATTAATAAAATGTATTGAATATATTTTTTTAAATGTAATATAATTATAATATTTATAAATATAACAATTTATTTTTATTTTGAGTAAAATATTTATTCATTTATATAATAAATATTTTTTTTGAAAATGTAACTAATAATGTTTAAATACAATTTATAATTATTAATATATATTATTATATATAATACTAATATTATATATATTTATATAATTATTAATATTAATATTAATTTAACTATATTAATTAATATAAAAAAATAGTAATTAATTTTAGTTTATTTTATATATAAATTATAATAAATATTTATTATATGAATTGTATATAGTTGGATACACACATGTTTGCGTTGAGTTCACATATTAAAATATTTATATAAAATTATTATTAATATTACATATAGATATATAAATATATATAACTAATATTTGATGTTGATTCATTTCATTGATAGATGGAGGATGGGGTTGTATGAATTCGAGATGTTTTCCCTCTAGGAATTGATAGTGAATAGGGTTCCTGGTCTATGGATTTTAATCAATATTTCTAATTTAATCCCAGTGATGATTTCATTTGTTTAGTGAAGTGTGTTGATGATATAGATTCCTTGATTAAGGAATCTTATGTTCATGATTTGAGGATCTCTGTGGATTTAAAATTTCTAGTTGCAGTAAGAAAGGATCCACACACTCGTGATGAGAAGATTAAGAGTTATAGATTCTTCACTAATTTTAGATATGAAACATTGTCTTCTTGTAAAAGGATTACTTTGAATGGTTCATTGGACCTGGTTGAACTAGATTGAGATATTTTCAAGGTTTGAATCAAGGAGTTTGAATATTTGATTATTATCAACTTAACCCAACATCAAGTAAAATCATATAATTTGGGGGTCTTATAAAAGTGTTTTTCAAAAACTTGGGGCTTTGTGGGATGAAAAATGACTTCCTTAGGCAAGGGTTTTTCCCATTTATCATTTCCATTAGGATAAATTAAAATCCAAGGCTTAAGACTTGGGATTACTCTCTCTCTCAATATAGGTATTCTTAGGATATAATATTTTTATCCACTATTAAATCCTACAGAGGCACAAAATTAAATTACACATTCCTTGATTTGTATCCAGGGTCATAGTTGGTTCTTTTGGAACCCACAGATCCTCTAGTATATTTATTCTCTTATGTGGGTGTCTATCAAATTTGATCACAAAATAGAAATGGAAAGGTTTGTACACCACACCAGAATCTTAGTTTAGGTGGATTTATTTTCTACTCTTATTTAAAATTTTATCTTTATTATTGATGAATTCATAATTGAGATTGATATTGTATTTGAGAATATGCATACATTTTTTACATTATGTAATATTATAGAGAACCCTCCAAAATATTATTATATGAACTTGACATGTGCTAACTAGAAAAAGGTTATTCATTGCTTAGAAAAATGTAAATTTAATATTGATATGAATTTTAAAATATGATAGAATGGAACCTCCATGGATAAGAGGTTTGGGTCTTTAACTTATGGGTCAGTGGATACTAACCTCAATAATTTTTAGTACTGCAACTTCTAAGGGTGATCTAACTAGAGAGGGTTGATATTTTTCTATTATTGTGGCTATAAATAATCCCAAGGAATAAGGTTAAGGGAATATGGTTATACAATTAATTCTCCTACCCCAATTAGTGCTCAGAGCCAACCTCTTCAAGTTCAGTATAAAGATGGTGGTCTAAATTAGATAAATCTTATGACCATAGAGGAGGCCACTTCACATGAAATATGGGCTAATAATCCATTTTTGAAGACCCCCTTAGAGGCTAAGAAGGCTAAGGATAATTATTTTTGGTCATTAGACATTTAGGGTGATAAGGAGTTGGTAAATTTATATGATTAAAATTTTCTAAAATCTGGTTGAAGTAAAGGTAAGGAACCACTAGGTATTTCCTCATTTTAGTTGTGAATTACAAAGTCCAAGTTAAATGAGGTTGTTATTCCCTCTCATAAAGGGACTAAGAAGGATCCACTTACTCAGATGGGTTCAAATATTGAACAATTGGAAATGAAAGTTATAGAATCTAAATTGGTGCATTAGAAAGAGAAACCTAATCCTAAAATAGATCTAGAAACTATTAATATTTTAGAGGGTAGCCTCACCAAGATATCTATAATGAGTGATGATATCCTAGTTAGTTCAATACATTATAACATAAAGGATAACCTTACTCCATTGGTTAATGTTTAGGGAAACATGGATTCTAATATAAAGTAATTAGATATTAATACCTTCTTAATCAAAAGGAATAAGGATGCTTCTAAATGGGTTGTGACTAAAACTCCAGGTGTCTTCAAACAACTGGTTGTAATGGACTATAATTACAAGTATATTTGTAACTTTTTAGGTCATGATCAAGTTGGATTTGTTGAGATAGTATATAGTGTCATTATTCCCTTTGGTACTAAAAGGTATGGTTATGGATCTAATAAGGATGATGTAATTAAAGGAAAATACCAATGTAAGGTAGTTGATATTTTTACTACCAGCATTGATACTAGATACATATCTGAATTTTTACAACATGGAAAGTATATCACCTATTTTCTTATATTGTATGTTACCTAATCTCTTTATGGTTTTTATGGTGGGTGTTTCTTAGGTATCAGATATATATATTATGACAATACTAAGAAAAATATTTTTTCCCCACCCTCAAGGGATTTCATTTTGGTGACCACCGCACTAGGGAATAGTCATCACCCATAATGTGAAAACATATTGTAACTGACCTATATGTATGGGATTCAAATTTAGTCTCTCATAACCTAGCTCCCAATCCAATAAGTGTTATTTTGAAGGGAAATGTTGTTCATCTAGATAATTTCACATGCATTAACTTACCTCGGGTTGGAAAATACAATTATTCTGATCTAAATATGGGCAAGATGTGGAATGTGCCTACTATTTCTAATGAAACTACTTTAGATAGAGGCTCTATGTAGGCAGTTCCAGATGTTAATGAGTAAACCACAAACACTATATGTAATATGTATTTTTTTCTCTATACTTGACTCAATAAATGTTCCTAAATTTGGGGATTTCGATGTAAAAAGTCCTAAGAGATAATGATATGGAGCTAGTAAAGCATTAAAGTTGGTTGTGATGTCTACCCAAGAAAGTGAACTTCTATATAAGAAGGATGCATAAACTACACATGTAAAATCAAACCCTACTCATTAAATGGAGATGATTCTTTAGGCTATTAAGGGTGTGGATAAATAGGTGGTTGGGGTGCTATTGAATCAGGTACTTTTGTGAGGAACCTGGGAAATGTTACCCATTTAGACATAACCACTCTAACTGGTACAGTCTCTCATCTTGAGAAGATAACTGCTAATCAAGATGAGGATAACCATGATGAACCTGATAAGGTGGAGGTTGATTTGGTAACCAAGGATCATGTTAATCATTGGATAACTCCAAAATAGAGGGGAGGTCATAATTCTTGGGGTAGGAGTATGCATTAAATAAGATGGTATAATTTTTTGTAATTTCTGATATCTTAGTGTGTGCCACTCTTCTAAATTTTTGTGGTCTCGAATTTTATTCTTTGGTGGTTGTTTTTCAACATTTTTTTCTTTCAACCCCATGTATCATTTGTGTTTATTTTCTAATAAATTATCTCAGGGCTATGGGTTTGGGTTTCTAAACCCATAGTTTGTTTCATTTTTTATATACTTAATATTATATACATTTAAATAATTAGTAGTTTATATTAAATATTTGGTATTTAAATTTATTTTTTAACATTTACTTATTTTAATTTTAATATTTATTAATTTTTAATATTTTTTAAATTTATATAATTAATATTATTCATTCATCTTTTAAATTTTTAATAATTTAGTCATTTTTATTTTTTCATTTTTTATATTTATTAATTTAATATTATTTATTAATTTTTAATATTTATTCATTTATGTTTTTATGTTTTTTCATTTTTACTATTCACTACGGCAAAATGACCATTTAGCGGTGGTTTATTTTTTCGTTTCGCGGCGGTTTAAACTGCCACTAAATTGCGTGTCGGGAAACTATTTGCGACGGTTTTCAAAACCATCGTAGAACGTTTCGTGGTGGTTTTTTTGAATTTTTTTAAATTTTTTTAAATTTTTTAATTATTATTTTTATTTTTTATTAATTATTATTTATTATTTATTATTTATTATTTATTATATTTATTATTTATTATATTTATTATTTATTATGTATTTATTATTTATTATGTATTTATTATTTATTATTTATTATGTATTTATTTCGTATTTATTTATTTTATTTAGTATTTATTTTTTAGTTCGTATTTATTTCATTTATTTCCTTTATTTTATTTATTTTATTTACTTTATCCATGCATGCACATGCCCATGCACATGCCCATGCAATATAAATAAATACTGCATTTGGTGAGATTAGAACCTCTAACCTCTTGTATATTTTCCAAAGACTTTACCACTCCAGCAAGCTCGTCATGTGGTTAATAAAAAGAATTTAACATACTTATATATACTAATTGAAAAAACAAATAATACATAACTAATAGATATAAAATCAATAATAATTAAACAATAAACAATAATCAATAATCAATAATTAATAATCAATAATCAATAATCAATAATTTATAATTATCAATTTATTAGTTATTTATTGAGTTATTTATTTATTTATTATTATTTACTGTTTATTATAATAAATAAATAATAAAAAATAAATTATAATAATATTTACATATATTATAAAATTATGAAAATAATATAATAATATAATAAAATTACAAAATTAAAATAATAATACAATAAAATAATAATACAATAAATATTAAATATTAAATAAAAAACAATAAACAATAAATAATAATAAATAATAATAAACAAATAATAAATATAAAATATAAAATATAAAATATAAAATATAAAATAATAAATAATAAATAATAAATAATATACAATAAAAAATAATAATAAATAAATAATAAATAATAAATAACTAAAAATAAATAATAACAAACAAATAATAAAAAATAAATAAATAATAATAAATAATAAATAATAATAAATAATAATTAATAATTAATAATTAATAATAAATAATAATTAATAATAATTAATAATTAATAAACAATAAATAATAAAAAATAACAAATAATAAATAAATAATATATAAATAATAAATACTAAATAAAAAAGTATTAAATAATAAATAATAAATAATACATAATACATAATAAATAATAAATAATAAATAATATATAATATATAATATATAATATATAATAATATATAATATATAATATATAAAAATAATAAATAATATATGATAAATAATAAATGATAAATGATAAATAACAAATAATAAATAATAAATAATAAACAACAATTAATAATATATAATAATAAATATATAATAAATAACAATAAAAAAAATAATAATAATAATAACTAATAACTAAAAAATAATATATAATAAAGAATAAACAAGACTAAATAAATAATAAATACATAATAATACATAATATACAATATATAATATGTAATATATTGTATATAGTATATAGTATATAATATATAGTATATAATAAATAAAATATTATTATTAATAATAATAAATAATAAATAATAAATAATAAATAATAAATAATAAATAATAAATAATAAATAATAAATAATAAACAATAAATAATAAATAATAATAAATAATAAATATATAATAATATATAATATATAATATATAAAATATTATTATTATTAATAATAACTAATATATAATAAATAATATATAACCAGTAACGAATATTATTCTTAATAATAATATATAATATATAATAAATAATAACTAATAAATAATAAATAATAAATAATAAATATAAATAAGAAATAAGAAATAACCAGTAACAAATAATAGATAATAAATAAATTAAAGTATATTATAAATAATAAATAATAAATAATAAATAAATTAAAGTATATTATAAATAATAAATAATAAATAATAAATGAAACACAAGAAAAAGTACAAAAAGGCGTGATAAGGGATGAAAAATTATAAAAACGCATGAAAACAGATGGAGAAGCATGAAGAAGGAAGCATTAGAAAGCATGAGAACGCATGAAAACTCATGAAAACTCTGGAAAACCCCTTAATAATGCAACATAATCATCATAATAACCCACAAAAAACCATTGATAAAGATAACAAGTCATGGAAACCCAAATAAACAGTAATAAATGTAGCAACCATTAAAACCCGTCAAAACGGCCATAAAGTGACAAAAACATTAGACTCACATTAACGGAGATAAATTAAGATCCGAGAGTTCGTTCGAAATCCATGACCAGTCAAATCAAAGATCCTGAAACAATCCACGAGCTGATAGGTGAAAGAGACCGAATGGACTGGCGGATCGGAAGTTACGACCATTTAAAAAAAACTGACGGGGAACGGGTGCTAGAAACGAGGCATCGAAAAACATAAAAATCCTGATACCCACTAAAAAGCCCATAACATCTGATCTAGGAGTCCATGTGGGCGCCGCGACCATCCAAACTAAAGCTCATGGAATGAACTACGATCTGGCAGGTAGAAGAGTCCGAACTGACATGTTTATCGAAAGTTAGGTCCGTTTGAAGACAAGTTCAATGGGACACTGCTGACAGAACCGGGGTTTTGGAGGCCTTTATAGGGGTTTTTGGGGTCAAAATACATGACAGAATCATTCTTATGTCGAATTGGTGTGTATCTCTCTTCGCTGGCATCGATTTGATATGTGGTAGAGCCCAAACGGACACCCGAAACAAAATTTATGGCTGTTTGAAGTTGGAGAACTTTTTTCAACTTTTTTATAACTCTCATATCTTCCTCATCTTAGACCTTCTCATATTTTTGATTGCATGTGCCTCTATATCTCTTCATTATCTTCAATTTGACTGGTCGTGGCACTCTAACGGATGCCCGAATCAAAAGTTATGGTTGTTTTAGTGATTTCGGGGTCTCATGTTTTTTTATTTTTTTTCTTTTCATTTCGCGGCAGTTAAACGCAAACCGCCGCTATTTTGCGACGATTTTTTAAAAAAATGCCACTAATCCTCAAAAAAATAAAAAAAATAAAAAAATTTACCCAATTCGCGGCGGTTTTTTCACGGCGGGTTTTAAAACCGTCGCGAAATACTGGCCCGAAAGCTATTTCGCGGTGGTTTTAAAAACCACCGCAAAAAACCACCGTGAAACACCTATTTTCCTGTAGTGATTTTTTTCAATTTATGTAATTAAATTTAAGAGTTTATCAGTGTTAAAATAATCATTGATAAACTATACCTTTTTCAGGGCTAAATTTGGAATTGATAAAGATTCTTTTATTGGTACTTTTTTAGAACTGACACCGGTTGTGGAAATTCCAAAAATATTAGTGACCAAGACTAAGATTGAAATTTTTTCCATAAATTGAGGTCAAAAGAGGCTATTGTAAGAAAAAAATATCCAATTTTTTCCCTTATATCCTAGTTTCCCAAACCTAGGGGATTGTGAAGCTTACCCTAGGGCTAGCCCTACTGAAAAAAAAACACAACTTTTTCCACACAAAATTTATTGCTGATAAATTAATTCTTTATCGATGGCTATCATTTTAGCATGGATTAAGGGTTATTTTATCAGTGCCTTTTTTGTTATCACTGATAAAACTCTTTCTCCATTTTAAAATAACCCTACGGTCACACTACTACTCCCAAATAATTTAATATTTTATGGAGCCCAAATCTTACTATCACCACTTTCAAACTTTTTGGATGAATCGAACCTCTAAACTAAAGGTGTGATTTTCATAATTTTTTTATGGTTGTCACTACTAATCTTGTATGAGTTTTTTCACAATGTTTTTTAGTTATTATTCCCATATTCATTAAATATATGTATTATTGGATTCTCTATATTTGTACATCTCTCTCTGTGTGTAATTTTTTTATATAGACAATAGTATTAACTCGATCACTAATTAATTTGGCTGTTATTCACATAAATGTATGTATATATTTATGTATATATATATACAAACATATAGATATATATGTATGTGTGTGTGTGTGATTTTCATGCATTTATATATATATATACACACACATTTTGTGTGTGTGTTAATATATCTATGTGTGTTTGTAAAAAATTATATATTTATATATTTATAGAATTTTATATTATATTTGATATTTATTTTTTTCTATTTATATTTTTAATTATTATGGAAATATATACTAAAAATGTGATTAAAACGTATATTATCTAATATATATAATATTTGTGATCAATATGATAATATTAACAACAACAACAACAACAAAATAGAAAAAGTGTTTGATTATCACTTTGAAAAGTTTATTTGAGTACTTCAAAAAATAGACAATTAGTATATTTCATTAAATTTTAAAAAATGAGTCACATATCACAATAAAATCTAAAATCCATTTTAAATTATCATATTACCCATAAACATTTTGAAAATCCCAAAACACTTACATTTATTGACAAATTCATAGGTAATCACAAAAAACACAATTAAAATAATTTAAAATTTTGTATAAAAATTACAACTATCAAACTAGTTACATCGTATCCAGTTATTTTTTAGTACAAATTTAAGGTAAGGATAAACAATAAAAATATAAATAATAAAGGAACCAATAAAAAAATGAATAAAAAATCCAATATAATAATAATGAACGACACATTTGAAATACATTTCCTTTTCAAGAGATTGTATACTATGACTTTAAGTATTTCAAATACAGCCTAAGAAAACTAATAAGTGGTTGGATACCATATATACCATGATACTCTTTAATGAAATGAAACTATAATATTTTCTAATACATTATAAAACATAATATTTATATATTTACACACACATAAAATTATAAACAAACTCAAACATAATTATATATTTTTATAGAAATAATTAATTTGTCTACATATCTATGTTTATATATATATATATATTATAAAATTATATTTTGATATAACAATTGTATTATATGTATATATTTTTAAATATATTATAAAACATAGGCTTTATATCTATTTTTTATATAATTTATATATGTATGTGTTATAATTTATAATAATATTTTTTATAGTTAAACTTTATATAATTTATGCATGTAAATAATGATATATTATATTCATAACTTCTATGAATTTAGATATTTTTTAAAATATGAATATTTTTAAACCAAATATGATGGATACAAATTTAAAATAAATGGATTTCAATCTATGAAAAAAAGAGTATGAGGATGGGGTTAAAGAGTTCATACTGTTTGTAACATATCATAGAAATGAAACTTCTCAAATCATTTTTTTGTGTTTACATTATTGTTATTAAAGATAATTTTTTACATAATATTCGGAATAACGCTTGATCTATCATGGAATATATTGAAGCTATAAATATTAGATTATACATAAGGAGGAAAAAAATTTATCCAGTGACTGGGATAACACTATGGTTCATGGATCATCTGATATGATTACAACTATAAACGATGATGAAGATCATATTGAGGAAATGAAAATGATAGTTTAAGATGACCATATTTATTGTCCAATGGTATTTGAGAAGTTAAATAACTATGAAAAGATGTTATTTTATGTTTTTTTTACTAAATATACATCATTGTCATCCATACTGAAGCTATATATTTTGAAAGTTAGCAATACATAGAGAGACACCCGAATTATAAAACTAATTGATCTCTTCAATGATATGTTCCCAGAAGATAATGAGATTCATTGGAAAAAATATAATAATAAATAAATTCTATGTTAAATGGGTATGATCTCTAAAACAATACTTGTATATCTAAATGATAGTATATTGTTTTCAAATATCCATGAAACACATAAAATTTACTATGTATAGTGTTTCTCAATACAAAAAAGGTGAATCGTGGTTGTTGAATGTTGTATATCAATTTCCAATTAATCTATGGTTTAGATGGATATATAGAAGTGAGTAGACAATAAGGGAATTTTCATGGCATGTAGATATAATAATTTGATATTGGAAACTTCATCACCTGACAGACTCTCCATAGTGGAAGAAAATTGATAATGAGAATCCTAAATATGGAAATGAGTTGAAAAACCTCTATCTTATGCTATCTATTTAGGGTATAAATCATTTTTTTTATAACATGAAACTCACAATAAATCAGTCGTTATGTTGATAAATCATAAATTTCCATTTTGGTTAAGAATAAAGTGGAAATAAATTATTTTTTCGCTACTTATACCTAGAATAAAATAGTATGGTATTGATATTGATATTTATTTAGCTCCATTGATTGATGATATGAAATTGATGTGGGATTCTAATGTTATATTACATTGTTGTAGTTGGTAACCTAGAACCAAATGACTTTTTTACATTCAATTACTTATATATTAAAATCCTTAAATATTACTAAATATTTTATCACATGATAAGAGGTTCCATAAATGTGGTCCTAACATGATGAAAAGTGTCCAAATAATTACATAAGACATAGCTGAATGTATAGAGTTTTTTAAGGATGTTTTCGAGAACATGGTTATGGATGACCTGATAGTGAATTTAGTATCCTTGATCACAACTATTGTAGTTATTAATCTATCCAATGTTAAATAGTTTGGGACCCTCAAATCCAATGATGTTCAAGTCATGATAGATGAAGTATATAATATATCGCTCATCTTATTATTTTTTTCAACACTAATTTTTTTCATTTATTTTTATAGTTACTATTTTAATTAGGGATTGTAACTATTGTATGCCTTTTTGTGGATATATTATGTGTTGACAAGAATATTATTTAGGAAGATATAGAACTAGGATGAAAGTAGAGGAAGAGAATATACATTTTTCTCATTGTCATCATTTGATATATAATTCATTTGGGAGTCCACACACACTTTTGATAATCCCTAAATATTGTAGATAAGTTCTTTATTAGTTCTACAAATAGCTTTTAATACTGATAAAAATAATTGATGCTTTCAGCACCTTTAAAAGTCATATGTTTTTATTAGTGCTAAAGAAGTGCTAATAAAGGCCCCATTTATCAACAATAAAAAATAACTAATAAAAACACACTTTATTAGTGTCTAGTCAAGCACAAAAAAATGTCTAATTTAGTGTCATGGGTTTTGTCACAGATAAACGATTCCATTATCAATTCTAGAATAAGAAATGATAAAGGCCCATTTTATTAGATTTGTAATTAGCATTGATAAAAATGACTTTTATCAGTTCTACACCGAGTGTTGATAAAGGCCAATACCAGTTAATATATAATGATAACATCTATTTAAATCACAGTCTATAACAATCAACAAAAAACCTGAAAATGTTTAAAATTAATGTGAAAAATATTACATTACACATGAATAAACAATTTAAATTTACAATGCACCATCATTTAAAAAAAATATTATATTAAATAATTTCTACAAAATAGAATTACATTAAAATAAAATTCGCTCACAAGTAAGAATAATTATATCCAATACAAAAAAAATCTAGTAGAAATACTTTTCAAATGATCAACCCAACCTTGTAAATAATAATTGTGTGCCTGAAATAAAAACAATTATTAGTTTAGTAATATTACAAAAAAATTAAAACAAATATTAATTCAAATGTTATATAATCCTCAATAAATTTAAATTGGAATGATATTATTCTGCAACCTTCAAGTAAAAAATAAATATTCAGTTATTTTTCTAAACTACCATAACAATCCAAGCATGTTCGCTTGATTTTGACTATTGGAAGTGCGTTGTGAGATAAAATATTACTTTTATGCTGAAAACATGAAATTTGAGTCCTATCCGCCACAAAATTTATCAAATTGAAATGTGGTTGATTCCTGACCATCACAAATGAATCATGGATCATTTTCTTAATGTATCAAGACAATCTGAGTATGCTATCTTGGTTTTGAGAATGTGACTAGTGTTTTGAACTTCAATTTCTCTTTTAAATGAAAACACGTACTTTCAATCATACCGGGTACACCATGTGTTGGACAAATGTGAGGTTAATTGCAAAACAAAAAAAAATTAATTATATATATTTTTCCTAAAATATTAAGTTAATTTGAGTGTGCTTTTATTTTTCTAGTATGTGATATGCATTTTAAACAAAAAATTCATTTTTAAATGAAAACATTCACTTTTTTTATACGATGCACATAGTGTTTCTAATTGACTTGAGGTTAATTCTTAAACATCCTAAATAAATTATAGAAATTTTTTCTAAATTAGCATGACAACCCAAGTTCATTTATTTAGTTTTGAGCATGTGATGAAGGTTTTAGACTAAAATGTTACTTTTAAACTGAAAACATGCAATTCTAGTCAATCCAAGAACACCATGCGTTGGAATGATGTGAATTTAAATCCTATTTTTTCAAAAATTAATAAAATTTTATTTTTATAAAGTATTAATAAAATCTAATAATTTTTCTTAGTTTTGATAGTGTGATGCATGTGGTTCTTTTATAATGAAAAAACTCAGTTTTTGGAATACAAGCCACATTGTGTGTCAGATTGATCTCTAGTTAATTTCTACAAATTAAAAATGAATCACATATTATTTTCCCAAAGTATCAAGACAATCTGAGTAAATTTTATTGGTTTTGGGTATGTGATACACATTTAGAAATATTATGACACTTTATATTGAAAACACACACTTTCAGTCATAATGGTTACATCGTGTGTCGTATTGACTAATAGTTAATTTTTACACATAAAAAATGAATTTTAGGATTTTACAATAATTTATATTGAAAATTAGATCATGTTTGCTCATTTTTCTGTTTGTGGTGCATGTTTTGAACTAAAAATTTTCTTTAAAAAAATTCACTTTCAATCATACCATTCACACTGTGTGTCAGATTGATGTGCAGCTAATTTTTATGCATCCCAAATTAATCAAGAATTTTTGTCCTATAATGTTTTTAGAATTTTTGTATATGACATATGTTTTGGACTAAAAATTCACTTTTAAACAGAAAACATGCAGTTTCATTCAATTCGAACACACTGTGAATCATATTAATATGCAGTTAATTCCTATACATCACAAATGAAACCATTTTTTTACTAAATTATAAATACAATAAGATATTATTTTCTTAATTTTGAGTGTGTGACATGCATTTTGACCTAAAATGTCACTTTAAATGAAATCTTCCACTTTCATTTATACCAAACACATTGTGTTCCAGATTAATGTGGGTTAATTATTACAAGTCAAAAATGAATTAAATATATTTTTTCCTAGTGTATAAATAAAATCCAAGGATCTTTTATTAGATTTTAGTATTTTTTGTTTGTTTTGTAAAAAAATATAACTTTTAAAATTAAAACATGCACAATCAATTCAAGAAAACCATGTGTTGGATTTATTTGAGGTTAATTCCTACACATCAAAAATGAATCATGGATCGTTTTCCAAAATTGTTAAGAAAATATAATAATTTATGTATAATTTTAAGTATGTGAGATTAATTTTGAAATAAAATGTCACTTTTATTCGAAAACATGCACTTTCAGTCAATCCAGTCACACTGTATTTCAAATTGAAGTACAATTAATTCCTAAATGTCACAAATAAACTATTTAATGTTTTCTTAAATTATAAAGAAAATATTCTCATATTTGAGTATTTGACATGTTTTTTAGAATATAATGTCTCATTAAAACTAAAAATATACAATTTCAGTCAATCGAGACACACTATGTGCTAGATTAACCAGATTTTAACTCATATAAATCATGAATTAATCACATATCATTGTCTTAAATTATTCTATAGTTCTAGTGAATTAGGTGAAGAAACCTAATAGTGGATTAATCGAGTGTCTCTAACTTTTATAATTTATTTTTTGAAAAAAAAATTCCATGTGATTGTTTGGTATCTAATCCTATCAATATAAAAACTCAACCTTCATTAATAAAAATGGAAAATAAAATAACATATGGAATATATGAATTTTTAAAGGGTTTTTATAGTTACCCATACTTTTCATAAATAGATATTACATCTTAATGGATGAATATTCATTACACTAAATTTCAATCCTTTCCAAAATCAATGAAGTGTATTATATCTTTAAACTGAGAAAAATAAACCACTAGTTCATAAAGTATCTATATAATCTCTCACTTATTTCATCATAACTAGAACTCTACTTAGAAATGTCATAATTAATACCTTTCTTCATATCCTGGGGAATGTAAACATAATAAAGGGTGAGCTCTGATGCTCAATAAGGGTAAATAAAGGAGATATTAATGACCATATAATAAAAACATGAGAAAAAAATATATGATATCATGAGTTTAATATTTAAAATTCAAACCCTTCATATCATAGATTATAGTCTTAAGTAATGGCATAAATCTTGGTAGTTCATAGGACATGAATCATAAAGGAATTAATGAACATGATCAATGAGAGCATAACATTGTCATAAGACATGGAATTTTGGCATATATATAATTATAGAAAAATTTCCTTAATATCCAAGAATATTTTACAAGACTATCATAGTGGAATGGGTTCACCCCTCAAACCATCATAGTAGTCAAGGTTCACTCTCAAGACTATCATAGTGGACAAAGTCCCTTATGGAACTAGGTTTTATCCCCATTCTATTCCGATTTATATTATGAGATAACAATCTTTACACAATGCATTGAATAAAGATATAGGTCCCACACATCACATAATGAAAATCATAAATTTTTATTCCATAATTCATCATATCAGAACCCATGATAAGAAATATTTTTTATAAACATTTCACCATAGCATAACCCATGGAAAAGAAATGGGTTCTATAAACATTACATCATTTCATCAAAGCATAACTCGTGGAAAATAAATGGTTTTCATAAATAATGTTTCATCATATTCATAAACCATCTAGCTAAATAATATGGTTGGTATCCATGGATCATATCCATACTAAATCATAAGTGATATCATGGGTTGATTTATTTTATGAATATAAATACCATTAAAAGATCATTAAAACATTCTTGAGTAAAATACCCTTTCTATTTTGAAGTCACTTATAAAAAAACTACAGAAATATAAAGGAAGAAATTTTATTAAAAAATAACCATGTAAACCTATAAAGTAATATTCAAATAAAAAATTAATCATGATGGTGGGAAAATTCATTCATGTCTTATAAGTTAAAATAAATTCCTTTCATACTTTTTTTAGAAAAGTCACAAAGTGCCTCATTTGGAAAATGATAAAAAGATTCCAATAAAAAAATGTAAAAAATTGAACATGGGTGCAAATTTATTAAAAAAATAATATTATAATAATAAAAACCTTTTTTAAAACATTTTTGGAAAACATTTATATGGAAAAAAGGGGTTTTCAACCAAAGAGGGAAATGAAATCAATTTTTCTTAAAAAATATTTTTGGTATCCTAGGTAAATAAGGTAAGGAAAATGAAAATAAAACATATATTTTAAATAAATATCTCTAGTAGAAGAAAATTGATTTGTTTCTGTATATTTATATCATAATATTTCATCATCGGAGGCATAGTCATAATCAATCCTGATAAATAAAGATATTGTGACATAAAACCTTAATCGCCTTGGTAACATTTGAATCCTAAGACTCATGAAAGAAAAATATTATATATATATAAATACCCATAAAATTCATAATAAGAATCATGAAATACATTCAAGGTCAGAATATACACCACATAAAAGATACAAGTGGTGAATATGGCATGTGTCCCATAGAAATAAAAGTGAGATGAAAATTCTTTACCTCAAGTTTTCCTTACTTTAAAATCATTATAACCTCTTGTATAATAAATTTAAATTTATTATAATTCTATATAAGGTTAATTTTCATACTTATAATATCATATATTATCCCTTTATAATATTTCAATACCCCCTCTTATTAAAATTACTTATTAAAATTGTTATTCTTAGGTGTTAACTGTTTCGTTTATCATGAGTATTTCAATTCAGTAGTTCTGGTCCTTGTACATTTATCTTGGTTCCATAATCTAAAACATGTTAATTATGATATAAATATCATATATATTCATTATATTCCTATTTATAGTCACCTATAAAATTTATAGATAGAAAAATGAATTACATCATTCATGGAGATCGTTCGTCGTATGTACGCATGAACATTATTTTCATTTTTTGAAGAATGGAATGTAATAAAGGTAAATATTAATTAAAATTTATATAATCATTATTATATAAAATAAATTCTTAATATTATCTATAATTACCATCTAAGTAAAGTATAAATGAAAACATAATCACATCACTTCGTGGAGGTGGTTCTCTACACGTACGCACGAACGACGTTATCATTTCCTAAAGAATTGGATGGTAAGTATCAAGATGTAATATTATAATTATAGAAATATAATTAATTTATAAATATAATATATAAATATTAAACCCACCATAATAACCATCCATAAAATATGGTGATGAAAAATGAATTGTATCGATGTGTGGAGATGGTCAGTTCTACGTACACATGAGCGATATTTCGCTCACTACAAAAAAAATACCCCGATTAGAAGGTGTTATTTTTTTATTAGAAGGGGTTATAACTCATTATATACACATTAGTGGTGGTTACCTATACCAATTGCTAATGATACCACCACATTGTGTTAGCGGCAGTTTTCACGAAGCGCTGGTAAAGTAGCTGACAACTAGCAGCGGCTAGATTATAGACGGTTTTAACCCCCTATAATTTCATAAAAAGTTGTTATATTAGAGGGTTTTTTAACGCCTACTAACCTTGAACTCATTTTAGAGGTGTTTTTAAATGTCTCTAAGTGAGTTTTAAGCTCCATATTAGGGGCCGTTTTTGAAACCGCCTCTAATCAAAACCGATATTAGAGGGGGTTAAAACCCCATCTAATTGAGAACATTATTAAAGGAGGTTAAATGAACCACCTCTAATAAATTTTTAAATATTTTAAATCCCATAAAACCCCCCACCTCCCCATCCAATTCCCCTACCTCCCTCTATTGCGTGGCTGACCTTGCCTCGCCTCCTGTTCAACTGTAGCCGCACACACCGGTTTAATTCCCCCTCCACCCGTAGCTCACCTCCCATCCGCATGTAGCCCGCATCTTGTTCACCTGTAGCCCCCCCCCCCCCTCCCCACTTCAATTACCCTACCTCCAGTAGCATCCCCCGCCTCTCGTTCACCTATATCCCCCCCCCCCCCCGGTTTAATTCCCCCGCCTCTCATTCTCCTGTAGCCGCAGCTCCCTTGTAAAATTTTATCTCGGTGGGTTTCAAACCCAGGACCTCTAGGTTAACACCAAACACCTCCACCACTATGGAAATTGAAATTATGTTAATATAAATACACATTATCACATTTATATATATACTATAAATCTTATTTAAATAAATATTATTTTAATAAATAGTTTAATACATATAAATATATAAAACATATATATATATAAATATATATATATATATTCTTATATTATGTATTTATATATTTATATTATAATAAATTTATATTATATTCAATTTATACATTCATATAAACTACATATTTTATATGTGTTTACAAAAATTTGAGTAAATATATTTTATAATTCTATTTATGTTATGTATATACACATATATTTATATATTTTTGTAAATTATTTATATACTTAAATACATATTTATAAATTATGTACATGCATATAATATATATATAAGTATTAATTTAATATATTTATATAATGTTTTTAAATATATATATATATATAATTTATTTCAAAACATATTTTTATTACTATGGGCATTAATAAATATTTATTTGTTTAAATTGTATAATATTATATATAATTAATGTATAATTAATATTATATGAAATAAAATTTATACAAATATTTATGTTATATATAATTAATATTATATGAAATATAATTTATTCAAATATTTTATATGAAATACAATTTATTAAAATATTTATATAATTTTATATGAAATACAATTTTATATTATATATAATTAATATATATTATATAAATTTAATATTATATGAAATAAAATTTATAAAAATATTTATATAATGTATTTCAATACATATATTTAATATTTTTTGCATATTAATATATATTTATTTAAATAAATATAATTGTATAATATTATGTACATTAGTATATATGTATTTCAATAAATATAATAGTTTATTATTGTGTACATTAATATTTGTTTATTTATATAAATTTTATATCATATAATATTAATTATATATAATATAAAAATCATAAACATGTTATTTAAAAATATATTTATTATTATAATAATATAAATTATAAAAACTACAAGCTTTGGTTTTTATATGATACATTTTTTAAATAAAATATATTTTTTTGTGTATATTTATATCATATTTTTATGCTTTTATATTATATATAATTAATATTATATGAAATAAAATTTATAAAAATAAATCTATATAAATGTACATAAAATTATAAAATTATATTTATGTATACATATAAATTCAATTAAATATATTCACATAATTGTAAATATATAATATAATTAAATGATATATATATATATATATTTACTAAATTAATTTATAATTTATATGGTATACTTAAATTTATATAAAATAAATATATAATATATATAATAAAATATATAATATAATATTTATAATATAATATGTATAATATAAATATAATATAATTTATATTTATATTTATATTTATATTTATATTTAATTATGTATATATTATATTTATTTATATACATAATATAATATAAATTTATTTATACATAAATATACAATAAAATGTATTTAATATAATATATGTATAATTTAAATCATAATATAAATGTATAGTATTTATAAAAACATATATAAATTTTATATATTTGAATAAATATATTTATAATTACGTTTATATCATATTTACCAATATTTATAACTATGTTTTTTTATATGTACAAGTATTTGTTTAAAGTATTTATATAATGTCTTTATATATATGTTTATAATTCATTTAAATACATTTATATAATGTGTATGTTATACACATACACACACACACATGCACACATATATATTATAAAATTTGAATTTATATATGATTTATTTTTAAAAATAAATAAATATTTAGAGGGGGCTAAAAAACCCTCTAATCAAACTGATTAGTGGATGTTCATGAACCCTCCCTTTAATGTCATAAATTATAGGGGGTTCACAACCCCCTCTAATTTATTAAATTAGAGGGTTTCAAAACCCCCTTTAATTTTATATATTAGAGGGGGTTTACAAACCCCTCTAATTTCATAAATTAGAAGGGGTTCAAAAACCCCTCTAATCTAAGTGATTAACTACAGTTTATGAATCCCCTATAGTTTAAGATATTATTAGGGGTTGTGAACCCCCACTATTTCCTTTAAAAAAACAATTTCCATGTTATAAATATATAACCTCTAATATCCAAATGAATCATATATGTATGTATATATATATATATATTGTCAATAAAATCCAACCAAACATATATGGCCTCTAATTATTAAATTAGAGTTGGTTTTGACACAACTGCCTCTAAAATCTAACCAAATATTATAAATAAAAAAGATAAAAAATTTATAAGGGGTTGTAAACCCCCTCTAAATTCGATGATTAGAGGGGGTTGTACATAACCCCTTCTAAAAAACTACCGCTAATCTGCTATTTTTTATTAACTTCTCATTTGATAAGAAAGAGGGTGTATAATTATGCTTTCATAATAATAATAACATTTCACCATATTTAATATAATTAATTTTATATTTTACGATACATACCATATATTTTTTGGAGTTAATTAACAGCAAAAAAGTATGTGATCAGGTAAGGAAATTGTCTCTTCTTTGAAAGAACTCCTTTAGATCTCCTTTAAAGGGATCTAGGGTTGGTATTTTAGGAAGAAAAAAACATCTATAATGTTTCTAGAGAAGTTTAAAATATAAAGTTTAAGATTTTGGTTGATATATAAGGCCCAATTTTTTGTAAATAACGGAGGGAGTATGTTCCCTTTTATAAATGAGGCGAGGGGCACTTTTATAATTTTACAAAAGATTAAATTTATAATAAACTCATTCTTAATAAATATTCCTCAAAATGGAAATGGATTCAAATATAAGGTGATATAAGGTATTAATCTCATAAAACAATATAATTTAGACAATTTTTTGTGTAACTTTAAACCATATCATTTTGATTAACCATTAGTTAACCAATTTTAATTTTAACAATGGTGGCAAATTTTTCAATATGAACAGGTTGTAATTTTTGTGTTAAGGTGACAATTGGACCATTAATGGCCAATTAATAAAATTTTAGATCATATAATATCCAATTTATCTTATTTAAATATTTTTATGATTTTAAAATAACCTAATAAAATATTATTCTGATAAAATATCATTATTGTCAATTTTGACACTATTCATTTAATTTAACTTTAAATGAATCTAGACAAAGGTTAATTTAAAATATAATGCTTTAAAACCACCCTAATATGTCCTATATATCTATAAAATTTTTATGTTACATTAAATCCTTAAAATTATATAACTTTTAATATTTATAAAATTATTTATTATATTTTTTAATTAAATGGAGAAATATCACATTAGTGTCATATAAGAAATTAAGGTGATTATATAATTAATAAAATTTAAAAATAAAATTTAATCATGAAAATTATTTTATTAAGATCAAAATAAACCCTTATTTTCATACATAAATTACTTTTTTCCTTATGTGGACACATAAGACATATTAAAAACAGAGAGTGATATTTTTTTAATTTTCATTGATTTAAATATTGTATAGGTAATTTTCATTTGTAAGTGTCCATTAAACTAATAAATTTAAATATCAAGGTGACAATGGTTGAATTTATTTCATACTATGATAATTATTATGAATACTTATAGTCTTATCACTTATTTTTAATCAAGATTAACCCAATTTACCCTTAATTGAGGTGATAAATTTTACAACAGTTGCTATTCATACTAACCAAAAATAAAAGTGTACTATTTACAAAATTTGAACCTCCTAATTATAAATATTTAATTATTTTTATCAAATTTAATATCTATAAATATTAGAAATTAATTTTAAACTGATTAAAATGTGACAAAAACTACTTTTAAATAAAATATATTTTTAATAATAAAACTAGATTTATTCTTTTCCTACGATAATAAAAATATTTCTTAAGTATTTAAACTATTTTCTCATTTAAATAATATGTATTTCATTAAAACCATTCACCAATAATAATTAATTCAATTTTTTAATATAAAAATACATTGTGTGCATAAAAACAATTTTTTTAGCAAAAAATTCACTTTTACTTTAAAATAACTTTTTTAAATTATAATAATTAGATAACTAATGAGTTAATTTTATAAATATGAATACCATATACTTTTTAATAATTTATTTATCACTATTCATACCCTCAATTCCAATGTTTATGTCAAAAATCACATAATAATTTAATAATGTGTCGTGGTTCGTCTAAACACGATTTTGCATGTAATGAAAGTTATCAAATAAATAAAATTATCTAAAGGTAAATATTTCAGAAAAAATTAGAGTGTTATATTCGATGTAACACCCGAGACTTTTATGTTATATAAATCATCAAAGGAATCTTTTTCTACACAACACTTGCTTGACTTGCTTTACACGAAATCGTGACCTTCCTCAATAGCTTGTGTCGTACGCAATACCGAGTTTCACTAAACAACGATATGCTATTAAAATAAAACTAGCCGTTATGAATAGTAAAAAAACCACTTTTTAAAATTTTATAAATTTTATTTTTCAAAATGGACTTCATTTTTGGATTCGGAATATCGAAATTAGCCTAGGGTGAAATTTTGGTATTTTTCTGAAAACTTTCAATTTTTGATGAATAGTGAAACCACTAAGTGGTAGGTTAAAAACTGAATTTTGCATAAAACTTAATTTTACCGCTTCTGTGAATGGAATTTCGAGAATCCGACAGACACGGTTAATATGAAGGACTAAAATGTGGTTCAATGAGATGAAAATAATTTTTTGGTGAATAGTAACTTTTTACTATTTTTACCGCGGTTAATAGAAAATAGGGTAACTAAGGGTAAATATGATATTATTATTACCCTAACACATGTCCTAATTCTATTGTACAAGTGTAATTCGACCAAAAACAAACTTAGGAATAAAATATGACCATTTAGGCCCACTTGGATTAGATTAGGACATTTATTATTAATTTATTTAAAGAAGGGTTAAAATAGTTAAAATCAAAGTTTAATAAGTAAATCATTTTTAATATGGGGTTATACATAAGATAAATTCAACTATAAATATTCATTAGAAAGCTAAAAAGATTTCCTACATAATGGTGTTTTATTTGTAATTTTTATACATTAAATAATTTAATTTATTTATGACACAATGATGATGCAGTAATTATCTTATTAATGAAATATTGACATAATTGATGTTATAAACACCAAAATAAATGTAATTTGAGACTTTTTATGAATTACACTAATTTTCTAGGTTACTATGATATATTAGTGTTGATTTAATCAACTTGGTTCGAACATATAATTCTGTTATGACTTTCACAAAAATCATATATCAAATAGTGTCAAAATTGACACAAAATAGTTTTTAAATCAAATATTATATTATTAATTGTTATTTTATTCCTAAAAATCTAAGGTTCGGCCAAATGACTTAGATAAGGATATATATATTAATAATAAACAATTTGGGGTTCGTTTGGCATGTTATAGTAAGTGTATTAACCATATAGTGAAAGAAAACAAAAAGACATGGTAAAAGTTAAATTATTTAACTTAGAGTTAAATCTAATTGATAAGGTTAAAATAATACCCTAAACTTGTCTAAATCCTATTGGTTGATAGGATTTCGACCCATCCCCACTTTAGCTTCGAAATAAGACCCTTTGGAACCATTATAAACTGATTTTGACTTTAATATAAAATAATATTTTGAGATATTCCTAAGGTGCCCCTCTCCTCCCTTATAAAAGGGAACCTCCTCCCCCTCCTCCTCACACCAATTTGAGCACTCAAGCTCGGCCAACCCCTGCCATTTTCTCCTCTCCACTTCCCTAGAATAATCCTAGAGGTCCTGGTCTTCTTCAAATACCAATCTTAGTTCCCTAAGTGGAGGATTCAAAGAAGCGTTCCAAAGAAGAGGTAATATCCATTACCGATCTTTTCAATTTCTTTCTTCTTCAACTTCTTCTTATTTAGTTGTTTCATGATAAAGTAATAACATCAGTATTACTTACATACTTATATGTTATTATAAATATTAAACAACCCTAATTCACCTTCTATCCATCCTACGGAAAAATGAAATCATCGCACGTGCGTACGTACGGAATACCGTCTCCACGCCGTGGTGTAATCTATTTTCCACCATCACCTTACAAGGATGGGTATAATGGTGTAATGAGTAACTATTTATGATTATTATAAAGTAATATTGATACTGAAATAATATACATATACTCCAATACAATTCCATGATCATAGGAACGATATCATCACTCGTGCGTACGTACGGAATACCGTCTCCATGATGTGATGCGACTCGTTCTACATGATCATCATTACATAGTAATTATATAAATGAATTGAATGAATAAATATGATATATGTTACACTAATACCATTCTGGATATAAGGTATCTATAACCTTAAAAGAAGAATAAGAATTTATTCGGCAAAACACGCATAAGAACAAAAGGCAATAAAGACCCGAGTAACAAGTAACAATGAAATATTACTAACAAGAAGCTAAGAATATGACCATATATGATATCATATCAATATGTATGATTCTGGAATAAGTCAATAACATTATTTAAACCATTATACAGGAGCTTCGGACACATACAAAGAAAATCGGACCTAAGGTAAGGGAAATATCACAATCTCATTTTTATCCGAGATTGTTTATTCGTAAGTATTTACTGGGGTGTATTTTATCATCCACATCCATGTTCCCTCAATATGTAATATTGTTCCCATCCACTTACAATAGTTTAAATTCAATTTTACCCTTCGGTGAGTTTTTAGTAAAGAATATGAAAGGAATCTTTTGTCGTTTTTTTTATACGAGGTACTTTTTGACTTTTCCGAAAAAAGTACGAGAAGAATGTTTTTTTTAACTTATACAGCATGAATGGATTTCTAAAAAATTATTTCCAAGAAGCTTCCTTTACAAGTATTCAAATTTATTTTTAATCAAATTCTTTTAGTTTAAAATTGTATGACATGTTAAGAAAGGAAAAGTGTTTTTGAAGTAGAAAGGATATTTTCCTCAAGAATGAAGTTCAAGTATTTTATAAAAATTATTTTCCATCTACAATAATAAAAGGGTTCTGTTTTTATCCCTATTATTACATGGATTTGATTATGTTGTGATGGAAACATTTTTATGAATTCCTTTATCTTATATGAATTGTTTTATGATGTCATGTTGTTTAAGAATCCCATTTTTATTACATGGGTTATGTGATGATGTATGATTTATGATTATGTGGCACACATAAGAAAGAATTCATTATAAGATGGGTGGGACCTATATCTCCCTCCAATGCATTGGGTAAAGATTTTATATCTCATGAGATATACAGGGCTGGAACGGTAGGTTATACCGGTTCAGTGAAACAGGACTGAAACGAGGGTTACTCGATTCAGAAAGAGACTTTGTCCACTAAGATAGTCTTGGCAATGAGTCATGACTAACAAGAAATGATATTCCATGATTATGTGTGCATGCCACAAAGTTTCAAGTTTCATGTTTTGATTATGGGGATCTCATTTTCACTTCTATGATTAGTTCTATATTATGATCTCTTTTGCAGGTTATGATTTTCAAAAAGATATGATATGATTTTTATTTCCTTTATTTGCCCTTGCTGAGCATTTGAGCTCACCCTTTTATGTTTTCTTTTCCCCAGGTCAGGAAGATGGATATTAAGTATAATATGCTAAAAGGGACCCTAGATATGATGAAATAAATGGGAGACACTGTAGAAGATTTATGAACCAGTTGTTTATGTTTCCCAGTTTCTAAAGACACTATACCTATACGGTCCTTTGTGGTTTTGTCATATGTTGTAATAAGTGTGCTTCAATTTTGAAGTATTAACAATGTATGTAAAGTATGGGTCGTTATAGTTGGTATCAGAGGAAAGGTATAGTCAACCTTTGGAAACTAGGATGTGAAAGCCTTAGTAAGAACCCTAAGGATAAGTCTAAGCATAGAACACAATCTTAGTGTTTTAGAAATGGCCATGAATACCCTAGGATAGAACCTTAAGTGAGAAATTTTATCCTTGATTATGTGGTTTTCCTATTATAATTAGTGTTGCTCACACTATTCTTCTTGGTTTTAGTCAATGGATGGAACCCGAAGGAACCGTGTTAATGCGGAATGCGATGGGCAATGCAATGATTGTCCCCCTGAGCAACCAAACGATATGGGAGCTGGAATGCAAAATCTTGTAGCCATGCTCACACAACTTTCTCAAGCTATGAATCATGCAGGACTTCCAAACGAGCAAAGGAAGGAGCAACATTCTGTTGAATCCTTCATGAGGCAGCGTCCACCTTCTTTCAGCGGGTCTACTGATCCATTAGTTGCTGAACAATGGATTAGTACTACTGAAAAGATATTTTCAGTTCTTCAATGTTCCGAACATGATAAAGTCATCTTAGTAGTGTATCGTTTGGAAGGAGATGCTGATCAATGGTGGAATCTTATTAAGAATACGAGGCAAAGGGATGAAATTGAGTCCATGGAATGGGACGAGTTCAAGAACTTATTTTTTAATAAGTACTTCCCTCGTATTCTCCGAACAAAAATGGAGAAATAGTTTCTTGAACTGAAGCAAAGGGATGATGAATCTGTTGGTACCTATGAAGCAAATTTTACAAGACTTGCAAGGTACGCTTCTGGTATTATTATCCAACCTGAGAGTAAGATCGATCGATTCTTTAGTGGCTTAAAACCAAGTCTTCGAAGGGCGTTAGCCATAAGGGACTTCAATAGCTACGAGGAAATCGTTCGATGTGCTCTCAAAGTCGAGATGGAGATTGGAGTAACCCATCAGTCATATGGGTTTGATAAGAAGAGGAAAATGGAATTCAAAGGAAAATCTAAAGAGCACACTGAAAAGAAGATGAGCTTTCCCTTATGCTCAAAGTGTGGAAAGAAACATGGAGGGAGTTGTCTTAAAGGGACAAGTAAATGTTTCAAATGTGGAAAGGAAGGTCATCGGGCATTTGAATGCCACGATAATGGGAAGAAGATGTCTAATGATGCAAAAAAAGGAAGGGATACACAGAATGAACCTACTAAACTTCAATGTTTCAAGTGCAAGGAGATGGGGCATTATGCCAATCAATGCCCAAATCCAAGGGTTGATGATGATGGTCGACGTCAACAAAATCTTAAGGCTAAAGACAAAGGAAAGTCACATGCAATTTCTATCAGCGATGTGGAGTACGATAATGAAGTGGTGAAAGGTACACTTACCATCCACTCTAAATTAGCAAATGTTTTATTTGATTCTGGATCCACCCACTCTTTTATTTCTGAAAAATTTTCTAAGGGTATCACCGTATTACCTCAACAATTAGATGTTGAGTTAGCTGTGACAACACCTAATGGCACATCAATCACATCAAAAGTTTATAATTCTTCTCCGATTGAAGTTTGTGGGAAAGTGCTTCCTGAAAATCTTGTGATCCTTCCTATAGTGGAATTTGATGTGATTCTTGGCATGGATTGGCTTTCTTTATACGAAGCTCAAATCAATTGCCAAAGAAGGGAAGTCACATTTCATATTCCAGATCAATCTATGATCATCTATCAATGCAAGGATGAACATAACCTTCCAGTGGAAATTTCTTCCATTTTATGGGTATTGATTCCACTAAATGAAGGTTATTTATCTCAAATGGTTGGTGAGAAGCTCGCGATTAAGAATATGCCCATCGTACGGGAGTTTGATGATGTCTTTCCGGAGGAATTACCGGGTCTTCCACCAAATCGTGAAGTTGAGTTTTCAATAGAACTCGTACCGGGTGCTTTGCCTATTTCAAAGACACCTTATAGAATGGCCCCAATTGAGTTGCAGGAATTGAAGAAGCAACTCCAAGAGAATCTTGATAAGGGATTCATACGCCCTAGTGCGTCACCTTGGGGAGCACCTGTTCTATTTGTTAAGAAGAAAGATGGATCAATGAGACTCTGCATTGATTATCGAGAACTTAACAAGATCACTATCAAGAACAAATATCCTCTCCCACGCATTGATGACTTATTTGACCAACTACGCGGAGCTCAATACTTTTCCAAGATTGATCTTCATTCAGGGTATCATCAATTAAGGGTCAAAAGGGAGGATATACCAAAGACGGCTTTCCGTACAAGGTATGGACACTATGAATTTATAGTGATGTCATTTGGTCTTACTAATTCCCCTGCTATCTTCATGGATCTAATGAATAGAGTCTTTAAAGACTATCTTGATCAATTTGTGGTAGTCTTTATAGACGATATTCTTGTCTATTCAAAGAGCAAGGAAGAGCATGAAGATCACTTGAGAATTATATTGAAGACCCTGAGAAAGGAGAAGCTTTATGCCAAATTTACCAAGTGTAAATTTTGGCTTCAAAAAGTTGCATTTTTGGGTCACATAATCTCAAAAGAGGGGATATCTGTGGATCCAGCAAAAACAGAGGTTATCGAAAGATGGTCAAGACCAACAACAGTAACTAAGATCCGAAGTTTTCTTGGTTTTGCTGGATATTATCGACGTTTTGTAAAGGATTTTTCACGATTATCTAATCCACTCACCAAGTTGACTCGGAAAGGAGTTAAGTTTGTTTGGACAGAGGAATGTGAAGAGAATTTCAAGGAGTTGAAAAGAAGGTTATCCAGTGCACCTGTGCTCACACTGCCTTGTAGTGGAGAAAGGTTTGTGATCTACAGTGATGCATCCAAGAAGGGATTGGGGTGTGTTCTTATGCAAAATGATATGGTGATAGCTTATGCCTCACGACAGTTGAAAATCCATGAGCAAAATTACCCAACACATGATTTGGAGTTGGCTGCGGTAATCTTTGCATTAAAGATTTGAAGGCATTACCTTTATGGTGAAAGGTGTGATATTTATACTGATCATAAAAGTTTAAAGTATATTTTCACACAAAAGGAGCTGAATATGCGTCAAAGAAGATGGTTGGAGCTGATTAAGGATTATGACTGCTCAATCCATTACCACCCTGGGAAAGCAAACAAGGTGGCAGATGCATTAAGTCGACAAGACCATGCTAGTTTATCTATGATGAGGATCACAAAAGATCCAATATTTATGGATTTACAAAGGATGGATCTTGGAATTATAATGGAAGGGGAAAAATCTTATCTTTCTCAAATGAATGTTCAACCATCTATACATGTGAAGATTAAAGAGGCACAGAAAGAAGATGTCGAGTTACAAAAGAAGGTGAGAAATGTTCCTGAATTCAACCTTGATTGTAATGGGATAATAAAGTTCAGGAATCGGGTTTGTGTTCCTTCCATCCCCGAATTAAATAAGGAGCTGCTGGATGAGGCTCATAGTTCTTCATTATCTATTCATCCTGGAAGCACGAAGATGTATAGGGACCTGAAAGAATACTTCTGGTGGGATGGCATGAAAAGAGATGTTGCTGAATATGTCTCTCGATGCTTGGTTTGTCAACAAGTTAAAGCTGAGAGACAGAAGTCTAAGGGGATGTTACAACCATTACCCATACCTGAATGGAAATGGGAAAACATCACTATGGACTTTGTCATAGGACTTCCTAAAACATCCAAAGGCAATAATGCTATCTGGGTCATAGTTGATCGTCCTACAAAGTCTGCACACTTCATTGCTATTAGAGAGGATTTCTCTCTAGATTAGCTTGCCAGGATATATGTAAAGGAAGTGGTAAGATTGCATGGAGTACCACTTTCTATTATATCTGATCGGGATCCTAGATTTACCTCAAAGTTCTGGCGAAGTCTTCAGCATACTCTGGATACAGAGTTGAGTTTCAGCACTGCTTATCATCCCCAGACAGACGGTCAGTCTGAGAGAACAATTCAAACCCTAGAAGATATGTTGAGAGCTTGCTCTATGGATTTCAAAGGAGGTTGGGATCAACACCTACCTTTGGTAGAATTTTCTTATAATAATAGCTTTCACTCCAGTATTCATATGGCTCCTTATGAAGCTCCCTATGGAAAGAAATGCAGGACTCCAACTTGCTGGGATGAAGTTAGGGAAAGAAAGCTATTAGGACCTGATCTCGTTGATGAAATGGCAGAAAAGGTCAGATCTATTCAACAACACATAAGAGCAGCTCAGAGTCGACAGAAAAGTTATGCCGACAACCGAAGAAAAGACCTAGAGTTTGAAGTGGGTGATAAAGTGTTCTTACGAATATCTCCCTGGAAGAGGGTTATGAGATTTGGAAAGAAGGGGAAGTTGAGCCCTAGATATATTGGTCCTTTCGAAATACTGGATCGTGTTGGAAAGGTAGCTTACTGATTGGCGCTTCCACCGAATCTCTCTCAAGTTCACGATGTGTTCCATGTATCTCTCCTGAGAAAGTACATACCAGATCCTTCACATGTACTCAGCTTAGAAGTTGTACCGCTGGAGTAAGATCTTTCTTATGAAGAACAACCGATAGAGATTCTGGATCGTAGCGAAAAAGTCCTACGAAACAAGACCACTCGATTGGTGAAAGTTTTATGGAGGAACCACCAATTAGAAGAAGCTACATGGGATCTTGAGGATATGATGAGGGAGAAGTATCCTCATCTGTTTGTTACAAAGTGACGAATTTCGAGGGCGAAATTCATTTTAAGGGGGGTAGAATGTAACACCCGAGACTTTTATGTTATATAAATCATCAAAGGAATCTTTTTCTACACAACACTTGCTTGACTTGCTTTACACGAAATCGTGACCTTCCTCGATAGCTTGTGTCGTACGCAATACCGAGTTTCACTAAACAACGATATGCTATTAAAATAAAACTAGCCGTTATGAATAGTAAAAAAACCACTTTTTAAAATTTTATAAATTTTATTTTTCAAAATGGACTTCATTTTTGGATTCGGAATATCGAAATTAGCCTAAGGTGAAATTTTGGTATTTTTCTGAAAACTTTCAATTTTTGATGAATAGTGAAACCACTAAGTGGTAGGTTAAAAACTGAATTTTGCATAAAACTTAATTTTACCGCTTCTGTGAATGGAATTTCGAAAATCCGACAGACACAGTTAATATCAAGGACTAAAATGTGGTTCAATGAGATGAAAATAATTTTTTGGTGAATAGTAACTTTTTACTATTTTTACCGCGGTTAATAGTAAATAGGGTAACTAAGGGTAAATATGATATTATTATTACCCTAAAACATGTCCTAATTCTATTGGACAAGTGTAATTCGACCAAAAACAAACTTAGGAATAAAATATGACCATTTAGGCCCACTTGGATTAGATTAGGACATTTATTATTAATTTATTTAAAGAAGGGTTAAAATAGTTAAAATCAAAGTTTAATAAGTAAATAATTTTTAATATGGGGTTATACATAAGATAAATTCGACTATAAATATTCATTAGAAAGATAAAAATATTTCCTACATAATGGTATTTTATTTGTAATTTTTATACATTAAAAAATTTAATTTATTTATGACACAATGATGATGCAGTAATTATCTTATTAATGAAATATTGACATAATTGATGTTATAAACACCAAAATAAATGTAATTTGAGACTTTTTATGAATTACACTAATTTTCTAGGTTACTATGATATATTAGTGTTGATTTAATCAACTTGTTTCGAACATATAATTCTGTTATGACTTTCAAAAAAATCATATATCAAATAGTGTCAAAATTGACACAAAATAGTTTTTAAATCAAATATTATATTATTAATTGTTATTTTATTCCTAAAAATCTAAGGTTCGGCAAATGACTTAGATAAGGATATATATATTAATAATAAACAATTTGGGGTTCGTTTGGCATGTTATAGTAAGTGTATTAACCATATAGTGAAAGAAAACAAAAAGACATGGTAAAAGTTAAATTATTTAACTTAGAGTTAAATCTAATTGATAAGGTTAAAATAATACCCTAAACTTGTCTAAATCCTATTGGTTGATAGGATTTAGATTCATCCCCACTTTAGCTTCGAAATAAGACCCTTTGGAACCATTATAAACCGATTTTGACTTTAATATAAAATAATATTTTGAGATATTCCTAAGGTGCCCCTCTCCTCCCTTATAAAAGGGCACCTCCTCCCCCTCCTCCTCACACCAATTTGAGCACTCAAGCTCGGCCAACCCCTGCCATTTTCTCCTCTACACTTCCCTAGAATAATCCTAGAGGTCCTGGTCTTCTTCAAAGACCAATCTTAGTTCCCTAAGTGGAGGATTCAAAGAAGCGTTCCAAAGAAGAGGTAATATCCATTACCGATCTTTTCAATTTCTTTCTTCTTCAACTTCTTCTTCTTTAGTTGTTTCATGATAAAGTAATAACATCAGTATTACTTACATACTTATATGTTATTATAAATATTAAACAACCCTAATTCACCTTCTATCCATCCTACGGAAAAATGAAATCACCGCGCGTGCGTACGTACGGAATACCGTCTCCACGCCGTGGTGTAATCTATTTTCCACCATCACCTTACAAGGATGGGTATAATGGTGTAATGAGTAAATATTTATGATTATTATAAAGTAATATTGATACTGAAATAATATACATATACTCCAATACAATTCCATGATCATAGTAATGATATCATCACTCGTGCGTACGTACGGAATACTGTCTCCACGATGTGATGCGACTCGTTCTACATGATCATCATTACATAGTAATTATATAAATGAATTTAATGAATAAATATGATATATGTTACACTAATACCATTCTGGATATAAGGTATCTATAACCTTAAAAGAAGAATAAGAATTTATTCGGAAAAACACGCATAAGAACAAAAGGCAATAAAGACCCGAGTAACAAGTAACAATGAAATATTACTAACAAGAAGCTAAGAATATGACCATATATGATATCATATCAATATTTATGATTCTGGAATAAGTCAATAACATTATTTAAACCATTATACAGGAGCTTCAGACACATACAAAGAAAATCGGACCTAAGGTAAGGGAAATATCACAATCTCATTTTTATCCGAGATTGTTTATTCGTAAGTATTTACTGGGGTGTATTTTATCATCCACATCCATGTTCCCTCAATATGTAATATTGTTCCCATCCACTTACAATAGTTTAAATCCAATTTTACCCTTCGGTGAGTTTTTAGTAAAGAATATGAAAGGAATCTTTTGTCGTTTTTTTTATACGAGGTACTTTTTGACTTTTCCGACAAAAGTACGAGAAGAATGTTTTTTTTAACTTATACAGCATGAATGGATTTCTAAAAAATTATTTCCAAGAAGCTTCCTTTACAAGTATTCAAGTTTATTTTTAATCAACTTCTTTTAGTTTAAAATTGTATGACATGTTAAGAAAGGAAAAGTGTTTTTGAAGTAGAAAGGATATTTTCCTCAAGAATGAAGTTCAAGTATTTTATAAAAATTATTTTCCATCTACGATAATAAAAGGGTTCTGTTTTTATCCCTATTATTACATGGATTTGATTATGTTGTGATGGAAACATTTTTATGAATTCCTTTATCTTATATGAATTGTTTTATGATGTCATGTTGTTTAAGAATCCCATTTTTATTACATGGGTTATGCGATGATGTATGATTTATGATTATGTGGCACACATAAGAAAGGATTCATTATAAGATGGGTGGGACCTATATCTCCCTCCAATGCATTGGGTAAAGATTTTATATCTCATGAGATAGACAGGGCTGGAACGGTAGGTTATACCGGTTCAGTGAAACAGGACTGAAACGAGGGTTACTCGATTCAGAAAGGGACTTTGTCCACTAAGATAGTATTGGAAATGAGTCATGACTAACAAGAAATGATTTTCCATGATTATGTGTGCATGCCACAAAGTTTCAAGTTTCATGTTTTGATTATGGGGATCTCATTTTCACTTCTATGATTGGTTCCATATTATGATCTCTTTTGCAGGTTATGATTTTCAAAAAGATATGATATGATTTTTATTTCCTTTATTTTCCCTTGCTGAGCATTTGAGCTCACCCTTTTATGTTTTCTTTTCCCCAGGTCAGGAAGATGGATATTAAGTAGAATATGCTAAAAGGGACCCTAGATATGATGAAATAAATGGGAGACACTGTAGAAGATTTATGAACCAGTTGTTTATGTTTCCCAGTTTCTAAAGACACTATACCTATATGGTCCTTTGTGGTTTTGTCATATGTTGTAATAAGTGTGCTTCAATTTTGAAGTATTAACAATGTATGTAAAGTATGGGTCGTTATATTCGAACCCCTTATAATTAATTTATTACTATAAATTTTTCACTTAGATATAAATAGGTGAGTATATTTTTTCCTCAATGCTTCCTTAGGCTCCCACATAGCTTCCTCAAATTGGTTGTTTCACCACAAAACTTTTTCTATGTGAGTGGTATTGTTTCATAAAACATTCTCTATATGATTAAAAATATATAATAATTGTTATTAATAAGATAGATAATGCTCTAGTGGTACAACCTTTGAGTTCAATACATGTGAAGGATCGGGTATGTACTTCCTCAAGAGGGATACATAGAACACATCATGAACTTGATAGAGATTTGGTGGAAGTTTCAATCGATAACCTATCATCATGATATTATAAAAAAATAAAAAAGAGCATATTTCCCAAGGCATTAGTTTTAACTTCTTTCCAAATCTCATCACCCTCTTCTAGGGATATATTCATAGAAATACCTTTTCACAAACATCAAGCTCTAAATCTTTTTGGTGATTGTCAGCATATCACTTTTGTCAACTCTGAGCTTCTCTTAAGTGTTTTTGAATGGATCTAGACTTCTCTACAATTTCTTTACCTATATCAGGTCTCAATATATTTCTTTATCCAACTTAATTCAAGCACATTGTATTTTTTCACTTCCTACCATAGGGGTCTTAATAAAGAGCCATCTAAATTATAGAGTGAAAGATATTGTTGTAAGAAAATTACATCAAAGTAAGGTGTTGATCCCAAAAACCATTTAAATACATAGATAAAGATCTCAACATTTCTTCAAGAGTTCAAATGGTCTTCTCAAACTAACCATAAATATGAGTTTAACCTAGGTTGTCTCTAGAGAGGAGTGCACAACAATCACGTTTGTCACTTTTTAATTATAGGAAGAATTGGGTGTTTTAGAATTTGTTTGGTTTTGAAAATGATAAAAACAGAAAAAAAATAATAAATTAAGGAATATATTCAAGACAAATATTCAACACAAGTGATTAAAAAATATTATATGATATGTGATCAAGTCGGGGTCGGTTTTCTAATTTTAATTCTATCCTTGTTCTATTTTATTCAATCCTCTTCTGCTAAGTCCATTTAAGTGAGATTAAAAAATTCATTTAACTCACTTATTTGGTCAAATGGTTATGATAATAATATACCTTAACAAAATTATAGTTTGGTGTACACTCCTTCCGATGTGTGATAGAGTTGTAGTGAATACCCCCAATTGACTTAGGCAATTCTCAATCGGGTATTGTATATCCCAAATAATCAAGAATGTTCACCACCCCTCCCACACGTACTAGAGATCACTAAATACTTCACCACTAAGACCAGATATTATTTGATTTAGTATATACCAGAACCTAGTGTAGGGATAAAAATTATCATTTATTAAAGAAATAATAATAATATAATATAAAATTGAATACGATCAAATAAGATAATAAATACTGTTATTAGAATTTGAAAACAACTTCGCAGAAGAGAGAGATTTTTTATTCAATAAAATTAAAGAATTAAAGCATTAAAAAAATAGAAAACCTACACTTACCCAATCACTTAATATGTTTACCCTTCCATGATAAGGGTAATTGAGAATAATGGGTAAGATAAAGGCATTATAGAAATAAGAAGAAGAAAATATTTAAAAGAAAGAACATAAACTCTATCCTATAGAATTTGTCTTCTAGAATTATCAATTATCCCACCCGATGGTCGAAACATGCTAAGTTACCTTATAAGATGTTCGTAATTTATTTTTATAGATTCCTCTAAAATCTCTTTGCAATTGGATCTGTGTTTAATGAGTTATGGATGAATTACAAGACCTAACATTTTTTGGCCGCCAATCACTATTCCTCCAACCCTACATTGACTGGTTCAAGGGCGGCCTTAATGAAATCCTTTATTCATAAAATTTAATATAGTACTTTCTTATCGAGTTTTATTTCTAACCCAATCATGAAATTTTATTTAGTTGAAGGAGAAGTTCCTTTGTATGCTAACATGGTCAATTATCTTGTAACATCTCACGTCCCATATATCTAATTTCAATTCTCACCAAATTCACAAACTGAAAGCTGAATCTAGATATTACATTTAAGATGATCCATTTTTTTGGAATATTTTCAATGACTAAGTGATAATAAGATGCTTTCCTTAGAGTGAGATAGGTTCTATCTTGGAGTTTTGTCACACTTTAGCTTGTGGAATCCACTTTGGACCACAAAACACCACAAGAAAGGCTTTGGAATCTGGACTTTATTGGCCCACCATTTTTAAAGATGATCATAAATTTTTCAAAAGGTGTGAAAACTGTCATTTTTCTAGAAATATTTAAAAGGGACAATAAATAACCTAACAACCCCTTAATTTTTGTGAAATTTTTGAAGTCTGGGGGATAGATTTTGTGGAACCTTTGCCAATGTCATTTGGAAATCATTATATCTTACTTGTAGTTGATTTTTTTTCCAAATGGGTGGAAGCAAAATCCACAAGGGCTGATGATGCAAAATTTGTTTGTGATTTTGTCAGTACTAACATATTTTGTAGGTTTGGAGTGCCTAGATCCATCATCAGTGACCAAGAAATTCACTTTTGCAATAGGATAATGGAGTATTTTCTGAAAAAGTATGGGATGCATCATAAAACATCAACTACATACCATCCAAAGACTAATGGTCAAGCTAAAGTCTCCAATAGAGAAATCAATGGAATTCTGGAAAATACTGTTAATCCAGACAGGAAGGATTAGATCCAAAGGTTGAAAAACACATTATGGGATTACATGACAACCTATAAAACCCAAATTGAAATGATTCCATATTGGTTAATTTGTGGGAAAGTTGTCACCTACCTGTGGAATTGGAACATAAGGCACATTGGGATGTGAGGAAGATAAATTTTGATCTTAAAAGAGCTGGTAAGGAGAGAAGATTATAGTTACAGGAGCTAGAATAAATTAAAATGGAAGCTTTTGAAAATTATAGTATTTATAAAGAGAACAAAGGAGTGGCTCATGAATATATAATCAAACTGAAGGACTTCCATCCTAGAGACACAGTGATGTTATTCAACTCAAGACTCAATCTGATACTAGGTAAACTTCATTATAGATGGAAAGGTCCATTTATAGTTACTCATGTATATCCTTTTGGTTCTGTGTAGATTGTGAAGGATGGAGAGCATAAGTCGTTCACTATTAATGGACATTGGCTGAAAAAAATCCTTGGGACCATGCCATCAGAGCCAGCGGAGGATACCACACTCCTCAAACCCAATTATCAATAAATCCATTAGGTCATACATCTCCTTAAAACTTTCTTGCTTGCTTTAATTTAATTTCAAAACTATTTACATGTTAAATATAATTGAATTAATTGAGGACACTTCACCATTTAATTATGGAGGAGGGAAAATTTATAGTTTAGGATTTTCATTGGTTTTTTATTTTCTTATTTTAAAACATTGGTTGTTTGTTTTATAATTTTCAAACAAACAAATGAAGTTATACATTTGTGTGTTTCTTTTTTATTTTTTTCTATTTCTGAAGTTTTTGAGCCAAAATGATTCTCATCTCTATTTTTTACCCATTTTTATTTGTGAAACAATCTATCTTATGAAACTAATATTAAATGAATTCTAAAAATGACTTTTTTTCAAGTTCAAATCTTTATAAATTTTATGAAAAGTAATCTGATTTTTGAATCTCATGCCATGTCTCACTATCTTTATAATTGAAATCACTTTCCCATGAGGCTTCTAAATGTAATTTTCATATTCTTTTCATTCACCTCACTTGTAGATAGAACCAAATCATGCTTGATTTAACCATAATTTTATTTATTTCTATCAAAAATTGAGGGTTAGATGTATATGTGTTTTAAATGATTGAGGCATTTCTTTGGTATTAAAGCCCATATTTCATAGGTATCCTTTTTATAATGTCCTTACTTGAACATTTAATCCTTTTATCCCTTAGAATCCATGAAAAACCTATTAGGTTAGCCACATTACATGCCAATTTACCCTATCCAACCTACTCTTTAAGTAAAATTTCAAAATCTAGTTGAACTTTAGTGTAGGGGAAGTTGTCATGTTTTATAATACCGCATTTGGTGATACTTTGGGTGGAAAATTAAATTCTGAAGAGATGTTTTTGCTGCTGAAAAAATCATCATGTTGAAAGTTGTTCCTTTTCTGAACCTTTCATGATAAGTGATGTGGTGCCTTTCTGGAGCATCTAAAAGAGGAATAAATTTATGCCTATATGAAGCTTTCAAGAAAATCATGTTTGAGAAGATTGACATATTACTTACAAAATAATGAATGATGTTCACATTATTTGATTTTTCATGATGATGGATCTGAATTTATACTAAGGGGAGTGAGGAGGATACCATACTTGAGTGAAAATTATAATATTGCAATTTTGATTCAAAAAGAGTCAAGATCTCCTTATTCAGCCTCAGAATTTTTGACATCAAAATCCTAACAACCAAATACCATATAACAAACCTAAAAATTACTCATGATAATCATATGTTATTGACTCACATCAGGTGGATATGTAGGAATTATCAAGCCTATGGTAACCCTTGAATGAGTATTGGCTGAGAAAGACATTGTTTAAAATTTACATTTGTGTGATAAGAGAAAATGAAAGTGAGGTAAGTGTTTTGTGTTCATGGGAGGAGAAATGAAGTGTAAATATAAATAATGATATTAATGGAGAACTTGTAATAATGGTTTTTGATGAGTTATGATATCTTTTTTTTCTTGGTGTTAAATTGGTGGATCTCATGGACATGTGTTTTAAATTTGCTTTGATTTTATTTTGATGTTTACTTGCCTAGAAGTCCAAGTGATGAGTGTGGGGGAATTGATAGATATAAAAATTTCATTATTATTAATGTGTTTTTAAATGATTTAATACCTTAACATTAATCAATTTGAGCTTATTTGTATCATTTTATGATTTTTGTGATTTTTGAGCATAAGTGTATAAATTAGTTAATTATGTACATTTATCAGTTTTCTATTGCCTCTATATTTCGAGCATAAATACAAAATTTTTATCCAATTCATGTGATTAATTTTTATTAGGATTTCTATATTCGTGGGTCACAAATTAGACTTCTGAAAAAGATCTAATTTGAACTCCCATATTCCCAAATAATTAGTTCAATGTGAATACTTAATCTGGTTGGCAGAATGAACCATACCTCATTCAATGAGGAATTTCTCATGATGCTGACCCTAAAATAGGATGGTTCCAGTTAGTATAGAAATTAAACTCTATTAATAAGTTCTACATTAAATTTCCTGAAGAAATGATTTCATTAAGGTCATCCTTGAACCAGTCAAAGTGGGATTGGTGGAATAGTGACTGGTAGCCAAAAACATTAGGTCTAGTAATTCGGCAAAAACTCATTCAACATGGATCCAGTTGCTCTGAAATTTTAAATGTAGCTATAAAACTCCATTATTAACCTCTTATAAGAAGGAACCTCAGCATTTTTCTACCATCAGGTGGGAAAATTGATAATTCTGGCAGACAGATTCTGGAGGATAAAATTTCTTTTCTTTCTTTTCACTCTTGTATTCTGCATATTTTTGTAATGCCTTCATCTTCCCCATTATTATCAATTACTATTAACATGGTGGGGTAAAATATTTTTTTATTGGTTAAGTTTATGTTTTCTATTTTTTTTAATTCCAGATTTCTTTCATTTGATTGAATAAAAACTCTCTCTCTTCTATGAAGTTGTTTTCAAATTCTAATAACAGTATTTATTATCTTCTGCAATCGTATTTGATTTTATATTCTGTTTTTATTATTGCTTTAATAAATGATCATTTTTCTCCCTCCACTAGGTTGTTGTCTATATTTAACAGAATAATATTAGGGCGTAGTGTTTAAGTACTTAGTGATCACTAGTATGTGTGGGAGGGGTGGTGAACATTCTTGATTATTTAGTATAAAAAATAACCGATTGGGAATTACCTAAGTCAATTGGGGGTATTCACTAAAACTCTATCACACACCAGAAGGAGTGTAGACCAAACTAGAATTTTGTTAGGGTCTATTCTTATCATAAACATTTGTCTAAATAAGTTATTTAAGGTGATTTTGGAATCTCACTTAAATCGATTTAACAGAAGAGGATTGAATAAAATGGAACAAGGATAGCATTTCAATTTAAAAATCGACCCCAAACTGATCACCCATCTCATATAATGTTTTTTAATACATTTTTTTGTAAATTTTTCTTAAATATATTCCTTAATTTATTCTTTTGTTCTGTTTCTATCCTTTTCAAAACCAAACAATTTCAAAAATAGTAAATTATTCCTCTAATTAAAAAGTGACAAACGTGATTATTGTGCGCTCCTCCCTGAAGAAAACCTTGCTTAACCACTTTGCTACATTTTAACATTGTAAATAAATGTTTTTTCCACACCCCATGATAAAATGTGTCAATATTATTGTAAAAAAATTACATCAAAGCAAGGTATTGGTCCCAATCACCTTTTAAATCCATAGAGAAATATCTCAACATATCTTATAGAGTTTCAATGGTCTTCTAATACTAACCATAAATATGAGGATGATAATTAGTGATAAAAACTAACTTTGTATCTATATCCTACTAAATAATTCACTAAAACTTTAAGGTAAAACTCATATCTAGAATAGATTCAATTGATGATGTTTCACCATGAAATCTTTACACTTTCATAATGTATAACTAATTAATTTGATAAAGAGAGATATATTCTCAAATGGAAATTAAGTGTGAAAAAATCATAAGTTGATCAACTAAAATATATATATCATTATTCTATTTAGATTTTTTGGAGATTCTCAGGACAAAATCCACAGTGATATCTACCAATTTCCATTCTGGTATAGGTAATGGCTCTAACATCCCCTTAGACTTCTTTCTATCTGCCTTAACATGTTGATATACCAAGAACCAAGAAACATACTCTACAATATCTATCATCATTACATCCCACCAAAAATACTCTTTCAAATATTTATGAATATTCATACTTCCAGGATGAATATATAAAGAATTATGAGCCTCCTCTAATAGATCCTTCAAATCTGGTATGGACAAAACACATACACAGTCCCAAAAAACTTATCATTCTATGTTTAAGAGCTTGAAATTTTATAGAGTTGACTAAGGCTTCGTTTCAGGCTCTATTTTTTCCTTATTTCCCTACTTTATGTTTTGGGTTACAACTTGGGGTGTGCTTGGGTGAATTTTTATATAAAATGAAGGAAAAAAGGGTTGTGCACGGTTGGTTCATGGTTAGGGAAAATAGTATGACACGGCCCAGAAAATTGTACAACCCTAGACAGTGGGTAATTTCATGGTTGGTACATAGTTTTTAAAACTAAACACTCTCTTAGGAGTAATTATGCATCCCTAAAAGAACAGGTTCATGTTTGGAACACGGTAAGGGAAAATCGTGAGCCCCTGCCTAGCAAACCATGTGTGGGAATTAATTAAGACTAAAAATTATTTAAAAAATTCCCAGAACCCCCAAAACTCACCTATATCTACCCCCATTAGACCTAGGTCCTATTTTACATTTTTTGAGTTCTCTAGATGAATTACAAGCCCTAATAACCACCGTTCTTTGTGAATATAATCTTAGATCGAAGGCCCACTCCTCTCCCAGCTGGTGAATTTTCTCATGGTTCATTTCTCGTGCTTCCCCTATTATTTCTGTTTTTGTTTAGTGATGTAATCCATTGTATTGTACACACAGACACACACACACACACACACACACATATATATATATATATAGTGAGATCAATATCTATGATTCTATATCTAGATATATATTTTCAATATCTTTATTTTTTTTAATCTTGATTTAGGTTTTTGATATTTGAATCAAGATATATGTCATTGTACCACTAAATTTTTATAAATTTCCATTGGGAAATTATTCTTCAAAAAACATGAGGTAGGTGGTCTAATATTAAATTCTCATAGTCTTTATTTTGATACATGTATTCATGGTTAAGGATTTCTAGTATTCTTTAGCAATTCGAATTCATAAATTTATTTAGTTAATGTCTCCAATTTATTAATTGGATTTATTAATGAAATTGATGATTAATTTGGGAGTTAATTATGAGATAAAGGGGTTTTCCATTTAGATAATTAATTAGAGAATTAATTGTGATTTTTAGGTTTTATCCATTTATATAATTAATTGGAGGATTAATTATGATATTTAGATATTAATGATTTAGATAATTAATATGGAGATTAATTATGTGATATTAAGATATGTGAGTTGAGATAATTAATGGAAGATTAATTATGAGATATTGAGATCATGAGTTGAGATAATTAATATTATATTAATTATGAGATAATGATGTTATGAGTTTAGAAAGTTAATGGTAGATTAATTATGAGATATTCAAATTGTGAGTATGATTAATTAATTGATGAATTAATTAATGATTGTTGAGACATGTGTATTATTGTGATTTTGTTTATTATGTGTTATTAAATGGTAAATGGTAACTTGGAAAGTTGGACAAGTATTATGAATGGTAACATGCTCATTTAATTATGTGTTATTAAATGGTAAATGGTAACATTAACATTTAACCAAGTATCATGAATGGTAACATGCTCATTCAATTATGTGATGTTAAATTGTAAAGGGTAACATGGACATTCCTCAAAGTATTAGGAATTTTCACATGGAAATTCAAATGTGATATCCCTTGGGGATAGATAATATTCTGGCACAGTATGAAGTAGGTATTGAGGTTCAGATATCCTTGGGAACCCAAGGGTTTATGTGGTTAAATAGATCATATTTAATAATGTGATAAACTATTTATTTATGCATTATGTTTATTTATTTATATAACATCATGCACTATTATTGAAAGTATTTGTTTTAGACACCATGGATGGTATCCTAATGAGTCGTAATCACACCCTACTCAGGCTTCCTGATTGGTACCTAAATAGACTTTATTGTTTTTTGATTGATTAAGGGAAAAATACCTATGTTATATGGATGATTTTGGGATGGATCTTAGATGAGGGAACTGGACGTGGTTCGGGACCCACTTGGGAGTCATCAGTGTCTTTATTTTCAATCTATATTTTAGAACCTTTAAACTTACATTATCATGGAATGTTTTTTTTACATTATTTGGATATTGTATTTCCTATTATGATTATCTTGAGATATTGGTATTATTTATGGTTATATATGCTTACCTTATGGTTTATTTTTATTTTTCTAGTGTATTACACAGATAAAAGAGGGTATAATCTTCCCATGATTGACTTATCATACCCACACTACTAGTCTATATAATCTGGAATATGGGGAGGCTCTATTGAGGTCATGTAACCGAATGGATCAGGGCACTGGTGGGTGGCCCTCGGGTTGGGATGATACAAAGTGGTATCAGATCTAGTTTTCATTTATTTTTCTTTTATCTTACTTTTTAGGAAAGGTGAAAAGGAGACTAGTAATAGTGGGGCCTTAGTAATGAGCTCATTCATTTGAGTTTCAAACCCATTATGGGGGAAATCCAAGTACCTAGGGTGGGATTATTGTTACTTTTGTTCATTGTTATAGTAGAATATTATTTCACATTGAGTGACACACTTGTTGTGTGATGTGATTACAGTTTCTGGAAATTTTTTAAAATTTACTCATGGCTCGGTATGGAAAGATATTTGAGTCTACATGCATCATTCTAGGCACTCCGGATTATTTTTTGACATACATCATTTTAGGAATACACATTAAAATTGGTTTTGGGTATTCATTGAACTTGAACTTCTTTTCTTTGCTTGTGGAATTTAAATGAAAATTATAACAAATATGAAATTGAAAATTTTAAAAATGGTGAAAAAATGTGAACAAATGGGTGTCTAAATGAGAAACTTGAATAATGATAATGCAGTTAGATATCCATCACCTGGGAGTAGCTTGGTTAAGGGTAATGATAGAACCTTAGTTTTGACTGCATGGTGAGACTTGGATAAAGGAATTATTGTGACTTATTGTGATTATTACTATTACGTAAATGTGATTAAAGTTGTGTTATGGGTCCAAAGATGTGTGTCTGGAATTATAGGGTTATACCTCAATGATGATTATTTTTGAGAGGACAACAGGAGGAGATGTATGGAGATGATCTTCTAGTAGTTGAACCTGAGGAATCAGTAGTGTTGAGTGAGGAAGTAGGGGAGAAGATCTGAGATAACTTTACTTGCTTTATAAAATTCATGGAAAGAGGCCCAGGTTGGGTTGAGAAGAGCGTGTATGACTTGATGAGGGAGTTTCAAATGCAGAACCCTTTAAATCTTACTAGAGAGGGTGGACATAAGGGAGTTTAGTTCTAGGTTGATTCAATCCAGACGATACTTGACCACTTGAAGACCCCAGTTAAGAAGAGGTTCAATTTGGCCACTTATATGCTACGAGGATTGGAAAAATAACTACTGGATAATTCATGTATGGAATGGATAGGCTGATGGTGTGCTATATAAGGAAGTTTTGGAGAAGTTCCTAGAGAACTTTTATCAAGAGATTCTATAGTAGGACAAGGCAGCGGAGTTCATATTAATGACTCAAGGGATCATAATCTTGATGGATTATGTTGTATGCTTCACATATCTATAGCACTTTTCACTAGTGTTAGAAAGATATTATAAAGCTATGGTGTGATGATTTCAGGATGTACTTATGAGTGATATTATGTCCCATGTAAAACTATTTTTATTAAATAACTTTCCCAAGGTGGTGGATCATGGTCTCATAGTTTAGGGGAACCTGAGGGATACTTACAGTGTAGGACATGTGGTTTCAGATGGATGATAAAGGGGTATGACTTTCATGAGTAGGAATCATCGCTATGATAATGTTAGCTGAAGAAATAGGAAGAAGAATACCTAGACTGAGGTATCAGTTGCACATGAATTTATTGGAGTTACCTATCACCAGTGTGGTAGGCTAAGACAATATCATAGGAACTATTCTTGACTGTCTGTGGAGTACCAAGCTTATGACAATATAGAACAACTACAAGGGTTTTGTAGGACAAAGCGATAGACGGATAGTGATGGTGGATCTAGACATAACCAAGGTGTGGGGAGGGTATATTTTTTACCATATCATTCAGGTAGCTAGAGTTCTAATGAATGGGTAGGTAGAGGTGGTAGATGTGGTTATTTTGGGAAAGAGTGTCCATATTAACAGAGTGGGCAAATCAGGGGAGTCAAACTAAATCATAGGGAATAGGGGCAGGACAACTACATGTAGTGCAGCCAATACTTGTTGATATTAAGGCTAGACCTTTGATAGTGATATTTGTTATTATTATATCTTCTATATTATCTAGTTCCCTAATTGATACTGGTATCTCTCATTTCTTTATATATGAAACACTTATTAATGGTCTAGTCTAGGTGGTGGAGTCTCTGAGCTGGATAATGATAGATAGATACACTATTATGAGTATGGTCTTGATACACCAGTTTGTAAAGAGGATGTTCTCTCAATATTAGGGATTATTGTTTTCTATGGTACCTCTATATTCTTGATATGTCATGATTCAACCTAATTATGGGTATGGATTTGCTAGTCGCATACCGAGCCCGCATTGATTTTTACCACAATAGAGTGATTTTCATGTCTCTTAAGGGTGAAAAATACATTCACTATGGAGAGTGGGATATCCAAGCAAGATGATCATGGTCAAATACTCATCAACTGGGAGAGATCACATCCCAGTTTACTAGTTTGTTTCTAGATGATGCTGTGAAGCATGATATCTTTTCTTCCATAGTGGAATAGTTTCAAGATGGGTTTTTAAGACTTCTTGGGGATTCTTCTTGAGAGAGATGTGTAATTAACTATTGATCTCATGTTAGGAGCTGAGATAATTTCTATTCCATTGTACATAATGGCATTGACAGTTCTTCAAGATATTAAGACTCAGCTGGAGGATTTAAAGGGTTAGGATTTTATCGGAACAAGTACATATCCTTAGGGTTCTACATTGGTGTTTACAAATAAGGATTATGGGACTCTGTGCTTGTGCATTGATTACCAGAACTTAAATATGATGAGTGTGAAGAACTGGTATCCTATTCCACATATCAAAGACTTATTTTACAATTTGAGAGGATACTGGGTGTTCTCAAAAATCTACTTGAGGTCAGGGTATCATCATCTAAGAGTTTGGGCTTCTAATATTCTGAGGACTATTATTAGAAGCAGGTATGTCCTATATGAGTTCATTATAATGCTTTTTGGGTTAATGAATGCACCATCAGTGTTTATGGACTTGATTAAAAGAATATTCCACCCATACATGGACCACTTTTTTGTAGTATTCATTGATGACATCTTGGTTTACTCTAATACTCATGACGATCATGCCCAACATATTAACATTTTCCTGAGTACACTGAGATAGCATCAAATATATACAAAACTATCTAAGTTTAAATTCTAGATTGATCAAGTACACTTCTTGGGACACATCATATCAGAGGAAGGTGTTTCATTGGACCCATAGAAGTTTTAGGTAGCGGTTTATTGGGATCATCCAAAGAAAATATTTGATATCCATATTTTTCTGGGTCTAATAGGATATTATCATATATTCATCCAATAATTTTCCCTTTGGAATCTCTACTTTTGTGCTTGACCCAAAAGGGGATAAAGTTTGATTGGTAAGAATCATGTGTTAAGGCCTTCCAAGAGTTGAAGAATCGTTTGAAAACGACACCAGTATTGATCCAACCCAAGTGAGGTGAGGTGTATATGGGATCAGACTCAGAGTAGTGTTGATGTAGGGATATTGAGTCATAGCATATGGGTCTCAGCAGTTGAGGCCACATGAACGAAACAACCCTATGCATTCCCTCAAGAAATAAGTATTGGTTTATGATTTGAAGTGTTAGTGGCATTATCTATTAGGAAATAAGTTTACAGTGTTTACTGATCACAAGAGATTAAGGTATATCTTCTCGCAGTGAGATTTTAATCTTAGACAATGGATATGGGTCGAGTATATGAATTCATTTGACTTTGAGATAGCATATATGCCTTGGAAATGAAATATTGTGGCTGATGATTTGAGTAGGAAAAAATAGGCTCGTGTATTTTAGGATTCTAGCACTAAGTGGAAGATGATAAATTTTTTGGCTGAGATGCAAGTGTTGGTTCAGGATAATAAAAACCATATGAATCTCATATCAGTTTCAGTGGAGTCTACACTTTTGATTTGGATTAGAGATAGGTAGTATGAATATCCAGAGTGTTTGATCTTGAGGTAAATCCTTGAAGGTGGGGATTTTCCTTTAGATTGGATAATAGATGAAGAAGAGATCATCTACATCATAAATTGAAATGTTGTGCCTATGAGCATGCTTTGGGATCTCATACGGGAATTTCATGCCTCGATGTGGGTGGTACATCCATGGGTGACCAAGATGTACCATGAACTATGATGAAAATTTTGGTGGACAGGCATGAAAAAGAAGATAGTAGGGTTCATGATATGATGTTACACCTATCAGCAGGTGAATGAATAGCATTAACAACCTATAGGTTTTCTACAACCATTGCCCATTCCAGAATGGAAGTGGGACAACGTGACAATGGACTTTTTGGTGGGTGTCTCTAAAATTTCAAGGAATAATGATGTTGTCTGGGTTTTTATGGATTGATTGACAAATGTATCACATTTATTACCTATATGGGAGACTTTATAAGTGGAATAGTTGGTAGTTTTATATGTTTATAAGATAATCCATCTGTACAGGGTTCCATAGATTATAGTATAAGATCAGGACTCACGTTTCACTTCACGCTTCTAGTAGAGCTTACAGAAGGTAGTCGATAAGTGGGTATTATTGAGTATGTATTTCATCCCACATACAAATGGGAAGTTAGAGAATACTATATAGGTGTTTGACGATATGTTGCAGGCATGTTTTTTTACTTTGAATAGTCTTGGAAGAAGCACTAGGATTTAGTGGAGTTTTTCTATAAAAACATTTATCAGGAAACTATACAGATAGAACCATATGAGGCTATTTTTGGTAGGCCATGCAGATCACCACTATGTTGGATGGAGGCTGGTGAGTTAGAGTTTTTGGGACTGAGTTTCAGGAGGGATACATTAAAGCAGGTTCAGCTAATTTGAAAGCATATGGATACATCTTAGAGTAGACAGAAGTCATATACATATAGGTTTCGATGAACCCTAGATTTTATAGAGGGTGGTTGTGTATTACTTCGGGTGTTTCTAGGATTGGGTCATTGTGGGGTATGAAGATAGGTCAATATGGAACCCAGATTCATCAGGTCATTTGAGGTTGTAGATAGAATCGGTCCAGTGGCATAACAATTGTATCTTCCACAAAAATATAGCACAATTCATGATGTCTTCTATGTCCCACGACATGGGAGGTATCACCACGACCCTTCTCATGTGATCAATGTGGACTACATTGATCTTGAGTTATATGCATCCTCTGAGGATCATATGATACATGTGTTGGAACATGGTGAGAAAGTGTTGTGGGGAAACATTGTGTTCATAGTTCATGTATTGTGGAAACATGGGCATGTGCAGGAGGAGATGTGGGAAATGGAGGAACATATTTTAGCTCTGTGGCCAGATATTTTTTACTCAGAATCTTAAATAATCTTGGGTGTACAACCCAAGGACAATATATTATAATGTAGGGTTATTATAAGATCCAGACCTTTTCTAGAGTTGACTCAGGCTTATTTTCATGTATTGTTTTTCCCTTATTTGAATAATTTTTTGTTTTGGTTATAACTTGGGGGTGTGTTTGGGTGAATTTTGATAAAAATTGAATGAAAATGGGTTATGCATAGTTATCACACGGTTAGGGAAAACTGTGCACCCCAACCCAACAAACTATGCAATCCCAAATAATGGGGAATTCCATGGTTGGCACACATTTTTTCAAACCATGAACCCTCTTAGGAGTAACTGTGTACCCCTAAAATAAAAGATGCATGGTAATAGAATGGTTATAGAAAACCATGTTCCCCTTCCCAGAAAAATGTGCATGGGAACTAATTAATCCCTAAAATTATTTTAAAAATTTCCCAAACCCACAGAACTCACCTATTTTGACCCCCATTTAACCCTAGGTCCTCTTTCACGTTTTTTGAGATCTTAAAATGAATTCCAAGCCCTCTCAATCACTATTATTTTCAAATTAAATCTTTTATTTAGGGTCCCCTCTGTTTCTTGTTGGTGAATTTTCTCATGGTTCATCTCTCATTCCTCCCTCATTCTTTGTGTCTTCCTTCAGTGATGAAATCTGATGTATTGGACAGATTTATATCTATTTTGTGAGATCTATATATATTATTCTATATATAGATCTATATTTTCAAGGTCTTTATTTTTATTTATTCTTGATTTAGGGTTTTTGACATTCGGATCTAGATCTATGTCGTTGTGACACTCAATTATTGTGGATTTATGTTGGGTGATTATTCTTCGACAAATTGAGGTAGGCAGACTAATATTCAATTCCCATAGTCATGATTTTGATATTTTTATGCATTTTTTAGGATTTCTAGCATTATTTATAAATTTTAATTCTTAAATTGATTTAGTTAATTTGGCTAATTGATTAATTGGATTTATTGTTAAAATTGATGATTAATTTGGTAGTTAATTATGAGACTAAGGGGTTTTCCATTTAGATAATTTATTAGATAATTAATTATGAAGTTTAGGGAAATTCCATTTAGATAATTAATTGAAGGATTAATTATGAGATTTAGATATAAATGATATTGATATTTAATTGGGGGCTAATTATGAAATATTAAGATATATGAGTTATGATAATTAATGGTGGATTAATTATGAGATATTAATATCAATAGTTGAGATAATTGCTGGTAGATTAATTATGACATATTAATGTCATGAGTTAAGATAACTAATGGTAAATCAATTATGAAATTGTGATTGTTATTAAATAATAGGTGAATTAATTAATTATTATTGAGACATGTGGATTATTGTGATATTGTTTATTATGTGTTATTAAATGGTAAATGTTAACATGGAAATTTATCCATGTATTATGAATGGTAACATCCTCATTCAATTATGTGTTATTAAATGGTAAACAGTAACATAGATATTTGACCAAGTATCATGAATGGTAACATGGTCACTCAATTATGTGATACTAAATGATTAATGGTAACATGGAAATTTAGCAAAGTATTTGGAATGGTAACATGGACATCCAAATTTGATATCCCTTGGGTATATATCAAAATCTAGAATAGGTTGAAGCAGGTATTGAGATTCAGGTGTCCTCAGGCACCTGGGGGTTTATGTGGTTAAATAGGGAATATTTAATAATGTGATTGAATATTTATTTATGCATTATTTTTATTTCTTTATATAACTTCATAAAATATTATTGAATGGATTTTTTTAGACGCTATTACTGGTGGCCTTCTGAGTCGTACTCACACCCAACTCGGGGTTCCTAATTGGTACCTGAATAGAATTTATTTTTTCAGGACATGTTAAGGGAAAAGGCCTTATATAGATGGATGATTTAGGGACGGATCTTGGATGCGGGAACCAGATGTGGTTTTGGACCTTCTTGGGATTCATCAGTGCCTTAATTTTTAGTTTTCATTTTAGATACTTGATACTTACATTATAAAGGCAAGTTTTCTACATTAGTTGGATATTGTATTTCTATATTTGATTATCTTAAGATATTGATATTGTCTGTGGTTATATATTATTAAGTTATTGTTTATTATTTTTCTACTGGTGTATGACTCTGATAAAAGAGGGTATAGTCTCCCCATGATCAACTTATCAGACCCTTGCTACTATTCGGTAGCCATTAGCATTTGGGTTGGTGTGCTTGAGGTCATGTAACCGATCGGCACGAGGTACTAGTGGGTGGAACCTAAGTTAGGGTGTTACACTATGACAATAAAAGTTGAAATAAGAAACATTTATAAACTTTTTATTCATATATACTATAGAATTTGGTTCCCTAAACCCATATTTTATGTACTTTATGATAACCTATATTCATAGTTTTGAATATTAATAAACTTATTATCACATTGTGATTGTTCTTCTGCATAACATAGTATGTGATAATTTCCCGAGGGTGGTTATTCCACTAAAAGGTCCTAGAAATTCTCCCCTATGATGAGAACTAGGAAGTTCTACGACACTATTCTTAAATATATATTCTATATTTGGATGATATCATTTTAAGGGCACAAATGATACAGGCTATCAGGGGTGGAGACTCATAGGACTTTGAGGCACCTTTCTATGGTGTATGCCCATGGTAATATCCAGTAGGATATTATAAGAATGAGACCCGCCAATAGGTTATCAACATTTACATGTGTCATTGTATGTTTCTATATGTGAATGTGCGTATTGGTCCTTAGACTTTAAGATTATTATTCATGTGTATGCTGATTCACATACTTTGATGTATAGATGAAAACTGTGATGAATGATTCTCAAGGTGAGGTAGGATACGTTGGGTACATCATGAGTAAAATTTTATTAATGAATAATGAAAGAAAGGACTCTTCCCCTATGTAAATTAATGGAATTTAATATCTCAATCCCTTTTATAGAAATTATATAGCCTTAATAAATCCATGGACATGGTGTTCAATAATCAAGTTCAATTTTCAGGAAGTCAAAGAAAGAGACATCAAGCACATAGGTTGATGGCATTGGTATGAAAATTTCTTTATTTGAGATATTATGATAAAGGAATTATATTACACAATAATAATTCATCTGAGGTGTCATGTCATTATAGAATTAACTTCTTTCTCTATGGTTTCCTTGGTGTGTTTCTAGATGCTAACCTTATAATTTAGGTTGCTTCCCCTAATTCCACTTAGAAAGAGGCCTAGAGGGTCACACATTAAGTGTATCCAAAATCTCAGTTAAATAATATATTATTATTTATTATTTAAAAAGTTGAATAAATATGTATCCTAGAAGTGGTTTTATAATTATTTATGTACTCTTGATCACATATATTATGTCACCAATTATTTGGGAGAATATAATGTGAGTGGATTATTTAATAAATATTTTTTCTATTAATTGAAAATAATATTTATTTAATTATTATTGAATAATGAAAGTTATATTTATTTAAAAAATAAATATTCATTATTCAAGGCCCGATAAATGTTGTGGAGGAATGGTAGACCGAGTTTAATGGGCTGGTTATAAATAATAAATATTGAATATTATTTGATTAAATAATATTTAATTTAATTTTCAAGTTAAGAGCATGTCGAGAAATAAAAATATTATTATTATTATTTGACATGGGGTTCCTCAAGGGTTAGATAAATAATAAATGTCACTTATTTAATTATTTTATATTAACCTTAGCATTATATAAACCTAATTATATTATTTTCTAAGTAATCAAATTCATTTTGTTGGGTTGTGCACAATATATTTGGAGAATTATCTCAAGCCCTAGAGAGCTCCCTTCTCCCAAAATTCTCCTAATAATGGAGATCAATCTTTCTCCATCTCCCACTCTCAAGTCAAGAGAGATCTAGGACAACACTTTAGAAGTGGTTCTTGAGGTTATAAAAGGAGGACGATGAAAGAAATAGGATCTTCTATTCTAGCCCCTAGAGATTCCTACGATGATATTTAGAGATTTGTGGGACATGTGTGGATCAAGATATAGAGAATCTACTTTGATTCCAACAACACTATGATAGAACAATGCATATCTATTGTCAGATCCATCCACTAAGAAAGAATTCCAACAAGGTAATTCTTTAATTAGTTAAATTTATTATAAATAATATGTGATTGTCCTCTATCTTTTTCTGTCATTCTATCCCTTTTATATATTCTTTGATTTAATTACATTGATCATGTTGTTTATCATTATCTAAATCTCAGATTGATCATCGATCATGGAAAAAACAAAAGTTGGGCATGACCTATCGCACGCTTTTGCTGTGCCCAGAACCTACAAGTGGTATCAGAGTAATCACATAATTATTTATAATTATTTAAATATCATTGATTGATTTATGTATTTTTATTTAGTTTTCAATTCAATTTCAATCGTTATTTTAATATGAATTTTGAGATATACTCATTCCTCCTTCATTTCACGTAGATATAATAAAATCAATCAATTTAATGAACAAAATTATGTTGAAAATATCATTGAGAGGTTCCATGGATTCTAGCTGCGAAATAGAGGAGTACACACCATGAAATCGGAGTTACATGCCATGTACTTATGTTCAATACATCATAAATTAATTCATAAATTAATTCAAATCATGTGTATTGGTGACATGAAGTGCATTTATTACATTCATTGCATGTTAACCAGGATAGGGTGGTGCATGGTAAAATGGAGTAAACTCTTCATATCCCATGTACATGGTGTGTATCCCTTTTAAGTCAAGGATGGGTAGTGTATTACAAAACATGACTTACCAGACCAGTGACTGTGTAGTTCAAAAACCACATGTCTTGTATTCCATTATACATGTCATGTACTCCATTTTTTTCAATGAACAATTTACACACTGAGTCCCTAGGCATGTGCCTCAGATACACAGATAGAGACATACAATTTGCGTATCTCGCTTATACACACCATGTACTTATACCAAATTATGCCAATTTAAAATTTATTTATTATATTATGTAAACCATGAGACATGTTCTTGTGTGTGGTCATTAAGTTGATAGGATATTCCATGTGATGGTTTTTAATATTTATATATATATAAATGATTAATTAATATCTGTGTAATGTTCATAACTACATATCATGTATAAATTGTAATACAGTTTTTACTCTACATGCATTGAAGCATAACACGTGACTGAAAAATCATGTAATTCATGTAATCATTAATTTGATAGTACACATCATGAAAGTATGTGATAAGTTGTGTATTCTATATGTTATAAGAGTAAACAGTATTTGAGTATAATACATGTTTGGTATAATTAGATGGGTATTCACTATGTTTTCTCCAAGGTACATTTATGTACATAATTAGTTTTAAATAAATTTATTTAATTTGTTTAAAATTATGATCTATGAGAATCTCAAGGAGATTCGTATGAGAATTAAGATAAATGAAATGATTAATTAAAGTTAATAATTAACTAATATGAGAATGATTTATCTTAAATAAGAACAATTAAGGATCTAATGCTAGTTTTATTAAATGCATAATTTTTTCCATGCATGTGGATGATCCTAAGAATATACCAGAACTTTGAATGAGATTAGTTTCATTTAATTTATTATTAAATTAAATTATTTGTCTATATTTCTTCTCTACTCTTATTATGTAAGGGCTTGCATGCCCATGGTTTCTTTTAAGTAAACCCTTTTCCCCTCAACTATGTGTGACTAAAAGAACATGTAATGGATTGAGCTCCCAAGATGGTCAAGGGAGTTCAAGTTTGGAGCCAAGTAAAAACCAATCCAAAAGTATACAGGAGGAAAACTACAACAAGAATATTAATTGGTTCAAGTTTTTTTTTGCCTAGGCCAACATTTTTTATCAACCGTTAGATAAACTAACTATTAATAAAAGCTTATGATCATACCGATTTATTATATTATTTCTGTTAGTTTCATGGTTATTTCATTATGAACGTTTTGTCACGATCACATGAATTATTAAATTAACAATCATACAAGATAGAGGAACTTCACCTAAAAGTTCCCTAGAGTCATCATTTCCCAATACCTTCTCCAATTTTATTATTAATTATAATATGAAAAATAATGAGAGGAGTCTTCTGAAACTTTGGACCATGATTATCCAAGTGGATAAAGACATTGAGTGTGATAAAACCACATTCCTTATGGTGAATAAGAAATAGAATAACATAGAAAAGGGGACCAAGACTCATAAAAAGTCTAAATCTCCTAAGCACCTTTCTTCCAATAAGAGGAAGATCCATATATAGGGAAACGAAAAGAAGGAATTATGTTTTTCTTGTGGAAATATAAGCCACTGGAAGAGGAAATTCACCTAGAATCAAGGGGATGCTAAAGGTGTGTAGTGTAATCTTTCAATATCTACACATTGGGTATTAGATTCATCTTGAATTTCTCACAACTATATCCAAATTTAGGAACCAAGTAGATTCTGGAAGACTGATGGAGGATAGGTGGAACTATGATCTACCAATGGTGTGAGTTTGGCTACTCTGTCCATTTGGTGACTAACACCTTTCATTACCAATGAGAATGATTTTGGTTTTAAAATATTGTTATTATGTGCCTATAGTTACCAAGAACATAATTTTTTGTATCATTCCTAGATGAAGATGGGTTTATTTTCAAGTTTGGAAATAAAATTTGTTTCTTTTATAAGGACAACATATGTTGTGGTATAATACATTTAAATAATGGTCTTTATGTATTAAATTACAAAAATCAAGTGTTGGAAATTGATAATGAATCATGTTCACATGACTCAAATAACACCCAGCTTTGGTATTGCCATCTTGGTCATGTAAACGAGAAGCATTTGATAAAGCTCTATCAAGATGGTTATTTAGACTCTTATAAGATAAAACCAATTGAAATATGTAATGATTTTTTACAAGGAAAAATGACCAAACCATCATTTGGTGGATAAGGTGAAAGGGACATAAAGCTTCTTGGATTGGTACACACTAATGTGTGTGGACAATTTCCAGTAGAAACTATAGGTGGATATTCTTACTTCATAACATTCATGGATGACTTGATTAGATATAGATATGTCTACTTGATGAGGAATAAGTCTAAGTCCTTTGAGAAACTCAAGAATTAAAGAACGAAGTAGATAATCAACTTGGTAAGAAGATAAATATGATTTTATCAGATCGAGTTAGTGAATATCTTAACCTAGAGGTCATCAATATTCTATGGGAGTTTGGGATTATATCTCAACTCAATCCACCATATACACTACAGTGGAATGGCTTTAGTGAATGGTGGAACCATAACTTGTTAGAAATGGTAAGGTCCATGATGAGTCATGTAGATCTTCCATTATCCTTTTAGGGATATGCATTACAAACTGTAGCATACACATTAAATGGAGTTCCAAATAAATAATTAAATGTAATTCCCTTTAAGTTATGGAGTGGAAGGAAACCCATTTTGTCGCATACATGTGTATGGGAATGTGAGGATTTTGTTAAGGCCTTCTCAGGAAACAAACTAGTATCCCATGGCACAAAGTGTATCATTTGAGGGTATCCCAAGGAAACAAAGTGATACCTCCTATACAACCCCTCAGTCAAGAAAGTGATTGTTGCCAAACAAGATATCTTTCTTGAGAGGGAGAACATCTTCAAAAAGGGTAGTGGGAGAAAAATTGGCTTCAATGAAGTTAATGCTCAAGATACACAAGATTTGGAGTAGGAAAAAATTCCACAGATCCCTGTGGAATAAGTTTTTCTTGAAACACAAGTACTATATAGGAGAATAAGAGAGGTAAGAGAACCAGAGAGATGTGGTTTTCTAGTCTTTGAAGATGTTGAAAAATTATTAGTTGATAATGATGAAACTCTCTCCTATAAAGAGAAAGTAGAGAGCTCAAAATCTAGAAGATGTAAATAATCCATGAATTCATAAATGGATTCCATGTATTAGAACCAAGTTTGGTTTTTGTTCAATGCACCAGTTGATGTAAAGAAAATTGGATGAAATGGGTATTCAATAGTAAACTGGACATGGAAGGTAAAGTACATAACTATTAAGCAAGGCTTGTGGCTAAAGGGTTTAAACAGTGTCAAGGAATTGACTATGATGAAACTTTTTCACTAGTTTCTATGTTTAAGTACATCAAAGTTCTACTTTCTATATAAGCATATCATGACTGTGATATTTCAAAGATTGATGTTAAAACTGCATTCCTTAATGGTAACCTTTGGGAGGATTTATATATGAAACAACTAGAAGGTTTTGTGACTCTATGTGATGAAAAAAGGATTTTCAAGATATAGATATCCATTTATATATTGAAGAAAGCTTCCATATCATGGAACATTCAATTCGATTAATCATAAAAGAATTTGTTTTTATTAAAAATGAATGTGATCTGTGTATTTATAAGATATTTTATAGAAATGTGTTCGGTATCCTAGTAGTATATGTTGATTATATATTACTTATTAGAAATGAAATACCATTCTTACAGTCTGTTAAGGACTAGTTAAACAAGTGTTTCTCCATGAAGGACTTAGGTGAAGTAGGCTATATTCTAGGGATAAATATCATTCATGATAGATCCAAGAGGCTACTTGGACGAATTCAAAGTATATATGTTGACCAGATACTAAAGAGATTTAGTATAGAATAATCTAAGAGGTGATTGGTTCCAATGTCACATGGTTTACATCTTTTTAATAAATTATGAAATCAGACACAACAGGAGAAAGAGAGAATGAGAAAAATCCCATACACTTCAATGATAGGATGAATCATGTATTCCATGTTATGTACAAGAATTTATGTTGGCTTTGAATTGAGTGTGATAAGTGGATATCAACCAGATATAGGAGAATAAAATTGGTCTACGATTAAGTTTATCCTTAAGTATCTGAGAAGAACTAAGGATATGTCCCCTGTGTATGGAGGAGGTGAGGAGATGCTCATCAGGGGTTATACTGATGCTAGTTTTATGATAGATCAGAATGATCTGATGTTGCAGTTAGGATTTTTTTTGTCTCAATAGAGGATTTGTGAGCTGGAATATTTAAAAGAAGTAATTTTTCATTGATTCTACAGTAGACTGTAATTATATATCAGCTTTTGATTTATCCAAAGAATCTATTTGGATTCAGAATATTGTCTATGAGCTTGATGTGGCACCTATCAGTAAATACCCTATCACAATGTATTGTGAAAATACTATCATGGTGGATATTTCAAAATAGATAAGGTCATACCAATAGAAAAATCACATTCTTTGGAAGTATCACCTCTTGAGGGATTTTCATCAGAGGGGTGAAGTTTCACTAAGTAGAGTTACCACAAAATAGAATGTGGTCGACCCCTTGACTAAAGGCCTATCTCAACAGTATCATGAGTATCATTTGAGATCTAGTAGACTAAAGGTTTCTAGTATTTGGCTCTAGTGAAAATGAGAGTCTGTTGGAGTTGGTTCCCTAAAACCAACTTCTATGTACTCTATGATAACTCATATTCATAGTTTTTGAATATTAGTAAACTTCTTATCACATCATGATTGTTCTTCTGTGTAACATAGAATGTGATAATGTACCAAGAGTAATTGTCACACTAAAAGATCATAACATTTATCTACTATGATGAGAACCCAGAAGTGTTGAGACACTATTGATAAATATATATTATATAGCCAGATGATATAATTTTATGGAAACATATGATATAGGCTATTAGGGGTCGAGACTCATTGAAATTTGAGGCACCTTTTCATGGTGTACACCCTTGGTAATATTCAGTAGGATGTTATGAGAACATGACCTACCAGTAGGAAATCCACATTTGCATGTGTCATTGGATGTTCCTATATAAAAACGTGTTTATTAGTCCTTAGACTTTAATATTATTATTATTAAGTATTATGAGTTGCTTAAATTGATTTATTAATGAAAACATTGATGACAGATGTTTGTGGTGAGGTAATATATGTTGAGTATGTCATGAGTAATATTATATTAATGAATAATGTGAGAAAGGATTTATCCCTTATGTTCTTTACAGGAATATGATATCATGGGCCCTTTGATGGAAATTATATATCCTAAATAAATCTTTTATCATGGTGTTCAATAGGAAATTTCAATTTCTGGTAATTCAAAGAAAGACACATCGAGCACATAAGTTGATGGAACCAGCATGAAACTTACTTGATTTGAGATATCATGATAAAGGGATTATATTACACATTAAGAGTTTGTATGAGGTATCATGACATTGTGGCATTAAATTATTTCTATATAGGTGTTTCGACATGTTTCTAGATGCTAACCTTGGGTTTTTTGCTACTCCGCCTAATGCCACTAAGAAAAGGCTAAGAGGGTCACATGCTAAGTGTATCCAAAATCTCAGTTAAATAATATATTATTATTTATTATTTAACAAGTTGAATAAATATTAATCTTGAAAGTGGTATAATAATTATTAATGCATGCCTGATCGCATATATCACATCACTAGTTATTCAAGAGAATATAATGTGAGTGGAATATTTAATAAATATTTATTTTCTATTAAGTGAATATAATATTTATTTATTTATTAGAGAATAATGCAGTGATATTTATTTAATAAATAAATAGTCATTATTCATGGACTAGTAAATATTGTGGAGTAATATTGGATCGAGTTTAATGGTCTTGTTAGAAATAATAAATATTGAATATTTTTTGATAAAAATAATATTTAATTTAATTCACAAGTTAAGTGAATTTCAAGAATTATTATTAATATTATTATTTAACATGGGGTTCCACAAGGTTTAAATAAATAATAAAGTGAACTTATTCAATTATTTTATTTTAACCCTAGCAGTATATAAACAAAATTATGTTATTTTCTAAGAAAGACAATTCCTTTTGTTGTGTTATGCACAATGGATTTGGAGAATTCTCTAAATCCCAAGAGACCACCTTCATCCAAAAATTCTCCCAAGAATGGAGACAAAAATCCCTCCACCTCCCACACTTAAGTCAAGAGAGATCCAGGATAATGATTTGGAAGTGTTTCTTGATGCGATCAAAGGTAGACGATGCAAGTGATAGGATCTATCATGCTAGCACCTGGAGATTCCTATAGTGACATTCGAAGAATTGTGGAGTATGTGTGGATCACCACTAGATAAAATATTCTTTTATTCCTACAACACAATGATAGAAAATTCATATTTATTATCAGATCCATAAACAAATAAATAATTCCTATAAGGTAATTCTTTAATTAATTAAATTGATTATAAATAATATTTCATGATCCTCTCCCTAGTTCTAGTGTTTTATCCCTTGTCTATATTCTTTGATTAAATTTTGTAGATCACAATATTTATCATTGTGTGAATCTAAAATTGATCATTAATCATGGAAAAAAAAGTTGGGAATAACCCATCACATGCTTCCACTATGCCTAAAACCTACATCTACATCTTCCTTATGTGCCTCTTTAATCGTCACTTGGATAGTTGGATAAACACACATTTAAGAAAAATAATTTTTCTCCCCTTCCTTTAATATTTTAAGATAAATACTTTATAAGTCCAAAAATATAGGATCTTTTGTGATCCATATCATAGATAAGACAGCATGATGCTTTCAACTTAGAGAATCTTCCACATTTTTATCTTTCCTAGGGTAGTAACATATTAAGCAGTCATAATCATTAATGAGCTCCAATCATCAACTTTGGATCATATTCAAATCTTTTGTGTAAATATATACTTTAAGCTTTTGTGATATATATATATATATATATATATATATATATATATATATATATATATACATATATAAATGTCCCACCATTATCTATAGAGATAATACCTCTATATATTTAATGAAAAAATTACCATAGATATCTCCAAATCATGAGTTGGGTAATTTTTCTCATAAACCTTTAATTCTTGTGATACATAAGGTACAAAAATATAATTATACATGAGGAAACTACCTAATACCTTATTTTATGCATCAATATAAATTCATAGTGTCCATATCATGAATGGAATTGTATCTTGGGTACATCTTTCTTCTTAACCCTCAATTGATGATATCCATAACGAAGATCAATCTTGGAAAACTAATGATCTCCACATAGTTGATCAAACAAGTCATCAATATAGGGTAGAGGATAATTTTTCTTGATAGTGATCTTATTATGTTCATGATAAACAATTTAAAGTCTCGTTGATCCATATTTTTTCTTAACAATTAAAATAGGTGCACCCTAAGGTGAAACTCTTAGCCAAATGAATCCCTTTTCAATATTCTCTTGGAGTTTCTTACTCAATTCTTAAAAATCGGTTCTATTATATAAAAAGTCTGGAAAATAGTTATAGCACTAGGTATGAGTTTTATTGAAAATTAAACTTCATGATTCGGTGGAAGAAAATGAAAATATTTTTAAAAAAAGCAATAAAATTCTGCACAATAGGTATAACTTTGATGTTGAGTTTCTCCCCAACCATATGAGATACACTCCCTTTTGAATAGGATTCATGACCCATAAAATGTATGTAATTTCCATTATAATTTCATTTTTTTCATTACATTGATCGGTGGCCAAAGGTTGATTTAGAATATCAATTAGAGATTCATTTCCTTAGAAATTGGTGTGGGATTTATGTAATGAAATCCATTCCATTCTAAGAATAACATTAAATTCAACTAGATGAATAATGAATATATATTTAAGAAATGAATTCTTAGAAACTTCTACCGGATAAGAATCATAGACCAGGATGTTATCATCATACCTTTAGGGATTTTTACTACCAATTTAGTAACTAATTTTTGAGGTGGTACAGTGATACCCTTAGAAATGTATTTAGATATAAAATAGTTGGTATATCCATAATATAATAATACATTATCAGTTCAAGGGTGTATAGTAAGTGTGCCTTTCACCATTTAGTTATCATACCCCTCATCCAAAATAGTGATCACGTGGGATTTCCATTTTTATCTATGCTTAAGAGGTTTTTGATGTTGATCATTATCATTAGCCTTCATATTTGAGAACTTGTTAGCATTATTCCCATACTCAATGAATTTAAAACATTAGAGTGTGGGTGGTTCATTTTGTAGTTATTTCTCTCTAGTCAAATCATTAGATAACTTCTTCCCATAACATTAGCATTCAATTACCCGATGACCTCCCTTTCACATTTGTAACATTTACTAGTTCCATTATGAAAATTTTCCCCATTTTCCTTCTACACTTTGATCATAAAGGAAGGATCATATTTTTTCCCTATGGTTTTTAGAATTTCCTTTGAATTTCATTTTTCATTTCTTATCAAAACAATGAGATTGATGGGTAACACCAATCTCCATCTCCAACTTAAGATCACATCAAAAAATTCCTTCATATATATTGAAGTCTCTTATGGGTAAAAACCTTTGTAGACTTGGTTTTAATCCACTAAATAATTGATGAACCTTACTTTTAGGTTGGATGATAATACTAGAAGTGTAACTCAAATGTCTTGTAAAATTTTCCTCATAAGTACCAATAGATTCATCATATTTCTTCTATAACTCAAGGAATTATTTATTCATTTTCATATGAAGAATACAAGAAAATTTCTTGTTGAAAAAAAAACTTTTAAATTCATAACACTCTATATATTCAATTTCTTCTTGTTATCTCATGTTCTTGATAAGAGTACACAATTTATAGGATTCTCATTCCAAACAGTAATCATCTGGAATAATTTTCTCAAGTTATAAACTTTTAAGAATGGAATATATCTTTTTATTGGTATGGATACATTACTAAATGACTAGTGGATTAGTATACCCACTAAAATAAGGTGGATGTTTCCTCATTAAGAAATAAAAATAATTTTCTTCCATCCTTTTCTAATTTGTAAGATTAGTATGATACATAACTTGAGAAATTTATGTGAGAAATGAAAAAAGATTTTTCATTCCAACTCTTATAACATTCTATTTTTTAGGTGTAAAATAATTTCATTGTCCCTCACATTCAATGTTAACATGATTACTTCAGGTTTGAGCCATTTACTAAAACCAAAAATTATAGTGTGAGCAACAATAATAATTATGGGAAACCAAATAATCATGAAATATTATTTATAGGATTTCTAAACCATGAAACCTTCTTCTATGAAACCAAAGGTTTAGCCTAGGATATTAATGATCATTACCAAAAATTTAAGATTTTATCCTATACTTATACTTATCCTTAAAATTATCCCTAGGGATCTCAATAAATTTTTTTAATCCTAGTTTCCAAAGGCTAACTAAACCTTTCTCTGATAACAAATATAGTGAACCATACTTTTCATAAATTAATATTACATCATAATAGATGAATATTAATTACATAACATTTAGATCCATTTCAAAATCATTTATGTATAGTATCTTTGGAAACTTTGAAATACAAATAAATGGTTCATAAAATATCTACATCATCTACCATTTATTTCTTCATAAATAACACCCTTCTTAGAAATATCATACTTAATACCATTCTTCATAACCTAGGGAAAGTAAACATAAGAAAGGGTGAACTATAATTCTCAGTAAGGTTAAATAAGGGAGATATCAATGATTATATAAGAATGGTATGAGAAAAAATATATGATATCATGATTATAACATTTTAAAACAATAACCTGCATAAAATTGATCGTAATCATGAATTATTGAATAAATATTGAAAGTTTATAAGAAATGAATCATAAAGTAATTAAATAACATAATCAATGATATCATAAAATTGGTGTAAGATATATAATTATGGCATACACATAAGCATAGAAAATCATTTCCTTAGCAGCCAAGAATATTTTCCAACACTATCATAGTGGAATGGGTTCATTTTTTGAACTATCATAGTAGTCAAGGTTCACTCCAAAGACTATCATAGCATAAAAAGTCCCTTGCTAAATTGGGTTCACTCCCCATTCAAGTCCTGTTTATCTCATAAGATGTCAATATTTACCAAATGCATTTGAGGGAGATATAGGTCCCCCAATAATCATATAATGAAAATTATAAATATGAATTCCACATTATAACAATAAATTCATCATATAATTACCCATGAAAAGATATTGATTTCATAAAAATTTCATCATAGTAAAACCCATAGAAAATAAATGGGTTCATTAAACATTTCATCATTTCATCACATCATAACCTATGGAAAAGAAAGGGGTTTTACAAACATTGTATCAGCATCATATTCATAAAAAATCCAGTGAAAGAATAAGGTGTGTATATTTGGATCATATTCCCAGTAAATAATAAGTTAAATAATGGTTTTTTTTATTTTATGAATATAAATACCATTAAAATTTCATGAAAACATTCTTGAGGAAAATACCCTTTCCATTTTGATGACACATATAAAAAAAGCCGCATAAATATAAAGAAAAACATTTACTCTGAAAATATTAATGTAAAATTATAAAAGGAATATTCAAAGAAAAAATGATTCATTATGTCAAGAAAATATATTCATGTTGTATAATTTATATAAAAAATTCCTTTCATACTTTTCCAGAAAAGTCACAAAGTACCTCATTTCAACTACATGAAAAATATTTCTTTAAAACCATTTTAGTAAAAAGTAAAAAATGGGTAAAAATTAATTTAAAAATATATATAAGATTATTAAAAACATTCTTTTAAATATTTTTATAAAACAAGGATATATAGGGAAAAAAATTGATAGAAGGGAGAAATGAAGTTGATTTTCCTTAAAAACAAATTTTCAATCACTCGATTACATGATATAAGGAAAATGAAAAGAAAAAATTAATTTTAAATAAATAAAAAGAATATAAGAAAATTAATAATTTTATTTGGAGGTAGATTATAAGATTTTATCATTAGAGGCATAATCATCATCAATACTAATAAATAATGACATTGTGACATAAAACTCTAACCACTTTGATAACATTTGAATTGTAATACACATGAAAGATAGCCATAGATAGATATGTAAATCACCATAAAATTCATAAGAATAATAATAAAATACATTTAATTTCAGTATATACACCACAAAAAATAAAAAAGTGGTCAATATGGCATGTGTCCCATAGAAATAAAAGTGAGATGAAAATCCCTTGCCTCATGTTTTCCTTGCTTCTAAATCACTCCAACCTACTATATAATAAATTTAAATTTATTATAATTATATATTAGAGTCATTTTCATACTAATAATTTCATATATGATCTCTTTATATCATTTCTACATTCCCTTTTATCAATAAGTCCTTATAAATATTGTTATTTTCGAGTGTTAACTGTTTAGTTAATCGTGACTATTTTAGTTAATTAGTTATGATCCTTGTAAATTTATGTTTGTTTCATAATATAAATAATATTAATTATGATATAAATATAATATATATTAATTATATACATATTTAGATTTTTCTATAAAATTTATTAATAGAAAAATTAATTACACCATTAATTGAGACGGTATGCCGAATGTATGCATGAACACTATTTTCATTTTTCGATGGACGGGAAAAAAGAATTTTAAATATTAATTAAACTTTATATTATATTTACTATATAATATATATCATATGTATTCATTAAATTCTCCCTCTTTATAATCTAATTAAAATAAAAATGAAAAGTGAATCACATCACTTTGTGGAGGTGGTAGTCCACACGTATGCACAAACAACATTATTGTTTCCCAAAGAATTAGATGGTAAATAGTTAGATGAAATATTGTAATTAAATAAGTGTAATTCTGTAAGAAATATTATTTATAAATATTAAAATCATCATAATACCCATCCATAATGGATGGTGATGAAAAGTTAATTGTATCGGTATGTGGAGACGGTAAGTCATACGTACGCACAAGAAATACTTCCACATCTCATTATATGGGAAAGAGGGTTTATAATGGTGTTTCAATAAGTATAATAATATTTAAGAATATTTAGGATACTAAATTTAGTAATTTATGATACATACCATAGATTAAGAGGTGGTAAAAAATAGAAAAGAAAGTGATCGGGTAAGGCGATTACCTATTATTTGAAACGACTCCTTTAGATATCCTCTAAAGGGATCTAGGGATAATTGGAATATTTTTGTCAATATATAAGGCTTAATGTGGTTTTAATAAGTGATCAAAGAGGTGCACTTTTATAATTAAGGTGAGGGGCACTTTGGGAATTTCTCTAAAAACTAAATTATAAAAAATTCATTCTCAAGAAATTTGCATTCAAATGGCCATGTATTATAATTTAAGATAATATAGGGTTGTAATCACATCAACTAATATAATTTATACAATTTTTTGTGTAATTTAAATCCTTTTAATTTTGATTAACCCTTAGTTAGCCAATTTAAATTTTAACTACGGTAATAATTTTTTAAATATGAAAGAGTTGTAATTTTTACTTATAAGGTGAAAATTGTCCCCTAAATGCAAGTTTATGATATTTTGGACTATATTATATACACCTTGTCTTATTTCATAAAAAAATATTATTTTTAAATAATTTCATAAAATAATATTTTGATAAAATATCATTAGTGTCAATTTTGACACTATTCATTTAATTTAACTTTAAATACATCAATATATAGAGGAAATTCGAATATAATGTTTTAAAAACTCCCTAATATGTCCTATAGATCTTGAAAATTCTATACTTACCTGAAATCATACAAATTTTGTCACGTTTAATATATTTAAATCATTTATTATTTTTTTATTAAATTGAGAAATACAGCAACAGTGTTACATTAGTAATTAAGGTTATTATATAATTACTAAAAATTAGAAATAAATTTATATCCTGAAAATAATTTTATTAAAATAAAAATAAAAACTTATATTCATTCACAACTTACTTTTCCCCCCATGTATATAAATAAGACATATTAAAAATAGAGTGACATTTTCTAATTTTATTTGATTTAAATATTATATAGGACATTTTCATAGACAAGTGTCCACTAAAAAAATAAATTTTGATATTAAGGTGATAAGGGTAAAATTTAATTAATTCAATAATAATTATGATGGATAATTATGGCCTTATAACTTATTTTTAATCAATATTATCCTGGTTTACCCGTTAAGGATTTTTATAAATTTTACCACGGTTATTATTCACATTGACCAAAAATAAAAGCAGACTATTTACCAAGTTTGAATCTCATGATTCTTAATATTTAATTAATTTTATATAATTAAATACCTATAAATGTAATCAATTAATTTTAATAGAAGTGCACAAAATGTGACAAAAACTACTTTTTAGAAAAAATATATTTTTAAGAATAAAACTGGATTTATACTTATCTTATGCCTAGAAAACTATTTTTTGAATGTATAAAAAATTTTATCAAGTAAATAATACATAGATTTCATTAAAATCATTCACTAATAATTATTAATTTAAATTATTAATATAAAACTACATTGCGTACATAGAAAAAAAATTTCGAAAAAACATCACTTTAAATTTTGAATAATTTTTTTTATTATAATAATTTGATAAAAATGAATTTATTTTATAAATGTGAAAACCCTATATTTTTTAGAATTTAGTTATTACTATTCATACCCACAAATCCAATGGCTATGCAATAACAAGCACATAAAAATTTTCAAATGTTATGTGGTTTGTCTAAACTTGGTGTTTCATGTAAAACAAGCTGTTGAAGAAATAAAATTATTTATAAAGAAATATTTCATAAAAATTTCATGGTGTTACATTTTTTCCTAAGTTTGAGATCATACACTTTTCTGTAACAAATTTTTATCTCACTCTATTGATTATTTCACTATAATTATAACACCAAATCATAGTGGGTGTGATGGAATTATCCTTCTCCTAAAGTTCATAGCTTCATGCTATTTATAAGTTTTTGTACTTGATCCTATCAATTATAATAAAAAAAATTGCACTGATTAATAAAGATCTCTAAAAATCTTGTATTTCTTCAGCAACAAGTATAAACATTCTTCTTTCATCCACTAAGTGTGATGAACATAGATCTCCTCACCTCTCCTTGTAACCATTACTTAAAAAAGACACCAATTTTTTATAGATAGAAGTTCCAATAAATTACTATTCACTACATGAAATCCTTGAAGTTATGTTACTTTTTAACACTAAAATATCAGGAAAAAAGGTTTTTCAAATCTCTCCAGCAAAACTCTATTCAGTCTAACCTTTTTCTTTATTATAGGGAGTCAATATTCTCACCATACTCTATTTTACTTCTTTTTCACATTGTTGATATATATACCTATATCCATACCACAGTTGTATGAGTGGAATTTTATATAATTGGGTTCATTTCACATTATTCCTATATATTAAATGTTTCACACCACCCCAAAAAATCATATTTAATATATGAACAATACACTGTGATTTTCAATGAAAAAAATCACCTAACCATTCACGTGGGTTTCTCCCCCATGTAATCATACAATTTCCAAAAATACCTTTCTCTTTATTTCTTCTCATATCATATTTCAAATTATATATATATATTCAAATTTAAAAAATACCCAATAATGATTTCATCTTCATTTTCAATAGATCATCCTCATAAAAAAAATTTAACCTGCTCAAAGAGAAAAGCAGTTATTTACAACATAAAAATACTAAATTACTCATAAACATGAATATTTTTCAAAAATTACATCCCTTATTGAGTCACATCAAGAAAATTTTATTATGTTTAAATAATTTAGGATCATAACAACATCATCACACTTTAATTGTTGAAATATTTTCTATAATTTCTATTCAAACATACTCAACTTCACTTTAATTCATCCTCATTTGGTTTTTTTCATGGGTGTCTGTATTCTTCATGATGTTTATATCGAAATTTCTTCATTATTCATGAATCAAAATGAATTTTTGATGTTTTAATTCATAAATAATTGTTTTATCATCATCAAGTTATTTTTACTAAACGTTAATTCACTGTGGAAATTCTATAGTTTTCCAATTTAATATTATAAAACTTTGGAGTAACTTAGAAATAGGTCTCCTTTGATGAATCGTATATGGATATCATCTAATGAATCATATATAGAGGCCCAATTCCTTATATATTGAGTCCTAATTACTTGTATGCAAGTATATTTTTCTTTAAAAGGACTCAAAGAGTAATTCAATGACTCATACACATATGTAATCACTCATACAATGATTCCAAATCACTCATACATAGTTTTAGAATGACTCATACATAGTGTATCCATGACTCATATTTTGATCAAAGTGTTTAGAGTATTTCTTCTATTCTCACATTAAATAAAATTCTAGAAAATCACTGAACCTATGAAAAATCATCTCCATCCACATCTAATAAACTCAAAAACACCTCAAAAATATTTTAATAAAATCCCAAAATCAAACAAGAAGTTGACAATAAACATAATCTCCTTAAATAATTTTAGAGGGATCTTTAATCTCCCCCTTTTGATTTACTTTCAGCCTCTATCTAAATATTTCAAAAACAAAACTCATACAAGATTCATCAAATTATAGTATATCTCACATGAGATGCATCTTGACACCACACCATTGGATAATGTTGTGTTTTTTAATGAATTTTATCCATCTATGATAATAATATATTTATCTAAATGATAGAGATAAACTGTCCCTTAATTAATATTTGTATTTCATACTTATATATATCTCCCCCATTTGGAAATATTCGTATTTTTATATGAACAAGTAGTTCATTCACCCATATTACTTAGAAAAGAAACCACTCCCTCCCTTATTCTTCTCCACATCCATGGAATATGTGGTAACAAAATCTGTTTTGGAATCTCCCCTTCAGAGGGGGATGCATCCTAGCTTCATCGGGGACTCACCTTTAGAACTTCACTCACTTCATCAACCCTAATTTCCTTATATCCTTCCATGATATTTACCTCTTCACTATGATCTCTTATTTGGATATAGTCATCCCCAAATTCCCACTCTCTTCACTAAAGTTCACAAAATACACAGCCCCTTGGTCACTCATTTCAGTTTTAGATGACCATTGATTGAATCCTTTGATAATATCATCTTCAACACTATGGGATTTAATGATTGAACTATTTTTGGTTTGTAGGGTGCTCAAAATTTTCTGATTTAATTCACATCTGAGAAACACTACTAGAAAAGTTCTTATTTACGGCTATTGGTTTTAGTGACCACTTTTGGTGTACTCTACTAATATTAAAATTCCAAGGGGAAATTTCCCACCCCACTATTTCCCCCACCACTAAAACTCATCTTTTTCAGGCCCTAATCAATTTACAACCCCTGTCTAACCCCTCTCCACCATTAAAATTGCCCACATTCTACTGGTATACCCTAATAAACTACCTTTGGCCCTCCACTCAATCAATCTTTGCCCCTTCATCCAAAATTTCCCACCCCCTTCATTCTAAGTACACTTCAGACATCATATATCTATCATGGATAGTGATTTTGGATCTCTATCACCCCCAACATCCCCCACATCATGTACTTCTTCTTGAACCACCCTACACCGCGTCCAACACCTAAAATAATGTGTTTTGGGTGGAGAGTTTTAGGGGACACCAAAAGAGGTCTCTATTGACCTTAACTGACTGAGAAACTATGATCTCCAAAAGTGGTCGCTTGACGGCCACTAAAAGCTATTATTATAGTATTGCAAGAACTGATCATATCTTGGTCTTATAATGAACTAACCATGGTTGACCCAACCCATCACCCAAGTCAGCATGTTACAAGGACTGAAGTGTGTTCCTAATCATTTTTCACTAGTGACAAGCACCAGGGAATCACAAATAACCATTTGGGAATGGTATTTCCCTTATAAATATGGAATAAACCATCCATGAATTGTAATGCCACACAAAATGAATAAATAGGATCAAAAATATAAATATACATCAAATTAAACACAACAATGACTAAAATAAGATATCATAATATCACCACATCATAAGTTATATATGAGAAATATATATAAAATATCCATATTCAAGATCAAAATGGAGAATAAGAGCAAAAATCTAATACATCATCCCAATTATATGAAGTCCGAAAACTTCTCCATAAGATATGAACACCATGATACCATGTCTCTACCATCCCAAAACCACCATGGATTTATGTAATCAAGAACATAAACCAAATTAAAAGGTTCCATTTCCCTAACTATTTTCCTACAAAACATTATCTGTATATTCTCAAAGGCATATATAGGGTTTGAGGCACAAATCCCAATAAGATACCACCATGAATATATTTAAGGCATTTACCCATGAAATCCATTAAGTCTAGTTTAAAAAATGATTTTTCAAAACCAATTTCACTTTTCAAAACAAGTTCACTCGAAATAAATAATTTATGAATCTCCTTTGGTTTAAAAAAAAACCATATATTTAAATATTTAAAAACAAGGATCAAATAATAAATAAATACACTCAGCATAAATATGCTTACCACACCAAAACATGGAATAAACAAGAGCATAATCATGAACATTATTGTATAATCATGTAATGTAAAATGAGAAAAAGTATAACATTATTACATAAAAATAATATTGATAAAATGGGAAAGAGAAAAAATATATATCACAACCAAACATGGAACTAGTACCATGCATAAAGCATATAAAAATAAATTGGAATAAGTAATATGAACCATGGTCTCTAACAAAATAATCTCTTGTATGAATGTTAATAACCATTGGTTAACTAGTCACTAGGAGAGTACAAAAAGTGTGTAAACTCTCTTAATGTTCCCTAGAGATCTCTTAGTATTCCTTTGAAATCCCTCTCAATCTTCCTCAGGACCTACAATATTCACATGGGTTCGTTAGGTCCCATGATTAATATTCATTCCATTAACTCACTTGGTACACATGGATAACATAGCCTAATTAGTTACAAACCTAGGTTAGGACTTCATCCCCCAAATTCATCTATGCACCCAAGGTCCCCCATGTTCCACACAATGACAAATAAGTAATCCTAAAGAAGTTCCAATAACATAAACCATTTAAAATATATTTTCATACACCATTAATACCCATCAAAATTAGTATATATAAAACCATGAAACATATCTTTTAAAACCATTCCAAAAACCCATTTGAATGTATAAAACCTCTTTGACCCATTTTAACTAACACTTAGAGTGCATCAATTCCAACTCCCTTTAAAAAAAACTTTAAACCATTAAATATCCAATCCATATCAAAAATCACAAAAAACAATGGTAAACCATAACTAAATATCATATTAGAGGCAACTAAATATACAAAAATAAAGGGAGATCATGATTCTTTGGAAATACGTAGAAAAGAGCACTTAAATAGAGACACCTTCTAGAAACTAAACTGAAATATATTGTCGTTGTTGATAACAACTTGAATCAATATAGAGGTGTCTTCACACACCTAAACCACAAAGAAAAAAATTCAAACCCCCATTAACAACCCTATATGCATCCAAATTCCAAGCTCTTGTTTCCATAATCTATGAACATATAATAACATGGAAAGATACGGTGGAAATAAGAAAAAATGATGAAGAAAAAAAGATTAACTCAAACTAAACCAGCAAGAATCCAAGAAGAATCCAATAAAACGGATAGGGGAGAATCTCTAAGTCTTGGGGAGCTGTTTTTTCATATGTGTGGATAAAAAGAGTGTGAAAACCTTAAAATTGAAAAGATAAAATGGTAAAGTCTGACTTTTTAATGACTAGGAAATAACACACTATTTAGATGTACATCCAGAAAAACCATGCACCAACTATTTCATATCTAATACCTCCCCAAAACATAACCCACATGGTTTTTTTAGATCTTTTAATGTTTATACAAACCATGCTCAATGCGTGAAAAATCCCACTATCCCCAAAATATCACCCTTACACAGTTAGTCGTACAGTTATAAAACCAATGTGTTGACCATGTGACAGGGTCTATTTCCTCAAAAACAAAGGTTTTCCACATATAACTCCTAAGAACTCATAAAATGAATTAATTAATTAATTAAACTCAAAATCAATCATACTAATGACCTATTTAGTGTCAAAATTATCCCTACCATTCCACTTTATACCCCAAAAAAGTCAAAAAGGATCCTTAAAAGAAAACCGGTGAGGCCATTACTCCCTCACCAAAATACCCCACTCCAAAGTCTCATGGATATATATATCATGATTCTAAATAAAACAAACTAATGGTATTTAGTTACCATGTATAACCTTATTCTTATAGTCCAAGATATGAATAGGTTACTCCACCATGGTGGTATTAGGATATAACTCCATGTTTTCCCAATTTATCTCATGAGATGGGTCTATATGATACTTATTCAACTTGGATATATGGAACACATTGTGTATTAAGTTTATACATGATGATAGTTATATATGATAGAATACTTTACTAAGATGCTTCACAATCTGAGACAGCCCAACATAACATTGTTCTCACTTCCCCTATATTCCCAAGTAATGATGTCTTAATCAAATGGATTCCTAAAGGAATACCTAATCACCAACCTCAAACTCAATAGGGTTATTATGATTATTGAAATATGATTTATATAGACTCTAATATATTATTATCCGATTTCAAATCAACTTCACTTTATCTATCATTTCCAGGATAAGGCTCGATCATAATAAGGAATCCTCACCCATCTCATTCCAACAAGATGGGGACTAAAATTACCACCAATACAATGCCCCAAAAGGGTCCATCTCCATCGAGTTATATTAGATATTTTTGTACGAAAATTATACCAATGAAAAATACCAATCTCATGATCCCTCAAAGTCAATCACACTTTCACAAAGCATATCTTCAAGAATCTGGATAGCCTACTCAGTCTAACAATCCATCTGCAGGTGATATGTCATGCTCAACTTCAATTATGTTACCATGGATTCTTAGAGACTCTTATAAAACCAAGATATAAAATGTATATCTCAGTTAGAAACTATCACTAAAGTCACACCATGATAAATAAAAATATCTTTGGCATATAGGTGCATGAGTTCCTCTACCTTCATCGATGCCCTAATGGGGAGAAAGTGGGATGACTTAGTAAAACAGTCTGAAATCACAAAAATAAAATCTTTCCTACTATGATTATGGGGTAGAATAATCAAAAATTTCATATAGATCTTGTCCCAATTCTATACAAGAATGTGAAGTGGCTGAAGAAACTCGTCTAGCCTCTGATGCTCCACTTTAGTCCTATGGAAGGTAAAAAATATCAATAAAAAAATAGACCATATCATCTTAGGCCACTAGTACTAAATACTCAGATTATAAAACATATTGGTATCCCCCAATTGAATGAAAAAAAATTGAATAATTACCATTATACATCAAGTCTTACCTCAAGGTCAAAGGAATAGCTATTTGTATCCTAAATAAGAGTGTATCATCGAGAGACCAAGACCAATAACCTAAGGTATCCCCGCCATTCAAAACTCAATTATTATTATGGAAGTTATGGTTGGATATCCATTCACACTGATCCTAGTCAACAGGTGAATTCATGACTTAAACAATGTTTAAAGACACCTAATCACCATTATCCAATATATCTATAAATAGATCAGTAGACAAACACATCAAACTCCACTCATCCAGTTCTTCTTTAACTACATGGAGTGGTAAATTTCTAGTTAAGGCATCAGCAGCCACATTCCCCTTCCCCAAAGTATAAGTGATATCAAAATCAATGTTTTGAATATAACTTACCTAGAATATATTTTATAGTTTCAAGTCCTTCTGGGTGAAGAAATAATTTAGGCTCTTATGATCTAAGTAAACTATAAACCATTCCTTAAAGAGGTAATAATGCCAAGTCTTCCACACATACATCATAGTAACCAACTACTTGTCATGGGTGGGGTAATTCCCTTCATGTGGATGTAATTGATGAGAACCATAATCAAACACATGATCCTCCTACATTATCATACACCCCAATCCTATGCATGAGGAATCATATTGCACCATCATATCCCTTCCTAAGATTAGGAAGAATAAAAACTAGAGCTAATGTCAAACAACCTTGAAACTATTCAAAAGAATGTTTTCACTTCTCACTCCACTCGAACTTTACCTCTTTTTAATTCAAATATGTCATTGGAGAATATATCCTATATAAGTCTCAAACAAAATTCCTATAATACCTATCCAAGCCTAAAAAAATCTTAATCTCAAACACATTCTTGGGACACTCCTGATACATAAATTCTTAGATATTATTAATATCTATATAAATCCCTTTCTTAGAGACCACATTTCCTAAAAAAATACTTAATGGATCCAAGAAAAGTGATTTGACATGGAATATATATGGTACTCTTTCAATATTTTCAAAACAACACTCATATGGTCTTCATATTCTTCCTCCATCTTGGAATACGCCAAGATTTCATCAATGAACATGACTTTGAAGGATTCTAAAAGTGATAAAATATATGTTCAATAAATTCTATAAAGACTATATGAGAAATGTTAAGCCCAAATATAAAAACAAGATATTCAAATTTCCTATATCATCTCTTGAAAGTGATATTAGGAACATCCTCTTCCCAGACCCTCAACTGATTGTACAATGGCCTTAGGTTGATCTTTAAAAAAAATGGGATCTCTTAAGCTGATCAAAAAGGTTATCAATTTTAGTAAATTAGTATATTATATTAATGTTCACCTAACTCAATCATCTATGAAAAGTTTGAGACTCCTGTCTACTTTCTTTTCAAATAGCACTAGAGATGCCCATGGGGACACATTAGGAAAAATAAACCCTTTTCTTTCAAGATCCTATAAATCATACATTAACTAATTCAACTCAAAAGGATTAATTCGGCATGGTTATAAAGATATAGGGCTCATCTAGGAGAGAATATTGAAGGTGAAATTGACCTCCCACTAGGGAGAAAACCTATAAAAATAGCTAGAAACACCTTGGGACATTGGTTTGCAACAACTAGTAGATGACCATCTAAACCCTGATCCACATCCTCAAAGAAAAATTTGGATAACTGACACAAATCTTATCCCATATTTAGTGGAACAAATTTATCCCTCCTTGACCTCAGATATCACTCACCCTAGAATACATAAGTTCATATGTCGGAAGATAATAATTAGTCCTTATGATGATAATAGTCAATCTATGCTTATAAACTAATCATAAAATCTATAATAATAATGAGGTAAAAAAATTATAGGTCAAACACAAGGATCTACCACATCACCTCCATGTTTTCAACCAAAACATGACACTATGGGAACTTAAAACATTTTTCCTTATTCTTTTCTAGTGGGGTAAGAAAATCCACCGAAAATGGTATCAAATCTGCTCATATACCCAAATAATTAAACATTAATAATGATATAAACAAATGGGAACTGACCATATCAAACAAGTCTAAATCCATTAAAGAATCAATAAACATCATACCTCTCACTATGGTCGTACTGAATTCAGGGTCCTCAGGTGCCACATATGTTACATAAAGACACCCCAACTCAAAACCACCTTGATCCTTCTTAGCTTCATGAGTTCCATCCTTTTATTGATTTAAATATCCCATGCACTTAAAAGCATATGATTGAAACTTTTAACCCTTAATAAAATAAAAACCAACTCCACTCTCCTAAATGGAGGCCTTGTAGAAGTGTTGAAGATGACCTGGATGACTACACTGGTGGAACATCATTATAGCCTCTGGTAAATCAATTCTAGTATTTCCAAACTTCCCGTATTAATAGAAAGTCACCATATTATGCCTATAAGATTTAACTAGAACCAAACCTGATGACTACATAAAACCCTTGACACTACATCAATGAGGTTCGTCTCTCATTCTATTCTAGATAGAGGAATAACACTAAATACCACCCACTACTGAAGAAACCAAACTAGGTCTCATCATCCCTACTAATTTTTCCTCAGTTGTGTCCACTTTATCCACCACCTCGGACTAAGTTGGTAAGAAAAGGAGGATAAGCATCAATCAAATCTCATCTTTAAACACCATTTCAAAAACTTTCACCTTGAGATAGTCATTAATGAGAATCTTAGGAGACAAATGATCCCACTAAAAACTAAGTATAATACTCCATTAATGAATGAAATCCTTACTCTAGTGTCAACAACTCATTGTCCTTCACCACCTTCAGTGTCTCGATATAAAAATATAGATTAATAGACTTTTTAATGTATCCTATGTGATATAATTATTAATCCTTTATTACACCAAGGATTCCCACCATTTCCTACTCAAACCTTCAATATATAAGTGTAAAATAATACTTTTTATGTATCATGGGTCTTTAAAATGTGGAATTTATGATCGATCCTCCTGATCCATTCCTTAGGAAAATGGGTACCTCTATCACCATGAAAGAATAATAGATTTTACTTAGTAAACTTCTATACATTTTACATTTTCCATTTATGATATTTTTCACTCTCTTGGACTATGGATTGAATCATATGGATCACTGATACCACTAATACAGGATAAACTGCAGGGGTCACCAGTAGGACGTGCTCTAAAACTCCCTCTATATGCCTAGAAGAGGTCCTTATGGGATGAATTTTCTAAATAAAACAAGGCACAATTTATTTAATATAAAATTAAATCTAAAACAACATCAAATAATCCCAGGAAACCATTATAATATGTCTCCAAAAAACATTAATATAAAAAACACTTCCAAATGAATAAAGGGTGACAATGTCAAAATTTTAAAAAAAATCCCATTGTTCATGGTTTAACTGCACTATCAAATAAATTGTACCCCAATCATAAGAAATAAAACTAAAATATTATAGATTTGGTCACATAGGATTCAAATTATTATTACTAACCATTCACCTAAACTATTCACCTATTCTTTCAACCCTTTTTTCACCTTGAAAATCAAAATGTCTTAAAGTAACCTATAAATATGCTCAAATTATAAGCAAAATTTCCAATAATTTGTGCAAACATGAGGTTTGATATGATAGAGAGTTAGCTAGGAACTCCTCCACATCCACCTTCTAAGAACTGATGGTCATATCTCTTATCTACCATTGAACCCTAAATAACAACCTCCTATGATACCATTTTGTAACTGACCAACCTAGGTCAACCTGTCACCCATCACCTCAGTTGGCATTACACTATTCCTGAAGTGTGTTCTCGATTACCACTAGCTAGTGACAAGAACTAAGGCATAAAACAATAAATATTTGGGAATTATTTCACCCTTATAAATCTAATATGACCCTTACATGAATTTAATAGCCACACCAACTAAATAAACATGATCAACAAATATAAATATACATTAGAGTAAATACAGCAATGACTAAAAGAATATATCATAATATCATTGGGTCACAAGTCATATATAAGACATAAATATATGATATCCATAGACAAGATCAAAACTAAGAATAATACCAAAATAAAAATATAGTTTCTCAATGATATAGTATCCCAAAACCACTCCATAGGAGCTAAACACCATGAGACTACATCCCCACCATCCAAAAACCAACATTGACATTGGTAATCAACAAGGGCCACTAAAATTAAAGGTTCCCTTTCCCTTAATTATGTCCTACAAAATAAGGTTTGTATACACCTGAAGGAATATGTAGGGTGTGAGGCACAAATTATTGTAGTTTACCACAATGAATCTATTTAATTCCATTACCCATAGAAACCAGTATGTCTAGTTTAAAAACTAATTTTTTAAAACCAAGTTCGCTTTTAAAGACAATTTCCCTTGAAAAAACACTTTAAAAATATCCTTAATCTTTATCAAAAAAACCATTTCAAATCTTAGTAATCAAGGATCAAATAATAAATAAAGACACCCGGTATAAACATGATCAACACACCCAAAAATGTAATAAATAAGATAATAAGCTCAAAAATCATTACATAATAGATTAATTTAAAATATAAACAACCATAACATAATTACATAACCAAATAATTATAAAATGGGTATAATAAAAAATTATATCACAATAAAAAATGGCACCAACATCATGGATAAATCATATAAAACCAATCGAAATAATTAATACACACCATGGGCTCTAACCAAATGGGATCTATCATGACTCTGAATAACCCTAGTTTCATTGGTCACTATGTGAGTATATCAAATTTGGAATGTCGCTCAGTTTTCCATATGATATTTCTTGTTCATCCTCTATAAGTTCCCTTGTTCATCCCCTAGAATCTATCTCAGTCTTATTCTAGAAGATCAATTGGTCTTCCCTCAGAAGCACTCTCAGTCTTCCTTAGTCCCTATAATATTCACATGGGCTCTCTTAGTCCCATGATTAACATTTCTTCCATTTTATCAAATGGTCCACATAGATAAAAAACCTTATCTAGTTAACAACCTAGTTTAGGGATTCATCACCTAAGTCACCTATGCACCCAAGTTCCCCCATGTTCCAAACAATTCCAAATATGTAAACATCAATAAGTTTCAATCACAAAATCCATGTAAAAACCATTTTTATAAACCTTTCATTCCCATATAAAGTCATGAATTTAACACCTTGTATGGACTCTTTGAAAACACTTTAAAAACTAATTTTAAATCATAAACCTCTTAGTTCCATTTTAACAAATGCTTGGAGTTCATCAAATCCAACTCCCTTTGAAAATCCAATTTAAACCATTAAATTGCAAATGAATTTCAAAAATCACAAAAATAATAGATAAACCATCACTAATTAATCAAATTAGAGTCAATTTAATAAAAAACCCATAGAAATTAATATTCAATGTTAATCCATGGTAAAGTTCCCTTAAATAGGGAAACCTACCATAAATTGAATTGAAACTTGTTTTCATCAATGAAATCCACATGAATCAAGAAATAAGGTTCCTCATACACCTAAACCATAAATAAATAATCCAAAACCCTTATCAACACACTTGGTTTGTCCAAATCACAAGTTAGATTTTTTATACTCTATGAAAATGGATGAACAAGGAAATATAAAGGGGAAGGAAAGAAAATTCATGAAGAAAAAAATATTACCTCAAGGTAAACCACCAAAAATCCAATAAGTATCCATAAAAATAGATAGGGGAGAATATCCAAGGAACATGGATATAGATTCATGTTATGAGGTAGAAACAGGATGGTGAAATAATTAAAATTTAAATGGGTAAAATGGTAAAAATATACTTTTTTAATGACCTGTAAAAACTACATGGTTTGGATGCATGATCAAGAAAACCATGTGCTAACCATGAAAGAGACACTTCATCCCTAAAATAAAACTCACATTATTTCAATAGATTATTATAGGGTTATAAAAATTGTGCTCAAGCCATGAAAATCCCATTGTCCCTAAAATTTCACCCTCATACAATTAGTTGCACGGTTAGAAAAAACATGTGTTGATAGTGTTTGTAGGGTCCTGAAAATTTTTCCAAGGTAAGAAAATACTCCTACAATGACTTTGAAGAAGGAATAAAGTATTCCTATAGGTCTAATAAGGTTAATGGACTCAAATTGAGATACAAACTTTGGAGGAAACTTGAAGGAATTCAATTTTTCAATATATTTTAAGTGGCCTGAATACCATCACCAGGAAGGGTTTACAGACAGCCCAGATAACAAATCACTGGTATGCAGAATGACCCGCAAGGAACTGCCATGTGGAGTGATGGACAATGAATCCATTCGATCGTGAACCACATCACTTAAGGACTCATGCACATGAATGACATCTGCATACCTTCTCATGAGCTCAGTAGTTCATAGACGAAGCAAACCGGCAGGATTCTGCGAACTATGCTCGCGAATCGCAGCCTCTATAAACCTCAGTTGACTGAGTCTTTCGCGGGTTAGGATATCCCTTCACAAGACTCTTCAAATGGTTCCGCATTCCCATAGATACAATTTCACTAATTCTATATAAAAGGATAAAATAAGGAATCGAGAATGGATGGAAAAAGAAAGCACAAAGGGGAACCTAGAGGTTGGAAGAAAGAACTCGGGGAAGATTCCGGCTTCAATCTTGAATCATCGACAAAGCCCGAATTACAAACCATGCTCTCTACAGGTATAGCCAGTCGCAAACCACAAAATGGGGGAACTTAATAATAATAAGAGAACCGTGAACCTAATTGGTGAAACCTCGAACCATATATTTCTCGCAGATGAACTCCCCACGAATGATAATTCCCTAGAACCTCATTTAATATGGTGTCCTACGTAGTGTATCACTACGCGGATTTAACTCAGTGTCGCGTACTACACCGGTACGTGGGGGGAGCCCAAAGCGGCGTGACGAACCACATCTAGGACCACGTACCACTATGGTGCACGGTGGTCCATACCCATGCACGCGTACCACTCCAGTATGTGGAATACCCCTATGCCCACATACCACTATAGTATGTAGAGCTTCTCTCATCCCGCATAAGAAATCATCATGCAGAATGGGGTGTTTTTTGGGTATTTTTTCCTCTGGTTCTAATCTTGTACCTCAGTTTTCTTCTAGTCGTCTATAATCTCTCTGTGAACCAGTCACCCGACATCATAACAAAGCCTCCTCCAAAGCCACCAGACCTCTATGATCAGACCATTAGGTGCATCAGCGCATCTATTTGATTATACATACCCATGGAAAGTGGAGTCACGAAGGTTCTCCCCACAACAGTTCAAGCTCTGGGGATATCTCTGGGTCTATATTCCCATGGTAACCAAGAGTCCAACCTTGGGATGTAACGCCCCAACCCCAATTACCCAGAGTCGATGCATTATTTTAATACATTGGCATGATTACAAGGAATCAAGTCCCGGAGGACCAATCAGTTTAGCAGTCTTGGAAAATATATTACATACATGAATGTTACATTACACTTTATAACATACAAAACAACATAAATAATCCTTTATGAATGCCATTATTCCCTTGGCTTAACCATGCATATCAATCACAATACACTTCTTGGAATACTGAGAAAAATAAAACATAGAAAGGAGTGAGCTTAGATGATCAGTAAAGATAACAATACAGAGGAAACTTTCAAAATTAAGTATAAACATTTAAGGCAATGTATAACTAAAACAAAAGCCTTTTAATCTTGAACTTCATCATAATATGGAAAAAATTAAAATGAAGTAATGTCATTTACTTATTCACATGGATATTCTATTAGTCGAATAATCACAAGAAATACACTAACCACTTTCATAATGATGGAATGCATAATGCCAGACTATCATAACCACATAGTCAAGGCCTTGTTCCAAGACTACAAATAAGATTTTGTCAAGGCCTTGTGCCAAGACACTAGTTTGTCTCATGAGACCTACTGATGCAACAAGGAGATATAGCGAGCTCCACCCATCACTTATTAAGTCCAATTCATTCCTCAAATGAACAGGTTTAAACATAACATAAACATTCGTATTAAAACTATCATATGAAATGTCAATACTTTATCTATAAACCATGAATGATATAAAAATAACACATCCACAGTCAAACATATCACAAAACCTTCAATAAAATATGGAAGTTTTGTATCATAATAAATCAACTTCAATAAGATTAAAATCCATCAAAGGATGTTGACAAAGATGAAATAAAAACTATTTGAGAGAAATATCTCTTTTTTTAAAATCATTGATAAGTCACACATTTATAAAGGAAGAAATTTAAAATAGATTTTTTAATCAAAGTGTCACATACCACATTGAAACTTTTGAAAAGGAATATCATTTAAAAACATTAATTTCCATATAAATAAACCCTTAAAATCATTTTTGAAAACATGGACATTAATTAAAAATATTTAGAAACATAAATCTTCAAAACATTTAAAATTCAGATCTTAATAAAGAGTACCTTTCATAAATTCTTAAAATATTTATTTTGAAATCATTTAAATGTCACATAATTATAAAATAAAATATTTAATTTCAAAATATTCTTATAAGCTTATAAGGGAAACTTCGAAGATTTTGTAATAGAGGAAAATAGCCACACCCGTCGTATAAGTTAAAAAAAGACATTCTTACCATAATTTTGTCGAAAAGGTTAAAAAGGACTTTGTTTGGAAAGTGACCGAAAGATTCCTTTATAAACATCTTATAAAAAGTCAACAAGGGTATAAATGAATTTAACTCATAGTCTATAAAATTGTAATAATTATTTGAAATACATTTTTAAGAAACATGGATGTGGATGATAAAGAGGTCCTAGTAGATAATTATGTATAAACAACCTCAGATAATGAAGAGATTGTGAAATAAACCCTTACCAATTTGGTAACTTACGAAACATAAACCCCATGAAAGAGGTAGCATAAAATGAATATGTAAATACATATAAATTAAAGTTTATTACACAAATAATATGATTATGGGCAGTACATACACCACACAAAAGGTAAAAGTGCCAATATGGTACGAATATCAAGGGAATAAGGAGTGAGAAGAAAACCCTTTACCTTGCACTTTCCTTTAGTTGAGGGTACGTTTAACCTCTTGTATGAATACTATAGTATGTTATTAAATTATAATAGAACCATATTAATATTTATAATATCATACATTATTCATTTATGACTTTATACTACCCATTTAATAATAATTTCCATGTTATATTAATATTTTGGGTAATAATCGCTTTCTTTATTGTACGTGTTTTAACTTGTTACTCTTGATTGTATCACTTAGATCATGATTTAAATACTTCCAGAATATAAAACATGATTTATATATCATATATATTGAGAATATAAATATGTATAATAGACATATATATGTGAAATGGAAAACACCATTTATGGTGACGGTAGTCCATACGTACGCATAAACGTTGTTTCCGATTTCATATAGTATTGAACAGAAGTAAGTGAATAAGATATATGTAAGTACATAAATACTTATATATATAAATATATATATATAAAGTAGAATTATTATGTCATATATTACATACTTATTAGTAATATATATTTTTATAATCGTCGATGAATGGTGAACTTGGAAATGAATCTCATCGCGTCATGGAGACGGTAATCCGTACTTACGCACGAGCGAAAATATCATTATTTTAATATTAAAATTATATATAATTGGATGGAATATAATATATAAATAATCCTTATCATGTTATATTTATTATTTACATCAAATACACATCATTATTATACCTATCCAAATAATAATGTATTGAATAACAATTACACCACGACGTGGAGACGGTAAGTCGTACGTACGCACGTATGGTGACATGTCATTCAAAGGGTGGATAGAATAATGAATTTGGTTGTACCATAATTATAATAACATCACATTATATATAATATACTATATTTATTATTTTATAATGGAAACAACAAATAAAAAGGAAGTGGAAGAAGAAAGGAACTTTAAAGAGGGTGGTGAAATCATTACCTCTTCTTCGGGTTCTTCCTTTTGATTTAATCAAAAGGGATCCATAGGTTGGATTTCTGATCAAACTAAGGCCTATAGGTTTAAGGTAGGATAGTTGAGAGGGTATTTGGGTAGGGTTTTGCTGAGCCAAATGGCTTAGAAGGTGTTAATTAGAGTGAAGTGGGAGTGCCCTTTTATAAGAGGGGTGAGGGGCACCTTAGGAAAAACATAAAATATTATTTTATTATAAATTCATATTCGGTTTATAATGGCTCCAAATTAATTTATTTCGAGGATAAGGTGAGGATGGGTCTATATCCACTCAACCAATATGTTTTAGACAGGTTTGGGTCACTTTATTAACCTTATATTTTAGTTTTAACTCTTAGTTAATTAGTTTGACATTTACCATGTCTCATTGTATTTTTATATTATATGGTTAATAACCTTACTATAAACTTCCAATAGACCCCCAAGTGTTCCATTAATTATACACCTATCATGATATAAGTCCTTTGGCTGAACTTTAAATTTTTAGGAATAGAATATCAATTAATAATATAATATTTGTTTTAAAAACTCTTTTATGTCAATTTTGACACTATTTGGTATTTTGTTTTTGATAAATTCATAAAATAATTATTACTTATAAAATAATTCATATAACCAATAATAATATGTCATATTAATCTAAAAAATTATTGTATTTCATAAAAAGTCTCAAATGTCATTTATTTGGGTATTTATAATATCAATTATCTTAATCTTTCATTAATATGGTAATTACTGCATCATCCTTGTGTCATAAATAAATAAAATTATTTAATGTCTAAAAATTATAAATAAAATACCATTATGTAGGAAATAGTTTTATATTTCTAATTAATATTTATAATTGAATTTATATTTTTTATAACCTTATATTAAAAAAAATCAATATTAAACTTTGATTTTAACTCTTTTAACTCTTCTTTGAGTTAAATAATAATAAATGTCCTAATCTAATCCAAGTGGACCGAAATGATAATATTTTATTCCTAAGGTTGTTTTTGGTCGATATACACTTGTCCAATAGAATTAGGACATGTGTTAGGATAATTTAATATCATTTTTACCCTTAATTACCCTATTTACTTTTAACTGTGGTAAATAAAAGTAAAAAAGTTATTATTCACAAAAAATTATTTTAATCTCATTGAACCACATTTTACTCCTTGATATTAACCGTGTCTCTTGGATTTTTTAAATTCCACTCATATAAGAGGTAAAATTAAGTTTAATGTGAATTGGAAAATTCTCCTAGGAGATGGGTAAAAGACGGTGAAAAGTTCAATAAAATTTTTATATATTTAAAATTATTATAAACTGACTCTAATGAATTATATTGAACTTATATAGTTATTATGTATCTATTTTGACCTAAAATAATTTTAAATAAAATAGATTATTATTTAAATAAAAATTCGGTTTTAAACTATAACTCAGTGTTTTTCACTATTCATCAAAAATTAAAAGTTTTCAGAAAAATACCAATAATTCACCCTAAGCTAATTTTGATATTCTGAATTCAATAATGAAGTCTATTTTACCAAATTCAAAACATAGAAGTTTCATTTATTAATTTAAAATTAATTCCCGCTATCAAAACCAAAAGGCGTATTTTTAAGAAATAATAACTATCAAAACTTTGACACTTGCTTATGTCCAATTTTAAATTGAAATTACTTACAATTACCAGTATTGGATTAAATGTTAAAACTATAATCTATGTATACTTCCAAACCATTAAAATGTATAATTTAACACTATAAATTATTTTGACTAAAAAAGTTGTTTTCAGTTAAAATATAGTGTTTTTCACTATTCACCCAAATATGAAAGTTATCAAAAAAAACCAAAAAAATTATTAAAACTAAATTCTTATGTCCCGATTATAAAGAAGAAGTTTATTTTGTAAAATTGAATATATAAAAGTTTCAAATATTGGATTTAAAAAGGGTTCACCATTAAAAGGCGGTAAAAGTATATTTTTTGAAAAATACTTCTTTTATCTGAAAAAAATGAATTAGTTCTTACATTATGTCTAAGAAACTCATAATATGGATTCTAAAATTATAAGGATTATATATAGTTCAAAATTCAGTTAATACTATTCATAACCGCTTTTGAACGGCTAGTTTGGTAAGTCGTGGTGCTCTTGAACTCGATGTTGCGTGTAGTGTAAGATATTGAATTACTTTGAAGAAATAGCGTACTATGAAATCTTGGAGTGTTACATTCTTTCCTCCTTCAATAAATTGCGTCCTCACAATTTGAAAAAAAAAATCGAAAATAAAAGGTTTAAAATAGAAAATACCTTTGGGAAAACCCACATCGGGAATTGGGTTAATAAAATTTAGTCTTAATAAGAGGAAAAGGGGAATGAAAAAGTCACCACCAAATTATGATCTCGATTAGGAGAACATTGGTGGAAATTAGAGACACGTAATTGGAGGGAAAACTTAAATATTTATAGGGAGTGATTGAGGTCATCAATCACAAAAAATTGTAGAATTGTGGGCCTCAAAGCCACCAATCTATGATAATTTAAAATACCATCGGTTTAACAAAACTTAAGGTATTAGGATAACACATTTTTGGATTTAAGATTACTTACCTAAAGTTTAAGAATTTATTTCTTCATAGAATAAGAGAAGAAGAAAAATTTATACATGTCAAGTAGATTTCCATCCTTTAACTAATTTCTACCACAAACTCATCTTTCACTCTAAAAGATAATAGAACTTAAAAAAATATTCTATTTATCCTATTCGTATAGGGTTCCAAAAAAACTGAATTTATAATTCATCTACCAGAACCTTCAAAAAAACTACATTATTCAATCTAGGACATCACGTGGACCAGTGGTTGGTGATACACCCTTGTCGCCCTTCGGTTGTGGGTTCAAGTCTCGCAGCCTTGCCGGACGTGACGGGTTGTCGCCTGACCTCCGAGTTGTCCTTTTTATGGAAATCCAAAAATAACCTTAACAATAGTATCCAATTTCAAACTTAATCCATTCCAGCCTTTAGAATTATCCGAAATACTTATATCCAAACTCTCCGTCCAAAATTTATAAGGAAGTTAAACATAATGAGGATCCTTTTTTCCAGGTAATAACATGTGAACGCCCTCATCATTTATTCTTTTACAACATCGCAACATCCTGAATTACCAAAATCAACCATCTCTTATTCCAAAAACACTACCTCATTATCAGGACCATATTAAGGATTACCTTTCCTTCAACCATGTATTTTCCAAAAAGTGTAGCTTACTATTAAGTCATTTTTATTAGAACCATATAATCTCAAATCCTCAATAAAATAGTACTGCAGTACAATCCTTATTTATATCCATAATTAATGTAACTAGTATACTGTTGATACAACACTCAAATGAAATAACAACATAAGAACACTAGTCATTCCTCTTCATCTGAGGTAGTATCATAACTTGATTATAATCCAATAGCATCATTTGTGGTATACTCTTATGATTTGGACATTAGTTCGCGTAGTGTCCCAACTCCTTGCAGATGAAGCATTGTACATTTGAAACCTTTTTCTTTCCCTTGAAGTCACGTACTTGGTGTCCTTTTTCTCCACACTTATAACAAACTCCAATTCCCTTCAGGAAAGTTCTAGGGTGTTTCTTCCCACAGTTTTCACATATAGGAAAATTCTTCTTTTCCCTCTTCTCTTTATCCATCTTTCTCTCTTCCATCCTTTTCTTCTCTTGCTTCCCTTCAAGGTCATTGGACTCAGAGACTTCTTTACTTATCTTATTAACACATGATACTATTTCTTCATATGTTGAGAATACATGGGAGACTATTTCCCTTCTTAATGTTGGTTTAATACCGTTAAAGATATGATCCTTCTTACTCTTTGGATCATATGTATTACTGGAGTTCACATTCCTTCTACTGGGTGCCATTTCTATACAATGGCATACACTAGGTCAGTTTATGAATCGCAATTCATAATTCCAAACATGTAAAATACCTAATGTAAATTAAACAGTTTATGGATATAATCCATAATCACAAAAATGTTTTCTTTGAGGAGGTATATACTCATAAACCCTTCATAGTTGTTTGTACTGAAAATGAGAATTATCCTAAGCATATACCCCGGGAGTGTCGTAACCAAGAGTGCAGCAAGGCCCGTTGTCATGCACCAGTTCCTATTCGAGTCAATCTCAAAGCGATGTTTTCGGGTTTTACCACTAGGTACATCTATGCCAGAGCCGCCTCTACCTGCTCGTATCCAGACAGGGATGTATTTGCTTGGAAAACTCACAAAATCTTTACATTATCAAAATTCTAGGAAGTTATTATATACTAATCTTCAAACTATATCTTACGGTAATGTTCTCTAATCAGAGTTTATATTAATATAGTTTCCAAGGTTATTGCTAAACCTCCCTCTGATACCAACTGTAACGCCCCGACCCCAGTTACCCAGAGTTGGTGCATTATTTTAATACATTGGCATGATTACAAGGAATCAAGTCCCAAAGTACCGATCATTTTAGAAGTATTGTAAAATATATTACATACATGAATGTTAAATTAAACTTTATAACATACAAAACAACATAAATAATCATTTATGAACGCCATTATTCCCTTGGCTTAACCCTGCATATCAATCACAATACACTTCTTGGAATCCTGGGAAAAATAAAACATAGAAAGGGGTGAGCTTAGATGCTCAGTAAGGATAAAAATACAGAGGAAACTTTCATAAATAATCATAAACATTTAAGGTAATGTATAACTAAAACAAAAGCCTTTTAAACTTGAACTTCAGCATAGTATGGAAAAAATTAAAATGAAGTAATTCTATTTACTTATTCACATGGATATTATACTAGTCGAATAATCACATGCAATATCACTAAACACTTTCATAATGATGGAATTCATAATGCCAGACTATCATAACCACATAGTCAAGGCCTTGTGCCATGACTACATATAAGATTCTGTCAAGGCCTTGTGCCAAGACACTAGTTTGTCTCATGAGACCTACCGATGCATCGAGGAGCTATAGTGGGCTCCACCCATAACTTATTAAGTCCAATTAATTCTTCATATGAACAGGTTTAAACATAACATAAACATTTATATTAAAACTATCATATAAAATGTCAATACTTTCTCTATAAACCATGAATGGTATAAAAATAACACATCCACAGTCAAACATATCACAAAACCTTCAATACAATATGGAAGTTTTGTATCATAATAAATCAACTTCAATAAGCTCAAAATCCATCAAAGGATGTTGACATAGATGAAATCAAAACTATTTTAGATAAATATATCTTTTTTCTTGAAATCATTGATAATTCACACATTTATAAAGGAAGCAATTTAAAAGAGATTTTTGAATCAAAGTGTCACATACCACATTGAATATTTTGAAAATAAATATTATTTAAAAACATTCATTTCCATATAAATAAATCCTTAAAATAATTTTAAAAACATGTACATTAATTAAAAAGATTTTGAAAGATAAATCTTTAAAACATTTAAAATTCTGATCTTGATAAAGAGTACCTTTCACAAATTCTTAAAATATTCATTTTGAAATCATTTAAAAGTCACATGATTATAAAATAAAACATTTACTTTCAAAATATTCTTATAATATTATAAAGGAAACTTTGAATATTTTATAATGGCATAAAATAGCCACACCCTCCGTATAAGTTAAAAAAAGACATTCTTACCATAATTTTGTCGAAAAGGTTAAAAAGGACCTTGTTTGGAAAGCGACGGAAAGATTCCTTTATAAAAATCTTATAAAAAGTCAACAAGGGTATAAATTACTTTAATCCATAGTCTATAAAATTTTAAGAATGATTTGAAATAATTTTTTAAGAAACATGGATGTTAATGATAAAGAGGTCTCAGTATATAATTACGTATAAACAACCTCGGATAATGAAGAGATTGTGAAATAAACCCTTACCAATTTGGTAAATTATGAAACATACACCCCATGAAAGAGGTATCATACAATGAATCTGTAAATACATATAAATTAAAGTGTATTACACAAAGAATACAATTATGGGTAGTACATACACCACACAAAAGGTAAAATTGGAAATATGGTATGAATCTCACAGGAATAAGGAGTGAGAATAAAACCCCTTACCTTGCACTTTCCTTTAGTCGAGGGTACATTTAACCTCATGTATAAAGACTATAGTATGTTATTAAATTATACCAGAACCATATTAATATTTATAATATCATAAATTATTCATTTATTACTTTATACTTCCCATTTAATAATAATTTCCATGTTATATTAATATTTCGGGTAATAATTGCTTTCTTTATCGTACGTGTTTTAGCTTGTTACTCTTGATTGTATCACTTAGATCATGATTTAAATACTTCCAAAATATAAAACATTATTTATATATCATATATATTGAGAATATAAATATGTATAATAGACATATATATGAAATGGAAAACACCATTTATGGAGATGGTAGCCTGTGCATACGCATAAACGATGTTTCCGGTTTCATACAGTATTGAACGGAAGTAAGTGAATAAGATATATGTAAGTACATAAATAATTATATATATAAATATATATTTCTCCAGTAGAATTATTATGTCATATATTAAATACTTATTGGTAATATATATTTTCTTATAATCGTCGATGAATGGTGAACTTGGAAATGAATCTCATCGCGTAGTGGAGACGGAAATCCGTACGTACGATCAAGCGAAAATATCATTCTTTTTATATTAAAATAACATATAATTGGATGGTATATAATATATAAATAATCCTTATCATGTTATATTTATTATTTACATCAAATACATATCATTATTATACCCATCAAAATAATAATATATTGAATAACAATTACACCATGACGTGGAGACGGTAAGCCGTACGTACGCACGTATGGTGACATGTCATTCAAAGAGTGGATAGAATAATGAATTTGGTTGTAACATAATTATAATAACATCACATTATATATAATATACTGGAGTTATTATTTTATAATGTAAACAACAAAGAAATTGGAAGTGGAAGAAGAAAGGAACTTGAAAGAGGGTGGTGAAATCATTACCTCTTCTTCGGGTTCTTCCTATTGATTTAATAAAAAGGGATCCTTAGGTTGGCTTTCTGGTCAAACTAAGGCATCTAGGTTGAAGTTAGGATAGCTGAGAGGGTATTTTTGTAGGATTTGGCTGAGGAAAATGGCTTAGAAGGTGTTAATTAGAGTGAAGGGGGGGTGCCCTTTTATAAGAGGGGTGAGGGGCACCTTAGGAAAAACATAAAATATTATTTTATAATAAATTAATATTCGGTTTATAATGGCTCAAAATTGATTTATTTCTAGGATTAGGTGAGGATGGGTCGAAATCCACTCAACTAATAGGTTTTAGATAGGTTTGAGTCACTTTATTAACTTTATCTTTTAGTTTTAACTCTTAGTTAATTAGTTTGACATTTACCGTGTCTCATTGTATTTTTATATTATATGGTTAATAAACTTACTATAAACTTCCAATATACCCCCAAGTTGTCCATTAATTATACACATATCATGATATAAGTCCTTTGTTCGAACCTTAGATTTTGAAGAATAGAATATCAATTAATAATATAATATTTATTTTAAAAACTCTTTAATGTCAATTTTAACACTATTGGGTATTTTGTTTTTGATAAATTCATAAGAGCATTATTACTTCAAAAATAATTAACATAACCAATACTAATATGTTATATTAACCTAGAAAATTAATTTAATTCATAAAAAGTCTCTAATTTAATTTATTTGGGTATTTATAATATCAATTATCTTAATCTCTCATTAATATGGTAATTACTGCATCATCATTGTGTCATAAATAAATTAAATTATTTAATGTCTAAAAATTATAAATAAAATACCATTATGTAGGAAATATTTTTATATTTCTAATTAATATTCATAATCGAATTTATCTTTTGTATAACCCTATATTAAAAAAACATTTGTTATTAAACTTTGATTTTAACTCTTTTAACTCTTCTTTGAATAATTTAATAATAAATGTCCAAATCTAATCCAAGTGGACCTAAATGATAATATTTTATTCCTAAGGTTGTTTTTGGTCGAGATACACTTTTCCAATAGAATTACAACATGTGTTAGGGTAATATTAATATCATTTTTACCCATAATTACCCTATTTACTTTTAACTGTGGTAAATAAAAGTAAAAAGTTAATATTCACCAAAAATTATTTTTATCTCATTGAACCAAATTTTACTCCTTGATATTAACCGTGTCTCTCGGATTTTTTAAATTCCACTCACAGAAGTGGTAAAATTAAGTTTAATGTGAATAGGCAAATTCTCCTAAGAGATTGGTAAAAGACGGTGAAAAGTTCAATAAAATTTTTATATATCTAAAATTATTATAAACTAACTCCAATGAATTATATTGAAATTATATAGGTATTATGTATCTATTTTGACCTAAAATAATTTTAAATAAAATAGATAATTATTTAAATAAAAATTCGGTTTTAAACTATAACTTAGTGTTTTTCACTATTCATCAAAAATTAAAAGTTTTCAGAAAAATACCAAAAATTCACCCTAAGATAATTTTGATATTCCGAATTCAATAATGAAGTCTATTTTAACAAATTCAAAACATAGAAGTTTCATTTATTAATTTAAAATTAATTCCCGTTGTCAAAACCAAAAGGCGTATTTTTAAAAAATAATAACTATCAAAACTTTGACACTTGTTTATGTCAAAAATTGAAATTACTTACAATGACCATCATTGGATTAAATGGTAAAAATATAATCTATTTATAATTACAAACCATTAAAATTTATAATTTAATACTATAAATTATTTTGATTACAAAAGTTGTTTTCAGTTAAAATATAGTATTTTTCACTATTCACCCAAATATGAAAGTTATTATAAAAACACAAAAAAAATTATTGAAACTAAATTCTTATGTCCCGATTCTAAAGAATAAGTTTATTTTGTAAAATTGAATATATAAAAGTTTTAAATATTGGATTTAAAAAGGGTTCACCATTAAAAGGCGGAAAAAGTATATTTTTTGAAAAATACTTCTTTTATCTGAAAAAAAATGAATTAGTTCTTCCATTATGTCTAAGAAACTCATAATATGGATTCTAAAATTGTAAGGATTATATATAGTTCAAAATTTAGTTAATACTATTCATAACTGCTTTTGAACGGCTAGTTTGGTAAGTCGTGGTGCGCTTGAACTCGATGTTGCGTGTAGTGTAAGTTATTGAATTACTTTGAAGAAATAACGTACTATGAAATCTTGGGGTGTTACATGGGACGCTAACGTGAACTTCGTTGTTCAAGGTATTACGGATGATCACCTATTTTTCCATTCAATGATGAATGATGATCAGTCAAAAGTTGTTATGTTTGCTTCCCCTTTTGATAAGGACGACACTTCTACCCTCTCCAGAACGCATTCCAGGGAACTCCCATTGAGGTAAGTCCCCAATATTCTAAGGTCAAGTCGTATGACCTTTAATTTCATTGCACATTGAATGTCTCATCGCTCCACACCCTCTCCCACCATCACCATGGCCCCTTCCTCCATAGGTTCTCCCTCTCCCACCAGTAGGAGAGGAAGCTTGTGGTTGGTTGGATATCTCGCATCCTCTTGTTTCTCACACCGAGCATGACTCATGTGGTCTTAGAGATTTGTGATGATTACAACATCCAGACAATTCTAAACTATGAGAAATCTGATTCCTAGTAAAACTATGATACATAGGATACCTACTTGAAGGCTTGAGATCAAAAGGGTGACCATCCAAAAGGGTTCACCCAATCATGTTCTTTTAAATGGGAAGCTTCTATGTGTAATCCCAAGAAATTCCCAACTAGGTGGGTTCTGATTATTCTCCTGAGGATACGTAGAAAACCCATCTTATGGGTCTGATCCCAACATCAAGTCACCTTCTATCCCCTCTGGATGATGATAAACTCCAGAGTTCCTTATCGTGTGCATCAAGTCAACATTACCTCCATAGTATTAAATCCTTGTATTCCTATGGCGATCCTGAAAACTAGGGGTAGCCTATGGAAACACACTTCAAGAATGAACGAAGTATTCATGAACATATGAACATGACTTAAATCAACAAGATAGTCCTGGAATAGGCAATAATTTCCCCCCAAAAGGGGTGTAGTGATCCCGACTTCACATCCTCTCAACTAATGGAGTCCTTAAGTGTCGTTGGCCAAATCATTGTCCAACGAGCGCCTACCTTTGAAAAGAAGGTCCATAAATCATGGATAACAGGACCATTGGATGTTTCTAGCTCCACAAATAAACCCATTAGAGACCATCTGAGGAAGTTATATTCTAAGAGGACTGATTTAACAAGTACTTGACCCCATGCAGTTTCCCGTTGGGACCATCTGACTGTGGAATCTCCTTCTCAATATAGAAGGGGTAAATTACCCAGTCCCCGTAGGGTTAATCCAACCCTCCCATAAGGGATAATGACCCATAATGGGTCAAAACAAAATAAATGGTGGATTTGATGTGAAACTGTCAATAGAAAAAGAGACGGGTGATGATTCTTGTCAGACCATTTCATCATCACCTGAATGCGCCACCTCAGAGGCGAAACAAAAATGTTGAACCAAACATGAATCTTTAACAAAGGCGGTGGGTCTATCCCCAATGATAATATATAGAAAAGGATATTACACTTCGGACCATTTTTTTCTCCCCTGTACGTGAAAAACGCGCCATCTCATAGGCGAAACAAAAATGGTGATCCCGACGTGAATCCTTAACCAAGGTGGCGGTCTTACCCTACTCAGTCACATTTTCCCAACAACGAAAAAAGGGGGGAAGGGGGCCAAGATGAATCATCAAATATGAATATGTTTAAAAGAATGGTACTTTGGAGAGGTCTTGTGGTCTGTATGTCATATGTGTATGTTTTAGGTTTCCGCAGAGCAACCTTTGATCCAAATGACATCTGGAAAACCGATGCAAACACATGCATCAATGATCCCACAGGTGGTCAGGGTCCCAAAGAAGAGTAGGACCCCCTCTCCTACCCAAAATCTTCAATGTTGGGTATCCAACATGTTGATCATAGAGGACCACTAAAATGGTACTCTCCCCATGGTGGAGGCCATGAGAGAGGCCCTCCAGTCTTCGAAGACTCGCCAGCCGCCTCCTTATCTATGGCTGGAACCCCAGTACAAGGCAGACCCAGTGGTCATCTCAAACTATTTCGGGAGACTATCCCTAGAATGTGACAATGATTACCTCCATTATCTTAGGGAGGGATATGAAGTCGATGTTAAAAACTTCATCTCAACTGCACATGGGTCCAACTCGCAGGCCTTCACCAGAGAGCATTTCCACCAATATCGGATGACCAAGCCTCCTATTACTGAAGAGGAAATTATCCCAAGGGAATCTATTGTAGTCCAAGAGACCCGGGCCCCTCAAGATTCCCTAAAAGGGTGGAGAATATATAATCAGAAACATGTTATCACCCTGGTTCCTGATGAGAAACTCAACCGTACTGATGTGGAGGCATTTGATGGGAAGCCATATGACTCTTCCCCCTCTACTTAAGACCACCACAGAAATAGGATGGAATAATACGAGCACATGCATGCCCCTACTTGTGCTCACTGATCCCGCCGTGTAAATAGAATGGAAAATTATGGGTAGATGTAGATATCTGTCGATGAAAAACAAGTCTATCATCCAAAAAGGACGGAAACCAGCTACACGCATGCACAAATACCTACTGATGCACATCAATCTCATCATCTAAATAGGGAAGAAAGCAAATATGAGTAGATTCAAATTCTTGCGGATGCATAAAAATCTCGTGAGAAAAATATAGAGGCAAGCAATAAAATGAAAATCCCCACTTATGAATACAAATCCCAACGGTCAAATATGGTGGCAACCAGAAAAGACAACCAGTGGAAGACTCGTTCCTCTATATCGGCACCAGAGAACTACCAGTATCTACTGGAAACCCATGGAGGACCGAAGCAGGCACAGACTCCTGCTCTGATATCAAAATGGCCTTCATAGTCGTTCCAGCCAAAGATGTATCTAAGCATATCCTGGAAATTATGGAAGATCAGACGTCAATCCTAGACCATATCATATAAACATGCCAAGATATTATAGCATTAGTGGAAAAGGTGATAATCTAGGCCCATGACCCAGTCTCCTAGAACGTGATGACTTACTCACAAAATGGTTCAGTCACTACAAAGCAGTTATGCATCCCTACTCTAGTCTAGGAGGGTCGACGGTAACATCCCACGATACACGGATAACCAGATCAGGACCAAATACATTTCCAATTAGGGGACATCGATCTAGGGTAGGCATATATCAATGAAAAAACTCAAGATGTTTGTCGGCGTACCCCGGTGGCATCACAAGACCCAACAAGATAGGGACCCATATATGAAGGTCGTTACCAATAGAAAGTGGCCCCGATTACCTGAAAGAGAGCACTCAAAAATAAAATGTGCTAGAGGAAACCAAAAAATGAAGTGCACAAACATGATACTACTCTACTAGAAGCTGGGGTTATTGATGCCCTCAAACATATATCAATAAATTCTCAAGACCCTGTCAGTCTATTACCAAATTATGTAAGTGGCAATATTAGTTGTGAAGGCCCTCCCCATAATGTCGCTACTAGAAGATCTGAAGGTCCTCCCCAGAGCACCCATAGGGGCTCACTATATGGTTTAGGAATGATAAATCATGAGAGCATATCTCTTGATGCATGTCAGGGTATCCCTCCCCTTGACCAGAATATCATACAGAAAGAAGTTCCCCCCTTGTTGTCATCTGCCCTGATGGCCCTCCCCAGGGTATACATTGCAGATATGCTTCTCCATATAGTCATAAATAAAGTCATGATTGTAGTCCTCACCATAATTAAAGTCATTTAGAAGGCCCACCTCACAATGGAATTTGCTGTGAAGGCCCTCCCCATAGTAACATCAAGCAACGAGAAGGTCCTCCCCTCATTACAATACATCATGAAGGCCCTCCCCAAGATGTACACTGTAGAAATTCTCCCTACATCCAGGTATCAAGCTGTGATAGTAGTCCTCTTCATCATAGAAGTCATCAAGAAGGACCTCCCCTCAGTGACATTAAGCTGCAAGAAGGTCCTATCCTAGTTGTATCTTGCCCTGAAGGTCCTCCCCAGGGTATACGCCATAAAGACATTTCTTGCGGTTAGGCATCAAGTTACAATGGTAGCCCTCTCCATTTCAGCACCAATTATAAAGGTCCTTATAATTCAAAGTCATACTAGAAATAAGGTCCTCCCCTTTCCGAAACAAATGTGAGAAATCCCTCCTATGTTGGGATGCTTAGAAAGATAGAGTCAGGCATATTAGGCACTCCGTCTTTAATGAGTGATATCCATTCTCAACTAGAGGACGGTCTGGGGCCGCGCTCATCTTCTGAGCCACCCCCATGCCATTTTCATATCAATGAGGCTCCCACCATCCTAGTTTCTTGGAAAAAAATTATTAAGAAGCAATTGATTTGGTAGGGTGAATAATCAAAAGGAGGGTGAATAATCAAAAGGAAATTGATGTTTCGAAGTTGACCCGGAAAACTGTCCAGATTCATCCACCATATTGACGTGTGAATTCGTAATTGAAGAAGGCCGAATCCGTAGGGGTCATAGAAGAGAAATATCTTATTCCATCTGTCCTCTGTGATCTGTAAAACTTTCAGGAAATTTGGATTAGCCATTTTAAAGTTATGGTCGAAATGATGGGACGACTTTATGTGCATTAATGACGGGTCCACCATTTAAATCTCAACTTCAGATCCCTTTATCATCATGAAAACATCAGAATTAGCTCTGGCCACAGTTGAATAAAATGATTCTCATATTTTTATATTTCTACTGTAAAAATTTTAGCTTCATTGGGCTTGGTATGTGGGCCCCACATTTGTTTGATGGGCCTTAGTCCCATTATGCTTTTTCCAGCAAGTTTATGCCTTCAGGTGCAAAAAATCTCCATCTTCACTTGTGATTAATCCATCAGACCTAAAAGAAAAAATGTTCCAAATAAAGTGGTGAATAATATACCAAAATATCAAATTAAAATGATGAATATTCTAATTTCCACAAGCAAATTATTGAGTGGGCCCAAATTGACACTTTAAGCATGAATTGCACAATGATGGGAAATGAAGTTTAATTTCTGAATTGGACTAAAATTGATGTTTATGAACTTTTAAACACATTAATATTAAGATCTTAAAAATGAATATTAGCCACTTTCAGTGACTAATCACACCCCCCAACTTGAGTTTTTCTAGTCCCGAGAAAAATATATTACAAATGTGAAATTCAAATCCCCTTTTCCAAAAACATTTAAATACACATTGCTCACCCAAAGACCTCATACCAAAAAAATTATGGAACCCATCAAAATCATTTAAAAAAATCTAGGTCCATAAGCATATCCTAAGCCCAAGCCCATTCCTTTGTTCAAATTCATTGCCACATTTCATCCAATTTCAATTAAGCATGATAAAGTGTTGTGCATCACAAAAGATATGGGGCCCATTTTATTGTTCAAGGGGAAAAATGGAAGCACTAAGTGGGAATCACATTAAACCTTAATATGAGTATCCATTTTTTTTTTGATTTTTTTTTTTTGATTTTTTTTTTTGATGATTTTTTTTAACCACAATAGATATGAAAAGACTAACTCTGGGCAAGATAATTATGGAGTCACGATCCCCAAGTGCCGGACACCACACATATTGTCAATTTCATGCTCTACAATAGAGACATAAAGCCTAACTCTGGGAAATACAACTATGGAGTCACGATCCCCAAGTGTCGGATGCCACACATTTGGACAAAACATTGCTCTATGTGGTCATAATTTTTTTTTGTTTTTTTGTTTTTTTTATACTCAAATTAAACTAAAAGTGACCCCAGAACCCTATACTATAATGAAATGGACCCAAGAACTCAAATTTACACCCACGATCTAGTAGACGTGCATTGTGGCATTTTTATTAAGAGTATGAAAATGTAAACTTTGAAAAATCACATCGTACAACTGCACTTTCCAAAAACTATGCTCATGAACTTAAACTTGCATTAAAATCAGAATCAAGGCATGCAAAATTTATTTGGCATCCAATTTTAGAGTTTTCAATGTGCGTTATCATGTTTAAGGTTAATGGAATTTTTCTTTTCATGTATGTTTTTATTCACAAAATAAAAAAAATCATTTTTTATCTCCCCCCAACTTAGAATAACATTGTCCCCAGTGTTTAAAGAAAAGAAAAGTTATAAGGGGGTAGGAGAGGAGTTCAAAGATGAAATTGAGAATGATAAACATGGAACAAATTCACCTGGTTTTTGAAGTTGAAGTTCATGATGCTCCAAATTACTCCTTTGATCTCTTGGGGGATGTAGGCACCTCCTTGATTTAACATGTATCACCCAAAATAGTTCCTGAATCATACAAAGAAGAACAAAGTAGAAAAAACAAACAACACAATGATTTATTTAATTCCAAGTACCATCATTTTTATGGTTTTCCATGTTTTTTTTAAATCAAACTAATGATACATTGTCTTCTTTTAAATTTTTGGGTAAGGTATTACTCAGGGATCACACCGCATGACACGGATGAATACGGTTCTCCCCTTTCATACCCATCCATACTCATAAAAGAAGAACAGGTCAAGAGTATAATTTTTTTTAACCTAAAAAAACATAAATAAAATAAAATAAACTAATGATACATTGTCTTCTTTATATTTCATGGGTAAGGTATTACTCAGGGATCACACCGCATGACACGGATGAATATGGTGCTCCCCTTTCATACCCATCCCTACTCATAAAAGAAGAACATGTCAACAGTCTATATAACAAAAAATAACAAAATGAAGCAGAAGTAAACCAAAGAAGATTCACAGTGATTGGAAACATGAAAACCATGGGTTTCCTCCCGTGCAGCGCTTTTGTTTAACGTCGTTAGCCCGACTTGTACCCCAAATATATCAATTTTTCTCTGTTTCATAAGTTGGCTCAGTTAACTCCTCCTTGGTTTCTTGTTTATTGAATGATTCAATGAATGGTTTTAACCTATGACCATTGACTTTGAAGACATGACCACTTGTGGGATCCTGAATCTCTATTGCCCCATGAGGGTACACATGATGAACTAGGTATGGACCAGACCATCTGGAACTTAGCTTTCCTGGGTGTAGATGAAGTTTTGAACTATACAAGAGCACAAATTTTCCCAGTTCAAAGTGTTTGACTTTGAGATTCCTAGATTTGTAGGATTGAACTTTAGATTTATTGATCCTTGAATTTTCATAAGCCTCCATCCTAAGTTCCTCGAGTTCATTAAGATCTAATTTCCTTTTTGTTTCAGCCAATGAAATGTCAAAGTTCATTTTTTTATTGCCCAAAAGGCCTTATGCTCAATTTCAACAAGTAAATGGCATGCTTTTCCATAAACAAATCTATACAGTGACATACCTAGGATAGTTTTGAAAGCAGTTCGATATACCCAAAAGGAATCTAAGAGTTTCTCGGACCAATATTTCCTAGAGGGATTGACAGTTTTTTCAAGAATTTTCTTAATTTCTCTATTTTCCAACTCAGTTTGACTATTGGTTTGTGGATGGTATGCAGTGGAAACTTTATGAGTAATACCATACTTAGACATGAGTGAATAGAATGGGAGGTTGCAGAAATGGGTTCCAGGATCACTGATTATAGCCCTAGGAATACCAAATCGAGAAAATATATGCTCTTTCAGAAATTGGATTGCAACATGGTGGTCATTGGACTTGGTGGGAATTGCTTCAACCCATTTTGAGACATAATCAATAGCTAAGAGGATGTAGAGGTATCCCTTAGAGTTTTTAAAGGGTCCCATGAAATCAATTCCCCAACAATCAAAGATTTCAACGACCAAAATGGGAGTGATGGGCATTTGATTCCTTTTGGTAATGGATCCTAATTGCTGACACTGAGGAAAACTTTTGCAGATTTGGAAGGAATCCTTAGTGAGGTTCGGCCAGTAGAAACCACTTTGGAGGACCTTTGTAGTGGTTTTATTTTTAGAAAAGTGTCCTCCACATGCCTCTCCATGACAAAATTTTAGAATTGATTCTTGCTCAGACTCAAGAATACATCTCTTGATGATTTGATCAGGACAGAACTTGAAGAGGTAAGGATCATCAAACACATAGTGTTTGACATAATAAAGGAATTTCATCTTAGCTTGGGTCCCCATGAATTTTGGAATGTCACCCATCACCAAATGGGTTGCTATGTTAGCATACCAAGGGCAATCACTCACTGAATAGAGGTGCTCATCGGGAAATGAATCAGACACAGAGAGGTGGTGTGAGTTGTCTTTGAATTCCATCCTAGAGAGGTGATCAGCTACAATATTTTCAACACCATTTTTATCCCTAATGGTTAAATCGAACTCTTGAAGAAGAAGGACCCCCCTAATTAATCTAGCCTTGGCATCTTGTTTTTCAAAAAGGTATTTTAGGGTTGAATGGTCAGTGAAGACAATGATGGGTGATCCTAAGAGATAAGACCTGAATTTCTATAAGTCAAAGACAACAGCAAGCAACTCTTTCTCAGTTTTTGTGTAGTTTAATTGTGCATCATTTAAATATTTTCTTGCATAAGCAATGACACATGGAGTTTTCTCACACCGTTGTCCTAAGACTACTCCTACAGCGAAGTCACTTGCATCACACATGAGCTCTAAAGGAAGTTTCCAATTTGGAGATTTCATGATAGGTGGAGATATAATAGTTGACTTGAGTGTATAGAATGATTCCTCATAGCTTTCTATCCAAAAAAATGGAGCATCTTTTACCAATAGAGCACAAATGGTCGAGAAATAGAGCTGAAATTCCTAATGAACCTTCTATAAAAACCAGCATGTCCTAAGAAGGACCTCACTTCCTTAACAGTTTTAGGAGAGGGAAGGTGAAGAATGATTTCAACTTTAGATTAATCAACTTCAATCCCTCCACCAGATACCATATGACCTAGAACAAGTCCTTCCCTTACCATGAAATGGAATTTTTCCCAATTCAGTATGAGATTCTTATCCTTGAACCTTGAAAAAACCTTTTCAACATTTATAAGGAATCCCTCAAAAGTATCCCCAAAGATGGAGAATGACCTCTAAAAAATCACCCACCATATCCGAGAATATTCCCATCATGCACCGCTGGAAGGTACCAGGGGCATTACATAACCCAAAGGGCATTCACTTGAAGGAAAAAGTGCCGAATGGACAAGTGAAGGTTGTTTTTCCTTGATCCTCTAAGGAGACTTCGATTTGATTATACCCTGAGAATCCATCTAGGAATTAATAGAATTGATGACTTGCCACTCGCTCAAGGACTTGATCAATAAAGGGTAAGGGGAAATGGTCTTTCTTGGTATAAGATTTGAACTTCCTATAGTCAATACAAACTCTCCATCCACTACTGACCCTTGTTGGAAGCATCTCTCCATCCTTGTTGGTTATTAATGTGATTCCAGCCTTCTTTGGAACCACATGGATTGGGCTAACCCACTCACTCTCAGCTATAGGATAGATGATACCAGCTTTTAACAATTTCAAAAGTTCTTTTCTCACTACTTCCACAAGATTAGGATTGAGTTGCCTCTAAGGTTGACGACATGGCTTTGACTTGGATTCAAGAATAATTATATGAGTCCCGATAAGTGGTCTAATCCCAGGAATATTAGATAGGGTCCATCCAATGGATTTCTTGTGTCTCCTAATGACATCTAGAAGCATCCTCTCATGATCGGCTTCAAGAGAGGAAGAAATGACAACAGGAAAGGATTGATTGTCCCCTAAGAATTCATACTTTAGTGGTGAAGGTAAGACTTTAAATTCAAGATCATATTGGTCATGACTTTCCAAGAAAGGATGAGACTTTGTATTGAACTCAGTTTCTGTTTTCAGATTTCTTGACAAAATTGGTTCCTTGTGAACAAAATTTTCATCCACTAAATTTTCCAGAGTAGTGTCATGAATGGCTATAGACTCAATGTTATTGATTTCAACCATGGTATCATTGATTGGTGATTCTAGAAATTCATCAATAGAGCTGTCTGAAATAGATTCAATCCAAGGAGACAAATTTCCCTCATGTGAATAAAGAAAATCAATCTCTTCTTGACTTAACCATCCTTCGGTAATTCCTTGATGTTCATTGAGTTCATTATCAACACTACCAATCCAATTAATCTCATGTATCTCTTCATCATCCCCAATTTGAGATTTTTCATTGTAGATGTTCAAGTCTAGACTCATGTTTCCAAAGGTGATGTTCATGTTCCCATTTTGGACTCGGATAACAGAGTTGATTGTTGCAAGGAAGGGACGACCAAGGATGATTGGGGTTTTCTCCCTAGGACCTAAGCTTGGGTGATTGTCCAGAATAATGAATTCAGCTGGGTAAATGAAATTTTCAACTTTCACCAAAACATCTTTTAAGATCCCCTTTGGAACTCGAACACTACAATCAGCAATTTGAAGAGTGACAGATGTGGGTTGGAGTTCTTCGAGCCCTAACTGACAATACATGGCATAAGAAATGAGGTTCACACTGGCACCTAGATCACACAAGGATTTAACAACTTTGTTCTCTCCTAGTTCAACATTTATGTAAGGGCATCCTGGGTCTTTCAACTTAGGAGGAATGGTCCCTTGAATGGTGTTACTCACATTAGCATCCAAAAGGACTTGGTTTTTATGTGAAAATTTTCGTTTAAAAGTGCACAAGTCCTTAAGGTACTTTGAGTAGGAAGGTATGGTTTGGATGGAATCGAGAAGTGGAATGTTCAACTTGACTTGTGAGAATATTTCTCTCAATGTTTCACTCAATTCAGGCTTGGTTTTCCCCCTCATGCATTGAGGAAATGGTGCAGGTTGTGGAGTTGTTTGTTGAAGTGTTGTTTCTTTCACATTGTTATCAGTTTCTTCAGTTTGAGCTTGTGGTTCATTTGAATTTTCATTAGATTTTGAAGCTTCACATGGTTTCTGACATATTTTTTCAGGTTTTTCAATTGATTTCCCACTTCTTAAAATTGTCACAGCCTTTAGTTGTTTGTGAGTTGTTTGAGTGAAACTTGTCTCTCCCCTTGATGTTTGTTGTGGAATGGCCTGTGTAGGCATGGGTGCCTTTCTAGTTTTGATGGTTTGAATTTCTTGTTTAATTGATGATAATTCTGAGTTCATTTTGTCCATTTGTTTGTACATTTGTTCTAATAGGCTTTGTGGAACAATTTAGGTTGGTGCTTGAGCTTGTGGGTTTATCCCAGGAGGATACTTTGGTTGTTGGATAGGTTGTTGATTGGGTTGTTGTATAGGTTGATGATATTGGACATGAGGATGTTGGAATTGGACCATTTGTGGTTGTAACTAATTATGAGGTTGAAAGTTTTGTTGAGGGTATGGGTTGATACATTGTTGTTGTGTTGGTTGTTGATTGTCCTTCCAACGAAATCCGGGATGGTCATTATACCTTGGATTGAAGGTGTTTGTGAAATGTGGATTTTGAAAGTTCATTGCATTAACTTCTTCTGGTGGTCCTCCTAAAAGAACATCCTTGATAGAAGGAATGGTTGGGTAATTATCAGTCTTGTGGTCATGTTTGTCACAAATTGTACAAACAAGCTCAACAATTTGGGTTTTGTGGACCTTCCTAAGATCAATCTCCTCAACTTTCCTTGTGAGTGCTGCAAGTTTTGCTCTAAGGTTTTATTCTTCTCCAAGATTGTACATTCCACCAGATTTGGGTGGATTCTCATATTATGGTGATGTTCCCCATGTTTGGTTCTATTCAACAAGATTTTCTAGATAATCATAAGCATCATTTAGGGATTTGTTTTTGAAGGTTCCATTACACATCATATCAATGAATTGTTTGTTTCCGGGACCCAACCCTTCATAGAAAATTCTCACTTGTTATGGCATTAAGAAATCATGGTGCGGTACCATGTTTAATGTGTCCTTGAACATTTCCCATGTTTCATAGAATGTTTCTCCCTCTCTTTCAAAAAATTTTTGTATGCTCTTTTTAAGTGCAATTGTTTTGTGATGGGGGAAGTATTTTTTATAAAATTCTTGTCGAAGTTGTTCCCAAGAGTGAATGGATTCTGGTCTCAAATTTTTTAACCAATTCTTTGCTTGGTCCTTAAGAGAAAAAGTAAAAATTATCATTTTAGCAGATTCAATTTGATTTGGTGGGCACATGGTTTCGACAATGTCATTAAATTATTTAACATGAAGGTAAGGCATCTCAGACTCCATCCCATGAAAGGTTGGAAGGTGGTTCAGGACATGGGGTTTGAAAACATATTGGGAATATCCTATGTTATCATGCCTAATGCATGAGGGTGCATTGTTCTAGGTTGGTGTGAGGTAGTCATTCATAGTCAGGTCTGCAACAATTCCCAAGTTAGGGTCTTGCCTGTTATTTTGTTTCCCTACCCGGTTTACGATTTGGTTTTGTGGGAGATTCTCCATTGTATCGAACTCAACATCTAAATTTGGAGTATTAGGAAGATTTGGATCTAAAGAAAATAGACCACTTTTAGTGCTTGACTCCCCATCCCTAGAAGTATCCACCCTAACTAATCTGTTTGAGTTATCACGGGTGTAGGCGGACATGCGCCAAAAGAAAAAAAATGAGAAAGGGAAAAGATAAGAGAATTGGGATGAGAATAGAAGAATGGGGGTAAGAAAAGAAGGTTTTTGGTCTAAGGAACTTACTTGGTCCTTGGAAACGGCTCCAACATTTGTTGCGCCCAAATTTACCCTACTGGTAAAAAGTGGTCAATGTAGTACATGTAGGGGTCGAGTCCACATGGACCGAAGAAGTAACCTTGAGACGCTATGATTTGGTGAAGGATGGGCTATGAAGTAGCCAACTTTGGTTTTGATTTTGGATGGTTTTAAAGAACACTAAGAAACCTAAGTGAATTCAATTCAAAGAAAATGGGTTGATCTTAGGATTATGCTCGGGGTGGATTGAATGAATTTTACTTCTTTAGACAATTTTGGTTTTATTAATTCTTGATGAATCCATTCTTCAAAAATAACACTACCTTCATAATTTTTTGGTTTGGTTCTTAATAAACACAATTAATAATCCACTATATACTTAGAGAACCAAATTCATGATCTCTATGAGGTACATGGTCATTTAGTAATTGAATTTAGTTTGCTCAAACATAGTAAAGATGAAGAGTAGAAATAAATGAAGAATGGATGTCTTAAATTAATTATCCAATTAACAAAAATTCATTCATAAAATAACATTCAACCCAGACTTTTCATCCTCATAAGATCAACCCATTAAAGGGTTATCCCTCCATTGATGGTATACTCTCAATGGTGGGCGGAATATGGCTTATAAGAATTGGATTGAGGAAATTAAAACCGCGGAAATAACGAGCACTCCTTCGTGTGTGTGAATGAAATTCACACCTATGTGTGAACTAATTCACTAAAACGCAGATATATCACTGTGCTTTGTGAAAATTTAGTTTTAATAAATTAATTGAAAATATATAAGATAAATATGTTGATTAAGAACAAAAAAACTTGCATGGAAATTGAAAACATTACAAAAGAACTTTTACAGCATAACCTTACAATGAAACAAGCAACAAAAGATGATAAAAAAATATCCCCTATACATTCCCTTCACCACTAGATCCTTATATAGGCATATTAGGAGCCTTAGATCCGGCCCCTACAATTAATTCACCCCCCAACAATTAATAGAGTCAAAAGGAGGGTGAATAATCAAAAGGAAATTGACATTTCGAAGTTGACTCGGAAAACTGTCCAGATTCATCCACCATATTGATGTGTGAATTATTAATTGAAGAAGGCTGAATCCGTAGGGGTCATAGAAGATAAATATCTTCAATCATATTTCCTATGTGAGCTGTAAAAATTTCATGAAATTTGGATTAGCAGTTTGGAAGTTATGGTCGAAATTGTGGGATGACTTTATGTGCATTAATGTCGGGTCCACCATTTAAATCTCAACTTCAGATCCCTTTATCATCATGAAAACATCAGAATTATCTCTATCCATAGTTTAATAAAATGATTCCCATATTTTTATATTTCTACTGTGTAAATTTGAGTTTCATTGGGCTTGGTTTTTAGGCCCCACATTTGTTTGATGGGCCTTAGGCCCATTATACTTTTTCCAGCAAGTTTCTGCCTTCAGGTGCAAAAAATATCCATCTTCCCTTATGATTCATCCATCAGACCTAAAAGAAAAAATGTTCCAAATAAAGTGATGAATCATATAAAAAAATATCAAATTAAAATGATGAATATTGTAATTTCCACAAGAAAATTATTGAGTGGGCCCAAATTGACACTTTAAGCATGAATTACACAATGATGGGAAATGAAGTTTAATTTATGAATTAGACTAAAATTGATGTTTATGCACTTTTAAACACATTAATATTAAGATCTTAACAATGAATATTATCCACTTTCAGTGACTAATCAGTTCCCCCTATGGAACGTCAGCAGGTATTCTTAGAAGAGGTTCCCATACCATAGGCACTCATCCTGGTGAATGACGCCAAGCTCGGAGGCTCCTTCAATCCGGAACCGGGACCGTCAACCTACTTAAACCTGGACCAGGAAAAACATAAAGACTTTCCCCACTAGGAAGAAAGCCATAATATATTTAGGTAAACCCACAAAGGATACCCCCGGCTAGATATACACACCAAATTCTAGGAGCGCCGGCATGCTCAGCTTTGGATACAGCACTATCCCAAGCTCAATCCTGATAGGATATGCATCAAGGTATCTTGAACACTGTCGATCAACTAACATCTTGAATCAAATCCACAAAGGAGTGGCACACTCTAATACAATCAGATCGCAAACCCTACCCTAATTGGGTGAGAAATGTTCTACCACCGCAAAATTTTGGAAACCCCTTATTCCCATTATTCAATGGCTTTAGGGACCCGAAACAACATCTAATGCACTACATATCATATTGTGACCCCGTGATGGGAACTTAAAGGTAGCAAGAAGAAGTAAAACTCAGGTGATTCATGTGAAAACTACAGATCTTAGACTTCGTATGGTATACTAGCTTGCATGCTAACTCAATCATAGGTTGGGAGGACCTCTGATGACAGTTTCTCTTCCAGTTCAGTTCAACTCTGCCTAAGACAATGGTCAGTGATCTCATGAACTGCAAGAAGTTAGAGAACAAAAGAGTCTCAGACTTCATCGCTAGCTAGAAAGGCCTAAATTATTCTTTGAATCATCCTCTCCCCTGGTATGAAATAATCGCTATGTGCATCAACAATCTTTGTGATGAATTGCAAACACCGCTCATCTCGGTGAAGTACACGAGCAGTTTATGATATTTCTCTATCATTGGACATAGAATAGAAGAATATTTGAAATGGACTAACCTCAAATCCTGAGTGGCCCCATCAACCCCAAGAAAATGAGCAGAAAAATCTGAAGTGGCTTATGGCACACTTAAGACACCCCCAGCACCAGCTCCAGTTGTGCAGCCCCCACTGAACCATACAGGACCCCTTGAACGCCAACAGCCACCCCCACCTCAGAAAGATGAGTGACAAGGTGCTAAAAGAAACCAAATCGAAAAACTAAGAAACAAATTATACTCATTCTAAGATTACTAGGTCTTTGGATATTTCATAACCACCATGAATCGCAACTTGCTCCGGCCACCAGAGTTAAAATGAGCCAATGAAGTGGGTCTCGACGGCCTTCTAAATTATTTCCCCTATCACGGGATACTAGGACACACCATCCAAGAATGTTTTTTTTCAAGGACCTCCTACAAAAGATTGTGGATTTCAAGAAAGTCATTTTGGGCTCGCTGCTAGCACAGGTGGTGTATGTTTCCACCACATACTCAAGAGAGGAAGAGGAATGGAAAACAGTCACGAGTAAGAAGGAGAAAAAAAATGACAATTGGATGACCTGAAAGACAGTCAACCAATTCCATGGCATCCTCTAGGTGATGTTGAAACAACCAACAATGCCTCCAAAATATTTTGATAAAACACAGCCATCCTCCTCAGACCTGCAGTCCTCTAAAGGCCAGTAAGGTAGAAAGGAGGATAAAAAAGATGGGATGACACCAAAGATGAAGTTAGTATTGACACTTGTGTATTTCATACCAACAGAATTGGTACAACAGGCACTACCCCGCCAAATTGTACAATAGGTACCGCCCCTCCAAATGGTACCATCATAAGAAGACAGATAGATGGAAACATTGTCAGACCAAGAACTGATATTTGGATCCATTAATGTCATCCACTTGATAGACCCCTTTTCAAACAGAGACTATGGCCATGAACCCGAATCCCCTGATCCTAACCGGAGAGTCAGAGGAAGAGGCCACAGAGGTTGGAGGATTCCTAGAAGGCGTGATCATAGAAGGAGTCAAATTCCCACCCACGCCATAACTCAAACTATTAATGTCATAGAAACTCATGGAAAGACCCTCCAGTAGACACAACAAGAAACAGAATGCTCATCCATCCCCATTGGAATAAATCCAATCCCAGACATCTTGGAATATCTATTAGGGGAAGAACAAATATCAAATCTCTCAAGGCATGTGGATAGACCGGTTTATCCAGACCCGAAAAAGTCCGCAGCACCACCGACCCCTATCGTTGAGGCCAAAAAAATCTAAATCCAAAGCCCAAGCCCCTAAAGTGTTTATGAAAGAGAAACCCTGAGCCAGTAAGTGTCGACCTTTAGAGCATAAATATGATATTCTAAAGCAAATGGCTTCAGTACCAGTAAATTTATCAATCCTAGTTGTGTTAAGTCTGTCTGCAGACCTTAGGGATTCACTCATTGAAGCCTTACTAAGTCCCTAGGAGTTCGAGTCTGAAGTAGTAGTAGTTGAAGTATATCGGATAGGGACCAATCCTGAAGAATGTCATGTCGTCATCTCCTTCACAGAAATGGATGAGGACACCATCATGCAAGGGCACATCAAACCCTTATATGTGTTCAGAAAGATAAATGGAATTGATTTTGAGAGGATTTTCATCGACAACAGCTCTGGAGTTAACCTCCTCCCACTACGAACGCATTGTCGGCTGGGCTACAATGAAGGCATCTTGACACTCTGCACCACCACTCTACTAGGATATGAAAAAAGTGAAAATAAACCATTGGGACGAATCAAGATTAAAACTTGGATTGGATACCTCATGTCAGATTCCAAGTTCCTGGTAGTGCGTCAAAGTATGGCCTTCAATATCCTGTTAGGGAGGCCTTGGTTGCATCAACACGCTACAATTTCGTCATCATACCATCAGTGCATCTAATATTTCACTAATGGAAAAAATGGGACATTTTCCACTGATAAATCCCCATTTGAGTCCTGTGAGTTTCATTATATCGATACAGGGTTCTATGAATCGGAAGAAAAACATTATCTGTCCAACAACATTGATTGAATTACTGCACCAAAAGGATTGGAAATGGCTCCCACCGACCCCCTCCAGTAGCATGGGGAAGAGTATGTATTACTCGTTAACCAAGTTGAATTCATGAGTACAAGTACGGATACAGACTCAATTGTCTACATGATCTCCTCCACAACCACCAAGCCTAAAGACGTATAGGAGGGGGATGATTCCCATGATTTCATGAAAATCCCTAATAGAGATTTTCCTGACCCGTCCTTGGGACCTCAAACTACCCCCGCCTTACTCACTAAGGCAAAAGATTATTTCTCTCCCAACATTGTAGATTTCGTCTCAAGAATCCTTTCTCCATCATAAGAGGAAGAATATAATTATGATGATGATGATGAATAAGAAGAAGAAGACCTCAAAGACGCCCCTCTCACATTCAAATAAGGTGTCTCCACCATAATTGATGAACTTAAGGAGATAAACCTGGACATAGAAGATGACCTATGGCCCACTCTAATAATAGTGTCCATGGCTATCAAGGAGCAAGATACATATACCTACTTTCTATAGAAAAATCGATATTTTTTTCCTGGAACTACACATAAACTTCGAGCCTTGATCTTGAGGTCTCCACTCATCATCTGGCCTTACCAGAAGATCACCAGGACTATAAGTAGGTAGCCAGAAGAACCCACTTGATGCATTCTTCCAAAATAGAGGCTAAATTTGACAAGCTAATCAGAGCCAAATTCATACAAGAAGTATAGTATATGATCTATCTGGAAAACATAGTCCCTGTCAAAAAGAAGAATGGACAGATTAGAATCTGGATTGACTTCAGGGACCTCAATCAGCATTGCCTGAAAGACAATTTCCTGGTACCGATCATAGAATTGTTGATTGATCCAACCACCAGATATGAGGCCCTCTCTTTCATGGATGGTTATTTTGGATACAACCAGATCTGGATGGCCTAAAAAGATGAAAAAACTACTGCCTTTAGGGCCCCTCATGGAATTTTCTATTATAAGTTGATTCTATTTGGTATAAAAAATGTTGGCACTGCATATCATTACTCCATGAATTGCATCTTCATTCCCTTATTGGGAAAATTTATCAAGTTCTATGTCAAAAATCTGGTGGTTAAATCATGAAAGTGCTCAAACCACCCAGTCAATCTTGAAATTGTCGTAAAAAAACTACAAAAGAACAGTTTAAAGATGAATCCCTTAAATTTATCCTTTGGCATCACCTATGGGAAATTCCTCAGCTTTGTCTTATGCCATTTCATCATCAAATTCAACCCTGAGAAGACAAAATTCATCCTTGGCATGTCCCCACCTCGCAATCTCACCAAGTTGAGAGGTCCCCAGGGGCACCTGACCTACATCTGGTGATTTATAGCCAACTTGGTAGGTAAATGTTTACCTTTAACTGAGTTAATGGAGAGAGGGGTTATGTATGAGTGGGATAATGATTTCCAAGAAGCATTCGAAAAACTAAAAATATATCTCCTAATATCACTGGTGATGATGCCATCAGTTGAGGGGAGACCACTCATTTTGTACGTAATCTCCCTGGAACGGTCATTAGGTGCCTTCCTCGCACAGAATAATGATGTCAGTAGTGAGAACAGCCACTATTACCTCAGCCAAACAATGATTGATGCTTAAACTCAGTATTAAAAAATTGAAAATAACTTCCTATCCCTAATCTTCGCAGTTCAGAAACTCAAGCATTACTTCCAGCACCTTGAGGTCCACTTGGTCTCCCGCTCCGACCTGTTGAAATATATCCTCAATTTTCCCATGCTAAATGAACGCCTATCATGATGGGCAGTCATCCTATATCAATTCTGACATATGGTACGTACCCTAGAAGTCCATCAAAGGCCAAGAATTAGCAGACTTCCTAGCAGAGCACCCCTCAGAAGAAACAACACCGTTGGATGCTGAAATTATGGATGAAGAAGTGTTCTACATCCCGGAGGACCCCCAGACATGGAAAAAGTACTTTGATAGTGCTTATAGAAGCCCGATAGGGAAAATAATGGAATATCCCAATCACAACAAATTGGGATGGGAATTATACTTATATACCTCAAAAAGGTTACCCTACCGTACTCTTTCCTACTTTAGGAAGGGTGTACAAATAATGAAGAAAAATAACAGGACCTCATTGCGGTCTTGGAACTGGAACTTCATGTACAATCCAAACACCTAAAGATAAAGGGTTATTTAGATCTAGTCATCAAATAGGTCAATGGTGACTATGCCATTAAGAAAGAAGTATTGGCCCCCTTGATGAACCATGTTTGAGAACTAATGGGTAAATTCCCATCAAAATAAATGTTGACCTATGTCCCCTGATCTCAAAATGCTCAAGCATGTGCTTTGGAAAATGTAGCCATGACCTTGGATGATCAAGACTAGGATGAAATGGTCATTATCATTTCCCACCGTTGTATGGTCTTTCCATTTATCATGAATAATACGGAGTAGATTGACAAAATTAGCCCCATTTCTGAGCCTTATGGTCACACCACCGGCTGGATGAAACCCATTGAAAATTACCTTTAGAAGGGGGAACTCCCCCCAGATAGGGATGGAAGGGAACAAGTTTGAAGATTTGTAGTCAAATTTTCCTTGTACAATGGGATAAACCAAGAAAAGGTTATCTAAAAATAAGTCTTTGAAGGAGTCATTATCTAGTGAATTGATGGAGAAGAGACCATTGCCTTCATGGAAGAAGTGCATGCTAGAACTTGTGGAGAATGCCAATCAGAAACCAATCTCTCTCATCAACTCTGAAGGCTCAGGTATTACTGGCCCACTATGATATAAGATTATGCCATATTTGCTAAGAAGTGTCATTCCTGCCAAGTTTATGCCTATTTTATACACCAACCCCAAGAGTTACTTTATACAGCTAAGTACTCCTTGCCATTTTCCACCTAGGGGATGGATGTTGTGGGACCATATCCCCTTGCTACAGCTAGACAATTTAAGTTTATACTCACAGCAACTGACTTCTTTTCCAAATGGGCTAAAGCCATACCCCTTAAAGAAGTCGGGGGAAAAAGAATCGTTAGCTTTTTGAAGGCCAACATCATTACCAAATTTGGTCTCCCTCATACAATATTGATAGAAAATGGCACTGACTTATGCTCTACTAAGTTGGAAAAGTTATACCAGGAGTATGGAATCAAATCCAATCATTCATCCTCCTACCACGCGGTGGCCAAAAAGAAGAGAGAGGATTTCAAAAAGACTCTGTCCAGCATACTTCAGAAGATGGTAGATAAGGATAAGAAATTGTGGCCATACAATCTCCCACATGCTTTGTGGGATTACTGTACCATGACCCTCACTGCCACCCAGGCGACCTCGTACTCACTAGTATACAGGGAATATGTGGTTTTGCCTATCGAAATCCAAATGACATCACTTTGTGTGTCTGTTTGTGATCAAATTTCCATAGAAGAGCAATCCCAAAGATGGTTTGAAGAGTTGGATCAGTTATATGAGAAAAGTTTGCACACTTTACAGCATTTGGAAATCTATCAAAATCGGACTGCATGAGCCTTCAAAAAAAAGTTTCTCCTTCAATCTTTCCTCTAAAGAGAAATGCTATTAGTCCTCAAAACCCCAATGATACTTGAGAAGAAGCCCCCAAATCTTGAACCAAAGTGGGAAGGACTATATTTCGTACATAGGTTCTATTATAATTGATCATACTCCCTAATATCAATGGAATGATAGCTCATCATGGCTCCCATAAATGCAAAGTCTCCAAAGAAGTATTTCACGTAATAGAAACACCCAATCATGGTCCAAACTCTATGACCCTAAACTATGAGTTGTAGTACCATGATGTCATGGTCCAAACTCTATGACCCTAAACTATGAGTTGTAGTACTGTGATGTCATGGTCCAAACTCTATGGCCCTAAATTATGATTTGTGTTACCGTGATATCATGGTACAAACTCTATGACCCTAAACTATGAGTTGTTGTATTGTGATGTCATGGTACAAAATCTATGACCCTAAACTATGAGTTGTAGTTCCGTGATTTCATGGTCCAAACTCTATGACCCTAAACTATGAGTTGTAGTATTGTGATGTCATGGTCCAAACTCTATGACCATAAAACTATGGGTTGTAGTGCCTTGATGTCATAGTCTAAACTCTATGAACCTAAACTATGAGTAATAGTCCAATACACATGACATTAAACTAGAAGAAACTCATCCTAGAAACATGACATTAAACTGTGACTCGTGTCCTCACTGCAAGACAACTATATAGCAAAAAACGTCCTAATCACATGATGATAAACTGCATGATCTCTCACAGAACTACATAAAAATTGATTCCTTCCCTCATAGGATGCGTAGAGACACCTCAATCCTCTATATTGACCCATCCCCCTCCATAAAAAGTGCCTTTATCATATCCTCTATCTCCCCACACTGGCTAGGGAAACCCTTTTCACTCCTTGTTTGTCACACCGAGTATAACTCACATGAGAATAGGATCAATGGTAAGTATTCTCTTACTCAAACAAATTATAAAGAAATATGTTTGAAATGGAACCCATAGTGAATGAAACAAAAAATTTCATACCTCTATGTCTGAGCCATATCGGTATAGAGAACATTCAGAACTATGTGCGGCTTGATTCCTACTCTTGTAGGATACGTAGTGATGCACGAATTTGGAATCCCAACCCAGCCACTAAGAAAATCCCTCACATGTCCCTATGAATAGAGAAAATATTTTTAGGGGATGATGAGAACTATGTGGAGCTTGATTACTACCATTACAGGATACGTAGTGACACCTGGATTTGGCATCCCATACCAACCACTAAAAAAATCCCCTTTCCCCATGCATAAGACAGACCTATATGGGGAGTCCATGAAAGGTCCAGACTACATGAAAGTAGACTACAGAATTCTTCAAGATTCATGTATGGCCTGATTCTCAATGTTGCGAGATCCCGCACATGCCCCCCCCCCCCTCATAAGAAGTCAAAAGATCTTTCTTCCCTTTATACATATGATCCAAATCTATACAAAAACTCTCCTAGTTCATGGGTAATCACAATCTGGATATTTTCTCTATTCCCAGACACATCTTTCCCATTTTTTAAACTCTATACTCCGAGAAAACTTGGATCCCCATAATCATACAAGGCCATCTGAGATGTAAGGACAGTGTATTATGGACACCTTTGTTTGGCTATGCACATCATGCCCTGGTGGCTCTACATATATCGCTTACAAAACGAACTTCAATAAAATGAAAATTCGTCCCTATGAGAGTCCTCTTCTATATAAGTATGCCCAATGGATTCCAAGCCCCATGTCATCCCTCCTTATTCAAGTTTCTCTTCAAAACTATGGTTTACACTTACATCATTACTCGCGTATAAGGAACACCAAAACATCCTGATTGCGATTAACTCAAATCTATTAATGATCTTTATGACAAAATCATGTCCTCACCACACGACATTAAACTACAAGGCTAAAATATTCCTTGCTATATGAAGTTAAACTTCATAGCATTAGCTTAATCCTAAAGTGCTCCCTAAGGTTGATTTTTCTATTTTTAGGTGGTGACCCGGAGTCCTCATAATCCCTTGTTTCTCACATTGAGCATAGATCACATGAGCTTAGGGATCTTAGCGAGAGATCCACTATGAAATTATGGAAAAACAATCCAAGAATTTTTTTCATAATAGCACAACCCTAAAAGGCATGTCACGGTTCCCTCCTCGTAAGGTACCTTACATCCTGGCCATACGATGTTAAATGATAGGGTACCCCAAAGATGGGACGAATTCCTCACCCTATGTGTGAGTAAGATTTACCTAAAGAATACCTAATTCCATGAGTAAATTTCATCCCAAATGTATCCAATATATCTAGATTCACTCTTTCCATACCTCAAACTTTGTGCTCTGGGTGATCTTGAATCCCCATAACCCTCCATGGCCATCTGAGATGGAAGGCCAGTGTCATGTGTACACCTTTGTTTGGATATGAACATCATGCCCATATGGATCTACATATGTCGCCAAAAAAATGGCCATCAATCAAAGGAAAATTCATCCCTAGGAGAGTCCTATCCTATCTCAGTATTCCCAATAGGCTTCCAAGCCCTGTAACATCCCTCATGATTCAAGGGCCCTCAATGTTATGGTTTACATTCTCCTTCCTACACCCATCCTAGATATATCAGAATATGTAGGCCCAATTCATCTCTGGTCTCTTTTGAGGTTTCTAAAGATACCCATCCATATGTGTAAAGTTCATCCATGTACAAAAGAAAAGGGCCCCCACTCATCTTTAGTTTTCCTGGAGAAGTTTAGTTAAAAGAAATTTCCCTTTTCGTATTCAGGTGCACCCCTTGACGAAGATCATGTGCCGTGTTCAGAAAGTTCCCAATATCCATAATCCTTCATAGACATTGCATATAGAAGATCAGTGTCCTGTAGACACCCTTTTTTGACTATGCACATCATGCCCTGGAGGCTCTGCATATACCGCCTAAAATGGCTATTAATCAAATGGAAATTCATTCTCAAGAGAGTCCTTTCTAATTTTTGGATACTCGGATGACATTCATGTCCTATCACACTTCCCCCCCCCTAATTTGGAAAACCCTTGGATAACGACTTATATACCTTCCTCTTTCCAAATTCCCCTGACATAAAAAAGCTTTCAAACTGAATTGACCATTCACCAGATCTCCCTTACAGAAGTAAGAACTATACGGGAACAGTTTCCCAATCAAATCCAAAATGAATGTCCTTAATATTTTTGGACACCATTACTCAGACCAGTCACCCACTGTGGATCCCAACATCAAAATAAATTCAAAGTGTTTCAAACCCTACAAGTACATTGGAGATAGAAGTCCAGTGTTCTACAAACACCTTTTTTTGACTATGCAAATCATGCCCCAGTGGATCTGCATATGTCTCCTATAAAATGGTCATCAATAAAAGGAAAATTTGTCCCCAGGAGAGTCCTTTCCTACCTCCTTACACATAAAATGGCTCCCAAGCTTCATGCATGTCCCAAATTTACAAATATAGGGTCAATAAAAATCCATAATCCATGTCTAACGAATACTAGAACATTCTCGGTTGATGAATTTTGAATTGGGGTCCCTTCCCCATTAAGTTTGGTCAAAGATGTTTGACCTAAAACATCAGTAATGAGTTTGATCAACAGGACTATAAACTGCTAGTAAAAAAACACCATACATTCCATAGTGAAAGTCTACAAAGGGTACCTCTGGATAAAAGTCGAGTATCAGTTCATCAAACCTAAAACATGTAGGTTTTAGTAAAAAATGTTGATCCATCAAAAGAGATTTAAAGCTTGTTAGGTCAAAATCCCGCAATGGGCGGCCTAAGAAAAAGTCAAGTTATACCTGCTAATCCCATGTCAAATAATATTAGGAAAAAATTAGAGTAACAATGAAAAAAAAGACACAAAAGTTCATGAGGCTTTCCGTAAAATCTTAGCAATAGTCAAACTACACTTGTTGAGTCCCGCGGCTTAGGAAAAAGTTAGAGCCTGAGTCGATTATTTCAATTTACTTTTCATGGTTTAAAATTAATACCCAATCAAAATAATGTTTATATGATTGATAGTTATTAATTGATGTGATGGGAAAAGGAAAATAATAAGGATTTGAAGGCAAATCAGCTTCATTGAGTTCAGCAAAAATGGAGGAACATCCTTAGTTTGGATTACCTCCAAAGTATTAAAAATAAAAAGAGTACATATCATGATTTAGGGAGAGATACAATAAATCCCGTCTCACCCCTTCCAGAAAGATGGCTAGTGACTATCGCGGGCCATCAAGAGTTTTCTCTAAAGAATTTATCTCCTCCACTTTATCCTTGACCGTTAGACGCACCCTCTCTAGAACAACTTTAAGGTCCCACCCTTTCTTATGGATAGCTTCGTAATTGGTACACGAAGAAGCAAGTTGATCCCTCAACCTTACTATGCGGGCCTCACACTCCTGCAGCTCTTCCTCTTAGGTGATCACCAAATCATGAGCTTTCGCCTCTTCAACCGATAGGTGATCGAGTTCCTCTGAAACATCTCAGAAGTTCATCACCTGATAATGGGAAGAATTGAACTTGGTAAGCTTGCCCTCATAAGAAGCAAGGTATTCTAGGGCTATGACAATTTGGTAGATCAGGAGGTTTAAGTGCCAATAATCGAAGCTGTCGGAACCCAACTCGGTGAATAATCATAAAAAATTGTCTATCTCATTAGTGAAGCTAGCCATAGGTGTCTCTGCGGAAAGGGCACAAATTTATGCCTTGCCTATTTTCGCATTTCCTGGTGCCTCACTGTGGCACCAGTACCTTGATCCTCCCCCACCGCAATGGTTTTACAAGTATTAAGTGTCATTACAGGGGTGAGAAGGGACCTAAGATAGGTAACCCAAGAGGGGGGCTCTCTTTTCCCTTAGATGGTTCAACCATTGGAGCTAGATGCGGAAAACTAGTTGCAGCTTCCGGGGTGGTCAGTGATACTCTACTAGGGTCGGTCTCATTAAGGTCATGGGAAGTATTCGTAGGAGGGGATTAGTCTAAATCACTCCCCATTGAGATAGTCTATACCAATGAATCCCCTTCCAGACACTTCTAGTGGTGAACGGAGTATCTTCTTACCACAAGGGAAGGAATAGGTGGTGTATCCATCGTGGCTTCCACATAGATAGGAATAGAAGACGTATTTGTCATGCTCATCATAGAAGAAGGAATGTGTGCCATGGTTGTTGGGGTGAGGATGGGGTGGAGAATGGTTAGAGGCTTCTGCACCCGCTGAACTGTTTCTCTCAGCACCCCATCAAGGTAACATCCCGTCCACAGTTGGGCATATTCCAGTGACAGAAAAGTGGGTCCCGTCATATTGGGGATGATAACTTCCATATCAGCACCTTCCTACATCACCATAAGCCATAACTAGAAAAGAATTATGGGATGAGACTCTCCCATTAACTAAAAAGCATTAATAATTACATCTTGTTGAAGGAACCCAAATTGTCTGGAAAACCGGTAAGGGAGGTATGTATCACAAATGGCTACTCGGTATATACGAGCAGTGATCATCCCATCCTGGAGAGAAATAATTTATGATATTTCTTTTAAAGAACCACCCCTTTCACCTCTTAATGACCCATGAGGGGTAGAGTGTGGTGAAAACTAGAAGCGAGAAGCATCATTCAACAGCCTAACTACATCAATAACACTTAAATTCCTGGGATGAACAGTGTAAATGTTGAGAAGTGTGGGTTGAAAGACAGAATGGGGAACCTATGTAGTGTGATAGTATTCATAACAGGGTAAGTGTTCTTCCATCCACCCATATAGGAATTGAAACGGTCCACTGAGATGATTTGGTGACCTACATTATTTGTATTTGTCCCAACAACTAACTCATAATGTTGGGAAAGAGTAGGAATGGCCAAATTGATGGGTCGACCCTCTGCCATCCCGGACGCTATCATCAAAGTATAGGCCCCAACACTAATATATACGTCAGGGGATGGGAAAATCCATCCACTCAAAAACATGGCAAGGAAACCTACTAATCTAAGTGCAGGTGACACGTACGGTTGAATATCATATCCCCATGTGGTATAATGTCCTGCTTTAAGGGTAGTGCAATATGACCCTGGAGTCTAGCGGGACTCACGGGATGAATGAGTTCAACTACAGAGAGCCCTCTTCTTTGGTATGGTTTCTTGCAAGAATAACCCTATACTCTCCTTTAAATGAATAAGAGAGTGATACTAAAGGGGTTGATCGAATAAACCCTCTCCTATAACCAGTATACTCATCGTCAAATGGTACACATGGTTAGTGTCATTCCATGTAGTGGTGGCCAAGAGATATTCTTTATACATCTCTCCAAGTATGGGGAGTCCTCCAAGCTGGTGGATATCCCATAAGATGATTCCCACTTCCCCATGCGATAAATGGAAGGTGTTGGTACTTGAAAACCAGTGGTTAATCAATTCCATAAGTATTTTTCATTTGGAGAAGGCTACGAACTAAGAAACTCAGGATGCCTGATATAAGTTCACCACCCTCAACTGGTTAGGGGACTCCAAACACATTTGATGTACCCAAAATTCCAAGGCCCATTCATTAGAGAAACATCCTCCATACCGTATATTCCACTTGGTGATCCACCTTCCGTTAGGGTTTTCTTGGGAGATGTTGATAATGGATGGGTACTCTCGGGCGCCTAGTCTCAGGACAACATTGTGACCCCGGTAATTGACTTTAATCCACATCGAGCCTCTTAATATGAAGACATTTTCCTAAATCAGAGTAGCTATTACTTCTACTACTGGGTAAATGTTGGCTTGATCATGAACTTCCAGCACTTCTAAGAGAATTAAGGGAGTTTTGGGTTCAGCCAATAGCAGAGGTACGTCGTCAGGAGGACCAAAGCCATAAAATGGTAACTATACGGAAAATGGGTAGGCTAGGAGCTCTGGTGTTAAGATATATTTTAATAATATATCACAAGAAATAATTTAGGATTGAAGATGATCCTAACTATCCCCCACCATGGTTTCCCTCATCTTTGTCAATTTTATCACAGCTTGTGAAAGAGCCATTGTAAGCTGCACGGGAAGATCCAAAAGCTGAAAAAAGTCAGTCCAATAAAAGTTGTTGGAAAAAGGCAATGGAATAATTGATAAAGTAATAAAAAAAATATGTCTGTATAGGGGTTCACATATTATTCCTAGAAACTGTACATGATAGGAATATCCCTCATACTGCATGATGTGCGAAAGAAACCACCGCATACTACTACGATGCACGGGAGCATTACATCGCGCATATCTATGGTACTCGAAGAAACCATGAGACGTTGTCCTACGGAGCATTGTCCAGTGAATAGAAGGGTTATAGAAATGTGGATACCACAATCCTAGGCCTTGTTAAGTTCATTTTCAAAGATTTCGGATTAAAATTTTATGTTTGGATTAATAAGACTTAAATTTTGGTTCACCGATTCAAGATCGGTATGCAGAAACGCAAGTAGCGTAGCATTCTCCTACGTGGAATCTAGATTTTAGTTCTAAAATTACACAGATGCTATTCGAAAAATCCAAAATTGGGTTATCAGGCCGATAAATGGTGAATTGTTCGGTTCGCAACACATACGAAGCGGTTCGCGAAATTAATTTTTATAAGAGGCACAATACGCAAATGAAGAGGAAGCCAGGGGAGTCTAGATCACTTTTCACCACAAGAAACGGTAAAAGAAAAAATAAATGGTCCCCTATATATAGGTGTGGTCCCCTCTTACTATACCTATCTATTCTTCCATTAACCATTTTAGTTCAGGACTACTTATACATTAGAATAGTCCCCATTTCGTTTTGAACTGACCCTATTCTGATGGGAGGCATTTGTTGGGTCCTGAAAATTTCTCCAAGGGAAGAAAATACTCCATCAATCACTTCATAGAAGGAAATAAGTATTCCTAGAAGTCTAACAAGGTGAATGGAATCAAATTGAGCTACAAATTTCAGAATAAACTTGAAGTAATTCAGGCTTTCAAAAGATTTTAAGTGGCCCGCGTGCCATCAACAGGAAGGGTTCACGAACTGCTCAGATCGTGAATCACTGGTACGCAGAATGACCCATGAGGTGATGGTATGTGGAGTGATTTCCAGAAAACCTAGTGGATTTTGAACCACATCGTTGAAGGACTCATGCACGCAAAGGCCATCTATATACCGTCTCGTGAACTCAACAGTTTGCGAACGAAGAAAACCGAAAGGGTTCCGAAAACCATGATCGCAAACCACAGCCTCCATAAACCCCGGTTGACCGAGTATTCTATGGGTCATGATATATATTCATGGGCTTCCACAAATGGTGTCGCATGCCCATAGACACGATTGCCTCAATTCTCTATAAAAGTATAATAGAAGGAATCGAGAAGGGATGGACGAAGAAAGCTTAAAGGGGACCCTAGAGGTTGGAATAAATAACTCAGGGAAGATTCTGGCTTCAGTATTGAATCATCAATGAAGATCGAATTGCAAATCACACTCTCCACAGGTACAGCCAATCACAAACCATAAAACGGGGAACTTCATAATAATAATAGAAACGCAAACCTAATTGGTGAAACCACAAACCACAAATTTCTCGCAGATGAACTCCCTGCGAATGATAATTCCCCGGACCCTCCTTCAATATGGTGTCCCATGTAGTGTATCACTATGCGGATTTAACTCGGCACCGCGTAAAGCACCAGTATGTGGGTGGAGCCCAAAGCGACATGACAAACCACATCTAGGACTGCGTACCACTATGGTGCACGGTGGTCCATACCCATGCCCGTATACCACTCCGGTATGCGGACGACCCCTCTACCCACATACCATTATCGTATGCGGAGCTTCCCCAATCTCGCATAAGAAATTAGTACGTGGAATGGGGTATTTTCATGTATTCTTTCCTTTGGTTCCAATATCATCCCTCTGTTACCATCCAGTCCTCTATAATCCCTTTGCAAACCAGTCCCCCAACATTAGGCCAAAACCTCCTCCAAAGCCACCGCACTCATATGATCAGACCGTTGGGTGTATCAGCATGCCCCTTTGAGTCTATATACCCATGGTAAGCGGAGTCACGAAGGCTCTCCCCACAACGGTTTGGGATCCAGGGATGTATGTGGGTATACATTCCCATGGTAACTCGGAGTCCAACCTTGGGACACTAACGTGAACTTCCCCATTCTAGGGATTATGGGTGATCACCTGCTAATCCATTCAACGAGCAGTAGTGATCAAACAAAAGGGGTTATGTTTTCTTCCCTTTTTAATGAGTAAGACACTCCTCCGCTCCCCAGAATGTGTTCTGGGGCACTCTCACTAAGGTATTCCCCAAACTTCTGAGGCCGAGCCACATGACCTTTAATTTCATTTCACATTGAAAGGATCATCGCTCTGCGCCCTTTCCCACCATCGCCCTGGCCTCTTCCACCATAATCTCTCCCTCTCCCACCAGTAAGAGAGGAATCATGTGATTTTTTGGATCTCTCACATCCTCTTGTTTCTCACACTGACCATGAATCATGTGGGATTAAAGATTTGTTACGATTACAACATCCACACAATTCTAAACTATGAGAACTCTGATTCCTAGTCAAAACAGGATACGTAGGACACCTACTTGAAGTCCCAAGCTCAAAAGGGTGCCCATCCAAAAAGGTTCACCCAATCATGTCCTCTAAAATTGACAGCTTCAATGTGTAACCCCATCAATTCTGAACTACATGGGTTCTTATTCCTCTCTTGAGGATACGAATGAAACCCATATTATGGGTCCAATCCCAATTTCAAGTCACCTTTCATCCCCCTTGGATGATGATAAACTCTAGAGTGCCTTATCATGTGGCTCAAGTCAGTATTACCTCCGTAGCATTAAATCCATATATTCCTATAGTGATCCTATAAACCAGGGGTAGCCCATGGAAACACTCTTTTTAAATGAACCAATGATTCAAGAACATATGAACATGACTTAAATCTATAAGAGAGTCTAGAAATAGGAAATAATTTCCCCAAAAAGGGGTGCGGTGAGCCCGACTTTCCATCCTCTCAACTAATGGAGTCCTTAAGTTTCATTGGAAAAATCATTGTCCAACAAGAACCTGCCTTAGGAAAGTAGGTCCATGAATCATGGATACTAGGGCCATTGGGTGTTTTTGGATCCATGAATAAACCTATCAGAGACCATCTGAGCAAGTTATATCCTAGGAGGACTGATTTCACAAGTACTTAACCCCATGCAGTCGCCCGTTGGGACCATCTGATTGTGGCATCTTCTTTTCAATATGGAAGGGGTAAATTACCCTATCTTCGTGGGGTTAATCCAACCCTCCTTTTAAGGGATAATGACACAGAATGGGTCGAAACAAAAGAAATGGTGGTTTTGATGTGAAATTATCTCTAGAAAAAGAGAAGGGTGATGATTCTCATCAGACCATTTCATCATCACCCGAATGTGCCACCTCTGAGGTGAAATAGTTTTTCAGGGAATATTTCCTCAGAAACCAAGGTCTTCATCTTCTAACTCCAAGTAACTCCTGAAATAAATAAATCTCAAAATAAAACATACCATTGACCTGATGAGTTTCATGGGTCTAGTGCTCCTTAGATATTTGATGGTTTATGTTTCTTTCTCTTCCGAAGGTCTTACCTTTTCCACATAAATCGTGATCTATTAAACTTAGTAATCTAGGAGATATTTCCTAGTTTTCCCCTTTTATTTCAGGACAAAATGATTCTCAAAATGATAGGAAATATGGTGGGTAGATACCTATGTTAAGATAGTTAGACTATATCTTTCATCCATCTCATCCCCCCTCGTATTTGTTTTAAAGTCGATGTATAAAAACCTATAGTTTATTTTATATATATTTAGATTTAAGGTGAGTTTCATTGTAATAAAATGGTTAACTTTTTTTCCAGGGTGAATTTATATACCTACTTTGATCGATTGGGTCATTATTGATCTAATTATTAGTATAGTTTTTCTATTCAAAATGGTGGTTATCTTGTTTATGTTAATTATAATGTTTCCCCCATTTATCCCCACACTATTAAACCATTCTCTACCTTTTCTTTTAGTACATAGCTCACCTAGAGGGTGAATTTAAAAATTTATTATGGCCAAGAAATTTAGAGGATCGATTAATGAGGTTTAATCATACATAGATATTGTCTTAGTTTCCACATGTGGAGGTGCTGCAACTCCAATTTCCTAATATGAATGTGGGCATGGTCAATAAATTGAGTATATGTCCTAATATAGAAACTTTTTTCTACTTTCCATGATAGATCTTCCTCATAGAGAGGTCTACCCACCCAATAGGGGTGATTATTTATCTTCTCCCCTCCATGATAAACCTCCAAATGTTGGGTGTCTTGATGGAGTTAAACATGAAAACCAAATGTAGAAGATTTCCCCAACCTCATATGGAAGTTCATGTGTATAGGAATTATGATTAGATATCTCAATGTAGAATATATTTATAATACTTGGTGTAGACTCTGAGGATCTTAAAGATTCATAAGTATGGAATATCGAAATGTTGAAATGGAAAAGGAAACTAAATTTTGGAAAGGTATAAGTGGTTTTAATTATAAATGAATGTTAAGAGGGTGAACTTGTTAAAGCCGTTGATCAAGTGGTAGAAATTTTCTCTAAGTGATACTCGAACTATGATGTAAATGAATAGGTCACTGAATTATAACATTCAGAATTAAAGAATGTAAATAAGGTTATTTTTCAGAATGGGTATTATCCCATCAACAAAGAAAATAAAAGAAGACCGCATAGGGATTACACCAACCTTCCCAACCCCATGACTACCAGATTAGTGAGAAATGATAGTATATTAAAGGTTCATGTAACATAATATAGAAAATGGGTTTCTAAACCTAAAGATACCCTTGATAAGAACCAACTAGATAAGAAAGATTCAATAGGAAGAAAGTAAAATGATAAACTTTTCAAAGAGGTAGTTTCTAATACAAATATCAATTTCATAGTATAAGAAGTTTGCATCAAAAGTCCTAAGAAGGAAATAGAGAGTATTTCCATTATGAAGGAACATTTTGAGGTCACTATAAATCAATTCTAGCTAGGGGATTAGGGTTATGTTGAAATTGATTTAAAATAAATAGCTATCCAAGAAACCTTTAAAAATGTGATTATTCATTCTAAGGAGATGATGGAAGATGTATTTACTATTCCAGCCTTAGAAGAAGATGTTGATAGAATGAAAATTAATTTTTTTTATTAACATAAACCCCATTTTAAGGGAGGATGGGTAACCCAATCATAAAATCAAATAATTAAAAGGAAAACCATTCCCCCTAGTCCAAAAGCTCAAGGTAAAAAACAAACCAATTCAAATCTATAAAGAAAATCCCCTCCCCAGCATCAAAAAATTGAATACCATCTTCCACCTTCTCATCATTGCTTGGATAGCTATCTTGTGCATAGATTCATGGGCCTGGTAATTATGGAAAATTTCATACCCTCTCAAACTTCGAATTCAGAATAGCAATGGTTTGGTGGAAACTCCCTGCTCTGAACCTCCTCTAGAGCAGTCCCTTGTAGGTGAACTGGTTGCATTATCCCATAAACTACAGACCGCGGTGCCGTAAATAAAAAACCACCAACACAAAAACCATGCCACGAATTCAAAAATTCATCACCAACACAAAAAAATTACTTCATATACTAGAAACCCAATTCTTCATTCACTATGAAGCCTTCACGATTGCTCCTCCACCATTATCAGCAACCTAGTCATCAGAACCGTAGCCGTTAGAAAACATCGCTGCAACCACAATACTTCCTCCAAAAATAGAGCCTCAAAGAAACCCAAAGAGGAAGATTTTCCAAGGAGTATGAAGCATAGCCATCATCACCCAAGTCTGGATATCCCAACACCACACCGATGGAGTGTCGCTGAGGAGGCGGTTCGAGCCGATCTAAACCAGAAACACTGCTCCGAGCATGGATCTAGTCATATTTTAACCATGGAAGAACCCTCATCGAAATCCAAAATGAGCCAACCATGGGAAGTGAAAGAAATCAGTGAGGAGGGGAAGGGTAACACCAATGATGCTGACACCACAAATCCACCTTCATATCTTCAAACATAAAAGGGAACGAAGAGAAACAATCGCCTCGGGCCGTGAAAAACACTAAATGCCAAAACTGTGAGAGAGGAAAATAGGAACAGAAGGGGGGGATGCACCGTAGAGACCCTCCAGCTCAACGCTGAAGTCGCGGGCCTCTCCCCCCCCCCCCCCCCAGATCAACAATAAGGTGAACCTTATATCCACGAGAGGGGAGAGAGCCTCTTCTCAAAGGTAAGGTAATATCCATAAGAAGATGTTGATAGTAATTTTTGAATATATCTTCAGGTTGACACAAAATATCAAAAAACATCATGGATCGATATTCATAAGAAAATTTTCTCTAATGTTTTAATGGAGGTAAAATAAATCTAGAAGAATATATTAAAATCATAGAAAATATGGATTCCCTTTTCTATGAGATCATTCAAGGAGTGATGGAAAATGAAAAGTTCAATGTAAAATAGGATATCAAAAGGCTTCACATATTTAACAATCTATTTCAATTTTAGGATGGTGTGGAATACCTCCTTTTGGGTGTAATTTCATTATAGTCATTTGAATGTCTTTTTTATGTTTTTTATGTTGTGAAATTTCACAATCAAGCTTTAAAAGTTTCTTCTTTAAAAGTAATAAAAATTAATTAATGAAGTAGTGAACACTCATATTTTGTAAGTATTCTCTACCCCACTGATAATTAGTTTTGTCAATATTTATCCCCCTTCGAAAACATAATCCAAAGCCTTATGGGGGTATCCATCCACACTTTCTCAAGTGAGAGGGGTGGGATGAATATGATTTTTCTACCTCAATTCTTAAAAATTATCTCTTGGTATTACCTTGGTAACAATATTAGAAATTTGATATTTGGTGCAAAGATATTCAAGTTTCACAACATTGTTTTCCACTTTTTATTTAATAAAATGATACCTAATGTAAATATGATTTTATATTGAGTGTTTCATAGGATTCTTGGAAAGATCAATGTCGCTCTGATTAACACTAGCAATTTTTTAGTGGATTCTCAAGATCAACCTTCAAAATCATCTATATACACAAGAATTTATAAAAAAAATTACAAGAATGTGTATTCATAATGTACTCTACCTCAGTAATAATCAATACTACTAAATTTTTCTCCTTGTCATTCCAACTCACACAGCTCTTTCCAAGAAATAATGTTTCACATAAAGTGGAATTCCTATCAGTTAAATATCTAACCCAATCTGCATTTGTGTATTTATATAACATAAAGTAATATATGTTTTTATAAATCAGGCTGAAATGTAGTGTTCTCTTAACATATCACGGGATTATTTTAAATTCCATCATATGAGACTCTTTTGGATAACTTTTAAATTTTTCAAAAAGAGTCACAATATAAACTATTTTTTGTGTTAAAGTTGTCTAAGAGATAAGTTTTCCAATGATTTTCATGTTTTTTATAAGAACTATTTCCAGCCTAATCCTTGGTCAAATTTTTTCTAACAGCCATGGGTGTAGAAATTTTCTTACAATTATCCAGGAAAAATTTCTTCAATAATTCCATGGAATATTTTTCATAGGATTGAAAAATATAATTATATATCTGAAAATTTTTCATTCTTGGAAAATAATTAATCTCACCTAACCTAGAAACCTCAAATATTCCTTTTAATTCCTTAGTAAATTATTCACAAAAATACACTTGACCACCTGTAAAAATAATTCCATCTATATACGTAATGACTATTAGAGTTCTTATCATCATAACCTTCACAAAAAAATTCTATCAACCTTTCCCTTTGAAAATTAATGTCCCTAAAACATCCATATAGATTATAATATCAGGATATAGGGGCATATTTCATTCCACATAAATATTTCTTAAGTGTACATACCATGCTTCTATTTTTATCAAGGATACAACCCTTAGGTCATTTAATGAGTACTTTCTAATCTATATCACTATTAAAGAAAGAAAATTTCACATCCATTTGATAGATCTTATAATATCTATGTGTTTCCACTATTAAGAACATCTTAATGGTCTCAATACTAGATAATTCTGAAAATATTTCATCAAAATCAACTCATTATATTTGGAAGCAGCCTTTGCAAACCAGAAATGTTTTGTTTCTTTTCACTTATCCCTTTTCATTGTGTTTATTTTTAAAAAACCACTTGGCGCAAAACACATTTTTGTTTTAAGGTATTGAAAAAATATCCCAAGTTTAGTTCTTCTCAATATAATCATTTTTTTCATTCATATCATTGATCTATTTCTCATGCTCAACCACCTCAAAAATAGTTTGTGGTTCTACTTGTGAGATGAATGAAATTTGGTTTTCCAATCTCAACCTCCTTATTTAGGAAGGTGCATCTTGATTTCAAATAATATTTTCAGAATCAACAAGATTAATCAATATCTGATATATCTGTCTATGATTTTTTGTATTCTCATCTTCATCACTGGTTTTATCTATCAATATCAATTATATTATGCAAAAAAAATTCTTCTTCATCAATATGTTTTTCTGAAATTTTTTTGTTTCTAGATTCAGTAATCCCATCATTTGCCTAAACTATAAATTATGTTTTGTTATTATTTTCAATTATTCTCACATCCTATAATTTTACCAACTTTTGTAATCTATTTTTCTAACATTTTTATCCACTATCATTAGAAATATAATTTCACGACCCGTCCTCGGGGCCCGTGTCGTGACTACCCCAAGCCCGCCTTCCATAGGCCAGGGGCTGGCGACTAGCACCAAAGGCATAAATCCCGATAACTAGGAAGGCATTGCCTTTATATAAGTAAACAAAACACCACAGAGTACAAGAGGAAGTAAAACACTAAGTAAAACTGAAACAAGCTGTGCTGCAAGTAAAGGGTCCGGAAATACAAGCCCAACTATAAAGTACAAGGAAAAAGGTAAAACAGCTGAAAGGTGACAAGCAGCTCATGGATCGTCCACCAAGGATCCTACCTGAAGGGTAGGTACAGATAGCGCAGCTCCTGGATCGTCCACCATGGATCCTACCTGAAGGGTAGGTACAGATAGCCTCCACAATTCTCTCACCCATCAACCTCCTCCGAGTGTCGTCTGGTCGTGAAGTCCGCCACCAAATACTGTCTCGTCGTGAGGTCCACCTCCAGGTACCGTCCAGTCCTCGAACACTCGGCCTCTGTCTGTGCTGCCCGTAGTCTGCAACCAACACAACGAGGTGCGGGTATAGCCCGTGCAGGGGTGAGTATAACGATACTCAGTAGGGACCCCGAGACCCTCAAGGTCTCACTAAATCCAACAAGGATAACCACAAAGAAGATCTCAATAGATAACCTCTACCTAGGTATATACCCATACATATACCCAAGTTATCAAGTAACCCATCTCAATCATGAGGAAACACAAATATTATGAAATCAACGGATAACCACTACCCAGGTATATGCCCATACATATACCTAAGTTATCAAGTGACCCATCTCAATCATGAGGTAAACACAAAGGTCATAGACTCAGCTCAAACCAGGATTTTCATTATCGAAACCGTAACTGCTGAAGAGTCCCGTCTCTGGAGTGTACACTGGTCCTGTCATGACTCCGAGGTACTGCTCACTAACCTAAGATTGCTGAGGTACTCCTCCTGTCGAGTACCGCGGGCCAGCCACCCAAACACAGTAGTGCTTCCCACCGGGGTATGCCACCCAAACACAGTAGTGCACACCCCCTAATAGCCAGCAGAGGTACTCTCCGGACGAGTACCGCGGGTCTGCACTGTCACACAGGTAGTTCTCCGTCCGCCATGGTTCTGCACCCAACAAAGTAGTTCTCCATCCATTGGGTTAGTCGACTCACTCCAAGTCGAGTCGGTCAAGCAGTCGTCAGGTCTCAGCCGGCTACACAGTCTTCGTACTCCGAACTCTTGTCTTCGGGAGGGTCCGCTCCACAAGCTACAGGTCGATACTCCAATTATCTCAGTCTCACGAAGAAGTATCTCAAAGGACCGCCTCGTCATAGGGGGTCTCAACGCAACAGACGGTGCGTCAATCGGATGTCTGGTCTGTGAGTTATTAGCTTTTTCGTCCTAGGGGCCCGGTTGGTTTCGTGTGCGAACCAACCCAGTCGTATCTCAACTATACTCCGAACTCTCATAGGGTATACTCAAAAGGGACCGTTTCTCAACAAGATCACCAACACCGCTGATGGTTCATCAAACGGACGTCCAGTCTGAAAGTTATCAGCTTTTCCGTTCCAGGGGCCCGGTTGGATTTCGGGTACAATCCAACCCAGCCATATTCCAACAGCGTCTAAACCTCAGGAGAAGTATACCAAAAGTTCTGTCTCATCAAGAGGAATCCAACAAAGTCGACGACACATCAATCGGACGTCTGAAGCTCAAGTTATAAGTGTTTTCGCTCCGAGGTCTCTATTGGATTCATGTTCGATCCAACCCAGTCGTACTTCAAATGACACCGGTTAACCAAACCGGTCACACCATTGCGATCCATACGGAAAAACACACAAGATGGACTACCCATTGGTCCCAAACGGATAGCCGGTGAAAAAGTTGCATTTCACCGCATCATGCGCGAACCGGGCCTCGTAAGGCCCACGCCTCAACCTCGACTTAAATATCCAAAATTAGTCTTGAAACATCCGTCGTAATTCCAGGGTTGCAACGTCACAGACGGTTCATTATTCCAACACCGTATGAGAGAGATATATCTGATACAAGATCCCGTAATAATAATAATATTATTATTATTCGGTGTTTCGTGGCCCCGCACCACAAACTAGAATTTAGTATCCAACATTAGACTTGAATCAACCGTATTAATGACTAGATTATATCACCACTGACGGCAAGCCAATCGGACGTCGCACGCATGAGTTATGGTGGGTTGAAGATTTAATAATAATATTAAATCTATTATTTTTCGAGCGCTTCAGGTACCTGATCCAAGAACCCGTAAAAGACATCCAATATTGGATTCATAAATTCTATCTCGAAGTCATGGTCGCACTGCCACTGACGGTTCGTGAAACCGAGATCGCACGAAGGAGTTACGGACAAAAAAGTGTTTTATCATCAAAGTTAATAATACCATTATTATATTATTAATTTTAATTTATTTCTTTCAAATACCCCATGTCACGCCCCAACCTTCTTCACGCACCATCCTTCTTTACGCATGGCCACCACCTTTGGTTGCCCGCCCAGCTGCGCCTCTAGATCCTTCCGCACTCCATTTCGACTTCGATTTAACTCGGAAAAAAGATACGAACGCATATCCTTGATCCTTGGGTCGAGATCTTCGTGTCAGTATGTCGCGCTCAGGGAAACATTGAGTTTCAAGCGTCAATAAATATTTGGACGCCTCCTTCCGCGAGCTATTGTGGCTTCATTCCAAGCCCGAAAAAATTAAACAATTGCATATTTGTAATCCTTGCATAGAGGGCTTCGCATCCATATATTGCGCTCAACAAAACTTCATGTTTCCAGCATCAATAAATATTAGGCATTGAAGAACGCACGAAGAACACGTGAAGAATAAAAAGAAAAAGGAGAATGGTTTATGTGCGGGACGATGTCCATTTTCATTTGGTCATCATCATCGTGAATTTAAGATATGAAGAATCAATAAAACGAATTCAATCATATATAAAAACCCCTACCTCGAAAAGACGTCACACGTCGTCAAACCGCGGAAAGAGGCAAGCATCGTGGTGGTCGGGCATCACGGAAGAACGGTGCTCCTCGTGGTGTCACCTCACACTCTTGCCTCGGTTGAAGGAGATTCCCTTCGCTGAGAGGAAGATTGCGTTCTTCGTGGAAAGTAAGCTTTTCCTTCTAATCCTCCAAAGCTTCTCCACAGATTAATTGCCCAACAATAAAATGAAAGGCTTCCTCTTAATTTAATAATTCCAAGCAATTCAAAACTAAGAGGAGCCAATTCATTAATTGAAATCAAGTTGGCAAAACTTATGGGAGAGAGAGAAGAAGGTGAGGAGTTCACATAATTAAGGGGGAGTTTACAAATTAATTTAAGGGGTGATAAAGGGGGGTTTAGGGAGTTGAGGGGGAGGTGAGGAGTTAGGGTCTCATGTGGACCCCACCTCTCATTTATCCTCACATGGGTAGTTGGTGGTTATGGGTCTCACCCTTAACTCCCCTTTGTAGGGTATAACTACCATATAAATAAAATTGTGTACCACTAATTTTATTTATTTAATTCTAAATCCCCAATTATTAATTCTCAACCCACTTTAAACGCAATTGCGGTAAAGGTCCCCTTAAGAATTTACCGGTGCATCGAGTTCATCGATGCCCTCGGATTTCAATTCCGAGTACCGGTTCAAAAGATAGGAAAACCCACATGTACGTTTACTGAACGTACCCGAAAAAAAGTTTGGAAAATTATTATCAGTCACCCTCGACCCGGCCGGTCAAGGTCAGGCTCTGCCTAAGTGAAACACTCCCCAACGAATCCAAAGGTACTATTAGATTTTCAATCCGAGTTACCGTTTAAAAGATACGAATTATACAATAAAATAATTGTCATTTAATTATTTTATTTGCGGCCAAAAACTAACTTTTTCTGGTGACCAGTGCCGGCCAAAGTTAGTATCTACTTAAATAAACCATTCCCTCATGAGTTCAGTGGTTGTCTCAGATTTTTAATCCGAGCTACCGTTTGTGAGTTATAAGCATTTGAAAAATAAAATAATTTATTTAATTATTTTATTTACGGTTAAGTCAATTTTGGGATTTCTCATAGGAGGCCCGCACCGACTAAACTTAAGTCGCGCCTAGGGTAAACCCGCCATCCTGAGCGCAACGGTGCCCTTAGATTTCTGATCTGAGTAACCGTTTAAGAGTTATTACACTTTTTCAGTAAAACTGCTTACGCGCGTTAATTTAATCTTAACAAGACTTCAGAAAATTATTTCGGGCACACCGGGCCTCGGAATCAGGTGCCGTCTGAAACCGCGCACTCACAAAATTCCAAAGAAATTAAGAAAAAAAATTCCTTGAAATTTCCGGGTCTTTACATTACTCCCACCTCAGGGCTTTACATCCTCGTAAAGCTATAACACAAACTAGGGAAATAAAAGTGGTACTGAGCATGCATCTGAGCCTTCTGCTCCCATGTGATCTCCTGGAGGTTCCCAAGCATCCAGTGAAAGCGCACTTGAGGAATCGATTGTTCACATAGGACCCGCTCCTGTCGATCCTCAATCTCCACTGGAACCTCTGTGCATGTCGCCCTGTCAGCGATGTCCAAATCCCTGAGGTCGATGATGTGTGAAAGATCTTGCACGTATCTCCTCAGCCGAGGTACGTGGAAGATTTCATGCACCTGGTGCAACTGAGGTGGAATGTTGAAGCGGTAAACCACCTCTCCTACCCTGCTGGGGACCTAGAAAGGTTCGTTAAACCTTGAAGATATCTCGCTGCCTCAGCTACATCTCTGTAAACCTCGTCGAGGTGAGACCCGTATAAGAACGTGGTCGCCATCCTCGAACTCTAGAGGTCTCTTTTTCCTGATTAGAACTGAAACTCAAAACTCCTGCTGCCACGAGGGTAAGGTTGGCCGACCCAAGAATGATCGGCTACACCCTCCCATGCACGAGTTTATCTTGTGCTACCTGGGGTTTCCTTTTCGCCGACCAAGGAAAACCCATCCCGACGTTTGCCTAATACCGTCAATTTGAGTATGAGCAGTGATTGCCCAATCCATTCTCAAACTAACGTCGTAAGGCCTCGACGCTGCCACCAAGAGGTCCCAACCGAGACTCTCGCCTCAAGGGTCAGATCACACCGTCGGCGTAAGTGTGACTATCGAGTCTCCTCCCAAAGGTATCTCTAGACGTGAGGGTCAAGTCAATGGATTAACCAGAAACTCTTGGTCTGGGACTAGATTCATGGAAGGAAGGGATGATTCGTATCGATGTCTGTGGCTACGGCAGCTAGTAGAAGACAAAGTCCTCACTTCGAATCATCCTTAGAGCCATTTCGGTCACACTCCTTGACCGCATGCAGCTACTCTTTTCCCCTGCCCTCCAGCTCCCTGAGCCTGGCAGGGACTACAAAGATGGGTGGTTGTAACATGTCGAAATGTACACCACCTCATGCTGCACTCTTAGCTCTGCTTCCACATCTGCTACTCTGTAGATTCATCTGTCCTTAACACTTCCTCTTCTTGAAACATTTTACACACCCAAGTCTCTGAGACTGGCACCAATTCCATGCTCTTCTACTGCTAACATTCTCTAGATATATTCGTTCATCCAAGAACATTCAACCACAAAGGTCTTCTCTAGCTCTGAGGTCTGAGCTCTAAAGCACTGCTCTTATCGTAGTCATCAAGTACCAGGAACGATCGGTACGCCTCGATGAATACTCAATTACCGACATGTCATCCTGCCGAAGCTATATAAGCTCTAGAAAACTCTCAGCCACATCCTCAAGCCAGTCCTCAGCCGCCTATGAGTCAGGTTCGCCTCGGAACTTGAGGGTATCTGATGTTAGAACACATGTAAGGTAGTAAGCTTACATATGTCACCTACCAGTACCGCCGGTTGTAACTGCTGACCAACAGGTAGTGATGTATAGCTGACACACTACCCGAAGGCACTATCTCAGGCATCGGTCCATGTACCGAAGCCTCATCACTATGCGGACCATCCTCATGGTCATTCACTGGAAAACACTAGTGGCCAAGTCCACCATCCACTCTACTGATGTCTCAGCTAGGCGGAAAACTCTAGCAATCGCCTCCAGCCAGTGCTCTGCTGTCTGGGAATCTGTCTCGCCTCGTAACCTCGGAGGTCTCTACTGCTGGAACTCATGCAACGCGCTCTGCCAGCGTGCACAGTTTGCTAGTATAGTTGTTGGCATCTGCTGCCCAACAGGTGGTGGTGCTGCTGGTACACCACCCGAGGGTGCCAACATAGTAAAAAGGGCCCTGCACCAGAGCCTTGTCGCTCGGTGAGCCGTCATCGAGTACTCTCTCGGAACTCCAACTGATTGTCTGCGTGGAGACATCCTAAACAGAAGCAACACGGTCAACGTCTTATACCTAGTGAGCTGACCTGGTTTGAGCTGACTTTAAAACTTTTGGAAACACACACGCAATCAGTTTTTTCATGCACAAAGTCTGAAATCAGTAGTCAGGGTCCTGGTGTACGGATACGTCGGCCGCCGCACCAACACTGGACTCCCTGAACTGAAGACCCCACTTGGTACCATTAACACTATTTCTTCACAGAAAAGAAAATATCAGAGTTATATGTCCGGCGGTAGAACCGACTCCTCTGATACCAATTTGTCACGACCCATCCTCGGGGCCCGTGTCGTGACTACCCCAAGCCCGCCTTCTATAGGCCAGGGGCTGGCGACTAGCACCAAAGGCGTAAATCCCGATAACTGGGAAGACATTGCCTTTATAAAAGTAAACAAAACACCATAGAGTACAAGCGGAAGTAAAACACTAAGTAAAACTGAAACAAGTTGTGCTGAAAGTAAAGGGGCTGGAAATACAAGCCCAACTATAAAGTACAAGGAAAAAGGTAAAACAACTGAAAGGTGACAAGCAGCTCCTGGATCGTCCACCAAGGATCCTACCTGAAGGGTAGGTACAGATAGCGCAGATCCTAGATCGTCCACCATGGATCCTACCTGAAGGGTAGGTACAGATAGCCTCCACAACGCTCTCGCCCGTCAACCTCCTCTGAGTGTCATCTCGTCGTGAAGTCCACCACCATATATTGTCTCGTCGTGTGGTCCACCTTCGGGTACCGTCCAGTCCTTGAACACTCGGCCTCTGTCTGCGCTGCCCGACGTCTGCAACCAACACAACGAGGTGCGGGTATAGCCCGTGCAGGGGTGAGTATAACGATACTCAGTAGGGACCCTGAGACCCTCAAGGTCTCACTAAATCCAACAAGGATAACCACAAATAAGATCTCAACAGATAACCTCTACCTAGGTATATGCCCATACATATACCCAAGTTATCAAGTAACCCATCTCAATCATGAGGAAACACAAATATTATGAAATCAACGGATAACCACTACCTAGTTATATGCCCATACATATACCTAAGTTATCAAGTGACCCATCTCAATCATGAGGTAAACAAAAAGGTCATAGACTCAGCTCAAACCAGGATTTTCATTATCGAAACCGTAACTACTGAAGAGTCCCATCTCTGGAGTGTACACTAGTCCTGTCACGACTCTGAGGTACTGCTCACTAACCTAAGACTGCTGAGGTACTCCTCCTATCGAGTACCGCGGTCCAGCCACCCAAACACAGTAGTGCTTCCCGCCGGGGTATGCCACCCAAACACAGTAGTGCACACCCCCTAATAGCTAGCAGAGGTACTCTCCGGACGAGTACCGCGGGTCTGCACTGTCACACAGGTAGTGCTCCATCCGCCATGGGTCTGCACCCAACAAAGTAGTGCTCCATCCACTGGGCTAGTCGACTCACTCCAAGTCGAGTCGGTCAAGCAGTCGTCAAGTCTCAGCTGGCTACACGGTCTCCGTACTCCGAACGCTCGTCTACGGGAGGGTCCGCTCCACGAGCTACAGGTCGATACTCCAAGTATCTCAAAGTCCCACAAAAAAGTATCTCAAAGGACCGCCTCATCATAGGGGTCTCAACACAACAGACGGTGCGTCAATCGGACGCCTGGTCTGTGAGTTATTAGCCTTTTCGTCCCAGGGGCCCGGTTGGTTTCGTGTGCGAACCAACCCGGCCGTATCTCAACTGTACCCCGAACTCTCATAGGGTATACTCAAAGGGAACGTTTCTCAACAAGATCACCAACACCGCTGACGGTTCGTCAAACGGACGTCCAGTCTGAAAGTTATCAGCTTTTCCGTTCCAGGGGCCCGGTTGGATTTCGGGTACAATCCAACCCGGCCATATTCCAACAGCGTCCAAACCTCAGGCGAAGTATACCAAAAGTTCCTCCTCATCAAGAGGAATCCAACAAAGTCGACGGCACGTCAATCTGACGTCCGAAGCTCAAGTTATAAGTGTTTCCGCTCCGAGGGCCCGGTTGGATTCATGTTCGATCCAACCCAGTCGTACTTCAAATGACACCGGTTAACCAAACCGGCCACACCATTGCGATCCATACGGAAAAACGCACGAGATGGACTACCCATTGGTCCCAAACGGATAGCCGGTGAAAAAGTTGCATTTCACCGCATCATGCACGAACCGGGCCTCGTGGGGCCTGCGCCTCAACCTCGACTTAAATATCCAAAATTAGTCTTGAAACATCCGTCGTAATTCCAGGGTTTCAACTTCGCAGACGGTTCGTCATTCCGACACCATATGAGAGAGATATGTCTGATACAAGATCCCGTAATAATAATATTATTATTATTATTCAGTGTTTCGTGGCCTCGCACCATGAACTAGAATTTAGTATCCAACATTAGACTTGAATCAACCGTATTAATTACGGGATTATATCGCCACTGACGGCAAGCCAATCGGACGTCGCACGCATGAGTTATGGTGGGTCGAAGATTTAATAATAATATTAAATCTATTATTTTTCGAGCGCTTCAGGTACCAGATCCAAAAACCTGAAAAAGACATCCAATATTGGATTCATAAATTCCGTCTCGAAGTCATGGTTGCACTGCTGACGGTTCGTGAAACCGAGATCACACGAAGGAGTTACGGACAAAAAAGTGTTTTATCATCAAAATTAATAATACCATTATTATATTATTAATTTTAATTGATTTCTTTCAAATACCCCATGTCACGCACCACACTTCTTCACGCACCACCCTTCTTTACGCATGGCCACCACCTTTGGCTGCCCGCCCAGCTGCACCTCCAGATCCTTCCGCACTCCATTTCGACTTCGATTTAACTCGGAGAAAATATACGAACGCATATCCTTGATCCTCGGGTCGAGATCTTCGTGTCTGTATGTCGCGCTCAGGGAAACATTGAGTTTCCAGCATCAATAAATATTTGGACGCCTCTTTCCGCGAGCCATTGCGGCTTCGTTCCAAGCCCGAAAAAATTAATCGATCGCATATTTGTGATCCTTGCGTCGAGGGCTTCGCATCCATATATTGCGTTCAACAAAACTTTGTGTTTCCAGCGTCAATAAATATTAGGCATTGAAGAACGCTCGAAGAACACGTGAAGAATAAAAAGAAAAAGGAGAATGGTTTATGTGCGGGACGATGTCCATTTTCATTTGGTCATCATCATCATGAATTTAAGATATTAAGAATCAATAAAACGAATTCAATCATATATAAAAACCCCTACCTCGAAAAGACGTCGCACGTCGTCAAACCGCGGAAAGAGGCAAGCATCGTGGTGGTCGGGCATCGCGGAAGAACGGTGCTCCTCGTTGTGTCACCTCACATTCTTGCCTCGGTTGAAGGAGATTCCCTTCGCCGAGAGGAAGATTGTGTTCTTCGTGGAAAGTAAGCTTTTCCAATTAATCCTCCAAAGCTTCTCTACAGATTAATTGCCCAACAATAAAATGAAAGGCTTCCTCTTAATTTAATAATGCCAAGCAATTCAAAACTAAGATGAGCCAATTCATTAATTGAAATCAAGTTGGCAAAACTTATGGGAAAGAGAGAAGAAGGTGAGGAGTTCACATAATTAAAGGGGAGTTTACAAATTAATTTAAGGGGTGAAAAAGGGGGGTTTAGGGAGTTGAGGGGGAGGTGAGGAGTTAGGGTCTCATGTGGACCCCACCTCTCATTTATCCTCACATGGGTAGTTGGTGGTTATGGGTCTCACCCTTAACTCCCCTTTGTAGGGTATAACTACCATATAAATAAAATTGTGTACCACCAATTTTATTTATTTAATTCTAAATCCCCAATTATTAATTCTCAACCCACTTTAAACGCAACTGCGGTAAAGGTCCCCTTAAGCATTTACCAGTGTTTTGAGTTCATCGGTGCCCTCGGATTTCAATTCCGAGTACCGGTTCAAAAGATAGGAAAACCCGCACGTACGTTTACTGAACGTACCCGAAAAAAAGTTTGGAAAATTATTATCAGTCACCCTCGACCCACGCCGGTCAAGGTCAGGCTCTGCCTAAGTGAAAAACGCCCCAACGAATCCAAAGGTACTCTCGGATTTTCAATCCGAGTTACCGTTTAAAAGATATGAATTATACAATAAAATAATTGTCATTTAATTATTTTATTTGCGGCCAAAAACTAACTTTTTCTGGTGGCCCGCGCCGACCAAAGTTAGTATCTGCTTAAATAAACCATGCCCTCATGAGTTCAGCGGTTGTCTCTGATTTTTAATCCGAGCTACCGTTTGTGAGTTATAAGCATTTGAAAAATAAAATAATTTATTTAATTATTTTATTTACGGTTAAGTCATTTTTGGGATTTCTCATAGGAGGCCAACGCCGACTAAACTTATGTCGCGCCTAGGGTAAACCCACCATCCTGAGCACAATGGTGCCCTTAGATTTCTGATCCGAGTAACCGTTTATGAGTTATTACACTTTTTCAGTAAAATTGCTTAGGCGCGTTAATTTAATCTTAACAAGACTTCAGAAAATTATTCTGGGCACACTGGGCCTCAGAATCAGGTGTCGTCTGAAACCGCGCACTCACAAAACTCCAAAGAAATTAAGAAAAAAATTTCCTTGAAATTTCCAGGTCTTTACATATAACCCATTAAGATGAATTATTCTAGTTTTTCTTCAAACTTTCCCATATTTATGCATTTATTATTCATAAAACAAGATTTTTCAATGAATTTAAAGTGCATCACACTTAGATTTATCTTATTCCACAACCCATATAGTTTTATGTGAGTCTCAAGTCTCAATAAACACCTTTTTTAATATATACTAAAATTAAAATAGTTTCTCTCAAGAAAAATTTAAAATGTCTATGCTCAACAAGCATAGTCCTTCCCATTTCAATAATGCTCTTATTTTTTCTTTACGCTTCACTATTTTTTTTAGGGTGTATGGGGTGATATATTGATTCATTAAACCATTATTTTCTTGATAAATCACATAGGCATTACATGTACATTCTTTCCTATTTTCTAATCTCACCTTTTTTATGTAGACACAAAGCTTCTTCTCATCTTGTCTTTTGAAGATTTTGATCAATTGTATAGCCACTAACTTGTGTTTCATAAATTAGGAATTATTCATCGTGGTGAATTCATCAATAAATTCAATTAAATAGATATCACCCTTGGTTTACTTATGTATCATAAGACCAGACACATCTGAATGAATGTGTTCCAAAGGTCTAATGGAATGAATTTCCACTTTTTCGTGTGACCCTTGAACCATATTATCCTTTTAATAAGTCTCACAGATGGATTTTCTATCTCTTTTTAGTTGATGGAGTTATCTCTCCATTTAATTATTTGAAATATTACTCATGTTTCATTTTTCAAGGTGTCTAATCCTTTAATTCCATATATTTTTTTCATACTTGGCACTCAAGTATCATGAATTGGATGGGTTGCCTATTTGAAAGAGATTTTCAATAGTTTTTTAAATCATGTAAATATCCTTCTACATTTAAAATTATTGATGATTCATGAATTATTTTAAAATATGAAATCTATCTAATTACCAGATAATTATATCACACTCAATAGATTTTGTTTCATCCCTTACACAAAAGACGCATCCATGCATTTGAGCTTTTATGACTCAATTTAATTAGTTCGAATACCTCTAATTTTTATAGAAGTATAATTTCTAAAAGTTTATAATTTTTTATAATGATCATATATTTTCTATTTTCTTATTTCATCTCCTATCATGCTTGATTATTATAAACTATCAAGGATCCATGGATTTCCTCTCTTACAAGCTTTCAATACAATCTCAATATTAAGATAATTGCCTTCTTGTTTTTTACTTTGAACTCCTTCTCCATTTTTTATAAGAAACATTTCTTACAATAATTTTCATACACTTCTCAAAATTATATCCCAATTATTTATATATTCCCCAAATTTATTATATTCATCCAAATATATTTTAAGTGGGAAGGTTAGGAAATTTTGTATTCAATTCTTTCTTCTTCTATGATACTTTATTTTATGTCTTAGAACAACTCCCCTTGATGCATACCTTATTCTAAGTAAGTAAATGTTATACCAAAAAGTGTAAAATATATAAACCAATAACTCATGACATAAGAAATAACAATTGAATGTGAATATTCTGAAATAATGGATATTTTATCCCAAAAACTACTATCTAGAATTTAAATTTTTTCTCTATATTTTACTTGAACTTGTTTCACTTGGGAAGAGAATTCCTTTCTTGGAATTTTAAAATTTTCATTTTATATGGGAGAAGACTTATATCCACTTTGATTGGCGCAAAATTTTCTATATTTATAATTAATACCTTAACTAATTCTTAAAATAGACTCAAAATAAAAATATCAAGTATAGATTTCACCTGTTTTCTTATGACTGATTGCTTCGGTGATTTAGAATTTCCAGACTTGACTTCAACATATTTTTTGAAGATTAATTTAATATTCCTTAGTTAATTCTTAAATGAGAGATACTTTGATTTCAGAATACTCAGTTTATTACCTTTCACGATAAGTTTTGTATTAAGATCTTTCATGATTTTCTCATTGTCAATAACCATCAGCTTGAATCATTTGAGTTCTTCAATGACTTCAGATTCTATTTTGTTAAACTCTTCTTTGAAATAGACTTTTCTTCCATCACCCTTCTTCAAAAACATAATTTTAATCTTTAGATTTAAGTTCATATCAATACATTCATCTAATTTGGATTTCAATATATGCTCTATGTATGTTATCTCATCTTATTCTCCCTCACCACTTAAGTATTCCTCGTGTATCACCCCATAAGCCATGAAAATTGTGAATTTATCAAAAAATTCATCATTTAATTTAATACATAAATTGAAATTATCTTCTTATTATTTTCACATTAGATTCCCTTTTTTATTCTAAGGAATTTATTCTTGGTGTCACTAGATTTATTAACTATTTTTTAGATTTTATCTATTTTGATTTTTGATTTTTTTCATCTTTTTAATCATCATCAGCCTCATAAATTTTATTCTTTGAAAATTTGATTAAAAAGTGTATAATATCTCCATATTTGAATCATTTCATGGTTAATTGGATATTATATTTACATTTTTTTTCTAAACTTTTTGGATATAATAGGAATACTTCTATTGTAATTCTTATCCATATCATCATCATTAGATTCACTAGATACATTATGTTTTTCTTTTTTCAACTTGATCTTTCACATGGATTTAAAATCCATCTCTTATTTCACTTTCCTTTTAAAAGTAGGTGTCTTCATAATTTAATAAGTAATGAGAATATTTTGTAGCTCATATAAGTTAAGATCCTCTCTATCCTCCAAATATTATTTTTTTTATCAAACCTATTGGGTGGATTTCTCATGAATTTCCTTATAATGATGGATTCTTTGAAATTTTCTAAATATCCTCTAATATTACCCACTATTTCATTGAATCTTGTTCTGTATTCATCAATGGTTTCCTCTTCACCCATTATGAATAACTCAAAACTGCTTCTCTATATTTGTATCTTTACTTCTTTAACAGTAACAATTCCTTCTTAACTTCTCTCAATTTTTTTTCAAAATTATTTAGAAGTTTGTAGACCAATCACTTTAATGAAAAACATTTTATAAATATATATAAGAATGGAATTTTTAGCCATTCCATTAACCTCGATATTTCTTCAATAAAAAAATGTCATTTATTCATCCTTTTTCAATGCGTGTTAATCAAAATAGTTTTTCATTAAATACTTCAATACCAAGAGGTAAAAGATATTCTAGCATCATATTTTTTTATCCATGAAAATTATTTCCATAAAAGGTTGGCACACCTCTAATATTCATTGAGTTTATATTAATCGTCATTAACTGGTAGAGGATCCAATATATGGAACCTAGTTATCTCATACCAATTGAAAACCCTATTGGATTGGGTAAATATCCCTAAGAGGAGGGTTGAATTAGCTATCTCTAGTTTTTAAAATTTATTTTTTCAAAATAAACCTATTTAACCAGTTCTAATATGATCATATCAATATAAACCCTCAACCTTCCATGATTAACATAGAAAATAAAAGATCATAATGCATAATGGAATTTTTATAAGGTTTACCTCTGAGATAAAGACTAATCCCTTTTACAACCAGTTGTTATCTTAGTCCATAGATTATTCCACTATAAACATAAAACCAAATCATAGTTGGTAGGATGGTATAATTATTCACTTGTGGTTTAAAACTTCATACTGGTTATAAATTTTTATACAAAATCTCCCCAATTATAATTAAAAAACAAAAAAAATGATAAATATTTCCAAAAAAATTATGTTGCTTCAGTAATAAATATAAACCTTCCTATTTGAGCTAATAAGTGTGATGAATGTCAAAATTCTCACCTCTTCTTTGAACCATAACTTCAAAAGATACAATTTTTGTGTAGATACAAGTTCCAAATAATTATTTATCACTACATGTATATCCTCAAAGGTTTGTTTTGTCTTAATACTAAAAGGTCATACAAATAGGTCTTTCAATTCTCTCTAGAAAAAAACGATTTCATTGTCATCTTGTTCATCTTCACATAATGTTGTCATTCTCCTTATTCCTTGATACTATTACCTTCCTTAGAGTAGATATTCCTTCCTCTCTTTAGACCACATTTTTATAAAAGGTAGTTTTATAATTAGGGGTCATTTTACAATATTAAAAAAAGAAAAATATTTCATGTTATCCTACCAAATCTCATATTCAATAAACAACATCTAAATAATTATCTTCCATTAAAAATCTACCTAACAGTTCACATGGGTATATCCCCCTCACCCTCATATAGTTTACAAAAATACCTTTTGTTTTTATTTAATCTCATCACATCTCATTTATGATCACAACTCAAAGATAATTCAAAAATAAATGTATTTGGAGATTACAGAAATACTTAACTGAGATTTATTCTTCATTTCCACTAAATCAATCTCAGGTATCATTAAATTTAACCTTCTTATGGAATAGAGTATTCCTTCACTACATAACAACACTAAATTACTAAGAAACATAAATTTTCTCAATCTTCACATCTCGGATTGATTCACGTAGTGATAATTTTCATGTAATTAAAGAATCTAGGATGAATACAGCATCATTAAACATTTATTCTAGAAATATGTTATGGAATTTGTCTACAAACTGACTCAACTTCACTTTAATTCATAATATTTTTTTTATTATATTGGGTGGTATTTTTCATGATTCATAGATCACAATATCTTCATTATTCTTGAATCATAATGAATTTTTGATGTTTTAATACATGAAGACCAACTCTAGTATCGTCGTGATATTTTTTCCATGGGGCTAACTCATTTTGGAATTTCTCAAATTTTTCAATTGACTCGTACACAACTTTGGAGTCACTCATAGATAGGTCTCCTTTGATAAATCATTGATGGATATATTTTGATGAATTATATGAAGAGTCCCAAGTACTCATACATAGAGTTCTTATGACTCATATATAGATTTTCTTTACTTTAAAATGTCTCATATAGTGAGTCAATGATTCATACACAGATTTAAAGACTCATAATATGATTTTAAAACATTAATAATTATTATATAATGAGTAATATATGGTGTCCATGATTTATTCATGGATCATAATGTTTAGAGACTTTTCATATTCTCACTTTAAATAGAATTCCAAAAAAAACATTAAACCTATGTAAACTCATCATCGCCAACTTCTAATCAACTCAAAAACACCCCAAACATATTCTCAAACATTATTCCTAAAATTTGGTTAAAAAAATACAATATCATTTATTAATTACATATATATATTTAGTATCAATAAAATCCAAAAAAATTAGTTTTGAGTATGTGATGTGCATTTTTAACTAAAATGTCGCTTTTAAATGAAAACATGCACTCTCAGCCAATCCAGCCACATCATGTGTTTGATTCATAAGTAGTTAATTCCAACACATCAAAAATAATTCATAGATGTTTTAATTAACTATTAATAAAATATAATCATTTTTTATCTTTTTTAGTATGTGACACATGTTTTGAGAAAAAGTGTAACTTTTAAATGAAAATAAGCACTTTCAGTCATACTGGTCACAACATCTGTCAAATTTACATGAGTTTGATTCATGCATATAATAAATTAATTATCAATATTTTTTATAATGTATCAAGAAAATAAAATTTTGTTTTCTCAGTTTTAAGAATGTGACTCATGTTTTGAACTAAAATTCCACTTTTAAATGCAAACATGAACTTTTAGTCATACTAGTCACATTGTGTGTCAGATTGATGTGTGTTAATTCTGACACAATAAAAATGAACCAGGGATTATTTGTCATAAAGTATCAAGATAATACAACCATTTTTTCTTGGATTTTAGCATGTGATGCATGTTTTGGACTAAAGTGTAACTTTTAAACTAAAACACACACTTTAAATAGATCTTTCCGCAATGTGTATCAGATTAAAGTCAGGATAATTCCTATAGAAAAAAATAACTCATATATTTATTTCCTATAGTATTAACACAATTAGAGTGTGTTTTATTGGTTTTGAGTATGTGATATTTATTTTAGACTAAAATGCCACTTTAGAATTGAAAACATACATTTTTAGTCAATTCTGTCGCACCATGTGTCAGATTGATGTGAGGATAATTATTTCACATCAAAAATGAATTATGAGTCATTTTCAAAGAAAAATCAAGAAAACACAGTCAAGTTTTCTTGGTATTGAGTATGTGATGTATGTTTTAGGTTAAAATGTCTCTTTTAAATGGAAAACATGTACTTTCAGTCAATTTGAACACACCATGTGTTGGATTGGCATGCTGTTAATTCCCACATGTCAAAAATAAAATATGAATCATTTTCCTTAAGTATCAAGACAATTTAATAACATTTTCTAGGTTTTGAGTATATGAAATGCGATTTGATCTAAAATGTCTCTTTCAAATGAAAATAAGTACTTCCAATCATACCGACCACACTATGTGTTAAATTTACATAAGGTTATTTATTACATATCACAATTTAATTGTCAATATTTTTTATAAATTATTAATATAATCAGATATTATTTTCTCATTTTTGAGTATATGAAATTTTTTATCTAAAAATGTATATTTTAAAGTGAAAGCACGAAATTTCAATCAATTCATCCACATCATGTGTCAAAATGAAATAAAGTGAATTAATATATGCAAAAAATGAATCAAATATCATTTTATTAATTTATTAAGATAATATCAGTAGTTTTTTTTTCAATTTTGAGAATGTGACGCATGTTTTAGACTAAAATGATACTTTAACAGTAAAAGCATGCACTTTGAGTCAATTCAACCACATCGTGTGTCAAACTCATATGTGGTTGATTCATACATATCACAAATAAATCATATACAATTATAATAATGTATCAAGACAATATAAATGTGTTTTCATAGTTTTTAGTATGTGAAGCATGTTTTGAACTAAAATGTCACTTTTAAATAGAAAACATGCAATTTTAGTCAGTCCATCTATATAATGTTGTGGTTTGACATGTGGTAAATTCCTACTCATCAAAAATGAATTATCAATATTTTTCCTAAATTATAAATGATCATAAATATTGAAAAAAATAACTTTTGAATAATGTGGGCTCTTAATCTCACATCTATAACATAACTGTAAAATCCTTTATAAAAATGACACTCTATATATTTTATCTTATTATCACTAATATGAATACCTTTCAAATTTAAATCCTCCATCAAATGCTTGAATTTAAAAATATAAGAAAAATAACTAAATAATTATTAGATAAACCAAGTCTTCATGATCTCTGTGAAATAAAAAAATAAAAACATGATAGGAAATCACCTCTTTATGATGTCTTCAGACATTATGACACCATCTAAGGTGTCTAATAATTTTTAGACCAATATAATTACTATTTAAAATAGGTATACTTGAAATAGTCCTGGGGGTACTAGAAAAATATAGATGAAAAAATTATTAAAAAATATTTTAAATGAAATTATAATTATCATTGAAAATACCACTTTGGGGATGATAATTCATTAATGGAATATGATATTTCCATAAATTTACAAATGTAATAACCAAAATAATTTTATTTAATTTATTTCAAACACTATAAAAACAGTGAGAAAAATAAGTAATTCATTTTCATATATGTTTTGATAGTGAAATATGGATATATATACCCTAATATTTATCCATATGTAGATATAATTAGTCATATTTTTAACATTGGTCATCCTAATACCATGATTTTGATAAAAAAAAATAAACACTACCCTATCATAAAAAAATTCTAATTAAAACATAATTTAAATTTTAAAATTCAAATTTTATTTATAATAAATTGAATATACTATATTAAAAATTCATAAGGAACACCATTTTTGGATTGTTTTTTGTATATCAATTCTTTGGATAAAAAATATATATCTTTAAAAGTATCTAAATAGTTCACAATGATCATCCCATACATCCTAAAAAACTGAAATGAATAAGTAATGAAAAAAATGAAAAAATATTTTATATGATTAGATTTTAGGGTTTTATCCCTAAATTATAGGTATTAATAATAAATTTTCATTTTTTATTTTCATTTCATAAATTTTAGATACTAGCTCTAGTTTTTCAAAAATGTCTCCTCCTTTTATTGAAAATTTGTTTTGTAGAAGTGACATGAGTACTAATGAGTCAAAAAAAATTATTTATAGGGTTTTACCATTACATGGAAGTGATATATATGCCTACAAAAAAATATTAATAGATTTTTCACTATAATTAACATAGTAGAAAAATTATTGGATAAATGTATTATGAAAATTATTCCCATGTATACATTCACAATTTTGGCTTCCTACCATTCATGTTTGAGAATATCATTTATATTCTAAAGGCTAATCATATCAGTAATGGAAACTTTATAAATTTTTTATTCAAATTCAATATAGACCATATTTTTATTTTTTTAACATTTTATCTACATGAACTTGTTGTGTTAGTAAATGTGGTGGGGAAATTAGTTGGGTAAAGGTGATCTAATATTGTACTTTTAATTTATTGGTTGATCCTCTAGATTGTCATGAATAAACATTAAATTTATCCTTTGGTTTATCCATCTATAATATTATTCCTTAGTTCAAACATTTTTTCATTAAATTTTAAGGGTTTTTCATATAAAATAAATTATAAAGTACATACCTCATTATCATAAAGTATATTTATAAGATTAAACAACCATTTTATAAAGGATCTAATAGACATTTTGGCCATGTGAACAACCAGATAATCAAGTGGAATAGGTAGCTAGGTTCTTAGATTATTAGTTAAGTGAATCCCTACTCTCACGTGATATTTTGGAATTTTTTTATTATATAGAATATATATTTGGATATTATATATTATATCCTGAACAACAAGGTGATGGGTGGGTACTGAGAGATATAAATCATAATTAATTTTACCCTCCAAGAATTTTACTATAAGAAAGGTATTAGTGGTGGTTTGATTCAAATTTAATATAAATTTTTATGAAAAAATCAATTACTTCAGGTAAGTTATGACTTTGAGGGAAATGAATAGACTCAAAGCTTGGAGAGTGGCTCTTCAGGTAGTTTTGTTGTTTTGTATAATTGATTACTTTGAAGAAACATTTCTATCAAACCAAAGTATTAAATAAATGTTTCTCTTCAAAAATCTGTATATTACTAGATTTTTATATTTTTCATTTATATACCCCAATTTTTTTCATTCTCAAAATATGTTCAAGGTGATTCTACACAATGTGAACAACTTACATGGTCGTATTATTCTGGCCTCTTCAATGGAGCTAAAATTAGTTGTTCATTGGGTATATTTGATGATGATTATTATGTCTAAACTATATAAAAAATATAGTAAAATAAGTATTCATTTTTATGTAATACTATTTTTTATTATGATAGATTTATATTATTTTATACTTATAAATTATTTCCATAAATCATGTGTGTTTTCATCTATTATCTATTCCTTTCTATTTAACAAGTCTCTTTCCATATAACATGACATGGGATGGAAGTGGCTTTATATTCTTATTCATTAATTTTTATATAAAAAATGGTACATAATTATGTTGTCGTTTCATATCACATAAAATCTTCACTATAGATACATGCCAAAAATTCATGTTAAGTGTACCTCATCCTTGTTTTATAGAAGGGGTACATTAGTTTAGATGCATGATTATTACTTTCAACACTCCTTTTCTATTTCATAAATTAACATTTATTAATCAAAGTTATTAATACATGTAATATAAAATAAAATATTATCAATTACAATGTATAATAAATGATCCCTCAGTATGATAGATAATGAATTCATTTCATGTTTATTGGTTTTTCATGTGTGTATATATATTTGTTGGGTGGGGGTTTACTTTCCCCTCACCATCCATAAGGTGATGTTTCAAAATAAATTCTTGAATGGACCGATGAGCCTTTCCAACAACCATTAATAGGAATTTCATCTAACAAACATATAATATAAATATACTCTATAAGGGATAATGAAGAGTAAATCAATATTTCATTACTTGATTTTTCAAAACAATAGAGAAAATATATCATAATGTTTCCCTGAGTTATTCCCAAATTATTTTATTTAATATAGGCACAACACTATACAACACACACACACTCAAAAACAGACACACACATATAAACATATATAAATATATATCAATCAGCCCATGAATTTGAGTAGTAATCCCATTGTAACTAATGAAAATGGACTTGTTGTGGTCAACAAGTTGGTCATGTTCATTCCATCAAACCTCTAATATTAGACCTTTTCTTATCATCATAATAATTTTTTTAAGACTATTATTCTACAACACTCCTATCATTTTTCAACCATATGTTGTTCACCATCAAACATTTCCTTATATTCGGTAGGTTCAATATATTATTCCTTGAGATTTGTGGCATCAACATGTGGATAAAATATTATTTATTGAATAAATTAAATATTTAATTTATATTATGTAAATTAATTAGTGAATAAATAATATTATGATAAAAACACATTTTATATTAAAAAATAAACTTATTCATTGAACTCCCTCTTTTATTTAAAGGTTGAAGGTATTTGTACCCAATATCAAGTATCCAAATACCCTCCTTATGGTACCCTCTAAAATAAAAGACACTATTTTTGTTAATAGAACCATAATATGATTACTACATCCTAATAAAAGTGTCATCCTCAATGAAATTTTTATTTGACCCCACATATTTTTTATTCGACTACATAATCATTGACCAATTTCCATTTATAGGATCTAGGACATAATATACTTGTACTATATATGATTCCATTATAAACTATGCATCCATGTACCCTTCCTTAGTTAAATTCACTTTTATGAATCCTAATTCATCAATTTTAACAACACTCATATTATCAACCCATTTGCATCAAAAAAATGGTACTATAATGTTTTATAATATAACTACTTTATTTATTGGATGATAAAAAAAATTATTACATATTTTTATAAATTGGATATCTATCTTTAGTACCAAATACATGCATAGTTTCCACCACATGTGTAACTCTACTATTTTGAAACATAATGCATTTATAATATTCCTTTGTATAGAATTTATAGCTATTAATTATATAAAAATTGTTATAAAATACATCTACACTTAGTCCTATGGATATTCTCCAAACTCGTTTTAAAATTTAATTTGGATTTCATTTAACTATTTAAAAATTTTATCTTGAAATCATCCAGTAAACTATTGATTATGTGTATTTAATATCTTTATTTCATCCCTTAATGGATTTAAATACCTAATAATTAATCTATGGGTTTCAATATATCGAAAAACCTCTATAATATTATGAAAAACATAAAATTGATCCTTATCTATCTCTATAATGGTAATTACAACAACAGATATTCCAAAAATTCCTTCACCTATAAGGCACCTAGTGTGAAGAGATTTTAGGTGACCAATGTTATCCAAATTTTATTGTTAGTCAATATAAAAATCAACTTAATCCTAAAAAATATTTATATCTATAATAAAACCTTCAATTCAAATTTTATTTTTAATATACCCTTTCAAAATATTCATATATCTTTTAATGGGGTATATCCATATGTAATATACAAGGCCACATTGTCATATATCTCTAAGTTAACCATGAAGTGACCCATTAAATCAAATAATGAATGGGGAAGAAAATATATAATTTAGTTAATATGATAACAATTTCATTTTCAATAGTTGAAAACTTTATTAGGTCAAAAAAATTCCAATATATAACTTTGAAAAAAAAATCATGGTTAATGTATTTTGGAAATTTTTAGGAAGGATGCAACATAAATTCATAAACATAAAATATTTCATCAAAACATTATTTTTAATTGATTTTATTCCCTTGAACATCAAATCATTCATCAACATGATATTCTATGTATTTGATGAATACCCCTTTTGAACCTTTACCCCATTAAGGAAGTTGTAAAACTGAAGTCTCTCTTTGCTAGAAAGAGTGTAATCTAATGGAGGAAGAAATGTTAGTCATTCACCATTCATTTATGCCAACTCTTCCCTTATTATCATGTCAATTATATCCAACCAATACTTAATTCCATCTTTTTTTCTAAGTTTATTTAGTAACATGAATTTGACATTATCAAATAATTTTTTTCTATGTACATGACATTAAGACAATTTTTAACAGACAAATAATACTAAAACATAATTAAAAAATGGATCTCCTTTTCCAACACATTTTCTTAAGGATTTTTTAAAATTTTTTACCAAAATAACTGTAAATATCCATTACTTTTTAAAAAAATTCATCACCAATTAATGGAGATGGAGTTTTAATTTCTTCCAAATACCCATTGAATGAAGTCATCCATGATCATTTTTTATTCAATCAAGGTAAAAAATTATAATTTTCTTGAAACACTATCCTATAGGAATGTTTCAACCAAACTAAGTTTATATCTTCTTCACAAATGGGACATCTTAAAAGTTATTTAACTCTATATACTATCAAATTTTCATAAGCAAGAAGTCATTTATCATCGTATAAAACATTTATCTCAATGTGAAATCTTCATTTCTTTGAGCATCCTACAACCTAAAATATGAATCCCGTATTAATTTAATATATTAGATCAATGGATTAAAATAAAAATCAATATCATTACATGGTTTTTTATTCCTTATATAAGTAAATACAACATAATTTATTTGTATTTCATGAATAACAAGGATTGAAAATTATAATTTACCAACATATGCGGCCATGTTCTGCGAGTGATGCTTTGTACACCCAAAAGAATTCATTCCTTATATATATAGCACAATATGGAGGTTTCTTGGCTTGATATCAAATTTAGTATAATCATGATCAATTTTATTCTATTGTGGAGAGTCCTCTAGGTGACATAGTTTTCCATCATGAATTCCTGTTTATTTGTTCCACATTAATTTACTTGAAATATACCTATTTCCATATATGCATATAAACCTTATAGTGATTGGAAAATACTATAAAACTTTTCAAGAAATTTATTTGACTTTATTATATTGAGTCCCACCACACTTCAATAATTTTTGAAGTTATTCATGGTCCTTTAAAAATAATATATTAACATTTGTACATGAATTTATTTTTTTAGAGATTCTACCCAATGAACATAACATTTATTTAGTTTCATATGATGGATAAGGAATATTATTATCTTATGGTAGCATATAATTGAAGATATCAAGTAGTTATTTAAAGATGGTGTTTATATATATATATATATATATTTCCATATTTTAAATTATATTTCATTTTTATAGTTTAAAATGATGTATATTTAGTACAACTTTTTAGGAGGGGACAACTGTGTGACCATCTAAAATAGGACCTCTATCCACCAGAAGATCACATTCTTGAATTTTAGCATAGTGGACAAAAAAACTTCAGAACATCCCTTGAATAAGTGTACTATATGATAAGAATTAAATTCATCCAACTCACAACATAAATTTTACCCATGAACACAATCAGGAAAACTCACAGGCCTATAAATGAAATTAAAACCAATGGAAAAACAAATATTAATAAATAACACAATGAGTTTTCATGGTTCGAACAAGGTGTTATATATCGATAGGAGAAAAATTATTACATTCATTATCCCTAGAAGTACAAGAATTAATATTTCAAGTGAAAAATCCATAAAAAATGATTAATTATAAGGATTAAAATTTTGTAATTCACTGATGAAAAAATGATCATAAAATTATTTTTCATAGATAGATTCATTATACCTTCTCTGGTATAGTGTTCAATTCACATTTTTCATAATGTCCCCATATATTTTTATTAGAATACTCAGTCGATTTTCCTAGTTAAATCGATTTACAACATTGATGGAGATACTTCTATTTAGATAGGTGACTGATGATATCCAAGTGCCCTTTGAAATTTGATCGTTTTCCCAAATGAACAATTAAATGTACTCTTATAGAAACATATGATTTGTAGAACTTATGGTTCTCTATTATTCCATCAAATGATACAAACATCCAATTGTTATATTACCTCCTCAATAGGTTAGGAATTCATTACCAATACACTGATTTGATTTTTTTTGTCCAAGAAATAAAACATTTGTTGACTTAAATTTAGTGAACTCAAATAGACTTCACATCCCAACAATCTCCCAGTTGAATATTGTTATAAGGAAACTCTAGAAACTCTCTAACACTTAAGAAAAGTAAACATACTTTCTTATTCTACAACATGTTGTATTTTTTTAACTTATTTCATTCACCCAAGTCCCATTGAGTCATGATGTTTCCTAAAACATTCTTGAACTACCTTTTTAGTGAACATATCTCATGGATTTTGGATTCCAACTATCTTCTATAGATCTGAAACTTTTTCCTATAGAATGTTCTAGATGAACTGTTAATTTTTTTTAATCTTCTTTGTTTGTGAATCAAAAATAGTATTATGATCCAAAAGGATCTCAATATTATTTTCATAGAATAATACTCTACCCTCTCAACTTCTCTCAAGTTCCTTCAACAAATAAATCAAACAAACCAACTCATTTCCCACTTCCATTACCACTACATACTCTAATTTTATTGTACATATATTAAAAATTATATATGGTTATGACGTAAAATTGGTTTTTGTTCCTCTATAGTAGAACACAAAGTAAGTCATGCTCTTACTGGTATATGATTCTCCAGTTAATTCCACATCTAAAAATCCTTACAATGAATCTTCTTTCCCAAAGCATAGAAAAACTTCTTCAGATACTTTCAAGTATCAGATGATCCACATAAGGAATTTACAGTGTTCTTTTCTGGGATTTTACATAAATAGAATTATAACTCCAACTATATAACACCCTAATATTTTTAAAGAACTCTATTTTTGATAGCATTCTAGATACGCAACATCGAGTTTAAGAGAACCATGATATACTATTAAAATATTATTTAATGTAACAGTTATCACCTAGCAATTGAATTGGCAGGTATGAATAGTATTAACTTAATATGAAATGTATATATATATATATATAAATGACCTACTAATACAAATTCATTGATTAATTCTTAGTAAATAATTACTCAATTTTTAGTAAGGTTATTTTATGCTTCAAAAATATATTTTCCTCAAAAATGATTTTTACTGAGAAAATATTATAAATAATTTTGGGAATTTATTTAAATTTTATTTTGTAAAAATAATATCATTTTTGAAATCATCATATTAAATTTATCTTTTGATTATTTTTTTGGAATTTTCTAAAAAGATGCATTTTTAGTGAATACTAAAAAATATTAATTTCTATTGGAAACTGTACTTTTTAAAAGGATTTACAAATTTGAAATTTTTTTAAATAGATTTAAAATTTAAATTAGTTATATTATATTATTAATAATTCAATTAACTTCATTGGAATTAATTTTGTGATTAAATTTGGTATAAAAACAGTTTTATACATAAAAATGCATTTTTTCAGAAAAAACTAATTTTAGTTGCCTTTTGTGTTTTGATTTTAAATTAATTAATTACACTTATAAAAATAGAATATAAAAAAATATAATCCCTATTTATAATTAGAAGGTTCAAATTCCTTAAATAGAACCTTTTTATTTTTGGCCAATACAAATAGTAACCACAGTAAAGGTTATCACCTCGGTAAAGGGTAAATTAGGTTAATCTAGGTTAAAACTAAGTGATAAGGCCATAATTTATCATCCAAACTATTATTAAATTAAGTTAATTATACCATTATAACCTTACTCTTGAAAATAATCTATTTAATGGATACTTATCCACGAAAATGACCTTTATTATATTTAAATCAAAGAAAGTTACAAAATGTCACTCTGTTAGTTTTAAATATCTATTATATGCTCACATAGGGACAAAATTAAGTGGGTAATGAATTTAAATGGTAAGTTTTTCCATAATAAAATTATATTCATGATGGTAATTTATTAATATTTTTTGTGATTAAATAATTACTTAAATTCTTGCACGATGCTAATACAGTATTTATTCAATTAATAGAAAAAATACATGATTTAAAAAATATTAAAAGTTATATAATTTTAATAAGTTAATGTGTCCCACTAATTTAATAGATCTATATTACATTTTAGGGTGGTTTCAAAGTATTATATTTAAATTACTCTTTTTTATTTACATATTTAATATCAAATTAAATGAATAGTGTCAAAATTGACATTAATGATAGTTTATCAAAATCATATTTTATTAAATTATTTAGAATTCATAAAAATCTTGAAAAAGGGGAAGGGGACAAGATATGGTATAAAATTTAATACCTTGTTCATTTATGAGTCAATAGTTACCTTATATTTAAAATTATAACCCTTTAAGAGTGAAAAATATGTTACAGTGGTTAATGTTAAAATAGGTTAACTAAGGGAATAAACCAAAAGATAACACTACCTAAGATCATGCAACATATAGCACTAGATTTTATCAGTGCTAGCTAAAAGAACTAATAAAGGTCACTTTTATCTGTGCTAAAAAAGTACAAATAAAAGTGTACCCATTGTGAGTACATTTTTTAGTGTTGATAAAGGTTATTATTTATCGATTCTTTTCTAGTAGTGACAAAATATTTTTATAAATTCTCATAAAAAATTATCAATGTATATAAAATTAGCATATTTATATTCAAAAAAATAATTTTTAATTATATATATTAAATAAAAAATATATATAATTAACATAAATATGATATATTAATTATTGTTAAATAATTTAGAAAATTATATAAATATAAATATATATGTACTATTAATATGTGATATTGTAATTTATATATCTATATTTATGTCTAATTAGGGATGTAAACATATGCATGTGTATGTGTATGTGTTTGTATAAAATGTATTATTCATATTTTTAATATTATTTCATATTTAATGTTAATATGCTTTTATTTTTCATATAATATTTTTGGAATTTCTTCATTTTTAAAAATTTATACTAATTTATTTTCCAAGTATTATTTATAATATGTTTTTAATTATATGATTACTATTTATTAAATTTTATTAAATTAAGTGGTAATATTTTTAAAATGTTTGAAATTTATATAATTAAGTTATTTAAATAAGTTTTTTAATATTTTCTTCATTTTCATATGTGTTTACAATTCATGTAGTTGATTTTATGAATTTATTTTCTAAATAGTTTTGTCTATTAACTTTTATTTATTCATTTTTAATATTATTTAATTTAATATTATTTATTCATTTTTAATATTGATAGGTTTTTATATTAGTTGGAATTTAATCATTATCTAAGATTTATATACATAAATTTATATACTATGTAATATTTTCAATATGTTTGTAATTTATATGAATAATATTTATTCTTTTTTGTTTACTAGGATTTAGCAATTAAAATATTTTTGAAATTTATATAAATAATCTATTTAAATTATTTTATTAATAATTTTTATTTTTAAATAGTTAATATTTATTTAATTTATTTAATTTTATTTATTCAATTTTAATATTATTTTATTAAATATTATTTTTCCACTTTTTTATTCATTAATTTTCAATATTTTGTAATTTATACAATTTTTAAAATTTATACATATTTATTTAATAAGTTTTAATATTTCTAATTTGTTTTTAATTTATAAGATTAATTTTTATTAATTTTTATTTATTAAGTTTTAATATATTTAATATTTTTAAAATTTATATAATTGATTAATATAAATGCATTTTAATTTTAATATTTTTATAGTCAATAAAATATTTATTTTTAATAATTTTTTTATTTATATAAATAGTAATATCTATTTATTCATTTTTATATGTGTATAATTAACATAGTTAATGTCACTAAATTACTTTTTAAAATATTTTTTATGATTTATTAAATTTTATTTATTTATTTATAAAATTCTATCATTTTGTATTATTTATTCTTTTTAAATTTTTATTAGTTTTTAATATTTTTGGGATTTATTCATTTTTTTAATATTTATTTATACATAATTATTTATTGATTTTTAATATTATTTATATTTTTTTAATTTATATGATTAATATTTATTCAATTATATTTATTAAGCTATAATATTTTAAATTTTTTTGAAATTTATATAATTTATTTATTTTAATGCATTTTCTAGTATTTTCTTCATTTTTGTATGTGTTTACTATAAGAACCCAAATCTTCTTTTCAGGTATGAATCTTGTTTTCTGGTGTTTTTGAAAAAAAGAGGAGTTTCTGTAAATTTCAGGAGTACACGCCTTGTACTTAGGAGTACATGTCGTGTACCAGGTTTCCGCGGGTGACCATGTATTGGTCGTGTAACGGCCGAGTACATGGACATGTGGGGTGACCTGGAGACCACCTAAAGCAGGGCCTAGTAAAGGCAAGTACATGTTGTGTATCCCTAGGGAACATGCCATGTACTTTTTTTTATTTGTTAAATCAGAATGTGGTCGCATCTCGTTCACAAAAAGATCTTCTTTTAGGTCCGTCTCGTCCAGAAGTGAACGAGACCACCGATTCTTCTCCGAGCCCCCGACTCGCCATCTGTTCTCCAAATCAATCGTCATTGATTGCATTGGAATCACCACGGTGAGTTCTACCTTCTTCTAGAGCCTCATCCCTTGATTTCTCCTCTTTCATGAGATATCCTTGGTTGAGTGTTTTTGACATTTTTGTAGATCTACCACATTCTAGGTCGATTCAAGGGCTGAAACCGGAGTATATTGATCATACAACATTAAGGTAGGTGGTTTGTGCCTTTCCGTAGTTAGTCTTTGAATATTATGTGCAAAAGTGCCCAATACCCTAGAACGGGGTATTGTGTGTTTAGGGATTTTATCCTTGTTAATGCCTGTTATGCCTTGTGTGCCTGAGTAGGGTTTTTTATTGTGAATAGGGTTATTTTCCATGCTATGGAAGTGTTTTCCCATGTTTGTTTTGATATTGACTTTTGGGTCTAGTTTTTCCTATTAGGCTGTTATTTTCCATGCCTAGTGTTGTTAGGATGGAGTGATATTATCTGATGTTATTATATACTTGTAACTATTTAGCCAAGTAGTTCTTGAAGGTTGTTATCCAAGTAGTTCTTAAGGTTTACTTTGGCTATTGAATATCGTTGTGTACGATTGACTTACACAGGGCTGTGGGAACCCGGTGTAGTAGACCATTGGGAGAATGGACACTGAGGGCTTCTCTAGAGTGTTTGTTTACTTTTATGTTGCGAGACCATAGGGGAGGTGTACTTTGTGCTCCCTTAAAGTGTATGTAGTTCCACGTTGTGAGACCATAGGGGAGTTGGATGTTGAGTGCTTCCTCAGAGTGTATATAGTTACTGATACGATGCCACAGGGAAAATTGATGGTGAGTGCTTCCTCGGAGAGTCTTTGCTAAAGTTGAACCATAGGGGTTAGACTATGAGTACTTCCCAGAGGTTTGCTTGTGTTTGATTGGTTGAACCAGAGGGGTAAGGCTGTGAGTACTTCCCATAGGGTTACTTGTTTTTGTAGCTACTTACTTGATATATGAAAATGAATGCAATTGAAACTGTAGGATTGTTTACTTTGAGTACTTCCTTGTTTATTGCTTCATTTTTCTTATTGCCTGCCATATATATTTACTGATTATTAGGCATAGATATTTGGGTGGATTCCAGCTGGGATTCATCTCACACCCTGTTTGGGTCATGATTTTGGGCCCAAACAGATTATATTGTTGCACGTATAGATAAGGGCAAGCACCCTTCTACGTTAGGTACTTTACTGTTGTGGCGCTGGAGATCATGGGACTAAGATGAGGCTTGCAAAGCTATTGGAGTTTATTTTCTTTCCTTTTTACTTTGGTTTAGTACTTTATTCTAGCATTGTGACTTGTTTGGCTGCTTTCCTTGACATATGTATCATGCATCATTTATATATGTTCTCTAGTTGTTTATTACTTTCAGTCTTCTGTTGTTTACTTATTGCATGTTATTACTTCTTTTTCTATTGTATATCTATTTATTTTTTATTCATTACTCTACCAATGAGGGAATAGTTTCCCCACTATCATGCTTAAGTCCCTCACTGCTAGTTGGTAGCCTCTAGCGTTTAGGGAAATTCGCTTGAGGCCATGTGACCAACCGGATACGGGGCACCTCTGGGTGGCACCCAGAACCGGGACATTAAAAAGTTATATCAGAGGAATTTTTTTCTTCTTAACTTACTGTTTGGAGCCTATAGTGAAGGATAGGATGAAATAGGTAGTTGGTAATAAGCTATGCCTGGGAGTAGCTAACCCGTGTACAGGGAAAATCTAATTTACCTCAATTATTTCAATTTCATTATTTTTCAATTCTATTGTTGATTTGATTTCAATGTTGGGTGATTCACATGTCTTATGTTGTTAACGTTTATAATATTGAGGTTCTATTTCTATTGCAACCCGATGAGATGAGTGTATTCCATCTCATGAAACATATAGGCACTTTCTAGAGATCACATGTTATGCATTCTTGCCATGCCATTTAGGGTGCATTGATGATTGCATGCTATTGTGATAGATGTTTTTCTAGATATGCATGTTATTGTGAAAGATAGATTGATAGAATAACTGATAATTTATAGGGTATTGGGTTGTGTAATATTTCATTTTAATGAACTCTAAACTTTGGTTCTTGAGGTATTATGGGCCCTCATGGATTGGAATTTGGTGAATCATTGCAATGTTATGCTTGTATATGACATGTATAAGATGCCAAACTTTGATTTGAAGGAAGTATGGGCTCTCACGGATCATAATTTGGAACTTTAATGTTCATTTCAGTGTTTTTCTGGGTTCTGAAGTAGTTTCTAAGGCTTACTGTTTGGAAAAACCCAGAATACACAGTGTGTATTGATGAATACACGCCATGTATCCTTATGTTCGGGAAAGAACTGTTTTTCTTAAGTACACATTGTGTACTGTATGTACATGTCGTGTAGTCTCTAACCTTGTTACAACATGTGTGGGCTGAGACACAATGTTGGGAAAATCTTTGGTGGAACATGTCGTGTATCAGATGTACACGTCATGTGTAAAGACCATCTGTCCGGTCATGTTACTAATGAAACGGGTGGATTATGGGTAGTTAGTACACATAATGTCTGGCACAAACACACCATGTAGATTCAGTCGTGTAACCATCCATGTGACTAACAACACGGGTCAGTGAAGTTATTTCTAGTACACGCCATGTCTGGAACAAACATGTCGTATTGTCTTGCTTTTGGTGAACCGTGTGGGTTAGTCTTTTAGAATAACTCGGGCAGGGGAAAATGATTCAAGTACATGCCGTGTCTTGGGAGAACACATCATGTGTATGGGGTTTTACATGGCTAGGGTTGGTAGGAGTACCCGCCCATGTGAAGGATTAAAGGAACACGACGTGTAGGGGTCATACACGCCATGTATCCATGTTTGAAAAACTTGAATGTTTTCTTCTTCTGTTCCTTTACTACACTTCTAATTTTCAGTCCTTGATAATATTGAACTAAGTTGTGTGCTTGAACTTGGAGAGTCATGCCACCAAGACGTCCTCTGGTTGTACACCAGTTACAGGGAAGTGATCAGACACTGGACATGGAAGATCAGGGTCTACCAGCAGATCCTCCAGTCATTCCCGTCTTGGCACCAGTCATCATCCCGGATATCGATGTCGATGCACAGTTCTGAGAGGGATTTATGAGGTTCATGTAGACCTTCTGAGGAGTACCGAATCCTACCCCGTCTATGGAAGATTTGATGCGAGTCTTTCAGCAGCAGCATCCTCCCACTTTATCAGAGGAAGGAGGACCTCAGGCTGTAGAGTCATGGTTAGAAGCCATGTTGTCGATCTTCGAGCATCTCGAGATGCCTCCAGATAGGAGGGTGATACTCTCTACTTAAATTCTTCGATATTCCTCCAAGAGTTAGTGGGATGTGATCTCACAGGTAGGATGCCAGTAGATTATGGCTTGGGATGAATTCTAGTGTGCCTTCTATGATTACTTATACCCAGATACTTTGAGGGCTGATCCAGCCTAAGAGTTCATGAGTCTAGAATAGGGTACTCTTTTCATCATGGAGTATTCTTCTCACTTCACAGAGTTGTATAACTTCACGATCATTCCAAGGGATGATGAGTTATTTCTGGCGAGAAATTTTGAGGATGGTCTCAGGCATGACATCTGATTTCAGGTGAACATATTCAAGTTGACTTCCATAACCTCTATAGTCATCCAGGCGCTGATCACGAATCACAATATGAGGGATTCTAGAGCTGTGAGCTAGGGTGGTTCGGCATCTGGAGTTGCTACCCCTCTTATTGACAGTAGGAAGCGCCGCAAGGAGTCTACACGTAGAGATCTAAGGAAGCATGATACTTCTTCTAGTATCCAGGTGGTGTGCTATCGGTGAGGGAAGAGCAGGAATACGAGACCACATTGCCCGAGAGACCTAGTGAAGTGCCAATATTGTGGCAATATGGGTCATCTTCAGCAGTTCTACCAGTTTTTCTCACCAGCAGCTGGTGATCAGAGTTCTTTCTATGACTCTACATTCAGGAGCATCACCACCAGTTTCTCATCAGTCAAGGAACTAGAGTTTGTTTGGCCATTCAGTCTGAGGTGGAGTTTGTGTCTTTGGTGGTCATACGCAGGGTTTTCGATAGCCATAGGGTAGATCAGATTAGGGATCTCAATCAGCTTCACAGGGCCATGGTATAGGCCAGACTTTTGTAGTGGAGCAGACCCAGTAGGAGCAGGATCCCATACCCTTTACTGTTTGAGGTATGATCCTATTTTCCTTAGTTTTAGCTTCAAAACTTTTCGATATATGGGATTTCCATAATTTCATATCTTTTGTTGTTATGGAGAGCCTTGGGCTCTATATCTTTACTTATGCTGGTTTCTTAACATTGGGAACTCTGTTGGAAACTAGAACGGATAGTGTACGTTAAAGGAAGGAGTGACCTCTTGAGTTTGGTGGGTGTCACTTTTTATGGTACCTTTATGTCTTAGAGATGATGGGCTATGATGTCATTATTGGAATGGATTGGTTAGTTTCCTTACAAGATGTGGTTGATTTCTATCGTCGTAGGGTGAGTTTCACGTCACCAGAGGGAAGTTTGTTTATACACAAGGGTGAATGGGATGTACAGACAAGCAGAGCTAAACCCGAGCATCATGGGTTAGGAGGAGTTACAACCCAGATTATTAGTCTATATCTGGATGAGCAGGGAACTTCACAAATGGACTTTCCTATAGTGATGGATCATTCAAGGATGTCTTTTCAAAGGAATTTTCTGGTTTACCTCTGGAGTGAGAGGTATACATTTCTATTGATCTTGTGCTAGGGGCAGCACCAGTGTCCATTCCTCCTTATAGGATGGCTACACAAGAGTTACAGGAGCTCAAAATCAGTTAGAGGAGTTACAGGACAAGGTTTTCATCTGGACCAGTACTTCTCCTTAGGGTTTTCATGTCCTGTTTGTGAAGAAGGTGGATGGTACTGTTAGAATTTTTTTTGGACTATCAGAAGCTGAACCAGTTGATGGTCAAGAACCGATATCCCTTACCGAGGATTGATGATCTCTTTGACCAGCTTCAAGGACCCGGGTGTTGTCGAAGATTGAATTGATATCCAGATATCATCAGTTGCATGTTAGAACATCAGATATACCTATTATAGCCTTTCAGAGCAGGTATAATCTATACAAGTATGTGGTTATGTCATTTGATCTCATGAACGTACCTGCAGTTTTCATGGAACTGATGAACTGAGTGTTCCATCCATACTTGTATTCTTTCATAGTAGTCTTCATGGATGATATCTTGGTGTACTCTCACACTCAAAAAGACCATACCACACATCTTGAGATCCTTTGAGTACATTGAGAGAGCATCATTTATATGCTAAGATCTCAAAATTCCACTTTTGAATGGACTAGATTCACTTCTTGGGTCATGTTATCTCAGAGACAAGAGTATCAGTAGACCCAAATAAAGTGAGGGTAGTAGTTTCTTGGGAGCATCCGAAGAAAGTATTTGAGGTACGGACTTTTCTAGGGCTGGATGGTTACTACAGACATTTCATACAAGACTTTTCACGCTTAGCAGCGCCACTAATGGGCCTGAATAAGAAGGGTGTGAAGTACCTATGGTCAGATTATTGTGAGTTAGCCTTTCAGGAGTTGAAAGGGAGGTTGAATTCAGCACCAATACCAGTTTTTTCAGAGCCAAGAAAGAGTTATACTGTGTACTGTGATGCATCAGGTGTCGTGCTGGGAGTAGTGCTTATGCAGGGGGAGGAGTCGTTGTGTATGGGTCTCAACAGTTGAGGCTACATGAGAGGAATTATCCGACGCATGATCTCGAGTTGGCTGCAGTTTTTCATGCTTTATGTTTTTTGAGACATTATCTATTTGGAGAGTATTTTGTACTTTTCCCCGACCACAAAAGTCTCAAGTATATATTTACTCATCATGATCTGAACTTGAGACAGTGAAGTTGGGTTGAGTAACTTCAGTCCTTTGAATTTGAGCTTGCCTATACACCAGGGAAAAGTAACACAGTGGATAATGCATTGAGCAGGAGGACTTAGATACATGCAGTTTAGGAGACCGACAGTGAGTGGAAGCTTATGGCTCTATTCTCTGAGATGCATTTGGAGGTGCACGAAAGACAGGGGAAGATGTTTCTTTCTTCAGTGGCTGATACCTCTACTCTACTTGATCGAGTGTGAATGAGGAAGCTATCATATTTTGAAGGCCTAGTCCTACTATAAAGTGTGTCAGGAGAGGACCCTATTTCTGGATAGACTATAGGTGAGGATGAGATCTTGCGCTTTCATGGACGCCTATGGGTGTTAGCAGACATACATGAGGAGCTTATGTGGGACTTTCATTCCTCAGTTTGGGTAGTTCATCCTGGTGTCACCAAGATGTATCAAGATCTACACCGTCAGTATTGGTGTCTAGGTATGAAGATATATGTTACTAGTTTTGTCATGAGGTGTTCCACCTGTCAGCAAGTGAAGGCAGGGCATCATTGATTAGTAGGTCCTTTTCAGTAGTTGCCCATTTATGAGTGGAAGTGGAATGATGTCACGATGGAATTTGTGACAGGTTTTCTGAGGTCGTCTTGAGGGAATGATGCAGTTTGGGTTTTCATTGATAGAATCACGAAGGTTGCTCACTTCTTGATGATTAAGGAGACCTTCAGTGTTGATGAGTTGGAAAGGTTGTACATCCGATAGATTGTGCACTTACATGGGGTTCCACACTCCATAATTTCAGACGGGGATGCATGTTTTACTTCTTAGGTTTGAAAGAGACTAAAGAAGGATTTGGGTACATAGGTACTTCTGAGTATAGCTTACCATCCCCAGACTGATGGCTAGTACAAGAGTACGATACAGGTTCTAGATGACATGCTACGAGCATGCGTCCTAGATTTTAGAGGTTCTTAGGAGAAGCACATACCTCTTGTAGAGTTTTCCTACAATTATAGTTTTCAATCAACTGTTCAGATGGAGCCTTATGAGACTTTGTACGGTAGACTATGCTGATCACCCTTATGTTGTCTAGAGGTAGGAGAGGCAGCTATGCTGGGACCTCGTCTTGTCCAAGAGACCACAGAGCAGGTGGAGGTGATTTGGAAGAGGATGGTTACTGCACAGTCATGACAGAAGTTTTATGCTGATCAACAGAGACGACCTCTGGAGTTAGAGGTCAGAGATCAAGTTTTCAAGTGTGTCACACCGAGGTTGGGACACAAGAGGATTAGAAGACAGGGTAAGCTTCTCCAAGGTACATCAGGCCGTTTCAAGTTTTGGAAAGGTTTGGGACGGTTTCCTATCAGTTGTAGTTACCTCAGAGGTATCAGCCTATGCATGACGTTTTCCAAGTTTCTCAGTTACGGCGTTACTTCTCAGACCTGTCTCATTTTTTAACCCAAGGAGGTTGAGCTAGGGGTGGACGCATCATTCGAGGAGCATCCTATCCGGATTTTTTATCATAGTTCAAAGGTTTTCTATGGCTGGTATGTTTTTCTGTTATGAGAGTTATGGAAGCATGGGCAAGTAGAGGACGAGACTTGGGAAAGGTAGGCCGACGCATGATCGCAGTGGTCGGAGCTGTTTGAGGATTCTTCTTCTACGTTGCCTTGCTAGGGAAATCCAGGGAAAATTTTCTTTAAGGGGGGAGTTTTTAAGAACTCGAATCTTCCTTTCAGGTATGAATCTTGTTTTCTGGTTTTTTTGAGAAAAAAGAGGAGTTTCTATAAATTTTAGGAGTAAAAGCAGTGTACTTAGGAGTACAGGTCGTGTACCTGGTTTTCACAGGTGACTGTGTATTGGCCATGTAATGGCCAAGTACATGGCCGTGTGGGGTGACCTAGAGACCGCCTAAAATGGATCCCAGTAAAGGAAAGTACACGCTATGTATCCCTAGGGAAGATGTCATGTACTTTTATTTTTATTTGTTAAATCGGACCATAGTCACATCTCATTCTCAAAAAGATCTTCTTCTAGGTATGTCTCATCCAGAATCAAATGAGATCGTCGATTCTTCTCTGAGCCCCCGACTCGTCATCCGTTCACCGAATCAATCACCATTGATTGCGTTGGAATCATCACAGTGATCTCTTCCTTCTTATAGATCCTCGTCTTTTGATTTCTCCCATTTCGTGAGATATCCTTGGTTGAGCGTTTCTGATGTTATACCATGTTCTAGATCAATTCAAGGGCCAACACTAGATTATATTGATTGTAAAACGTCGAGGTAGGTGGTTTTTTCCTTTCCGTAGTTATCCTTTGAATATTATGTGCAAAAGTGTCCAATACCCTAGAACAGGGTATTATGTGTTTAGGGATTTTATCCCTATTAATGCCTATTATTCCTTGTGTTCCTGAGTAGGGGTTTTTTTATTGTGAATAAGGTTATTTTCCATGCTATGGAGGTGTTTTCCCATGTTTGTTTTGATATTGATGATTTGGTCTAGTTTTTCCTGTTAAGATGTTGTTTTTCATGCCTAGTGTTATTAGGATGGAGTGATATTATCTGATGTTGTTATATACTTGTAGTTGTTTGTCCAAGTAGTTCTTGAAGGCTATTGTCCAAGTAGTTATTAAGGTTTACTTTGGATGTTGAATATCGTTGTGTACGATTGACTTACACAGGGCTGTGGGAACCTGGTGTAGTTGACTATAGGGGGAATGGATGTTGAGAGCTTCTCCAGAGTGTCTATTTACTTTTACGTTGTGAGACCATAGGGGGGATGGACATTGTGCTACCTTAGAGTGTATTTAGTTCCACATTACAAGGCCATAGGGGTAATTGGATGTTAAGTTCTTTCTCAAAGTGTCTATAGTTATTGATACGAGACCATAGGGGGAATTGACAGTGAGTGCTTCCTTAGAGAGTCTTTGCTAAAGCTAAACTAGAGGGGTTAGAATGTGAGTACTTCCCAAAGGGTTTCTTGTGTTTTATTAGTTTAACCAGAAGGGTTAGGCTATGATTACTTCTTAGAGTGTTACTTGTTTTGTTTAAATTCTTACTTGATATATGAAAATGAATGCAATTGAAACTGTAGGATTGTTTACTTTGAGTACTTCCTTGTTTACTACTTCATTTTGCTTATTGTCTGCCATATATATTCACTGACTGTTAGGCACAAATATTTGGGTGGTTTCCTATTGATATTCGTCTCACACCCTGTTTGGTCTATGCTTTTGGGCTAAATAAGATTATATTGTCATAGGTATAGATAAGGGCAAGTGCCCTTCTACGTTAGGTACTTGACTGTTGTGGAGCTGCAGAGCATGGGACCAAGCTGAGGCTTGTGATGCTGCTGGAGTTTATTTTCTTTCTTTGTACTTTGGTTTAGTATTGTATTCCAGCATTGTGACTTTTTTGGAATCTTTCCTAGATATATGTATCATGCATCATTTATATATGTGCTCTAGTTGTTTATAACTTTCAGACTTCCGTTGTTTACTTATTGCATGTTATTACTACTTCCGCTATTGTATATCTGTTTATTTACACTGCGTTACTTTGCCAATGAGGGAATAGTTTCCTCACTATCACACCTAAGGCCCTCTCTTCTAGTCGGCAGCCTCTAGAATTTGGGGAAATGTGCTTGAGGCCATGTGACCAACCGAGTATGGGGCACCTCTGGGTGGCACCTAGAACCGGGATGTTACATTTACAACCAATGTAGTTAATCTTATGAAATATAAATAATTATTTACTAATTTTTAATAATTATATCATGTTTTTAATTTATATTATTAATATTCATTCAACTTTATTTATTAATTTGTAATATTTATAAAATAAAATCTATATAATTAATCCATTTAAATGCACTTTTATATATTCATTAATAATATAAAATATTTTTTAATTTTTTTATAATTTATACATATTTAATATATATTCATTTAATATATTTGACTTTTATTTATAAAATCTTATAAAAACAATACATATTGGCGCTAATATATTTTTATCAGTGCATTGTTTTCATTGATAAAGTTATATATTTATCAATGCTAAAAGTGTGATGATAAAACCTATCTTTATCAGTGCTAAAATAATATCACTGATAAAGATTTTTTTATCAGTGCTTATTATTTTAGCACTTATAAAATGCATCTTAATGAGATTTTTTTGTAAAGCACCGATAAAACTCTCCCCAATCTTATATATCCAAACCTAAGATAACTTTCTTCTTGACATCATTCAAGCTCTCACGGTAGTTCACCACTGTCGTTTCTCCCCCTTGAACTTCTTGGATGAATTGATTTTCTCAAAACCTAAGGTATGTAAATATTTCTACTCCTCTTTAATTGATCTTACATCACTTGATTACATGATCATCACCTTTTCTCTATTCAAGCTTCTCTTTAATCGATCCTTGAACTTTTTCAGCATCCATTGCCTTCAAAATGTATTTATTTTCTTACCTAGGTTGATAACATCATTGTGTGATCCAAACTTGATCATAAATTTGTTTCCACTACATTAAAAGCTTTTTTTGCAGTACCAATTTGGGGAGAAAGGAAATGAAATTGATGGATTCGAACTCATTTCCCCTATTTGGTGAGTTTATATTAGATGGAGAGAAATCCTTTGAGGTGAAACCTAGAGAAATCGGTTTATCCCCAATTGAAGATTTCAAATCACCACAAAATTGGGGTGATTTAGAAGGAAATAAATAAAAAAATTCTAATTTTTTCAAATTTCCCATATTAACCCTATTTATATTTTATTTTATTGAACATATACCCTTATTTTATACCCAATTTGTTTAAAATAATTTATTTGTGTCGTTTAACATAAATTTTTGATGTGTGGGTCTTTCTTTTCATTACGTTCTTTTTCTTGGCCCCACTTTCATTCATTTTGATCACCATTGAATTTCTTTCAGACATAATTTTTATCTTTTTTCTAGTTTACTTTATCAGTTAATCCCATTGAGATAGACCCACACTTTTATTCATAAAACCCCAATTAAATTCTAGAGTTTCTTCAAATGTTGGGTTCTTAAGACCATGTGATTGAACCCTATCAATATTTTCATCATTTGAAAAAATATAAACATTTAATCCTAATAATCCTATCACTGAAACACCACTTATCCCACCACGTACCAAATGAATAAATGAATAAACATAAAATCCTCCCTCTTGTTGATTTTAAACATTTGATTATTTTTCTAGATATTATTAGTCTATTTAATTATATGAGATATTATCAAATTAATCATACATGAGATCTCCATTTTCAAATTTCTTACTTTGATTGCATGGAGATCTCGGCTGAATGAGGATGTAAATGAAAGGATAATTCATTCACTATAAAACTCTACCCAGTTATCAGGTAATTTGATTACTTCAAATGATAAGTAGACATGTTTTTTAAATTGTATAGGTGGTAATTCTCCCTAAGTTTTAGGTATACTTCCCTCTCCCATGGATTAATATAAAAAAATTGTACCCATTTTTCTCCTTTACTAGGTAGAAGAACCCCATCCCTTTTTATATTTTCATTTTCATGAACATCTATGATAGGATTCCTTTACCATGAAAAAGATCCCCAATTAACTAATCCATCTTATTTTACTCCCACCTAGAAAAGTTATAGAAATTATCCTTGATCTCTATGTTTTGTAATAGATTAAAATTTAATTATATTATTTGTAACTTTATAGATATCACGCATTATTTTTCGTTAATTATTTCCACCACTACAAAATAATATCAATGCACATAATTCGACTTTTATTATCTTAGAACGATGGATTTATATAGCTTAAATGATTCTTTAAGAATGACCTTTTATGGGTTCTAAGCTCATAATTTTTTTATATTTATTTATTTGGTTAAATATTAATATTACTAAATAAAATATGATGGATATAAATTGAAAATGGATTGATGTCAATAGTATGAAAATAGAGTGTTAGGATGGGGTGAAAGAGTTTATTAAGTTTTAAAAATATCATTCATATTACCCTTCTAAAATCCATTGTCTGTATTTATGTTATTGTTATTCAAGGATAATTAGTCTAGACGAGTTATAAGAATACATGATCTTTCATGAAATATATTAAAGTTATAAATTTTAGACTAAACATGTGGAAAAGGTGAATATAGCCAATGACAAGGATAACACAACATTTTATGGATCATATGATATGATTATAGGTGTGAAAAATGATAAAGAATGTATCAAGGATATGATTACAAGTGTGAATGGTGATAAAGATTGTATTGAGAAAATGAAAATGACAGTTGAATATGAACTTCATGATTGTCCGAAACTATTTTATAAGTTAGAAAGTTATTAAAATATGTCATTTTATGCTAGATGTACTAAATATATAGCATTATCATCCATAATAAAGCTATATAATATAAAATATAGAAATGGATGGAGTGATTTTAGCTTTGATAAACTACTTTATCTCTTGAATGATATGATCCCATAAGATAATGAGCTTCCTTACCAAACATATGATGTTAAAAAAATGCTATGTTCAATATGTATGATCTATAAAACAATACATGCTAGTCCAAATGACTATATACTATTTCACAAGGACCTAAAATCTCTTAAAAATGACCAAAGTGTGTTGTGTCTTGATACAAGAAAGATGAATTGGGTCTTATGAAATTTGTATAGTAATTTCAAATCATTACAATTTTTAGACAACTATATTGAAGTGAGGAGACTACAAGACAATTGACATGTACTATATATACAAAAAATAAAAATGGGAAACTTTTTCACTCGGCATACCCTCCTCTATGGAAGAAAATTGATAACAAGTATCCTGAATATGGAAACGATCTGAGAAACCTTCATCTTACCCTATCTACAAATTGGGTGAATTATTTTGGTTTTCAAAGAAGAACTGATAAGCTCTTAGACATGGGGTGTTTCACCTGGCGTGGCCCCTCATAGAAAAATGGATGGCTTTCCTCCAATAACTAACAAAGTTTAATCATATAATCACCCATGCTTACCATGAGGAGAACAGGGTGGTAGATGGACTTGCCAATAAACAAGTTAGCAACAAAATTGCATGGATGGATGTCCTCTCAGCAGATCTCATCATGCTTCATGAAAAATATTTTAATAATTTTCCCTCTTTCATACTCTTCTAATCTTTTTTTTTTATCTTTATATATTTTAGTGCTTTGGCATTTTGACCAAGGCATCATCATTAAAAAAATAACTCATAATACATGGCTGGTTATGTTGTAAAATTATAACATACCACTATGGTTATGCATGAAACAAAAATACATTATTATCTCTTCTTATATCAAGACAAAAATAATCGGGTAATGATATTGATGTTTATATAGATCCATTGATCCAAATTTTGAATTTTTTTGGGATTCAGGTGTTATATTGTATGATGCTTATATAAATGAATATTTCATATTGAGAGACATGTTGTATGGTATGATAAATGAATTTACTTATCATGGAAATTTTTCAAGATATATCATTAATGGAACTCAATGGTGTCCTCTTTTTGAATAATATACACAATCAATTAGGTTGAAACATTCATCTAAGACTACATTTCTAGGACATCAAATGTTTATAACTCAATGAAAAAAATATCAATCTTGGATGAAATCATTCAATGGGATTTAAAAATAACATAAAAAACTTTATTCACTAACAGATGATCAATTGTTTGATAAAGTAAAAGATATAGACACTACTTTTGGTAAACCTTTTTTGAAAAACCTTAAAAAAACCGATTGGAAAAGATATCAGTATTTTTAATTACCATATTGAAATTGTTTTCATATTATAAAATTTATTGATGTTATTCATGTAGAAAAAATGTATGTGATAGTTTCATTGGAATTTTACTAAATGCACCAAAAAAGGATAGAATTAAGTCTAGGTTAGACATTATTGACATGGTGATATGGAAAAATTTGGCTCCAATGAGGAGTGAAAAATGGAATTTTCTTCCTCCAGCTGCTTATACTCTGTCCAAATAAGAGATATATCAATTTTAAAAATTCTTGAATGATGTAAAGGTTCAATGGTGATATTCATCAAATATCAATAATATCGTGTCAATTACTGATTTAAATTTAAAGGGTCTAAAATCACATGACTTTTGTGTTTTAGTAAAATATATAATGCCTATAGCTTTAAATTTTATTTTTACAAAGAATTTCCATTGTACATTAACCAAGCTCTATTTATTTTTTAAATCTATATACAGAAAAGTCATTTACCCAGTAAAATTTCAAACTATGGGAAAGGAAACTGTTTTCATATTATGTGAATTGGATATGTTCTTCCAGATGGCATTATCTGATATGATGGTTCACTTGATGGTTCACTTGGTTAGAGAAATTAAGATATGTATTCATGTACATTATATATAGATGCACCATGTTTAATGGTATATATATATTTTCAAAGGGTGTCTAAAAAAACAAATTTTTTCAAAAGGTTGTAATGTAGAGTGATATGTTGTTGAATAATATATTGAAATTTATACTGACTACCTTTCCAATGTGTAAATCATTAGTCTACCAAAATGTTGTCACACTGGGAATCTTGTGAGTGAATGAATTTCCCAAATATATGTTTTCATAATTAATATTATAGAGTGGGTGGAGGATCACCTATACATTTTTTATAATATTTTATAGGTTTCACCATATATTAAAACCAACAAACTAATTCTAAAGCATTTGAATCTATCAAGGGATGAAAGCTAGATATCAAATACACATAATAAATAGTTTACAGGATGGCTTCAAGAACATATTTTTAAGGATTCAACTGAAAAATATGATTTGATTTTAGAATGATTTTTATGGCTATCCATAGGACCAAGTGTTCATGTATTATATTATAATTTTTATGTAATTAATGGTTATATGTTCTATAAAAATGATCCTGATGAATGTAGTACTATGAATAATAGTGTATTTACACTTATGGCTGAAGCAATGCATGTATCTGGTACCATGAAAAAATATCCAATTTATGAAAATATGTCATACTTTGGTGTCATCAAAACAAATATGAGATTTTGATTATATAACATTCCAAGTGACAATTTTTCAATGAAAGTGGGTTGATAACATGAGTGAAGTTAAAATAGATGAGTTGGGATTTATGAAAGTGTATTTCAATTAGGAAGGGTACAAAGATGAGCTATTTATAATGGAATCACAGGATGTACATGTATTTTATGTTCTAGATCATATAAACCAAAAGTGTTCAGTTGTTCTGTCATTGACCAAAACCACTGAAGGATCATATCTCAATTCAACTAAGGATGACCCTTTCATTGGTACATCATTATTATTTCACAGTGGTCCCAATGTACATGGGTTTGTGTATGTCAAAGGGGGCCATAATGAGGAGATTTTGATACTTGATTTAAGGGTCAAATCCATTTGACCTTTGAAAAGAGAGAGTTCAATAATCAAGTTATATTTTTTGTAATATGAATTAATTTACCTCATGTTATTATCTATTCATTCTTTAATTTATGTAATCTAAATTAAATTTTTAACCACTTCTATAGATAATTACATCTAAAAATATTGATGCTCTCAATCCTGAGGATCAACAAGTTTTTCTACACCCTGATGATCCCAATGTAGAGGATCAACATGATTCTATACATGTCGATGCTACCAATATAGAGGAAAAATATATTGATGATGTTGAATCCAAGGAAATGGTATACATTGAAAAACTTGTGACCCATAAAAAATAGTATTGTCGTAGTGTGATAGTGTTAACAAAAATTATTAAGGTGAGAGACAAAGGAATCAAATTCTTGGTTGAATGGAATGCACATGGAAAACCTATTAACCCCAATAAGGAAATGTTTAGTAGTCACATTGGGATCACCACTTGAATGCAGATGATGGTTGATGTAGATTCATGGAATGACGTTGTGCCCATTCTTAAGGCACAAATTTGGGAAGAAATTGGGATAACATTATGATATAATTTCATTATTTTAGTAAAAAAAAATAATGAAATGCTTATTTACTCTTCATTATACCATGAAGAGTTAATTTATAGTATATGACTACTGAATGAAATTTTTATTAATACTCACTGGAAAGGCTCATGGAGGCTTTCATATAATTCTTAAAAAGTATCATCTCAAATATGCTAGAGAAAAAATAAACTTGAACCCACCATAGATGTATGCACACCTGATAAACCAACAAATGTGGAATGTGTTTATTAGTCTTCATAAAGAGAAAAAATTTCATATATATTTTTATTGGTAATACAATACTTGAAAATTCCTATATTAATCACTTTTATTAAGAATGTTTAATTTATTAAATGGAAATTGAGTGTTGAAAATAATAAATGTGTAACAAAACCAATATACCCCTACCATAAAACAAGGATGGGGTATGGTTCACTTGAAAAAATGGTATGTATTTTAAATCTATAGTAATAATTTTATATGACATGAAACAACAACATAATTATATTTCTTTATTTATATGTAGATTGATGTATCAAAATCTAAAGACACTTTCATGGGGATACATTGTTACAAAGTTATGATATGCCCATAATTTATTTTTAAGAACAAATTTGTAGATAGGCCATTACAAACTATCATGGTCTTAAGAATGTAAATGAAATTATCAAGAATTAATGGATAGGAGTCTCAGCTATAAATGTATACATGAGGTGTGTTTTCATAATTTTTTTGTCCAATAGCTAATCTAATATGTTAATTATGACTAAATACTATTCATATTTTTTCAGGTATATATATCAATGCTATTTTAATAGAAAACTCTTGGAATATAAATTTGGACTCATTAATCCTCACATCACTTATACATAACTATTCTCATTATAACCAAATAAAATATAAAGTAGTAGTATAAAAATTGGCCATAATATTTGAAAGCAAACATAAAGATGATAGACTCTTCTTAATTCCCATGATGTAAAGGAAAACTCTATAATTTAATCACATCAAATAAATTTTCATTATTTTTGTTACTTATTACTTTATTTAGGTAGAATTGGATACTCATTTCTATCAATTTGGATACTCCAAATATTTATTCTTTGTATTAAATTCATAGATACCCAACAAACTGACCACACATGATTATGTTTATCAATTTTTAATACACTAGATGAAATATTTTACAAATAAACTTCAAGTTATACATTTTATATTATGTTTTATTGAAAAAAAATTTATGATGTGGCGGTGTTTAAATATCATCAAATCCATGGAATGAGGATAGTCCATGAGAACAATAAGCCTATCAACTTCTACAACTAGATAAGTATTAAGGTATATATAATAATATTTCACTATCAAAACATATATTAAAACAAATTACTTATTCTTTTTAATGTTTTTTTAGTTCCCAAAACAAACTAATGGAAAGGATTGTGGTTATTATGTTTTAAAATTTATGAAAGATATCATATTACATTAACAAACTTGCATCCCAGAAGAGGTATTTCTGATAAAAATTACAATTTGATTTAAAGTATTTATTAGTCCTTTTTTATTTATATTTTTCTAGTACTATCTGGACTATGTATAGTCCTCGTATTAATGAGAGGAAATAAATTTGTTTAGAAATGAATGGATGGAATACATGGTGTTATAATGTATACATACATCATGAAGAGGTGACTTCTTATACTTATTTAGTTAATTTTATCAACATTTAAACTACTTTTTTCATAATTTACTAATCATTTTTGTATAATACTTATTTTTTAATTTTCACAGAGATCATGAAAAAATGACTTATTCTCTAATTGTTTTTTCTCCAATCATTTTTTTCTTTATTAAGAGCACAAGATGATCCAAGAGAAAAAAATTATAGACTAAGTCTTCAAAAAGGATAATACACCCATTTACTATGATCTTGCACTCAACAAGGATGATTCACTCATGATGATGAAATCTTCTTTATATTATTTCATACATTCAAAATTCTTGGATATCAAAGAGAAATATTTTAAGATAACCCTAAATGTTGAATGCATTTTAGAATAAAAAATACATAGTGTGATGTGTAGGAAGTAAGAACACCTCAATCTGATACACAGTATGACTAGTATGAATCAAAGTTTATTTTTTTAGTTTAAAATTTATATTTTAGTTCAAAACACACACTGTATACTAAAAATGAATAAAACAATTCATATTGTTTTAATACTTTAGGAAAATGACTCATAATTCATTTGTGTTATGTAGGAATCAACCACACTTTAATCCAATACACGGTGTTCCCAGTATGGAAGAGTTAGTAAAATGTTCAAAGATGCTCGTGATCATGAGATATTGGACTTTGAGGGTGTAATTGAGAACATATAAATAGTTAAATGGGTGAATAATTTATATATACATCAGGAAAATATGAATTCCTACTACTTATTTATTTAATTTTTTCATCATTTCATCTACTATTTTTAAGTTAATTTTCTTATCATTTTTATTTGATATTTATTTATTTTTTTAAAAGATATTTTGGGAAGTCATACTTTTCTTTCAAAAATCAGTAATAATTCAAAAAGGAGAGAACATGTTCATTTCAGATGGAAGAGGAAACAAAAAAAATTCGGAAATTTTAAGTGAATCATAAGGATACATCTACAAAATATATGATCACACTAATTTTCATCAATTGATTTTTGAAAGAGACTCTATATATTAAATATATTCTCCCATCTACCAAGGGATTTTTCTATAGATAAATGAAAATTATGACTTCCCAAGAGATCTATCTTGAACATTTTCATGAATGGTGTAAGAATCATCAACACCTCAATCATATTTACTTCAATCTAATACACAGTGTTCTCGGTATTACTCAATGTGTATATTTTTAATTTATAATTTACATTTTAGTTCAAAACACACATCACATACATAAAACAAAACAAACACATTCAGATTGTTTTGATGCTTTATGAGAATGATCCATAAGTCATTTTTGAAATTTAGGAATCAACCTCCCCTCAATCTGATACATGGTGTGTCCGATATGACTCAAAGTGAATGTTTTTAGTTTAAAATTGACATTTCAGTTCAAAACACATATGACATACTAAAAATCATGAAAACACATTCATATAATTTTGATAATTTTGTAAAATAATCCATAATTTATTTTTCATGTGTAGGAATCTACCACACCACAATCTGATACATGGTGTTCTTGGTATGACTTGAAGTATATATTTTTAGTTTAAAATTTATATCTTAGTTCAAAACACGTTACACATACTCAAAATCAATAAAATTAATTCATATTATTTTTATAATTTATTAAAATGATCTAAAATCTATTTTTGACAAGTTGGAATAATTCACACCTTAATACGATGCACAATGTTTTCAGTATGACTCAAAAAGTATGTTATCATTTTAATATTTAATTTTAGTTTAAAATGTGTGTTTCTCACTAAAAACTAATAAAATGAACTCATATTGTATTGATACTTTATAAAAAATTATTTATAAGTCATTTTTTATGTTTTGGAATCATTCACATGTCAAACCAACACACGGTGTGACCGGTGTGACTCAAAGTGCATGCTTTCAGTTTAAATTAACATTTAAAAAAATGTATGTGACATACTAAAAACTAATAAAAAACATTTATATTGTTTTGATACTTTATGAAAACAATCCATAAGTCATTTTTGGCATGTAGGAAGAAACCGCATATTAATTTGATGCATGGTGTGACTAGTATGACTCAAAGTGTGTTTTTATTTAAAATTTACATTTTAGTAAAAAACACACATCACATAATCAAAACTAAGAAAATGCATTCATATTGTTTTTATACTTTGTAAAAAAATATCCATAAGTCATTGTTTATATGTACTAATTAACCACACATCAATCTGATTCAAGGTATGCCTGATATGACTCAAAAGTATATGTTACCAGTTTAAAATTTACATTTTAGTTCAAAATGTGTATCAGTCATTGAAAACTAAGAAAACATTATTTTATTGTCTTGATACTTCAGGAAAATTATTCATAATTCAATTATTACATTTAGGAATCAGTACCAAATCAAATTGACACACAATGTGACAAGGTATGACTCAAAGTGCATGTTTTTAGTTTAAATTGGTATTTTAGTAAAAAAGACACATGACATTATCAAAAACAAGAAAACACATTTGAATTTTTTATACTTTATTAAAATGATATTTATATAATTTTTGACATGTAGGAATCAACCACACATCAATCTGATGCACGGTGTGACCAGTATGACTCCAAGTGTATATTTTTATTTAAAATTTCCATTTTAGTTCAAAACACACATCACATAATCAAAACTAAGAAAACAAATTCATATTGTTTTTATACTTTATTAAAATGATCCTGAATTCATTTATGACATGTAGGAATCAACTTCATGCCAATTTGATGCATGGTGTGACCAATATGGCTCCATGTGTGTCATTTTATTTAGAATTTCCATTTTAGTTAAAAACACACATCACATACTCAAAATTGAGAAAATTTATATGGATTATTTTGATAATTTAGGACAACAATCCATAAGTCATTTTTTATGTGTATGAATCATCCACACAAAAATAAAATACACATTGTTCCTAGTATGACTCAAGGTGTCCGATATCAATTTAAAATTTACATTTTATTTAAAAACACACATCACATACTCAAAACTGAGAAAAAACATTCAGATTATATAGATACTTTATGAAAATTATTCATAAGTAAATTTTTACATGAATGAATTAGGATCACATCAAACTAACACACTATGTGACCAGTATGGCTCAAAGTTCATGTTTTCATTTTAAATTAATGTTTTAGTAAAAAAGACATGTGACATACTCAAAACTGAGAAAACACATTTTGATTATTTTAACACATTTGGATAATGATCCTTAAATCATTTTTGATGTGTGAGAATCAAATTCATATCAATTCGAGAACGGTGTGAGCAGTATGAATCCAAGTGTGTCTTTTTATTTAAAATTCACATTTTAGTTCAAAACACACGTCACATACTCAAAACCAAGAAAATTAATTCATATTGTTTTGATAATTTAGGACAGTGATCCACAAGTTATTTTTGATGTGTATGAATCATCCTCACCTCAATATGATACACAGTGTGCTTGGTATGACTCAAAGTGGATTTTATCATTTTAAAATGGACATTTTATCTCCAAACACACATCACATACTCAAAACCAATAAAATTAATTCAAATTGTCTTAATAATTTATGAAAATGATTCATAAGTAAATTATGACATGTAGTAATCAGTATCACACAAAACCAACACATGATGTGACCGGTATAACTCAAAGTATGTGTTTTCAGTTTAAATTGACATTTTAGTAAAAAAAGATGAGTGACATAATCAAAACAAAGAAAATGATTTGATAAAATGATTCTTAAGTCATTTTTAACATGTATAAGTCAACTACACGTCAATCTGATGCACTGTGTGACTAGCTTGACTCCAAGTGTGTTTTTTTATTTAAAATTGACATTTTAGTTCAAAAAACCTTTCACATACTCAAAATCAAGAAAATGAATTTAGATTATATTGATACTTTTGTAAAATGATTCACATATCAATTATAACTTGGAAGAATCAATATCACATCAAATAGACACACGACGTGATTAGTATGACTCAAAGTGTGTGTTTTCAGTTTAAATTGACATTTTATTAGTGTATTGTTTCATATTTATGTTTAATTAATTTATATAAATTATTATTAACATAAGAATTGTTTTTTTATATAGGTGTACTCTTTTTCTCAAGTTGGATTGGTTTGTTCGACAATTGGTTGCATGATCGGGTTCTTTTGAGAGTCAGGGACCAAAGGCAATGGAATATTGATGTTTTTTAATGTTTGTGATAATTTTACTTAACAATATAATTTAAAAAAAATATGTTTGAAATTTCAGTAATATATTTTTTTTATTATATTTTTTATTTAAATTTAATTTCAATTAAATTATTTATTTTCTGTTGCAGTGCGCTATAATTTTTGTAGCACACTGTAGTAGCATGGCCTTTATCAACACTAAACTTGTAAAGATAAAGGAACACCTTTATCAATTATTTTTTTAGATCTGATAAAGGGTTATATTATCATCCCTATTTTTATCACTGATAAAGGTCTTAGGATTTTATGGGTGCTTATGATAATAGTGCTTTTCTATCACAGATAAAACCATTTTTCACACTGTTAAAAGGTGGATCTATAGGTGAGTAGGGTTTAAAACACCACATTAACCTGTCTAAATTTTATTAGTTGATGGGATTTCAACTCCATACTATCTTAGCTTCTAATACCTATACTTTTGGAGGAATTTTGGGCTAGATAATGACTATTATATTTTAATCATATAATATATTCCAAGAGTACCCCTCCTATCACTTAAAAAAGGACACCCCTTCTCTCAATTATTCACACCACTTTGATCCATATAGATTGACCAATCCCTACCCATTTCTCTTCTCAAAACCATTATCCAAGAATAAGATCTTATCTTTATTTCAAAAGACCTACCCTAGATCTCATGAGATTATATCTAAAGGAATTCTACAGAATAAGAGGTAATCATCTTTACCAAGTCCTTCATGTTTATTTCTGATTCTACGTCCTCTTAAAGTATTTTACCCATACTAATATAATAAATACAATATAATCAATATATTGATATGTTATTATGATTATGGGATAACCATATTTCATCTTTTTTCTATCCTATTAAAAGAGAAAACATTGCTTGTGTGTAAGTATGCATTACCATCTTCACATAGCGATGTAATTCATTTTTCGTCACTATTTAGCATGTATATTTAAAATTATGGAACTAATTTTTATATATTATTTTTAAGAAATAATTATTCTTCTTGAATAATAATATCACAACTAACTTATTACCTTTTAATCCATTGGAAAACAATAACATCACTCGTGCGTACGTGTGGATTACCACCTCCATGAAGTGATGTGATTCCTTTTTCATTTCATCTTAGCATAGAAGATAATAAGGATAGATTTAATGAATTTATATAATTTATATGATATATTAATGATTCTGGAATGGAAAATTATTATTTACCTTTATTTTGTTCCATTCCTCAAAAAATTGAAAACAATTTCCATGTGTACGTATGACTTACCGTATAATGTCCCAAGCTTGACATACATGGATATTACACATTTTTATATGAATATTCATTAAATTTCACAAACAAATTCCCAAGTACCATTATATCATAGTTCCATTAGAAACATGGAACAAAGTATTTTATTCTGATGAAAGATCTTCAATATTTCCCATAAATATTTTCCCCTTGGGTACTCTTACTTAAAAACTTTCTTCATAACCTAGGTAAAGGAAACATAAGAAAGGGTGAGATCAGATGACTAGTAAGGGTAAATAAAGGATATATATAAGAATAACCTAAAAATAAGGGTACGAGAACATAAACATAACATTTTAAGATCATAACCTTTATATCAAAGGTCATACACATGAGTCATGGCATAAATATTAGTATATCATAAGACATGAATCATAATAAAATCAAAGAACATGAATAGTGAGATCATAGCATTGAAATAAGACATCGATTTTTGGCATATACATAATTTTATAAAATTTTGAACATGTATAAATAGAAACAGGTTCACCCATTAAGTTAAGGAGTTAAATCATCCCCTCACATAAACTTTTGGACATGCAACCAGGTCCATGCATAACATTGTGAAGGTGAAATCAGGTTCAGACATAACATTATGAACATGTAATATAGCACCCTCGGTTTCTAGTATGTAACCATTTCTTGATTATTTTCATGTTTATAAACTATAAGGGTGAAAGTTTAGAAAGTTTTAAGATCTTTTGGAAAGTTTTTTCGGCTAAATGGGAGGCGCAAGGGCTATGCACAGGTTGTCCAAACTGTACGGGAGCCTAGTAGTAATTGTGCGCTTTGAAAAAGTAAATTTGGGAATGTTAAGGTAGTAGTTTCAACATGGTGTGCACACAGTTATGGATACTATGGATGGAGGTCATTCAAGGGTCATCCTTGTTAGTATCTAATGAACGTTTATCACACAGTTTGTCTAACCATGTGACTAAACCATGTGTGGGGTCAAAGTGAATTCCTAAAAAAATGGATCTCACACATTTTTAACTTTAATTGCCTTGTTTTTCCTCCTATAAAGCCATAATTCTATATTATTATCTTTTAAAGGTAATAGAACCTCTCCCAAGAAAATTTTAATCAATATGGAGTCTTTCCTTGGCATTTAGAAGCCTAGTTCTTGCATTATGCCATCATTTTTCTTCATTCTAATCATGTTTCCTTATATATTCTCCGCCCCAATTCTTGGATTATTATATATACACATGATATGGTTAGATATAAGATTATGGATTCCAAATAAGTTTATATTTAGTCTTTACCATGATAGGTGAATATATCTAAGGTGGTTTCGTGGAATTCTTACTCAGTTTCGTAAGCGTTCTTCATCCGTTTTCAGTTTTCATCGAAACCCTCGAGGTAGGTGGATTCACTCTCGACTCCTCTTATTAGAAATGATTGTAATGCCTTAAAATTGATTATAATATGTTGAATTTATTGTTAATTGGATTTTTGAGAATTTTTGGAAACCCTCTCTAGTGACGGTTTGGTAAATTATGGAAATCTGGAAAATTGGGTGATCTTGAAAAGGTGCTTTGGTTCCTGATTTTAAAATGTGGATTTTCTAAAATCATGGAACATGGATTTGATTAATATTTTTTCAATAAAATAAATGTTTTTATTGAAATTAAATGGTTGGTTTGAATTGGCTTGGTTAATTATTTTTCAATAAAAGAACAAGTTTATTGAATTGTTTGAACACACTTGGTTTTGGCATGGGTTTTCCATGGGATGTGGTGTGTGTTCATACACATTGGGATGAATAAGGGAGAGAATGACCCCCATAAAAAAGTTGGTATGGATATGGGTGTGAAGTAACCCCATAAATGTGTTCCACTAAGTGACGGATTAGTGGAAGGATAGCTCACCACTCACGGGTATAGGGAGGTCCAGGTTGCATGCATGGTTAGAAGTGTGGTTAAGTGGAATGGTTATTCCAAAATGATATTTAGAAATTATTTTAAATTATTTTTTGGTTATTTTACTGAAAATGTGACTTGTTACAAAAATGGTTAAAGTAGAAATTGTTTAATCTTGGTTATAAAAGGTTTTTGGAACTTGTTTATATTTAGTTATAAACTATTTTACAGAATTATTTTATATAAATGGTTTTATATAAATGTTTCTAACTTTTCTATCTGAGTGGTGTTAGAATTGAAGTCATTAGGGAAAGCCTACTGAGTTTATACTCACCCCTTCTTTGTTACTTTGGTGCTTTTACAGATTCTATCTTCCGGGACATGGGAAAAGGTAAAGTGTCACACATATTTAGCACCACCTCATGATACGTGGGTTATTTGGTGATGTTGGAGCATGGAGATTTTGGAGAATATAGTCTTGTGGTCATCTTGGAGTCTTTATTCATTTTATGTTGTTTACTTTTTAGTTGGGTTGCCTTCCATTGTATCATACTTTGGTTGCTTTTTCATAATGGAAATGGTTGAGCAGTCTTATTTTATCATACATAATATATTAGTTATTTGGTTATGTTTTCTTGATTAGTAGTTTATTTATTAAAGGTTAAATCATCACCCACTTGTATTTAAACCCTTTCGCATTTATTTCTTACCTTTGGAATTTTGGGTATGTCGCTTAAGGCCAAGTAATGGATTACCGACCTCTCAAAAAAATGAGAATAAGTGGGTCATTACATGTAATCAAGTCCACATGTCATATTATGAACATAAAAGTAAGTACATGAATGACATATTAGTAGTAAAGTTTTACTCCCAAGACCATCATAGTAGTCAAGGATCATTTCCAATTCTATCTTAGTGTAATGGTTTCACTCCCCAAACCATCTTAGTAGTCAAGTTTCACTCTGAAGACCATCTTAGTAGACAATATCCCTTACTGGACTAGGTTCACCGCCCATTATAGCCATTTCTATCTCATGAGATATAAATAATTACCCAATTCATTGGAGAGAGATATAGGTTCCACCCATCACATAATGAAATCATACATACGTGTGCCACAAGATAAAAAAATCATTATATCATGACTCATAAAAAGAGATGGGTTTAATAAACATCATATCATAACCCATTAAATGAAATGTGAATAATAAAAATTTCATCATATCATAAACTATGGAAAATATATTGGTTTCATAATCATTTCATCATAGAATAACCCATGAAAGGAAACCAATTTCATAAGCATTTTATCGTGGCATAACTATTAGAAGACAAATGGGTTTTAAAAACAACAGTTTCATCTTAAAAATAAACCATTCAATGAATGAATAAGAATGGTTTCCTTGGATCATATCCCTAGTAAATCATTAACTATATCAAAGTATTCCATCTTAGATGGATAATTATTTTGAAATATCACTTGGATAATTTCTTAATAAAAATAATCTTTCTTTGAAAATCACTTTTTAAAACCGAAAACATATTCAAAATCCTTTTCTTTGAGAACCACTTTGAATGTGATGCCCCAACCCTAGTTACCCAAAGATGGTGCATTATTACATAACATTGTCATGATCAAAAGATATCAAGTCCGAAAGACCAATCATTTTAGTAACCTTGGAAGTACTAGATACATACTTAAGTTTTACATTACATTAGGAAATAAAAAAAACAACATTGTGTCCCCTTTGAACACACACATCCCATAGCCTATCCCTGCAGATCAATCATAATATACTTCTTAACATCCTGGAAAAAAATAAAACATAAGAAAGGGGTGATCTCATATGCTCAGTAATGATAAAAATATAGTAAAAACAATCATAAATAATCATAAACATTTAAGGAAATGTATAAGACTAAAACACAAGCCTTTTAAACTTAAAATTCATCATAATATAGAAAATATTAATCAAATAACTCCATTTACTTATTCACATGGATATTATACTATTCAAATAATAATATGTAATATCAATATCTAATTTTATAATGATGGAACACATAATTTCAGACATCATAACCACATAGTCAAGGCCTAATGCCAAGACTACAAATAAGATTTTGTCAAGGCCTTGTTCCAAGACACTAGTTTGTATCATAAGACTCACTGATGCATCGAGGAGTGATAGTGGGTTCCACCCATCACTTACTAAGTCCAATGAGTTCCTCATATAAAAAGGTTGAAACATAGCATAAACATTCATATTAAAACTTACATATGAAATGTTAATACTTTAACCATAAACCATGAATGGTATAAAAATAACACATCCACAGTCAAACATATCACAAAACCTTAAATATAATATGGAAGATTTGTATCATAATAAATCAACTTCAAACAAATATAAAATCAATCAAAGGATGTTTATATACATGAAATTAAAACTATTTGAGAGAAATATCTCTTTCTATTTTGAAATCATTTAAAAGTCGCATAATTATAAAAGAGAACATTTATTTTTAAAATATTCTTATAAGCTTGTAAGGGAATCTTTGACGATGTTATAAAGGTGTAAAATATCCTCTCCCACCGTATAAGTTAAAAAAAATTCTAACCTTAATTCTTCGAAAGGGTCATAAAGTACCTTGTTTGGAAAACGATGGAAATATTCCTTTCAAAACATTTTATAAAATGTCAAACAAGGGTATAAATGACTTTAATGCATATTATAGGAAATAGTAAAAATGTTTTGAAATACATTTTTAAGCATCATGGATGTGGATGATAAAAAATTCCCTAGTATATACTTATGTATAAACAACCTTAGATAAATAAAGAGATTGTAAAATTAACCCTTACCTTGTATTCTTCCTTGGTCAAGGGTACGTTAACCTCCTCTTCTTCAGGTGTTTCCTTTTAATTTGATCAAAAGGGATCCTTAGGTTGGCATTATGATCAAAGTAAGGCCTCTAGGTTGAATTGAGGGTAGTTGGGGGGGTATTTGAGCAGGGTTTGGCTGATACAAATGTATTTGGAGGTGTTATTTTGAGAGAAGGGGAAGTACCCTTTTATAAGAGAGGTGAGGGTCACTTTAGGAAAAGCTTGAAATATTATTTTATTATAAAATAATTTTAGGTTTCTACTGCCTCCAAATAAATTTATATCGATTATAAGGTTGGTATGGGTCAAAATACCTTCAACCAATAGGTTTTAGAAAAGTTTTGGTCACCATATTAACCTAATATTTTATATTTAACTCTTAGTTAAATAGTTTAACTTTTATCATGTCTTCTTATATTCTTACACTATATGGTTAATAAACATACTATAAACTGCCAAGAGAACCTCAATTAGTTTATTAATGATATATCTATTATTATTATATAAGTCTTTTGGTCTAACTTTAGATTTTTAGGAGTATTATATCATTTAATAAAATAGTATTTTTTTAAAAACTCATTTATGTCAATTTTGACATTATTTACTAATTGATTTTTGTTAAAGTCCTAACAACTTTATGAATTTGAAAAAAAAAATCATTTAATAAACCCTAACATGTCATATTAACCTATAAAATCAGTGTAATTCATCAAAAGTCTCAATTTACATTTATTTGGATATTTATAATATAAATTATTTTAATCTTTCATTAATAAGGTAAGTATTGCATCATCATTGTGTCACAAATAAATTTAATTATTTAATATCTAAAAATTATAAATAAAATACCATTATGTATTAAATCGTTTTATCTTTCAAATGAATATTTATAGTCGAATTTATCTTATGTATAACCCAATATTAAAAATGTTTTAGTTGTGAAAATTTGAATTTAACACTTTTAACTCTTCTTTAAATAAAATAATAATAAATATCCTAATCTATTCCAGGTGGATCAAAGAGGATCATATTTTATTCCTAAGGTTTATTTTTATCTAAAAACACTTATCCAATAGAATTATGACATGTTTTGGGTAATTATAATATCATTTTTACCTTTAATTACCCTATTTACTTTTAACCGTGGTAAATAAAATTCAAAAGTTATTATTCAACAAAAATTATTTTCATATTATTGAACCACATTTTACATACTAATATCAATCTTGTCTCCCAGATTTTTTAAATTCAATTCACATAAGCGGTAAAATTATGTTTTATGCAAATTTTCTAACGTGCCTAGAAGGTGGGCAAAAGACGTTAAAAATTTCAATAAAATTTTATATATCTAATTTTATTATTAAATGAATCCAATGAATTATATTGAACTAATATATACTATTATTTATCTATTTTTACTTAAATTAAATTTAAATAAAATAAATAATTATTTAAATAAAAAGTCGGTTTTAAAAAATAACGCATTGTTTTTCACTATTCATCAAAAATTCAAAGCTTTCAGAAAAATACCAAAAATTTACCCTAAGATAATTTTTATATTACAAATTAAAAAATTATGTCTATTTTACCAAATTCAAAACATATAAATTTAATTAATTAATTTAAAATTAATTTCCGTTGTCAAAACCAGAAAGCGGGTTTTTTAGAAGTAAAAACTATCAAAAGATTGATATCTGTTTATATCCAATTTAAATATAAAATTACTTATAATTACTAAAATTGGATTAAATGATAAAAATATAATCTAATTATACTTCAAAACCATTCAAATTTATAATTTAACACTAGAAATGTTTTTGATTAAAAAAGTTGTTTTCAATTAAAATTTAGTATTTTTCACTATTCATCAAAATGTGAAAGTTATCAGAAAGACATCAAAAATTTATCCAGACTAAATTTTAATGTCCCGATTCTAAAGAATAAGTTCATTTTTCCAAATTGAATATATAAAAGTGTCAAATATTGGATTTAAAAAAGTTCTCCATTAAAAGGCGGTAAAATTTCATTTTTTGAAAAACACATCTTTTATCTAAAAAATTGAATATGTTCTTATATTATGTCTGAAAACAAATAATATGGATGTTAAAATTATATGGAGTATATAAAATTCAAAATGTAGTTAATACTATTCATAACCACTATTTAAATGGTTAGTTTGGTAAGTTGTGGTGCGCTCAAACTCGGTGTTGCGTGTGGAGTAAGCTATTGAATTACTTTAAGGAGATAACATATTATGGAAATCCTATGGTGTTACATTCTCCCCTCCTACAATAAATTTCATCCTCAAAATTTGAAAATAAAAGGTTGAAAATAGAAAATACCTTTGTGGAAAACTCACATCGGAAATAGGGTTACTAAAATTTAGTCTTAATAAGAGGGAAAGGGAAATGAAAAAGTCACCACCAAATTAGGATTTCAAATATGAAAACATTGGTGGAACATATAATTGGAGGGAAAACGTAAATATTTATAGGGAGTGATTGAGTTCATCAATCACAAACAAGTGAATGGAAAATTGAGGGCCTCAAAGCCATCAATTTATGGTGATTAAATATCATCAGTTCAACAAAACATAAGGTATTAGGATAACACATTTTTGGGTTTAAGATACTTTCCCTAAATTTTAAGAATTAATATCTTCATAGAATAAAAAAACAAAAAATAATTTATAAGTGGAGTTCTATCCTTTAACTAATTTCTACCACAAACTCATCTTTCACTCCAAAAGATAATAGAACTCAAAAATATTCCATTTATCCTAATTGTGTAGGTTTCCAAAAAAAATTATTATTTATATGTCAGACTATTTATAAAAAAATAAATTATACAAACTAGGAGATCACATAGGCCTGTGGAAGGTTATGCACCCTTGTCACCCTTCAGTTGTGGGTTCAAGTTTTGCGGCCTTGCCGGATGTGATGGGTTATCGCCTGACCTTCGGGTTGTCCTTTTTATAACAATCCAAAAATAATCTTAAGAAATGTTTTAACCTTAAACAATAGTATCCAATTTCCAACTTAATTCATTACAACCTTTAGACTTATCCAAAATACTTTTGTCTAAACTCACTGTCTAAAATTTATAAGTAAGGTAAACATATTGAAGATCTCTTTTTCCACCTAATAACATGTGAATACCTTCATCATGTATTTTCTTAAAACATGGTAACACACTTAATTACCATAAAAACATATTGATTATATTCATGCTCCCCTATTCCTTATAGAATACTAGATATATTCCTTATTTCCAAAAAAAATTAATACTCCAACAATGATGGAATAAACAAACCATTAATCAGTTCCAAGGTAGTCAAGAATATCCAATATAATTTATCCAAATCAACCATATCTTATTCCAAAATCACTACCTCAGTATCATTACCATATTAAGGTTCATCTTTCCTTAAACCATGTATTTTCCAAAAAGTTTAACTTGATGTTGAGTCACTTTTCTTAGTACCATATAATCTCAAATCCTCAATCAAATAGTACTACAGTACAATCCTTATTTATTTCTATAATTAATATAACTAGTACATTATTTATACAACACTCAAATAAGATAATTCATTAATAAAAATATAAGAACACTAATTATTCCTCTTCATCTACGGTAGTATCATAACTTGATTATTATCTAATAGAATCACTTGGGGTATACTCTGATGATTGGGATATTGATTTGCATAGTGTCCCAACTCCTTGCAGATGAAGCATTATACATTTGAAACCTTTTTCTTACCCTTAAAATCATGTACTTGGTGTCCTTTTTCTCCACACTTATAACAAACTCCCATTCCCTTTAAACATTTACCAAGGTGATTATTTCCAAAGTTATCACATATGGTAAAATCCTTCTTTCCATTCTTCCCTTTATCCATCTTTCCCTCTACCATCCTTTTCTTATCTATTCTCCCATCAAAGCCATAGTACTCATAGAATTATTTACTTATCTTATTAACACATGATACTATTTCTTTATATGATTAGATTATGTGAAAGATTATTTCCCTTCTAAATTTTGGCTTAAGACCATGGAAGATATGATCCTTCTTACTCTTTGGATCATGCATATTGCTGGAGTTCTCATTCCTTCTACTGGTCACCATTTCTAAATAATAGCATACACTAGGTTAGTATATGAATCACGATTCATAACTCCAAACTTGTAAAATACCAAACGTAAATTGAAAAGTATATGCATATAATCCATAATCATAAAAATGTTTTCTTTGAGGAAGTATTTACTCATAAATCCTTCATAATGGTTTTTAATGAGAATTTAAATTATCCTCAGCACATCCCCCAGGAGTGTCATAACCAAGAGTGTAGCAAGGCCCGTTGTTGAGTACCAGGATACCCCAGGTCAAGCCCAAAACTCCTTGTCAGAGTTTTCACTCTAAGGTACATTTGTGCTAGAGCCACCTCTACCTGCTTGTATCCAGACAAGGATGTATTGATTGTAAAATTCACAAAATCTCTACATTACCAAAATTCTAGGAAGTTCTTTTATACTAATCTGAAAAGTCTATATTAGGGAAATGTTCGCTAATTAGAGTTTTTCTAAATATAGTTTCCAAGGTTTGAACTAAACTTCATATGATACCAACTGTAATGCCCCAACCCCAATTACCCAGATTCGGTGCATTATTACATAACATTTTCATGATCACAAGAGATCAAGTCCAAAAGACCGATAAGTTTAGTAGTCTTGGAAGTACTAGATACATAATTATGTTTTATATTACATTAGGAAATGAAAAAAATAACATTGTGTCCCCTTTGAACACACACACATTTTATAACCTATCCCTACAGTTCAATCATAATATACTTCTTCACATCCTGGGAAAAAATAAAACATAAGAAAGGGGTGAGCTTAGATGCTTAGTAAGGATAAAAATATAGCAGAAAATTTCATAAATAAGCATAAAAATTTAAGGCAATATATAAGACTAAAACACAAGCCTTTTAAACTTAAACATCAGGATAATATGGAAAATATAAATCAAATAATTCCATTTACTTATTCACATGGATATTCTACTAGTCGAATAATTACATGTAATATCAATATCTAGTTTCATAATGATGGAATTCATAATGTCAGACATCATAACCACATAGTCAAGGCCTCGTTCCAAGACTACAAATAAGATTTGGTCAATGCCTTGTGCCAAGACACTATTTTGTCTCATGAGACCTACTGATGCATCGAGGAGCTATAGTGTACTCCACCCATCACTTACTAAGTCCAATGCATTCCTCATATGAAAAGGTTGAAACATAACATAAACATTCGTATCAAAACTATCATAGTAAATGTTAATACTTTAACCATAAACCATGAATGGTATAAAAATAACACAGCCACGGTCAAACATATCACAAAACCTTCAATATAATATGGAAGATTTGTTTCATAAAAAATCAACTTCAAATAAGTGTAAAATCAATCAAATGTTATTGATATATATGAAATCAAAACTATTTGAGAGAAATGTCTCTTTCTATTTTAAAATCACTTAAAAGTCACATAATTATAAAAGAAAAATTTTATTTTGAAAATATTCTTATAATATTGTAAGGGAAGCTCCGACGATGTTATAATGGCGGAAAATAGCCACACCCACCATATAAGTTAAAAAACATTCTTACCTTAATTCGTCGAAAAGGTCATAAAGTACCTTGTTTGGAAAACGACGGAAAGATTCCTTTCAAAAAAATTTATAAAAAGTCAAACAAGGGTATAAATAACTTTAACCCGTATTATAGGAAATAGTAAAAATGTTTTGAAATACATTTTTAAGAAACATGGATGTGGATGATAAAGAAGTCTTAGAAGATACTTTTGTATAAACAACCTCAGATAAATAAAGAGATTGTAAAATTAACCCTTACCTTGTATTCTTCCTTGGTCGAAGGTATGTTAACCTCCTCTTCTTCAGGTGCTTCCTTTTGATTTGATCAAAAGGGCTCCTTAGGTTGGCATTCTGATCAAATTAATGCCTCTAGGATGAAGTGAGAGTAGTTGGGAGGATATTTGAGTAGGGGTTGGCCGATCCAAATGGCTTTGGAGGTGTGATTTGTAGGTTTCGGGTGCAACGGAAGCATGTTGGTGGGGTTTTCCCAAATTTAATTTTAGTGTTAAAAAATGTTCAATCTGAGATCTGTCACGATATAAAATGCCGGATCTTCGATATAGACGGAAGAATGAAAAATAAAATAATATTCATAGAACCATAGAGATAAGATCATCATATGTTGGTTATAATTAATTTAATTAATTCACAAGAATTACCTCGGTGGAATTCTTTCTTCGTTGATGTCTCTGGTCACGATCCGATGTGATCCTTCATTGTGTCGTATAATCCAAGTGTAGGATTACTCTAGCGTTGATCCACATGCATGACACGTATCTCCGGACGTCGTCTAAGGGATCTATGGGTGCTAGCATGGAAGAACCTTTGCTTGCGATGTCCGCCTTCGATCGCCTTGGTCTCTCGGTCTTGAGAGCATTCTTGGAGGAAGGAGTTCTTTCAGCCTTGAAAGAATTCTCCAAAATTGTTGTGCACAACGATTGGTGAAAAGTGTTGGGGTTGTGAGTATATTTATAATAGTGTTTGAGGTTATAGAGTTATGACAATAAATAAACGCGTTATGTGTTTTATTTATTTCATTAACTCTTATTTAAAACCCCCATGTCGAATGATTAATTCCTTGACATGCGACCACACTGATTATAATAAATATCATTTAATAAAACAATATTATATCCTCAAAAACCCGCCTGGAAAAACTACATGGCGTGTACTCATTTTCCATAAAACTACACGGCGTGTATATTTAATATACACAGTGTGTACTTTTATTTTCCACTTTCTCTTTATTTCCTCCACCACATTTATTAGACCTTGAGTAATGGCTATTTATTTATTAAATAAATGTAACTGCATTACTCACTAATGAAATATATTATTTCGCCCACAATATATTCTCTCAAATAACTAGTGTCAAAATAAATGTGATCAGGCATCCTTAAATACTTATTAAAACATAGTTGGGAATAATATTTATTTAACTTGTTAAATTAATATTTAACTGAGATACGTGGACACACTTAGTGTGTGACCCTCTAAGCCCCTTTCTCAGTGGCATTAGGCGGACCCTGCCTAAAGTCCAAGGTTAACGTCTAGAAATACGCCAAGGCACCCATAAAGAAATAAGTTAATGCCATAATGAAATGTCACCTCATACAAATGCTTACCATGTAATATAATCCCTTTGTCTTGATATATCTAATCAAGCGGGTTGCATGATAGTGCCATCAACCCGTGTGCTCGATCATTCTTTCTTTGACTTTCTGGAATTGAACTTGACCATTCCTTACCATGGCCATAGATTTACTTAAGCTATATCAATTCCATCAAAGGGCCTGAGATATCTACTTCTGTTATGGAACAGAAGGGACAAATCCTTTCTCGCATTATCTATTAATGTGGTATTACTTGTGACGCACCCAATGTATCCTACCTCGCTGCGAACAGTGTGTCATCACAGTTTTTATCAATACATCTAAGTGTGTGAGTTGTAATACCCATTAATAATAATCTTAAAGTCTAAGGACCAATACAAACATCCACAGATAGGAACATCCAATGACACTATGAAATGTGGATTTCCTACTGGCGGGTCACGTTCTCATAATATCCTCCTGGATATTACTAAGGGCGCACACCATTGGAAGGTGCCTTAAAGTTTTATGAGTCCTCACCCCTCATGGCATGTATTATTTGTGTCCCTCAAATAACGTCATCCGGTCATAGAACATATATTCAAGAACAGTGTTATGGCACTTCCGGGTTCTCATCATAGTAGGGATCCGCTCTGACCCTTTAATGAAACAGCTATCCTTAGGACATTATCATATGCATTGTCACGCAAAAGAACAATCAAGATGTGATAAGGCTTTTATTAATGAATAAATTACAAAGTAGTTGGTTCTAGACCACCAACTCCAACAAACTCCCACTTGGACTAGAGCCAACTGCTAACAACCTTTAACCCGCTAGCTCTAACATGATATTCATGCTTCTGCTGAGATAGGCCTTTAGTCATAGGGTCCACCACGTTCTCTTCCGTAGAAACTCTACTCACTGAAACTTCACCCCTTTGATAGAAATCCCTCAAGAGGTGATACTTCCGGAGTATGTGCTTTGTCCGTTGATGTGACCTTGGTTCTTTTTCAAGAGCCACCACTGCAGTATTATCACAATACAATGTAATTGGATCTTTACTGATAGGCACCACATCAAGATCCTGGACAAAGTTCTTAATCCAAATGGCTTCCTTGGATGCATCATAAGCCTCTATATATTTAGACTCTGCTGTAGAATCGGTGACAACTGGTTTCTTTGAACTCTTCCAGCTCACAGCTCCTCCATTGAGACAGAAAACATATCCAGATTGTGACTTCAGATCATTCTGATCTGTCTGAAAACCAGCATCAGCATACCCTCTAATGAAAAGCTCCCTGTCTCCTCCATACACCAGGAATATATCCTTAGTTCTTCTCAGATACTTAAAAATAGTCTTAACAGCATTCCAATGCTGTTCTTCTGGATCTTCTTGATATCTGCCTACCATGCTCAGTGTATAGGCAACATCAAGCCTGGTATATAACATGGCATACATGATGGATCCTATAGCTAAAGTGCATGGTATCTTACTCATTCTATCTTTCTCTTGTTGTGTCCAAGGACACATTTTCTTAGAAAGATGTAGGCCATGTGACACTGGAACCAATCCCCTCTTGGTTTGTTCCATACTAAATATCTTTAGTATCTGGTCAATGTATATACTCTGACTTATTCCAATAAGCCTCTTGGATCTATCACGAATGATCTTGATCCCTAGAATGTAGGTTGCTTCACCCAAGTCCTTCATGGAGAAACACTTGTTCAACCAGTCCTTAACTAACTGTAAGACTAGTACATCATTTCCAATAAGCAATATGTCATCAACATATACTACTAGGATAACGATCACATTTCCATTAAACCGTTTATAAACACATGGTTCACATTCATTTTTAATGAACCCAAATTCTTTTATGGATTCATCAAATAGAATGTTCCATGACCCGGATGCTTAATTTAATCCATAAATGGATTTTTGAAACTTGCAAACCCGTTTGGTTTCACCTGGTCTCACAAACCCTTCGGGTTGTGTCATATAGACATCTTCCTGAAGGTTCCCGTTAAGGAATGTTGTTTTGACATCCATCTTCCAAATCTCGTAGTCATGGTAAGATACTATGGAAAGTATAATTATTATGGATTTAAACATGGAAACTGGCGAGAAGGTTTCATCATAGTCAATTCCTTAACACTGGCTAAACCCTTTAGCCATTATCCTTGCTTTATAGGTTCTAACTTGACCTTCCATATCCAGGTTTCTCTTGAATACCCATTTGCATCCAACATGATTTACATCAACTGGCTCATCGACCAGAACCCAGACTTGGTTCTGATACATGGAATCCATCTTAGAATTCATAGCTTCTAGCCATCTTGCAGCTTCTGAGCTTTCTACTGCTTCCGTATAGGAGAGAGGTTCATCATTGTCCAACAATAATGATTCACCATCCTCGGTGACTAGGAAACCAAATCTCTCTAGTTCCCTTACCTCTCTTGAGCCCCTACATAGTACTTGTGTTTCTGGAACCTCTTCCACGGGGACCTGTGGAACTTGTTCCTGTACCAACTCCTGTGTATCTTGAGCATTAACTTCATCGAATTCAATCTTTCTCCCACTATCCTTCTTGAGTATGTGATCCCTCTCAAGAAAGACGGCTTGTCTGGTGATAGTCACTTTCTTGTCTGAAGGGTTATATAGGTAATATCCTTTCATTTCCTTGGGATATCCTATAAAGATACACCTCGTGCCCTGGGGTGCTAGTTTGTTTCCTGAGAAGGCCTTAACAAATGTCTCACATCCCCATACACGTGTGTGCGACAAAATGGGTTTCTTTCCATTCCATGGCTCGGAGGGAATTCCATTTGCCTTTTTAGTTGGTACTCAGTTTAATGTGTATGTTGTAGTTTGTAATGCATATCCCAAAAAGGATAATGGAAGATCCGCATTACTCATCATCGACCTCACCATGTCTAACAAGGTGTGGTTCCTCCTTTCAGTAACACTGTTCCACTGTGGTGTATAAGGAGGAGTGAGCTGAGATTGAATCCCAGACTCCAGTAGAAGATCGATGAACTCTTGGTTCAGATATTCTCCACCTTGATCCGATCGAAGTTTCTTTATCTTCTTACCAAGCTGATTCTCTACTTCATTATTGAATTCCTTAAATTTATCTAAGGCCTCTAACTTATACCTCATTAAGAAGACATAGCCATATCTACTCAAATAATCAGTAAAAGTAATGAAGTAAGAATATCCACCTCTAGATTCTACTAGAAATGGTCCACAGACATCTGTGTGTAACAATCCTAGAAGCTCTGTGGCCCTTTCACCTTGTCCACCAAAAGGCGGCTTGGTCATTTTTCCTTGTAAACAAGCATGTCGTCTATCAAGTGGTTTTAGCTCAATAGAGTCTAAATAGCCATCTTGGCAGAGCTTTGTCAAGCACTTCTCATTTACATGACCGAGACAGTGATTCCACAACTTGGTGATGTATGAGTCATGTGAGTTTGTTTCGTTATCGATTGACAACACTTGGTTTTCATAATTTAATACATACAAACCATTATTTAAATGTGCCATACCATAACATACGTTGTTCTTATAAAAAATACAACCCTTATTTCCAAACTTGAAAATAAATCCATCCATATCCAAACAAGATACAGAAATTATGTTCTTGGTAACACTAGGCATAATAACAATTATGTAAAACCAAAATCATTCTAGTCGGCAATGAGAGGTGGTAATCGCCAATAGCCAATGCAGTCATCCTTGTGCCATTGGCATCTCAAAGATCCACCTCTCCTCTAGTAATCTTTCTAAATCTACTTGGTTCCTGCATTTGAATACAGATTTGAGCCCCATAAGCTATATCTAATGCCCAATGTGTCGAAATGGAAATATTACACTCGATAACGAATGCACCTTTAGCATCCCCATGCTTATGGGTACAGTTCCTCTTCCAGTGGCCCTACTTTCCTCATACAAAACACACTGCCTCTCGTTTCTTGCCCTGCCTCTGAATCTTTCCCTTCTTGGAGGGATGGTGCTCGGGGGCTTCAGACCGTTTATAAGTCTTTTGCCCCTTTTCCTTGTCCTTCCTTTTCTTATTCACCATAAGGACTGCGGGTTTGTCACACCCCATGTCCTTGTCTACCTGGAGAATCAAGTTCAGAAGCTCTGATAGACTCTTCTCATTGCCACTCATGTTATAATTGACAATGAAGCTAGAGAAGGTCTTGGGCAGTGATTATAGGATGAGATCTGTACGCAACTCAACTGGGAATTTAATCCCTAAGATGTCTAGGTGTTCAATGTAGCCAATAAGATTGACTACATGAGGCCCTGCTGGCGCAGACTCTCCAAGATTAGTTGTAAACAAAGCATTGGAGATCTCATATCTCTCTTGTATCGCCTTCTCTTGGTAGAGATCCTTAAGGTGAGACATCATGCTATACGCTTCCATGTTTTCATGTTGTTTCAAGAGCTCATTAGACATGGACAATAGCATGAAACATTGGACATCTGTGGCATCATCCATGTGTTTCATATAGATAGATAATTCCTCATCACTAGCCTCTTTCCCGGGCGCAACTAGAGTAGGCTCTTCCAGCACATACAATTTCCTTTCATGGAGAATGATGACGCGTAAACGCCTCTGCCACTCTTGGAAATTGGTGACAATGAGAAGGTTTTCCTTCTCTATTATGGTTTGCAATGATATGTTTGAAGTCATTTTCTTGTCGTTTCTACAAATTAAGATGAGAAAAGGTTTAGTACTTTATTACAAAACTGATACAAACTAATACTTATTAGTCTCCCACTATTTTATCAAAATCCAATAGCCCTCACCATTGACTTCGGAATATTCTTTTTCCTGAATATTCTAGTGGCAAGGATCCATATTTCCCTTCGCATTACCCCAACTAGAGTTGGTCAAGCAACTTGAAGGGTTTTAGGTAGGCATTCCAAATTCCAACTGCATTAACTCGCAGCTCCTTGATCCGTTGAGTGGACTCCCAAATCCTGAAATCCTTTTATTTTGGATTTCCTCAACCTTTGCCTCTTGGTCACACCAAGTCCTACTGTGGCAGTCAACCCTTGATGCAAACTAAGTCAAGTCAACCCAAAATCTTAAATTAAAATTCCTCGATAATTGAAATCACCCCAACTAGGGTTGGTCAAGCACTTTGAACTATGGTTTGATTCTAACCAAGATTATGGAAGGCTATACCGACTTAAAATTTCTTTGAGGGATTTTATCCTTATACGTAAATTTCCAATTTATTATCTTTTATTACATTCTTGTTAATATTAAGTGGGATTTACTTAAGTGATTAACCATGTCAAATATAATATTCACGTATAAGCTGGTTTTATTTTAGTTCCATCTTGCATGCTCGTTTAATTCATTAATTATGTGATCGTGACAACACACCCATAATAAATAAACCATGCAACTGACAGAAATAAAATAAATGGTATGATAATAAGCTTTTTTTATTGGTTAGTTTATTTAGCAGTTGATAAACTAACCCAAGACCTAGGGGAGAAACACCTTGAACCTTTCAGGTTTGTTTTTATAGCTTTCCACATGTCCACATTTGTATCTCCTTGGATTGGTTTCACCTTGGATCCTAACTTGAGCCACCTCCACTAGCTTGGGAGCTCCATCCATTACATATGCATTTATCTCACACACAGGTGAGGGGTAAAAAGGGGTTTTTACATAAAAGAATCCTTGGGTGCGCAGGCCCTACATATTAATGAGGAGAAGGCTCGCAGGCCAACAAATTTAATTTAAATAAATAAATTAAAGAAACCATTCACATACAAAGGTATCGGTCTAGCTCATGATCATCCATACATGAAACGATATTACGCATAAATAAAACTAGCATTAAATTCTTTAATCGTTCTTGTTTAAGATAAATCACGCTCGAATCAATTAATTATCTTTAATTAATCAATCCTTTTATCTTAAACCCTTTTTCTGAATTTCCTTGAGATTCTCATCCATCATAATTTAAAACAAATAAATTCATTTAAAATTATCCTTGTACGTAACATGTACCTTGGAGGCAACCTGGTGAATTCCCATTTATTATTCAGATGTTAAATTAAACACATATATGTAAAACACCTATCACATGTTGTGCCTCAGCTTTATGTATGCACCATGGTACACGTCTCAAGGGTTTTTATAATATAATAATAAATTTTAATAAATCTGTGTAATTTGGGTGAGTACACGGCCTGTAGTTTCGACTACACGGCGTGTACTTTTCTTCACCATCCATCTGAAGTACATGCCCGGGGACATGGCGTGTTAATATACTTCAGAAATTTTTGGAGTACACGGCGTGTTCTGTGGGACACACGCCGTGTAGTTTCTGCGTTACATGGTTTTCAGCCGGTCAAGCCATGTACGGGGTACACGGTCCAACCCGAACCCGAAGGGACTACACGTCGTGTTCAGTTGGACCACACGACGTGTAATCCGGAAACTGTGTGCCACTTGTTCCTGGTCAACACACGGTGTCATAAATGACATTGGTATACTCCAACACACGACCTGATTTGGCGGATCAGTCAATGCATTGAACCTAGACTACACAGCGTGTACTTCTGAATACACGCTGTGTATTCTGGTGTTGTCTATCCAGAAATGTTTGGATCCTCCGGATGAGTTCCTATATTTTATTTTAATCAAAATTAAAAGAAAAATTAGTTTCTGTGAGGTGAACGAGAAACGAGGGAGGAGGAACAGATCTTGAGATTCATATTTCCATAATGATTAAACTTGAATTGAAAGAAACTAAATTATTTAATGCATAAATCACCAATGAAAAACTAAATAATTATAATCAACGATATGACTGCTCTGATACCACTTGTAGGTTCCGGGCACAGCAGAAGCACGTTGGTGGGTTTGCCAACTTTAATTTTAGTGTTAAACAACGTTCAATCTGAGATCTGTCATGATATAAAACACCAGATCTTCGGTACAGAATGAAGAACGAAAAAGAAAAGAAGAGCCCTGGAACCATAGAGATAGGACCATCATATGTTGGTTATAATTAATTTAATTAATTCACAAGAATTACCTTGGTGGAATTCTTTCTTCATTGATGTCTCCAGTCACAATCCGATGTGATCCGCCGTTGCGTCGTAGAATCACTACCACAAAACTGGGCAAGGCCAGTGCCACCCCTATATCAGCGCTGATGAAAAAGTGCTGATAAAGGAGGGGGCTTTATCATCGCTAAAAAAATTACTGATAAAAGTACCACTTTATCAGCGATTTTTTTAGCGCTGATAAAGCCCCCCCCCCTTTATCAGTACTTTTTTTAGCACTGATAAAAGGACCACCTTTATCAGCGCTTGTTTAGTAGCGCTGATAAAGGGGGGGCTTTTATCAGTGCTTTTTTAAAAGCGCTGATAAAGGGTCGACTTAAAAAAAATAAAAATATATTAATATATAAATATAGTTATATAGTTATATTGATATAAATATAATATATAATTTTTAAATATATTTTAGATAAGTATAAATGTACATTTACACTTAATATACTTAATATATAAGATATAAGATATTTAGTAAAAATGGCTTCTTAAAAAATTAAAAAAATATTTTTAATTAATAATTTTCTAATTATTATGGAGTATTAGTCATTTAATAACAATTTGAAGACTAAAAAAATTAAAAAAATATCCAAAATAAGTTGAAAACGCAACTCAGACTTCAAACGGCCATAACTTTTGACCCGGGTGTCCGTTTGAGCTCTACCACATATCAAATCGAAGCCTGCGACAAGCTCTACGTCACTATGACCCGAGGGGACTTTGGTCAATCGTTTTTCAAGGCCAAAAGAGGCCCAGAAGGCCTCCAAAACTGAATTTTTAGTCAGGGTACCCAGCTTTTTTAACATTTTGTGGGCTTTCAGCCTCGTTTGAGGGGGTATTATTGGATTTTTTGGTGGGGAATGAATTTATTCCAAGGTATTACATTCATATTGATATTATGTATTTGAAATTTTATCATTTTTTATAATGAACTGCTATTTATAATCAAATATATAACTATATGTACATATTTTTTATATATTCACACCTAAAAATTAAATTTTTTAAATAAATAATTAAACATATTTACATATAAAATATATTAGCTTTCTCTAAATAATAACTAATATCCATTTTATTTAAAATACCAATATATGAATATTTATATAACTACTATATACTAATATAACTATATATATATTAATATAACTATATATATTAATATAACTATATATATATATTAATATAACTATATATATATATTAATATAACTATATATATTAATATAAATATAGATTACTATACAAATTAATATAACTAAATATATATATATATAAATAAATAGATATATCATAAATAAGAGAACAAATCAATATAGGGTAGTGGTAAAGGCTTTAGGTGCGCAGGTGGGAGGTCTCGAGATCAAATCCGGGTGGAGGCACGGGCGCGCGCACAAGGGTTATTTAAAGGGCTAGCGCTGATAAAGGGTGTAGGTGGTGCGGGCGAGCGCTGGAGGTGTGGGAAAGCACTGATAAAGGGGGGCTCAAGTGCTGTAAAAAGCCCCCCCCCCTGAGATTGGCAGTATTTTTTTATTTTTTTTATTTTTTTTATTTTTTTTATTTTTTTTATTTTTTTTATTTTTTTTATTTTTATCAGCGCTAAAAACCAGCGCTGATAAAAGGGGTCTTTTATCAGCGCTTTTTTTTAGCACTGATAAAAGGAGTCTTTATCAGTGCTTTTTAAAGTGCTGATAAAGGGGACCCCCCCCCCTTTTATCTTCGTCGTCATTAATAGCACTTTTTCTAGCACTGTTAATGACCATTTTTTAGCGCTAATAAAATCCATATTTGTAGTAGTGAATCCAAGTGTAGGATTCTTCTTGCGGTGATCCACACGTGTGCCACGTATCTACAGACGTTGCCAAAGGGATCTCCGGGTGCTAGCGTGGAAGAACCTTCACTTGCAATGTTTGCCTTCGATCACCTTGGTCTCTTGGTCTTGAGAGCGTTCTTGGAGGAAGGAGTTCTTTCGGCCTTGAAAGAATTCCCCAGAATTGTTGTGCACAATGATTGGTGAAAAGTTTTGGGGTTGTGATGATATTTATAATTGTGTTTGAGGTTATAGAGTTATGACAATAAATAAACATGTTATGCGTTTTATTTATTTCATTAACTCTTATTGGAAACCATCATTTTGAATGATTAATTCCTTGACATGCGCCCATGCTGATTATAATAAATATCATTTAATAAAACAATATTATATCCTCAAAAACCAGCCTGGAAAAACTACATGGCATGTAATCATTAATACACAGCGTGTACTCATTTTCCATAAAACTACACGGCGTGTATATTTAATATACACAGTGTATACTTTTATTTTCCACTTTCTCTTTATTTCCTCCACCACATTTATTAGACCTTGAGTAATGGCTATTTATTTCTTAAATAAATGTAACTGCATTACTCGCTAATGAAATATATTATTTAGACCACAATATATTCTCTCGAATAACTAGTGTTGAAATAAATGCGATCAGGCATCCTTAAATAATTATTAAACCATAGTCAGGAATAATATTTATTTAACTTGTTAAATTAATATTTAACTAAGATACGTGGACACACTTAATGTGTGACCCTTTAGGCCCCTTTCTCAGTGGCATTAGGCGGACCTTGCCTAAAGTCCAAGGTTAGAATCTAGCAACATGCCAAGGCACCCATAGAGAAAGAATTTAATGTCGTAATGATGTGTCACCTCATACGAACGCTTACCACATAATATAATCCCTTTGTCACGATATCTCTAATCAAGCGGGTTGCATGCTAGTTCCACCAATCCATGTGATCAATCATTCTTTCTTTGACTTTCCAAAATTGAACTTTCCCATTACTTACCATGGCCATGGATTTACTTAGGCTATATCAATTCCATTAAAGGGCCTGAGATATCTACTTCTGTTATGGAACAGAAGGGAAAAATCCTTTCTCGCATTATCTATTAATGCGGTATTACTCATGACGCACCCAACGTATCCTACCTCGTTGTGAACAGTGTGTCATCACAGTTTTTGTCAATACATCTAAGTGCGTGAGTTTTAATACCCATTAATAATAATATTAAAGTCTAAGGACCAATACACACATCCGCAGATAGGAACATCCAATGACACTATGAAATGTGGATTTCCTACTGGTGGGTCACGTTCTCATAATATCCTCCTGGATATTACCAAGGGTGCACACCATGAGAAGGTGCCTCAAAGTTTTATGAGTCATCACCCCTAATGGCCTGTATTATTTGTGTCCCTCAAATAACATCATCCGGCCATAGAACATATATTCAAGAACAGTGTTGTGGCACTTCCGGATTCTCATCATAGTAGGGATCCCCTATGACCCTTTAATGCAACAGCTATCCTTAGGACATTATCACATGCATTGTCACGCAGAAGAACAATCAAGATGTGATAAGGCTTTTATTAATGAATAAAGTACAAAGTAGTTAGTAGGATATTTGAGTAGGAGTTGGCCGATCCAAATGGATTTGGAGGTGTGATTTTGAGAGAAGGGGAAGTACCCTTTTATAAGAGAGGTGAGGGTCACTTTAGGAAAATCTTGAAATACTATTTTATTATAAAATCATGTTAGGTTTATAATGGCTCTAAATGGATTTATTTCGATGATAAGGTGGATATGGATATAAATCCCTTAAACCAATAGTTTTTAGACAAGTTTTGGTCACTATATTAACCTTATATTTTATATTTAACTCTTTGTTAAATAGTTTAACTTTTACCATGTCTTCTTGTATTCTTACACTATATGGTTAATAAACTTACTATAAACTACCAAGAGAACATCAAGTGGTTAATTAATTATATATCTATTATTATATAAGTTCTTTGGATGAACATTATATTTTTAGGAGTATTATATCATTTAATAAAATAGTATTTGTTTTAAAAACTCATTTATGTTAATTTTGACACTATTTACTAATTTATTTTTTTTAAAGTCCTAACAACTTGATCACTTTGAAAAAAATTATTTAATCAACCCTAACATGTCATATTAACCTATAAAATTATTTGAATGCATAAAAAGTCTCTATTTACATTTATGTGGATATTTATAATATCAATTATTTTAATCTTTCATTAATAAGGTAATTACTTCATCATCATTGTGTCACAAATAAATTTAATTATTTAATGTCAAAAAATTATAAATAAAATAAAATTATGTAGGAAATATTTTTAGATTTATGATGAATATTTATAGTCGAATTTATTTTATGTATAACCATATATTAAAAATGTTTTAGTTATGAAAATTTGAATTTAACACTTTTAACTCTTATTTAAATAAAATAATAATAAATATACTAATCTATTCCAAGTGGATCAAAGAGGATCATATTTTATTCATAAGGTTTATTTTGGTCGAAAAACACTTATCCAATAGAATTAGGACATGTGTTGGGGTAATTATAATATCATTTTTACCTTTAATTACCCTATTTACTTTTAACTGTGGTAAATAAAATTCAAAAATTACTATTCACCAAAAATTATATTCATCTTATTGAACCAATTTTTTACTTACTGATGTCAACCATGTCTCTCATATTTTTGAAATTCAATTCACAGAAGTGGTAAAATTACGTTTTATGCAAATTTTCTAACGTGCCTAAAAGGTGGGTAAAAGACGTTAAAAAATTCAATAAAATTTTATACATCTAATTTTATTATAAAATGACTGCAATGAATTACATTGAACTAATATATCCTATTATGTATCTATTTTGACTTAAAATAAATTTAAATTAAATAAATAATTATTTAAATAAAAAGTCATATTTAAACAATAACGCAGTGTTTTTCACTATTCATCAAAAATTGAAAGTTTTCAGAAAAATACCAAAAATTCACCCTAATATAATTTTGATATTAAGAATTAAAAAATTATGTCTATTTTACCAAATTCAAAACATATAAATTTTATTAATTAATTTTAAATTAATTCATGTTGTCAAAACCAGAAAGTGAGATTTTTAGAAGTAAAAACTACCGAAAGATTGATATCTATTTATATCCAATTTAAATATAAAATTACTTTCAATGACCAAAATTGGAATAAATGATAAAAATATAATCTAATTATATTTCAAAACCATTAAAATTTATAATTTAACACTTTAAATTATTTTGATTTAAAAAGTTGTTTTCAATTAAAATTTAGTATTTTTCATTATTCATCAAAATGTGAAAGTTATAAAAAAACATAAAAAGGTTATCCAAACTAAATTTTAATTTCTCTCTTCTAAATAAGAAGTTCATTTTTTCAAATTGAATATATAAAAGTGTTAAATATTGGATTTAAAAAAAGTTCTCCATTAAAAGGCGGTAAAATTGCATTTTTTGAAAAACACTTCTTTTATATGAAAAATTTAATTTGTTCTTATATTATGTCTAAAAACACATAATATATATGTTAAAATTATATGGAGTATATAAAATTCAAAATTATGTTAATACTATTCATAACCGCTTTTTAAACGGCTAGTTTAGTAAGTCGTGGTGCGCTCAAACTCGGTATTGTGTGTGGCGCAAGCTATTAAATCACTTTAAAGAGATAACATATTATGAAATACTAGGGTGTTACATTGAAAATAGATAAGGTAATCTTTAAAAATCATTTAAAACATTTTTTGATGAAAATATCCTTTCTTCTTGGAAAAATTATTTTTAAATCATAAAACATTTTTAAAACCTTTTTCTTTGAAAATAACCTTGAAAACTTATAAATGAATCTTTGAAAAACATTTTAAAAACATTTTAAAAAACATTTTTTAAAATTAGTGTCATTAAAAATGAACTAAAAATATCATTTAAAAATCATTTTTTAAAAAAAAAATTAGATAACATGGTTTTTGAATAAAACATATTTTTGACCGAAGAGAGAAATAAGGTCAGATTTTATTAAAAATGGTTTTCTTAAGTCTCTTAAGTACCAAAGAGTGGGAAAATGGTACCATTACATGAATATATTATTAAATACTAGATTAAAATAAAATTAATTAGAATTATTGAGATATATATCATAATATTTCAACATTAGAGGCCTTATTATAAACAATCTCAATAAACGGTGAGAGTTTAACATAAAACTCTTACCACTTTGGTAACCTTGAATCCTAAGATCCATGATGGAATAATATAAAATAAAACTTAAAATATCATGATAATGAATAAATTAATTATATTACATTTCAAAGGGTCTTTATATACACCCCATGAAAGAATATAGGTGCATAACATAACTTATGTCTCAAAAAAGTAAAATTAAGACACAAATCTCTTATCGATTTGGTATCTTTTGAACCGTAAACCCTATGAAAGATAGGTCCTAAAATGGATACTTAAATACAAAAAAAATTATAAGAATCATAAATTACATTCATGTGAATTATATATACCACATAGAAGAAAGAGGTGTTGAATATAGCATGTGTCTCACAAAATCAAAAGGTGAGATGATAATACCTTACTACTTGAGTAACCATTGAATCATGAGATGCATGAAATAATGACATCAATTGAAACATTTTAACACAATAAAATAAGTTAAATTATTTATATAACATGTCATATGAGTAGTATATACACCACATAAAAGAAACGTGTGGTGAATATGACATAAGTCTCATAGAAATAAAAGTGAGACTAGAAATCCCCTTATCTTAAGTCCTAACTTCCTTCGTACACATTCATACCTCCTATATAATAAATATAAGTTTATTATACATATAAAAAAGAAACATATTAATATATATATAACCATATATTATTTTATTATGACTTTATATTACCCATTTATTAACAATTCCATGTTAAATTTACATTTCGGGTAATAATCGCTTTGTTTTTCATATATGTTCTGGCTTGTTATTTTTTTTCCATTTATATTGATCATGATTTAATCATTTCAATAATATATTCCATGATATAGATATAATATATATTTAGTATATATGTATTTATAATAATCTATAAAATATATAAATAGAAAATAAAATACATCGTTCCTGAAGATGGTAGGTCGTACATACGCATGATCATTGTTTCCATTTTCTTATTATATAGAAAGAAAGAAAACTAAATTATATATATATATATATATTATAATTCCATTAGAATTATTTTTTCATATATATAAAATATGTATATTAAACCCATCCTTAATTCATTCCGTGTAAAGTGTGAATGAATCGCATTGCTTCGCGAGGTGGTAATCTGTCGCACATACGAACGACATTATTGTCTTACCACAAAATGGAAAGTATGGATTAATGTGTGATAAAACAATTCCAGAATCATAATAACATCATAAAAAAATTAAACATCATATATAAATTATAAATCTATCATTATTCTCAACCTTTAAAGGTGGTAATGGAAGAAAAAACGACATCGGTTCATAAGGCAGTAGTCCATCATACACATGAATAATGGTTGTGTATCCCATTTGATGGAAGTTTGTGATGTTTTAGGTAATAAACTTAAAATAATTAAATCTAAATATATTTAAGATACATATTTTATTATATAATCATGATATAAAAAAATTTAATGGGTTTTAGGAAGAAATAAAACAAAAGATTTTGTCAATAAACATTACCTCTTCTTCGGGTATCTCCCATTAGTTAGCACAAAAAGACATCCTTGGTTGTCTTTATGCCAAAATTGAGTCTTATATGATCATATTAATGAATTTTTTACTCTATTTGGGTAGATTTTGGATGATACAAATGGATTTAGAGGTGTTAATATGGGAGGATAGGTGGTGGCTTTTTATAAGGGAGGTGAGTGGAAAACTTGTAAATACCAAAAAGGTAAACACTATTGGGAGGTATCCCTTAACTAATTTTCCTATAATAGTAGAAAATTTTCTATAAAATATGGTACATTATATAAATATGGACATCCAATGGTTATTTTACATGTTTCTATGTCATTTGGCCCCTTAAGTTTAAAGTTTAGTCCCTTAGTAAACTCGTCTTTCTCTTTATCACTGTAATTAATTTTTACTGTTTTCACAAATAATTTTGGTAAAAAATTAAGTTAACCTCAAAATAAATAATAAATTATTCTTATTAAAAATATTTAATCTATTTTTCCAAATTATATTCACATAATTGGTAAAATATAATTTAAAATTAATCCCACGGACGGGACGGAACAGTGGGTTTTTTTAAGTGAAAATGCTCAAAAGTTTAAAATGTTTTTATATCCAATTTTGATTGAAATTTATTCCTATGACATAAAATGGATTTATTTATATATAATTGAAGTAATTATACTTTAAATACAATTTAAAATATAATTTAAATATATAAATTATTTAAATAAAAAGTCGGTTTTTGATTAAAATTAAATGTTTTTTGATATTCATCAAAAACTAAAACCTCTCAAAAAACTACAAAAAATTTAACCAAAGATAATTTTGAAATTACAATTAAAAAAATTAAGTTTATTTTTTAAAATAAAATTTATAAAAGTTTCAAATTTTATTTTTTAAATAGATGTGCCATTAAAAGGCAGCCAAACTGCCTTTAGAAAAAAAACATCTTTTTTATGTAAAATTGGATTTGTTCTTATCTAATGCTTATTAAATCTATTAGATGAATTTAAAAAAATTTGATTGAATATATAATATATAAATTGCATTAAAAAATTCATAATTTTTTTTAATTTATTTAGATATAACATGTTTGTACATAGAAAAATAGTTTTTCATAAAAGGAATTTCTTTATTTTCAAATTGTTCTTACTTTCATTTATAATTAATTGTTTACCGAATAATTCATTTTATAAGAATAAATAAACCATATTTTCATAATTTATTTAATCCCTTTCATACCCACCATTACAATGACTAGGTAAAAACTATAATTATATTTTAATATTACGTCACGTTTCATTTAAACTCAGTGTTTCATGTAGCGCAAGCTAAACCCGGCTTTGTATGTAAAGTAATTTAAACTTGGAATTATGTGTAACAAAGCCAAACACAATGTTGAATGTACCACAAGCTAAACATATTGTTATTTGTATAATACTCTTAAATTCTTATTCCATATAAATAAATCTTAACTTGGTGTATCATGTAATTAAAGACATCAAAGAATATTAATTTATTTGTAAAAAGTAATTCAAAGAAACTCGGGTTGTTACATAGCATCTCCATGAATGGTGTAATTCAATTTTCTATCTATATCTTTTATGGATCACCATAAATACATATATAATGAATATATATGATATTAATATCGCGGTTAAAATTATGGATATTATGTAACTATTATAAAATAAAAATTTACAAAACTACCAAACCAAAACATACATGAAAAACAAAGTAGTTATTACCTGAAAAAAGTGATTTTAATAAAGAATTGTTAATAAAAGGGTGATAAAATATTATAAGTAAATAATATATGGTATGATATATATGATTATATTTCTATAATATATTTATAATAAGTCTATATTTATTATATAGGAGTTTAGGACACAAATGAAGGTAGTTGAACTAAAGGTAAGAGTTCATTTTCCGATCTCATCATTATTCAGGATTATTTATGTTTAAGTCTCTGTTAGGGGAATTATTTTATCTTTCTATATTAAACCCATTATATTTTCTTATACTATATTTATTTATGGAAATTATAATTTTCTTTTCAATTTTTTCTCTTTAAGAAATTAAGAGACTGAAAGAATTTTGTTTTATGGAAAATCGACTTCATTTCTCTCTTCAGTCAAAAATCATTTCTCTTTCATGTCCATTTTTGTAAAAATGTTTTGAAAAATGGTTTTACTATTATACTATGATTGTTAAAATTCATTTCTACCCATTTTTTACTTTAAAAAAAATAAAAGGAATCTTCTTATCATCTTCTAATCTATGTACTTTTTGACTTTTTGTAGAAAATGTGAAAGGAATATTTGTTTTAACGTACTTAGCATAAACAGAATTTCCCATTATCATGACTACTCATTTCTTTCATGATTTTTTTAAAAGTTTACATGATTATTTTAAAAGAAAATTTTTTCATAATGTTCTATAAATTCTTAGTTTTTAGATGTTTTTTTTCAAATTGAAAAGGGTCTCTACTCGATGATGTTTTTAATAACATATTTATGGTATTTCTATTCATCAATAATAATAACCCTTATTTTACTTATGATCTTATGGGGATATAATCTAATGAAACTATAATTATTATTTATCTGGATGGTCTATGATTAGTTTTTTTAGGGGTGTACTATTTTGATACCATTCTTCATGTTACTTGGTATGGTTTAGAATTATATTTATTGATTGGGGAAATTATTACCATTTTGTATGCTAGTTTTTCAATGAAAATGTTTAAAATGATTATGTTTCACTCCTTTTATATGAAGAATTCATTGGATGTAGTAAGTGATGGGAAGGGCCCTCTATATCCCATTGATTCATTAGTATGTCTCATATGACAAACAAGATTGGGTATTTGGACAAGGCCTTACCAATTTATGTAATGTCTTGGCATGAGTCCATAACGGCATGTTTATGACATCCAACACTACACATTCCCTCATGTGAAATCCATGGATAAGTTTCAAGATCATGTGATTATTTATATAGAATTATTCGATCATCGTTTATTCCTATCATGTTATTCTTCATGCTCAAGTTATTGATCAAATGGATTGTTTTTTCCAATTATTTATCTTGTCATATTAATTATACTTTATTTATTAATGATATTTTCTGCAATATACATACCCTTACTAAGCATCTGAGCTCACTCCTTTATTATGTTTACTTTTCCCAGGATTCCAGAAATTGTTTTATGATTGATATGAAGGGATGTGCTAAAGGGTAAAATGGTGTTACTAATGAAAATATTTTATTTTATTTTACGTTTTAAATTTTAATTTAAAATTCAAGTATTTATCTAGTTTTCTAATATTACTAAACTATTAATTCCTTCAGGATATGATTTCTTATATCTCGTACCAATTTAATAAAATAAAAATTGACTCCAGGATGCTAGGTTTGGGGTCTTTACAATTAGTATCAAAGGAAGTTTAGTAGAAACCTTGGGAAGTAGATTTTAGTTAAACATAACTAACATAAGAATTATGATAATCCACTATAGTATTTGAAAACTTTTACCATTAAAGATATTTTATTTTATAGATAAATATTCATGATGATTATGATAAAATTTAGTATATGTAATTATTTAATGATGGTGCCTAATAGAATAAATGGAATCAACACCCATTGGAAAAGTAGGGATTTTCCTGCTAAGAAAACCAATACATCAAGTGTTGGAACTAAGAAATTCATAGCTATATTAGGGCAGTTCACTCAGGTTATGATAAATAAATTTGCCTGTATAGAACAACCTTTTGTTCCATATCATGATTCACAAATGTTGTATCACTTCATACATCTGAAACCTTTATCATTAAATTGGACTACAAATTTATTTGTATCTAAGAAATGGATATATTCCTTAGAAAACATATTTTTCTCTTTGGTAAGTAATGAAAGGGGGGAGGTTTTTGTGGAATTTTATCATATTAGGGGATTTGGATTAATGGTGGTCATTGATTCAAAACACCAAGGACAAGAAGGAAATAGTGAGCGTGGAATAGAATTATTTTAAGGGATTTTTCTTAGAAAAGTACTTTTTGTGAGAACAATGAGCAGATATGGAGAGAAAATTATTTAGTCTAAGACAAAAAAAGAAGAGGAAAATATTTCTATGTATGGAAATAACATTACAAGGTTAACTAGACATTATATGGACTATGTATGTAATACAAATAGTAAGATTGGACATTTATTTGATGGGTTAAAACCAATCCTTTGAAGGGCTCTAGTCACTCAACCATTCTCATCATATGAAGATATAGTATCATGTGTTATCAAGACAGAGAAAGAATTCTACAAGTCTTATTTTCTTGAATGAAATTAAGAAAATAAAATGATGAAATAACACAAAATGGATAAGGATAAATGGTAAATAATGATTTTCCCACATGTGATAATTATATAAGGAAACACCATGGTACATGATTGAAGGGAATGGGAGTTTTCTTCAAGTGTGGAGATAAAGGTCATAAAATATGTGAATTAAAGGGTAATAAAGAAACCTCTAATGTTAAGTATTTAAACTGTATAGATATGAAGAACTATGAAGATGAATTCGCCAAGCATTAATGTAATATACCTCAGAAGAAGCTAAGGGGTCAAGTTCAAGCATATGTTATTACTATAGCTGAATTGAAATGATTAAATGGATTTTTTTTTAATTTAATAATTATGTTATAGAATTATTTTATTGTTGATATTCTGATTATAAGAATCATGAAATGTTTAAGTATTATAATATAGTGGTTTTTCATTAAATATTTAAAAGAATATGTTGAATAGTACTGATAACAAAAAAAAAGTGATTTAGTGGTAATGTGATATTTTTGGAGAATACATGAATAAGAGAAAGATAACCCTTAATATGTTGTTTATGTTGAGTTAATAATGTTTAGTTGGGATAAATATAATATTGTCATTGAATAATTAAATTGGATAATATTGGTGGCCTTGAAAATGGTTAGTTATTTGATGATAAAGTAATTCATGATGGATTTTACTGCATTTTTTGGTATATAAAATATATTTGATAATCTGAGAAGTTATTTAAGGAATAAGAAGATGGTTATTTCTTGTAATAAAGAATGTTTTCATTAAGTTTTTATGGTGATTCAAGTTATTACTATGATTTAGGAGAATATTTTATTAATTTATTTACATATGACATTAAGGGCTACTTTATAGGTGATTAATGATAAGTTGATTTTGGAAATTTAGTGACCATATTCCCTAATTTTTGGATATTTGAATTTGATCAGATATATTTTGGAGGATCATTAAGGTTGAATTCTTATGGGATGGATTATGTTAAACTTTGGGTATTATTGTGTGAGGTTAAAGTATAATTTATAAAATTGGATAACCTATACTAACCATTTTGGTTTTGGTAAATATTTAGAGGCTGGTGGAATTACTCATGAATCTTATGAAACATTAAAAGTGTTTAAGTCATTAAAAATTCCACTCGAATATCCATTTCCCAACAAAATAGATGAAGTGGAAATTGATTGAAGCACAACCAAAGGATGATATTGTACTTATGAGATGGAGATAAATCACGTAAGTTTATTTTCAAAAATGGTTAATATGGATAGTAAAATAATCCATCAACTTTAGTAAAAGGACCTTGAAATAAAAAACATTATTCCTTTACTTTTCATTCTGATGAATCAATGGTCTTTTTAACTCATCACAGATTTATAGTTTTGTGGTGGTTAACTTTCCAATGAAAATATTCTCTATCACACTATATTAATCCTTGGGCATTATTTTTCTCTTCCTTTTCTATATTTTAACTTCCCACTAATGTTATCCTATTTTGAAGCCTAGTTTTTCAATGACCATCATACTTCCCTTTCCTTCTTTTTAACAGAAAATTTCATTAATCTTTTATACGGTGTGGATTTTACATAAATTAATTTTTAAAGGTAAAACCCTTGAATGCCAAGAATAAGTTTAAATTTTGGGTAAAAAATTTATTAAATGGGTATAATTTAACACCCTTCTATTTTAAAATAACACTATGTTCGATAGCGTACAGGATACTCAACATCGAGTTTAAGAGAACAACGATATACTGTTAAATTAATATTTAATGTAATAGTTATTATATATCCATTGAATTCATGGGAATGAATATTATTAACAAAATTATAAAATATATATAAATTACCAACACAATAAAAATACATTGATTAATTATTATGAAATAATTACTCAATTTTCATTAAGGCAATTTTAGGTTTCAACAATAAGTTTTCTACAAAAATGATTTTTGTTGAGAAAATATTATAATTTATTTTTGGAACATATATAAATTTAATTTTATAAATTTAGTATAATTTTTTAAATAATCATATAAAATTTATCTTGGAGTGAATTTTTTGGATTTTTTTGAAAATGATTGATTTTTCAGTGTAGTAAAATTTTCTGATTTTTTTAAATTGTATTTTTGTTTAAATGATTTAAAAATTTGAATTCTATTTTAAAATGATTTAAACCCAAAATTATTTCTATTATATTATTAATAATTCAATGAAGTTCATTCAAATTTATTTTTTTATGGAATTTGGTATAAAAACATTTTTGTAGATAAAAAGGCATTTTTCTGAAAACTTCTTTTTGTTGCATTTTGTGTTTTTATTTAAAATTAATTAATTAAAGTTATAGAAATTGATTATTAAAAATTGATTCCATATTTAGAATTATTATTTTTAAATTTAGTAAATAAACCCCTTAAATATTTTCCAATATGAATAGTAATCGTGGTAAAATTATCACTTTAGTAAAGGGTAAATCAGGTTAATCTTGGTTAAAAATAAGTCTTAAGGCCATAATTTTTTATCATAATTATTATTGGATTAATTAAATTCAACCCTTATAACTTTATTCTTGAAATTATTTTTTTATGGGCACTTTTACATGAAAATTTCCTATATAATATTTAAATCAATGAAAATTACAAAATGTGGCTCTCTAAGTTTTAAATATATCTTATGTAATCACACAAGGGAAAATGAAGTGGTGGATAAATTTTAATGTTAATTTTAATAATAATGAAATTATATTCATTATGATGATTTATTTAAAAAAATAGTTATTAAATAATTACCTTAAATGTATGTGTGAAGCTAATACAATATTTATTCAATTAAGAGAAAAATAAAATAAATATTATTAAAAAAATTAAAAGTGATATAATTTTAATCTATTAATGTGTCCCACATGATGTTTTAATTAGTTTTTAAAGGATTATATTTTAATATCCCATTCTTATTGTTGTATTTAATGTCAAATTAAATGAATAGTTTCAAAATTGACATTAATGATAATTTATCAAAATAATATTTTATTAAATTATTTAAAAGTAATGAAAATCATGAAATGGGAAAATAGGGCTAATATATTTTCATAAATTTCATCACTTTTCCATTTCTAAGTCAATATTTTTTTATATGTAAAATTATAACCCTTTAAGCATGAAAAATACGCTATAATGGTTAATGTTAAAATAGGTTAACTAAGGGGTTAAACAAAAATATAAGATTTAAAACACCACTTAAACCTATCCAAATATCATTGGTTGATGAGATTTAATAACCATACTATCTTATATCAAAATATCTATCCTTTTGGAGGCATTTTTTCTAGATAATGACTTTATTATATTTTAATCTTTTATGAAATTCCAAGAGTACCACTCCCTTCACTTATAAAAGGACACCCCTTATCTCAATACGTCACACAAATTTGAGGCATATATATTGACCAAAACCTACCTATTTATCTTATAAACACCCTTAGAAAAGTTTTAGAGATTCTATTCATTCCTAATTTTCTAACCTATGTCCCTTAAGAAGAGGTCAAAATGAACTTTACTGAAGAAGAGGTAATCATCTTTACAGAGTCCTTCAAGTTTATTTATTCTTCTACTTTCTATTGAAGAGTTATAAAAATAATAATATAATAAATATAGTATAATAGATATACTGAGTTGTTATTATTATTATTGTAAAACCATACTCTATCTCTTTTTTATCCTATGAAAATAGAAAACATCGCTCGTGCATATGTACGACGAACAATCTCCACATAGCGATGTAATTATTTTTTTCATCACCATTTCACTTGGATATTTATAAATATTTAAATAATGTTTACGCGTGATATTTATTAAATAATTATTATTCTTTAATAATAATATCACATCGACCTTCTTACTTTCTAACCCATTGGAAAATGATAATGTTGCTTATGCGTAAGAGTGGACTACCACCTCCACAAAGTGATGTGATTCATTTTTCACTTCATTAAAGAAAATATAATTATAAAGATAGATTTTATGAATATATATGAGGTATATAATATATAAATTATTAGGTAATAGTGAATTATTATGTATATTTCTTTCATTCCATCCATTTAAAATTGAAAACAGCGTTCATGCGTACATAATGCCTATCATCTTCATGAACGGTGTAATTCATTTTTCAATCTATATATTTTATAGATTACCATAAATATATATATATAATGAATATTTTATATTAATATCATGGTTAAAAATATGTATATTATATAACCATGATAAAAGTAAAAGAACTAAAACTACCAAACAAAAATATACCTGAAAAACGAAGCAGTTATTACTCAAAACATTGATTTTAACAAAGAATTGTTAATAAATAGGTGATAAAAGATTATAAGTAAATAATATTTTGAATGATATATATGAGTATGGTTCTGTAATATATTTATAATAGGTATATATTTATTATACAGAATATTCAGACACATACAAAGAAATTTTAATTCAAGTAAAGGGTTTATTTTATAATCTTGTCATAGTTTAAGATTATTTATGTTTAAGTATCTATTGGGGAAATTATTTTATATTTATAACTTAAACCCATTATATTTTATTATCCTATGTTTATTTATAGAAATTAAAAGTTTTATTTCAATTTCCTCTCTTTAATAACTTAACTGATTAAAGGAATGTTTTTTTAAGAAAAAACGACTTCATTTTTCTCTTCGGTCAAAAATATTTTCTCTTCCATGTCCACATTTGTAAAAATGATGTAATTTTTTTTATTCTCCTATGATTGTTAAAAGTAATTTTTACCCATATTTTACTGTTTAAACAATTTTTTAAAAGTAATATTCCTATCATTTTCTGAACAAGGTACTTTTTGAATTTTTACTAAAAATGTGAATGCAATATTTTTTTTAACGTACTCAGCATGAACAAAATTTCCCGCTATCATGATAGCTCATTGCTTTGAATATTAATTTATATGTTTCCATGATTCTTTTCACGTGAGATTTTTTTTCTAATATTCTAAAAAAGTTTAGTTTGAAAAAGTGATTTTCAAAGTGAAAATGGTATTTTTCTCAAGAATGGTTTTAATGAAATGTTTATGGTATTTCTATTCATTAACAATAACAACCCTTATTTTACTTATTCTTTATTAGGGATATATTTTAATTATACCATCCATATTATTTATTTGGATGGTTTATGATTAGTTTTATTGGGGATGTATTATTATGATACCATTTTCCATATTAGTTTTCATGGTTTGTGATTTTTTTTATTAATTTGGGAAATTATTAACATTTCATATGCTCCTCCTCCAATGGCCCGAAGGCCTTCATTTTTTTATTGATTTTTGATAATCCACCTTTTAAGGGGTGAGGTAGAACCCTTACAAGTCTATTAGGCATAAGTATTACATGGCCCGTAGGCCTTAGAGGAATCCATTGCCCGTAGGCTTCAAACATTACATACAACCCAGACTAACTACTTGGAACTGCTCCTCCACAGCATCTTCCTCGTGAAATCAGCTCTCCACCTTTGCATGGCTATTCAGCTAGGCTTTCCCGTGCATGCACAGGCTTTTCCTGGTGGTAGGTTCCATACTCTCTCAATCTTGCAATCTGTTTCGCTTCTGCTATAGTGAAATCTCTTTTTCTCATCCTCCTTCTGAAGCTTGTTCCTTGTAGGTTGTCTGGGTTGCATCTATACTAAAGGTGGCCCAAAGGCCATGAGGTGGCCCGAAGGCCTTACTGAATCGAATTCCTGGGTGTCCCGAAGGCTTTAAAGGACTCGGGGACCAAATTAGTGGCTCGAAGGCCCAAACGGGGGAATATTCTCAGCTGTTATAGTTCCAAACAATGCCTACTGCAGTACTACACAAATCCTGCTATAGTACTGCTACAGTGACCCAGAAATTAGCCTCCATCTGGATTTGATCCCGGGTCACCGGGATGCACTTAAGAATTCCTCACCAACTAAGCTGAGGCTTATGTGTTTAACATTTCATACGTTAGTTTTTCAATGTAAATGTTTAAATTTATTATGTTTCACCCCTTTGATATGAGGGTTTCATTAGACTTAGTAAGTGATTGCCATAGCCCATTGTATCCCCTTAATTCATGGATAGGTTTCACAAGACAAACTAGCTCGGGTATTTGGCTGAGGCCTTACCCATTTATGTAATATATCTTGGAATAATTACTTGATGGTATGTTTATGATTTCTAGTATTATGCAATACCTCAATATGATATTAGTTATTGATTTAGATGTGATTATTTGATTAGTTATGATATCCATGGATAAACTTCAATCTCATGTGATTATTTATATGTCCTTATTTGATAATTATTTATTACTACCATATTATTCTTTATGATCAATTTATTGATTAAATAGAATTTTTTTAGTTATTTACATTGTCATATTGATTATGTATTATTTATTCATGATAGCTTCCACTATACACATACCCTTACTAATCATATGATCTCACTAATATCTTATGTTTTCTTTCCCCCTGATGCTAGGAAGTGTTTTAAGATTAATATGCAGGGATATTATAAGGGGAAATTGATGTTAAAAAATAAAATACTATGTTGTATTTTATGTTTTCAATTGTAATGTGAAATTAAAATATGTATATAGTTTTCCAAGACTACTAAATTGTTCATCCCTTCTGGATGTGAATCCTTGTATCTAGTACCAATTTTAAAATGTAACCACAAACTCTAGGATAGTTAGGTTAGGGTATTTACAGTTTGTATCATAGAAAATTTAGTAGAATCCTTGGGAACTATATTTTAATTAAACATTGTAAACATGAAAATTATGATAATCCTCTATAGTATTTGAGAACTTTTAACATTGAAGGGATTTTATTTTATGGATCAATATTCATGATGATCATGAGTTAACTCATTGTGTACCATTATTTAGTTATGGTTCCTAATGAAAGAAATAGAATATACACTCATAGGAAATGTATGGATTTTCCTGCTGAGAAAACCAATACAACTAGTGTTGGAACTGAACAGATCATAGATATATTAGGGTATTTGGATCAAATTATGAAAAATAACCTTGCCTATGTGGAACAAATTTTTATTCCATAGCATGATTCGCCTATGTTGGATCACTTTATGCATCACCAACCTTCATCATTTAATGAGACTAAAAATCCATTTGTATCTAAGAAATGGATAAGTTCCTTAGAAAATATGTTAATCACTTTAGGAAGTAATTAAAGGGAGAACACTACTCAAGTTTGTATTATTATGATGGATCATTTGTGATGGAGTCCCATCACAAATGAGACATAAAAGAAAATGGAGTCACAATTATGTTTTTTATGATGGTCCATTGAAAATAATAATTATTTTCAATGGTCTCATTCATCGTAAATAATACCTAAAATTTTTAAAATAAATAATTGTGATGGACCTACCATGAATAATTTTATTTACGATGGTCACTTCATATGCTGCAATTAATATGGCCAAATTTTTTTACAAACACAATTGTGAAAGATATAGATATATGTATCAATTTCTAATATTTTCAAAAAAAAGTACATAAAAATTTTAAAATAAAAATAAAAATAAAAATAATAATGAAAAGAAACATAAAATTAATAAAAAATTTCACCCATAATATATTTATCACACTGAAATATAAAACATCCATAAAAACACACTAAGCATAAAGTGGTATTAGGGGGAGGAGGATAACTTGAAGGATAGGGGGAGGAAACTTCATACCAACACCATGAATAATCCATTGCATATACTCCAAAATTTGATCATCTCTCTAACGCTGCTGCTCATGCTCTTAATCTCTATATCTTTGCATCTATTGTATCATCTCATCCTGATCACTCAACCTCTCCTCATACTATGTAGCAGACAATGACAACTCAACAGGAGCTACCTTTGATATAATAAATGACATTGATGAAGTAACATAATAACTGGTAGGTTTCAGTCATGAACCAATACCGATCACCCATCCTTTCTCAACACCATGCATATTCTCTTGTATTCAAGCATCCTCATCAAAACCTGACTTGCAAGTTGCATCTTTTTCACTCTCATATTGAATTTCTCATGAATGGGAAACCATGGTCTCATATTTTTCCTTCAAATATAATTATAAATTAGAATAACAATAAAATTAATATCATAAATTTTTTTAAAAAAAATACTAATCACAATTTGGCATTATTTGTCACTAATAAGTTGCCTTATATGGGGATCAATGTACATCTTCTTATAAACCTTATACTCCATAAAATATGTTTCAGTAGAAGCCTATATAATATAATTAATATTTTACCTTTAAAGTATATATACATTAATAAATAATATTACATATAGTATATCATCAATATATACCAAATGTATGACTCTCAAACCTATGTGTGACCTCCTACCTCCCCTGATACTAAAATCCATATGAAGAAATCTTCCTAAAATTATCTCTTAGCCAATAAGAGCACAATTCATCCCATACATGAGCTAAGATATAGTCAGGTCTATAGAAGATGCAAGACTAGCTGAGAATAGTTGCAGAAACTCTATCCATAGCTTACTTTCGGAGATTGTCTAAAAATTGATGACAAAGTTCACATATACAAATTTATCATTCCTCTTGGATAGGATCTCTCATGATATAAACAACCAGAGACCATAAATTTTTCTATAAAATTAAAAAAAGTTTGTCAGTTATTAAATAAATTTAAAATAAAATATATTATTTAATAATATATAATCCAATGGTCAAACATCTACTGAAGAACGGAAATGGGAACCTAATCACATGACACCCATGGCTCAAAAAAATAATTTTTTAGAATCACGCCAGCCTTCCCAATAGATAAATACAAAAAACCTATGAAAATAAAAATAAATAATGAGAATATTATTAGTAAAATTAATACATAAACTTAATATAAAATTATACCTTAAATAGTTGAACATACCTCTGTAAACAAGGATCAAAGTCAAGAGATGGACATATCTTTAGAATGGAGTCTGGAATCGTCAATTGAGTAAGACTGAACCCCCTCCTAATAAGTGCATCATCCTATAGATCAGATAAATCAAGATCATAATCAAGAAGTCTATCATCAACGAGAGAATGAAATAGATCATTAGGAGTATTTCCATCCATCTAAAACAAATAATCTTAGTTGTAAGAAATTTTTAATATAGATATCAAATATAAAAAACTAATAAATACCAGAATATAATAATTTTACATGTAAATAATTGTTAATACATATATAAAATATAAAAAACTAATAAATACCTGAATATAATAATTACACATAAATAAATACCAGAACATAATAATTTAACCTGTAAATATTTGTTAATATAGATATAAAATATAAAAAACTAATAAATACCATAAATAATATAATATTCATACATGTAAATAATTTTTAATATAGATATCAAACAGAAAAAACTAATAACTACTGGCATCAGAAAAGGAATGGAATAGATCATCAAGTCAATCCATCTAAAATAAACAATCTTACCTATAAATAATTGTTAATTCAAATATTAAATATAAAAAAACAAATAAATACTTGAATATAATACATTATTCATTATCTTTTTTCTCATCTTCATCAAAGAAAAATTCTTTATCCTCATCTTCAGCATCATCAACTTATATACAGCTTTTAATTTCATCATTCCTTATTACCTCATCAACATTATCAATATCCTTGGACCTTAAATGTGGGGTTTCATAATCGATATTTATATCTATTTAGGTAAGTGATATATTTTGGATATGTTTCTTGAAAATTTTCAATATGTTGCACTTCCAAAAAACCATTTGGATTTTCAATAAACTGATTGTCATGTGATTTCAGTTTTATTACACTCCACCAGTCTTTCAAATTTATTGAAACATCACAGTAATTTACATTATAAAATTGATGTGCTTGATGTTATAATATAAATGGTTCAGTTAGTGAAACAATATTTTTATATTTAATTTTAATTAATACTTATCATGGATGAACTCACAACCCTTGATCAGTTTCAACCCAATCGCATCTAAACATTGCTACATAATTTGTTCCCAGGTAACATAACTCAATTATTTCATACAACATACCATTAAAGTAAATGTCCTTTTCCTTATGATAATATCCTTTCAAAAAAACACCATTATTCATTGATTTCATTGATTCACTATATATGTGTGTATGGAATCAAAATCCACTAACTACATAACCATTATAAGATTTTACCAATTTCTATAGAGGTTTTTTTATCACACATAATAGGCTATCAATTTTAGTTTCATGTTTTTTTTCCTATAAACAATAAAATATATTAATAATAGATATTAATAAAAAAAATTAGTTAATGTTCCATCAAAATCAACTTAACTTACCACTCTTTGAAACCAATATGAAAAATTCATTTGACGACATTATTCAAGAGTAGTCAAGGTAATTTGTATTTTTTTGATATAGTCATCATATAGCCCACAAAAAAATATAAATAAATGTATTTATTATAAAATTTTAAAAAATAGTAAAAAGTAGTACTTACTGCACAAATCTTTTCATTTCTTCACAATTCAGTTGAACGTATGTATGAGCTCTATACAGTTCTTCATCTGAAATTCATCATTCACCATAACCACAAAAACCAAGATCAGGATGATTAAAAACTAACAAATTATTTTCTATGAAATCATCAACATTTGTCTCATTATGACCCATCCGATTATGTTTTGAAGGATATTTTGATTTAAAATAATAAGAACATAAATTTGAAATATCATCCAACAAGTACACATCTGCAATTGACCCTTTAACTGATGCTTTGATACGTACTTTATTCTTTAATTTTTTCAAATATCTCTCAAATGGGTATATCCATAGAAATTGTACTATCCCTTCACATTTATATTCATATGTAAAATGAAATATTAAATTTTCCATTGATTCAAAGAAGCCTGGAGGAAATATTTTCTCCAATTTATATAAAATTAAAGTGACATCATTTTTTAGTATACTCAATGCATCATAATAAGTTGTTACCATATAAATCTCTTATAATAAATATAATATTTCATTAAACACATCCCAGATTGAATAATTCAAAAACCCCTCTAAGACCAATAAGAAATAATATTTCCATTATGACATGGAAGTCATGACTTTTTAACTCTTTAATATACCAATTTCTGGTGCAATGAGAAAAATTAGAAGTATAACCACCTGGTAACCTCAAATATCAAATTCATTAATAGAATAATAAATGACATTATTTATAAAGTGCATAAGCTGTTTTTGGATTCACTAAATTATTTAAACTTTCAAGTTCAAATAATTCAAGTTCAGGACGTCTGTAAATTTGAGAAATATATAATTGTGCCTTTACATTGTCTTTGGTCTAACTGGGTGTGTCAAACATGATATAAAATATGTTATCAAAAAAATCTTCTCAATATGAATAACATATAACATGTGACGAGCCAACAAATTATACAAATATGGATGGTCCTAAAAAATATTCTGATTTATCCAATTATGATCTCACCCAAAACCATTTATTTTTTGTTCTTTTATGGTTGGTCTAAAAGTAAAATGAGTTAATGAAAAGATGATATATTTTACCTAAAAACCAGAGAGAATTGTCGAAGGTTCATCTCTTTCAATTATACCTTTTGTAAAATTATTTATGTTCCTATGAAAAGGGTAATCCATAAGAAAAAATATCTTATGAAAGTCAAAATAACTACTCTTTCTCCCATTACTAATAATAAATTCTTTTTTCTCATCCATGAAGGATGGACATGATTTTAAACTATCTGTACTTCATCCAGATAATATACCACATGTTATAAATTCATCGATCATCCACATTAATGTAACCTTTAGTGTAAAATTCATATTTTCAACAATATCAAATATAGTTACACCATTATTCCATATGGGAATTAACTCATCAATTAGTAGCTTCAAATAAACATCAATATTGTTCTTTGAATGTCTTGGAATTAATAAAACTAGATATATATATGGTTCCTTTATCAACATCTAAGGATATAAGTTGTATGGAGTAATTAAAATAGTCCAAAAAGAATATTGAATGTCATAATCACAAAATGGATAGAACCATTAGTAAAAAGACACAACCATATCATATGAGGTTTTGAATTAAATGAAGGATGTATCTGATCAAACTATTTTTAAAAATCACCATCACATGAATGATTTATTCTTCTAATGATGGAAATATTTAATTTATTAATTTCTTCAATTTAGTTTTGTTTTGAGACATAAATAAATTTTTTAAATGAGGTGTAATTGGAAAATACCTAAACTGTTTCACCGAAAATCTGGACTTTCCTTTTTGTGCATCTTTATACATCGATTCTCCACATGTTGTAAAATTAACTTATGATTCATAATAAACATAATATAAGATGCAGTCATTTGAACATGCATGTATCTCCTTGTAACTAAGACCCAAATTATGGACCAACCTTTTACTTTCAAAACAATTTACAGGTAATGTATTTCTGTTAGGAAACAATGATTTATCCAAAGATAATATTTGATTGAATAAAATATTTGAAATTCTAAAATCAAATTTAAAATCCATAAATTTTGTAACCACTTCAATTTTTCTCATCTGATATCCCCAATATAAGGCCTCTTCAGCAGATTTCAACAAATTGTGAAATTGAGAAGGTTCAGATTCAGGATTTGGAATATTATTCTTAGTTGTTATCTTCTGAATAGATGGGTCAGTAGCTTCATGTACTAAATTCTAAAATGATGGATCCTAAACCATAAAATTGTATTATCTACTGAATTATGTTAACTATGTAGATACCTAAAAATATAATCTTTCTAAAAACCAAAAAAGTGGTATTTGAAGTCCAATATTGTCAATTGTGTTGAATTTCCTAATATCACATTTCTTACATAGATATTTAATTATTCCTTCAAAAAATCTGAATTCGATGATGAAAATGATATAAATGCCTCAACACCCTCAATGTAGACAAGATTTATATTATATCTATTGGGATTTTGCAATGATTCATCCAATCACAGGCGCTTAATAGAAACTGTTTTTTTATTCTTGAGTCCATAGTTATCTAAAATAATAATATAAATAAGAATAAATATTAATCATTTTTAATAATTATAAATTATTATTATATTTTAACACCTTGGAATATTCTATGGAATATTTTCAGAGAGAGGTGCTGATTTAGCATGGGATTTCAGTGCTCGTAGAGGTTTGGAGAAGACAGAATAAAAATATTATATATATTATATCATGTGAGAACTATTTTTATAAAATGATGGAATATATCCTGAACAGTGTCTTATATGGGAAATACAATACCATTGTTAAGTCTGGTATGTGGGATTTACCAAAGGCATTACATAACATTCGTATGCATTGGGTGTTTGGTACCAACACACGAAAGGGTAATTTAGTATATTTTTATTTATTGTTTTACAAAAAAACTGAAATATCACCCTAATGGTGTATTTTATGAGAAATTTGAGACCACTATTAGGTCTAATATGCCTAGTTTACCCTATACGCAACATAACTTTTGTGTGCATCAGTGTTTTGTAACAATTCAAGTGAGGGTAATTCTTTAAATATTTTTATTATAATTTTTTAAAAAAATTGAAATATCTCTTAAACGGTGTGTCATGTGAGAAATTTAATACCACCGTTAGGTCCAGGATGTATTGTTTAACCTAGTAATGACATAAATTTTTTGTGCATCATGTTTTTGGTAACATGTCACATAAGGAAAATTCATTTAATATTTTTATTATAATTTTTGAAAAAAATTGAAGTATCTCCTGAATGGTGTATCGTGCAAAAAATATGAGGCCACCGTTAGGTCTGGGATGCGAGGTTTACTATTGCAATGATAGAACATTTGTATGCATTAGGTGTTTGATAACAATGCATGTGAGTGTAATTCATTTAATAATTTTTTTATAAAAAATTGAAATACCTCCTGAATGGTTTATCATATGAGAAATCAGATACCATCGTTAGTTTTGGGATGTGGGGTTTACCCTAGTCACAACATAACTTTTGTGTACACTCGTATGGGTAACCTTTTTAATATTTTATTAATATTATATATATATATATATTACAAATTATCATAATTTACTAATATTTACTAATTAATACTAATATTGACTAATTATTTATTAATTATAATTAATAATTAATATTACCTTTTTAATTATTACTTCACTTTACTAATTATTGTGAATTTTTAAATATTATTGGTATTTTTTTATTTTTTTACAAGTAATTACAATTTTTTTATTGATTATTACATATATTTAATATCTAATACTAATTATTTATTAATTATAAATAAATTTAATCAAAACATAAATATTATTACTATTATTTTTGTTCATTTTACTAAATCTAGACAAAGAGTATACATTAACAAAAAATTCTCAAAACATTTATGAACCTCAATCAATTTTTTTCATGGAAAAAGAGGTCCTTTATTATCCAATAATCATTATAGCTATATTTTTTATTATATATTGTTTTTTTCAATGGAATAATTTTTATAAAGTTTTTTTTTTATTTTTTTATAAAAAACATTTTTTTCAAACCTTTCCTTTAAATTTATTTTCTCATCATTTTTATAAAATGATCATTTTCTATTTATTTCATACATTATGTGTATGTGTGTGTGTATTACATGATTTTTTTAATCACATATATATACATAAAATATATTTTTAAATGTTTTTAAGAAAATGTGCATATCAAATCTATATATACTTATATACAGATATATATATATCAAAAATTTGACACATTTTTTTAAAATGTTTATATATGTATACTAACTTATTAATATATATATATATATCCAAATGTTTATAAAACTATATTCATATGTTTTAAATAAATTAAAACCAATCATAATATAAAAATAAATACAATTTAAAATCACACCAAAATCCAATCACTATCATATTTTTTTCAAAATCATATCACCATAAGCATGGAATAAAATTGACCAATTAGATAGATTTATATAAACTTTTTCAATATCAGATATCCCTAAATAATTTTCATAATAATCATATTTATAGCAGTAACATAAAATAATAAACTTGTATTATCCCTGAATACCAAACAAAAAAATATACTAAATATAAAAGTTAAACAATGAGAAAAATGCCTCAAATCAATTAATATAAAATAATTTGTAACTGATGGACACCCATATAGGGAATAATAAAATTGAATTTACCCAAAATACTAAATAAATCATAAAATTTTGGTAAATTTTATGACTTAGGGTTTGAACAAATTAATTTCATCAAGGTTTAATGGTAAATTGAAACAAGAACGAAATAGGAGAGAAAAGGAGTCTATTCCTGGGGGATTAAAACCCAAATCTGTAATAAATTGGTTCACAACATAAAATTTTGGGATAGGTGATTGGCAGTTTTCATGATAGTGATGGAGAGAAAGGGAGGATAAAGACAAGAGGAGAAGAAAGGGGGTGTGTGTGGTTATAATAATATTTTTATTAGTGATAGGTTAATATAGATGGATTTTATTCCATAAAAAATGGTAATTATCTTTTTTTATGATGGATTTAATTACGTCTCAAAAAGACTTTTCTCAATCACTTTTTGAGATGAAATTCATTATCCATCGCAAAATTTCTTAGCAGGATGACATGGTGCACACGCGTGCCAAATATATTTTTGATGGGGATGGATATCCCGTCGTAAATAATCCTTATTTGTGATAGAAAAAGGAATATGTCACAAATAAATTACTCCATGTGACTATTTGTGATGGGCTTCTTTTCTGTCGCAAATAACCCATCGTAATTATCCATTTTTCCAATAGTGGAAGGTTATCATGGAATTTTATCATATCTTAGGGGATGAAGATCAATGGTGGTCATTGATTCAAAATACTAAGGATGAGGTTGAAATAACAAGCATAGAATAGAAGTATTTTAAGGAAATTTTCTAAGAAAATTATTTTCTGTGCGAACAACGAGCAGATATGAAGAGAAAATTTTTGTGTCTATCACAAAAGGAAGATGAAAATGTTGCTAAGTATGAAATAAACTTTACAAGGTTAGATAAACATATTGTGGAATATATATATTTAATCCAAAGAGTAAGATTGATTATTTATTTGATAGTTTAAAACCATTACTTTTAAGGGCACTAGTCTCCCAAATATTCTCATCGTATGAGGATATAGAATATATGAAAACCCATATTTTAAAATGATTTAATAATGATTTATTACATAAAGGTATGCATTATACAATCATATAAAATAATAAAGACTAGTTTATTTGTGAAATTAGGCACATATCATACCTAATTTCAATAGAAATACAGTGATATTTTTGAAAACTTCCTTAACATAGTCCTAAAATTCCATCGTTCTTCTAAAATTACATAGGATAACATAAAGACATATATAAGAAAGGGTGAGCTATAAAGCCCAGTAAAAGAATAAACATTGAATAGCATGAGGTAAATAAGTAAATTTCATCCAAGAGTAATATCAAGGTAATATAAGATGGGTCATAAACATAATCATAAACGATGAGCCGTGATATAACATAATAATATAAAGTCAACATAAGAATGTTAAAATAGCTTAAAACACTGCATCATAAACATAAGTCAAGGATAAATACTAATAAAACATATAATAGTGTTCTTAGGATAACCTATCATGGACCATAAATTTAATATCATGAGATTAAAAAATTAAAAATTACATTGAATTTATATTTAATTTTGAGCTCACCTATCACATTCATATCATATACATGCATAAGTGTGCCACATTGATCGTTCAACATATGATCATATTTTATTGCATTTAATCCCACAATTAAAGAGTTTGGGATAAATGAATGTAATCCCATGATTAATTATGGATAGGTACATCTAGGTAAAAATCCTTGAGTATAAATGGGTATGGGTATTCACAACTTAATTTTTTGGCATGAAAAATTGTAGGATGATTTCTACAGCATAACGGTAGTACATAACGGTTCATAGAAGAGATTAATGAAATTTAAAGGGTTATATCATCACTTTTACATAATAATTATATTAATATGGATATGTAATAACATAACCAAACATTAAAAATTGAAAATTAATGTCATCGTACAAAGAAGGTGCTTGAAGTAAGAGGAGTAAAAGATGATCCCTTACCTTGAGAGGGAGCTTCTAAAAGCTTAGGAGGAACTTTTTAAGAGCTTTAGGGAACCTTGATAGGACTATATAGAGGTAAGGTAATATTAATTTCATTATCCAAGGGTTATAAGGGAGGATAAATGTGATGTAGGGTGGGTTTATATAGAAAAATAAAGGAGAATTCTTTATTAATTTCCAAATTTATGTTTTTGGACTCTATATGATAATGTAATCAAAACCACAAACATTACCATGTTTTTTCCCATGTTTTATGAAAAATTGAAGTTTATTTAATTATTTTACAAGTTTAAAAATGTATATCATTAAAATAATACCCTTGTTGATGTGAAAGTGAGTCATGTTTTTAAATAATTGATTTTAAAACCATAAATATAATATTGGTTTTGTAGGATTCATTAAGGGTTTATAAAATTAATAAAATAACTTAAAAACACATTATTTTAAAGGGTAAATATATATTTGGTCTTTTATTCCTTTTATATAATATATTACATAAATTTTTGGCCATTATGATGTCATAATACACACCCTATATTTATACCATATTTAATTTTGACCGAAAAATTCGCTTGTCTCTAAAAATTATGAAAAAATAACCATTAGATAATTTCAGAATGATAATTTAAAAAATAAAATTTATTTTATCAAATTAAATCTATAAATATGATAATTTATATTTTTTAATCAAAAATCCACATTTATTGAAAATACTGGTTTTTTTACAATAACAGTTTTCTAGCCCTTATAAAAATTATTTTGGACTTCGTAAAATTATTTTATTAATTATATTTAATAAATATTATTTAATAATAATATTTTATTAAAATATAATTTATGTTATAAATTCATGAATTCATCAAAAAGAGTGTCTTGATTGAAACTATATATTTCCCAAAAACACAATATGAGTTTTGTCATATTAAAAGCTAATTTTTATCAAACTCGTTATTTAATAATTAATAAAGAAATATAAAAAAGGAATAAATATAATAATTATGTTATTGTAATAAAATATAAAAATTCATATTGTTATGTTCTAGATACATATTCTTTTATTACATAAGTTAATTCCATAAGGGTAAGGTGTGTGATAGTGATATTTTCATGGGGTGGTTCGGAAAACATGGTTTGGGCCATGATTTTGACCAGCTTGAACTTCTCTCATAAAAATTTTCTCTCATGCCTCCATTTTAGGATCTCATATTGGGATTGGTTAAGGTAAAATCACATTAATACTATCTCCATTGGAAGCTCTGGTAAATGGGATTCATAGGGTATGATCCCACTGGTTAAGGCTATCACTTCTTCTGTCTATGTCAATTGGACTTTATCATAAGCCTTTATATAATAATCTTAATGGTCACTATAAAAAAGATATATTATCAATGGTTATTATGCTTATTGATATTTTAAATTTTAAAGACCATATAATGGTCTAAAATAACCAAATTAGTGCATTTGTTTCATATAATTTCATTTCTTAATAAGGAATTCGGTCATTTAAAACGTAAATTACATTTATAAAAGTTTAGGTAATTATAGTATCATGTGCTATGAATATCATGAAATAATTATCTAAGTATTATGTCCTAAAAATAATTAAATAGAATAAAAATATGGTATAGAAAAAAATGTATGAGGGGAAGAATGGGGAAAAGGATTTTCCCACATGTGCTAGTTGTGGAAAGAATCGCCCTAGTACTTGCATTAAGGGTATGGGAGTTAACTTCAAGAGTAGAGAGGAAGTTCATCAGGCACATGAATGGAATGGTAAGAAATAAAAACTTAAATTTTAGTGTTTAAACTATAAGGAAAAGGGTAATAATGTCAATTAATATCCCAAGAATCAAGGGAATATACCTCAGAAGTAGCTAAGGGGTCAAGGTCACATTTATGTTATTACTACAACCGAAGTGGAATGATTAAATGGATTTATATTTGTATTCAAGAATTATATTTTATAATTATTTTATCAATGATATTCTAGATATAATAATGATCAAATATATAAGTATTATACTACATTAGTTTCTATTTAAGGATTTAAAAGAATATGTTCAATAATACCAATAACCAAGAAAAGTGATTTAGTGGTAAGGTTGTATTTTTTGAGAATAAATGAATAAGAGAAAAATAACCTTTAATATATTCAATATTTTAAGTTAATAATTATTAGCTAGGATAAATATAATATTTTCATTGAATTAGTAAATGGGATAGTATTGGTGACCTTGAAAATGGTTAGTGATTTGATGAAAAAGTAATTCATGATGGAGTTTAATACATTTTTGGATTTATGAAATATATTCAACAATTTGAGATTTTATTAAATGAATAAGGAGAGAGTTATTTCTTGTAAGCATGCATGTTTTCATTAAGGTTTTACAGTGATTCAATTTATTACCATGTTTTAGGATAAAATGTGATCAAGGTATTTATATGTGACATTAAAAGATACTTTATGAGGGATTAATGATAAGTTTATTTTGGAAATTTGGTGACCGTATTACTAAATTAAGGTTGACTACTTATGGAATGGATTAATTTGAACCTTAAATATTATTGTTTGAGGTTAAATTATGATTTATCATATTCGATAACCTATACTAAATATTTTATTTTGGGTAAATATTTATAGTCTGAATGAATGATTTTTGGATCTTATGATTTATTTAAGGTTCTTCAAGCATGAAAAATCCATCTCAAATATCCATTTCTTGACATAAAATATGAAGTGTAAATTGATCAAAGCACAACTATATTATGAGATTTTTATTATGACATAGAAAAAAATTGAGTAGGTTTATTTTCTATAGTGATTTATAAAGACAGTAAAAGAATATATCAACTTTAGGAAAATGACCATGAAATAAAAATGTAAATTTTTTACATTCCATTATGATGAATCAATAGTCTTTTAACTCAATGCAGATTTATGGTTTTATGGTGGTAAAATTTCACATGACTATGTTCTCTATCACTCACTATTAATCCTTGGTCGTTATTTTTCTCTTCAATGTACATATTTTTACTTCTCATTGATGTTATCCTATTTGTAAACCTAGTTTTTTTGTGACCATCACACTTCTCTTTTCCTCTTTTTAAGAGGAAGTTTTATTAACCATTTTTACAATGTGGGTTTTACAAAAATGAATTTTCAAATGTAAAACCTTTAACTGCTAAGAATAAGTTCAAATTGTGAGTGTGAAATTAATTTAATGGGGGATAATGTAACACCCCAAGATTTAAATAAAACACTATATTCAATAGAATATATGATACGCAACAATGAGTTTAAGATAACCATGGTATACTATTAAAATAATATTTAATATAACAGTTATCACCTAACTATTGAATTGGTGGGTATGAGTAGAATTAACCAAATTATGATATATAAATATATATATTACATACCCAATACAAATTCATTAATTAATTCTTAAAAAATAAGTGCTTAATTTTTAGTAAGGTTATTTTTTGCATTAGAAATATATTTTCTTCAAAAATGATTTTTATTAATAAAATATTAGAAATTATTTCTAGAACTTATATAAATTTTGTTTTATAAAAATAATATCATTTTTTAAATCATCATATAAAATTTATCTTACAGTGAAATTTTTGTATTTTTCTGAAAAGTTTGATTTTTCAGTGAAGAGTGAAAAATACCGATTTTTATTAGAAACTATATTTTTTAAAGGATTTACAGAGTTCCATTTTTATTAAAATTATTTCAAGATAAAATTATTTATCTTATATTATTAATCATTTAATTAAGTTCATTGGAATCGATTTTTTGATTGAATTTGTTATAAAACATTTTAATGCATAAAAAGGCATTTTTTTGAAAAACTGTATTTGTTGTGTTTTGTGTTTTGATTTTAAATTAATTACTACAACTTATAAAAATTGAATCTTTGAAAATGGATTAAATATTTAGAATCATGATTTTCAAATTTTTTAAATAGACCCATTTTATTTTGGGATAATATGAATAGTAACAGTGGTAAAAATTAACACCACGATAAAGGGTAAATCGGGTTAATATAGGTCAAAAAAAGTGATAAGGCCGTAATTTTTCATCAAAATTCTTATTGTATGAATTTAATTCTACCTTTATCACATTGAGCCCTAAATTAATCTATTTAATGGACACTTATCTAGAAAAATGACCTATATAATATTTGAATCAAAGTTGCAAAATGTCACTCTCTTTGTTTTAAATATATATTATGTGTTCACATAGAGATAGAATCAAGTAGTGAACGAATTTTAATGATAATTTTGTGAATAATTAAATTATATTCATGATGGTAATTTATTTATAATTTTTAGTGATTAAATAATTAACTTAAATGCTTGTTTGATGCAAATACATTATTTATTCAATTAAGAGAAAAATAAAATAAATGACTTTAAAAATATTGAAAGTGATATAATTTTAATTATTTAATGTGTAACATGAATATTTTAGATCTATATGAAATTTTTGTGAGATTTTAAATTATTATATTTGAATTGCCATTTTTTTTGATGTATTAAATATTGAATTAAATAAATAGTGTCAAAATTGACATTAATAATAATTTATCAAAATAATAGTTTATTAAATTATTTAAAATTCATTAAAATCTTGAAAGAGAACAAGGGGGAAAATATATGGTCTAAAATTTCATCCCTTGTCCATTTATGAGTCAATATTTACCTTATATGTAAAATTATAACCCTTTAAGAGTAAAAAATACATTATCACGGTTAATGTTAAAATATGTTAACTAAAGGGTTAAACAAAATGATAAGGATACACCATTTCAACATATCTAAATTTTACTTTTTTATGGTATTTAAACCTTATAAAACCTTATTTTCAAATATATTTTCTTCTGGAGTCATTTGTGTGAGATAATTACTTTATTATATTTTAATTTTTTAAGAAATTCCAAGAAAATCTCTCCCTTCACTTATAAATGGACACCCATTCCCTTAATTCTTCACACCACTTTGAGTAATCTAGATTGAAAAAAAACCTTATCATTTATCTTATAAATAACCTTTTCCAATTTTTATAGATTATTTTCATTCCAAAATACCTACCTTAGGTCCCTTAAGAAGAGATCTAAAGAAATTCTACTCAAGAAGTGTTAATCATCTTTACTGAGTCCTTTAAGTTTATTTCTTATTCTACTTCAAATTAAAGTGTTTTACTCATACTAATATAATAAATATAGAATAATAAATATACTTTTATTTTATTATGATTATGTTATAACCATATTTCATCTATTTTTCATCCTATGAAAAACAAAAACATTGCTCGTGTGTATGGACGACTTACCATCTCTATGTAGCGATGTAATTAATTTTTCATCACAATTTCACTTGGATATTTATAAATATAGAAATAATGATTATATATTATATTTGTGAACTAATTATTATTTTTTAATAATAATATGAAATCTACCTTCTTACCTTCTAATCTGTTGGAAAATGATAATGTCTCTCCTGTGTACGTGTGGACTACCACTTCCACGAAGCGATGTGATTTGTTTTTAATTTATGCTTAGAATAGATGGTAATAAGGATGGATTTGATGAATATATGTGATTTATATGATATAATAATGATTCATTAATGGTGAATTATTTTTTACCTTTCTTTTGTTCCATTCATCAAACAGTGGAAGCAATATTCATACATACATGCGGCCTACCGTCTCCATGAATGACGTAATTCATCTTTCTATCTATATATTTTATAGATTACCCTAAATAAATATATAGTGAATATATATGATATTAATATCATGTTTAAAATTCTGGATATAATGTAACCATAATAAAAGTAAACTGAAACTACCAAGCCCAAACATACATGAAAAATGAAGCAGTTATTACCCAAAACAGTGATTCTAACAAATAATTGTTAATAAATAGTTGATAAAAGACTATAAGTAAATCATATATGATATGATATATATGATTACGGTTATATAATATATGTATAATAATTATATATTTAATATATGGGAGGTTAGGGTGCATAATAAGGAAGTTAAACGTGAGGTAAGGGTTTAGTTCACAATCTCATCATTATTCGGGATTGTTTATATTTAATTATCCATTGGAAGAATTATTTTATATTAATATCTTAAACCATAATATTTGCTTATCCACTGTTTATTTACTAAATTTACAAGTTTTATTTCAATTTCATCTCAATAAGAATTTAAGATACTAAAAGAATATTTTTTGAGGAAAATCGACTTCATTTCTCTCTTCAGTTGAAAATCCTTTCTCTTCTATATCCTTGTTTTCCAAAAATGTTTTAAAAAATATTTTTATTGTTATAATATGATTTTTAAAATTCATTTTTACCCATGTTTTAATTTAAAAAAAAAAACTAAAATTAATCTTCCTATTGTTTTCCAAATGAGATACTTTTTGACTTTTTACCGAAAATGTGAACAGAATATTTGTATTAAAATACTCAGCATGAACAGAATTTCCTACCATCATGACCGCTCATTTATTTGAAAATCCCTTTAAAATTTTCCATGATTATTTTTAAATAAAATTTTTTTCCCTAATATTCTCGAAATTTTTAGTTTTTAAAATTTATTTTCAAAGTGAAAAGGGTGTCTTCCTCAAGAATGACTTTAATTATATTTTTATTGTATTTATATTCATCAATGACAAAACACCTTAATTTAATTATGTTCAATTGTGTATATGTTATAATGATACCATCCTTGTTATTTCTATGGATGTTTTATGATCAGTTTGACTAGGGACATACTTTTTGGATATCATTCATCGTATTACTTTGGATGGTTTAAGATTATGTTTATGGATCTGGAATATTATTAACATTTTGTATGCTATTTTTTCAATATTAATGCTTATGTTGATTATGTTTCACTCATTTCACATGATAAATACATTGTACTTAGAAATTGATGATCAAGTCCCACTATTGCCTCTTGATTATAGCAACTTGGCCCCAGTAAGCTCGAAGCTAGTGTCTACCACCATTATATTGGCATAATTACAAGGAATAAAATCCTGAAGGACCAAAGAGTTTAGTAGTCTTGGTAAACCAGATACATACATGAGTCTTGTATTACAAATGAATACACTAATTAAAATATAATTTTTTTTCATAGATAACTTTATTACCACTAAGTAAGGGTTAATTACAGTGAAAAAATAATGAATCAATGAGAATAGTCAATATAGAAAGGTAAATAACTAAACACACATTCCATTTAATCAATAAACTGAGAGGGAGTGCATATGAAATATGGCAAGGTAAATAACTAAAAACACATTCCATGTAATAAATAAACTAAGATGGATTGTGTAAATAATATGTAAAGGTAAATAATTGAATGCATATTCTATGAAATCAGTAAACTTAGAATGAAAATTATTTCATAAATAATGTGAAAGAAAAAATCTCATCGAAAATAATAATAACTAAATTCTTAATAAAGGTAGTGCTTAATTATTGGACGTCCTGTTTTATGGGCACATGATACCTTTAATGTAAAAATATATCCTCTAAATGGTTTAAAACATAATTGGTGAAAGTCAATTAGCTTAGTCTATCCAACTGATTCATCCCATGAGACTACTGATGCATTGAGGGGATTTCATTAACAGATCCCTAACCCATATAGTTCATGTCCAAATCATTCCTCATATATCAAACAATTGATTTAATTATTAAAAAATGTGCCTTATCAAATATTTGTGTTAGGTAAAGGATGCATATTTAATAATATTTTCCAAGTTAATCAAATAACTTTCAAAGTATACACCCTAAGTAAAAATGTTTTATGGTTTAGGAAATAATCATATCCATAATAAATGATATGGATGTATAAAATATATTTAATGTCAAATTAAAATAGGAAATTTATTATTTCAAGGGGGATAAAAAGGAAGCAAGGTAGTGAATTCAAAACTATCATTGGTCAAAAAAATATTAAACCATCCAAAGGAAGAATAAAGATGGTATCAATACAAAATATCCCAACTATGTTAATGATAAAGGGTTGTTGTAATTTATTAATAATAATATTGTAAAAAGAAACAAAAATATACTTTTCATTTTGAAGAACATTTTAAAAATTCATTTTTCTTTTAAAATTAATTTTAAAAATATTTTAATTAAAAATATATTTGAAAATTTTCAAAGGAAGATTCAAATAAATGATGGAAGGTAATTTCCTACATGTCATATAAGGTAAAAAGGATATTTCTTTTTCATGGTAAAAATGTCAAAAAAGTTCCTTGTTCGGAAAGAGATAAGAAGATTCCTTTGAAAATATTTTTAAAGGGAAAAAAGGGGTAAAAATGTATTTAATAAATAATTTTTGAAAATTTAAAAAAAATTAAAAACATTTTTATAAAACATGGTTTTAAGAGAAAACATATTTCTGACTGAAGATAGAAATGAAGTTGGGTTTTCATAAAAATATTTTCCAAAAAAAATGAGTACCAAAAAGTGAAAATGGTAATATTACATGAAAAAATTCCTGAATAACCATAGGATAAGAATATTAATGGGTTTATTGAACAATGTTCATATAAATTCCTTTAATGTAATTTCAAGAATAGGCAATTTTTATTAGAATGAGATTGTGAAATAAACCCTTAAAATGATCATAACATTGAAGTGAGAATTAATCAATGAATTGATTATGTGTATCAACTATAAATCAACATATAAGAAGTTTAAATACATCAATAGATAGATAAATTCATTATACACATAATCATATAATATTAACAATAATAAAAAAGTAATATAACCCAATGAAAAGGAATTGAGTTATAAAATTTATTTACCACTTGGTAACTCTAAGTTCAAATACCCTTAGATGAAATAATTAAAATTGAATATAAAAATACCATTAATAATAAATTATTCATGACATTATATTTCAAATGGTAATTATATACACCATATAAAAGAAACTAGGTGCATATCATTACAATATGCCTCAATAAAATAAAATTGAGATGAAATCTCTTACCTTACACTTCCTTTTGGTATAACTCTCTTCAACATCCTGTATAAAGGTTTTAATCATATTATTAACTTATAAAATAACCGTATTAATTTTTATTATATCATATATTATCTTATTATAACATATTATTATCAGTTTGTTACTAATCTTTCATTACTTTCATTGTTTCAGGTGTTAATTGCCTTGTTTTTCAAGTATGTCTCGATTTGTTATTTTTCATTCCTATTACTTAGATAATGATTTGATTATATACAAAAGGTAAAACATGATTTAAATATCCTATTTATTCACTATATATGTATTTATAGTTATACATAACATTTGGTGATAGGAAATGGAACGCACTGTTCATGGAGATGGTAGGTTGTACGTACGCATCAATACTGCTTCTATTTTCATGTCATATTAAAGAAGGAAAATTAAATTATATATATGTGTATTATTATTCCACTATCATATTTGTCTCATATATATCACATATTTTCATTAAAAACATACTTAATACATTCTATATAAATTTTGAATGAATCACATCATTTTGAGGAGGCGGTAGTCCACACGTCCACAAACGATGTTATCGTATTCACGCAAAATATAAAGCATAAAATTATGAGTTATATAATAATTATAGAATCATAAATACATTATAAATATCATATATAAACTATAAATCCATCATTATTTACAACCTTTAAAGTTCGTAAAGGAAGAATGAATGACATCAGTTCGTGAGGCTGTAGTCCGCCGTACACACGAACGGTGATTGTGTATCCCATTTGATGGATGTGTGTGAAAGTGTAGGTAAAAATATTATAATAAAAATATCTAATTATAATTAATATACTAATTTTATTATATAATCATTATATACAAATAATTTAATGGTTGTAGAAGTAAATGAAACAAAAGTGATCGTTGAAGAACGTTACCTCTTACTTGGGTAACTCCTTTTGGTTTATACCAAAAGACTTCCTTGGTTTTTTTATTCCCAAATTGATGCTTCTATAATGAGGGGAGTTATTTTGGGAGATTATTTGGGCAGGTTTTGGATGAGAAAAATGGCTTGATATGTGTGAATAAGTGGGAGGGGTGACTATCTTTTTATAGTGGAGGAGGAGTGGTATTCTTGTAAATATAAAAAGGTAAACACTATTGAGAGGTCTCCCTTACATAATGTGCCTCATATAATGAACAAAATTATATAAAATATAATATATGGTCTAAATATTTCAATAAAATAGGTTTTTTACATGTTTCTAGGTCATTTTGGCTTTTAAGTTTAATGTTTAGTCCCTTGTTAAGCTAGTTTTTTTTAATCACTGTAATTAATTTTACTTGATTTCACTAATATTTTTGATCAAAAACTAAGTTTAATTTATTATAAATCATAAATTATGATTATTATAAATATGGAATCTATTTTTCTAAATTCCAATAACATAATTGTTAGAAATTAATTTAAAATTAATCCTGCAGATGGGACGGGAAAGTGTGTTTTTAAAGTAAAAATGTTCAAAAGTTTAAAAAAAATTTATATCCAAATTAGACATTTAATTGATCCAAATTACATAAACTGGATTAATATATTTAAAATTTATATAATTAAACTTTAAAACCAATTTAAAATATAATTTTTTCCAATAAATTATTTATATGAAAAATAAGTTTTCAATTAAAATTTAGTATTTTTCGTTATTCATTAAAAAATAAAATTTCACATAAAAATAAAAAAAATTAACCATAAGAGAATTTTTAAATTAATATTTAAAAATAAATTTTATTTTGACGTATAAAATTTATAAATGTTCCAAAATTTATTTTTAAAATAGGTGCGTCATTAAAAGGAGACAAAATTGCCTTTTTAGAAAAATACAATTTTTTATTCTCAAATTGGATTTATTCTTATCTTATGCCTATCAAGTCTATTGGATTAATGTCAAAAAAATTATTGAATATAATATATATATATATATATATATATCATTAATATAATTCACTAATAGTAATTAATTTAATTTATAACGATAAAACACCTTTGGTGCATAATAATAGTTTTTATAAAAACATACCCTTTATATTCAATTATTTCTTATATTCGTTTCTAATTAATTGGTAATGAATTAATTCAATCATAAATATTCATATTTTAGTTAATAATATTCATAAATTCTAATTTAATTGCTGGTTTATATCTTTATATTAAATTATAATATTTAATAATATATTATTGTTCGGTAAAACTCAATCTTACGTGTAATGCAAGCTATCGAAGAAACTATTTGTTTCGTACGACGCAAGCTAAATTAGTATTGTTTTCATTAAAATCTATGGAATATATTAAAAATACTAAATATATTTTAAAGTATTTGGATGTTATATTCCCTTTTATACTTGTTGTTGTGTGTTATATATGCTATTAGATACAATGTTCTTACTTTATAATTTTTGGGTGTTATATTCTTCCCACCTTAATTAAATTGTGTCCTCACAATTTAAACTTGATCTTGGAAATCTAGGTTATAATATTTGAAAATTACTTTTTTTTAAATCCCACATTGTGATAATAGTTAATAAAATATCCTCTTAATAAGAGAGAATGAGAAGTACAAAGGTCACATGGAATAAAATATAACTATGTCTATAAGTAGGAGAACATTAGTGGAAAGTGGAGATACGTACATGGAGGAAAAAGTGTAAATATTTATAAGGGTGATTGAGATAATTGATAAAAAACAATTGAATGATAAACGGAAAGTTGAGGGCCTCAAATCCATAAATCTAAGAAGATTTAAAATACCATCAGTTCAACAAAAATAAAGGTATGAGGATAACATTTTTGTTTTAAGATCCTTTTTATAATGTTGAGGAATTATTTTATTGACCTATAATGTAAGGAAATATATTTACTTGATACATTTCAATTTCATAAGAACAATTTCATCTTTTGGTTTTTCTTCGATCAAATTCTAAATCATCCCTTACTCCATGAAATGGATATCCTAAAATGAACCTTTTTTATTCCTAAAGCACTAAAATTTACTTTTTAAAAATTGTAAGATCCATAATACAAGTATTTAAATTTTTCTCTAACTATTTTCCAAAAATAACTTTTTTAATACATTAATCTATAAACCTAAAAAGTGATAAAACAAATTCATTATTAACATTTATTCATCAAATTGTTTAGCTAAAAGCAATGAGACATTAACCAGGACAAAACATAGGCTAGTGGTAGGTGAAAACCCTTATCATTCTTCAGTCAAGAGTTCTAGCCCCTGGGCCTTGATAGATTTGATGATTTGTCACCCGATATACAGGTTATCCTTTTTCTAAAACCATATTAATATAATTTCCAAAATAAATATGATAGAAATCCTTAAAATATGTTTAATCACTAAATAGCCTATTAATTGATGTTTTTAATACAACCCCAATACATTAATACTTCAACCATTTATTTCCACATGGGTCCTTACTTGTTATAGTGTTTGTTCTATAGAAGAGGGAATTGACTCGGGTAATTCCCAGGTTCCCCACATTTAAGGTAATGAACTATAAATAGATCCTTGGGATGGATTTTATTTCCTTTCATCATACTATTCATTTTTTATTGTAAATTATTTGAATTATGTTCTTCTTTCCCACACATAAATAATTTCTCCATTCCATTGATACACTTTCATGGGTGTCTCCTTACGCATTTCTTACAAGATGGAAATCGAACCTTCTTTTCACTATTATCTCCAGCACTCGAGCTCTTATCAACCTCTATATTTCTTTTATTTGGTGAGGTTGGTAGTTGGTTAAGGTATATGATGTTAATAATATTTTAGGAAAATTGATTAGGAATGAACATGATAGCTTTCACTCCTATAAACATCCCATTTGGTTTCTCATTTCCACCACCTTTCCCTTTATGTTCAATGTTATCATGATCCCTTCATGTTCCACCCATTGACTAAAACCAAAAATCATAGTGTGAGAAACAATTATCATAGTGTAAAACCCATATAATCGTTTTTAGGGTGTCTAAATCTTGACACATTATTTTTTTATCTAATACATTTCAGATTTAACAAAGGTCATTCATTGTTATTATCTATTCAAATCCTTCATAATGGTTTGTAAAGAAAATATGAATTATCTTAAGAATATCCCCTAGTATTGTCAAACTAGGTGTGTAGTAAGGCTCATTGTCATGTATCGGGTTATGCTCGAGTCAGGACAAACAGATCTTTTTAGAGTTGTTACCCCTAGGTACATCTATGCTAGAACCACATCCACTTTTATTATCCAAATAGGGATGTATTTCTAGGAAAACCACATAATATCTATCTAACTGAAAATTTAGGATGTTCTTATATACTTACCCTAAAATTATATCTTATGGGTATATTCTCAAATCTATGTTTACCTAAATCTAGTTCCCAAACTTTCTGTTAAAATTTCTTTGATGCCAAATGTAGTGACCTAGTAATCCTAGAGCTGATGTCTACTACCATTACATTGGAATTATTATAAGGAATCAAATCCTAAAGTACCAAAGAGTTTATTAGTCTTGGTAAACCAGATACATACATGAAAATTTTATTAAAAATTAATACACCAATTACAACATTTTTTTTAGGATAACTTTATTCTCACTTAGCATATCCTTTCATATATTTCTTAGTATACTTATCGGATTCTTGGGGAAATGAAACAAAATAAGGGAAAGATCAAATTCTCAGTGAGGATTTGATTTTTCACTAGAAGTGGATAATATTAATTGTTAATATCTTAATATTAATGTGTTTAAAAGTTCATAAACATCAATTTTATTCCAATTCATAAATTGAACTTCATTTCCCATCATTGTGCAATTCATGCTTAAAGTGTCAATTTGGGACTACTCAATAAATTGCTTGTGAAAAATACAATGTTCATAATTTTAATTTGATATTTTGGTATATGATTAATCACTTTATTTGGAACATTTTATCTTTTAGGTCCGATGGATGAATCCCAAGGGAAGATGGATATTTTTGTGCCTGAATTCAGAAATTTGCTGTAAAAAGCATAATGGGCCTAAGGCACATCAAACAAATGTGGGGCCCACAAACCAAGCTCAATAAAGCTCAATTTTTTACAGTATAAAGATAAAAATATGAGGATAATTTTATTCAACTGTGTACAGAGATAATTATGAATTTTTCATGATGATAAAGGGATCTGAAGTTGAGATTTAAATGGTGGGCCCGACATGAATGCACATAAAGTCGTCCCACTATATTGACCATAACTTCCAAATGGCTATGCCAAATTTTCAGAAATTTTTACAGATCATATAGTACATATGGAAGAGAATATTTATCTTCTACTACCCCTCCGGATTCGGCCTTATTCAATTACAAATTCACACGTCAAAACAGTGGACGAATCTGGCTGGTTTTGTGGTCAACTTTGTAACGTCAATTTCCTTTTGATTCTTCACCCTCCTTTTGACTCTCTTAATTGTTGGGGGGTAAATTGATTGTTGGGGGGTGGACCTAAGGCTCCTAATATTCCTATATAAGGATATGGTGGTGAAGGTAATAAGCATCTCATATTTTTCTTATCATCTTTGGAGCTTTGTTTTCATTGTAATGTTATTATGCCAATTTGTCTTTGTAATGTTCTTCCTTCTCATGTAAGTTGTTGAAATCACCTTATTTTTCAATAAAAGTTCTTATTCTTCTCTTTTTATATTATTTTTATTTTCACATTGATACCGTTTCCCCAAGGTGTGGTCGTATTCACACCAGCACTTGTGAATTTATTCACACAACGGTGGAGTGATCGTTTCATTGTTTTATTTTTCTTCTTCAATCCCGCTTCTTTAAGTCGACTTCCCGCTTCCATTTATTGAATAGAATAAATGTATGGCTAACCCATTATGGGTTGATCCTAGGGAGTTTAAGGGGGTGGATTGTATGTTATTTAATGTTCTTAAATTTATAATCATTTCATTATTTTAAGATTTCCATTTGATGATTTATTTTCTTCTTCGTCTTTTCCAACTTTAACAATGACACATTTCGAGTGCTAGTACGATCCAATTCCTTGGAGTGATAATTAAATTGATCCTATAAGTTCATTGATGATTATACTTGTAATTATTGAGGTATTAAATTGGTGAATGATGTTGAAGAATTATATCATTTTGTGGATGCGTCTTGAATTAGTGAAACGAACGTTATAAGAAAATAAATACATCCAATCTAACCCAAGTAACAACTTAGGATTAATTTATCTGCATTAATTATTTTAGACTAAGTAATTGTATGTTTTTGTTTATTTTGTTCTTTAAATTAAATAACTAGTTATTCAAATCAATTCAATCTGAATAGTTGTCCACTTCATAGCCAAATCCTTCAAAAATCAGAGTGTCTTTAGGTTCCTTTTTTGGTCCCTGTGGATTCGACCCCTACCTGTACTACAACGACCGCATACCTTTAGGGTAAATTTGGGCGCAACCAGGATTAAGTACAGCAGAAACAATAATTAATCAATAATAATAATTAATATGGAAAGGTAAATAACTTAACACATGTTCTATGTAATCAATAAACTAAGAGGGAGTGCGTAAAAAATATGTAAAGGTAAATAATTGAACACGTATGACATATAATCAATAAACTTAAAGGTAGTTCATAAATAATATGGAAAGGTAAATAATTGAACACACATTCAATGAAATCAATAAAATAATAATGAATATGCATCCACAGATAATGTCAAAGAAAAAATCTCATGGATAATAATAATAACTAAATTCTAAATAAATAAAATGATTAATTATTAGATTTTATGTTTCCCAAGAACAAGATACCTTTATAGCAAAAACATATTGGGTGAAAATCCATTAGCTTAGGCTAGTCAACTAATTCGTACCATGAGACTACCAATGCATTGAGGGGCATTCATTAACTGGTCCCCAACCCATATTTTTCATGTCCAAATCATTCCTCATATATCGAATAACTGATTTAATTCCTAAATAATGTGCCTTATAAAATATCCTTATTGAGTAAAGGATACATATTTAATAATATTTCCCTAGTTAATCAAATAAATTTCAAAGTTTACACGGTATGTAAAAATGGTATACATTTTAGGCAATAATCATATCCATGATAAATGATATGGATATTTAGGGGAAATTTAATGTCTAATGATCATAGGAAATTTAATATTTAAAGATAACTAAAAAGGAATCAAGGTAGTGAGTTTCAATATTATCCTTGGTCAAAGAAATCATAAACCATATAGAGGAAGAATAATGATGTTATCATTACAACATGTTCTAAGTGGTGTAAGGATAAAGGGTTATTGTTGTTTATGAATATAAATACTGTAAAAATAAACAAAAATATCCTTTTTCATTTTGAAAAAAAAATTAAAATCAATTTTTCTTTTAAAACCAATTTTACAAAAAAATCATTAAAAAGATATTTGAAAATTTTCAAATGAAGATTCAAAGAAATGACAGTGGGTAATTTCATACATTTTATAAAAGGTAAAAAGAACATTCTTTTTATACAGTAAAAAGGTGAGAAAAGTGACTTGTTCAGAAAGAGAAAACAATATTCCATTAAAAAATAAAATAAAAAAGGTTAAAATGTATTTAATAAATTATTTTTAAAAGGTTAAAAATATTTTTGAAAACATTTTTATAAAACATTATTTTAAGAGAAAACAGATTTCAGATTGAAGAGAAAAATGGAGTTGTGTTTTCTTTAAAAAAAATCTAAAACATTTTGAGTACCAAAGAGTGGAAAAATAGTAATTTTATATGAAAAAGGTTAAGAATAAACAAAGGATAAAAAATTAAAGGTTTTATTTAACAATGATCATATAAATTCCTTTAATGGAATTTCAAGAATAAGCAATCTCGATTAGAATAAGATTGTGAAATAAACCCTTAAAATGATCATAATGTTGAAGTTTGAATTAATCAATGAATTGATTATGTGTATCAAATATAAATAAAAATATAATAAGTGTAAATACATCAATATATATTTAAATTAATTATACACATAATCATAGAATATTAACGACTATGAGGAAGTAATATAACTCAATGAAAAAGAATTGGGTTATGAAATATTTTTCCACTTGGTAACTTTAAGTTCAAATCCTCTTAGATGAAATAATTCAAATTGAAACTAAAAATAACATCAATAATTAATTATTAATGATAAAATTTCAAAGGGTAGGATATACACCATATAAAATAAACTAGGTTCATAACATTACAATATGTCTCAATGGAATGAAATTGAGATGAAATCCCTTAATTTATGATTCCTTTTGGTAAAACACTATTTGACCTCATGTATAATGGTTTTAAGCATGTTATTAAATTATATCAGAACCATATTAATATTTATTATATCATATATGATCCTCTTATAACATATTATTACTTTTTTGTTAATAATCTTTCATTACTTTCATTGTTCTAGGTGTTAATTCTCTTGTTTTTCAAGTATGTCTCGATTTATTATTTTTCATTCATATTTCTTAGATCATGATTTAATTATCTCTATAAGGTAAACCATGATTTAAATAACATATATATTCAGTATATATTTATTTATAGTTATCCAAAATTTTTTGTTATAGGAAACAGAATGCATCGTTCATGGAGACGGTAGGCCGTACGTACGCGTGAACAATGCTTCTATTTTCATGTCATATTAAAGAAGTAAAAGTCAATTATATATATGTTTGTGTGTGTGTTTTATTATTATTCTAGTATTATATTTATATCATATATATCACATATTTTTATTAAAACCATCCTTAATACATTTCATGTAAAGTGTGAACAAATCACAACATTTTGAGGAGGTTGTAGTCCACACGTCCACAAACGATGTTATCATATTCCTAAAAAATGGAAAGCATGAAGGTATGAGTTATATATAAATTCAAGAAGCATAAATACATTATAAATATCATATATATCATATATAAACTATAAATTCATCATTATTTACAACCTTTAAAGGTGGTAATGGAAGAACAAACAACATCGGTTCGCAAGGCAGTAGTCCTCCATACACATGAATGATGATTGTTAATCCTATTTGATTGATCTGTGTGAAATTTTAGGTAAAAATATTAGCATAAAAACATCTCAGTATATTTAATATACTTATTTTATTATATAATCATGATATAAAAATAATTTAAGGGGTGGAGAAGTAAATGAAACAAAAGTGATCGTTGAAGAACGTTGCCTCTTATTCAGGTAACTTCTTTTGGTTTATACCAAAAGACTTCATTGGTTGCTTTATTCACAAAGTGAGGCTTCTAGGATGATTTTATGTATTTTTTTAGATTATTTTGGTAGGTTTTGGATGATAAAAATGGATTTAGAGGTGTGAACAATTGGGAGGGGTGAGTTCTTTTCTATAGTGGAGGAGGAGTATCATTCTTTAAATATAAAAAGGTAAACACTATTGAGAGGTCTCCCTTACATAATGTGCCTCCAATAATGAACCAAATTTGATAAAAGGGAGGATATGGTATAAATATTTATATCCAATAAGTTTTTTACATGTTTATATGTCATTTTGGACTTTAAGTTTAAGGATTAGTCCCTTATTAAGCTAGTTTTTCTCTTAATCGCAATAATTAATTTTAAATGTTTTCACTAATATTTTTGGTAAAAAACTAAGTTAAACTTATTAGACATTATAAATTATACTTATTACAAATATATAATCCATTTTTCCAAATTCCAATTACATAAGTGGTAAAAATTAATTTAAAATTGACCCTGCGGACAGGATGGGAAAGCGGAGATTTAAACTAAAAATTTTCAAATGTTTGAAATGTTTTTATATCCAAATTAAATATAAAATTGATCTTAATAACATAAATTAGATTAATATTTATAAAATTTATCAAATGAAATTTTAAAACAAATTAAAAATATTATTTAACCCTATAAATTATTTAGATGAATAAACGGTTTTCAATTAAAATTCAGTATTTTCACTATTCATTGAAAAATGAAACTTCACAAAAAAAATACCAAAAATTCACCCTAAGATAATTTTGACATTAAAATTTAAAAAATAAGGTTTATTTTTAAATATTAAATTTATAAAGGTTCCAAAAATTATTTTTAAAATAGGTGTGCCATTAAAAGGTGGCAAAATTGTCTTTTTAGAAAAGTACAATTTTTGAACATAAAAATGGATTTATTCTTATCTTATGCCTATAAAATCTATTATATGAATGTAAAATATATTTTATTGAATATATAATATATATATATCATTAATATAATTCACTAATATTAATTAATTTAATTTATTACGATAAAACACCTTTGGTGCATAATAATAGTTTTTATAAAAAACATCCCCTTTATATTCAATTGGTTCTTATATTCATTTATAAATAATTGGTAACCAATGAATTAAATCATATATATTCATATGTTATTTAATATTATTTATAAATATTAATTTAACAGCTAATTTATATCTTATTTAATTAAATAATAATATTTTAATAATATATTATTGTTCTATAAAGCTTGATCATGTATGTAATGCTAGATATCGAAGAAACTCATTATTGTTTATGACACAAGATAACTCAGTATTGTGTAAATTTAAAGCTATATAATAGATTAATAATAGTAAATATATTTTAAATTATTAGTATTTTATATTCCCTTCTACGCTTGGTGTTGCGTGTTATACACTTTATCAGATACAATGCTCTTACATTAGAATTTTGGGGTGTTGCATCGATGCATTGGTAGGTATCATGAGACAAACTAGCTTGGCTATTTGAATGAGGTCTTACACATTTATGTAATATTTCTTTTCACAAGGCCTTCAAAGTATGTTTATGATGGTTGGAATTATAAATCTTCTCATTATGAGATTAGTTATTGATGTCCACGTGATTATTTGATTAGTTATGATATTCATGGATAAGTTTCAACCTCATGTGATTATTTATATGGAATTATTCAATCATCATTTATTCCTTCCATATTATTCTTAATTCTTAATTTATTGGTTAAATGGTATGTGTTTTCAGTTATTTACCTTTTCATATTGATTTCCCCTTATTTATTCATGATAGATTTCGTTGTACGCATACCCTTACTGAGCATCTGATCTCACCCATTTCTTATTTTTCCTTTCCCCAGGATGTTAGGAAGTGTTTTATGATTCATATGTAGGGATATAATAAAGGAAAAAATGATGTTACCAAAGAAAATACTATGTTGTATTTTAATTTTTCAATTGCAATGTGAAATTTAAGTATGTATCTATTTTTCCAAGACTTCTAAACTATTCGTTCCTTCAGGGTGTGATTCCTTGTATCTAATACTAATGTAATAAAATAACCACTGACTCTGGGATACTGAATATAGGGTCTTAACCAAATGAAAAATAAATATTAGGTCATTTACAAATCATTTCATACATCAAACTTCCGATAGATGATAAAAATAGAATATTCACCATGTACCAGGTATCATCTTCATTTTTGATTATTGTGGTTTGAAGTGTCCAACAAGAGGGATTAAGTTGAGCTTACATACATTAATTTTAAACTTTTCAATGATCTTGTGAATATAGTCCTTCTAGGATAATATTAAATTTCTATATTTTTTATCCCTCTCTTTTTATGTCCCCAATATTTTATCGACATTTTCAAGATCCTTCATTTTGAATCTTTCGGAAAACAAACTCTTCAGTTCCTGGATCCATGAAACTGCTAGACCTTCCAATAAATTCCATCCATATAAAAGAGAAATATAATGAATGTCACATCATCATAAACCTTTATATACCAATAACAATCTAAGATTCACCTTTATAATCTAAATTCTAAAATAAAAATGGCAAACTTCTGATTCTATTGTCTTGGAACTTGCTTTAACCCATAAAGGATTTTCTTCAGTTTATAAACAAAATTTTACTTCCCTTATCCTATGAAACCCTTCTGTTTCTTCATGTAAATTTCTTCTTCTAACTCTCCTTAAAGTAAATTCATCTTTATATCCATCTATTCTAAGTATAGAATTTTCAAAGCAACCATACTAAGTATTGTTTGGATAGTTTCATGTTTCACTAATAGAGAAAATATCACCAAGAAATAAAATCCTTCATTTTATGAAATACCTTTACCTCCAGTCATTCCTTGGAACACTTCATATCATCAACCTATTTCTTTATTTGGTAAACTCACTTTTTCTCAAGTGTTAGTTTCACTTCTGTTAAATTAGACTACTTCAATATTCCATTGGACTTTCATAAAGAAATTTCTTCATCCACTGTTGACTTCTATTGCTCTAAGTGATTGAGTGTTGCCACTTCTTCTAAGAATTCAGGTTCCCCTTCATCTATTAAAAGTAGAAAGTTGATGTTAGCACCAGACCTCTAAACTAGTTTTCTAACTCTTTCTGGTCTCCTCAAATGAATCGGATATACAATAATATTTGTAAATATTTCTTATATATTCATTATCTTCTGATACTCTCACTCGATCTTCAGTAATCCTTGAACTTTCTTTCATATCTTCCACTATGCTCACCACCAAACTTTCAATACTTTCATCTAAGTTATTTGGATTTTTCCTCTTTCTAGTATGTTTACTTAGATCAACTTGGACTTTAATAGTTGATTCATTTCCCTTGAAATCTTTCTCTATTAATTTCTTATCCTTCTATATGACCTTCTCATTTAAGAGAACATCTCAGCTCCAGATGACTTGTCTCCTATCATTTTCCCATAAAAAAATCTAAAATTTTATTCTCCATAGCCAACAAGAAAACACACCTTGAATTTTTTTCTTGATCATGTCTTGATCCTTATCATTAACATGAATATATTTCAAGATTATGATAACTTTAAGAAAACTAACTTTTAGACACTTACTGGACCATATCTCCTATGGAATTTCTTGTCCAACCATTGATGTCGGACTCTTATTGAAAAGGTATGACACTATGTTGAGTTCCTCCACCCAAATTTCCTTCAGCATTATAGAGTGTAGTTTCATGTTTCAATACTTCTAATTAATTTTTTAATTAATCATTTTGGACATACCATTATTATGTGGTGTTTTGGGAACCATCATCTCTTACCTTATAACCTTCTTCAAGTAGAATCTTGGAAAGTTGTGTCTAATGTATTCACCACCATTGTTGGAACAAATAAATTTCAACTTCCATAAACATTTTATTTACACCATGGATTTTCATTGAATGAAATCCTAAAAAACATCATACTTTTCTCCAAAATGTAAACCCAAACTTTTCTACATGCATCATCAATAATTTTTTCAATGTAAATAGCACCTCTAAGAGAACGGACATGGTAACATCCCCAAAAATTTGAGTGAACTAGTTCCAACTTCTGATCTTTGGTATTTCATTCATATAAATTTAAGGAAACCCTACTCTATTTCCCTAGCATGAAAATTTCACACATTCCAATATCTATGTGATCAATCTTTAGTATGACTTTATTTTTTAAAAAATTCATATTCTTCTCAATGAGATTACTGAGCGTGTAATTTTGAACTTTTGAATCTTTTGAATATGTGGTTTTAGTCATTTCATTCCCATTTGTGATTCCGATCAAATATAGATTCTCATCCTTTACTCCTCATGAAACCACCATGGATCATTGAGTCACTTTCCCTACTCCATTGGAAAAATTCATTCCATCTCATTCCTTATCAAATTGGACTATGAAAATGAGGTTCTTTTTTAGTCCTAGGATGTCTTTGGTTCCTTTGAGTCTCAAGAACCTAGCATTCTTCATTTTTATATTTACATCACCCTTTATGGTGAGTTCCATGGCTTCATCATCCACTAGATAAACTTTACTAAAACATTTGGATAAATAATTCACTATGTATCCACATTCTATCATTGAATGGAAATATGATCCAGAATCAACCACCCATTATTCCACCATAATATTGACACCAAGAAACAATAGGTTGCTTCCTTCCATAATACTAATGGAATTTGAACTTATATAATTTGATTCCCTTTCAAAATTTTACTTGAAAATTATATAGTTCATTTTGATATGTCATTTATTCCCACAACTACAGAATGTTGAACCAGGAACATCCCACTTACTCTATCTTATTTCTTGAGATTTACCTTATGATGGTTTCTTGCAGTATCTCCTCTGATGTGACCATCCTAGTCCATTAGCATTGAGTGAAATACTTTATGGTTCATGGACTTCCCTAAGATGAATCTCTTCATTAAGAATCAAATTCTGGGTATCCTCAAATATTAAGTATGTCTTTCCATAGGAGTTACAAAAAACAGTCCCCATTGCATCCCATTTATTCAAAATCAATGATAATAAAAGTAGTTCTCATACATCATCCATGAATGTTATCTTCACATATTCAATATATCCTTGAATCGTATTGAAATCATTCATGTGATCAACCACTAGTCTTCTTTCCAATAACCTCATATTGAACAATCATCGCATCATGAACACTTTATTAAGTGTTATAGGTTTTTTGTATAAATCCTATAGGGATTTAATTAGATCTATTATTTCCTTCAATTCATGGATGTTAAAGGAAACATTCCATGCCAATGAAATTATAACCAACCCAAGTGCTTTCAGGTCCAACTGTTCCCATTCTGTCATTTCCATTTTCGATGAACACACACTGGTTAATGGAATATCTAGGTCCTTTTGAATCAAATGATCCACCCTATGCATTCTCCAAAATCCAAAGTTCTTTCCATAAAACTTATCAACCTGAAATTTACCTTCATCTAACTCCATACATTCCAATGATAGTAAACTCCCACTAAAATTGAAAAATAATGTCAAAGAAAGAGTGATAAAAAAAATAAGTAGCCTATAAGTGTGTTGAGAAAGCACTACACACAAGATCTAATAGCACTTGTTAGGAAGGGCCAACCATGAGACATTTGGAAATAAAATCTCAGCCCACCAGAAGATCGCAAACCAAAATTTTAGCAAAGTGTATAGAAAACCTATAAAACTCTCCTCGACTAAGTGTACCAGAAGATAGGAAGTCATTGCACCCTAATCACCACACATAGTAGGCCCTCACACACATTTAATCAAACTCACAAGAATACAAATTGAATTAAAACCAAAGGAAAAAACAAAGGACAGGAAAGAACACAATGGATTTGCATGGTTTGGAAAAGGTGTCCTACAAACTTGGGAGAAACACTATGACTTTCATTATCACCAGAAGTACAACAATTACACTTTCAACTAACAAATATTCCAATAAGGATTAATACTCTGTAATTCATTGATGCAAAAATATGCTCAGAATCGATATTCAAATTCAGATTCATGATGCATTCTACGTTACATTGTTCACAACACACTATTCATGAGGTCCCCACATCCTTTTCTAGGAATAATTTATCAGAGTTCCTAGTTACACCGACTTCAAACATTAATAGAGATTACTCCATTTGAATAGGTTACCAATTATCTCCTATAGCTCTTTGACATTTGATTTCTTGACCCAGTGAACAATTCCAAGTACTCTTCCTAGAAATCATACTTTATAGAACATTAGTTCCTCCATAGTTCCATCAGAAGATATGAAATTTTGATGGTTTTACTACCTCCTGTAGAGGTTCTTCTTTCATTATCTATAAATTAAGTTCATTGTTCTTCTGGTGAACTAAAAAATTCAATAAACTAAATATGGTGAACAGAAACAGACTTCACATCCTATAATGTCCCATTACCCTTCTATCAGGTATGTTTTGATCCTTATTTTTTGTTTCCCTTTGACATTGGGAGAATATTCTCGGACCTGAATTGGAAGGATACCTATAATGGTGAAGTCACAAATTTGTTGGATTTTCAACTTTTCCCCAGGATTTTCTGCTATTCACTGGGTAGTTACACGACATGTAAAGGGATTTCACAACATGTAATATCGGCCAAACTCATCTTGTGAGTTGAATTCGCAGTGTGAGTTTTTACATGTCATGTAAGGGTTACACATAATGTAATGTGAAAATTTGGTTTTTAATTAAAAATGTGACGTGTTTTTTCGGAATAAATTAAAATGAATGGGATTCACAACATGTAAAATATTACATGCCATGTAATTCCCTAAGTTTTGGTTTTTAGGGTGTCATGTGGGTGTTTGACAACACATTTATTTTTATATACTTCTCCTCTCAGCCAGATCTCTTATTCTAGGTGTTTTTGGGTGTCTTCCTTCTATCCGAATTGATTCATTCAATGATTGATCGGTAGGGTTAGGTGTTTCATCTCTCTGGTTAACCCTTCCTCTAGGTTTCACTCTCATTTGTGGTTGTGGCACCGTTTGTTGTAGGGATTGGTAATTGAATTTTGTTTTCTATCAATCCTTTTTAGTCTTTGGTCGTATCTTGTCTCCTAGAGGCAGATCTTGTGGTTTTCAATCCCTTTTGTTAGATGTGGTAAGGTTTTATATGCTCTTGAGGTAGGTGGATCTATTCAATTGTTCTAATTTCTTGAATTTCTTATTGTTCATATTTATTTCTTGAGATTTGAAGTGAAATATCATGTGTTAAAATTGAAAAGGGCATGGGTTCGCATTTAAAAATGGGTTTTTCTTTGAAAATAGAATTGAATTGATTTGAAATGGAAATTTTGATTTTCAAACCCTAAGTCATATTTTATTTCCTTAGAAATTGTTTTATAAAAATGTGAGCATGGTTTTTAAAACAGAAATTGACAAACATTACACAGCAGGAACCTTGGGTATGTTGAGATAGAGACACAGGTAGCCTTAGTGTGTGTGACACCACTAGGAGGTAACCTCTTGTATGTTGATGGTCTATGTAAGTCCTCGATGTTAGTTGGATCCAACCTTATATTTTGTTAGGATTGTGAGTGTCTAGTATGTATTTTCTCATAGGCTAGATCCTGGATGGTAGGTGCATTGTTGTTTCTAGTTGTTTATTACATGATATTTTATTTCATGGATGTTGGATCACATGTATGTTTATATTTTTATATCTTTACCAATTTATTTCTAGCTCTGATAGATACAGCATGAAATTTTTGAAAACTCAAGTATTGTTTGAAAAAGGATTTCAAATTGATTTGTTTATAAAAATGATTATAAAACTATTTTGTTTTAAATCTTGAACTTGTGCATTGTTTTTATTAGATATTTTATAGATTCCATGGTGGTATCCTACTGGGCTCTATTGCTCACACCCTACTTCTACCTTTGGGTGGTTGTAGATCTTATTTTGCAGGCTTCAGGTAAAGGGAATAGCATTATGCAGCATGCAGGATTCTCTTTACATTGTTGTTTTATTTTGGGATAGTTTGTAGAGGTAACGTTTGGTCACATGGAGATATGTTTTCTAGACTTATCTTTCTTTATGGTTTAGCTAGTTTGGCTTGGTTGTATCTCCTATTGTTTTTGCATAGTACTCTAGTTGTACATCTTTTTTTTCTTATATTCAAGACTTGTTTTGTTATCTCTGTTTTACCCCACCCCGTAACGGGCCGACTCGGGTGATTGGTCTAGTTGGCCCGGGTTGGTCTGTTACAATTTGGTATCAAAGGGGTTACTCATCCTGAAGTGTGTCAGCACTGCCTGAGTTGTTTCAATGTCTTGGGTAGACATGAGTAATACCATTGGAATTCAGATAGTAGGTGTGAAAAATGGGAATGGCCAGCACACTCTTGTTACTGAATCCGATTTTCCATGGGTGGTTGGAAAATATTCACTAAGTCCAAGACCGAGTGTTTAGGCTCACTTGAATAAATTTTATGAGAATTTTATTTAATTTAGTGTATCTATAATGTATGAGTACATGGTGGGTGTATGGTCATTTGAGTAAACTAAGTGGGGAGTTTATTTATATAGACCTATTCTTTTAAAAAGTTGTTTCCTTTTTGTGATATGATTTATAAATTATTTAAATTCACATTGTTTTAAATAATGGTTTTGGATTCTTGTTTTCAGTTTGATGGTTTTGGAGTTTCTCATAAATAATTGGTTATTTTATTGTGTTTAATAGAAAATTCCTCCTAGAATAGCTCTTCCAAATACAATAGGGGAAGTTGTGATGCAGGTTCCATAGGAGGGTCCTCCAATGGACCCTTCTCTGGTTGAAGTAGTGATTCATATCATTCAGACTCTAGGGTCATTGGGTGCATTAAACCTGATATGGGTAGTGGATCATGATTCATAATTTACCAAGTAGCATCTGCCTGTCTTTCGTGGTGACAAAGGACCACAAGAGTCAGGGAAGTGGATTGAATGGATTGAAATGATATTCAAATTTTTGAAGAATCCTGAGGATTATCATGTGGGTTTTTTCATGTATATGCTCAAAGTACCAAAAAGAATATGGCGGTACTCGATAGTGCAATCCAGGTATCATGAAGTTCTTACCTAGGTCTTTTTAAAAAATATCTTCAATTAGAAATTTTATCTTGAGACTTATATGCGGCAAATACCTGGGAGTTTCTAAAATTGGAGCAGGGGGAGCGTACCATTCTGGAGTACTCCACCTGCTTTGTTGGGTTGGTGCATTTAGCACCAGAGCTTGTTACCAATGATTACCTAAAGGCTCGGAGGTTCGAAATGGGAATAAGGACCGATGTTTGATCTATGATTATTCTTTAGTTCCTTCTAATCTTTTTCGATGTGGTGGATAAAGTAGATTTGGATGAATTAGACATAGTTGGGAGGAAAGGATTGGGTGGAGCTTCAGTGGGTGCAACAGTTAACCAGGATGCTTCTTCTAGTCAGAAAAGAAAGTGCAAGAGTGGTTAGTTTTCTATAGGACCAGTTTTAGGGGCTTCTACAGGGCAGCAACATGTTATTTTCTACTAGTGTGGGAGGTGTGGTCATACCAAGCCTCAGTGTATGGAGGATACTAGAACTTGTCATCTTTGTGTGTGATCTGGCCATCTAAAATGCTTTAGTGATAAGATGACCCAAGGCAATAAGGTGGGATCCACTTTCACCAAGTGGTAGTAGGTTCAGGTTGATGTTGCCAAGGGTGGTGAGTCTCATTCTCAGGCCAAGGGGGATGTCCAGGTGGCCAAGTTCAGATGGATTTATGTAGCCGAGTGTGCTCTAGAGGAATCTGAAGCAGGGCTAGCTGCTGTTAGAGGTATAGTGTTTATTTCATCTTCTATGGTGCTAGCATTTCTTGATACAAGTACTGCTCATTCTTTTATATCATCAAAGTTGGTTGATGTGCTGGGTTTTCATTCAGAGATTATGGAATTCTTGTTGGATCTTTCCACACCTTTAGGAAAGAGGTTCAAATAAGGTTTCAAGTGTCCGACATGTCGGGTGGTGAAAGGTGACGTTGAGGGGGTTTGGGACTTTTTACTGCTTGATCTTAACATCTTTGAATTGATCATCGACATGGATTGTATGGTTAGTATAAAGGCCCATATAGACTATTATCATCGTCGAGTACATTTCCTATCTGTCTATGGGGTCACTCATGTTTTACGGGGTGAGTGGGACTCTAGATCAGGAAGGGCAAGGTTGGTTATTCCTTCTGCCAGTTTAATCTCATTCCAGCTGTCAGAAATGTTTCTTGATGTAGTTGGCCCATGCTCGGGTGGTCAACTACCTACTATTGTGTTTGCGTACTCTGAGGTCTTTCTAGATGAATTTTCCATCTTTCCGCCACAGAGAGAGGTCGAGTTCACTATTAATCTGTTACCTAGAACGATGCCCAATTCTATGCCATCCTATCGAATGAAACCTATTGAGTTGGTAAAAATTAAAGTACAACTTGGGTACTTGGACGTGAAAATATTTATTTATCCTAGCGTGTCACCATGGACTTCGCATGTACTCTTTGGTAAGAAGACAAACAATAGTATTAGACTTTTTATTGACTATTGGAATCTGAATCGGGTGACCATTAAGAACAAGTATCCTTTACCCAGAATTGATGATCTCTTTGATCAACTTAGATGGGCTCGTTCATTCTCTAAGATTGACTTGTGGTTAGGGTACCACCAGTTGAGAGTTTGAGAAGAGTATATACCCAATACATAGTATCAAATTCAATATAGGCATTTCAAGTTTTTGGTTATACCATTCGGTCTCACTAACGCTCATGTGGTATTCATGGATTCGATGAACCAAATATTTCATCGGTTCTTGGACTTTTTGTTGTTTTGTTCATAAATGATATCTTGGTATACTCCAAGTCAGAGGAGGAGCACATAGACCATTAGAATATCATTCTTTTAACCTTGATGAAACATCGTTTTTATGGTAAGCTTTCCAAGTGTGAGTTTTAGAACTGGGGAGAGAAGTTTCTAGGTCATATGATATTTGAGAGGGGTGTCTCAGTTGATCCTGAAAAGGTGCAGGTAGTTATGTCTTAAGAGAATACCAGAAATGTGTTTGATGTCTGAAGCTTCTTGGGATTGGTAGGTTACTATAGATGGTTTGTTCAAGACTTCTCCAAACTTACATCTTCGATGATAGCTTTAACTTGTAAGGGTGTAAAGTTTGAATGGAATGAAAAGTGTCAAAGATCTTTTGTGGATCTAAAGATGAGGTTGACTTTAGTACTAGTTTTTATTCTTCCAGAACCAGGTTCGGGTTATGATGTTTTTTGCAATGCTTCTGGTATGGGTTTGGGATGCGGTTGTGGCTTATGGCTCTCGCCAGTTACACCCTCACAAGAATAACTACCCTACCCATGATCTTGAGTTGGCCACTGTTATGCATGAACTCAAAATGTGGTTTCACTATCTCTTTGGAGAATGGTTTATGGTATATTCTGATCAAAAAATATGGAAGTATATTTTCACTCAGAGAGATATGAATTAATGATAGAGATGTTGGGTTGTGTATCTTCACACCTTTGATTTTGAGATCATATATACCCCCAGGAAAGGGAATGTGGTGGCCGACACATGGAGCATAAAATTACTGACACAAGCTATGAAGGAATCAGTTGAACAGTGGTCTCTGATGAGTTTGTTTGCTGAGATGAGCTTGGGAGTGGAAGAGGTTGGTGGAAAGGTATTATTGTCTTTGATAAAGGTTTTTCATCTTTTGATGAGTGAGTTCGACTTAAGCATACGATAGACATCGAGATCCTATGCTTAGGAGAAATCTTAAATGGTGGGGAGACCTCATGCGAGTTGTCTCAGTCTCCCAGTGGAGCTTTGTGCTTCTATAGTAGGTTCATTGTTCTATTTTCCTTGAGGTAGAATTTGCTAGATAGTGGGCACTATTCTTTTTGGTCTGTGCACCCTTGGGATAAAAATATGAACCACGATCTGAGACGTTGGTATTGGTGGTCGGGGATGAGGCGGTCAGTTACAAATTTTGTGTCATGGTGTCTCACTTGTCAAAGGGTTAAGGTGAAACACTAGATACATGCGGGTTTGTTGCAGCCTTCACCCGTTCTGATATGGAAGTGGGATGATATTTCCATGGATTTCTTCATTGGTTTACCACAGAATCATAGTGGGAAGGATGCAATTTGGGTGATTATTGACAGACTCACTAAATCAGTGCATTTTTTCCAATAAAGGAAATGATGAAAGTTGAACATCTTGGGGACTTGTATGTCCGATAGATTGTGAAATTTCATGGGGTTCCCTATACAGTTGTTTCTGACAGGGACTCAAGGTTCACATCCATATTCTTGAAAGGTTTGCATGAGGAAATGGTTTTCCAGTTGAAATTGAGCATAGCTTATCATCCACAGATGGATGGACAGATAGAGAGGGCTATCCAGGTTCTTAAGGATATACTCTAGGCTTGTGTGCTTGATTTTGATGGATCTTGGGACATACATCTTCCTTTGGTTGAGTTTTCCTGTAACAATAGTGATCAAAACTTGATCAGAATGGCACCCTTTGAGGCTTTGTATGGGCAGCCATGTCGATCTCTCTTGTGTTGCGCAGAGTTGGGAGAGCGGTCCTTGGTTGGGTCGAGTGTTGTTCAGGAGATGACAGAGGTAGTGCGGTTGATCTAGAGGCATTTGATCATGGAACAGAGTCATCAGAAATCTTATGTGGACAATCAGCGTCGACCGCTGGAGTTTGTGGTTGGTGATCAGGTCTTTCTCAAAGTTTTACCATGATTGGAACATCATTGATTCGGTAGGAAAGGTAAGTTGGCACCAAGGTTTATGGGCCCCTTTGAGATTGTTGAGCGACTAGGGAGGGTGGCCTATCGATTGTTGTTACCATCTAGTTTGACTTCTATACACGACGTGTTTCATGTTTCCTAGTTGGGGAGGTATATACCAGATCCTTCCCATGTGATTAGATGGGAGGATGTGGTTCTTCAGCTCGATGTCACTTTAGTTGAGCAGACAGTTCAGATTATGGATTGTTAGGATAAGGTACGGTGTGGTAAAACGATTCCCCTGGTACAGGTATTATAGCGGTGCGGATAAAATCATCATGAGATGTGGGATTGTGAGTCATTGATGAGGCAGCATTGGCCTGCTCTTTTGTGGATCCAAGATCATACGCTCTTTCAGGGGACAGAAAGCTTTTATGGTGGAGAGATTGTAATGCCTCGTTTCCCTTCTATCAGGTATGTTCTGATCTTTGTTTTTGGTTTCCCTTTTTTGTTGGGCAAATATTATCATCCCTAAATTGGGAGGATACCTATAATGGTGAAGTCACTGATTTATTGGATTTTTAACTTTTCCCTGGGATTTTCTACTGTTCGTTGGGTAGTTGCATGACATGTAAAGGGATTTCACGACATGTAATGTCGTCCGGACTCTTCCAATGAGTTGAATTCACAACATGAGTTTTTACACGTCATGTAATGTGAAAATTCGGTTTTTAATTAAAAAAGCGACATGTTTTTCAGCATAACTTAAAATAAAATGGATTCATGATGTGTAAAATATTACACGTCATGTAATTCCCTGAGTTCCAGATTTTAGGGTGTCGTGTGGGTGTTTGAGGGATCATTTCTTTTTTCAGCCTTCTCATCTCGGTTAAAGCTCTTACCCTAGGTATTTTTTGGTGTCTTCCTTCTGTCTAGATCGATTCGTCCAGCAATTGATCAGCAGGGTTAGGCGCTTCATCTCTTTGGGTAAGCCTTACTCTTGGTTTCTCTCATTGGTGGTTGTGGCACCGTTTGTTGTAGGGATTGGTAATTGGATTGTGTTTTCTATCAATTCATTTCAGTCTTTGGTCGTGTCTTATCTTCTGAAGGTAGATCTTGTGGTTTCCAATCCTCATTATCAAAGGCAGTTAGGTTTTCTACGCTCTTGAGGTAGGTGGATCAGTTCAATTGTTTTGATTTCTTGAATTGCTTGTTGTTCACATTGATTTCTTGAGATTTGAAGTGGAATTGCATGTGTTTAAATTAAAAAGGGCATGGGTTCGCATTTGAAAAGGGGGTTTTCTTTGAAAACGGAATTGCCCTGATTTGAAATGGAAAATGGATTTTCAAACCCTGAAGCATATTGACTTGGATTGAAAAATTTTTTATAAAAATGTGAGCATGGTTTTAAAAAAAGAAATTGACAAACATTGCATAGCAGGAACCTTGGGTATGTTGAGATAGAGACACAAGTAGCCTTAGTGAGTGTGACACCACTAGGAGGTAACCTCTTGTATGTCGATGGTCTATGGCAGGACTCGATGTTAGTTGGATTCAACCTTATACCTTGTTAGGCTTTTGAGTGTCTAGTACATATTGTCCCATAGGCTAGAGCTCGGCTGGTAAGTGCATTGTTCGTTTTTGGTTGTTTATTACATGATAGTTTATTTCATGGATGTTGGATCACATGTATATTTATAAATATATTAGGTGATTGGGGATACAATTACATTAAATACACGTACACCTCACTCACAAGCAGAAAGGTAGGTCACCCCCAGGGGATAGCCCACTCATCAAGCATTATATATATATATTCTGAAGGCCCAGTGGGCATGAGACCCATTTTTCTGCCCAAAGGCCCAATAGTGCGTCTGCCTAGCCTCTTCCTGGCCTGCCATCGCAAATCTCGCTCAAGCCTATAGGTGTTCACTTCGCCTCACCTCTGCCTGGTCCGCCCCATCATCAAAGCCGCACCACCATCCTGACGAGTTCCTACGTCGCCGCCCGCACATCACCGGCCGCCCATAGCCCAACATCACTATGCCACTACCTGCGTGGTCCGTCGTCGCCCAAAGTCGCACCACCATCCTGTCGGAATTCCTATGTCATCGCCCGCACATCATCAGTCGCCCACAGCCCAGCAGCATCCATAGCAGTCGCCTCGCACCTCCAGCAGTGTCGTCACCGCCCATTGTCGTTGCACCCAGTTTGCCCAGCAACGCCGCTCCACCGCGCATACCTCCACTCAGTGCATGCCGCCCTCCCGAGAAATAGTTACCTACAGGTAATATGTGCAGGCTGGGGTCACTACTACAAACACGGCCTTTATCAGTGCTAAAAATGTCTTTATCAGCGCTAGAAAAGCGCTGATAAAGCCAGCGTAGATAAAGGGTGGGTCCCCTTTATCAGCGCTCCGAAAAGCGCTGATATAGGACCCCTTTATCAGCGCTCAAAAAAAGCGCTGATAAAAGGGGTCTTTTATCAGCGCTTCCTTTATCAGCGCTTTCGTTTTAGCGAAAGCGCTGATAAAAGTTAAAAAAAAATTTAAAAAAATTTAAAAAATTTAAAAAAAATTAAAAAAAATTAAAAAATACTGCAAATCCCCCCCTTTCATAGCGCTTGAACCCCCCCTTTCATAGCGCTTTTCGGCCCCTGTACAGCACCCCACGCACCCCCCTCCACCCTTTAACAGCGCTTTCTCAAATATTCCTCATGCGCGCGCACCCCTGCCTCCACCAGGATTTGAACTCGAGACCTCCCCCCTGTGCACCTAAGCCCTTACCACTACTCTATTTTGATTTGCTTTCCAATTCATGATATCTTTATATATATATATTTATATATTTAGTTATATTTATTCGTATAGTAATATATATTTATATTAATATATATATATAGTTATATTATAATATATATATATATATAGTTATATTATAATATATATATATATATAGTTATATTATAATATATATATATATAGTTATATTATAATATATATATATATAGTTATATTATAATATATATAGTAATATTAATATATATATATAGTGGTATTAATATATATCTATATCTATATATATATATTTAGTTATATTTATTCGTATAGTAATATATATTTATATTAATATATATATATATAGTTATATTAACATATATATAGTTATATTAACATATATATAGTTATATTAACATATATATAGTTATATGAATATATATTTATATAGTTATATAGTTATATTAATATATATATAGTGATATTAATATATATATTTATGGTGATATTAATATATATATTTATAGTAATACTAATATATATATATATGTAGTTATATTAATATATATATAGTTATTAGATTAATATATATATATATAGTTAGATTAATATATATATATATATAGTTAGATTAATATATATATATAGTTAGATTAATATATAGGTATATAAATATTCATATATTGGTATTTTAAATAAAATGGATATTAGTTATTATTTAGATAAAGCTAATATATTTTATATGTAAAGATGTTTAATTATTTATTTAAAAAAATTAATTTTTAGGTGCGAATATATAAAAAATATGTACATATAGTTATATATTTGATTATAAATAGCAGTTCATTATAAAAAAATGATGAAATTTCAAAGACATAATATCAATATGAATGTAATACCTTGGAATAAATTCAGTCCCCACCAAAAAAAGCTAATAATACCCCCTTAAACGAGTTTGAAAATCCACAAAATGTTAAAAAATCTGGGTACCCCGACAAAAAACTCACTTTTGGAGGCCTTCTGGGCCTCTTTTGGCCTCGAAAAACGCTTAACCGGGGTTCCCCGGGTCACAATGACATAGAGCTCGTCGCAGGCTTCGATTTGATATGTGGTAGAGCTCAAACGGACACCCGGATCAAAAGTTATGGCCGTTTGAAGTTTGAGTTGCATTTTCAACATATTTTGGATCTTTTTTTAATTTTTTTAATTTTTTTAGTTCTCAAATTGTTATTAAATGACTATTACTCCATAATGATTATCAAATTATTAATTAAAAATATTTTTTTAATTTTTTAAGAAGTCATTTTCACTAAATATCTTATATATTAAGTATAATAAATGTAAATGTACATTTATACTTATCTAAAATATATTTAAAAATTATATATTATATTTATATAACAATATAACTATATTTATATATTAATATTTTTTTTTGAAGCCGACCCTTTATCAGTGCTTTTAAAAAAGCGCTGATAAAGGCCCCCCCTTTATCAACGCTACTAAACAAGCGCTGATAAAGGGGGGCCCTTTATCAGCGCTTTTTCGTTAGCGCTCATAAAGGGGGGCGCTGCGAAAAACTGTTTTTGTGGTAGTGGGTTTGAACCTCAGACTTTCCAGATGTGGAGGTGCGTTGAGTACCACTCAAATGCCCCCTTTGGACACGCATGTATATTTATATTTAAGTATCTTTACCTGCTTTGTTTCTGGCTTTTATAGCATGCAATTTGTGAAAACTCAATGATTGTTTGAAAAAGGATTTCAAATTGATTTGTTTATAAAAGTGTTTGTAAAACTGCTTTTTTTAAAGCTTGAACATATGCATTCTTGTTATTAGAACTTGTATAGATTCATTGGTGGTATGCTACTGGGCTATGTTGCCCACACCTTACTTCTGCCTATAAGCGGCTGTAGACCTTGTTTTGTAGGATTCAGGTAAAGGGAAGAGCATTTTGTAGTATGCAGACTTCTCTTTATGTTGTTTTGTTTTGGGATAGTTTGTGGAGGTGACATTTGGTCACATGGAGACTTGTTGTCTAGACTTATCTTTCTTTCTAGTTTGGCCAGTTTTGCTTGGTTGTATCTCCGGTTGTTTCTGCATGGTACTCTGGTTGTACGTCTTGTTTTGCTTATATTCAAGACTTGTTTTGTTATCTCTGTTTTACCCCCACCTTGTAATGGGCTGGCTCAGGTGATTAGTCAGGTTGGCTCGGGTGGTCTGTTACGCATCCCAACACAACCAGCATATAATGGTGCATTTTCATAGCTCTTTAACATCTCAAAATGCTTTAGATAATCTCAAAGGTCAACTTCAACGATTATTTTCATTTCCTCAATAAGATCTCCATCATCATTTACACTTGTAATTATATCAGATAATCCATAAACCACAATGTTATCTCAATCACTAACTACATTCAGTTTGTCCCTATATTTAGTACAACATTTATAACTTTGATTTATTTCATGACAAATCAAGTGTTCTTCCAACTTATCGACAAATTCTTATTAAATAACAACATAAGCAAAGACAAATGATTTGAGAAGGGTCATATGTACGCTCTGTTGCAAACTTGATGAACAATTTAACTCAATCTCCATACTCTTTTGTCATACAATTAGCATCCATCCATTTTCAATTCATATCCATCAGATTTGATTCAACAATAATCATATTTTGTAATAAATAACAAAATACACAGAAGATATGCATATAATGTATCATTTTTTACGTGTAAATTACATAAAAATATAAATTTAAAAATATAATTAGAAATTATAATACGTACATATATAAATTATATAAAAGAATAAATATAAAGATTTTGGTTTATAATGCATTACAAAATATATAGATTCTATAACAATTTAATGGAAATGAATCCATATTAATAAATAATTGATATCTATTTGTTGAGTTTTTTAAAATTAATGTAAAAAATGTAAAAAAATCAATTTTCAATTTATTTCTAATAATAGTAAAATTACGGTGTTTGTTAAAAAAAATTATGATTATCAACATTGTTTAAGAATTTTGTAGTGCAAGGATCATATTAGGTCAGTTACATCCGCCACTACAAAAAATTTCTAGTGCAAGGATAATTGTTTTAAGAATTTCATGCCGTTACTTTCAAATACTTCATCATGTTGAAAAGACAATGCAATCACAAAAAGACTCAAATTCAACAACCAAGACCAAGAGAAAAAGAGTGTTAATTATTAACTGAATATAGATAATTAATATTTTAGGATTATTATTATTTATATTCGATTTAAGTATTAGAATAGTGTTATTTTAGTAATTAATTTTTTGTAATTCTAATATATTAATATACATATAACGCATAAATGAAAAAAAAAGGGTACTGGTACAACATTCCAAAAAGAAACACAAAAAAACATTACAAATTAATGAACAATACTTTGAGAGATCGATTCATCCAAAAGAATTAGGAAAAACAACATAAGAAAATGTTTCCTGGTGAACATGTCCAGGAAGAAAACAAAAAATCAGGAAAACACTTCCAAAAGATCGGCTGAGAAAACCTTAAAAACAAGTTTCAAATGGCACGTCTTCAGTTTTGAGGGTTGATTCGTCCAAAAAAAAATTGAGTTTGCTGCAAAGCTTTGGTTCCACGAGGAGGGACATTATTTGTTAGGGTTCTTTTAAAAGAGAAGAGTTTTGTAACACTAATCAAAAAGTATTGATAAAAGTGATCTTTGTCTCGCTCAAACCAGTGCAGATAAACACATACGTACAAAAAAAAATCCTTTAATAAAACAAATGAATAAATATATAAATTCAATTATTCAAACAGTTTGAGCTATGAGTCGAGACCCCTGCCCTTTTTATTAAAATAAGGAAGAAGGATAACAAAGGGGAACGATAGGAAGGGGTTATACATGCAAACTGCCCTGGACCAGCTAAAAGGAAAAGTGCAAGGGCCACTTTAAAGTACATAATACAAACTGTAGAAAGAAGGTCTTTATGATCTAGTGACCACAGTTCTTGGTAACCGGGAGTAGTCTTTCTGTCATCTATTCCTTCTAGGTGATACCTTCTGAAATCCTTCATCATCAACTAATATTTTCTTTCCATACCTTTTTCAAGGACATGCTTATATGAACTGCTTCCAGGTGATGGATTATCATCTTCCATGTCTGCCCAGCTACCTAGCTACCTTCAATCATGTTCAACTTCATTTGGAACTTGATTTCTTCCTGAATTTAAGAAAAATTGGACTGTCCCTGCCCACCTGCTCCTTGGTCCCTTGGCTTTGCTTCCCCCAAAACCTTCCCACCCTCTGCTAACACCTGATCTGGTATTTCAATAGCATTTGCCTCTGCATAAGTTCCAGCCGGTTGAAGAAACAGGCCTTTCCCTGGAGTCCAAGCCCGGAACATGTCTTCTTGCACTAGTGTGTGTGTGTGCCCATAACGAGATTCTCTTCAGGAGCCATTTTATCAGACTGATGCCTCTGCTGTAGATCAGCACCTGGCCTTCCCTCCACTGGATGACAGCCCACTTGAGTGCTAAAAAAGTAGACAATTCTAGCCGTCCGGTTATTGAAAGACTCTTTGATCAACAAGATCAGTGCGGGGCTGATTCCCTACCCTGCCCAAAGCTCCAGGCTGACCAGCATTATTATCATTGTAAAGAACCACCTGTAATTTCTCTTGGACGTCAGTGTTAGTATGCCCAGCATCTTGCACTGGAATCTCCTCATCCCTAACCATTCCAGTAGCAGCTTCAACCCCATTCTGGTTCAGGCTTGGTTTCTTTCCCCTGCAATCAGCAACATTGTGTCTCTTTAGAGAGCGTGAGATGCAAGTGACCTCCATCCATCATTTATCTTTGGTATAACCGATCACCATACAATCTGAGCAAAAGACAGGAAGCCTTTCGTAGACGATTCTAAGGTTTAGATCATCATCTTGCGTGGACAATACCACTTTCTCAGTCAATGTTGCACTTAAATCCAGTCAATGTTACACTTAGATCCACTTCAACAATCACCAGAGCGAAGTAACCAAATCTAGCATTCTCAGTCTCTGTAAATTTTGATAGGGATACATATCGTAAAGCCAATATCATACAATATCTGAGGATTCCAAAGAATCCAATTTAATCCATATATTTTGACCCAGACCTGTGCAAACGAGTGCTTAATCTCAAATGGATTGAATCTAAAATTCCACTCCTCAATACGAACGACCTGGCTTAACGTTCAATAAGCCGAATCCTCATGCCCTCAATTTTTATTCCTCATTCGGGAATAAGATATGGAAAAAAACCACGACCGATTGGTATACACTTCCAATTTTATAAATTCAAAGTTGCAGATGAACGACGTACCGAGTTCTCTGATTTCTGTGGCTTTCCCCCTTCTGGAATAACAAGCCGTGCAATAATAGATTACTCGCATAGCTCCAGCCTTTCAGAGATCGCTTCTTACCACGCAAAGATACGACCACTACCTCGCTTTTTAAGAACTCTTCCTAATTCCGCATCTTGAAATAAAGTAAAAAAAAGAATAGATAACAATTATTTAAACTGCAAACATATTAAAATTGTTAAATATTAATAAATAAAAAATGTATACATAATTATAAAAAATGAATAAATTATAAAAAATGTTAAATGAATAAATATTAAAAATAAAAAATATTAATTATATAAATTATAAAAATATAAAAAATGAATAGATATTAAAATAAAAATGATTAAATATTAACAATTGCATTTAAATGAAAATGATTTACAATAAATTACTAATTAAAAATGAATAAATAAAAATTGTATAAAGATTTAAATATAAAGATGTCAAAATAAAAAAAATAATGAATATTAATTATACACATCACAAACATATTAATAATATTAACAATTATTTTTTTTAAAAATGAATAAATTCTAAAAAAACTAGAAATGAATAAATAATATTAAATGAGTAAATAATAAAAATGAATAAAATATGAAAATATTAAAAAATGAATAAATAATATTAATTACATAAATTACCACATTAGATTAAAAACCGAGGGTGTAGCTCAGTTGGTAGATGCTCCTTATGGGTCTCAGTGAGGTCTCAAGTTCGAGTCTCGCAGAGTTCATTCCTGTACTGCCTGTTGCATGATTTTCTTTGTACTATAACCCCTTCCCCGAATAAATTGAGGCTTCGACCTCAACTTTTACAACATAAAATTAAAAATGAGTAAATATATTGAAATAAAAATGAATAGATATTAAAAATTACATTTAAATACAAAAAATGTGTGATAAATTACTAATTAAAAATGAATAAATAACAGTTATATAAAGATTTAAATACACGTACATACCTACATACATACGAATTCTTACACAAATACACATATACATACACATAAACATACACATACATATACACACATGCATACTTCAATATATGCATACATACACAAACATACATACATACACATACACATACATAAACGTACATATGTTATGAAAATGTTGGGAGCACCAACAACAAATGACTCCAAAAGAGGGGTAAAGGGAGAAAAAAAATATAAAAGAACTAGAAGAACACATGACACGAGATTTACATGGTTTGGGAATAACCCCTACGTTCTCAACGAGACAGAATAATTTCACTATGTCTTGAAGCACGATTATAGGGTGAAATCTCAAAGTATCGAAACCCTAGCTTGAAAAGAGCTCATAAAACAATATGGGGATATAGTAACCCGCGTTGCTAAAATGCCAAATCCGCACAGTTTGTCCATTGTGCTACAGTAATGGTGGTAATAATTCCATGGAGCTACTACACCCCATCGATGTTTCCAGTTAGCTCTGCTATAGTAACTACATCGAAGTCCTCACCGCTACAGTATCATGAGACCTGTCGATGCATCGAGGGGCTATATAATGTCGACCGCTGCCCGTCACTGCAAATCCAAAGAATTCTTCGTACATAGATTTAATTCAAGAACAATATGCTTTATCAAAATATCTATATTAAATAGAGGATACAAATTTATCAACATTTTCCTAGTTAAAATAACATTCAAAGTAAACACCGTATTTAAAAATGGTATACGACTTAGACAATAATCATATCCATGATACAAGAAATATGGATATTTAATGAAATCTTGAATGATTAATGATCATAAATAAAAGGGGCAGTACACAAAGGAAATAAGTGATGAATATGACATATGTCCCACATAAATTAAAGTGAGACAAAAAACCCTTACCTTATGTCCGAAAACATTCTTCACTTGTACTTAATGTTCTGGATAATCAAATTAGATTCATTAATTACATAATTAAAAACCTATTCAACATATATTTCATTTATTACAATTTTATTAAGTTTATTTATGGCTATTTCAACGAGTTATAATGTTTAATTTCGTTATTCCAAGAGTGTTTATTTCATAGTTTTATGATCGGTTCTCTTGTATATAATTATGGGAGTTCTTGTCAAATGGAACCAAAACTCCCAAAGTAAAATTATTTAGTATTAATTATCATCTAAAAGTTTAAATGGTCTCATATATCATTTGGTTTTATGGTATGAGGATGACTCATTAGATAAAACGTTGATGAAAATGTTTTATTTATTTTGGCGGTTTTTACGACCATCACAAACTTGTATTATTTTATTTAATATTATGTTTATCTGTTGGTTCTAAAACATGATATAACTTATAATATGTATATTAAAATAGTATTTAAGCATAATAATGGTTTTATGACCATCCTTGAAGATGGTAATGAAAAATGAAAACTCATTGTTCACGAAGGCGGTGAATCGACACATCATGAATGATGTTTTCATTTTAAAAATAAAAAGAGAAGAGAAAAGATTTGGTGATGGATATTCCATTAGAAAAATAAAATTCTAGTATATTGTTGGCACATAGGAGATTGTTGGCCCCTCTATGTTTTTAATAATCCCAAATCATGTCAAATCATGTCAAATCATTTCAATCATTTTTATTTATAATAAATCATGTTTATTTATGTTTAATTATGATTATCTATGTGCCATTATATGTTTACCATATTTTGTTGACATTCATGTTGTAAGATAGTTAAAGAAAATTGGCTAAGTATGATTCACAGACACCGACAAAACAAATGTCTTACCGACAGTGCAAATGTCTCACCGACAGTACAAACTGACTCACCGATAGACAACTCACCGACAGTGCAAATGTCTCACTGACAGAACAAATGTCTCACCAATAGACGAATCAACAACAGTACAAATGAGACACCAACAGAAGGAATGACTCATCGATAGAAAAAAATGAGTCATCGACGCATAGAGTCACTAACGCATGGAGATACCGACAGAATGAATCGCTAATAGAATGAGTCACCGATACTAAGAGAATGACTCACCGATAGAAGGAGTCATTGACAAAATGGCTTACTGACAGAGGAGTCAATGACAGACTGTTTAAATTTTCTTTTATTTAAAATTATCTCTAACGGTCATATTTGAGTGTTTTAATGATATTGATTTAATTAATGTTTTTTTTTCAAACAACATTAATGACTATGTCAGTGGATAGTACGAGGTACGAGGTACCTCCACATGCTTCTTGTCGGCCAACACAAGACACCCAAAATAAAGTGAAAAGCTTGGATCATGAGCTGTATAGAAGAAGAGAACAACTGAAAAGAACACACGAGAAAAGATACTAGTCCAAGAAGAAGATCACACAAAGAACTCTTATTCCTGATAGCTATGAAATAAAAGAGTTTTGTTGTGCATCAAAGCTTCAATCATCCTTACAACAAAAAAACATGAGGAGAATCCCATCTTCCTAGAAAACTAGAAAAGAAAGCTTCACAAAACTCTATTTTCAATGTCTATTTCCAAAAGAGGACCCAGGATTCACAGCTGCTACATCCAAAGAGTCCAAAGCTGCATTTCACAACACATAGATCCTTCTAAACTCTATCTCTTTATTTCCTACTCTATTGTGTTCATTTTTACCACTTTTCGAGTAGTGTGTGAATCTGTATTTTAAACACACATTGTCTCCTATGCTAAATTGGAGGATACAATATATCCACACACTACCATTCTCTTACACCATATTTCTCCCACGAAGAACTGTGGAAGAGGTCTATGTGTGACCTGGTTGTAATCTGTTTCCCACTTATGACTATGGTATAGGTCTAGCTTGACCTGGATAGCTTTACATGCTGTTGTAAAACCCATATCCAGGGTGTGGATCAATGTTTATTAATTTAAATTGCTTGGTGGAAGGTGATAACCAAGTGTAGAGGATTAGATCTCAGCTTGAGTCTGAACCTCTTGTTTTAATTTGCTATGTTTTCAAATTTAGTTTAGTCTATTTTAACTCATATTTCAAAAAACTAAGTTTTACATTAATAGTTAGTCTTGGATAGTATTTATAACTGTTTTGGTTTAGTAAATTGGTTTGAAAAGTTAATTTAATATTTCAGGCTGATATAACTGAGAAGTAATCAATCTCTTGAGAAATTAATTGAATTATCAAACTATTATAAATTTACTACTTTGATTAACTGGCCTGTTTTGTTTTTAAATTGGCGGATTTTCCAATAAAGTTTTTAATATAAATTTTTATTGGAAATAAATTTACCCCCATATTGAGTGTCCTATTCCAACCAACATTTGGTATCATAGGCTATTTTTAAACCGTTATTTTAAAATCTTTTCAACTATGATTTTAGTTGTGTTTTAAAGATCTCTAAATTTCTATTAGTTATAAATTTTTATCTCTTTAAATTCTAGTCTTTATTCTTTATTATGGATAATATATGATAATGTGTTGCTACCAACATACCTCCCTACTTTAATGGTACAAATTATGCCCATTGGAAAACAAAGATGAAAATGTACTTAGAAATCATGGGGTTTGATATTTGGACTATAATAGAAGATAAATATGACATACGAGACACTCCAAGAACTGCATAGAGTGATGCTACAAAAACTGATTACAATAATAATTGTAAATATATGAATGCCTTATTTTGTACTTTAGGGGATAAAGAATTTAATAGGATTTCTACATGTAAAACAACTTATGAAATTTGGGATACCTTAACTATTTCACATGGAGGAACCTCTAATGTTAAAGAAACGAGAGTTAATACCTATACTATTAAATATGATAACTTTAAGATGAATCTTGATGAACCTATTTACGATATGTATCTCAGGTTTTTGAGATAGTCAATACAATGATCTCTCTTGGGAAGCTAGTGGATTCCAAAGAACAAATCATGCGGCTACTTAGATGTCTACTCGAAAGGTGGAGAGGAAACTTAATATCAATTAGAGAATCCTATGATATCACTAAGTTTCCAATCAAGGAGCTAATAGGAAAGTTGATGATGTATGAGGAAGAGTTAAAGGTCAAAAAAGAGGAGGAGGATGAACCAAAGGGAAAGTCAGTGGCTTTCAAAACCACTACTTCCAAACATAAAGAAAAGGACAAGATTCAAACCCATTCTGACAGTACAAGTGATGAAGATTCACCATCATAAAATTATGAGGAAATGGATCAATTATCCAGAAGGTTTAATAAGTTTTATAGAAGGAATAAATTCTTCAGGAAGCCCAACTACAAAGGTAAATATGATAATAAGGGGAACTAGAAAAAGGATTGGAAAATGAATGATAACTCAAATGAAATAGTTTGTTATGAATATAAGAGAAGAGGTCATGTGAAAGCTGATTTTTCTAAGTTAAAATAAAAAAAGAAATATGAGGGCAAAGATAAAAGATACAAAAAGGAAATGAAGGCCACCTGGAGTGCCTCTGAGGATATTTCAAGTGAGTCATAATCATCACATGATGAGAAAGGTGACAAGGAAAACATGTGTTTCATGACAAACGCATCTGAGGTAACCCTTGAGTCTCCTATACACAATTCTCATTATTTTGGAGATAAAAGTGATTATAAAAATATGACTAATGAGGAAATTTTTGAATACTGCCAAATGATTGAAGATACATGCAATGAATTAAAATGTAAATATAAAGATTTAAAGAAACAACATGTTCTTACCTATACTATTAAATCTGAGCTTACCATAGAAAGGAAAAGAATTATCAATTGATTAATGAAAATAATGAGCTTAAATTTTCCAATGAGAAATTGAAAAAATATTTATGAAAGTTTACCAATGGAAAAATATCCTGGTTCAAATTTTTGGTAAAAAAGTTTCACCCAAATACACTAGTGGTATTGGCTATTAACCTAGTAAAAGAAATTTTGTCAAAACCAATTTTGTATCCAAATCTGGAAAATCTAGTTTTATTCTTAGTTCTAAAAAATTTTCTACAAGTTCCAGCTATGAAAAATTTCGTACTATTTCAAGTTTCTCTAGCCTAAATAAATTTTATTTTTCAAATACTTTACATACTACTTATAGGAAACCCCTGAAGCTAGTATGGGTTCCCAAAGCTCTTATTACTAATGTTATTGAACCCAAATAAATTTTGGTAACAAAATCTTTTCTTGTCTAATCTATTTTTGTAGGAAGCTGATTAGAATAGATCCTATATAAGTTTATGTTACTTGGAAAGTGGATGTTCAAGATACATGACAGGATATTATTCATTCTTTAAGAATCTGATAAAGATTTATGGTGGTCATATCACTTTTGGTGACAATGCTAAAGGAAAAATCATTGTCCTTGGCCAGATTGGTACCTCTAATTCAGTTTTAATTTCCAAAGTACTTTTTGTTGATGGATTAAAGTACAATATGATTAGTATCTCTTAGTTGTGTGATGATGGTTTTAACGTTAAATTTGAAAATGATTCATGTAATGTTTTTAATTCTAAAAATGAATTAGTATTTTCTGCTTTTAGAAATGAACATGTTTTTTATGTAAACTTAGATTCCTTAGTTTCTCAAAATGTTTCATGTTTAAGTGCCTTTCATAAAGATTCTTGGCTCTATCATAAAAGATTAGGACATTGAAATATTCATTCTCTTAGAATGATTACTAGAAAAGGACTAGTTAAGGATCTACCTAAACTTGAGTTTCCAAATGACAAAGTCTATAATCCTTGTCAAAAGAGTAAACAACAAAAAATATCTTTCAAACCAAAGAAATAAGTTTCAACTTCTCAACCTCTTGAGTTGGTTCACATGTATTTGTTTGGAATATCTAGAGTTTCGAGTCTAAATAGGAAGCACTATGTCTATGTTCTTTTAGATGACTATTCTAGATATACTTGGACCTTTTTATTAGCTCACAAAAGTGAAGCTTAATCTCATTTTACCAAGTATGCTAAAATAGTATAGAACCTAAGTGGACTTAGAATTAAATCCTTAATAAGTGACTATATCCATGAGTTTGAAAACCAAGAGTTTGAATCTTTTTTCTCACAAAATGGATATAGTCACAACTTCCCTACTCATAGGACACCCCAACAGAATAGTGTTGTATAAAGAAGAAATAGAACCTTACAAGAGATAGAGTAGATTATGCTTAATTAACATGACTTACATATCTCTTCTTGGGTAGAATTTATCAATACAGCTTGTTATATAATTAATAGAGTCTTAATCAGACCAATTCTTAAGATAACCCCTTATGAGCTATGGAATAGTAGAAAACCAAAAGTTAGTTACTTCAAAGTCTTTGGTTTTAAAGTTTATATATCCTTAATACAAAGAAAAATCTTGATAAATTTGCATCCCAAAGTGATGAAGGAATATTTATAGGTTATTAAATCTCTCGTAAAGCCTATAAAATCTTTAATAAAAGAACTAAGTGTGTAGAATAATATGTACATGTCAAATTTAATGAAAAAAATCCACATAAACCTAAGAGATCCCTAGAAAATATTGAGGATGATCTTTCAAATATGAACATAAATACAAAATCATCTGACCCTTTTGTTAAATCTTCTAGTTTTGGAAATCCTCCAGACTCTAATCATGATGAACCCGAACCTCTTAAAGAAGCTGAAATCACCATCCCTTCTTTTCCTAGATCTGTTATAACCCTTAAGAACCATCCTTTAGATGTTTTAGTTTGAGACCTCTACAAAAGGACACATACTAGAGATTCTATTAGAAATTAAGTTGAACATCAAACCTTTTTTTCACATCTTGAACCTAAAAGCATTAATGATTCAATCAATGATGAATTTTGGGTAATGGCTATACAAGAAGAACTTAATCAGTTTGAAAGAAATAAATTATGGAAACTTATAGACAGTCCTAAAGACATCTTGACCATAGGCACTAAATGGATCTTTAGAAATAAAGCTGATATAGCCGGTAATATTGTATGAAATAAAGCTAGATTGGTTGAACAAAGTTATAGTCAAGAAGAAGGCATTGGATATGAGGAAACTTTTGCACCGGTTTCTAGACTTGAGTCTATTAAAATCTTGATTGCATATGAAGCACATCTAAATTTCAAGCTACATCAAATGGATGTTAAGAGTGCATTCCAAAATGGGTATATTGTTGAGGATGTTTTCATTAAAAAAACCCATAGTTTTACAAACCCTCGCTTTCCAAATCATGTTTTTAAATTAACAAAATATTTACATGGTTTAAAGAAATCTCCAAGATCTTGGTATGATAAATTAATTACTTTTCTTATTTCAAAAGGTTTTACAAAGGGTATAGCTGATCCTAATATTTTTATAAAATGAATTTATAATGATGTTTTAGTAGTTCAAATTTATGTAGATGATATTATTTTTGTATCTTCAAAGAATTATTTATGTATTGATTTTTCAAAAATGATGCAAAGTGAATTTGAAATGAGTTTAATGGGGGAACTCAAATTCATTCTTACATTTCAAATCTTTAAAAATAAATAAGGTATTATTTTAAATCAAAGTAAATATACTAAAGATATTTTAAAAATATTTGGATTTTATGGAATAAAAAGTAGTGATACTCTAATGAGTACCACCTTTAAGTTGGATCTTGATGTAAATGGTAAATCTGTTGATCAAACCACTTACAAAGGAATGATTTGGAGTTTACTCTACTTAACCTCTAGCAGACCTGACATTATGTTTAGTGTGTGTATGTGTGCCCATTTTCAAGATAACCCTAAGGAATCTCATCTAAATTCTATTAAAATAATTTTCAAATAACTCGAATATACTACCAACTTAGTATTGTTCTACCCTAAAGGACAACCTTTTGATTTAGTTAGTTATTATGATGCTGATTTTGGTGGTTTTAAGTTAGATAAAAAGAGAAACTTTGGAACATTTCACTTTTTGGGAAAGTCTCTAATTTCATGGTGTATTAAAAAGAAAAATTATGTTGCATTATCTACTGTTGAGGCTGAATACATAGATTTTGGTAGTTGTTGTGCTCAGATTTTGTGGATGAAACACACTTTACTAGACTATGAATATCAATTTAGACATGTCCCTATAAATTGTGATAATACAAATTCTATTAACATTTAAAAGAATCATGTTTCTTATTCTAGAACAAAGCATATTGATGTAAGAAATCACTTTTTGAGAGATCATTATAAAAAAGGTGATATAACACTAGAGTTTATTGGCACTGAACATCATCTTGCTGACATATTCATAAATCCATTGAACTCTGAAATAATGAATTATATAAAACATGAATTAGGGATGATTAATTTATAAGGACCTTATGTTGATAACTCTTTGTAAAAAATGAGTGTAGATGTCATGCTGAAACTGATAATTTCATGAAGACAATGTCATGCCGATGCCGACACTTTGTCATGCTGACACCGATAGTGTCATAACGATAATGTCATGCTGGCATCGATAGTGTCATGTTGATAGTGTCATGCCGACACCGATAATGTCATATCAATAGTGTCATGCCGATAGTGTCATGTTGACAACGACATTGAGCACACACCGATAGAACCTGTTGTCTGCATCTGTTTTATTTTTTAATCAAAATGGCATTGTTTTATTTATTTCAATGAACCCAGTTCACGGATTTATGATCTCTAATTCCCTAAATGATAAATTTGAGTTGATCCACTATATTCCTTACCCTTTCACTTTAACCCATACTATTATGTCATAATTCTTTACCCTCGACCTTTCACCTCCCAACCTTCAACTGAACCACCAGAAATGGGGAGGATGAAGCACACACTCGAAGGAGGATCTAGAGACAAGTTTCAACCTACTAAGAATAAGAAGGGAGAATCTAGTAATTCTAATCGTCTCAATAAAGCTCTTCAAAACCGTATAGTAACACCATCGAAGGAAGTTTTCATAGAATGGATGTTAGAGAGTAAGTCTCTCTTATTAAAGGTATTGCAAACTCAAGGTTGGCTGGACTGGTTTTCAAATAATGAAAGTTCATTATATCCTAAGCTCGTGCATGAGTTCTACACAAATTATGATTTTTTTTGTAATGTAGTGAAGTATGTTGGATCAAATCTATAGTTAAAGGAAGGAGAATTTCATTTTCATCTAGGAATTGGGCCGAATTCCTTAAGGTTCCACATGAAGGTGTATATGAAGATTACCAAGTAACTTCTCCACCTGAAAGTGACATCTTTTTCTATGAGACAACTCTGAAGAAGCTAACTGGAAATGAGGATCACAAGATACCTATTACTACTGAGCTATATGGGGAGAGTAGACTTTTGTTCAAGTTTATTCACCACCAAATCTGTCCTAGGAAATGGGACTTTGCATCCTTGAAGTACCAAGATGTGTACCTAGTGTACGTGATGAAGAAAGGAATCAAAGTGAATCTGTGTAGATACCTTATAGTGCATATAATTGAAATGATTAATCCCTACTGTAATACCAATTCCCTATTCTACCCAAGTATGATCTTAGCCATGTAGCAAGAGAAAGGATGTGTGGATGAAGGGGAATAAATAGTTTCAGCTTGTAGTGGAATTTTCTTGAGTAAGGAGATATGAAAGTGGATGAAAATACATTAGAACCCATGGAAGAAGGAATGGGTTGGTGATGAGGATAAGATTTATGAAAAATTCAACCCATTGAACCATCCCGTTAGGCCAAGAGATTTAGTGGATCCTGGTCTAGGACCAGAAGATGCTGAGTCTGTTTATTCTGATGAGGAAGAGGCTGCTACTCCTGGTAGAGATCAAGGGTCTCCTATTGGTGATATAAGTGACCTAAACACCACTGAATCTCAACAAGGAATATTATATTGAAATCCTTGTCCACCTATGGCCTTACCTTCTGATGAACCAACTCTTGGTGATAATGGTGATGAGGAAACATAAGTGTTAGAATGTGTGGAGTATGAAAGCAAGTCTAGTGGTTCTGAAGAGGATTTAGAAGATGAATAATAATGAGATAAAGAAGAAGAAGAATAAGAGGTAAGAGAAAGTGGCTTAGGCAGTGAAGAAGAAGAAAAAGGAAGTGTCTATGGAAGTGAGTAAGAGGAGGATGATGGAAATAATGGATATTATGAAAGAGGTGAAAGAAGTGGAAGTGAAAATGGCTTTGATCATCCTAGTGATGATCAAGATACAAACATGGAACTAAATGTGTATATGAACCAAGGAAGGAATGTGGACCCTTATGGTCAAGTAGAAATTGCTGCTAGAGAAGAAGAACAAATAGTTTAAGTTGCTAATATGGTGGATGCTCAGTTAGTCTCTACACCACAATTGGTGTATGCTAGAAGAAGACCTCAAGTTGAGGGGGAGCCTCATAAAAGGAGAGATCAAGATGAGGGGGAGCATCAAGCTAGAAGTGTGAGACTTGACACTCTCACACCTTTATATGAAAATGTTATGTTTGGATGGGCAAGTAATCCTGGATATGCAACTCTTAGTTTAGATTATGAAGATTCATATGATGAGGTGTTTGTGCTTATTCTAAGATAATCAGTGGATTAGATCCCTTCAAGTGACTATGTAACTAAGGTAAATTTTGAGATTTTTAAAGAAGAAGTATGCTCGACTGTCAGGGAATCTATTCACACCCAAGTTGTGTCCATGCCTAATACAAGTAATGAGGTAAACTCTTTAAAGGCTTTGATTGAAGAAATGTGATAGTCTATGCACGCTGCTCCTACTCCAGTTTAGGAAGTTGGTGTGATTGAGACTGATGCAGCCAAATTTTCAGAGAAGGTTATAGCTGAGATTCAACCAAACTTAATTAAAATGGCTGAAAGGATTGTTGAGAACAATACCAAGCTTGAGAATGAGATGAGAAAACTAGTTTCTTCCATAAATGGGTTTACCTCTGAGTATAAAGGATGTTTGGAGATATTGATTAAAGCTCTTAAGGAACACACCTCAACTCTTGCTATTCCTTATACCTCTGCTTAGCCTTCTCAATCTTTGGATAGTGAAATGGTCAGACTTGTAGTTCAAGAAGAGATTCAACCATTGTTTGGTGCTTCTGGTCTGGAAACCCTTGCAAAATTAAGAAGAACACTGATCGTGTACATGATATGGTCAGATTTTATACCAAGGAAGAATCTTCTACTCAGAAAGAACTCATAAAGAGGATTAATTTCTATTTCTGAAGCATTTACACCAAGAATTAGTTGACCAACCAATTTAAATATTTGGTAGAGAATCTGAATTTGCCTCCAGTTACTCAAGATTTTAAGGATAAAGTTAAAAAATTGTAGGAATTCACACCTCTTCTTAACAAGTTAGGGAGAACAAGGAAAATTTTGAAAAGGTAATGCAATATGGTGGGGATATAATCACATATTTCATCAATTTTTTGAATCCATATCTGCATGTTCAGAGTGAAGCCATAGTTATTCCAGCTATTGCACCTCTCAGACCACCTCAGACCTCTTCAGCCTCTCTTGGTACCTTTTTACCACCTCCTCTACAGTCTATGTCAGTTTCTTAGGCTTTGAGCCAGATCCGGCCTATCATCATAGAGCATATCCAACCTCGTGCTTCAACCAAATATACCCTTTCCCCTTATGTTCTTGAAGCTATTATACTTCCTCCCTTGAGAATTCATTCAAACCCTCTAGACACTCAGCCTCCATCCACTGGACCTACCATTGATCCTTATGAAAAATTAAAGGACCCACTCGATCACAAGGAGTAGTGTGGATCTTTTTTTGATAGGGTTGATTGACTGTACTTTTGTTGGATTCCACTATATTGTACTTTACATTTTTTATGAAATTCACAGATCTTGCAATTCTCTCTCTGTATTATGCCTTCATCTTTCTTGTTTTATATTCTTTCCACTCTTTAAGATTTTTGATAATCCCAAAAGGGGGAGAAAAATCAAGGCATTATTATTAATCTTTTTTACATCTAATTCAGATAAAGGGGGAGAAAATAAGGAATTATTTATTTTACCTCTAAACCTTATATCTTTTTTGAGAAATTTATTTTTTTTAAGAAAATTAGTAATGGGAGATACTAAGTGGAATGATCATATTAATCATCAAATAATTTTACTTTATAATTCCATGATTTGTGATCATCAAAAAGTGGGAGATTGTTGGCCCATAGAAGATTGTTAGACCCTCCATGGTTTTAATAATAAAAAATCATGTTAAATCTTGTCCAATCATTTCAATCATGTATATTTATACTAAATCATGTTTAGTTATGTTTAATTATGATTATCTATGTGCCATTATATGTCTAAAAATTTCTATTGACATTCATGTTGTAAGATATTTAAAATAGAAAATTGGATAAGTATGAGTCATTGACACCGAAAAAACAAATGTCTCAGCAACAATGCAAATGTCTCACTGACAGTACAAACTGACTCACTGATATACGACTCAAAAATAGTTCAAATGTCTCACCGATAGAACAAATGTCTCACTGATAGTACAAACTGACTCACCGATAGATGACTCACCAATAGTACAAATGATACATCGACATAAGGAATTACTCACTGACATAAAAAAATGAGTCATTGATGCATTGAGTCATCGACGCATGGAGATACCAAAAAAATGACTCAGTGATAGAATGAGTCACTGATACCAATAAAGGGACTTGCCGATAGAAGAAGTCACTAACATAATGACTCATCAACAGAGGAGTCACCGACAGACTGTTTAAATTTCGTTTTATTTAAAATTATCTCTAATGGTCATATTTGATTGATTAAATGGTACTGATTTAATTAATTCTTTTTGTAGACAACATTAATGAATATGTAAGTGGAAAATATGAGTTACGAGGTACCTCTACATGCTTCTTGTCTTCCAACACAAGACACCTGAAATAAAATGAAAATCTTGGAGCACGAGATGCATAGAAGAAGAGAACAACTGAAAAGAACACATGATCAGAGATACTGGTCCAAGTATAAGATCACATGAAGAACTCTCATTCCTGCTAATGGTGAACTAAAGGAGGATTTTTGTGCAGAAAATTTTTAATAAAACTTATAGTAAACAAACACTAAGGAGGAGAATACCATCTTCCTGGAAAACCATAACATAAAGCTTCATGACACTCTGTTTTTAGTGTCTGTTTCTAAAAGAGGAATCAATCTTCACACATGATACATTCAAAGAGTCCAAATATTCATTTAATAGCACAAAAATCCTTCTAAACTCCATCTCTTTATTTCTTGCTCTGTTGTGTGCATTTTTACTACTTTTCGAGTAGTGTGTGAATCTTTTTTTTAAACACACACTGTCTCCTATGCTGAACTGGAGGATACAAGATATCCTCACACTATCATTCTCTTACACCATATTTCTCCCACAAATAACTGTGGAATAGGTTTATGTGTGACCTGGTTTTAATCTGTTTCCCATGTAGAACTGTGGTAGAGATCTAGCTTGACCTGGAAAACTTTGTATGCTGTTATAAAACCCAAATCCAGGGTGTGGATCAAAGTTTGTTAATTTAAACTGTTTGGTGGTAGGTGAACAAAAAGTGGATAGGATTAGGTCTCAGCTTGAGATTGAACCTCTTGTTTTTAATATACCATGTTTTTAAATTTAGTTTACTCTATTTTAACCGATATTTCAAAAAACTAAGTTTCAATTTGATAGTTAGTCTTGGATAGTATTTATAACTATTTTGGTTTAGTAAATTGGTTTCAAAAGTTATTTCAATCATTCAGGATGATATAACTAGTAAGTAATCAATATTTTGAGAAATTAATTTAATTTTAAAACTATTTTAAATTTACTACTTTGATTAACTAGCATGTTTTGTTTTTAAATTGGGGGATTTTCAAATAAAGTTTTAACAAATTTTTTATAGGAAATCAATTCACCCCCTCTTGAGTGTCCTACTCCAACCAATATATATATATATATATGACACTAGAGTTACCATTACACTTTGGATAAGGGGAGGTGAGTATATAATAAAAAAATAAATGAAAATAAAAGAGAAAGAAGTAGGATTTTACCACTTGAATATTGTTTCCTTGGGAAACTCCTTAAGTCACTTGGATTTGGTCTTTTGGTAAGACCAGCAGGTCTTGGACAAGGGGAAGAAGAGTGGGAAGGGAATTTGAAGAATTTATACAATATTAAAGTATTAGATTGTGTGAGGAGAATGAGTGGTGATTGGTGGTATTTATAGGGAGAGGAGAGGGGTGTTTTTGATTATTTTATTCATTTGTTTATTATTTTGGCTCAAGACTATCAATAATATTGATTCCCATAACTAAATATAGAAACTATAGCATATGAGTTTGAACTAATGAGTTCTTACCTCATTAATACATCATTCATGAATTAATAATTCTTTTATTTACTTATAATGTTAAATAACTTAAATTACCGTATTTCACTATTCACAAAAAATTCAACTATTTTAGAAAAATACCAAAAAATAACCCTAACCATTTTTCGATGTGTAAGTTTCAAAAATGGAATCAATTTTATGAAATTAATTTTCTAAATATGGTAAATTTAGTTTTTAATTAAAATAATTATTTATTCAAAAACTATCAATTTTAATATTACAATAGATTTTACGACACTTTGAAAAATTAATTATGGACTCATAAAATTATCTTATAATTATAATACAACAAAAAATTGATTTATGAATATATTTTATGAAAATAAATTTTATTTTAAATCATTATATTAATTATAAAATTGTAAATAAACATTTATGTTTCATGAAAATACTAACACTTAATTTATCATTTTTAAAATAATTATTTACTTATTCCATGATATAAATATATCATATTTTTATTTATGAAATACCTAAATTTTATTTATAATTTATTAGGTGAGGTTATTATTCTAATGGCCACATTACTATTCTTAATGTTCACATTATTATTCCAATGATCATGTTAATATTTAATAGTATATCATGGTTCGTTTAAGCTCAGTGTTGTGTGAAACATAAGCTATCAAATAAATTGAATTTATTTAATAAGATAAATACTGTAAAATGCTGGGGTATTATATTCTTCCCTCCTTCAAAAATTCCATCCAAAAAATTTTCATGAATATTTCCTTCTAAATAGATGAGGGTGGTTCTTCTTCATAACATCCTTAGGTTCCCACATTATTTCTTCCATTTTATATTTTCTACAAAGAAATTTTACTAGTAGAGTCATATGATTTCTCAATACTTTCCCTCTAGTGTTAATAATATCAATAGGCACTTCATAGTAAGACAAATTAGGTTCTAGTTATATTTCTTTATAGGTGAGTACATGCATTGGGTATGACATGTACTTCTTTAACAATGATATGTGAAACACATCATGAAATTTGGAGATACTTGGTGGCATTGTTAATCAGTAAGCTACATCTTAAATTATTTCTAGAATTTCTAATTGTCTGATGTACCTAGGGCCCGGTTTCCATTTATTACCGAACCTCTTGACACCCTTCCATGGACATATTTTTAGAAAAACATGATCTTCCACGTGAAATTCCAAATCCTTTCTTAAATTTTCAGCATATTTCTTTTTCCTACTTTGAGTTTATTTAATATAATCCCTAATAGTATTTACCTTTATTATTGTATCTTTAATAAGTTATGGAATTATAAGTTTCCTTTAACCTACTTCATCCCAACAAGTTGGAGTATGAAATCTATTTCTATATAATGCTTCATATGGCATCATTTGAATACCATAATGGAAACTATTATTGCTAAAAAACTCTAAAAAAGGAAAATATCGATCACACATACCTTGAAAGTCAAGTTGGAATGATCTCAACATGTCTTTTAATATTTGAATAGTTCTTTCAGACTGTCCATCAGTTTAAGGGTGGGTACTAAAATGAAGCTTAGTATCCAAAATATTATGAATAATCTTCTATAATTGTGATATAAAATGTGGATCTTGATTTGACACAATTGATAGAGGTTCACCATGAAGTCATATAACTTCATTAATATAGAGTCTTGCTAGTTGCTTAAGAGGTAAATCTTATCATATCATAAGAAAATGTACTAATTTTGTAAGGCTATCAACAATAAGCCATATCATATCATTCTTTATGGGAGTATTTGGTAATCCAGTGATAAATTCCATAGTAATGTCATCCCACTTCCATTAGGAATAGGTATAGGTTGCATAAATCCTCTAGGATGTTGTATCTCTACCTTCAATTATTGACAAACTAGACATCTTGACACATAGTCAGCAATTTCCCACTTCATATAATCCCATAAAAATATTCCTTTAGATTTCTATACATCTTGGTAATACCATGGTGTATAGATAAATTTGAGTTATGAGAGTCATCTAATAGTTTCATTTTTAGCTCAGGTATTGATGGAACACATAACCGCTTTCCAAATTTCATAATTCCATCCTCATACATGAAGTCTGCCAATATTCAATCTTAACGACTTTAATTTTCTTTTGAAAATTCTCATTATAGATTAAGATCTTTTTATCTTTTATAATTAAGATGGTTTCAAAATAATTTTAAAAAGTATTGATGTTTCCCCTTTACAATTCCCATATCTATCTTTACTAAATCCATGAATGTAGGATCTTTCTAAATACTCATTTTGGTTAGAAGTTCATGATCTTTCCTACTTAATGAATATGATAACTTATTTTCTTTTCCTGGATGGTAGTGTATTGAGAAATAATAATCTTTGAGTAACTTGAGCCATATTATTTACCTCATGTTGTGTTCTTTTTGTGAAAATATGTATTTCAAACTCTTGTGATCCATATATATCTCACATCTTTCACCATATAGATAGTGACTCCATATCTCCAAAGAAAATATTATGGATGCTAACTCAAGATCATGAGTTGGATAATTTTGTTCATTAATCTTCAACTGCCCTGATGCATATGAAATAACTTTATCATTTTTCATAATGACACAACACAATCCTTTCTTCGATGCATCGATTTATATCACAAACCCATCAATTCTTGATGGAAGATTCAAATTCATAGCATTGATTAATATTCTCTAAAATACATCAAAACATTATGAACATTATTTTTTCCTTACAAACTTAACCCCATTATGTGTGATATTGGTTAACAGATTATCCAATTGGGAAAAATTCGGAACAAAACACCGATAGTAACTTGATAAACCAATGAAACCGCATACCTCGGTTATGTTTGTTGACATAGGCCATTCTTGGATTACCTTTTTCTTTACAGGATAAAATGAGATTCTATTTGTAGAGACCCAAAGCTTGACGTACATGGACATTACATTACTTTTGTGGAATACTTAATACATAACAAAAACAAACGCACAAGGACCGTGATAGTTTAGTGTCTTTGGAAACTTGGAATATAATATTCTAATCTTGGTGAAAGATCTTCAACATCTCCCATAAATATATTCCCCTTTTTTTTTCTTACCTAAAACCTTTCTTTATATCCTGGGGAAAAGAAAACATATAAAGGGTGAGCTCAAATGCTCATTAAGGGTAAGCATGGAGAAAATAAAACAAACCATATACATTTGAGCATAAAAACATGAACATAATGTTTAAACATCGAAATCTTGAGAAATGACATAAAACATGGCAGTACGTAAGGTATAAATCATAATGGAACATAAATCATGATAAAATATCTTGGAAATAAAACTTGTAATTGTGGAAAAACATTAATCACATGATATGATTTCTATAGTAGCCAAGACATTGCTTCCAAAACCATCTTAGTGGACAAAGTCCCTTTCTGAATCGAGTTCACTCCTCGTTTCAGTCCAGTAACACTGAACCGGATTAACTTACCATTCCAGCCATGTCTATCTCATGAGATATAAATCTTTAACCAATGCATTGGAGGGAGATATAGGTCCCACCCATCTCATAATGAAATCATTCTTACTTGTTCCATAACATGAACATAAATCATTCATCATTACCCAAAGTATAAAATGGGTTTCATAAACATCATCCCATCATAACATAATCCATACAAAAAGAAATGGATATCATTTCATCATAAGAAAAGTGAAACCATGTAAATAATAGAGAAGTTATACTTGAAACATTCACATATGGAATAATTCCATCTTATATGGAAAATGGTTTTGATAAAACACTTTAAATGAATTCTTGAGGAAAATATCATTTCTTATTCAAAATCATTTTCTTTTCACGAAATGCCATGCAATTTTAAAAGAAAAGTATTTTGTTAAAAATAGTCATTAAATCTTGTAGAGTAAGCTTCATGAAAATATGGAGTTATGAAACCGTAAAAATATGTTCATGCTGTATAAGTTAAAAAAGACATTCTTCTCGTACTTTGGTCGGAAAAGTAAAAAAGTACCTCGTACTAAAAACGACAAAAGATTCCTTTCATATATTTTACTAAAAACTAAAAAATAGGTAAAATTAGATTTAAACACTTTTAGGAGGATAGAAATAATATTATATATTGAGAAAACATGGATGTGGATGATAAATATTCCCAAGTAAATTCTGAAGTATAAACAATCTCGGATAAAAATGAGATTGCAAGATTTTCCCTTACTTTATGTTCAATTTCTTCCGTATGTGTCCGAGACTCCTGTATAGTGGGTTTAAACATATTATTAACTTGTAATAGAATCATAATAATATTTATTATATCATATATGATTCACTTACGACTTTATATTATCCGTTCATTTGTCAATTCCATGTTAAAGAAGCGTTTTGGGTAAAATCGTTTCATTTATCATCCGTGTTTTGACTTGTAATTATTAATATGATTACTTAGATCATGATTAATTAATTCCATAATATAAAACATGATTTATATATAATATATATTCATAATATACATATATATAATAGATCGATAAATGGAAATAAATATACCGTTCATGGAGATGGTAGGTCGTACGTACGCATGAACGCTGTTTTCGTTTCCTTATTGAATTGAATGGAATTAAGTAGATGAAATACATATATATATACACATAAATACAGTATAATTATTATGTAATATATTTCATGATTACTTATTATATATACTTTATAACCATTCTTGAATTGTTAACATGGAAAATGAATCTCATCGCATCGTGGAGACGGTAATCCGTACGTATGCACGAGCGATGATATTATTCCCATATTTATTGAATGGAATTGGAGTGGATGATATAATATCTTAAAATAAGTATGATTTCATAATAATCACATATATTTATTCTTTAAACCATTATACCTATCCAAGTACGGTGGTGGTGGAAAAAATGATTACACCACGGCGTGGAGACGGTATTCCGTACGTACGCACGCGCAGTGATTTCATTTTCCGTAGGATGGATAGAAGGTGAAATAGGGTTGATTCATATTTATAATAACATATCAGTATATAATTAATACTGATGTTATTACTTTATAATGAAACAACTAAAGAAGAGTAAGTAGAAGAAGAAAGAAACTTGAAAGAGTCGGTAGAAGAGATTACCTCTTTCTTGACGAACCTCCTTTAAACTTCTTCTTAGGGCACTAGAGTTGGTATTTTGAGAAGACCATAACCTCTATGATATAACTAGATAGGTTGAGAAGAGTAATTTTCAGGGGTTTTCTGAGCTTCAAGGCTCAAAATGGTCTGAAGAGAAGAGGGAAGGGGTGCCCTTTTTATAAGGGAGGAGAGGGGCACTTTTAGAAACCTCAAAAATATTAATTTATAATAAATTCAAACCCCACTTAAAAACTTCCAAAATGACCCAAATCCAAAATTATATGATATAGGGTTGTAATATCATCAAGAAATAAAATTTAGAGATGTTGGTAATTTATTTTAAAAATTATCAACTTGATTTATCCTTATTTAATCTATTTAATTTTAGTTGTGGTTATAAGATTATAAATTTTAAATTGTTATAAATAATTAATTATGTTTTTTGAATTGTCCATAATTGGATTATTTATTACATTTTAGACCATATAAATTTTAATTTATAATTTTTAAATATTTTTGTGATTTTTAAACAATTTTATATTATGTTATTTTTATAAAATAACAACAGTGTCAATTTTGACACTATTCATTTATATGAATTTAAATAAAATCCTCACAGAAGATATGTTCAAAATAAAAGATTTAATAGATTCATAACATGTCATATTTATATATAAAATTAGTGGAGCACATTAAATAGTTCATATAATATTTATTTTAATATTTTTAAAACCATTTATTTGATATTTCAATCAATAAAATAATTTCAACATCACTATTGTGTCACCTTTAATGATAATTATTTAATCCCTAAAAATTCTAAATAAATTCACATGATGTATATAATTGTATTATATTTTTGTATACTATTCATTTTTTAAGTTTTGTGAAGTTTATCAATAAATTAATATTATTATACTTATAAGATTTAAGAGAGTGACATGTTGTCACTTTCTTTGGTTTTAATAATAATTAAATTATTTTCATGATAAAAAGTCCATAAAATGAATAAAATATGACCCTTAGGTGATATGGGTCTTCTTTTAGTCATAAAATATAATTTTGGCATGTGTTAGGGTAATTTTATAATCTTAGGTTTACCCTTAATTACCCGATTTATCTTTAACTGAAGTAAATAAAAATTACCGTAGTTACTATTCATAATATCAAAAAAATAAAAGTAACCTATTAACATAATTTAGACCCAATTAATCCAAATATGGAATCCATTTTTCAAAATTCAAAACATAGAAGTTGCAGTAATTAAATTAAAATTTATCCCGTTGTTAAGAAAACGATTTTTAAAAGTTAAAATATTTCCAAAGATTGGAATGTTGTTACCTATGAATTCAATGTAAAAATAATGGTAATGACATAAATTATATTAAATAGTAAAAATATATTCTATTTATACTTTAAAATCATTCAATATTATAATTTAACCATATAAATTATTGCGATGAAAAAAGTTGTTTTTAATTAAAATATAGCGTGTTTTTACTATTCATTAAAATATGAAAGTTATCAGAATAATATGAAAAATTTATCCAAAGTAAATTTTTATATCCTGATTCCAAAGAAGAAGTTTATTTTGTCAAATTGAACTTATAAACATGTCAAAAACTAGATTTAAAGTGGGTGCGCCATCAAAAGGCGGCAAAACTGCATTTTTTGAAAAATACTTATTTTACCCAAAATATTTATTTTGTTCTCATACCATGTTCTAGAAAATTCGTAAGATGAATAATAATGTTATAAAATTAAAAATGTAGTTAATACTATTCATAACGGCTAGTCCATAATAATATTATAACAGTATATCATTGTTTAGTGAAACTCGGTATTGCGTACAACACACGCTATCGAGGAAGGTCGTGATGACGTGTAATGCAAGCCAAGTCAGAGATGCATGTAGTGAAAGATCACTTTGGTTTAGCATAAAACACAAGACATCAATGAAATTAAAAAGAATAATTCTCATAAAATCTCTGGTTGTTACATTCTACCCCCCTTAAAATGAATTTCGCCCTCAAAATTCATCGGGGTTATAAATGGTTTACTACTTGAAAGTTTCTTTCATAGAAACCCATATCGTAAAAAGGAATACTAAAACTCAATTTTAAAAAGTGAATTATGAAACATATCGGTTACCCAAATTAACTCATCACTGGGTTTCCACATAAGAGAACATAGGTGAAAACATGGATATGGAAGAGAAACCTAACCATCAAGTTCTGATGGAGAGTGGTAGAGAACATGGCTATGAAAAAGACAAAAATCACAAATACATAAATTTTTGATGATCTAAGGTACCATATTATTCATCAGATATAAGGGCACTAGGACAACATTGTTGGTTTTCAAGATCATTTCCCTAAAGTTGAAGAATTTGAATTAGAAGAAGTACTTACTTTATTTCGGTATAATCTCACCGTTGTTCGTGCCTTGAACAAATTCCACTTCATATCTTAAAGAAATGAAGTTGAATTTGTCATTAGTGAAGTATTAGCAGATCATGTGATAAAATGATGGGTCATTCCATATGTCTCAAACAAAATATTAGAAAAAGTTATCAAATATACATAAGTCCATCTATGGTGAGTTTAATTGTATATGATTCCAAAAATGGACTTATACTTCATATATCATATTGCTTAATAAAATAAAACTAGTTTATACTAACCAGGGACTTTCTGTAGGCCAGTGGTAGGCAATAAAGTCCTATCGCACTTCGGTTGTGGGTTCGATTCCCACAGCCTTGTCCGACACGACGGGTTTTCGCCCGTCCTGCAGGTTGTCCCTTTTTCTAAAACTACATTATTATAATATTCCTGCAATAATATCGAAAAAATTTCTAGCCTTAAATAATAATATCTGATTCCCAATATAATCCAGTCTAACCTTAAGATTTATCCAAAATACTTCTTTCCAAACTCATAGTATAAAGAGAACAATTACTAGAATGGTCATCAACCAAGCATGTGAATACCATTATTTAGCCACCATATATCATAAGATATATCTTGTTGATCGCATTCCAAACATATGAATACCTTAATCTTGTATTCTCTTGCAACATGAATTACCATTGAACTATAGTGAAAACATGAATGCTGTCAAAAGGTAACTCTTTCCACATACCAAAATCCCAAAATTTCTATATACACAAACCATGATATCACTTTGTCCTTATATCAGTCATGAGATCGTTAATATTATTTCCTCCTTATCCCTTCATTATGCACATATCATCTGCTTTCTAAAATATTTGAATTACTTTTCATGGTTATCGGTACCATATAATTATTGAAAAACATAATAAACCAATATATAGATATTCCAATATTCCACAGTACTATAAATTAGATTCCATAACATTATTTTGGAATCCCGTTACATAAACACATAATCATTCCACTACATCGTTATCATATTCAAAATCTCCAATAGTGATTGCATGTGACTTCCCTTTATCCTTTGCTTTAAGAGGTTGCTCACACTGATCATCATTAACCCTTGGATTAAGGCATTGATTAGCATAATGCCCCATTTCCTTGCACTTGAAGCATTGAAGTGTTGGTGGTGCGTTATCTGCAGTATTTTCTTTATTCATATCATTAGAAACCATTTTTCCATTACTTAAACACTCAGCTGCTTGATGACCTTCTTTTCCACACTTAAAAATATTTTCTAGTCCCTTTAAGACAATCTCCACCATGCTTCTTTCCACACTTTGAGCATAAAGAAACATTCATCTTCTTTTCACCATTATTATGAGATTTCTCCTTGAACTCCATCTTTCGTTTCTTGTCAAAACCATGGGATGGATATGTAACACCAACTTCCATTTCTACCTTGATAGCACAACGCAAAATTTCTTCATAGCTACTGAAGTCTCTTATATCCAATTCTCTTCGAAGACTTGGTTTTAAGCCACTGAAAAATCGATCAACTTTACTTTCAAGTTGGATGATAAAACCAGATGCATACCTTGCAAGTCTTGTAAAATTCTCTTCGTATATACCAATAGATTCATCATACTTATGCTTAAGCTCAAGGAAATACTTTTCCATCTTTGTTCGAAGAATACTGGGGAAGTACTTATTGAAAAATAAGTTCTTGAACTCATCCCATTCCATGGATTCAATTTCATCTCGGGGCCTTGTATTCTTAATTAGAGTCCACCATTGGTCTGCTTCACCTTCTAAATGGTAAATAGACAAAATGACTTTTTCATGTTCCAAACAGCGAAGTATGGAAAATATCTTTTCAATGGTATAAGACCCATTGAAAGAAGGTGGACTTTGCCTCATGAAGGACTCAATGGAATATTGTTCCCTTCTCTGATAATTTGGAAATCCAGAATGATTCATAGCTTGTGTAAGTATAAAAATAATATTTTTCACTCCATCTCCCATCACATTTGGTTGTTCAGGAGGAAAACCATTTCATTCTCCATTACATTGATCAACATGGTTCCTTTGGGTTCCAGCCATCGTCTAAAACCCAAAAAGAATAGCGTGAGAGGAAAAAATCATGCTAGGAAAAACAACATAATAAAGGGGGAGTACCTTCAATATTTAACATCTTAGGGTTAATTCTAAGATTTTTACCATAATTCTAGGACTATAACCTATACTTATACTTAACCTTAGGGACATCCCTAGAAATACCTTAAAAATATCTCTAGGGATTTCACTAAAGTTTTCGCATCCTAGTTTCCAAAGGTTAACTAAACCTTTCCTCTGATACCAACTGTAGAGACCCAAAGCTTGACATACATGGAAATTACATTACTTTTGCGGAATACTTAATACATAACAAAAACAAACACACAAGGACCATAATAGTTTAGTGTCTTTGGAAACTTGGAACATAATATTCTAATCTTGGTGAAAGATCTTCAACATCTCCCATAAAGATCTTCCCTTTTTTTCTTACCTAAAACCTTTCTTTATATCCTCAGGAAAAGAAAAAATATAAAGGGTGAGTTCAAATGATCAGTAAGGGTAATCATGGAGAAAATAAAACAAACCATATATATTTGAACATAAAAACATGAACATAATGTTTAAACATCGAAATCTTGAGCAATGACATAAAACATGGCAGTACGTAAGGCATAAATCATAATGGAACATCAATCATGATAAAATAGCTTGGAAATAAAACTTGTAATTGTGGAAAAACATTAATCACATGATATTATTTCCATAGTATCCAAGGCATTTCTTCCAAGACCATCTTAGTGGACAAAGTCCCTTTCTGAATTGAGTTCACTCCTCATTTCAGTCCTGTAACACTGAACCAGATTAACTTACCGTTCCAGCCATGTCTATCTCATGAGATATAAATATTTACCCAATGCATTGGAGGGAGATATAGGTCCCACCCATCTCATAATGAAATCATTCTTACTTGTTCCACAACATGAACATAAATCATTCATCATTACCTAAAGTATAAAATGGGTTTCATAAACATCATCCCATCATAACATAATCCATACAAAAAAATGGATATCATTTCATCATAAGAAAAGTGAAACCATGTAAATCATAGAGAAATTATACTTGAAACATTCACATATGGAACAATTTCATCTCATATGGAAAATGATTTTGATAAAACACTTTAAATGAATTCTTGAGGAAAATATCCTTTCTTCTTTAAAATCATTTTATTTTCACGAAATGCCACGCAATTTTAAAAGAAAAAGATTTTGTTGAAAATAGTCATTAAATCTTGTAGAGTAAGCTTCATTAAAATACGACATTATGAAACTATAAAAATCTTTTCATGTCATATAAGTTAAAAAAACATTCTTCTCGTACTTTGGCCGGAAAAGTCAAAAAGTACCACGTACTAGAAACTACAAAAGATTCCTTTCATATATTTTACTAAAAACTAACCAATGGGTAAAATTGGATTTAAAAACTTGTAGTAGGATATAAATATATTATATATTGAAGAAACATGGATGTGTATGATAAGTATTCCCCAGTAAATTCTGAAGTATAAACAATCTCGGATAAAAATGGGATTGCGAGATTTTCCCTTACCTTATGTCCAATTTATTCCGTATGTGTCCGAGACTCCTGTATAGTGGGTTTAAACATATTATTATCTTTTAAAAGAACCATAATAATATTTATGATATCATATATGATTCACTTATGACTTTATATTATCCATTCATTTGTCAATTTCATGTTAAATCAGCATTTTGGATAAAATCGTTTCATTTATCGTCCGTGTTTTGACTTGTAATTATTAATATGATTAATTAGATCATGATTACTTAATTATAGAATATAAAACATGATTTACATATAATATATATATTCAGAATATACATATATATAATAGATCAATAAATGGAAAGAAATACACCGTTCATGGAGACGGTAGGCCGTACGTACGCATGAACGCTGTTTTCATTTCCTTATTGAATTGAATGGAATTAAGTAGATGAAATACATATATATATACATAAATCCAGTAGCATTATTATTTATTATATTTCATGATTACTTATTATATATACTTTATAATCATTCTTGAATTGTTAACATGGAAAATGAATCTCATCGCGTCGTGGAGACGGTAATCCGTACGTACGCACGAGCGATGATATCGTTCCCATAATTATTGAATGGAATTGTAGTGGATGATATAATATCTTATAATTATTATTATGTTATAATAATCATATATAGTTATTATTTACACCATTATACCTATCCAAGTAAGGTGGTGGTGGAAAAACTGATTACACCACGGCGTGGAGACGGTATTCCATACGTACGCACGTGCGGTGATTTCGTTTTCCGTAGGATGGATAGAAGGTGAAATAGGTTTGTTTCATATTTATAATAACATATCAGTATATAATTAATACTTATGTTATTACTTTATAATGAAACAACTAAATAATAGGAAGTAGAAGAAGAAATAAACTTGAAAGAGTCGGTAGAAGAGATTACTTCTTCCTCGACGGACCTCCTTTAAACTTCTTCTTAGGGCACTAGAGTTGGTCTTTTGAGAAGAAAAAAACCTCTATGATATAACTAGAAAGTTTTAGAAGATTAATTGGTAGGGTTTTTCTGAGATTAAAGGCTCAAAATGGTGTGAAGAGAAGAGGGAAGGGGTGCCCTTTTTATAAGGGAGGAGAGGGGAACTTTTGGAAACCTCAAAAATATTAATTTATAATAAATTCAAACCCCACTTGAAAAATTCCAAAATGACCCAAATACGAACTTAGATGAGATAGGGTTGTAATATCATCAACCAATAAAATTTAGACATGTTGGTAATTTATTTTAAACATTATAAACTTTATTTATCCTTATTTAATCTATTTAATTTTATTTGTGGTTATAAGATTATAAATTATAAATTGTTATAAATAATTATGTATGTGTTGTGAATTGTCCATAATTAGATTATTTATGACATTTTAGACCATATAAATTTTAATTTATAATTTTTAAATATTTTTGTGATTTTTAAACAATTTTATATTATGTTATTTTTATAAAATAACAATAGTGTCAATTTTAAAACTATTCATTTATATGAATTTAAATAAAATCCTCACAAAATATATGTTCTAAATAAAAGATTTAATAGATTTATAAAATGTCATATTTATCTATAAAATTAGTGGAGAACATTAAATAGTTCATATAATATTTATTTTAATATTTTTTAAACCATTTATTTGATATTTCAATCAATAAAATAATTTCAACATCACTATTGTGTCACCTTTAATGATAATTATTTAATCCCTAAAAATTATAAATAAATTTACATGATGTATATAATTTTATTAGATTTATGTATACTATTCATGTTCTAAGTTTCATGAAGTTTATCACTAAATTAAAATTATTATATTTATAAGATTGAAGAGAGTGACATGTTGTCACTTTCTTTGGTTTTAATAATAATTAAATTATTTTCATGGTTAAAAGTCCATAAAATGAATCCAATCCGACAATTAGATGATATGGGTCGACTTTTAGTCATCCAATAGAATTTTGGCATGTGTTAGGGTAATTTTATAATCTTAGGTTTACCCTTAATTACCCGATTTATCTTTAACTGAAGTAAATAAAAATTACCGTAGTTACTATTCATAATATCAAAAAAATAAAAGTAAACTATTAACATAATTTGGACCCACTGAATCCAAATATGGAATCCATTTTTCAAAATTCAAAACACAGAAGTTTCAGTAATTAAATTAAAATTTATCCCGTTGTTAAGAAAACGAGTTTTAAAAGTTAAAATATTGCCAAATATTGAAATGTTTTTACCTATGAATTCAATGTAAAAATAATGGTAATGACATAAATTATATTAAATAGTAAAAATATATTCTATTTATACTTTAAAACCATTCAATATTATAATTTAACCATATAAATTATTGCGATGAAAAAAGTTGTTTTTAATTAAAATATAGCGTGTTTTTAATATTCATTAAAATATGAAAGTAATCAGAATAATATGAAAAATTTATCCAAAGTAAATTTTTATATCCTGATTCCAAAGAATAATTTTATTTTTTAAAATTGAACTTATAAACATTTCAAAAACTATATTTAAAGTGTGTGCGCCATCAAAAGGCGGCAAAACTGCATTTTTTTGAAAAATACTTATTTTACTCGAAAAATTTATTTTGTTCTCATACCATGTTATAGAAAATGTTTAAGATGAATAATAATGTTATAAAATTAAAAATTTAGTTAATAATATTCATAACATATAGTCCATAATAATATTATAACAATATATCGTTGTTTAGTGAAACCCGGTATTGCGTACAACACACGCTATCGAGGAAGGTCGCGATGACGTGTAATACAAGCCAAGTTAGAGATGCATGTAGTGAAATCTCCCTTTGGTGTATCATACAACACAAGTCATTAATGAAATTAAAAAGAATAATTCTCATAAAATCTCGGGTTGTTACACCATCATTAGAGAAAATATGGCCAAAAAAATAAATTTATTGAATCCAGAATTCACTCATAAAAAATTTACCATTTAAATATTTCCTTATAAGTGTCTCAAGATTGATTTTCAAGTGATTATCATGGTCTTCATATGTTTTACAATATACCATAATATCATCAATTAATACCACAATAAAATTTCCAAGATATTCCTTGAATATTCTATTCACCAGATCCATAAAAATAGAGGGTGCATTAGTTAATACAAATGGAATTAATGTAAAATCTTAATTTCCATACCTCATCCAAAAAATAGTCTTTGGAATGTCTTCCTTATTTAATCACAATTTATGATACCCATAACGAAGGTTAATCTTTGAAAAATATTTATCTCTGTGAAGTTGATGAAATAAATCAACAATGAGAGGAATATGATACTTGTTCTTTATTATAATAGCATTGATTTCTCTATAGTCAATGCACAACCTCATGGATCCATCTTTCTTCTTAATAAAGAGAATATGGGATCCCCATGGAGAAACACTAAGGTGAATAAATACATTATTACTCAAATCTTATAATTTTTTCTTTAAATACACTAATTTCACAGTGGTCATTCTATTAGAAGTCTTTAATATTGGCCTTGTATTGGGGATTATATCAATGGTAAACTCAAATTCACGCTCTGGGGGTGTCTTGGTAATTCTTCAGGAAATAAATTAATGTATTCATATACAATTGGTACATCCTCAATTTGAATATTACTTTCATCATCCCTAGATGTTGTTTTCTTTTCCTCCAAAGTAATTTAATTCATTAGAGCTACTGGAGGTGGATCTAGATAAGAATCATATGATTAGGTTTCTGCTCTAAAGATAAGGAATTCTACATCTTCCTCAAAAATTGTAATATCCTTATTATTATAATAAATTTTCACATAATATTTTTAATGTCATCCCACACCAAGTATTATATCAAATTCAAACCTAGGTATGATGATAAGGTTAGAAAATAAAGAACTTTTATGTGTCATAATGGGGATTTCATAATGCATTTTTATTGCAATGATACTTCCCTTAGGAGTTTTGACTGACAAGTCCCTTATTAAATAAAAAGGGAAATGTCTAATTTTCCTAGAGAACTAGGTAGATATAAAAGATTTTGATGATCTAAAATCAAATAAATCATTGGATAAATTCAAATATAGGATTAATTTGTATTCCATAATATCACTGGGCAATTATACATTAGTTATGGTGATCGCATAAGCTTTTCCATCTCCCATTGGCCTCTTCAGTGGTAGATTCCCCTGACGCTTATGAAATTGATTTAAATAATGCCCCATTTCTTTATAGTTGAATCATTTAACATCATTGATTTGTTTCATCCTCTTTAATTAATTAGCACGATGACCCTTTTCTCCACACTTATAACAAACTCCCATGCCATCCAAACATTTCCCATGATGATTATTTCCATAATTTTTTCATAATGTGAATTACTTTGTTCCCCAATTATTCTTTGATGATTTTAATTTTTATTGGTTATCAGAAGAGATATTCATATCTTGATTTCCATTCAATATATAGGATCTAGAAAATCCCTTCTCTATTTTGATGTCACTTAATACTATTTCATCATATACTAAAAATGATCGAGAAGCTAGTGTTCGATGGCTTGGCATGAGACCTTCAAAGAAATGATCAATATTGTTTTTTGAATCACATATGTAATCTCTTGGAGTTTTGGATACTTTTTCAGTTTTTTTGTTTTCACTATCTTTTTATAGTTATGGTATATATTCATCAGTATTCCGCTATTTATTTTTTTTATTCGTGTATATATATGCCTCGTGTTTTGTTTAGGTCAGGCAAAATAATTTCCTCTCATTTTTTGTTTGATGCCTAGGTGCTTGTCGCCAGCCCGTGGGGATCAGGAACACCCTTCAGGTATGTGAAATAATGGGTTAGGTTCCAGGTTTGAGGGTAAAACGGGTCAATTCATTACAATTTGGCATCAGAGGAGGTTTTTCCTCAAGAGTCATTATCTTGGTAAATCTATCAGACTGAAGATAGTATTGTTGGGACTTGATAGGTATTTTGTGATGAGTGTCTGGCCATCTATTGTCACAACGAGACTTAATTTTCCTTGAGAAGTTGGGATATGTGTCTATAGTGTTAGGTTTGGTTTTAAATCTCAGTTTATACTTACAGGTTTTCTAGTTTGAACTAAGATTTGTTCTATTGTATAATCATTCTTATGTTTCGGTATGTAGCAACATGCCTATGAGATGTCTTCCATGAGTTTCTTAGGAAGGTTTAGCTGATACTCCACAAGGGGATCCGCCTATAGATCATAATCTCTTCGATAATATCGTACGGGAAGTCTGTTCTCTCGATCAAGATGTGACATTAGTTCTTAACATAGTTGTTGAGGTACAAATAGAAGCTGGAGGAGAGAGAGATTGATCATGGGAATTCTTCTGTGAGAATCCACCATCCTTTAAAGGAATCACTGAACCTCAAGAGGTAGAGTACTAGATAGATAGGATCGATCAAATCTTCAACTTCCTAGTGACACATGAGAATATTAAGGTGAAGTTTTTGATGTTTAGGCTTGAGGGTTCTGGCAAGCGATGGTGGGATTCTATGGTCCAAGTAGATAGACACATGGACTTAGATTAGAAGGGTTTCAAAACCCTATTCTTTCAGCAATTTTTTATAGAGTCACCAATGTTGGATAAGTATAAAAAGTTCTTGTCTTTACAACAAGGAGAGTGTTTAGTGTTTTCATACACCAACTGGTTTTCTGAGCTTGTCCGTTTTGCTCTAGACGTAGTGAAAAAAATGACCAGTTGAAGGCTCATAAGTACCAGTAGGGTTTACAATTAGATATAAAATTTAAAGGGTATATATTGAAACTTTATACCTATACGGAGATGGTAGACAGAGCTATTATTGCAAACATGGATATGGAAGGCAAGGTTGGCTTTTCCAACCCTTCTCTTCCATCTAGTAGTAGTTTCAGTGGCATGCATGGGAATAAGCAGAAGTGGAAGGATCATCGTAGAAGCGGTGGTGGTGGGTCTCAGCAGTGAGTCTCCTTCACACTGTCTACTATGTCTATTAGTGTGCCTCTGACTTGCTATTAGTGTAGCAAGACAGGGTACACCAAACATTTTTGTCCTATACTCGTAAATATGTGCAACAAATATGGACATGTTGGACATTTACAACATTTCTAACAGGATATGAAAATGAACCGTTATGTTCAAGGTTAATCAGCTCCAAATTTTACTACGGTGCATTCAAAAGCTTCAAGGACTATAGGGATCTAGCCACAGGCCTTAGGAGTTAAGCACTTTCACACACTAGATGAGTGTCCAGCAGAAGTCGATGCTAGTCCGGTGATAGTGAGAGGTACTATCCTTATTTCATCTTCAGTATAAATTGTTTTATTTGATAATTTTTCCTCTCACTCATTTATATCTACACATTTTATTGATATTCTTAAACTTCCAACTGAACTAATGACCCTTGTAATGGAGTTAAATCCACCTCTTGGAAAGAGGAGAGATTAGGGGTTTTAGTGTCATTTTTTTTCATTAATGATAGATGATATAGTGATAGTCTGGGATTTTATCATTCTCATTATATATTTATTTGATGTCATTATTGGTATGGATTGGCTTGTCACACATCTAGCTAAGATTTATTGTTATAATCGGTGTGTCTTGTTTCATGCTTCCAATGGGAGTTCTCATGTGTTTCAGGGGGAGTGGGACCTGAGGTCAGGTCGTACAGGGCCTTCCCTCCCAGAGATTAAGAGTTTATTTCCTATTGTTTCATTTGAGACCGATTAAATTTCTTATATTGTTGATCTTCCATTTATTGTTCGGAACTTTTTTGACGTTTTCCAAGATGAATTCTCCAATATTCCTCCATAGAGAGAGGTGGAGTCTATGATTGGCCTAGTTCCAGGTAAGAAACTAATATCAGTAACTTCTTATCATATGGAACCAGTAGAGTTGAAAGAGTTCAATATTTAGCTGGATGACCTATTGGAAAAAGGTTTTGTTTTCCCTAGTGTTTTGCCTTGGGAAGCCCTTATGCTCTTTTCCAAGAAGGTAGATGGTTCACTTCAGTTGTGTGTGGACTATCGAAATTTGAACTGGGTAACAGTTAAGAATATATATCCTTTGCCTCCTATGGATGATTTGTTTGATCATTTAAAGGGGGAAACATGGTTCTCGAAGATTGATCTTTTGTCTAGTTATAATCAGCTCAGAGTTCCAGAGTCTGATATACGGAATAAAGATTTCAAGAGTAGGTATGGACACTATGAATATCTTACAATGAATTTTGGTCTGAATAATGCTCCATAAGTTTTTATGGCTTTGGTGAATCATATATTCCATAAATATATTGAAACTTTTATGGTAGTGTTTATGAATAATATTCTGGTTTATTCTAAATATGAGTGTGAGCACGAGCACCATCTGATTTTGGTTATAGAAATTCTGAGAAGTCACCGTTTGCAAGGAAATCTTTCAAAATGTAGTTTCTAGATTCAAGAAATGAAGTTCTTAGGGAAAAATATTTATAAACATGGCTTATTAGTTGATCCATAGAAGGTGAAGACTATTTCTTCACAGAAGGAACCACATAGTGTCTTTGAAAATCAGAGCTTCCTTGGTCTTATTGGATACTACCGAAGGTTTTTTAAGGATTTCTCTAAGCTGACATCACCTTTGACTACTCTTACCAGGAAAGTAGTGAAATTCACTTAATATGCAAAGTGACAGTCTTCTTTTGATGAACTGAAATGAATTCTAACATCAACTCCTATTTTAATATTACCCGAGATTAGTAAGGGGTAGATGGTGTTTTTTGATGCTTCTAGTGTTGTGTTGGGATGCGTGATTATGCAGGATAACCATGTGATAACTTATGGATCTCGTCAGCTTCGGCAACATGAGAAGAATTACCCCACTCATGATTTAGAACTTATTGTTGTTATGCATGCGCTTAAATGTTGGCGACACTGTATTTTTGGGGAAAGGTTCACAACCTTCTATGATCATAAGAGTTTGAGTTATATATTTTATCAAAAATTATTAAATCTCATATAGAGATTATGGGTATAATACCTTCAAACATTTGAATTCAATATCGCCTACACCCTATGGAAGGGAAACATCATTTCAGATGCTCTTACCATGAAAGTACCATCACATGATATTCTTAAATCAATGGAGGAGTGGAACCTTATGGGGATTTTCTATCAGTTGAATCTAGATGCTTAAGAGGATGTTTCAAGTATGGTTCTGACCAGTGTTCATTTATCATCATATCTCTTGGAGTCTATTTTATAGAGTCGGCAATAGGATGATGAGTGTAGTAGAGTTTGAGAAAGACTTTATGGTGGGGAGATAATTTCTGGTTAGTCTCTTTCTTCAGATGATATGCTCCACTATGGGAATTGAGTTATTTTCCTAACATTAGTGAGGAGTTCAGTCTTGTATAATTATCACATATCTTCATGTTCCCTTCATCCAAGCACTAGAGAGATGTATTATGATATGATACAATGATTCTGGTGGTTGGGTATGAAGCGTGACTGATTATCCACTAAATGAGGCTAATATTCATTGTTAATATACATAATATTCATGTTCTTTACTATTCATAAACACCATTTTAGTGCATTTTACACTTTGAACATCATTTCACATTATGATTGTAATACCTTCTTAAAATGCACTATTATGTGGTAAATTTTTGAACATCATTTGAAGTACCCAATGAGTCATCTGATTCTAAGGAATTTAATTATCAATATTTTAATTAGATATTTTGTAAACTATTTCTACACTTAAATTTGAACATTTTTCATTCAGGGATCAATGGATGATTCATAAACGATGATGGAGATATTTGGAGATGAATTGAAGCAATTCTAGAGAAGGCAGATTGGACATCATCCCACTTATGAGACTGTGGGTCCCAACATACAGGCCCAATGAATACCAAATTTTTTGGGATGATAGAATAAATGTTTAGGAACAAATCAATATTCATGAGATAATTCTAATTCGGCCTCTATGGTGGTCATTAAGGCGGCCCAAGTTAGAGATAAAATTCCAGGCCAGATTCTGCGGCCCAGAAAAACAGCCCATTAATTTGATCATATCTCAGAATACACAACTCCAAATGGGCCCAAATTTATAGGCAGTTAGAAGACATCTGAGGATCCATTTTATTATTCTATGGCCCACTCTGATTCTGCCATCTAGAAGGTATTCCAAGCACTTCTGTTCGGTGGATGAAAGCTGGCTGCCACCTCGGGTCAAATGTGGAAAAGTCCAAATTCCACAAGCTTTCCACCACCTATGGCCTACCAAAATTAATTGAGATGCTTTGTACTATTGGAGGATCGACCCAAGGGCTCAAAAATTCCTATTTAAGGTAGTGGTTTTGGAGGATTTAAGAATCTTTGGTGCTTGGTTCAATTGTAATGTTATGCTACAATTTTGTTGTCTCAAATTTGTCTTTCACTTGTAAGTTGTTCAATTCACTTTAGTTTCTTAATAAAAGTTCTTCTTATACTCTTATTCTGTTTTTCTTCATATCAATTTGATACCGTTGGATCAAGGTGTGAATTTATTCACACCAAACCTTGTGAAATTATTCACACAACGGTGGAGTGATCATTTTATTTTTGTTGTTTTCTTTACTTCTCCATTTCCTCCCTCATGAGTCTACTTTCCACTTCCATTGAAACCATGGGATCAATGGAGGGATAACCCACTTATGGGTTGATCCAAGGGAGTATCAAGGGGATGGATTGGATGTTATTTATCACCTCATTAATGTATAATCACTTCTTTAATTGAGATTTTTATTTGATGATTTTTAAACTCCATCATCCTTGTTGAATTTAAAGCCACACACTTCAAGTAATAATACGAACCTTTACCTTGAAGTGCTCAAAACTTTGATCCTTCAAGTGTATAGGTGATTCGTATTAAAGGGTGTATGAATTAAACCAGTAAGTGATGATGTTGTTTTATCTCCTTAAATGAACCCATCTCAAATATAAGAAATTGAAATCATTGAAAAGGAAATACGCCCAATCCACCCCGAGCAATAACCTAGGATCAACTCATTATTTTAAATTGAATTAACTTAAGTCTCTTAGAGTTCCTTTAAACCCATATAAAATCATCCAAAGTTGGCCACTTAATATCCAAAAATAGTCCTTAGAATGTGCGTGTCTATAGGTTACTTCTTAGGTCTCTGTGGATTCGACAACCCAAGCTAGACTACAAGGACCTTCCTACCTTCTTCTTTTGGGTAAATTTGAGCGAGAATCAGTGACATTATAGATTATTTGTCCCACTATTACACCTACCAACAGATAAAGACAGAGCACTTGAAACCCTATAGTTCTCTTTAACCTCTTCCGATTATTATTTGGAAATTGGATGAGGTATCCATGTATTTTGTTTTTGGATTACCATATAATCCCTGAGGGAAGAATTCTGTCTATGTGGTCATTGATCGATTGACTAAGTCTTCTCATTTAATTCTGATCAAGGATACCACTAAGGTTGAAGATCCGGGTAGGCTGTATGTGCAAGATATTGTGAGGTTACATGGGAGTCCTTATGCTATTTTTCAGATAGAGATCCTAGGTTTACCTTGAAGTTTTGGAGGAGTATCCAAGAGGCAATGGGAACTTAGGTCAATTTGATCACAACTTACCATCCATAGACAGACGATCAGATGGAGTGAGTAATTCAGATCTTAGAAGATTGCTTTATGCCTATGTTCTTGAGTTCGGTGGATCATGGGATAGACATCTGGGACTGGTTGAGTTTTTTGACAACAAAAATTATTATTTGTTGATAAGAATAGATCTCTTTGAGGTGTTGTATGGTCTCCCATGAAGATAACCTCTTTGTTGTGATGAGGTGGGTAAAGTATCTTTGGTTGGACCAAGTTTGGTTCATGAGACATCCATGAAGATTCAATATGTAAATTAACATCTGGTTATAGCCCAGAGTCGATAGAAATCATATGCGGATCAGAGATATTGTCCTCTAAAGTTTTTCATTGGTGACTGGGTTTTCTTGAAGGTTTCTCCTTTAGTTGGGTCACCGTCGACTTTGAAAATAGGGAAAGTTTTCTCCAAGATATGTTGGACTGTTTGAGTTCCCTAAGAAGCTCAAAAATTTTTCTTATTAGTTAGAATTTACGATTCAGTTGAAAAGTATTCATGATGTTTTCCACACGTCTTAGCTCAGGAAGTATCACCCGGATCCTTCTCACGTTCTGAGTTGGGAAGAAATTGAGTTAGAGACAGCTGTTTCTATTCTATAAAAACCAGTTGATATCATTGACTCTCAAGTGAAAAACTTGCGTGGGAAGTCAATTCTATTGGTTATAATTCTATGGAAACACATATCATATTCTCATGATACTTGGTAACATGAGTCATTGACAAGGGAGTAGTGGCCTCATCTTTTTCTAGGGATTACATCTTCCACATGACTTCATGGGGGTGGAAATGCTTTATGGTGGGAAGTTTGTAATATATCATTATCGATCTATCAGGTACATCCTTGACCTCTTTATGGTTCTCCCTTTTCCCAGTGTTTGTAGATGTATGAGAAGGAATTGGGAGGATACCGATAATGGTGAAGTTATAAATTTGTTGGACTTCTAGCTTTAACTAACTTTTTCTATAAGATGCAGGAGTATTTCACACCGTGTAACTAGGTTACACTATGTGTAAGTGTTTCTAAGTACAAGTCATGAAAGGCTTCATGCTGTAAAGGGTTACACGTCGTGAATAGGAGTTACATTTCATGAATGTTTTAAATAATGGATTTTAAACCTGAGGTGACAGATTTCTCTACATACTTAAATACCATGGATTTCACAATGTGTAAAGGAATTACACATCATGTAATTCCCCAAACATGGATTTTTTAGGGTTCCACTTAGGTTTTTTGTTCCCATTAGATCATCTATTTTCCTTTGATCTCGAACAAAAAATCATCTCCGGTGATTTTTAGAGACACCATTCCATCCAAATCGATCTGCTCGGTGTTTCATCTTCATTGTAGTTGTGGTGTGTCTCTCTAGGTAAGTTATCTTCTTGATTATTCATTTTCCTTGATTTCAGTAGAACCCTTGGGTTGTGTTATCGAATTCGATGGTCTAAGATTTTGTTTCTTCTTGTCTTCTTCCAAGATCCGTTGTGTGATCTCATTCCAGAGGTCGTTACTTTGTTGGTCGTGTAGGACCCCGGGACACCCTGAGAGGGGAGGGGTGAATCAGGGTGGAAACTTTTTCTTCTTAAAGTTGTGGATCTTGTTCCCACGTTGGTAGGAACTACTTAAACCTGTATAATGGATATGATCAGCAATTAAACATTCACATGAAGAGACAGATGACACAGCTATTTTTACTTGGTTCACCACTAAGGGCTACGTCCAAGGAGTATACGCCGACAGGTTTCCGGTCGTACCTAAATCCACTATGCTTCACTAGCTGCGGATACAAATGTTCGGGTACAGACACTCTATCCCAGGCTCACTGCCTTTACAATTGTTTAGGGATAGCTCACTGCGTCCCTCGGGTCACTCCCGTTGACTCCCCCTAGCTCACTGTCGTTGGTGAAGTCTCACTCAGTTTATAGACGTGAAGGTCTCTTCAATAAATGTGCATTGATGTTCTTTGTCTCCTGTTCAGCATGAGACTTTGCTTGCATCAGGGTTCAGAGTTAATGCTCTTTATAGTTCAATATTTCTTCTTTAGTGCAATGTCTGAATGCACTAGATCCCCTTGTCTTCGTTTTCCTGAATCACAATCACTTATGTGATTGCTCAATAAATGATGTTCAGCTTACTCGGCATTTGACAGAATCAATTCACCATGTATGAATGAGATCATGCATATATCATTTAGATTTCTTCTTCAATCTCGCTTTGTACCGAAAGTATCAGGCTATCTTCAGCTCTTGTGCAGCTCCAGAAAGGCGGGCGTGCTTCAACAGTGTCTGGGTCTCCTTTTCAAGCCCGACGCGCAAGTCTCCTGGCGGCGCGCAAGTCTCAGGCGCACAAGTCTAAACTGGCGTGCAAGTGACACTGAAGCACCTGCGCGACACTGCCTTCTTGAACTTAATACTTGCGCGACACACTTCCTTTCTTCCCCAAATATTCTAGGGCGCGCAACCCTCACTCGGCGCGCAACCCCTACTTGCGCGGCTCAACCACCTGCGCGACGAGAGCTCGAACAATCTCAAAGTCTTGAGCTCCGTAAGAAATGAGGAGGGGTGGTCCAGTATTTATAGGCAAACTGGACCCCCTGCGCATCGGCGCACAAGTCCCTCGACGACGCGCAAGTCTTGTCTTCAATAACCTCTGTCGCGCAACTCACTTGCGCGACCCAACCAACACTTGCGCTACCTTCTTTCCTTAGCCAAATTTTGATGTTCTGATCCTCAAAAACATATGGCGCGCAAGTCTTTTATCCTCCAAGAGCTCGGCGCGCAAGTCCCTTTGCCAAAATCACTCTTCTTCATTTGTTGATTTTGAGGCCCTGAAATTTGGCAAACACTGGAAAACGGCGTCACCTTGTATCTGCTCTTTTTGTACCGCCTCCAGATCATCCATTCCTCTGTCGATGTTCTTGAATCAAACATAGATCGTTGACCACAACTCTTGAACTCGACACGTCCCCATGGAATCTCCTTTGTCAATAAAATTGTATGTTGTTTGTTTGCTTTGTCGACAAGCACGATCACCTCAACAACACTTCTTCTTGGTGACCTGTATCCCTCAACAACTCTTTTGCTTTTATCACAAACTCCACTATTGTGATATGTATTCTTTGAAGGAACAACTTTAGTACCATCATCTTCTATGACAATGTGATGTGCATGGCCATTTCATAAGTCAACTCATTGGCACATTGCCTCCTTCATCAACCGTCATGATCAACTTCATGCAAACCATGTGATTCAATCTGTCAAGAAGTCTCTAGCATGGTTTTCACACAATCATGAGGAATTGCATGGTCTTCATCAAAGCCCATGGTTCTTATGCAATAAGGAGGAATTGCATGGTATTCATCCAAAAACACCATCCTGCTTTAATCATCCTTGGATGGATTACTCCTCACAATCTTCATTGTTGTAAATAATGTATCACCTATGACACATGTTCTTTGAACTTACGATCAGCACAACAATCGTTTGAATCACTACTCCTCTACTTCATCGGAGTACTTCATGATCTCCTTCATTGTGAGCTTCCATTCCTCCATTTTATTGGAGTACTTCTTGATCTCTTTCATTTTGATCTATATTGACAACTATTGACAACAAATACAACCTTATACACAAAGTGGTTCCAAAAATCTCCCCCCTTTGTATTTTGTTGTCAATACCTCAAACATCTTCTGAAATGAATCTGTCAATGTCAAAATGAGAATCTTCTTCATTTCACTTTCTCTCCCCATTATTGACAAGAAATACAAAGCATATGGTAGGGAGGGTATCAATCCTCACTTAGGAAATGTTTCATTAATCATTTCACTCTAAGTCTACTTGAGCAAAGCTCGATGTAGAAAACAAGAGGATTTGATTAAGTCAACAAGGCTGTCCATTATCCACAGATCATGATACCAACATGAGATGATAACTCATGTATCTTGTCTTCAAGGGTTTACCACTTTAATTACAGGTAGAAGAAGATCAACTATGATAGAGAATAATCAACCTGAAACTCCTGCACTCACATCAGCAAATAGATCAAAAACATTCAAGTGCAATCGGCAAGATAAGTGACCTTGGGGAACTTCCATTCTCTTTATGCCACTGACCAATTCAGTTACTCCCCCTTTATAAAATAATCTTTGATCTGAGTAACCAAGGGATAGAGATTGATAAATGACAGACCTTCTCCATTGGTGTGTTCTTCAAGAGATTCATAGAATAACTGCTTTTGAGTCCACCTGGAGTTGATATTGATTGAAATAGTGATTATGGACGCTTCTTCATTTTTCTCCCCCTCAAGGGAAAAACTCCTCATCATCTTCATCAAGAGTGATCCTTCATCATTATAATCTTTGAATATCAATTGAAGAATCTTCTAAGGATGGAAACTTCTTCAGCTTGGCTATCAAGAGTAGATAGCATTCACTACATCTCAGGTTCTCCCCCTGAGAGCATGCTTCACCTTCAATTCCCTGCATTATTAGCACAAATACAATACACAAATGATTACGGGAATAAGGTGGTTCCTTCTTGCTTCAACAAGCAGACTTGCTTGGTTGAGGTCCTTTTCTCAACCAAGTTCCTCTGTTCGCTCCAGTCTTCATGCCTGCACATTTGAACATATGTTCTGACATCTGTTGGTGTGGCATGGCTCTCTTCACATTCTCTTCTACTTTGTGTGAGGAATTGTTCTGCTTAGCAGCCAACATGTAAGATAACTTATTACTCCTCTTAATGACTGCTTCTTGCTCTGGTATTAAGGTTAGGCAACCTTTTGCAATATGACCAGATTTATTGCATCTCTCACACAGAACTTCTTTGACACGTGCATTTCTCTTTGTTTGAAATCTCTCCTGAACTGTGTCTTCATCATGTGAAAGTTTCCCTTTTCCTTTGTCACCAGCCTTGGCCTTTTCAGCTTCAAGTTTCCTCATTCTTTTCAAATCTTCTGGCCAGATGACCAACATGTCAGTGGGAAATTTTGCAGCTGGTTTGGGTCTTCCACATGGGTTCTTCTGAGTTTCATCCCACTTAGTGTTTCGTTTGGATGAATGACCCTTAAATTGCATGGATCTAAAATCATGGGTCTTCTCAGCTTCCCTACTTGAGATCTTCTTGGGGAAATGTGTGTTCGCCACATTCTTCTTATTACATCCCAAGGTACTTTCATCATACTTAGACGGAATAAGAGGTCTTCTGTTCTTATCAGCTCTGGATATATGTTGACCAAGGCATGCACCATTCTTGTGACCACTGCCGTTGCATACATCACAGATGTTATCAAGAATTCCAAATCTGTTTGCGGTGAACAGATGCTTCTGGATCTGCTGATGTTGCTTCTTCTTCTCTGGGTTCCTTCCCTTTGATATAGGCTTTCCCTGTGCTTTTCCATGAAAGGGATTATAAAAACAATCCAGTGCATAGTGCCCAAATCTGTTGCAGCACCAAAATTGACCCACAAATCTTTTCTTCTTTGCATCTTCTGTATTAAGTTTTTGGGCCATCTTCTTAATCTTTTGTGCTCTGTTTGAGGAGCCAGCTTCCTCCTTTTTCTTCTCATCCACCCTAGTCATGGTGGGAGGTTTCTTCTTCTCACCTATCCTCATCCATACTTGTTTAGAGCTTTTCTTCTGACCTGCACTTGATGAAGGAGCATATTTCGAAACGACAGTACAGATCTGTATGGACGGTACCTTCACTTTCTTAGCTGCTTGTGATAGATCAAAGAGTGAAGTCATGGTATTCTTATCACATGTTGGAGGCCTTTTGACAATAGAATCCTCCAGTGAGCATTGGGTACCAGCAGCAACTGATTATTGATGTGGATAATCAAGAGTTGTCATAATCTTCTTATCACATGTTGGAGGCATTTCAGCTTTAGAATCCTCCAATGAACATTGAGTGCAAGCATCACTCATTTCATTCTTTTGTGAAGTCTCAATATGTGTGTTCTCAATATTGGTCAATTGAGCTTCCAATTTTTGACCCACAATATTGAGGATGATCTTCTGATCTTCAATCGTGATCATCTTCTCTTCACAATTCTTCTTCAACCTTTCAACCTCATCTTCATGCATCTTAACTTTGTTTTGTAACAAAGAGTCAAGTTCCCTGAATTTAATGGACATTTATTCCAGAAAAAAATTCTTGACTTCATTGTTCTTCTTCAGCTCAGCTTCAAGTGCATGGATCCTTTCTTTTAAAGTCTTATTGACTTACTCTTCTTCTTCAAAGACTTTCACCCATTTGATGAGCTTCATACTTTCCATAACTTTTCTTTCCAAACCCTTTTCCATATTGTCAGCTTCCCTTTCTAATCAATTTATCTCAACCTGCATAGATTGGAATAGGCTACAAATAATAGAAACCCTTTCTTCTGGAATATCATGCAGATATGATCTGAGTTTTTCCTGAAAGCTTGAATTAGGGGTATCATACTTTCCTCTGGATGAGTTCTGAGCCACCTGCTTGATACTTTCCATGACTAATGTTTCTTCATTATTGGAATGGCATGGAGAACAAGACACTGCATCTTCTTTGGATGTGGGGGACTTATTCATCATCTTCTTCTCTTTCTTTTTCCTATTTGTCAAAGTCTTGGTGGATATAGATTTCTGCTCAGAAGTGACTACGTCATTATCAAGACTGCTCTTCATTGTTGACTCTAGGAAAGAAACTCAAATCCTCTTCTCAATAGAATTACTGGAGAATATCCATCATACGTTAACCTTTCCCTCTGATACCACTTGTAGGACCCCGGGACACCCTGAGAGGGGAGGGGTGAATCAGGGTGGAAACTTTTTCTTCTTAAAGTTGTGGATCTTGTTCCCACGTTGGTAGGAACTACTTAAACCTGTATAATGGATATGATCAGCAATTAAAAATTCACATGCAGGGACAGATGACACAGCTATTTTTACTTGGTTCACCACTAAGGGATACATCCAAGGAGTATACGCCGACAGGTTTCCGATCGTACCTAAATCCACTATGCTTCACTAGCTGCAGATACAAATGTTCGGGTACAGACACTCTGTCCCAGGCTCACTGCCTTTACAATTGTTTAGGGATAGCTCACTGCGTCCATCGAGTCACTCCCGTTGACTCCCCCTAGCCCACTGTCGTTGGTGAAGTCTCACTCAGTTTATAGACGTGAAGGTCTCTTCAATAAATGTGCATTGATGTTCTTTGTCTCCTGTTCAGCATAAGACTTTTCTTGCATCAGGGTTCAGAGTTGATGCTCTTTATAGTTCAATATTTCTTCTTTAGTGCAATGTCTGAATGCACTAGATCCCCTTGTCTTCGTTTTCCTAAATCACAATCACTTATGTGATTGCTCAATAAATGATGTTCAGCTTACTCGGCATTTGACAGAATCAATTCACCATGTATTCATGAGATCATGCATGTATCATTTAGATTTCTTCTTCAATCTCACTTTGTACCGAAAGTATCAGGCTATCTTCAGCTCTTGTGTAGCTCCAGAAAGGCGGGCGTGCTTCAACAGTGTCTGGGTCTCCTTTTCAAGCCCGGCGCGCAAGTCTCCCGGTGGCGCGCAAGTCTCAGGCGCGCAAGTCTAAACTGGTGCACAAGTGACGCTGAAGCACCTACGCGACACTTCCTTCTTGAACTTAATACTTGCGCGACACACTTCCTTTCTCCCCCAAATATTCTAGGGCGCGCAACCCTCACTCGGCGCGCAACCCCTACTTGCGCGGCTCAACCACATGCGCGACGAGAGCTCGAACAATCTCAAAGTCTTGAGCTCCGTAAGAAATTAGGAGGGGTGGTCCAGTATTTATAGGCAAACTGGACCCCCTGCGCGTCGGCGCGCAAGTCCCTCGACGACGCGCAAGTCTTGTCTTCAATAACCTCTGTCGCGCAACTCACTTGCGCGACCCAACCAACACTTGCGCGACCTTCTTTCCTTAGCCAAATTTTGATGTTCTGATCCTCAAAAACATATGGCGCGCAAGTCTTTTATCCTCCAAGAGCTCGGCGCGCAAGTCCCTTTTCCAAAATCACTCTTCTTCATTTGTTGATTTTGAGGCCCTGAAATTTGGAAAACACTGGAAAACGGCATCACCTTGTATCTGCTCTTTTTGTACCGCCTCCAGATCATCCATTCCTCTGTCGATGTTCTTGAATCAAACATAGATCATTGACCACAACTCTTGAACTCGACACGTCACCATGGAATCTCCTTTGTCAACAAAATTGTATGTTGTTTGTTTGCTTTTTCGACAAGCACGATCACCTCAACAACACTTCTTCTTGGTGACCTGTATCCTTCAGCAACTCTTTTGCTTTTATCACAAACTCCACTATTGTGATATGTATTCTTTGAAGGAACAACTTTAGTACCATCATCTTCTATGACAATGTGATGTGCATGGCCATTTCATAAGTCAACTCATTGGCACATTGCCTCCTTCATCAACCGTCATGATCAACTTCATGCAAACCATGTGATTCAATCCGTCAAGAAGTCTCTAGCATGGTTCTCACGCAATCATGAGGAATTGCATGGTCTTCATCAAAGACCATGGTTCTTATGCAATAAGGAGGAATTGCATGGTATTCATCCAAAAACACCATCCTGCTTTAATCATCCTTGGATGGATTACTCCTCACAATCTTCATTGTTGTAAACAATGTATCACCTATGACACATGTTCTTTGAACTTACGATCAACACAACAATCGTCTGAATCACTACTCCTCTACTTCATCGGAGTACTTCATGATCTCCTTCATTGTGAGCTTCCATTCCTCCATTTTATTGGAGTACTTCTTGATCTCTTTCATTTTGATCTACATTGACAACTATTGACAACAAATACAACCTTATACACAAAGTGGTTCCAACAGGTCGTGGTGCGGTGAGAATTATTTTTCGAGGTATGTGATATTTCCTCTCCTCTACCAACCCTATTTCTCAATTTAATGAATCCTAATATGTGTGGATTGGATTCTAGGGCCTTCATTGACATCATTGGGTTTTTTTGTTAGTGGATCCCATTGTGGGTGTGTGCGACCCAGGTTTTGAGGTAGGTGGTTCCGTCTTTAGCATGTGTTTGATAAACTGTATTGTTCTATTCTTGTGAACTGGTTATTTTTTTTTGAAATTATCATGATTGTTTGTGTGTGTTGGAAAGATATTTTGAATGAAAGTGGGTTTCCTTGATTTTTGAAAAATGAAAAAAGGGGTATTTCTAAAGAAGTGAAAATGGTTATTTGAAATGGTTTTGAAATGATTTTTGAAACATTGAAATGATTGTGAAAATGAGAACATGGGTTGCCTTAGGTATTAGGTGGATGGTTTAGCTTGAGGCCATCATCCATTGTGGTGGTTTACTTACTGGGGTGTTCCTAATGTACTAGAGTGTAGAATATTGGATTTAGGAATGTATGTGAAATTAAGGTTTAACTTTCTGGGGTGTCTCTCTGGTCTTGGAGTGTAGATCATAGGATTTAGGTACTACAATGAACTATTTCATAGATTAATTGGTACAAGTACTCTACTGCCTGACCTATTGTATTCCTTGGTATTGTGATTCTTGTGCTGCTACTATTGTTTTCGTATTTCTTGGATTTGTACTTTTTTATCCATGATATGTATGTTGATGCTTGTGAGAGATAATATGGAAAATATTATTTGAAATTGATATACCTGAATTTATTTTAGAACTATGATAAAGAGTGAACTGTTAACCATGTTTTATATAAAAATTATTTATTTCTTATCATGCCATGTTTTATTTAAGTTGATCATATATGAATTGTTATATAGGAAATTTTTATGGAGCATCTAGGTGGGATCCTATTGATCATGTTAGCTCAAAAACTGTGTAACTATTCGATAGTGAATATACCTTTGTATGTCTTCCATTTTAGGGAAAGGAAAGGTGCCATGATGAGGTGATGAGGTTTCATTTCAGTTAGTTTGGTTAGCTGGTGGTGAGATGGTGGGAGTTCATCCACACCATCATTTGGAGCAGCTGTTTGGTTATAGTCCTTTGTAGTTGGACTTGTCTCTTAGAGTTTTGGATACTTTTGTAGTTGTTTTGTTTCCACTGTCTTTTTACAGTTATGTCATATATTCATCAGTTTTTCAATGTTTCATTTTTATTCATGTATATATATGCCTCATGTTTTGTTCAGGTTGGGTGAAATCGTTCCCTCTCATTTTTTTTAGATGCTCGGGTGCTTGTCTCTATCCCATGGGGATCATGAATAACCTTTAGGTATGTGATGGAATGGGTCAGGTGCTGGGTTTGAGGGTAACTTACGTCGGTTCATTACAAAGGTGGATAACTAAAAAACACATTCCATCTAGTCAATAAACTGATAATGAAAATGCATCCATATATTTTGTCATAGTGAAAATATTATGGATAGTAATAACTGAATACTAAATGAAGAAAATGTTTAATTATTATAAATCATGTATTTTACATGTGAACCACTATCAACAAGACCATTCATGATATGGTGTAAGTTTGTGGGTAGAAACCATCTGATTCTTCCAACAAACAAACCTGAAGGGTTTATCGCCAACCGATTTGTCTCATGAGACTTATCGATGCATTGGGGGGATATATAATGTCAAGAACCACCCATCACTACAAGACCAAATCATTATTCATACATATATTTAATTCATGAAAAATATACCTCATCAAAATATCTTTATTGAGTAAAGTATACGAATTTATCAATATTTCCCCAGTTAAAATAACATTCAAGGTAAACATAGTATGTAAAAATGGTATACGGCTTAAATAATAATCATATCCATGATACATGAAATATGGATATTTAATGAAATATTAAATTATTTATGCTCATAAATAAAAGGGGTAGTACACAAAGGAAATAATTTATGAATATGACATATTTCCTACAAAAATTAAAGTGAGATGAAAAACCCTTACCTTATGTCCGAAAGCGTTATTCACTTTTAATTAATGTCCTAGATAATCAAATCAAATTCATTAATTACATAATTTATAACCTCTTAAACATATATTTTATTTTTAATAATTTTATTAAGTTAATTTATGTCCATTTAGGTGAGTTATAATGTATAATTTTGTTGTTCCGGGAGCGTTCGTTTTAGGGTTTTATGGTCGGTTCCCTTGCATATAATTATGGGAGTTATTTTCAAATGGAATAAAAACTTCAAAAGTGAAATTATTTAGTATTAATGAAATTCAAGAAGTTTAAAAGGAATTATATATCATTTGGTTATATGGTACGAGGATGAATCGTTAGATAAAAATTGATGAAAATGTTTTAATTTATTTTGGCAGTTTTTACGACCATAATGAAATTGTATTATTTTATGTAATAATATTTTTATATGTTGGTTACAGAACATTATATGACTTATAATATGTATATTAAAATATTATTTAACCATAATAATGGTTTTATTACCATCCTTGAAGGTATTTATGGAAAATGAAAACTATCTGTTAATGAAGGAGATAAATCAACACATCACGAATGATGTCTTCATTTTTAAATAAAAGGAGAAGAAAAAATATTTAATGATGGATATTCCATTAACATAATAAAATTATAGTATATATATGATACTAGAGTTACCATTCCACTCTGAATAATGGGAGGTGAAGAGATAATAAGAAAATAAAAGAAAATAAAAGAGAAAGAAGGAGGATTTTACCTCTTGAATATCATCTCCTTGCGAACCTCCTTAAGACACTTGGATTTGGTCTTTTGGTAAGACCAGTGAGTCCTGGAAGTGGGAAAGAATCTAGGGAAAATAATTAGGCATAATTTATACAATATTAAAGGCTTATAAGGTGTGAGGAGAAGGGGTGGTGAGGGGTGGTACTTATAGGGAGAGGACATGTGTGTTTTTGATCATTTTATTTATTTATTTATTATTTTGGCTCAAGTATATCAATAGTGTTGATTCACATGAATAAATATAGTAACTAGAGAATGTGATTTCAAAATAATGAGTGCTCACCTCATCCATATATCATCCATGACTCAATAATTCATTTATTTACTCATAATGTTAAATACCAAAAATTACTATATTTTACTATTCACAAAAATTCAACTATTTTAGAAAAATCTCAAAAATTCACCATAACCATTTTTAAACATGTATATTTATAAAATGGACTCCATTATATGAAAATAATTTTCTAATTATGAGAAGTTTAATTTTTAATTAAAATCATCATTTATTAAAAAAATATTGATTTTAATATTACAACTAATTTTATGACACTTTGAAAAATTAATTATGGTATCATAATATTATATTATAATTATAATACAAAAAAATATTGATTTATGAATCTATTTTATGAAAATAAATTTTATTTAAATAATTATATTAATTATAAAATTATAAATAAACATTTATGTTTCACAAAAATACCAACACTTAATTTATCATTTTTAAAACATTTATTTACTTATTCTATGATATAAATATATCGTATTTTCATTTATGAGATACCTAAATTTTATTTGTACTTTCTTAGGTGAGGATATTATTCTAATGGTCACATTACTATTCCTAACAGTCACATTACTATTCCAACGGTCATGTTAATATTTAATAATATATCCTGGTTCATTTAAGCTTAGTGTTGTGTGCAACGTAAGCTATCAAATATATTGAATTTATTTAAGAAGATACACACCATTAAATCTTGGGGTGTTATACACATGCATACAAATACATAGATATACGTATATACAGACACACACACACACACACATACATGTATATATGCATACATACACAACATACACACACATACACATATATACACATACATACACATATATATACACATACATATACACATACATATAAGTACATACACATTCACATACATACACATACAAACATAAATACATATACACACACATACACACACATGCATGCACATACATGCACATGAATCCACACACACACACACAAACATATACATATACATACATACATACACATATACATACATATACACACATATACATACATACATACATATACATACATATATATACATACATACATGCATGCACATACATATTTTATATACATACATATAATGACCCCACATATTTTAAATATTTTTTTCTTTTATCATACCATGAGCTTTTAAGGCCATATCAAACTCGCATCACAACATTAGCAATTATATTAATATATATTTATTTAATTTATTTACATATATTAATAAAAACATATTAAAATAAATATACATTTATTTATATATTTATATAATTATTAATATAGATTTTAATATATTATATTTACACATATATTTTTAATGTATTTAAATACATTAGAAAACATTTTTATTAATTAATATTATAATATTTTGTTACATAAATTATAAAAATATAATTGATAATAATTTTTTATTTTAATATGAATTATATTTTAAAATATGCATTTTATATGTCAAAATATTTTAATATATTTATATACTTAAGGATATATATTCATATATGTAAATATATGTAAACACACCCATACACATATAATTATAAATATATATGTATAGTGTAAATATATATTCATCTAACCAGGGCTCAAATCGAGGTGGCCTCCTTTGGGTGGGGGGATTTCTATAGATATTGTAGTGGTACTACAACAAGTACTGTGTAGGCACTATAGCAATGATGAGTGATGTAGTTCGGACAATAGAGGTGGGGATACTGTAGCAATATTGTAGCAGCGAAACTTATTGTAGCAGTTAGTGTAACATTGGTGAGTACTATAACATCTAGGTACTATAGAATTATTATTCACAGAGGGGGACTTTAGGTCAGAAAATTGGGCCTTTAGTCTATGTAATGGGCTTTCAAGACAGAAGGCATTCAAACTGTCAAAATCTAATCATCCTAAAAGGTGTTTATCAATCCTTGTGGGGAGGGATGAGGCATGTACCTACTGGGGTTCCTAGGTTTGTGTGTTTTTTGTTCTTTTTAATCCCCTAAATCGAATAAAAATAATTATATATGTACTATATTTAATTTAATTTCATATTTATTTATATAGGTCATATCACTATATTTTATAATATATGTGTGTGTGCATGTATAATTTTTTTAAAGAGGTAGGGGCAATGCTACCTTTTTTATTAAAGAAATATATCCCTATTTTCAACAGGGTTTATAGGTAACTCTTACATGACCCTAAGATCTAGTGGCTCGAAGGCCCATTATAATTTTTGATGGTCTGAAGGCCCAGTGACCCTGAAAGCCCAAGCTAAGTATCCAAGATTCACATCATGATCCCAGTCTTCTCATTGTGCCCCTACCATCATTCATTGCATTGCACTACCCCACTGTGAGGACCTAGAAGAGAATCCCTCTTTAAACCCACACTTGGGTAGAGGGCCAGATGATAGATGCTAGCGCACCCATCGCTCTTTCGAGTTTCCCACCTAGAAACTCCTATATGTCTTCATGCCATGCTGCCCCCAAGATGCATTACATCGCCTATCTGGTTGTCACCATTCACATGATGTGTCACCTCCTCTGATAAGAACTAACATGCTGTGTAGCCATTTTTAATTCCATTGAAGAATACCCCTTAGTCCCAAGTGATAAGAGGGACATATAATAGGTTCCAATGCACCTATCGATCTTTTCAAGCTATCTACCCGACGATTCTACCTGAAGCCATGTTGTATTGCATGCCTAATGCACTGTACCAATCAGTTGGTCACTTTACATGTCACTAATTTCTTTATTAGCATTTTTATTTATCACTAATAAAATTCCACCCTTTATCAATATTTTTTAGTGTTGATAAAGGGTAGCACTGATACGAGTTCGACATTCCAATATTCATCATTGTCATTGTTTCCCCTCCCATCAATTTTTCAACCCCCATCGTCGCCCCTATCCATCATTGTCATAGTTTTCCCTCCCCTCAAACCTACTACCCTCATAACTCTTTCCTTTCATCCCCTTATCGGTCACCTCACCCACTATTTTTTTGTAACCTAAATGGTATGGATACACTAAAAATATCTCCACTTTGATATTTTATATCAATGAATTTTTTATCGCTTATTATGTACTAAAAATTTCATTCATCTATAATAAGTATATGTATTTATTTCTTGTTTTGGTTTTAATTTAGTCAATCAACCCTTTATCATTTTAGTTAAACTAAAATTCAACCACATTTCCAAAAAAAATTCTCCCTTACATGGAAGCAACCTAAAATAAAAATCTAACATAAAATATCTAAAAAGAAAAAGTGACTTGGTTAATTAAATATGCCCAAAATGCATGTGTGCCAAAGGAAAATTTATGAACTAAAGCCACCAATTCAATATTTTCATTTGAATTATCATCTAAGACTTGATTTTTATTACTAAATTTTTTACCATAGATTAATTTTGTAACAAGGCTTAAAAAATATATACATATTGAACTTTTTAATATGTTATAGGGATATAATCATAAGCTTATTAAAGAAGATATTTTCAATCTTCAAAATGCATTATCAAAGGTTAGATCCTATTTTTCACACTTTTTTTAAGAACATTACAATGTATTTAAAAGGGTATACCCCTTTTCATTTTATACACAGTAACCAAGGGAGATGTGTTGGAGCTTTATAAGGGTAAAAAATCAAGATGAATGTGATAATAATTGCAACAACATTCCATAAAAGTGGATAACCTTATCCCAATGATTTTATGTTCAAAATGGGATAATTAAAATAAGGTTTTCATCTAAATAACCAGTTATTATATTTATACCAAAAATATATGGAAATGTTTTTTATAGTTAAGGATTTTTTTTGAAAAATTGTCAAAAGAATAAATGTTATAGTGAAACAATGAAAGTTTATATTTTTTACAATATAATATAATTTATATTGGATAATTATTGATGTTGCAGCTGCACAACCAATAAATTTTTACTGTTTACATCTAATTAAATTGTGTGTGACGATACACTGACCAAATGGAGGTAGTTGTGAATGTTTTTTAATTTTACTTCTAATCCATTTGGGGTAATATTTTTACTATATTTATATGTTTTTTTCCCATTATATCATTAAATTATTGGAAAATAAAATTCATTTATTATCAAAAGTCTTGTATATTCTGATTTGGGGTTTTTTATGTCATGTGGTACTTTAGGGATATAAACTTGTCATATTTTTTTCTAGGTATGAGATCATGTAGTAGATGAAAATACATTACATTTTACAGAATTCTACATGAATTAGTAGGTAAGGTATATTTTAGTGATTTATTTTTATTGGTACTATGTGTTCATTGTTTCTTTACTTAGGTTAGAAATCTCATTACTATAAAGAATAAATGTCTTTCCACTTGGAAAAGAATTATTTATATATTTCATGAATTTATAAAAAAATTAGTGTTTTTATAAAGTGATATCAATAATTGTGAGCAATTTATATTTAGTACTTAATTTATCATGTCATTTTATTTCATACTTTCAGTATCTTGGGTTTTAGTTCACTGTTTACATTAATTTATTTTATCTTAACATGTATCTTATTAAGTAGGATACCATGTTTAGGGATCCACTTATGTGGTACATTATAGTTTAAATCAATTAGTATTTGCTTATTACATACATGTAAGACTTAATTTTTATTTCTAAAATTTTTACCATAGATTAATTTTGTAAAAAGGCTTAAAAAATATACACATATAGAACATTTTAATATGTTATAGGGATCTAATATGAATCTCATATAAGCAGATATTTTCAATCTTTAAAAGGAATTATCAAAGTTTAGATCTTATTTCTCACACTTTTTTGAAGAATATTACAATTTATTTAAAAGGGTCTACCCCTTTTCATTTTATACACAATAACAAAGGGAGATGTGTTAGAGCATTATAAGGGGAAGAAATCAAGATAAATGTGAGAATAAATTGTATCACCATTACATAAAAGTTTATAAATTGATCCCAATTATTTTATGTTCAAAATGGGATAATTAAAATGAGGTTTTCATCTAAATAACCATTTATTATTTTTATACCAAAAATCTAAGAAATTTTTTTATAGTTGATTAAACCTTTTTGAAACATTATCAAGAGAATAAATTTTATAGTGAAACTATTAAAGGTTATGTTTTTTATAATATCATATAATTTAAAATGGATAATTATTGATTTTGTAGCTACACAACCATTAAATGTTTACTATTGAAATCTAATTGACTTGTGTGTGAGGATACACTAACCAAATGGTGGTAGTTGTAAAAGTTTCTTAATTTTAGTTCTGATCTATTTGGGGTAATATTTTTACTATATTTATATGTTATGTTTCTATTATACCATTAAATTATTGGAAAATTCATTCATTATCAAAAGGCTTGTATATTCCGATTTGGGTTTTTTTCATGTCATGTGGTACTTTAGGGATACAAACATGTCATATTTTTTATAGGTATGATATCATGCAGTGGATACAAATACATTACATTTTATAGAATTCTACATGAATTATAAGGTAAGGTATATTTTAGTGATTTATTTTTATTGGTACTATATGTTTATTATTTCTTTATTTAGGTTAGAAATCTCATTACTATAAATAATACATGTCTTTACACTTGAAAAATATTTATTTTTATATTTTCCGTATTTCTAAAAAAATTAGTGTTTTTATAAAGTGATATCAACAAATATGAGCTACTTATATTTAGTACTTAATTTATCATGTCATTTTATTTCATACTTTCAGTATGTTGGGTTTTAGTTTGTTGTTTACATTAATTGATTTTATCTTAACATGTAGCTTATTAAGTAGGATACCAAGTTCAGGGATCCAATTATGTGGTACATTATAGTTTAAATTAATTAGTAGTTGCTTATTTCATACATGATTTTTACAAACAAGAAGTTGACCCCAAGTCAAATGTTTAATTTTTTAAACCTATTATTGTGTATGATTTAATAGATTATTTTATAATCCAAGGATTAAATTTATGAAATGTATAGTTAGTTTGATTTATTTTTTGGACAAATCCCCTTACAGGAAATCCAATTTTCATTAGGTTTATGTTTGAATAGAGTATTGTAGGTGGTTTTCCTATAGATAAGCCAACAATCCCATACCTGAGTGTAAGGGCTCCTGCTTAGCATCCAAGAGACCCAGGTTCGAAACCAGGTGGTGCTGAATTTCTGGGTTACTGTAGTAGTACTGTAGTAGGTACTATAGCAGTTGGAACTATTCAACCAATTTGGGTCTTTGGGAAACCAGTTAGGGCCTACGAGTCTTAGGGATGTTAGGTCATTAAAGGCCTTCAGGCCTTAGGGCCTTCGGTCCACATAGACCATGGAGTAGCCTAGTTCTCAAAGAGCAGGCCCTAGAAGAGGATCAGAGAAAAAGAGTAGAAGTCACAAGAAGTAGAGCTAACTAGATTGGAAGAATGAGAGGGCATAAAAACCTCCATCGGGACCAGACACCATATATATTTGTACATGGAAATGCTAGCTGATCAATAATTTAAGGTGGGGAGCTAGGTGATCAATGATGCAGAAGCCGGGGAGGGGCATTTCTAGTGGGTTGGGCCTACGAGTCATGTATTGGGAATAGTATTCCTCTAGGCCTTCAGGTCGTGTTTGGCCTTGTGCCTTGGGCCTACGTGTCATGTAAGGGTTCCCCTTAAACCCTTAAAAGGGGGATTATCTGTAAAAAAATAAAAAAATAAGGCCTTGAGGCATTTAGGTCTATAGATAAAAATACCAACATTGATGTTGTATCATGATACTCATCCTTTTTCATTGAAATCTTGTTCTATTTTATTACTATATTTTCAATCCTAAATTATACTATAGTTATAATAATTTTATCTTATTCAATGTTAATTATATGAAGGTGTTATAAATACTATGGGTTTGGTTTTAAGATGAACTTTTCCTTATTATCTCTTAATTTTATGTAGTGGTTTTCTTTTAATAGTTTATTATAATGTTATCAAAAAGTTTATAAAGGATTCTTGAAAAAAAAATTATAATTGTAAAGTATTGGACCTCTTGAATTTTTGGTTTATATTTTTTATAGGTTTCTGGATGGGCATGTTTTTGTGAATGAAGAAGGCCTTTAAACTTTTGTGGTTGCGGTAGCAAGTGATCAAGCAAGATATACAATGGTGTACTTGGATGTGCCTCATTTGTTGATGGATTCTGATCTTGGTTAATTATGATGATCAATGGAAAAATGGAAATGTTGTATTTTTGTGATTGAAGATTTTTTAATTTATAACTATTGTTAATGTAAAGATTTTTTTTTTCGTTTAATATTGTTGATTTAGGTATATAATGAATCTTTGAAATGAAATCTATCATATTAAGTTTTTGTTTATTTTATTTTATCATCGATGATTCATTTCTACCAATGTTAAAATAATAAGGATGCACAATTTTACATTATATATATATGTTTGTGTGTGTGTATTTGAATTTGTAAAAAAATAAGTATTTGTGGATAAAATCAAAAGATGATTATTGTTTTAGTGAAAATCACTTTAGAGACCGCTTGTAAAGGTCGTGAAATATAGTGGCCTCATGGTCATTAATGTTGTATTTGTGACCCCATCTACCACGACCATTAATAGTGACCATGGAGAAATATCCCACATCACAGAAGCCCCATCCATGACTTTTTAAATGACCATGTATGCATATTTCTCTATTATGGGATGAAATCATTTCAAGAAGATACCCCATATTATTGTGAAATGATTTCAAATAGGATATCAATTATTTTACTTTAAATTTATTTAAATATATATTTAAGAAAAATTTTAAAAATAATTTCATGGATGGAGTCTCATCCCCGCTATGAAAAGGTATACTCTAATCACAACTATAGATAAGGCCTTTATCAGTGCTAGAGATTGGTTTTATCAGTGCTAAAAAAGAATTGATGTTTTAAGTGACTTTAAAATTTGATCACTTTTATCAGTGATAAAAAAATTAACGATAAATGAACCCTTTATCAGCATTAAAAAAATGTGGATGAAGGGTGTCTTTATCAATTTATTTTTAGCGCTAATAAATGACATATTTATTAGCACTAATTTTTAGAACTGATAAAACAAAAAAAATGAAAATTATTCTTTAGTTATCATGCCTCATTCACACCTCCATAAAGTGCCTCAAAGCTTCTCCCACTCCAAATTTTATCAACACTAATTCCAAAAATAGATTCCCTGCCACTCTGCTAAGCCATTCACACCTATAATGATTCAAACCTCTGACCTCCTTGTACAAAGTGAACACCCTTAATTCAACTCCATCTTTTTTTCTTATATATTTTATTATATATATATATATATATTATCCATATAATTATATATATTTATATAACTATTTTTAAGTACATTTATAAAATATGTTTGTCTATAAATTTATATATATGTGTGTATTTATATTTATATTTTTTTATATTTATACATGTGTTTGTGTAAATATATAAATAAAATATTTATAGCAAATTCTCAACAAGTACCATTACCACTATACCAGAGGATTTTACTTGTTATATATTGACATATATATATATATATAGGTATATATATTTTGGGATCTATACTTCTTTTAATATATATATTAATATTTATTTACCTATATAAAAATATATACATAAATATAATTTTTTTATTAACACAGACACACACATTAAATATAAATATAAATATATATATATATATATATATATTTGTATAGGTATAAATATATTCGTACATTATTAGAGGGTAAATATAATGGATAATTTTTTATTTTAAATAAAATGGATAATAAATTTTTGTTACCACATGATTTATATATATAAAAGGAATCTTATATATAAATATGTTTTTATATTTATTTATATAACTAAATTTTTATATGTAAATATATGATATATATATATAAAACTACAATAATTTTTTTTTTAAAATTTCAACACCATAATATCCATATGAATGTATTAAAGGAGAATAAATTTAGTCTCAACTAAAAAATGATAATAAGACCTTAAATGAAGAATAAATTTCATCGAATATTCAAAAATTAAGGCATCCTAACTAAAAACTCAATTTTGAAGGCATTTCATACATTTTTTCACCAAGGAAAAATAGGGAACAAGATTAACCCCATATTAAAAAATGTATATATCTTTGTAATATTATTTTTGATTACTCGTGGATTTTAAATAGATGTCTTAATCAAATGTTATGATCGTTTGAATTTCAAGTCATGTTTTCAAATTATCTTAAGATATTAATTAATTAATTAATTTTTTCTATCACCAAATTGTTATTAAATGACTATTATTATATAATAATTATTAATGTATTGATTAATAATTATTTTTAATTATTTTATAATCAATTTTCATTAAATCTATTATACATTAAGTGTAAATTATTATTTAGTGTTATATAAATCATATTAAAGAAAATATATTATATCTATATCAATATTAATATATTTATATACTATCATAATATATTTCATATTATATAATGTGTTTTTATGAAGTTTACCTTTTATCAGCATTGGCACTGATAAATGGAACACCTTTATTAATGCTAAGAAAAGTGTTGATAAAGGGTTTCCTTTATGATCACTAAATAAAGCACTAATAAAGGGAGCCTTTTTATCAGCACTTTTTAGTGCTAATAATGGTCAATATTAAAAAAAATCTTGTTTAGTGTTGATAAAAGTACCCCCTTTATCATTGTTGTTTTTAGTGTTATTAAAGGGAATGAATTTATAATATGGGATCTGTAGTAGTGAATTATTCCCACCCAAACGATGAAAATGGAAGGAAAATGTTTGGGGAATGACCATCATTATAGTGAAAAGCATCAAAACAATGATATATAAATATTCAAATTATTATCATATCCAAAATTATAAGAATCTCTCAGAGAGATCATCTCTCTAGTACACTTGAAGTCACTCACACACCATACTCAAAAAATTTCTCACACCTGAATGAATTTTTCTAATAACCATGATATCACCATGTTGGTGTGGAGGTAGATCTAAATGACTCAAACCTCTCCCAATATAGGTTAAAGGAATACTAGGTTTAGGTATGTGATTTGGGAAGAAGAGGAAAATAAAAAACATAAGCAAGTCGATGGAAAAAAACATACAACGATTAAAAAATATTGAAAAATAAATAAAACTAGTATTAAAGTGATTCAAACTATGTTGGTCCTATGCATATTGAAAAAACACCACCAAAATAGTTTTATTATGAAAAATAGAACAATACAAGGTATATAAAAATGATAAAAATGGACCACTAAATCTATTCGAGTATGAGCACCTTGTCACTTAAGAAACCCATGGTCAAGCTTATTGGTAGTTTTTTAATTGAAGGATGGCACCGCCCCTTGCTTTGTCAAGGGAGGCAAGCAAGGATGGTGAGTTGGCCATGCGGTTGGTGGCCAACCCAACCAACCCAACAGTGGGAGAGGTAGGAATAGGGGATAGTAGCAACCTATAAAAGGTAAGATAATCCTCTGCTTTCAGCATCTCTCATCAGGTTCATCAACTTCTCATCACCAGTAGAGCAGATCCCATATTCGAACGGTTTTTGTGAGGCGATTTAACCATCTATTAAAGAGATATATTTATGATAGTTTTCTCCTTGTAATAGTGATGGAGTGTGTACCCACTTTTACCCATAGTGAGATCCTTATATCTGCCTGTGGATTTTTACCCCATTCATTTGGGGGGTTTTCCACATTACATCTAGTGTCATTTATTTTTGCATTTTTGAACTTTATTTTATATTATGATTATTGTTGAACTGGTAGGGAAATAATTTATGGTCCCAATAATTGGTATTAGAGAAAGGTTTTGGCCCGATGTTGTTTACGTTTTTGGGTATTAATAATTCTCGTAAATTTGAGTATGCTCTGTGATTGCAAATCTGGTTGATCTTTCACATCATACAAAAATTATTGAGATTATTAAATACACCGTTGTGAAATATAGGAGGTTCGGGACTTACAACATGTCCATACGATGGAAAAATTCAAGATTGAAAAATTAAATAGGAATAATTTTTCATTGTTGAAAATGAAGATGAAGGCAGCGCTGTGGAAGGATAATTACTGACTGGAAATTGGTGAAATATCGGCAAATGTGATGATGGAGCATGGTTACAGTTGGATCCAGAACCATGACATGGACATAAATGTGGTGAGTACTTCTGGAAGTGGGGATATACTTGTCAGTAAAGCAGCAACGACTACTAGAAGCAAGAATCATCTCAACGATGCATGATTAATCAACTCATGAGAAACATGGCACATGACGCCTCTAAATGAATGGTTTGATCAATATGAAACTATCACAGAAGGACTTGTGTACATGGGGAATGATCACACCTTGAAGATCATTAGAGTCGGTACCATAAAATTGAAGATGCATGATGGTATTGTTCTAACTATACAAGTAGTATGCCACATGAAGGGCCTAAGGAAGAACATAGTCTTTGGGACAATTTGATGATATCAGATGCCAGACTCACACCAAGAATGGAGTGATGATAATTTTTAAGGGTTCTCTGGTGGTAATGAAGGAATATAATATCTTGAATAACCTGTACATGATTATGAGTGAAACGTACAAGGAGGAAGAGATAGTTGTCACATCAATTACCTCTATGGAAGTATTGACAATGTTATGGTATCAGATTCTTGTCCATATGTCAGAATGAGGCCTCAATATTCTTATGGATTAGAAGTTTTTAACTGGGATTACAAAAGTATCCTTACCATTTTGATAGAATTTTGTTTTGAGAAAGAAACATGAGTTAATGTTTGGGACGTCAACAGTAAGAAGTTATCAGATCTTAGAGTTGATCCATTCTGACATTTGGAAAGTACCGGTTATATCCCTAGGAGGAATAAGGTACTTTGTATCATTCATTTATGATTATTCCAGGATATTTTGGGTGAACCTAATCAAGAGGAAAACATATGTTTTTTAAGTCTTAAAAACATTCAAAACACAGAAGGAGCTTGAATCTGGAAAGAAGATCAAGTGTTTGAGGACTGACAATGGTGGAGAATATACAAGCGAGGAGTTTGATACTTAAAAAAAAAAGAAGGAATCAAGATACATTCACGGTGACATACACCCCTCAAAAAAATGGAGTGGAAGAGCAGATGAATAGAACCCTATTGGATATAACCAAGGAAATGTTGAAGACTTTATGATTTTCCAAAAATTTTTGGGAAGAAGTAGCGAATACCACATATTATGTGATCAATTGATATCCTTCAATAACTATTGATATGAATACACCAATGGAGATGTGGACTGGTAAAACTACTGAAAATTATTGATTACATACTTTTGGAAGTCCTGTATATACATTTTTTAATGAATAGGAAAGATCGAAGTTGGATTCGAGATCTAGGAAATGTATCTTCTTGGGGTGAAATGATGGTGTGAAGGGGTATCGTTTGTGGGACCCCACTGCCCGTAAACTTATCATCAGTAGAGATGTCATTTTTTTAGAAGATAGGGTAAAAATGAAAAATGATCAAGACACTGAGAAGGATAATACATAAACTAAAAGAGTAGAAGTAGAGGAAAAATCCAAGGAATAACCAGTTTTCTCTAAGGCATTACTAGATCACGATGATTAAGTAACAGTTGATTCTAGACTACAACGGTCAACTCAGGAGAAAACAAAACCAATATGGAACTCAGACTATGTCACTGAGAGCAATATTGCGTACTTCTTATTGAAGGAGGATAGAGATCCATCTTCTTTTATGAAGAAGACCCAGAGTTCAGATGTATCCTCATAGATGGCGGCGATGTAGGAGGAACTTGAAGCACTGCATAAGAACACAACTTGGGATCTTGTTCCATTATCACATAGAAGGAAGTCTATTAGAAAAAAAGAGTTTTTAAGATCAAGTGGGATGGCATGGACAAGGTGGAAATATATCATGAAAGAATGGTGGTAAAAAGATATTCTCAGAAGGAAGGTATTGATTTCAATGAAATATTTTCTCCTGTTGTTAGACTGATGACTATTCGGATTATTCTGGAAATGTGTGCTACATACAACTTACATATAGAGTAGCTATATGTGAAGAATTATTTTCTCTAAGGTGATATTGATGAAGATATTTATATTCTACAAATATAAGGCTTTACAAAATAGGGGAAAGAGAACTTGGTTTGCAGGTTGAACAAATATATGTATGGTCTCAAACAGGCACCGAGGTGTTGGTAAAAGAGAATTGATTACTATATCAAAAGCCTTGGATACATCATATTTCATTCAGATCCTTGTGCATATTTCATGGGTTTGGATGGTAATGATTTCATCATTCTTCTGTTGTATGTGGATAAAATGTGGTTGTAGGCCCCAACAATGATCAGATCTTGGAGAAGAAGGCATAGTTGGATAGGGAGTTTGATATGAAGGACTTGGGACTAGAAAAAAAGATTCTTAGGATACAGATTTGTCGAGATATAAATAATGGGAAGATTTGGATATCATAGAATAATTACTTATAGAGATTCTTGAAACGATTCAACATGAAAGACTATAATCCAATATCTACCCCTCTTCCCATTAATTTTAAGTTATCCTCAATGATAAGTTCTAGCAGTGAAGCAGAGAGGATGGAAATGTCTCAAGTACCGTATGCATCATCAGTGGGTAGTCTGATGTTCGATAGACCAGAAATTGAACATGTAGTGGGAGTAGTTATTCAATACATGGAGAATCTAGGATGGGATCATTAGAGCATAGTGATGAGGATCCTGGGATGCATCAAGGAGACCTCAAATGTTGCATTATGTTTGGAGGATCATATTTCACTATCAGAGGATTTATTGATTAAGATTTTATAGGTGATTTTGACCAGAGGAAATCCATAATAGGTTATGTGTTTACTCTTGCAGGAGGAGATGTGATCTGGATTTCAAAGTTACAGTTAGTTGAGGCTTCATCCACAGATGAGGAAGAGTACATGATAGCTGCACAGGCTTGAAAAGAGGAAATTTGGATGATAAAGTTGTTGGAGGAGCTTGGGCACAAACTGGAGAAGATTCTATTATTTCGTGATAGTCAGAGCACCTTGCACATTGTAAGGAATACATCCTTTCATTTTAGGAAAAAGTGCACTGGGGTACAATATCACTTTGTCAAAGATATGGTGGAGGAAAGAAGTGTGGACATGCAGAAAATTCATACTAAAGAAAATTTGGTAGATTTTCTGACGAAGGTGGTTGACTCTGATAAGTTTAGATGGTGTAGATTCTCAAGTGGCCATACAGAGATGTGAGAAGCATGATTTGGAAGATATAAAGGATGTGTGGATATGTGTCGACAGTTTTTCAATTGTAGGACAGAACCACCCCTTGCTTTGTCAAGGGAGGCAGACAAGGCTAGTGAGTTGGCTATGTGGTGGGTGGCCAACCCCACCAACCCAACAACGGGAGAGGCAATATGAGGGGATATAAGTAGCCTATAAAAGGCAAGAGAATCCTATAATTTCAGAATCTCTTATCAGGTTCATCATCTTCTCATCACTAGTAGAGCATATCCCATATTCGAGCAGTTTTTTTTGAGGCATTTTCCCCATCTATTCAAGAGAGATAGTTATGAGAGTTTTCTCCTTATAATAGTGAGGGAGTGTGTACCCACTTTTACCCATAGTGATATCATTATATTTGATCGTGGTTTTTTACCCCTTTCATTTGGGGGGTTTCCACGTTATATCTAGTGTCATTTATTTCCATATTTTTTCACTTTATTTTATCTCGTGATTATTACTGCACTGGTAGGCCAATCATTTATGATCCCAACAAAGATAAGTTTGAGGAAGGTAACATACACCTTAAAAATTGACTAGATCACTTAGGAAACCCCAGATAGACTAAATACAAATAGAAAAAGTATCATAAAGCTTAAGAATATGAAAAAAGATACTTACAGAATCTGGCCTGCACAAAGAACTAAGGAACATTTTCAGAAGGGATGCCTGACTCTATCAAGGTAGGAAACACCTCTTGTCGACATCGTGATCCACCTTCAAGCTCATAAGAATATAACACACCACTAGAAGGGAACACTAATGAAACAATCTTGAGTGATGTCATCAAACCAAGTTCTAGGATAAAATTATCTCTCAAACTCTATCTCAAACTCTCTGTAAAACAGAAGGGCAGGAATCCAAAAATGAAGATCCACCCTCCCGAAATGAAGACTCAATGCCTTGAGGAGATATGCAATGCCATAATGGAAAAACAGGCATGGTGTCAACCTTGAACAAACTAAGGGATACATAAATGGTGGAGTGACCATGGACGAGTCTAGAAACCGAGCTAAAAAATAAAATTTGTGACAACCTAGGGCCATGTGATATATGACAACTAGAAGAAACCTTGGGTCACAAATTGCCCTAAATGTAGAGAGTGAATAAGCACACTAAGAAACAAAAAATTATTCCCCATAACTACCTGATTAGCCTCAATAAATTCCCAATTATCAAACCCTAAAGAGTATAGTGGATTTTTTCATGAAAATAGGAAAACCGAGAGCCTAACACCCCATGCCCAAAGGAACAAGATGAAGAAAAGATCCCACACAAAGAAAAAAAACTAGTCAGCATATAAAAAACAATTACATAATAAAAAATTAAACCTAAAATTTCATTGGAAATAAATAGGATCATGAAAATGTGGTGGAACCCAAATGTAATTAATAAAAAACATTTTATTTGTAACAAAAACACATGCCAATTTTTCATAAATCTACACACTACCACAGATCTGGGCAAGGGATGTTGTGGCTTTTATCAGCACTAATCAAAAAGCGCTGATAAAAGGGGGGCCTTTATCAGCGTTAGCTAAAAGTGCTGATAAATCTACCCTTTATCAACCCTAAAAATGCACTGATAGATGTTTTTAAAAAAATATTATTAATTTATATTAAAAAATAATTTTTATTTGTATACATTGAATAAAAAAACATGTTTATAATTAATATATATAGTTTTAATAATTCAAATATATATATAATAAATTTCATTAAATAATAAATATATTTATTATATTTATTATATTTATATATTCATAATTATATATAAATACTTTTTAAATATATATATTTGTAATTATATATAAATACTTTTTAAATATTTATATTTATAATTATAATTAAATAAATAAATAAATATATATATATAATTAAATAAATATATGTTTCCAATGAATTTTTTCTATTGATGCGTGAATATAATTGAAGTTCATATGTTATGTATTCATCATGAATGTTTATTTATACATTACACCCTTATTACTATTCATGTTGTCCATATATATGACGAGTCGTTTTTTATGAGATCTATACTTTACTTGGTGTATATGATTCATTCATGTTCCAATGAAGCTATTATGTTCTCATAAATACTTAAAATCACAATAAATATATTTAAATAACAAATATATTTATTATATTTATATTTATAAATATTTTGTTATATATAATTTCTTTTTAAAATATATTTATAATTATAATAATATATAACTATATATATATATATTTAAATAATTATAAAATTAAAATATTTTTTTAAATGATAAATATTTTTATTATTTTTATAATTATATATAAATACCTTTTAAGAATATTTATTTATAATTATAATTATAAATAAATACATATATTTATTATAATTTTTTTAAAAGATAAATATATTTATTATATTTATAATTATATATACACTTTTTATAAAATTAAAATAAATACATTTATTATAATTTTATATATAGATAAATTTATATATTAATAAATATATATATATACATATAAAGATATTTATAATTAGATACAAATATTTTTAAATATTTTTTTTATAATTATAATTATATATATATATATATATATATATATATATATATTTAAATGATTAGAAAATTATAATAAAAATATTTATAATAATTATAATTTTATAAATATATGTAATATAGAAATATATTTATAAATATATAAAAATATTTATACATATATACAAATAATTATAATTATAATTATAAATAATATATATATGTAAATAATTATAAAATTATAATAATTTTTTTTATTATAATTATAATTATAATTATAAATAAATAAAAAATTATTTTTATTCATAAATATAAATATAAATATAAATAAATATATATTTAAATACTTATGAAATTAAAATAAATATATTAATTATATATAGTCATAAATATAAATAAATAAATATATATATTTAAATACTTATGAAATTAAAATAAATATATTAATTATATATATATTTTATAATTTCATAATTATTTAAATAAATAAATATTTATATTTAAATAATTATCAAATTATAATAAATATATTTATAATTTGATAATTATTTAAATATAAATATATATTTATTTAAATACTTATGAAATTATAAAAAATATATATAATTAATCTATTTATTTTAATTTTATAAGTATATATATATATATGAATATAAATAATTTATATATTTATTTTAATTTCATAAGTATTTAAATATATATATATATATATATATATATATATATATAAATTTATTTATAATTATAACTACAATTTTAAAATATAGGTAATAAATATATATTTATAATAAATATGTAATAAATATATATAAATATATAGTTATTAAATAAATATAAAATTATTATAGATATATACAAATATAATTCTAAATAAATATTTAAATAATTATAAAATTATAATAAAGATATTAATTATATATAATTATAAATATATTAAATATATTTATTATAAATTTATAATTATAAATAAATATATATTTATTAAATATGTAAATATAAATGAACATATATTTATTTATAGTAATTATTATAAATATATAAATATATATTTATTATACATATAATTTTATAAATGTATATAAAATATAAATAATTTATTATCATTATAATTTTTTCAGCACTTTTTTTGCACCGATAAAACATACATTTATCAGTGCTTTTTAGCTAGTGTTGATAAAATGTTTGCCCACTTTTATAAAAAAACCCTAAGAATGTCCTTTTCCTATCACACGTCTCAAGCTCTCGTGGAAGCCGAACCATGTCGCCTCCTCCTCCTCCTCCACTGCCTCCTCCTCCTCCTCCTCTACTACCGACTCCTCCGCCGCCTCCACTCCTGCCTCCTCCTCCTCCTCCTCCTTCACCTCCATTGCCGACTCCTCTTCCTTTTCTTCCTCCACTACCACTTCTGCCGATTCATCCTCCTCCACCTACTCAAAGCATCCAAACATGTATGTAATAGATTCTCAAACTAAATTTCAAACTTTAGGTTCTATGAGAGGGGTCTGCATTTCTTATTGCAGTTAGCCTAAACACTAGCTAAGGTCTTCTTGTTTATTGGTTTTGTAAGGCTATGGAAGTACCCTTTAATGATGTTATTGTGGGTAGGTTATGTGGCTGGTATAGTTTTTTAGGATGAAACATAGGATGATAGTTTTTTATTTATTATGTATTATTTAGGATTGTCTTCCTTTAATACCTACTTAGTTTCCCCTTTCTTTTTTCTTGTTTATGATTCCATTGGGGTGGGGATCCAATATTATGATTAGTTCATTTCTACCTTTTTCACATTGATTTTGTGGTGTCCTTTTTCTACTATAATCTAAATTTTATTCCTTTTTGATTAATGGTTATAGTTTCATAGTTACATTATTTCTCTCACAGTATGTTTTATGATTGAATATCGTTATTTAAATTTCTAAATTTGTGGATGGTTTTCTGAAAATAAAAATTATTTTTTATGGAGATATATTGTTTTATTAAAAGTGTTTTTTTCTATTCATGGTTTATAAATAATTACCTTTAAAATAAATATTTTTAAAATTTTAAATGAAAAATAAATTTAAAAGAAACAGAGTTTTCATTGGAAAGGAATGTTTCTTGTTTTTATTTTATGAAATTTCATGTTAATGCTTATTTCAATATGTATTACAATATATCATTATTGAAATATCATTTGGTTGGAATTACATAGACTCCTTGGTGATATCTAACTGAGCATGTATAAATCAAACCATTCATAATCCAATGGGATTATGAAGCTATTATGTATTCTTTCTAGAGATCAATTCCCACCTATTATTGTTTTTATATAGATTATCATTTTTATATGATGTATTGGGAGGTGTTTATTGTACATGGGCCACATGGAGTTAGTTTTTTCTATTTTTTGGATTTGTTTTAGTTTATTTTATTGATGTCAGTGTTTATGGTTGATATGAATTGGGTTTTCCATCCTTATTTAGAAAATTTTATAGCTATATTTTTCATTCATATCATCATGTATTCCCAGTTGAGGGAGGAACATGCTCAATATCTGGAGATCATTTTGAGAAAACTTAGGGAGCATCAACTATATGCCATGATCTCAAAGTGTATGTTTTGTATTGATAATGTACACTTCATGGAGAAAATGATATTAGTGGATAATATTTTTTATAACATGAGAAGTTTGATGTTATAGTTTATTTAGAGAGGCCAAATAATGTTTTTGAGATCCAAATCTTTTTGGGAATTTTTAGTTATTAACAAAGGGTCAGCCGAGATTCTTCTTGATTGGATGTGCTAAGAAGGCCTTAACCAAGAATGTGGAATGGTTCCTTTGCTTAGATGTTCATGAGAGATCCTTCTAAGATCTTAATTGGAGATTGATGAAAACACCAATCTTAACCATAAATGATTTGGGTAATTAGTATGGCTTACATTTTGATGTATCAGGAGTCAGGATTGGAACAGTTCCAGTCCATGATGGTCATGTAGTAGCTTATGGGTCTAGACAGCTAAGGAAACATAAGAGAAACTTCCCAAATCCTTTACTAGATTTGGAAATAGTGGTGCTTTCCATGAGGTGTTATTGGTATTATCTTTAGGGTGAGATATTTTTGGAATACACTAAAAAATTGTTTGAAATATATTCAATCAAAAACTGAAATGAACCATTGATAACAGAGAAGGTTTGAGTACCTATAGTCATTTAACTTTGACCTAATGTATACCCTCAAGAAGGGGAACGTTATTTCTGATGTACCGTATTAGAAGGATCAAAATTAGGAAGTACATGATTCAAGAATCGATTGGAAGATAGTTTCCTACTTTTAAGAGATGTGACTTTATGTTCAAAAGTATCATGGGCAAGTGACACTTATGTATTTATCTATCAATTATTCACTCCTCAGTAGTATTACAAGATTAAACTATAGGATTCATACTATTTATTCATAAGAGACATGATAAACCTTTTACAGCTTTATATTTTATAATATTTTGGTTATTTTTGGTTCATGTATTCTTTATAAAGTGCCTCTCTTGGGATTTATGTCTTTGTGAAAATGCCTAAGTGGATCTTTTAAAACAATTCAAGTGTTTTGAAATGTTTATTAAAAAATTATATGTGTTCAACATAACTTTTTTTTTTGTTTTAAATAGATTTAAAATGGTTAAAAAATGGAATTGGGGTTTTGAGAAAGAGTGTTTGGAACTGATTGGTTTATTTTAAAAAGGGTATGTTATTTTAAAGAGTAATTTGTGTAAATGGTTGGTTTTTTAATGGGATTTTAAATATGATTTTATAAATAGTTTTCAAAGGATACTTAAATTCTATTACTTTTTTTATCCTTGGTTAATTTTTATATCAATGTTTTGTGCATTTATTTTGTTAAATATTAATATCACCAAAATCAAATAGGATGGATATGAATAAATAATGGATGGATGCCAATATTTTGACAAAAGAGTATGAAGATGGAGTGAAAGATTTCATCAGTTTTGCAAAATATCATGCATATGACCCTTCTCAAATCCTTTTTCCATTTTTTATGGTGTTGTTATTCAAGAAAAGTTAGTCCATAGGAGTTGTAAGAACACTTGATCTATCACAGAATAGATCAAAGTTATAAATGTTAGAATAAACACAGGGAAAAATAAAATGTAGCTAGTGTCTAGAACAACACTACGTTTTATGGATCACTTGATATGATTACAAGTGTGGAAAATGAAGAAGACTATATTGAGGACGTTATTACAAATGTGAATGATGATGAAGATCGTATTAAGGAGATGACAAGGGCGGTTGAAGATGAAATTTTTGATTGCCCAAAATTGTTTTAGCGGTTAAAAAGTTGTGAAAAGATGCAATTATATGTTGGTTGCACTAAATATATAGTATTTTCAGCCATACTGAAGCTGTATAATTTGAAAGCAGGAAACGAATGGAGTGACACAAGTTTTAGGGAATTACTTGCTCCCTTGAATGAAATGATCCCAGAAGATAATGAGCTCTCAATCCAAACATATGCTTCCAAATGAATGATACGTTCGATGTGTATGATCTCTAAAAGAATAAATGCCTTCTAAAATGACTGTATACTATTTCACAAGGACCAAAAATCACTTAGATAATGCCAAAAGTGTGGCGCTTCTCAATACAAGAAAGATGAATCCAATCCTTTGAATGTTTTATGGTATTTTCCAACCATTCCAAGGTTTATGTGCCTATATGGAAGTGAGGAGACTGTAGAGAAATTAATGTGGAAAACATACACATGAAATAAAAATGGGAAACTACGTCACCTAACAAACTCTCCTCAATGGAACAGAATTGATGACAAGTTTCCTGAATTTGGAAATGAGGCAATAAACCTTCATCTTGTCTTATCTATAAATGGAGTGAATCTTTTTTGTTTTAAAAATAGCACTCATATTACATGGATGATTATGTTGGTAAATTATAACTGTCACGAACCAACCTGGGTCGAACCTGAACCGGTCACCCGAGTTGGTCCGCGGCATGGCCCGAGGGGCGTTCCCAATCCCCACGGGCAGGAAACTAGTTACGAGCATCAAAGAATAGAAGAGGGAATGAATTGTCCCATAAATAAAAGATATGTAAATAAATAAAGGCTGACAATAAAAAAAATGAAAACTAGAATCATGAAGAAAATAAACTGCACATACCTCTTTGTGACCTCCTAGGTCACCACCCAAATCAAAACCACGCCTTCTCCAACATTGAGCAGCTGAACTAGGAACCTGTATAGGAAACTGAACCTACAACTGGAAAGATATGATAGGCATGAGCACCGAAATGATTAGTAGGGATGCCAGAAATAAAACATTGAATCCAAAAGTTATCTTTTCCAAATCAGTCCATAAACAGAAGTTTGAAATACAAGTATGAAAGTAGTTTTTTCACATTTTAAAATAAGAAACATGTTTTTCCCATATAAAGAAAACCCAACACATGCTATATACCACTTCTAAAACCATTTGACATTTTATAAACAAAACCAAGATAGAAATACCAAGGTTGTGCTAAAATAAATGAATAAATAGTACAAATGAAAAATAAACTAACAGGTATAGCTAAAAGTAAACAAGCAATGTGAATAATTAAGTAACCATGGGTGATCCTAAACATCTCTAGAAGACCCCTGGATGTACTCGATTCGGAACCACCTACCGGCATATGGTGAAACTCTTAAGTCTATAACCAACTGGCCACCCTCACAGCAATAGAAATCAGTGACACTCCCCATCTGGCCTATAGACCTACAAGTGGGTACCAACCCTTCTAATCAGGGCTAATAAGAAACCATCACTCGATCAACTATAAGATGACCTAGAACCCATGGTGGTTATAATAATACTGTGTAGGTAGGAAGTCCCTCACACACGTGACTCATCTCACCGCACTTGCCTTCCCCAAACATGGACACTTCTTATAAATTCACCCATAAAGGGTTACACTAGACAAGAGCGCCTCATATATATGTTCAATCATTCACATTAAACAAAGTTCCAAACGGGCCATCACATCATGTTCATATCGAAACCATTTTCTAAAAAAACATTTAAAACTCCAACGAGGCACACACACAAGTTTCCAACACAACCCATTCTAAAGGTTAACACAAAATTCACCCATGAGTTAGAAGATCCAAACAGGCCTTTAAGTCCAAAGTCACCAAAAGCATTACCTAAACATCACCTTTGAATTGAAAGTTCCAAATGGGCCTTTGAGTCAACATGTCTAAATAAATTTACCCAAAACATCTTACCAATACCACTTTTAAATTTATAAAGACAAATAGTCATTATTCTTTCCAAACTTACTCGAAAATAGTCTCATAAAATCATTTCAGAACAAACCCATAAATTTATAAACAAATTTTTAAACAGAGTAAACAATTTATAAATAAATTTTTATAAACAATTTTATAAACGAATAAAACAATTTATAGAAAATCTTATAAATAAACTAAAAAATTTAGTGGAAACCCCCAATCCCACTTTGAAGAACCACAATATTTAAAATAAACATCCTAGGAATCTTAACCTGGGAAATTCACACAATCCCCTAGAAAAAACTTATTTTTAGTAAATTCTAACAAAGAAAAATCACTAATCACATCAAACCATAAATATAACAGATGTTCAATTAACCTTTAAGAAGCAATTTAAAACATGAAAGTGCCAATAAACCATTTCAGAAAGGAAATATTGGAAACGCCTGCCTCAAAAAATGGTCATGCCATGATTTCTAACTCAAACAGTACATCGGTTTCACACATGCACTTCCACACACACACACACACATATATATCCTTAAACTAATTCACATGTTCCCAACGCCACGAGGGAACACACACATAGAAGATACATATATCTATACATATCCATTCCTGGGAATATGCGTGTGCGCCTTCGAAACTGACTGCAAATCCCTATGATAAATCCCTAGAACTCAAAAGACCACAAATCCCTAAAATAAAATTAAATCCAAAAAAATAAATCAAGATAAAATTTAAAAACCAACCTTACAAAAATCACAAAGTTCACAAGTAAAATCCAAATCACATTTTCACCATTTTTATAAAACAAAACTAAGGGAAACACCCTCAAAATCACATAAATATACATTAACATAAATATAATTAAAGAATCACACCACATACCAATTTTAAACTATTCCATCAATACCAAAACACCACAAAAATCTATACAAGGATACCATAGGGATGTTAATTATATTTTAAAAAATTATCAAAGAAATATTTGGAACTTAAACAAGCATATCATCACAGATGCATGAAGACGTAAACTAGGAACTAACTCAAAAAATATTTTAAAAAACTTTAAAAATATTAAAGAACACTATAGCAGGCTAATTAAGGGAATAATGAAGCTACGAATCAAGTTTTAAAACTAAATGATAGAGCACAAGAATTAGCAGAGTGATCCAGAAATGAAATACGCAAATTCACCTACCTCAGAGGTGCATGAATGCAACAACAGTTCAATGGAAGGGAGAAAAGAACTTCACAGACCCCTCACAAACCCTAAAAGTTGAGAAACACACACAAATTATCCCCCAATCTTAGGGTTTGGACAAAAACCCTTAAAAATTGACAAAAACAACATGCACTGAAGTAAGAGAACGCTAGAAAGGGAGGTCACGGCTAAAGAGGAACATCAGCGAGGAGGAGGTCGCGGAAGGAGGGGTTGCACAAGGAGAGGCCACGCCGGACCTAACTGGAGGTGAGCTAATGGCTGGAGGTGGGATGATGGATGGGGGGCTAGGGTTCTAGAGGTAGGGGTAGTGCGAGGCGGGAGGACGCCAAGGAGGGTGCGTCATCAGGAAGTTCCAGAGAGGGAGGCCATGAGGGTGGAGGCTGTGTGAATAAGAAGGGGGAGAGTGAGGTCGCTAGAGGGAGAGGGTGTGCCAGAGGAGGTTGCATGAGCAGGGAGGGGCGCTGCCGAACGAGGTCACACTGGAGAGGTGGAGGCCGCCAGACCGAAAAGGAGGGAAAGGCGGAGGGCGCTACGCACCGCTAGAAGGAGAGGGGAGGGGAGCTGCGCACTGTGCGCAGGAGGAAGAGAGGGGGGGGGGGGTTCGGCCCACTTAGGGTTTCCATTCAAAGAAAAAAACAAATTAAAATAATAATAATAATAATAATAATAAAAAAAATAAACTAACACCAAACCAATAATAATAATAATATATTTCATTATTAATTTATCTTATTTCTAAGAATAATAATATTAATAATAAAAAAAATTAATAATAGTAGTAATAATAATATTAATGAAAATTTAATAAAAAATAATACTAATAGAAATTTAATAAGAATAATATTAATATCAATTTAATGATATTATAATTATTATTATCTACAAAAATAATATTATCACGGCGGTTTAAACATTTATAAAATTTAGTTATTTTAAGTATCGGGAAATCGCACATTCACCAGGACTGAACGCATGGGCACCGCTAACGGTACGGTGACCGTGCATCGGCCTAATAAGACCCACCAAAAACATCAAAGCTTCAAAAATTTCAAGCCCAGACCCAAACCCGACTCTGTACAAAAGATGCAGGACCAAGAAAAGAATAAAATAATAGGCATCCGTGGTTAGGGTGTGGAAATTCTCCCCACCACAGACACTTTATGCCCCAAAAAAGTCACCAAGACAACAGTTGACACAACTTGAGTCCATGCCTAGACAAAATCATAGAGAATCGAGAGCCTCAGGGTGAAAATTCCCAACAAATGTCACACCCAACCAATTCAAGGAGGACCACAACCCGATATTGAGGGGAGAACATGGGAGGGTTCTCCCCACCACAAGAATTCACTAACACAAAAACCCTTGAAACCCAAAAAAACCACCCTGGGGGGCCAATGCGAGAACTCCCAAACCAAACTCATTCATTTTCCCCACATGGACTGAACAACACACCTGAGTCTTTGATGGAAATCTTTCTAAAAAACAACCCAACAACTTAAGGATGAGAAATTAACTCAAAACCTCCCATTAATTTCACGAAATGAAACATCCCCCTAATGAACACACCTGAGACCAACTCAAAATCAGAATAGGTCAGTTTATTCACAGGCCTAACACCCTTCAAGGACAATGAACGATTTTGAAACCATGCTAAGAGCATATAAGAATGCTTGGATTTTGGTGAAACGAGATCATCATGCCACCACAACAAGGATGAGATTATGACGGTGATGAGAATAGAACAAGGAAATTTTGGATATCTCCATCCCAAAGATGAAAACATTATCCGGACTGAGGTTTGACACACCCTCGACAACTCCTGACTATACGCGATCTTCACCCCAAGACCTGTGGCTGGGGCCCTGATGGCTAAAGCATATCCTACCTCACAGTCAAGCATTTGCATCCTCCGGTCCTTAACTCATTCCTCCTGAACGATGCTTCTTTCAAAACTCTCCCCGATGGCCTGAATAGTCGCACGGTAGAAAGAATTTGGAGGGATGAAACAAGGCAGCTTAGAATGCCTGAACCGGACAGAATAGTCGCATACGAGAGAATGGTCCAACAAACTGGGAGTCGGTATAGATGAAGATCCTTTCCAGACAGGGAACCTTCACAAGATCCGACCCCCACCAACTACACCCAATACTCTAACGACGACGAGACATCCCATCTTTACTAGTCCAGAACTGAACCCTCAAATAACTCTGGGATGGTACAAACCTTAACTACCCTGGGAGTTTCCAACAACCCAAAGACACACTATCTTTCTGAACTATACAACTTCCTCAAACAGACTTCGATTACCTTGATAAGTAGGCAACATACAAACAGAACTGGGAACTGGGCATAACTCATTAACAACTTTTGGAGGCTTTCTAGGTGGCATACTCATAACAGCATGAAAAACACCTTCGAAACCGGTCCTCAATCCAAAACTCAATCATAGAAACAACACAAGCTAAGGTAAATAGGCCCATAAGCCAAACATATACAAACATAAGAAAAATAACTTCTCCAAAACCGTTATTTCTTTAAAATTTTAAAACTCACCTATGGCACCTTATGAACCGTCACATATGAATTCATTCAATATCTCTCACATCATCTACGAACAATTTCCCCCCCACACTCTGCGTAGATACCCACCCATGTGTGACCCTCCATAGGAAGTGCCAAGGTTAAAACACTTCTTTTCGTTACCAAATCCAAGCACATACCATGTTTTTCCAAACCGATACACTTTCTCTTTAAAAACCCACTTTACTAATTTCAAAAACAATATGGAAGAAACCCCCTTATTTTTTTTCATTTAAAAATCACTTTCATTTTTAACACACACTCACATCAAATGAGTTCAAAATGAAACACAAACAACTATAAACCATCGTAATGAGGAACTAGTGTCTTTGCCTAATCCGATGACATGGTGGTGAGCCATGCCCCAAGTAAGGCATAACACTAAGAGAACATTAAACTGGGCACTTGGACTCCACATGGGTTACCACCCCATGTGAGGATGCAACATGAACCGATTCACCCCCATTTTCATCCCTCAATCCAAAATAACCAAAGAAAAAAGACTCAAATCCCAGACTACCCCTAGTAACTCAGGTCTCTTCGCAAGCGGTGGTGATCAGGAACTGACCTGTAACCTACCTCCTAAGACCCAACAATCCTAATATCCTTCTACTAGACACCCCTAATAACAAGAACCTCCCTCTGATACCATTTTGTCACGAACCAACCCGGGTTGACCCTGAACCAGTCACCTGAGCCGGCCCGCGGCATGGTCCTAGGGGAATTCCCGATCCCCAAGGGATGGTAACTAGTGTCAGACATAAAAGCATAAAAGAGGGAATGAATTTTCCCATAAATAAAAGACAAGTAAATAAATAAAGACTGGCAGTAAAAAAATGAAAACTATCAGCATGAAGAAAATAAACTGCACATACCTCCTTGTGACCTCCCAGGTCACCACCCAACTCAAAACCACAGCTACTCCAACATTGAGTAGCTGAACTAGGAACCTATATGAGAAACTGAACCTGCAACTAGAAAGATATTATAGGTGTGAGCACTGATATGATCAGTAGGGATTCCAAAAGTAAGCCATTGAATCCAAAAGTTCTCTTTTCCGAAGCAGTCCATAAACACAAGTTTGAAATACAAGTATGAAAGTAGTTTTTTCACATTTTAAAATAAGCAACATGTTTTTCTCATATAAAGAAAACCCAACACATTCTACATACCACTTCTAAAACCATTTGACATTTTATAAACAAAACCAAGACAGAAAGACCTAGGTTGTGCTAAAAGAAATGAATAAATAGTACAAACTAGAAATAAACTAACAGGTATAGTTAAAAGTAAACAAGAAATTTGAATAATTAAGTAACCATGGGTGATCCTAAATATCCCTAGAAGACCCCTGGACGTACTCAGTTCGGAACCACCTGCTAGCGTATGGTGAAACTCTTAAGTCTATAACCAACTGACTGCCCTCACAGTAATAGAAACCAACATAACTCCCCATTTGACCTATACACCTACCAGTGGGTACCAACCTGTCTAATCGGGGTTGATAAGAAACCATCACTTGATCAACTATAAGACTCATAGGAACCCATGGTGGTTTTAATAATACTGTGTAGGTAGGAAGGCCCTCACACGCGTGACTCATCTCACCACACTTGCTTTCTCAAAAAATAAACGCTTCCTATACATTCATCCATAAAGGATTACACTAGACATGAGTGCCTCATATAAATGTTCAATCATTCACATTAAACAAAGTGTGAAACAGGCCATCACATCATGTTCATATCAAAACCATTTTCTAAAAAAAACATTTAGAACTCCAAAAAAGCACACACAAAACATTCCAATACAACCCATTCTAAAAGTTAACACAAAATTCACCCATGAGTTAGAAGATCCAAACGGTCCTTTAAGTCCAAAGTCTCCAAAATCATTACCCAAAAATCACCTTTTAATTGAAAGTGACAAATGGGCCTTTGAGTCGACATGTCTAAATACACTTACCCAAAAAATCTTACCAATACCACTTTTAAATTTATAAATCCAAACAGTCATTATTCTTGCCAAACTTACTCCAAAATAGTCTCATAAAAGTACTTCATAACAAACCAAAAAATTTATAAAAAAATTTATAAATAGACTAAAAAATTTATAAAAAAATTTTTATAAACACTTTTATAAATGAATAAAACAATTTATAGACATTCTTAAAAATAGACTAAACAATTTAGTGGAAACCCCCAATCCCACTTTGAAGAACCACAACATTTAAAATAAACATCCTAGGAATCTTAACCTGGGAAATTCACACAATCCCCTAGAAAAAACTTATTTTTAGTAAATTCTAAGAAAGAAAAAACACTAATCACATAAAAACATAAATATAAGAGAAGTGTAATTAAAATTTAAGAAGAAATTGAAAACATGCAAGTTCTAATGAACCATTTCGGAAAGGAAATATTGGAAATGACTACCTAAAACAATGGTCATGCCATGATTTCTAACACAAACTGCAGCTTGGTTGCACACACACACTTCCATATATATATATATATATATATATATATATATATATCCTTAAACTGATGCACATGTTCCCCACTCCATAAGGGAACACACACATAGAAGATACATATATATATATATATACATATCCATACATGGGAATATGCATGCGCACCTTCAAAACCGACCGCAACTCCTGACAATAAATCCCCGGGACTCAAAAACACCACAAATCCTTAAATTAAAATTTAATCCAAACAAAGAAATCAAGATACAATTTAAAAACCAACCCTACAAAAATCACAAAGTTCACAAGTAAAACCCAAATCACATTTTCAACATTTTTATAAAACAAAACTAAGGGCAACACCCTCAAAATCACATCAATTTACTTTAACATAAAAATAATTAAAGAATCACACCAAAGACCAATTTTAACCAATTATATCAATGCCAAAAAATCACAAAAATCTATACATGGATACCATAGGGATGAAAATTATATTTTAAAAAATTATCAAATAAAGATTTGGCACTTAAACAAGCATATCTTCACAGACACATGAAGATGTAAACCAGGAACTAACTCAAAACATATTTTTAACAACTTCAGAAATACTCAAGAACACTATAGTAGGATAATTAAGGGCACAATGAAGTTGTGAATCAAGTTTTAAAACTAAATGAAAGAGAGCAAGAATTAGCGAAGTGCTCCGAAAATGAAATACGAAAATTTACCTACCTCGGAGGTGCGTGAATACAACAACACTTCAACGAAAGGGAGAAAATAACTTCGCGGACCCCTTAGACACCCTAAAAATTGAGAAACACACACAAATTATCTCCCAATATTAGGGTTTGGCCAAAACCCTTAAAAATTAACAAAAAAAACATGCACCGAAGCAGGAGAATGCTGGTAAGGAAGGTCGCAGCCGGAGAGGAATGTCAGCAAGGAGGAGGTCGTGCAAGGAGGAGATGTGCAAGGATGGTCCATGCTGGACCTAGTTGGAGGCGCACTATTGGCCGGAGGTGGGCTGCTGGATGGAGGGCTAGGGCGCCAGAGGTAAGGGCGGTGCGAGGTGGGAGGCTGCTTAGGAGGGTGCGCCGTCAAAAAGTGCCAGAGAGGGAGGCCATGAGGGTACTGGCTGTGCGAACAGGAAGGGGGAGAGGGAGGTCATCGGAGGGAGAGGGTGTACTAGAGGAGGTTGCGCGAGTAGGGATGGGCACCGCCGGATGAGGTCATACTAGAGAGGTAGAGGCCACCAGACTAGAGATGAGGGAAAGTCAGAGGGCGCCACGTGCCGCTAGAAGTAGAGGGGAGGGGATCCGTGTGCCTTGCACATGAGGAAGAGAGGGGGGGGGGGGTCGACCCGCTTAGGGTTTCCCTTCAAAGAAAAAAAAACAACTTAAAATTATAATAATAATAATATTAATATTAAATAAACTAAAATCAAACCAATAATAATAATAATAATAATATATTTCATTATTGCTTTATCTTATTTCTAAGAATAATAATATTAATAATAAAAAAATTAATAATAGTAGTAATAATAATATTAATGAAAATTTAATAAAAAATAATACTAATAGAAATTTAATAAGAATAATATTAATATCAATTTAATGATATTATTATTATTATTATCTGCAAAAATAATATTATCATGGTGGTTTAAACATTTATAAAATTTAGTTATTTTAATTATCGGACAACCATGCATTCACCAGGACTGAACGCACGGGCACCACAAATGGTACGATGACCGCGCACCGGCCTGAGTCCCACCGAAAACATCAAAGATTCAAACATTTTAAACCCGAACCCAAAACCAACTCTTTCCAAAAGACACAGGACTGAGAAAAGAATAAAATAATAGGCATCTGTGGTCGGGTTGTGAAAATAACTTATCTCCATGGTTATGAATGAAATAAAAATACATCATGTTGTCTATTCTTATATCAAGACCAAAATAATCGGGTAATGGTATTGATGTTTATTTGGCTCCATTGATCGAGGATTTGAAATTATTGTGGGATTCGGGTGTTATGTTGTATGATGATTACAGAAATGAGGATTTCATGTTGATAGCTATGCCGAATGGGAAAATAAGTGACTTTCCTACTTATGGATTTTTTTAGGATATAGAATTAAAAGAAATCAAGGGTGTCCCATCTTCCAATAAGGTACACAGTCAATTAGGTTGAAACATTCATTGAAAACCTTGTTTCTAGAACATCACAAATTTCTACCCCAATTAAATAAGTATCAATCTTGGATGACATCATTTGATGGAATTTCAGAAGAACATACAACACCGTCTCCACTAACAGGTGATAAACTATTTGAGAAAGTAAAATATGTGGACACTACTTTTGGTAAACCTTTTTTGAAAAATATTATGAAAACTAGTTGGAAAAAGAGACAATTTTTTTTGAATTACCATACTTGAATTTTCTATACGTCAGGAATTTTATTGATATTATGTATGCTGAAATAAATGTATGTGACAGTGTCATCGACACATTGCTAAATTCACCTGAAAAAACAAAGGATCAAATTAATTCTAGGTTGGACACAGTTCACATGGGAATAAGAGAAGATTTGGAAACAATAAAGGGTGAAAAATGAACTTTTCTTCCTCCAACTGCTTACACTCTTTCCAAGTAGGAGAGATATCATTTTTGTAACTTCTTGAATGAAATAAAGGTTCCAGAGGGGTATTCATCGAATATCAAGAACATTGTGTCAATGAACGGTTTAAAGTTAAAGGGTCTAAAATCACATGACTGCAATGTTTTGATACAAGATCTAATGCCTATAGCTTTAAGTTGCATTTTTCACAAGAATGACTATCATACATTAACCAAGATCTCTTTCTTCTTCAAATATATATGTAGCAAAGTTATAGACCTGACAAAATTTCTGATTATGTAAATAGAAATTTCCATCATATTATGTGAATTGGAAATGTTCTTCCCACATATATTCTTTGACATAATGTTTCATTTGATGGTTCAATTGGTGAGAGAGATTTGAATATATGGTCTTGTACACTATTGATGGATGTACCCCATTGAATGATATATGAAGATTTTGAAAGGGTATGTCAAAAATCAAAGTTATCTAGAGGGTTGTATTATAGAGTTATATATTATTGAGGAAGCCGTTGAATTCTATATCGAATACCTGTATGGTGTGGAAAGAATTGGTCTATTGAAATCTCATCACACTGGCTGGCTTTCGGGTAAAGGAATTTCTAGAAGAGATATTTTGACAACCAATATAATTGTCTGGGAGTAAGACCACCTTTACATTTTTCATAATAGTTTGGAGGTTTCCACATATGTTGTAACCCAAAAATAAATTCTTAGGCATTTGAATCCATCAAGGGATGAAATATGGATATCAAATATACATAATCAATAGTTTATAAGATGGTTTTAGGACCATATTTTTAAGGAGTCAGATGAAAATCTGGATTCAATTTCAAAATGACTTCGATGGCTTGCTGGAGGACCAAGTGTGTATGTATTATCTTACAATGGTTATGTAATTAAGGGTTATAAATTCTATACAAATGAGCATGATGAAAACTGTACCATGAAAAATAGTGGAGTTACACTTGTGGTTGAATTAATGAATGTTTTTAGTACTAAGGATAGAAATCCAATTTACACGAATATGTCATACTTTTGAATCATCAAACAAATATGGGAGTTGGATTATACAACATTCCAATTGACTATTTTTCAATGAAAGTGGGTTGATAATAGGAGTGATGTTAAAATAAATGAATTAGGATTCATGAAAGTTGATTTCAGTAAAGAAGGGTACAAAGTGAACTATTTATAATGGAATCATATGTTGTATATGTATTTTATGTTGCAGATCCTGTAAACCAAAAGTGGTCAATTGTTCTGTTATCAACCAAAACCACTAAAGGGTTAGATTAGAATTCAATAGAGGATGACCCTTTCATTGGTATGTCACAATCATTTCACATAATTTCCTATGTAGACGGAATTTTTTATTTTAGAGGAGGCTACAATGAAGGTATTTGGATCATCGACAGAGAGGTAAAATCCCTTTATCTTTTAAAAAATAAAAAGAGAGTTCAATAATCTGGTTACATTTTTTTTGTAATATAAATTATGTCACCTCATGTTATTATCCATTTTTTTCTTCATTTATGTAATCTAAATTAAACGTTAAACCACTTCTGTAGATAATGACTTCTGCATGTGTTGGTGCTCCCAATCCTGATGAACAATAGGTCTCTTAACCTGTTGATACTCTTAGTGCAAGGGAATGAACTTATACACGTATAGAGGTAATCAATGTTCAAATAAATGTTTCTATGAAATATGAATTAGATATAAACTAATACCTTTCCTATACTGATATTATACAGGGTGATAATGATTGTGATTTATATCTAGCAACACCCACCCATCACCTTGTGATGAGGGCTGTGGTGTTCAATATTCAAAATGACATGCTACACAACAGACCACTTCCAACAAGTCATGTGTAAGTGTCGATCAACATAGCCCATGAGCCGAGCATAGAGCTACCTATTCCAATTCATGAGGATGATATTAATACAGTCAAAAAATCTATTGAAACATTCATCACATGGGACATCAAATCATGTAAAAAAAACATATCGATAAGGAGGTATTAATTTAAAATTTACTTTTCTAGCTAAAACTTTAACAATTAATGAAAAAGGTTTGAACCAATGAATGTTATTATAGACGGACAAAGAGAAGGGGATTAAATGAAATACCATCTCAAAACCATCTAAAGGATCGAACAACTGATAAAAAAGATCTACCGAAAGTACCATTACCCCACCCATTCTATATCCACATTTACTATCATTGAAGGATCATGTGGATACAAAGTTAAAATATGGTTACAATCATATAGTTTATTTTGAATAAAATATATATGGATAGAAAGATCAAGACTTCATTGGTGTTGAGAGTGCAACTAAAATGCTTGACTATAAATGGCTAGGTGGCCCAGTTTTAAATGTATACATGAAGTATGTTTTCATGATTTCATTTTCCAAAAGGTGATATACTGTGTTAATTATGAATAAATACATTTCATATTTTTGGAAAATGTATATATGAAAAAAAATTGAATTTATTTTACCATGATTTTTTTGGACTCATTAGTCCTCACATAATCTCTATAGAATAAGAAAAAACATAGATAAAAAAGGATGAAATAGTGGTAGGTCTGATCAAATCCTTGGAAATAAAAATTCTAGATGACAGACACTATTTAATACCAATGATGCCGGGGTAAAACTCTACAATTTAATCATATAAAATATATTTTTAGTTATTTCATTACTTATTCCTTTTTTTGTTTTTAGGCAGTATTGGATGCTCATTGCAGTAAATTTAGATACTGCAAAGATTTATTTTCTATATTAAATGTATGGATATCCAACAAACTATCTACACATGATGACATTTTTTAATTTTTAATACACTACATCCAATTTTTTATAACTAAACATCAAGTTATATAATTTATATTATCTTTTAATGAGGATTCTGTTATGATAGGGTGGTGCATCAATATCGTGTGAAAAAAGGAATGAGGTGAGGGGATAAGGACAAGGACGAAGACAAGTACTATGACTGGATAAGTATCAGGGTATATATAATAATATTTCACTATCCAAACACATATCAAACCAAATTACTTATTCTACTCAATGTGTTCTTATAGTGTCTCAAACAAACCAATGGAAAAGATTACAGTTATTATGTTTTTAAATTTATGATATAGATCATATTACATGAATAATCCAACATTCCTAAAGAGGTATTTTAAAATAAAATTACTATTTAATTTAAAATATTTATCAATCCTTTTTTTATTTATATTTTTCCACTATTACTATGACTGTCAAAAAAAATAATATTCACAAGACAATATAGATGTGCTCAAAAACAAATGGGAAGAATATCTAATGGAAGATTGTACACAAATCGCATGAAGACACAATTTCTATAGAATTAGTGGATTTTTTCATATTTATGTTTAATTTGCTTATTTTTAATATGACTCACATAATAATTGTTTTATTATACAGGTGGATTCCTTTTTTTGAGTTAGGGAAGTTTGTTCAAAACTGATGATTCTCATGATAGATTGTACTTTGAGGCTGCAAATGAGATAATGAAAATAGGGAAATGGGTCAAGAATGTATAATGGTAAACCCATACTACTTATTTAATTAATTAATTTTATATTTATTCTATATACTATTTTTAAGTTAATTTTCTTATCATTTTTATATAATACTTATTTATTTATTTTACAGATCCTTTGGGAAGTCATATTTTCCTTTCAACTATCCACAACAAACTATAAAAGAGAGAACATGTTGAATGGAAAGTATAAATTTTTAGTAGTTGAATGAAAAGTATGAATTTACAAAAGATCTATTATGAATATTTTTCTGAATAATGTACTAATCAGCTACATATCAATCAATCAAACCTCAATATGATACAAAGTGTGATTGGTATGACAAGAACTGTATGTTTTTAGTTTATAATATTCTTTGATCCTTTAAGATTCATGTATTCTGAACTACCACTCTTTGATCCACGACTCATGATTATGATATAAGACATGAAGGGTATGAATTTCTAATGTTAATATCACCTTCTAAAATCTTTATGTTCATGTTGTCCTTATATGATCATTGATATCTCTCTTGTTTACACTTATTGAGCATCTATGATCACCCTTTCTTATTTTTCACATCCTTAGGTTATTAAGAATGGTTTTAGAAATTATATGTCTAAGAAGGTTTCTAGTAAATAATAACTTAATGAGAGACTCTTATTAGCTAGTTCCTAATGTTTTCATATTTCCAAATGCACTAGACATAAACTCTTCTATAATGGATCATTATTTTATATAAGTAATATTAATCTACTAAGATGATATATCTATGTATGTAATGTATGGTTCAATATAATTGGTATCAGAGCAATTGACCTACTCAAAATTAAGCAAAAATAACAAGTGACTAGTATCACTCAAAATGTGTCTTTTTATTTAAAATTCACATTAATTTTAGTAAAAAGAACAAGTGACATACTAAAAACTTATAAAACACATTCAGATTGTTTTTATATTTTAGGAAAATGATCCATGAGTCATTTTTTACCTGTACGAATCAACAAAACCTCAATATGATGCATGGTGGGGCCAATATGACTTTAAGTGTGTATTTTTATATTAAATCGAGAAAAAAAGCGACATACCAAAAGCTGATTAAATGCATTCATATTGTTTTTATACTTTAGTAAAATGATCCATGAGTCATTTGTGATGTGTAAGAATCAACCACACCTCAATTTGACACACTGTGTAAATGGTATTACTAAAAGTGTCCATTATCAGTTTAAAATTTATATTTTAGTTCAAAATGTGTAACTCACTATAAAACAATAAAATGTGCTCCAATTGTCTTGATAATTTAGGAAGGAGATTAATAAGTCATTTTTTATGTGTATGAGGTAGTCTCATTTCAAACTGCCACATGATGCGATCGTTATGACTCAAAATGTGTGTTTCCAGTTTGAAATAACATTTTAGTAAAAAAGAATTGACATATTGAAAACTAAACAAACATATTTGGATTGTTTTGATACTCTATAACAACAATATATAAGTTTTTTGTGATATGTATTAAGTAGACTCACCTCAATACGAAGCACGGTGTGGCCGGTATAACACATAGTGTCTCTTTTGATTTAAAATTGACATCAATTTAAGTAAAAACAACAAGTGACATACTAAGAATCAAGAAAATGCATTTGGATTGTTTTTATATTTTAGGAAAATGATACATTAGACATTTTTGACCTTTATGAGTCAACCACACCTCAAAATAATGCATGATGTGACTAGTATGACTCAAAGTGTGTCTTTTTATTTAAAATTGACATTAATTTATGTAAAAATAACAAATGACATACTAAAAACCAAAAAAAACCTATTTATATTGTTTTGATACTATATGAAAATGATTTATAAGTCATTTTTGATGTTTAGGAATTAACATCACCTCAATACAATGTACGGTGTGGCTGATATAACTCAAAGTGTCTATTTTTATTTAAAATTGACATGAATTTAAGTAAAAACAACACGTGACATACTGGAAATTTAGAAAATGCATTTAGATTGTTTTGATACTATAGGACCACAATACATGAGTAATTTTTGAGATTTAGGATTAGATGCACCTCAATATTACACACCGTGTGGCTGATATAACTCAAAGTGTCTATTTTTATTTAAAATTGAAATGAATTTAAGTAAAAACAACAAGTGACATACTAAAAATCAAGAAAATGAGTTCATATTGTTTTGATATTTTATAAAAATAATATATTAGTAATTTTTAATGTTTAGGGATCATATTAACCTCAATAATATGTATGATTTGGCCGATATAACTCAAAGTGTCTATTTTTATTTAAAATTGACATGAATTTAAGTAAAAATAACAAGTGACATATTGAAAACTGAGAAAACACATTAAAATTGTTTTTATATTTTAGGAAAATGATATATTAATCATTTTTGACGTGTAAGGATCATCCTCAACTCAATATGACACATAGTGTGGCTGGTATCACTCAAAGTGTCTCTTTTTATTTAAAATTGACATTAATTTAAGTAAAAACAACAAGTGACATACTGAAAATTGAGAAAATTAATTTAAATTATTTTTATATTTTAGGAAAATGATATATTTTTCATTTGTGATGCGTAAGGATCATTCAAACCTCAATATGATGCATGGTGTGGGTGTTATAACTAAAATTCTTTCTTTTTATTTAAAATTGACATTAATTTAATAAAAAACAACAAGTGACATACTAAAAACTGATAAAACACATCTAGATTATTTTGATACTTTATAAAAATGACCCATGAGTAATTTGTGACATGAAGGAGTAAAACACATCTTAATACAATTCACGGTGTGACTGGTATGACTAAAAGTCTCCGTTATTAGTTTAAAATTGACATTTTATTTCAAAACATGCCACTCATGAAAACCAAGAAAACACGCTCTGATTTTCTTGATAATTTAGTAAAGTGATTAATAAGTCATTTGTGATGAGTATGAATCATTCTCATATCAAACCGACACATGATGCGACCGGTGTGACTCAAAATGTTTATTTCTAGTTTGAAATGACATTTTAGTAAAAAAACACAATTGACATACTGAAAACCGAGAAAACACATTCAGATTGTTTTGATACTTTAGGAAAATGATCCATCATTAATTTTTTAAAGGTAGGCATTAGTCTCACCTCAATACAATGCACAGTGTGGCTAGTATAACTCCAAATGTATCATTATTTAAAATTGACCTTAATTTTAGTAAAAGAACAAGTGACATACTAAAACCGAGCAAACACATTCGGATTGTTTTAATATTTTAGGAAAACAATATATAACTCATCTTTAACGTGTAGTAATAAACCCCACCTCAATAAGATGCATAGTGTGACCTATATAACCCCAAATGTGTCATTTTTATTAAATATTGACATTTTATTAATGTGTTATTTCATATTAATGTTTAATTTATTTCTTTATAGTATTACTAATATAATATTTGTTTTCTTATATAAGTGAAATATATTTTTTGGGTTGAGATGATTTGTTTAACAACTGATACCATGGGATGAATTTTTTTAGAGGGGATCATGGGTATCGAAAGATGAAATATTAATGTTTTAGAATGTTTGTTAGACAATTGTAAATGTAATTATATAAAACATTTTGGTTTGAAATGTAAATAACAGTGTTGTTTTGTATGTACCATGGGTGGAAATTTTTTTATTGATGATATCAATTAAATGTATATAACAAGGTTTCTTATGGTGTGCTATTTAAATTATAGGTTTTCTTTTGGTTGTGTTGTTATATGAACAACACACTGCAGGTGAGTAGGCCTTTATCAGTGCTATTTTTAGCATTGATAAAGGGGTCCTTTATCTATGCTAAAAATAGAACTAATAAAGGAGACACCCCCTTTATCATCTTTGCAATTAATAGTGCTTTTTATCACTATTAAAGGCCATTTTTCATGCTGTGAAAGGCCATATGTGTAGTAGTGATACCTTATAAATAAAATATAAATTATAGATAATGTTATTACAGCCTAACCTAACATATCATATGGTTTGGGTAGTTTTCACTAAATAGAAAATAAAAAGAATAAACATAATCATCCTATAATTATTGTCCATTAGCATGACCATACCCTATAATCTACTATTATTTACTACTAAACATGCTTAGAAAATAAAACAATCAAGGAAACATCATTACCAATATATTACTAAACTAAACCTAAGTCTTTATTAGAACTGAGGTCACTACACGTACTAAGGGAAAATGAACACTTTAAACTAAAAAGAGATAAAACTTCCTCGATAGTTAAAAGTAGTAATCATGAAAAGCAGAAAAAAAGAATTAATTAAGGTGGTATAAATTCACAACAACCAAAACACAAGAATCTAATAGGTGAAAAGTCTCCATCTGATCCCAAATAGTTCAGTCTAGCCCAAACTTCACCCTCTATTCCAACCAGGGGTCTTTGAAAACCACATGAAAGGAAATTTCTAGGATCATAGAATAAAGAAAACTTAAAATTATGTCAAAATATACTCTAAGGGTTGTGAAAATGACTACATTATATTGGAAGTGTCAGAACCAGGGCATACCATTTTGGTCTAGGTCATATTATCCATAGGTTTAGGTTCATGAAAGTATATTTTTATGTGGCCAGTCATGACACACTCATAACACTAAAAAACACTAAACTGAGTATTATCCTTCCAATTCCAAATAAATTTTTTAAACTAACCCCTATCATTCATCAACTGGAGATCGGTCTTAACCCCACTATCATCTTCCTTTAGTACATGGGTTTGAATATCCCTAGATAGAACAACCACTTTAACTTCTTATAAAGTAATAAAATCCCTACCATACATCATGGAAACTTTTAATGAATTAAAAGAATCATTAAGGAAGGTAAATGTAATAATGTTCGGGTACTCATCACCTATCACAATATCTATATTATAAAAATTAAGAAATACTTTGTAAACTCATGTAAGTGGACCCAGAAAGAGGTTTCAGGAGTCACGTTAATGGTATAAAGTCTCATTTTTTTATACAGATGACCAAGAAGGGACTTAGTCATATACTAGTGTTAAAGATTCATCAAAATATACTTATAAATGGTTTCATAAGTGAACACCCACAAGAAATTATCTCCTAAAGATAGTAGATATACACAATGGACTTTCCCAAGAATGTTATGGTCGATATCAATGTAGGTGGTGTCTGACAGACCTTTAGTGGATATGGTGACTAGAAGATTCTTGGGACCTTTTTTTAAAATAATGAGCACATAGCCTCTTATTATAAATAAAAAAGAAAGTTACATTAGATGAAAAGAAGCGATTTTACATTTGTATTTTTCTTGAATAGGTAAAAGGTGAAGAGGAAGAGTATCAGTATGGATGTAAGCATTTTTAACAACTCCTTTGTTATCAAGTGCATCGACTATATTATTAGCTTCATGAAAGGTATGTGTAATAATATAGTTCATTGTAGATAACTTTTTCATGCACTCAGACTAGCTTGTAGTGGGATTCCATGCAATATGGATGATACCAAACCTCACCACTTGAAAAATAGTGGTCGAGTCACATTCTAATTATACCTCATTCAAATTATTTTTCTTAGGAATGTGGACAACAATAATTAGGGCAATCATTTCAGATTCAAGGGTAGTGAAATTTCCACAAGGTCCATGAATACAATCAATTACCACTCAATTATGATCCCTGGTGACAACCCCAAAGCCTTCTGGACCAGGGTTTCCTTTGGTGGTGCCATCCATGTTTCACTTTTTCAATCCAACAAATAGGGAAATACAAAAAACTTCAAGCATTCCATGATCGGGAGTGATAGAAAGACCAAGTTTAGGGGTGAGATTCAAGAAGAAGAGTAAAATGAAAACCAAAAGAAATTCCATGAAAATAGAAAAATACAATAATAAATAAAATACATAAAGATAAAGAACATGGGTATTTATGTTATTTAGACCATGTTGATCCTACATGCACTATGAGAAAACCATTAATATCATTTTATTATGAAAAACAAAAAAAAATAGTAGACATAAAATATAGATGAGAAAGAAAGAAATAAAAAAAAAACTGGACTACAGAAGCTATCTGAGTATAATGACCATGTCACTACCAGAAAGCACGGTCAAGATGAGTCCAAGGATGACAACATACACCTAAAAAATAGAGTGAATCAATCACACAACCCCAAAACTTTCCAAATACAAACATAATGAACAAAAAATAATCGAAGAACAGTAACAAAGATACTTACAGACACGAGCCTACACTAAGAACCTATGAATAGGTCATCAAAGATGATGAATAACTATGTGAGGACTATAAAATCTTCTTTTCCTCATTATGGTCTACCTCCAAACATGGAAGAACTGAAAGCACTGTTGTTAAGGAACACTAATGGAACATGCATAAGTGAATATGTCAAGAAAAGCTCTAAGATCCTCTTCTTTATTGATCTATCACTAAAATAGTGGATAATGATGCTAAAAATAATGATTCACCCTCCTAGAATGAAGAACTGGTGCCTCAAGATGATAAGTGAGGACTTAATTGTGAAGTAGGTGTGGATTAAACCTTGAATAAACCAAGGGACACATGTATGGTGGAGTATACATGGAAGAGTTGAGAAATCCATATGGTTAAATAAAATCACAATAACCTAGAGCCATGTAGAACATGATAACTGGAAGAAAAACCGAGGCACAAATCTCCCTAAATAAAGAGAGTAAAGAAGCGTGCCAAGAAACACAAAAGAACAACCCCACATCCACCTGATCAACCTTAATCAATGGAAAATGAAAAAATCCCAAAGAGAAAACAATTTTGGTCTATGAGAATAAGAAACCAAGATCCCAACACCACATGATCAAAGGAATATTCCAAATAAAAGATCCCACACAATGAAAACAAACCAATTATAATATAAAAAAACTATTTCATAATAAAACATTAAACCTAAAATTTCATGAGAAACAAATAGGAGAATGAAAACATGGATGGAACCAAATGGAATAAATATAATTTTTTTTAATTTCTAACAAAAACAAATGCCAATTTTTTACAAATCTCCACCTTACAAATAAAATATAAATTACAGTTGATGTTATTGCAACCTAACCTAACATATCAGATGGTTTAGGTAGTTTTCACTAAATAGAAAACCCTAAACATAAATATAATCATCCTAGAATTAATATCCCTTATAATGTTTCATGGTGGTACATGTCTTCCTATACCATCTCATCTACTGTTATCCACTTTTAAACCGATGGTTTTGGATATTGAGGAATCATCTATTAGGTAGTAACCAACTTGGATTTTTTCTATAATCGATGAATAATCTGATATGTACATGATGAAGAACCTCATGAACAAAGAAAATTAATTAATGATTAATTGAAATTGGAATTGTAACCAAGAAGACTGTATCATCACATTTAATTTATAATTAATTTATATAAATAAAGAATTACCTTACGTTGGAATTATTTTTTCATTAAAGATTTAGTTGATTACTTATTGTCATACCATCATTTTGGTGAGATAATTGAAGGGTAAAATCCATTTAATAGTGATCCACAAGTACACCATGAACCTCTAATCATCGTTATAGAAATACCTAAGTGTTATCACATAAGATTCAGACACTTGTGTCATTCATTGATGATCACTATAAGAATTGCTTTAGGGTTGGAAGGATTATTCTTGTTCTCTTTAGATTATATTGGGTAGAGGAGGATGATATCTATATATTATCAAGATAGTTCTAGGAGAATATCTCACTAAGTCATGGGTGAAGTCTCTTTAGACTTTTGTTTTTTAGAATAATGATTAGGGTTTAAAATGTTATAATTGAGTTCAAATAGAGCTAGGGTTAGAGGATAATAATTACACATGGGCCCTTATCATTATATTAATCCACAAAAAACCCCATGTTTATATAATAATAACAACATTATTATTGCTATTTAGTTGACATGCACTGAAATCATGAATAAATAAATATTATTTCTGGAATACATAAATTAACATTTATTAAAATAATATTTAAAATATTATTTCTCATAGGACCATTAAACTTGGTCTATAAATCCTCCACAATATTTATCAAACCTTGAATAATGAATATTTATTTAAATAAATAAGTATCACTGCATTACTAATTAGTAAATAAATAAATATTATATTCATTAAAAATAGAGAATAAGTATTTATGGAATATTCAACTCACATTTATTCTCTCAAAAAACTGGCGACTGAATATTTGAGATCAATCCCTATATTAATAGTTAATAAAACTCATATGAAAATAATATTTATTAAACATGTTAAATTAAACTAGAATTTAACTAACATTATGGATACACTTAGTGTGTGACCATCTAGGCCCCTTTCTCATAGGCATTAGGTGGAACTACCTAAAGGTCAAGGTTAGCATATAAAAACATTATATGGAACCCATAGAGAAATAATTTGTTGTTGAAATGACATATAAACACATCTGAATTAATATTGTGTAATATAATATCTTTATCACAATATCTCTATTAAAAAAAATTGCACACTTGTATTATAAACCAAGACACTCTATGTATCTATATTTGACTTTATAGAAATAGAGTTGCTAAAAAAACACCATGTACAAGTACTTAAGCAATTATATTCCTATTAAATATCTTAAGATATCAACATCCATTAAAGATCATAAGAGAAAAATCCTTTCTCACATTATTCCTTAATTCTATATTAGTCATGATGCACCCAACACACCCAATATCTCCACGAAAATATGTCATCATGGTTTATGGAAACACATAAAAGAACGTTACTCATGATATGAATTAATAATAACTTTAAAATCTAAGGACCATTACAAAAATCCATATATAATAATGTTTAATGACACATATAAATCTAAATTTCCTACTGGTAGGTCATGTTCTCATAACCTCCTTTCTTGAGATTATTATGGATGAATATCCTAAGTAGAAGTATCACTTTCATATGAGCCCCATTCCCCTGATAGCCAATATAATTTGTGTCTCATAAAATGATATCATCTGGATAAATAACATATATTTAAGAATACTATCATTTCACTTACATGTTATCTTCATAGTGGTGAACTGTTATGACCATTTACTGTGAAAAACCCCCTTAGGAAATTATCACATACAATGTCACACAGAAAAATAATCATGATTTGATAAAACATTTTTAATATTAAAATTCCATGAATATGGCTAATAATAAAATATGTAGAAATTGGTTTTATATAATAACTCCAACATACTCTCACTTGTACTAGAGAAAACTGCTAATAACAGTCAACCCACTAGATCTCAAATAAAATTCATGATTCTTCTAGGATAAGACTTTAGTTAAGGGGTCCACCACATTCTTCTCTATGTAAAATCTATACACTGTGACCTAAACCATTTGTGAAAAATCCCTCAAGGGGAGATACTTATAAAGTATGCACTTTATCTATTGATGTGACCTCAAATCCTTTGTGAGAGACACCACTATAGTTTTATCACAATATAACGTGATATCATCTTTACAATTGGGCACCACATCAAGCTCTTGGATGATGTTTTATATCCACACCAATTCCCACTAAATCATTATTAGCCTTCAGTGGTGGTTTTTAATAAATCTCTGTGTACATGTTCTTTTACAGCCGTGAAACTTCTCCCACTGACTCCCCCAACTCCCCCAACTCCCCCGACCCCCCAACCCCCACGAACCCCCAAAACCCTAAGACCCTAGTGACTCGTGCGACCCCGATGACCCCGATGACCCCCGAAGCCCACACCGTGCCTTGCCGCCCATCACGACCCCCACGAACCCCCAAATCCCTAGGATCCCATGAACCCAATGACCCCTGCGACCCCAGAAACCCCCTTAAGACCTTAACATGTCTTTATTACCCTCACCACCCCTCACCACACCTCTCCGACCATCACTGCCCCTCACTGTGCCTCGTGTCCCATCACCGCTGGTTTTTTCTGAATTATTTAAATTTTTTTACATGTGATGTAACATAATTTCTTATGTTTAAAATTCTTGAGTGGTTTTGGTTCAAGTGGAATGTTCAATGAAATAATATGTTCTAATGGGGTGTGAAACGATGTTGATTATGAACCTACAATATTATTGATATAGATATAATTTATGGTATACTTATATAACTTGCATTAAAAATCATATTATATGATATGATATAGTTATGGTTCCCATTATAAAGAATAATATGTTCATGTTATTAGTCTTGATATCTATGTTATATTCCATATCAAGTATTTTATATTGACTGATCCATAGTTCAATCATTAAAAAAATTAGTTAAATACAGTTCTTATCACAATGGATAGTGTTAGTTTTGTGCATGGTTGGTAAATTATGTAGAACAACCATGTGAGGAGGAGTGTTTAGTACAATTATTATCACATGGTTGATGCATGATTTGGTGAACTTTAATCCAAACCATGCAACCCTTAAAAAGTATAATATTACTATTTTATCTTATGATTTTATAATCCAATACCCCTAATTTTCCTCCCATTTTTGTCTAGTAGCCCCTCATGATTAAGCCTCCCCTCCTCCCTCTCTTACATGGTGATATCTTACTCATCCATTGTATGAATTGAATTTCATCTGAAGTGTTGGTGAGCCTAAGGTAAATCTAGAACTTCATATCCTTCCCTTATTCTCTTATCTCAATGTTAAGTGAGCTATTTACATTTATGTCTAATATTCTCTATTTCCAATCCCTTTTACAACTTTTTTTTCCTATTATATCTTGAACCAAATGATGATATTAGATGAGTTAATGTCTATGAGTCTAAGGTAGGTGGTCCTTAAAATTAACCCATGGCTTGAATTTTTTTTGAGTGATGCATTTTTAGTCATAATGGTCTATCCATGTATCAACCTAGTTTAATTTTAAATTTTTAATTGGAATTTTACTTAGATAAACTATAAGAACCCGGGTTTTGAGCCTGTGAGACTTTGAAATTTTCTTGATGTTGTTTCAGAGCAGGACGTTCAGACGATGTGTGATTCCGAGCCCCAGTGTGGCCAAAATTAAATTTTAAGTGCGTTCACACTAGACACGCCAAATAAATAGAATAACTCCTAAATAGTTTCTCAGATGGGAAAACCGAGGGCACCATTGAGTCCGGAGTGTGTTGTTTACCCTAGGAGGGGTGTAACTTTCGCGGGCGCGACCCTTCTGTGGAAAACGCCACCAGGGGCGTTTTCATAATTTAGCGGCCTCAGGAGTGAACTTTATAACTTCTGAATGGAGGATCAGATTAAAATTCTGAGACCATTGTTGTGCAAAGAATGTGTATTTTACCCTAGGGGTGGCTTAACCCCGACCCCGTCAAAAGTTCGGGTACGAGCTTACTGGTGGGTGTTTAAAAAAATTAATTAAATTTTTATTTAATTCCCTACTTAAAAACCTCCACCCCTCCCTTATTACCCTTAGAACTCCTTCTCTGGGGAAATATCTCCCAACAAGAAAATAACCTCCTCCAAGCTCCCCTCCTCTTCGGCAAGGCGGTGGTGACTCCGACAGACCGTTTGTGAAGCTACGGGCTACGCCCAGCAAGGTAGGAGTTTTCATTTTCATTTTAAATTTATGTATTTTTATTTGAAATCCAACTTTAGTGTCAATTTTTTTGTTGAGTGAATTCCATAGATGCTTAGGGCTCGATCCGAGCTTTCCAACGGTCTTTTCAGATAGAAAATCCGAGTCCTGGGGCGTCTGGGGGAGCCCCGGGAAGTTTTCCGACCAAACTTTGGTTTTCCAGAGGCTCCGCGCGGCGGTCCGGTGAGTGGCAATAGTGGTACGATTCCTAGGAAGCGGCGTGGAAGGATCCCAGGTGGCGGCATGGAGGGCGTCTCAGGCGAACCGGTGTGGAGGGCAGAGGTCACCGGTGCGGGGCGCGATGAGCGACCCCGAGCGGGAGACCGAGACCCTCCTTCGGCGGGTCTCTGCGCAGGATAGCGATTGGCCACGAGGGATGGTCGGTGTGGGTGGGCCGTGGGGCAGTGGGTTGGGTGGTGCAGAAGGGCCGTGAGCTAGCACTGCGGGCCGGCCCAGGCTGGGTGGACCGGGTGGACCGGGCCGGTCCAGCCCTAAGGGGTTATCCCCTTTGTCTTCGGACACCCGTAACTTTCACTAAGGGTATCCGTTTTGCGTGCCGTCTACGGTATCACGATCCTCAGCTTGAGACAGAAAATTTTGAGAGGATCTTGGGGATTTTCAATTCTTTATACGAGTGCTCGGTGGCATGTCACTCACATTAAGTATTATTTAGCGCCTCACCAGGATTCTTCTTTCGGATGGCGCAAACACATCTGGAGTCCGTTTTAGGCACCGTCGGTGGCGTTGTAATCCTGGAGTTGAGACAATGTAGTCCAGGGTAGTTTCAGGCATTGAATCCGGAGTTGAGGCATAGGCCCCACGGGCTGTCTTTTAAGCTGTGTGCAGCGTACTGTGACTTTTTCCTCAGACGTCCGTTCGGGGCGAACAAATAGTCATTTTGACATGTTTTTCCGAGAGCATCATGATGGTGAAGTTCACTCGACCTTTTTCGGGACTGAGGTGTGGGCCCCATGAGACTCTGTATGGGCACAAAGCAGGGTTGAATAACTTTTTTTTTCGGGAGTCCGTTTCTAGAGAGTAAGTAGTCTATCTCGCGTGTTTTTCCATGAGGATTAAAATGGTGTAATCTGTTTGGGCGTGCAGAGCCTATTTCAAGATCTCATTAAATGTAGAAACATGAAAGGGCACTGATCAGAGGTTCCTTTGACACACTCCGAACCAACGCACGATAGAGATATTAGTGACACCCAGAGATGGTATGAGCAATGCGGAGTTATCAGACCAGTTCCGGGTTTACCCTCCAACAGGGCTGGGCAGTGGGTTACCCACCAGCATATCAGGGTTTATCCTCCAGTGAGGCTAGGCAGTGAGTTACCCATTGAACTTAGGGTTTACCCTCCAGTGGGGCTGGGCAGTGGGTTACCCATTGACCTTAGGATTTACCCTCCAACTGGGCTGGGCAATGGGTCACCTGACGACCTCTTAGGATTACCCTCTAGCTGGGCTGGGCAGTGGGTTACCCGATGAATTCTTTCAGAATCAACCCTTTATATGAGGCTAGTTAGGGACTTTTCTTCGTGATTAATAGATCATGACTCTTGGTTGTACGATTCAGTGATGAGACAACTTTGGAGTGAAAGACTTATGGGCATCAATTATGGTTATCCTTAGAACTCTTTGTGACATTTCTTGGGCTGAGCTTGGAGATAGAGATTCCCTTACACACTCGTTCGGGTTTCTTGTTGAGCATATATATATACACCCTAATTTTGTTCCCACTCCTTGGGTTCAGTTACTCTCCTTCTAGGAGGGGAGAAGACACATGGGGTATGCCATGTGCTTTCCATGTCTAGCTCCTCTTGGTTGGATGAGTCTACTTCCCCTCTTTTGTTGGGTTGAGCTGCACTCTATTTATTTTACTCTTTCACTGTTCACTGTTCTATCTACTGATCATCATTTTAATACCTCATTTGTTGCTCCCTCGAGCTTTCGGGGCATCCTAATGAGTATCTTTATACTCACCCCTGCTTGGGATTTGCCCGCACTTAGTGTGCCCTTGAAGACGATGGACATTTCAATTGAGACTATGGAGGAGCGTAGAGTACACAAGATCTTGGGATATGTTCAGTGGTTGTAGTAGGAATTTTAGGTGTGAGAATCAAAATTTGTTTACTTTCGTTTACCTGTTGCCAGGTTGTGGTACCATTTTGGTTGGGCGTGTGTTTTTCCCTTTTCTGTTCAGTTTACTTGTCATTCCACTTTTCAGCGCTTTACTTGTTCTATTTAGAAGTTGATGCATGATTGTGGTTGGCTTATAGTTGTTTGTACTTTGGTTTCCTTGTTACTTTGCACTTTTGCATTGAGTGGGATGCGTATGTGTGTACAGGTACTTAGGCTAAGGCCTTCCCGAGATTGTTATGCCTTCGGTGCTTGTCACCAGCCCCTGGCCTATGGAGGCGGGCTTGGGGTAGTTGTGGCTCGAGACCGGTAGGGTTGGGTTGTGACAAAGTGGTATCAGAGGTGGTTCATTCCTTGGGGCATTGTTCAGATGTCCCTAAAAAGGAATTTATTGAGTTTTAGGGAAATAGTGTCAACGTGTCTCAAGAGAGACTCTCAGGACAGGGAGTCCAGTGATGGTACGGGTGGCCGACGTATCAATTCACCAGGACCCTAATAACCCAGTTGTCGACTCGGCACACTGAGACATTTGTTGCAGGGAATTTGGAACATGCATCTGGTAGGATTGAGTCTTTGACTGTCTTTTTTTTGAGTCATCTCCCCTTTGTTATGACTAATATATATATATATATACTCATCTGATCGCGGTAATCCTTGATAATTCTCAGGATGTCCCCATGGCAGCAGCCATCCAGGTTACCCTCTCCAGTTCGTGATGATGACCTGGCGAGCGATGAGGCGTCAGTTCAGAGACCCTCACGTGATCCCCTTCCGCCTAGTGCTTCAACAACAGCCCCTCCACCTAGAGAGTGGCAGTTAGTATCGGAAATACATGCCTAGGTTAAGTGTAGGCTGAGTACGCTCCAAGACTTCCAGCGTTAGCAGTAGTAGAAGTTCTATAGGGACCCGGATCCCCAAGCAGCGGAAGACTGGATAGAGTTCGTGGACTGTATTTTCAGGCTGGTACGGACACCAGAGGACCAGATGGTAGCCCTAGATGCTAGCCTTTTCCTCGGGACGACCCGAAGTTGGTGGGGGTTGGTTATGCAGACCCACGATGAGTCATCTCTCACATGGGATAACTTCCAACATCTCTTCTGGGAGGAGTACTCCCCCTCTTGTTTACGCTCCGTTAGGATTCAGGAGATTCTGGAGCTGAAGAAGGGGGGATAACTGTGGCATAGTACTCGACAAGGTTTATCGATCTGACATGCTACTCACAGGATATGGTCCGCGATAGTTACTTTCGGGCACAGAAGTTTGAGCAGGGTCTTCACAGGGATATTCGTGCTATTGTAGTGCCCCTATGCATCCCTACTTATACCGGGGTTCTAGAGAGGGTGCTCGTGATAGAGATATTCTTGGCTGAGGGGTGCTAGCTGACGGGGCCTAGCAGTGGCCACTTCAGAGTAGAGTCTTCAGTATCAGGCAGGCGGCAGAGAGAAGAGCCTCAGTCGAGGAGACCCTTCTTTGAGCAGACTCAGGGGCAGGGTCGTACACCGCAGTGGCGCTGTAGAGCACCGGGGAAGTCAGGAGAGAGATAGTGCTATGCTTGTGAGGGACGTGGTCACCTAGCATGGGACTTACCGACCAGGCGTACTGAGCAGCCGTGGCAGGAAGTGGGTGCAACGCAGCGGTAGAGGCAGCACCGTGACCAGGGATCTCCCAGGTGAGGACAGGGTGCACCTCAGGGAGGTGGCGCAGGCAGAGTAGTAGGACCTGGAGGTTGGGGACAGCGTTTTCAGGTCCTTCCACTGCCACCACCGGGAGGCCCATGCCAGGCTCAGGGAGCTGACGGTAGGGGCCGTCGGCAGCTTTAGGCTATGGGTGTTCGTGGTCCCCCAACACATGAGATGGTTTGAGGTACACTTTGTGTTTACTATATGCTTACTTAAGTACTAGTAGAAACAGGCACCAGCCACTCTTTTATATTGTTTCTTTTGGTATGGGAGTTGGATCTCCCAGTAGAGGCCTTGAAACCTGTTCTTAGCCTTGATATTCCTACAGGAAGTGCATCGTTAGTGACCTTTGTTGCATACAATGCGAACTGTCATTCGGAGGAGAGAGTTTCACGTGGGACCTAATGGTCATCACAATGGAACCTTACAACGTCATCATAGGCATGGATTGGATTTATATGGTTCACACCCAGATCTACTGTCATCGCATACAAGTCATATGTGTGCATTCTGATGGGACGGGGTTCACCATCCTTGGTGAATGAGACCTCATGGAAGAGAAGACAGGTACTCTGAGTAGGAGACCACGACCTTTTTCTCACTAGTTTTCAAGCATGGCTCTCAGATTAGTATATTCTACATGCACCTGGATCCCTACCGTTTTAGAGGACTACATGGATGTCTTTCCCAAGGATGTCCTGGGACTACCTCCGAGGTGAGAGATGGAGTTCTGTATTGACTTGCAGCCGGGGACTGCCCCGATATCATGTGCAGCATATCGGATGACACCCATAGAGATTTAGGAGCTACAGATTCAGTTGGAGGACCTTCGTGAGATGTGATTCATTAGGCCCAGTGTTTCCCCCTGGGTAGCACCGATTTTTTTTGTGAAAAAGGCAGATGGGAGTCTGTGGATTTGTGTGGATTATCATTGCCTGAATCAGGCCGCGATAAAGAACAAGTACCCTTTACCGAGGATCAATGACCTCTTCGACCATTAGAGAGGTGCGAAGTGGTTCTACAAGATTGATCTTCGATCCGGCTACCACCAGTTTTGGGTTCGTGAGGCCGATATCCCAAAGTTGGATTTCCATTTTCATTATGGGCATTACGAGTTTCTGGTGATGCCCTTTGGTGTAACGAATGCCCCCGCCGTTTTCATGGCTTTGATGAACCAGATCTTCCAAGCGTACTTATATCAGTTTGTGGTTGTCTTTATTGATGACATACTCATCTACTCTACGACAGAGGAGGAGAATGCATAACATTTGAGGATGGTTCTAGACTTACTCAAGGAGCACCAGTTGTATGGGAAGCTCTCAAAGTGTTAGTTTTGGATTCATGAAGTTCACTTTCTGGGGAATGTCATTTCGAAATAGGGTTTGTCCGTAGATATCGCAAAGATAGAGGAAGTTCTTTCTTGGGAGCCACCCAAGAATGCGTTAGAGGTGCAGAGCTTCCTTGGTTTGGCAGGGTACTACAGGAGGTTTGTGGAAGATTTATCCTAGATTGCTGCCCCTTTGACCACATTGACGCAGAAGGGACGACTGTTCACCTGGACTGAGCAGTGCCAGAAGGACTTCGAGGAGTTGAGTCATAGTATTACTAGTGATCTAGTGTTGAGGCTTCCATAGGAGGGTGTTGAGTTCATGGTGTACTGCAATGCTTTAGGAGCTGGGATCGGGTGCGTGTTGATGCAGTAGTAGGCAGTGATTGCATATGGTTCGAGGCAGTTGAGGCCCCATGAGAAGAATTATGCGACTCACGATTTAGAGCTAGTAGCGGTGGTCTTCTCCTTGAGGTTATGGAGACACTACCTTCTGGGTGAGCATTTTGTGTTCTACTCATACCACCATAGCCTCAAATACATCTTCACTCAGAGGGATCTTAATCTGAGGTAGAGGCACTGGTTGGAGTTTCAGTAGGACTGTGATTTTGAGATAGTCTACACTCTAGGGAAGGGAAACATAGTAGCCGATTCCCTTAGTAGGAAGTACCAGGCTCATATAGTGCAGGAATCTTCAGAGCAGTTGGATTCCCTAAGGCTTCCCTTGGTGAAGCAGGAGGGTACAACTTTTTTGCAGTCGATGGTGCTGACTCCTTCACTCCTTGAGCATGTGAGAGAGTCGCAGCTGGGGGATATCGATAGTGAGGTACTGCGTGATCAGATATCCATGGGCGACACACTCGATGGGTATTATGAAGGAGGGAATCATGAGATCTTGTTCTAGGGGCGAGTTGTAGTACCAGTGGAGATGCAGGAGGAGGTGATGCAGGAATTACACACTTCCCCCTTGGTTGTACATCCCGGTGTGGGGAATATGTATAGAGACCTTCAATGGCAGTTTTGGTTGTCTGGCATGAAGTAGAGCATAGATGAGTTCATTTCTCGGTGTCTTACCTATCAGCAGGTGAAGGCAGAGCATCAGGTTCCAGTAGGGTTGTTTCAGCCCCTTGATATTCTGGAGTGGAAGTGGGATGTCATATCTATGGACTTCATCATAGGGATTCCACGCACAACGAAGGGACATGATTCCATTTGGGTGATAGTGGACCGACTCACGAAGTCAGCGCACTTTCTTTCCATTAGGGAACAGAGCTCAGTGGAGAGTTTAGGGTAGCTGTACATTTGGGAGATCGTCCACCTTCATGGAGTACCCTCGATGATTGTCTCTGACTACGACGCATGTTTTACGTCGCGTTTGTGGCAAGGCCTGCAGGAGGAATTCGGGACTTGGCTACAGATGAGTACAACTTTTCACCCCTAGATGGACGGGCAGACCGAGCACACTATCCAGGTGTTGGAGGATATACTCAGGTCATGCTTGTTAGACTTTGGCCTAAGCTAGGAGGATCACCTGACATTGGTGGAGTTCGCGTACAACAACCGTTACCAATCTACTATCGGCATGGCACCTTTTGAGGCCCTCTACGGGAGACCCTGCAGGTCACCGTTGTGCTGGAAGGAGGTTGGGGAGACCTTCCTTGTGGTCCCAGAGTTAGTGTAGGCGACAATGGAGAAGGTGCAGGTAATTCATGAGTGGATGAGGATGGCTCAGAGCAGACAGAAGTCCTATGCAGACCGTCGTTGCAAACCTTTAGAGTTCAAGTAGGGGGACCATGTCTTTTTGAGAGTCTCTCCACAGCGTGGAACACAGAGGTTCAGCTGGGAAGGAAAGCTATCCCTGAGGTTCATTGGCCCCTTTGAGATCATGCGCAGGGTTGGTGAGGTTGCCTACCATCTTGATCTACCCCCACAGTTGGATAGGGTGCATGACGTCTTCCACATGTCGCAATTGAGGAAATACATGCACGACCCCACGCACGTTATCGACTGGGGAGAGATGGACATTAAGAATGGATCTACCTTTGCGGAGCACCTGGTGGTGATTGAGGACCGGTAGGAGAGGAATCTATGTGGATGGACCATTCCTTTGGTTTGTGTTCTATGGCAGCATGTGAGGGTGCAGGAGAGCACCTGGGAACGGGAGATCCAGATGCGGGATCAGTATCCCAAGTTGTTTTGTAGTTTTGTTTTTCAGGGATGAAAAACTTTAAAGAGGGAATGATGTAAGAACCTGGTTTTTGAGCCTGTGAGACTTTGAAATTTTCTTGACATTGTTTCAGAGTAGGGTGTTCAGACGGCGTGTGATTTTGAGCCCCGGTGTGGCTGGAATTAAATTTTAAGTGCATTCACACTAGACACACTAAATAAAAAGAATAACTCCTAAACAGTTGCTTGGATGAGAAAACTGAGGGCAACGTTGAGTCCGTAGTGTGCCATTTACCTTAGGATGGGTGTAACTTTTGCGGGCGTGACCCTTCTGTAGAAAATGCCACCAGGGGCATTTTTATAATTTAACAGCCTCGAGCGTGAACTTTATAACTTTTGAACAGAGGCTTAGATTAAAATTCCAAGACCTCCGTTGCACTCATAACGTGGATTTTACCCTAGGGGCGGCTTAACCCCAACCCCGTCGAAATTTCGGGTACAGGCCTACAAGTGGGTGTTTAAAAAAATTAATTAAATTTTTATTTAATTCCCTACTTAAACACCTCCACCCCTCCCTTATTCCCCTTAGAACTCCTTCTATGGAGAAAGCTCTCCCAACAAGGGAGAAGCCTCCTCCAAGCTCCCCCTCCTCTCCGACAAGGCGGTGGCGACTCCAACAAACTGTTTGTGAAGCTACGGGCTAAGCCCAGCGAGGTAGGAGTTTGCATTTTCGTTTTAAATTTCTTCATTTTTTTTCAAACTCCAATTTTAGTGTTTAATTTTTGTTTGTTTTTCAAGATAATTACATATATGCGTAGGGATCAATCTGATCTTTCCAACTCTCTTTTTGAATCGAAACTCAGAGTCCTAGGGTGTCTGGGGGAGCCCTGAGAAGTTTTCTGGCCAAACTTTCGTTTTCCGGCGGATCTGCGCGGCGGTCCGGCGGGCGACGACGGTGGCGCGACTCCCAGGTGGCAGCATGGAGGGATCCCAGGCGGCAACACGATAGGATCCCAGGTGGCGGCGTAGTGGGCATCTCTGGCGGACCGGCGTGGCGGGTGAAGGTCGCCGGTGCGGGGTGCGATGGGGGTTGCGGTGCGCGACCCCGAGCAAGAGATCAAGACCCACCTTTGGAGGGTCTCCATGTGGGATAGCGACCGACCACGAGGTCCGGTCGATGTGGGTGGGCCATGGGGTAGTGGTCCAGGTGGCGCAGAAGGGCCGCAAGCCAGCGCTACGGGCCAAGCCGGCCGCCGCGGGCCGGCCCAGGCCGGGTGGATCGGCTGGACCGGGTCGGTCTAGCCCTAAGGGGTTAGCCCCCTTATCTTCGGACACTCGTAACTTTCACTATGGGTGTCTGTTTTGTGTTCCGTCTATGGAAGAGTGATACTTGGCTCGAGACAGATATTTTGAGAGTGTCTCCAGGATTTTTAATTCCTGATACGAGAGCTCAGTGGTACGACATGCCCGTTAAGGATTTTTTAGCGCCTCGTCGGGATTCTTCACTTGGATGGCGCGAACACATCTAGAGTCTATTTTAGGTGATGTCAGTGGCATTGTAACCCTAGAGTTTAGACTATTTAGTCCAGGGTGTTTTCAGGTGTGGAATCTAGAGTTGAGGCATGGGCCCCATGGGCCGTCTTTTAAGCTGTGTGCAGCATACTGCGACTTTTTCCTCAGACATCCGTTTAAGGTGAATAAATCGTCATTTTGACATGTTTTTCTAAGAGCATCACAATGGCGCAGTTTGCTTGACCTTTTTTGGGACCAAGGTGTGGGCCCCATGAGATTCCGTATGGGCACAAAATGGGGTTGAATAACTTTTTTTTCGGGAGTCCATTTCTAGCAAGTAAGTAGTCTATCTCGCGTGTTTTTTCGTAAGGATTACAACTGTGTAATTTTTTTGGGCGTGTGGAGCCTCTTTCAAGATCTCATTAAATTTGGAAACATAAAAGGGCACTAGTTGGAGGTTCCTTTGACACACTCCAAACCAATGCACGATAGCGATGTTAGTGACACCCATAGATGGTAAGATTAGTGCGGAGTTATCAGACCAGTTTCGGATTTACCCTCCAGCGGGGCTAGGCAGTGGGTTACCCACCGGCGTATCAAGGTTTACCCTCTAGCAAGGCTGGGCAGTGGGTTACCCTTTGACCTTACGGTTTACCCTCCAGCGGGGCTGGGCAGTGGGTCACCCATCAATTTATTAGGGTTTACCCTCCAATGGGGCCGGGTAGTGGGTTACCTGTTGACCTTAGGGTTTACCCTCTAACTGGGTTGGGCAGTTTGTCACCCGATGACCTCTTTGGATTACCCTCCAGTTGGGCCGGGTAGTGAGTTACCCAATGACTTCTTTCAGACTCAGCCCTTTCTAGGAGGCTAGTCAGGGACTTTTCTCCATTATTACCTAAGCAAGACTCTTAGTTGTAGGGTTCAATGATGAGACACCTTTGGCGTACGAGACTTATGGGCATCAGTGATGGTTATCCTTAGAACTGTTGGAGACTTTTCCTGGGATGATCTTGGAGATAGATATTCCCTTACACACTCGTTTGGGTTTATTATTGAGCATATATATATATATATATTTATATACACCCTACTTTTGTTCCCACTCCTTGGGTTCAGTTACTCTCCTTCTAGGAGGGGCAAAGACACGCGGGGTATTACCCGTGCTTTCTGTGTCAAGCTCCTCTTGGTTGGATGAGTCTACTTATCCTCTTTTATTGGGTTGAGCTGCACTATATTTATTGCACTCTTTCACTATTCATCGTTCTGTCTACTACTCACCATTTTAGTACCTCCTTTGTTGCTCCCTTGATATTTTGGGGCATCATACTGAGTATATTTATACTCACCCCTGCTTGGGATTTTCTCGCACTTGGTGTGCCCTTTCAGACAACGTACATTTCAATCAAGACTACGGAGGAGTGTAGAGGACGCAGGATCTTGGGTTGTGTTCAATGGTCGTAGTAGAACTTTCAGGTGTGAGACTCACCAACTATTTACTTTTGTTTACCTGTTGCCGGGTTGTGGAACCTTTCTGGTTGGGTGTGTGTTTTTCCCTTTTCTGTTTAATTTACTTGTCAGTCCACTTTTCAGCACTTTACTTGTTCTATTTAGATGTTGATGCATGACTGTGTTTGGGTTATAGTTTTTTGTACTTTGGTTTACTTTTTACTCTGCACTTTTGCATTGAGTGGTTGTGTGTGTGTGTACAGTTACTTAGGCCAAGGACTCCCCGAGATTGTTATGCTTTCGGCGCTTGTCTCTAGCCCTTAGCCTATTGAGGCAGGCTTGGGGTAGTTGCGGCTCGAGACTAGTAGGGTCAGGTCGTGACATAAACACCCCTTTCACATAGATTGAACCTTAGAAAAAGTAAATTCCCAATGGAATTCCATAATGATGAATTGAACCTAGAATTGGACAATAAAATTGTAAGCCATGTTTTATAAAAAGTAAGTGGATAATATTAAATGGATAAATCTAGTTGAAACATTGACCTTGTTTTGGATTGGTATCATTATATTACTCACTATGTTTATGGGGTTTAAAAATAAATTGTGATATAAATCAATGGTTATGAAATGGAATTTCACAATCATCGATGTTGTAAATGGAATTTAAAGAATTATAAATCTTTATGAAATTAAGGGTGAATCTAAGGAGAAGCCTAAGATTGGTATGTGAACCTTGTGTTGGGCCTAATAAATTGATAAGTGTTAAACTATAAAATTATGAATTATGATTAACATGGTATTATGTAATTAAATGGTGATATTATGATGTTATTTTGGCATAGAAAATTAGTAAACCTTGGGTTATGAAGTTGGAGATATATGTTATGATGTTAATGGATATATTGTGAATTTAAATGAAATTTTAAAGTGAATTAGTAAATGTTATAAATGTGAAATGAGATCAATATTGTAAAAGGATATTAAAGGGCTAGATTTTAATTTCTCTTATTAAATGATATTGTTACATGTATTGGTTTGGAAAATTCTCATCAGGTAGTCTTGATTCTAAAAATGCAAACATCCTCCTAAGAAGTGTTGAGTTATTACAAGAAAATGATCTCATAGATGGTATTGAGTTACTATAAGAAGACACCCTCATAGGTGGTGTTTATTTACTAAAAGAAAATTCACTTGTAGGTAGTGTTTAGTTACTACATGAAATTTCCTTCATAGGCAGTCTTGAGATACTAAATAAAATACCCATAAGGGTGGATATGATACCATGGTTGGCCCAATCCATGTGATGTGCTCATAGACACCCCCAATATTGGCTGAATTAGGTATGGTCGATTAGGGTCACATGCCTAAGGATCAATAGTGGTAGATACGAGACCCAGGTGTCATCGTAGAGCCCGAGCATTAGTAGTTATTTACTACATTTTAATTAAATTATTAATTTTTTTATTTGTACCACTTATACATGTACATTATTATAGTCTGGTTATATTTAGGGATATAATTTGTGGTGGCCTATTTAATTATAGTCACACCTTTCTCAGGATACCATGTAACTTGGTACCCAAGTTGATTCCACTTGATTTTAGTCTTGGGTTTGGGAAAGGCTAAATGCTTGATGATTGGATTACTAGGAAAGAACATGGAAGTTTGGGACTAGTATTGGACTTGGGACCATCTTCAAGGTTTTTCCTAGTTTTGTCTTTTGGAATTTTGGTTTCTGATGTATATGATCTGATACTGATGTATTAATTTCCTAACATGTAGTATATAGTTCATTTGTTATATCATGGTTTGTTTTTTTATTATCTCTCTATTATTTTATGGATCTTTTTAATTTGCATGCTTTGGTTTTATAGTGGGTGGGTTCATTATTTACCATATGTATTTATATAGGAAAACCTTATTTAACATATTTATATATTTTTTCAACTAGTATATATGAATCTATTTTCATATTTAGTAATAGTTATGTGTTTTAATTTTTTTAATATTGTGTAGGAACATTGTGATATATATGGATACAAGATGGATCATATTACTGAGGAACACACCTCAGTATGCCAAGGGTTTGGAAGAGTTTTTAGATTTTGAAACTTTCAATCGCTCTTTTTAAGGGATAACAAGATGTCAATGTACTAAATATAAATTTATAATATGGTTGAAGAGAGATGAAGTTTATGAAAATTTAATATTGAAGCAATTTCCTACTCAATATTTGTGTTGGATTTGGCACGGAGAATCGAATGTTACAGAAAGGTTGAGGACTGATTTCAATCCACAGAATGATCTCCCAACTTCGTCGAAAATGGAAAACAAAATGAAAAACCTTATAAATGATGCATTCAGTATTTCAAGACCCCACCATCAACATCAAAACATATCAGAACAACCAGATGAGGGTGCTACAAATAGAAACGTGACAAGTGATGTTTTTGAGACTGTAGGACAACCAGATCAAGATTGTTACATATCATTGAATCCTTCTATTGATTCTATGGAGACTAATGTAAGAAAAAACTTCACTGAGGAAAATATGTTTCATGTTTTAGTTGAAAATGGAAATCAAGAGTTGTATAGTGGATTTTTGAAATATTCAAAGCTTTCTTTTCTACTGAAGTTGTACCATATAAAATGTTTATGTGAAATTACAAATAAGGAAATATCCATAATATTAGAATTGTTGCATGATTAATTTCCTAAAGTAAACATCCCAGAGTCTTTTTATGATATAAAAAAAAATTAATAGGATTGGTATGAATTATACAAAAATACATGCATGTCCCAATGATTGTATGCTTTATTGGCAAGAGGATTCAAGTAGAAAAAATTGAAAAAAATGTTCTTCTACTAGATGATAGTCAATGGGTGATGTTGGAAGTCTGAATCAACATACTACCATGAAGAATAAAAGGAAGAAACCTACAAAGGTTTTTTGTTAATTTTCTTTAAATCCTCGATTGGAAATATTATTCATGCCATCGAAAATCTCCGAACACATGAAGTGGAATTCTATAGATAATAATAATGATGGGTTAATGCGACATCCATGAGATTCAAAATCATGGAAGAAATTTGATTCATTACATCCAAATTTCTCAACAGATCCTAGGAATGTTTTATTTGGATTGGATGCAGATGGATTTAACCCATTTGGAACTTTGAGTACCAGTTATAGAATTTGGCCAGTTGTTTTGATCCCTTACAATCTGCCTCTATGGATGTGTATACAACAAATGTCTTTTATCATTTCAATGATTATTACTAGAAAAAATACCTAGAAATGATATTTATGTATACTTGCAGCCTTTAATTGAATAATTATAGGAGTTATGGAGAAAATATGTTGATACATATGATGCTTCTTTTAAAACAATGTTCAAAATGCATGTTGCTTTAATATAGACTATTACTGACTTCCCTGAACTTGGGAATTTATCTGGTTAGAACACTTACATGGGTTTGGATTTTCCTGTTTGTAACTTTGATTTTGACCCCAAATGGTAACCTCACAATAGAAAACGATTCTTCTTATTCCATCAAATATTTCTCGATGCATCTCATAGATTTCGGCTGAACAGATCAAAATTTAACAGTTTCATTGATCGTAGACCACCTCCAAAGTTGTTAACTGGTTCTAAAATATTGGCACAACTTGGAAATATTGAAATAGAATTTGGGGAGGTTATTTATTTTAATGATAGTGGGAAATGAGTTCAAAGTTCATCATCAAATGAAATCAAAATGCAAAAAATGGAATAAAAAAAGTATATTCTTCAAACTTACATATTGAGAATTTAGTTTGTTGCGGAATAATATTGATGTGATTCATATTGAGAAGAATGACTATGAAAATTTGATCTTCACATTTCTTACTGAGCATGGAAAGTTGAAGGATCATCTCAATGCTCGTAAATACTTACAATTAATGAACATAAAACATGATATTTGGCTAGATGAGAATGAAAAGTATGATCTGGAAATTTTTGCAATGAAAAATATGGATAAAGATACATTCCTTCGAATTTTAAATCATGTGAAGGTATATAATGGGTATTCAAGTAACATATCAAGGTGTGTTGACTTAAAGAATCGTAGGTTACATGGATTGAAAAGTTACGATTCACATATTTTGTTAAAACAGGTACTACCATTGGCATTGAGTACATTATTACCTGAAAAAGTTACTATTGTTGTACTCCAATTCTGCACATTTTTCAGACAACTATGTGAGAAATCTCTACATCCATTTGATCTTGAAAACCTTCAGGATAGGTTTTTATTGACACTTTATGAAATGGAGATGATCTTTCCTCTGTCATTTTTTACTGTCATGATGCATTTAATTGTGCATTTTGTTGAGGAAGCTAAATTAGGATGCCCTGTAAATTATCGATGGATGTATCCAATTGAGAGGTACTTTATTTATATGTTTTTTAGTTAAGTAAAAAATTCTTGGAACTTAATTAAATGTATAATTATGTTTGTTTATTTTATTTCACATATATATTGGGAATTTGAAATCATATATGAGAAATAAAGGTCAACCAGAAGGCTCTATTACTAAAGGCTATTTGGTAGAGAAGTGTCTTATCTTTTTTCCTAGATGCTTGGATGATATTGAGACAATATTTAATCAAGTTGGACATGTTGATGACACATCGAATCAATCTCAAATACATGGGAAATCAAAAATATTTCTTGCTATTGGCCGATTAGTTGGGAAGACCTAAAATATTACACTGACAGAAATGGAATTATTACAGGCACTTAGATATGTGTTGCTGAATAGTGAAATTGCAGATCCATTTATTTAAGATTTGAGGATACAAACAAAGAGACGAATGAGAGGGTGAATATGAAATGATAAAGATATAATGAAATCTGTTAATAAAGAGATTGTATAATGGTTTGCACGATGTGTAAGATCATAAATATTGTATTAAATATGGATATTAGGTTGACACATATATTTTGTAAATATAATAATTTATATTTTTTAGATCATGGATACTAATAATCGAGAAGAGTTTCATAATATTTGAAGTTTCTTGCTCAAGGTCATATAAAAAAAGTTATAAAGTTCAACGCTTACAATGTGAATGGATTTAGATTTCGTATAGTCGATCGATAAGAGGGTTTGAAAACAAAGAATAGCGGTAGATTTATATTTTCTGAAGTGGGATACTATGGAAAGTTGACTAATATTATTTTATTAAACTACCATGGAAATTTTTAAATTTTTTTATTCAAATGCAATTGGGTCGATATTATCAGAGGTGTTAAAACAGATTCCTTGCAATTTACTTCTGTGAACTTCTCTCGCTTGATGGATGTTGGTGATCATGAACTTCATGATCCATATATCTTTTCATCATAAGAGAAAATGGTATATTATGTGAATGATGTTGTGGATGAAGGGTGGAGTGTAGTTGCTCACGTAAATCAAAGAGATTTGTATGATATGGGTGATGAAGTGGATGATTTGACCTATGACATTGAATCTCATCAACAACAAGAAGTAGACTTATTTTTCCATCATGATATTGAAAATATTAGTCTAGTAAGGATAGATGAAGTGGATGAAGTAATGGAGCATGAAACCGACATGATTGAAGGGGAAAATGATTTTATGTATAGTTTTCCATTCATTTAGAAACAACTTATTTCACTTGTGCAATCATTAATTATCATTTTTATGTACATTTTGTTTGTTAGTATTGTGCATATGTTATCATTTTTAGTTTTTTTTCTAAATATTTTTTTTTGAAATATATGTAATGAAATTAATTTTATTTGATTAAATGATTGGAATGAAAAGAAAGAAATGTTATACTATTTCATCGACCACCATGACAGATGACGATCCATCTGTCTCCCTCCCTATGACATCTAAGCTACTATCCGCTTGCCCCCTACACCATATCTCCCTGAACCATCTCTCACACCCTCTGTGAGCATACCTTCAGTAGCTTAGTCATTGCCTCCCAGTTCAGGAGCCTCAACAGTGAGGGAGTGGTGTTCCACTTCTAGTTATTCATTGGGATAATGGAGGGTGACTATTATAGGTACAAATTTTAATATGAATAAATTTATTTCACTTTTTTATACTAACTATTTTTTTATTAAAGATGGAAATAATGAAAGTATGGAGAAAAATATTAAAAGTTAAAATGTATGGAATCTAATTGGAGATAAGATAGTTGTCCCATTTGATTCATATGGGGTCCCTATAGATGATGCCACATGATTACTTGGCCAGATTATAGGCCATCTGGCCATGGAGCTGATTTACCTTCTTATTTTGTATGATGATTGGAGGTATATGCCTTTAAATTGAAAAAATGAAGTTTTTTCTTCCCAAATAAAGGTAATTTTAATACATTATGGTGTAATTGAATGTCATGTTATTAAATTATAATATTTTCAAAATAAATTTCTGTGTACAAATATTTTTCCACTTTATGGTTACTGATGTGCTAGCACGAAAGTGGACATTGAAAAATCTGTGCAATAAATGAAAAGACTTTAAATGGATATTGTGAAGAAATTTCAATGATACTTCATTGATCTCCCAAAAGATGTATGAAAGGCTACCCGATGGGTTACCCAAAGAGAAATGGAATATTTTTGTCGACATGCATTGTGATGAGTAGCAGATGGTATTTAAATATATTATTATTATTATTATAATATCATTTTACATTTATAAATGTATATGAAGTGGAGATGACATTTAATTCATTACTATTAAATTAAATTTTATTTATTTCAGGATCCTTCAAGGAAGAATGCATCAAGTCGGGCTAAGCAAGTCATCCCTCACACTGTGGGGTGAAAGAGTTTTTCTAGAAGCTGATCGTCTCGGATAATATTTTCATTAGTTTAAATATTTATAATACAATATTATCTATTTAATATATTAAATTTTTGATTTATCTTTGTTTAATTCCGTCACAATGTTTAGGGCACCAAGCATCCCGAACAGAAGTGTGGTTGAATGTTCATAAAAAATATGATGGAAGTTTTGTTAATGAGCCTGCCAAAGAAGTTGGGGTATGAACTAATTTTTCATTATAATAACTTATTATCAGTTGTTACTATGTTAATATATATTTATTATAATATGAATGATATTTGATTTATAGGTAAAAATTTAAAAACTATGGGATGCCAATCCTGTGCAATCCTACTCAGTCTCCCAGGATGATCAAGTTGCTAAAGTCCTTGGGAAGAAGCATCCTAGTAGAGTGCGCAGGATGGGTTTGGGACCCGTACCATCTAAGGTATTTGGAAGGACACTGAGGATTTCATCTACATATAATCTTGGTTGTAGTCATTCCATACCTCGAGATACTCAGAGAGAGATTGTTTCTCTATGAAACATAGTTCAAGAACAGGGGGCTCAGATATCCGCTTTGCAGAATACGTTGATTGATTTATATCAGAAGACAACCAGATCTTCCCTTAGTGGTATTTCATCAACTTTTGGTGAGCAGGTAAATCACAAAAATTCAAATTCATTTAGTTTTCAAACATTTATTGGTTTTAAGTTTAAATATAAATATACAATAGTATTTAATTTTCAATATAATGTTCTTACAGGTGGTAGCAGGAAGTAGAGATGAAGGTGGAGAGGGTGACGAGCTATGTTCATCATCAGAAAATGATTAGTTGTATTGCTGATATGTTGGAAAAATATGGTAACAGTCAGTTTGTATATGTATCATGTGTGGCACATAGTTTCCACCAAACATTTTCATAACCTAACATTTTCTTGATTTCTCATGTTTCCTTTTATGTATTATGAACCCAGTCTTCCAAAGACACTAGGAATTTATGATACTTATATTGTATTAATGTATATTTATATTTATGAATCATATAATAATGTGTAAAAATTTATAGGTTGTTATATCTATGGTATAGAAGATCAGGAGGAGGTTTTTAGTACTATTTATAAAATCATTAAAATGTATTCAGCTATATTCAAAGCCTTTTTGGACTTCCCACATGGAATATTCTAAGTTTCTTTATTATCATGAATCATTTTTTATGATTCATTTTTCCTAAATTTATTAGTTTTGTTACCCAAACTTGAACGATCAAACTTCTTGTTGATTTTCTTGGGAATATCCAGTTTTGTAACTCCCTTCAACTTGTTTTTAGTGGATAACCCTTGTTTCTTTAAATTTTATAGTATTCACTTATCATATTTTATAGTTGGCATGTTATCACTTCTACTTATTCTTTCCTCTTATTCAAAATAGTTTTGATAAGAATTTACAAATATCTATTAAACACTTGAGTGTCTTGATCCTATTAAGGTAGAGTGATTGTCCACTTCATTAGTAGTATAATAAAACACCATCACTTATCCTTATAAACTATATATATCATATTTATCATTATATTATGGAGAAACATCTTCCTTACTCAATAGGTACATCTTTATAATTTTCTTCTTCTCTTTATTTTTTGTATTTATCAAAGTTATGGAAGAAACTAAATTCTAATCAAAGTCAAATCATTCTTATCTAAAACTAAAATTCATCATAAATCATGAAAGAAAATTTAAACATTAAAAATAGAATAAACTTCTAATAAATAACCCAGTCAGATATGAACCTACACTCTAATACCAATTTATAGTATCGAAGGAGGGATATGATCAATACTGATAGGGGGATTGAATCAGTGTTGGAGTCCAATTAATAATTTTAATACCTATTAGCTTTTACTTTGTCACATTTAGGTGAGTGATTCTATTATTCTATCACTCACTTTATTTTTTTTATTTCAATCAACACAACCCAAGACACACACATAAGAGACACAAAGATTTACGAGTATCACCTTTCAAAACAAAAGGCTAGTCCTTGGCATGATCTAGAATTTCACCAAGATTATATGATCCACCCGTGTCATTATATGAATACAATAGGGAAAATTTTATACATGTAGCCATATATGTTGCATACCATACTCAACATCATCCCACTGAATCATTATATTTCCATCTTAATAGTTTCATAACTGTAGAGAAAACAAACAAAGATCCCTTAACCATTACAACATGATATAGGTATTAAAAAGAGGTAAAATGAACAATTTGTGCACGGTTTACCAATTTTTTGTCATGAACTATGTGAACACCCTCCATAATAAGTGGAATGAGAATGGTTGGCACATAATATGAATAACCGTTTAGAACAACTATTCAACTCATTAAATAGGATATAAATTACAAAAATTCCCCTCTGTCCTTATTTATTTTTACACTATCTTTATTTCTCCTTCGGGTGCTCAAGGGGGCTCCCGCACATGCTCCTCCTATACTCTCCTCTCAAAGGGTTGGATTGATCCCCATTATCTGGTGTTGAATTCAACATCTATCAAGTGAGTTTTATATCACTTATTGAGTCTAGGAATCTTCCTTTCTTCTTTTTACATTTATCTCCTCTCTATATGCATTATTTTGGTGAAACTAAATTCACCATATTATCAGGGCATTCATATGTTTCCATAATTTCTCTAAATATGGATAGAAACATGCCTTGATATTGGTCATGTCAGTCATCCATGGTATTTTGTAGGTGGTCTATAGAATTTTCCTTAGAGTCTTGATGTTTTATAAATTGTATCACTATGATTTTTGGCGGGACTTCCATGCATAGACTTGTGAACTTGTTGTTTAATTTGTTAAACATATTTCATTAGGACTAGTATCCCTTGTTTATGAAATTGCCCATGCTAAGGACCATGAAACTAAAATTTGAACCACACATAATGGTGTAATCCCTGAATGACTTAATATAATTAGTTTTTTTCTAATAAAACCCCCTTTTAAGTGTATTGTTTTCTAAACTATCAAATTGAAGTTCAAATGAATTGTGGGAGGACATGAAAACCTCTTATGTATGCTTAGTGAATAAACCCTCTTTTAGGTGGTTAGGGCCTAAGACATATTTATAGAACTAGATGTTATCATATAGAATGCATGCTAGCATGGCCTACCACATACCTTTGCATGTATGGTGTTAACTGCCATGGGTAGTCCACATGGACCTATTACTTTTATTCAATTCTCAGAAACCTTTAACTATAGAATGGACTACCTAATTAATTAAATTAAATGGTATGAGTTATGTCTTTATTACTACATGTCTCTTATGAATTTATAATTGAAATGGATTATGGGTGTGAACCTCATTAAATCCACTTTATTTATAAGATGGCATGGCTCTACACATAGAATCATTAGTATTTAAAATTTAAAGAAAATAAATGTATTAGTTACTCCTTGAAAGACACTTTTTTTCCTCTTTATATAATACTAAGGATGGTCTCATAAGTTGTTGATACTTTGTACATTAGGGGTGATACATGTTATATCATGGATGATCACACTGTTTGGGTTACTTATCTTCATATGAGTAACACTAGTTCTCAAGGGGGAACCCATGGATGGGATCAGTGGAAATATTATTACACCATGCAATGAGTTATAATCAGACAAGTGTATGTGGATTTGAAAGTGCTTTTTTCTTATGAAATTGTTAGTTTCCTTGTATTATTTTGTATGTAGTATGTATGTTCATGTGAAATTAGAATGGTTTTTTTCCAGGGCACTGGTACTAGGGCTACAGAACCAGCTGTGTTTTCTTGTAAATCTATCTTTAGAGGCAGTTTATGTTGTACCTCTCGTTCCCCTCGTTGTTTGATTTTCATGATCACAATCACCTTATTATTTGTCTAATATTGTTTGAAGTGTTTTTGAATGATAGGCACAAGGTTTCCAAGAAGTTGGCCCAAGAATGGACAAGAAGTGGACAGAAATTCAGTCCACCGGCCAACCGGTGTGATAGCACCGGCCAGCCGGTGGACCTGGCAGAGGCATTGCCCACTGCCAGGTTCCACCGGTCAGCCGGTGGCTCTGTCACCGGCCAGCCGGTGGCAACCTGATGCAACAGTGATGGCTACTGCCTCACCACCGGCCAGCCGGTGGCTCTGTCACCGGTCAGCCGGTGCTGGCTGGGCAGAAGGCCTTCTCAACAATCAAGGCACCGGCCAGCCGGTGGCCCTGCACCGGCCAACCGGTAGCCCAGTCAAACTAGCCGTTGGCTTTGACCAGTCAACCCTCTTTTGGCCTCCAACGGCTCCGAGGCCCTTTACAACGGCTCCGAAGACTCCCCAAGGGTTCCATGCCTATAAATAAAGGCCAAGGAAGCCCCGGACACTAACCGGATCATATACAAAGCCCATGGACACGTTGTTCATCAATTGGACAACCTCCGGCGACTTCCTTCAAAGGAACCTCAAGTGCTCCAACAACTTCCACATCCAAGGAGCTCCTCCAAAGAAGCTTGGAAGCGGCCTTCAACATCTCCAATCAATCAAAGGCGCCCAAGGCTTCTCAACATACGGGTTTTATTGTTTTATTTATTTTGAGCTTTAAATTTGGGTTTGTGCCTACAAACCCCAAACTCTTTCTTCATCCCTCTTTCTTTTGGGTTTCACATCACCATTAAGGTGTGAAGAGGTTTCTTCAAGCCTTTCCTTTTAAAAGGCTTGTGTCATAGGTGAGCTAGCCTTCACCTGTAAGAAGGCTAGTGGGTTCTTGCTCAACCATTAAAAGCAAGTGGGTTCTTGCTAAACCAATTCAAAAGCAAGCTGTAATAGGTCCTAGTGCTACCTCAAAGCCTAGTGGGTTTCTTGCTAAAACCATTGAAAAGAAAGCGGTAGAATCTCTCAACGGTTGAGTTGGGAGCAGAGACGTAGGCCGGGTTTTGGCCGAACTCCGTTATCAATTTCTTGTGTCTTGCCTCTTTACTTTCCGCTGCATTCTTTACTTTGATTTTAATTTGTTAATCATTTTTTAAAAGGCAATTCACCCCCCTCTTGCCATCCTTCCCGTTTTTCTCCGACCCAACAGTTTAAACCGCTGCTAAGTAAATGGATAATATTTAGTGGCGGTTAAAAAAACATCTACATAAAATAATTTAGCAATGGTTTTAACCTCCTATACATAGTTTTCATCTTCCATTATCATTTCACGGTGGTTATCTTAGTTTTATTGGTAGTTTTCCCGAAGAAAATAAAATTATTTTTTAGCGGCAATGTAAAACACCACGAAACAAAAAATAATTTTCAACTAGGAAAACCACCGCTAAAATAAAAAAAACCATTGTGAAATAAGTTCACTATGATAGTTACCATTAAAATACACTAAATTATAGAAACTTCCTCGTATTGTATACTGACACACAATTTATTGGCGGTTTTTTGAAACCACCTCAACAGTATATTGCAACGGTTTAAACCGCCTCTATGTGGATATTTTCCTATAGTTACTCCTTGGATACATCAGAAGTCAATGTATACTCTGATTCCAATATATAATTACTACCATCTAGCTACTTTGTACCCTTTTAAATCACATATCCTTCATTGATACTGAATACAAATTTTTATTATGACTTCATATCATTATAGTCTATTTGGAAACTAGAAACAATATATCCCTTGATGAATTTATCCTTAACTCTTCCATATACCTATAACATATCCTTATAAAACCTTGGATACTTAAGCATAACCTTAACAAATATCTGATTTCATTCACCTGGATCATCTTGATATATGTCTACCATCTTCAAGGAAAAGGAAACACCTATCCTTGTATATAACATAACATGCATTGTGGAACCTATCAAAAATGTGTATGGTATCCTACTCATCCAATCTCTTTCTTATATTATTTAGGGACACATTTTCTTATAATGATGTATAATACGTGACACTGGAACTAATCCCATATCGGATTGTTCTATACTAAATATTTATAGTATTTGTTCAATGTACGTACCTTGACTTAGTCCAAGAAGTCTCTTGGATATTTCACAAATGATCTTGATCCTAATAATGTAGGTTGTTTCACCTAAGTTCTTCATGGAGAAGAACTTGATTAAATATTCCTTAACTGAATAAAATAATAGTATTTCATTTCCAATAAGTAATATTTCATTTACATATAATACTATGAAAACAACCACACACCCACTAAAATTCTTGTAAACACATGAATCTAATTCATTTTTTATAAAACAAAATTATTTTATGGCTTCATCAAACTAAATGTTCCATGACATGGATGCTTGTTTCAATCCATAAATGGATCTTTGTAGCTTTCATAGTTTTCTATAGTTACCTAGAGTTACAAACCATTTTTTTTTGTGTCATATAGACATATTCTTGAATAATTCCATTATGGAAAGTAGTTTTGACATCCATCTACCAAATATCATAGTCATGGAAAATTAATATAGTAAGTATAATGTTGATGGATTTAAACATATAAATTGGAGAAATTGTTTCATCATATTCAATTATTTAACATTGTTTAAACCCTTTGATACTAACTGTTATTTATAGGTACTCACTTTACCTCCCATGTCTAGTTTTATCTTGCATACTCGTTTACACCCAACATGGTTTATATCAACTAGAAGATCAACCAGAATCTATACATGGTTCCGATACATGTAATTTATCCCATAATTCATTACTTATTTCCATCATGTGGCTTATAATCTATCTACTACATACATATAGAAAATATGATCATTATTTTAAACTAATAACGTGTCACCATCCTCAGTGACCAGAAAACCATATCTTTATGGTTATCTAACCTATCTGGTTCTCCAAAATAGTACTAATGATTCAAGAAAAACCTCTTCCATGGGGACCTATGGAATCTATTTCTACACTAACTATTGTTTATCTTGATCATCAACTTCATTGAGGATAGTCTTTCCACTACTATCCTTATTGAGTATGTGTTCCCACTCTAGAAATATTGGATGTCGTTTGACCATAACTCTTTTACCTTAAGGGCTATATAGGTATTTTTTAGTTTCTTTTGGATATCCTATAAATATATCCATCATAACTTAGTGTGTTAGTTTGTTTTCAGTTAAAGAATAAATACATGCCTCACATCCCTATTCATTCAAATTTAATGACATGATTTACTTTCCATTCCACAACTTATATGTGATACCATTTTCTACTTTTCTTGGCACACAGTTCAATGTTTATTATTTAGTTTATAGTTCATATCCTTAAATGGATGATGAAATATATCTATAAATCACCACTGGCCTTACCATTCCAAGAAAGGTATAGTTCTTCATTTCACTGAGACCATTCCATTATGGTATATATAGAGGAATGAGTTGGGATATAATCTCACACTCCTATAGAAGGTATATGAACTCTTAGTTAATATACTCACCACCTAGATCAAATTGAAGATTCTCTATCTTCTTTAAATGTTGATTATGTGATTTATTCTTATATTCCTTAAATTTCTTAAATGATTTAAACTTATACCTCATCGAGTATATATAACCATATCTACTTAATTTGTCAGTAAAAGTTAATAAATAATAATACCCACCTCCAGTTTTATCTCGAAAATGCCCACACACATCAATGTGTACCAAATCTAGAAGATCTATGACTCTTTCACCTTTTACACCAATTGGTGTCATGATCATATTTCCCTATAAACAAGAGTTATATATGTTAATTGGTTTTAGATCAAAAGAGTCAAAATAACCATCTTGATAAAGTGTTGTCAAATGCTTCTCATTTACATGTCCAAGGTAGCGATGCCATATCTAGGTGTTAAATGTATCGTGTGAAATTTATTCGTTATCGATTTACAATACTTGGTTTTCATAATTTAATACATAAATAACATTATGTAGTTTTTTTATTTAAAAAAATGCATTATTATAAATGTATCATTCTTTATTACTGAATTTTAAAATAAATCCATCCATGTCAAGGAAAGTATAAGTTCCCATTCGGGATAATTGTATCACTAAGAGGGGGATGAGGTGACTTAGTGATACATTTTATTTTAAGTTTACTTGAAACAACCCTCACCTCATATTAAATATTTTAATCCTTGCTGAAATCAATTCAATCACACATCCATAGGAACACAAGAATTTATAAAATTCACTATTCAATAAGAATAAATATAACCTTGGTATAGTTTGTAAGTAATCCAATAGAACACAATCAACTAGAAAACAATACTTGGAATAAAATGAGTAGGATATAACCTTTCACTCGTGTATCACTTTGAAGACAATCCAAAAGAGTATGTGCACCCTCTTAGCACAAATAGGGTTAAACATTGTTTTTGTAACAAATCATGTTATCTGTGCTTATTTTCAATTTCCACAAATGTATACTTTGGAAACAAAATCATCAATTCATTACCCAAAATATGGTAAGAACTTCAAGGACTTTGATATAGAATTCAAATTCGATTGCTCAATCTAATCTGCTCATTCCGATTCTCCAGACCTGATTGCCTAATCCGATCTACCCACTCTAATATCCAAATTCAATTGCCCAAAATGATAGATGTAGATCTTTCCAAAATACAATTAATACAATTCATAATTCCTTATTCCTCAGTCCGAAAATCCCAATATGAAAATCTAGATATGATTATCCAACCCGATATGATGACTGGATGAATACGATGACATATAGAATCTAATAGACAGCTAAATACGATGATCACTGAATATAATGGTCAGCTGAATACAACTTTGTGATCTTGTATCTTCTCCTTTCATATTTCTCCATCAAAACTTCTTCAATAAAGACTTAATACAAAAACCTTCTTATCTCCCTATAAATTCAGAGCTTCTCTTTCTACTGTGAATTTTATATCCATTAGAAAAAGTTGAAATTAATTTTGTCTTATATAATTGACCCAAAAATGGTTTTGGAAGGAATTCCCAAAATTTTCCTGCTCACCCAAATTACCAAAAATCTCAATTTACCTTGAATTTTAGGTCCATTTATAATTTTTTCAACTCTCATCAAATCTTCTTTAAATTTCATCTGTTCTCTAGACTTTCATTTCAATCTCGAGTTCAAGTCTGATTTCTAAATCTGGTATTTTCGATCTGACTCTATTTCTCCATTCTGATTTCTAAATACAATGATCCCCTTGATAACATATCCAAAAATCTCCTTCATTTTTTCTCTTAAACCACTTATAATTCTTCACTTCTTTTCTTGACCCAATTTAAAAACAATAAAGAAGTAATTCAACCCTTTAAATGATTGACTAAATTGTTGATTAGATTATTTTCTTTTCTCTATAAAAAAATTCTTCCTCTAATTATGATGGAATGTCGAGTCTGATTAGAAGTTTATTTCTTTTTTGAATAAAATTCCAATTGATAATTTATTTCTCTTTTCCCATTAACATCCTTCTCCTATGATTTGTTTCTTTTGGATTTTGGTTTGACTGAAAACCAGTACCTTCGGTTTTTCACATTTTCCACAAACATACTCAGACTTCAATTTAAAAATGCTCCCTTTGAAAATTAATTCAACCATATTAAATGGTTGACTATATTTTTGATCTATCTATTTTAATATGATGATGATATTATGCTATAGTTCCTAATTATGATCTTTCTAAATAAAATCACTAGTGCCCTTTTTCAATTATATCCAGATCTGATCATTCTAAATATGATTATTATAATCTATTTCACCTCCCCTTTCTTTCATCAAGGTTGCACCAAAATTTTTCCAAATACATGTGATTTATGAAAACTCCAAGATCATAAAATCATCATCACATTTAAATCGTAGTCATGAAAACTACGATTCTCATCCAATATGATCGCACCTTCCATACCAGATTCAGAGTGAATCCAATGAACCATCTTCTCCTAAATATGATGGAATTTTTAAGAAATGTGAATATAATTATCCAAATATTATGGACAATACTAATTTCTCAAAAAATAAAATTGATTTTATTTTTCCTTTCTTCTCTTTTCTTCTTAATCTTCCTTGACAACAAAAGAGAACACTTGAATTCAAACACCTTCCTCATCATCTTGGTCCTAACAATCTCCCCCTTTGGATTTTGTTTTCAACCAAGATCCATAAATCACTAAACCTTGTATCCTTAATTAATGGATTAGTTATCAATAATTCTAATCCTACTTGATATATCTCATTGTAGGAAACAAGAATCATTGATATCAAAACCATGCTATCCAAAAGAAGTGATTATGAAAACTTCCTCAACTATCTTACTTTTTGTCTTAACTTCTTCACATTTCTTGGAATAAAATAAAATTTTATTCATATAACCAATCCAAAAAATAGTTATAATAGTTCATACACAAAACAATGATGAATTCATAGCTTACTCACAACTTCCACTTTTTACATTCATTCAAACAGATAGATTTATGAAAAAATTCTCCCCCTTGACAATACAACCCAAAGGTAATATGAGATAGGGAAAAACACACACCTCAACCTTTATGATAAAGAGGTTGGATGCCCATGGTCAACCTAAATTTAGAAAAGTATTCCTTCATTAAAAGTTTTGTAAAAATATACGCAACTATTTCATATATAGGAACATATTCCATCTTCAATTCATTCTTCTCCATACACTCTTTGATGAAATTATATTTGATATCAATATGTTTTGAATGAGAATGTTGAACTAGATTCAAGGTGAGATTGATTTTACTCTTATTATCACAACCCAAGAGCAAGGTTAACTTCACTTCAATAAGAGAATCTTCTAATTGAGTTTTCATCCCCATAAATTGAGTAGTGGATTGAGTTTCAACAACATACTCAGCTTTAGACGTACTGAGAGTTACTAAATTTTGTTTAATTGAATGCTAACAAACACAATTCTTTACCAGAAAGAATAATCCACCAGATATGGATCTTCTATCATCAAAATTTCCTACCCAATAAGAATCTAAATACCCAAACAAATCAATACATTCTAAGATATCTTATCTAATTCAAAAATTTTCTATTCATTTTATGTATATGAGAATTCTTTTTCCAAAAAGTAAATGTGATTCTTTTAGAGCACTCGGAAATATTACACATAAGGTAACAACATAAATAATGTAGGGTCTTGAGGTAGTCAAATACAATAAACTTTCAATCAGCTTCCAAAAATCTTTATGATCAATTTTTTTTCCTTGTCCATATTTTGTCAGCTTTCTTCCCACTGAAATCGGTGTGGAAACATGTTTTGAGTTTTCCTTTCTAAACCTCTTGATAAGAAACTTAAAATATTTTTCTTAGGAATGAAAGATATTTTTCTTCTTTTATAATATTTTTAATCCAAGAAATTATTTCATTTCCCCCAGCATAGAAATTTCAAATACCATTTTCATATCTTTAACAAATCTTTCACAACTTATTTCACCATTCCTAGAAAAGATAATGTTATCAACATAAACAATTTTGATGAGGGAATGCTCTTTGACTTTCTCTGACATAAAGATTTCTATAAACTATTCCTTTATTAAACTCAACTTCCTTAAGCAAGTATCCAAATTATAATACCATGATTTCAGAGCAAGTTTTAGTCCAAAAAAATATTTATTCAATATGTATACATAACTTTCATATTTCCCAACAACAAATCCACAAGGTTGTTCAATGTAAACTTACTTATTATTTGTTGAAATAGTGGGTGCCCTAAACCCAACTATTCAATTCTATAGATTACTATATCATGTATACAATAAGTTATGCATGATGTCATCTTATCATTATAGTGTAGACTTTTATGTGTCCACTATTAAAATGGTAATTTCCAAAGATTAATTTTTGTATCGAAAGGTTATAGCAATTCCTAGGCTATAATGAGAACCTCTAGATACTATGACATTAATCTTAAATATATGTTCTGTGGTATAGATACATCTTACTGATTGGACACAGTATATTTCTGACCATCAGGTGCTGAGGGATAATAAGCATTGAGACTTCTTCTCATGAAGTTCACACTTGGTGATCTATAGTAGTGAGATCATGAGGACTGACCCGCCAATAAGAAATCCACATGTTTCAGGTGTCATTGTATGTTCCTATCTATGATCATGTGTAATGGTATACTGACTTGATATCATTACCAATGTATGTCATTTTATTGTGTAATTTAATGCAAGAAGAAAACTATGGCAATGAAGTGGTGGAGAGGTAGTTTGTGTTGGGTGCGTCATTGGTGGCATGGAATTGGTTTAATGGTCAAGAAAGGATTTTTCACTTCTGGGTTATGGAATTAATATATCTCAGGCCATGTTTTTATGGAGGGTAGTACCTTTATAAGACCATGGTCATGACAGTCAAGGGTAAATCCATATAGCTAAATCAACAAACTATAAAGAAAGAAAAAGGGTGATGAGACGTGAGTGAGTCCTGCTTTATGAGATATTACAGACAGAGAAATTATATTACACAATGCGTGTTCATAAGTTGGTTGTCGCTGCTGTGACAATCCTTGTCTCTTCAGGGGGCATGATGGGTTGCTAGATCCCGCTCTTGGTTTGTGAATACTTTTCACTACTGTCGAGATAAGGTCCTAGAGGGTCACATACAAAAGCGTATTCAAGAATCTACCCTATTCAGTTGAATAAGAGTTTTGGACATAGTGGGCCTCACCACAGGGGTTCGGGATTTTTCCAAAGTTAAATGACCACCATTGAAATAAATAAATTCATATTATTCCAGTTTATAATAATGAGTATTGAATTTATTTATCAAATGTATTTATGAGTTTTATTAAATACATGAAAAATATTAACTGACGAATATTAAATTATTCAGGGTTCAATTAATATTTATGGGAGCGAAGAGTCGAGTTAATGACTCAATTATTATCATGTAACATATTTTAATATATTACAAGTAAATGATAATAATATTTATGACTCAGTTTAGTAGTCATAATATGGAATTAATAGTGCGTTGATTATTCGGGGGTCGGTTTGGCATTTCCAGGTAATTAATTAACCACTATAAATATTATAAGAGAGGAGATTTCTATTCACTATTCATGGAGCTTCTCTCTCCTCTCCTATCTCCCATAATCTAGAGAGAGATGCTCTGGATCCATAGAGCCTGGATCAAGCAATCTCTCAGGCATCGCTAGCGAAGCGGTGCAGTGATCGTTGGAGCGTCGAAAGCATCATTGCAATTCCGCGCGAGCACCCGGATTACGATGAACGACGCTTCCATGGATTTATTGAAGTGTGTGTGGATGATCTAGAGGAATTAAACTTCGGATTCTTTGAGAAGCGATCAACAATGACGAGCAGACGTCGTGCACGACTTCATAATTAAAGAAGGTATTTTTACAGTTTATTTTTGTGCTTAAAACCCTTCACGCGAGATCCTCAGATTTTATCGGGCTTCTCTTCACCGATGTCGACAATTTTACGTCGATCGTCGGTGGAATTTTTTTAAAACCCACCTGTTTGGGGCTTCTGTTGCCCGCCCGGTTCCAACAAGTGGTATCAGAGAGACGCATGTCAATTTTTAGCCAAATAAATTAAATTTGCATTAATTAATAAAGAGGGTGTCGTTCTGGTTCCAATACAGCTGACTGCATCTAAATCCGATATCAGATGGCCAATCTGCGACCATCCGAAGTTTTAAATCGGAAGAGCTCCTTCACCCAGATGGAATTACGATCGCCAGAATAGTGTTTTACGGGACCACATTTTTCATAAAAATCTTAATTATTATTATCATTATAATAATTTTATTATATTAAAATAGTCTTATTATAATAATAATCATTATAATATCTTATTATAATAATATTATTTAATATCATAATGATAATATTATTATAATAAAATAATAATATAATTTTATCAATCCTAGTATATAGGCTTTAGATAAAAAAGGGGGTGACCTTGAACCAATTGGGTCAATTTTATAAAAAATGGGAGATGACCTGACTTTGCAAGCGGCCCCCCTGTTCACCGCATTGCGGACTCAGCCGTGGCCTTTCCCTCCTCGTCGTGCTGTAGTGCAGCGCGCACCGCCAGCCGCTCGCACCTGGTCTCCCTCCGGCAGAGATGTGTCGGCTAGCCACCTCCGACCTACCCGACACCCCGACCCGACCAAAGGAAAATCTTCATTTTGCCTAGCCAACCTCCCGCGTGGACCCGTGATATTGCATGCTACCGCCCCGCTCAGCCACAACAACCAGTAGAGCCGCCAGCGCGGCTCCCTCTATGCACAGGCACCCAGAAGGCTGCTGCACCCTGCCTCCCACATTCGGCCTCTCTACTGGAGCTGGCCCCTCACAACCCTCTAGTCTTCCCCGCTGTGCTCCCGGCAAAACCCCAGAGGCCCTCCCTCCTTCCCTCTGTGGAAGGCTACAAGCCAGGGTACACGTAGCTGCCGACTCGGATGGCCAGGCCGCAACACCCAGCATGCCACCTTCTTTCTGTAGAACTGCAGAGGGTACCCTGGTGTTTCCCCAGTCCAGCGAAGCCCCTCTCCGGCCAAGCCACCTCCCGTTTTCCCCTCCTCCATCCTAGCAGGCCGTCCGACCAATGATGTCGCGTAGGACCACTATCACCTCCCTGTTGTAGGCGTACGAGTCAGCCAGCTCCGTTTCATGCTCAAATCCGGGCTGCCGCTCGGTCTTCCTAACAGAATGGTAATATGTTATTCTTCAAAGCAGGTCCGGGAGGGTCTTCCCAGCCCGAAACAGGCTTAGGCGGACCTGCCCATCCCAGAACGCCCCTACACGGGGTCTGCAAGGCTCAAACTGTGCCTGTGCGAGTTCACCCTGACCCGCACAGGCCCTGTCTGATTTTTAGGGCCAAGATATAGTTTTAATTAATCAAAAATTAATTAATATAATTAATTTAATTACGATTGATAATTAAATAAATTAAATATTAATTTTTTATTTAATAATAACTGTGGCGTAATTAATTTCATTCAGGAGATAATTAAATTAAATAATTAATTTAATTTTTAGTTTTAAAATTAAATTAATGAATCAGGACCGAACGACGTTAAATTGAATTAAAAATAAGAGTGAAATTTTTAATTCAATTAAATTCCCTCAAGTTTATTTTATTGCAAGTTTAATTTTATTCTGCATTAATTTTATATATACACGAGTTAAAGCGTATACTGGTCATGAGCTGTGGACCTACCAATGTATGTTTGGTGTGATTATTTAATTAATTAATTTAATTATTTCATGGTATTGTAATAATTAGCTTAATTAATTTAAAGGCGACCTGCGTATCATCTCAGTGTCATTATATGTATAAGGACCTGCGTGTCCACTTCTCAGAGTTGTAATTTTATATCCCGAGACCCCCTCGCCTGCGTACGAGTACAATTGTATAATGATGAGATGAGCTATAACGCATTTCACTCCAAGTAACGGGGACACACTATACATCAGTTAGATGCATTGGATGAGCAGACAACGCTTTTCAAGTTGCAAGGAACGCGACTTAAGGTACTTACCCCTAGGGTTTTAGTTGGTCCATCATTCACTCAACGGATCAACCAATAGTACCCGCTCATGATTAGGTTTTTCATTTTATTTTCGCATGGTTTATTATTTTTTGAATGTGTAGTTAGAGCACGATCACATAGAATAATAATAAACAAGCATGCAAGATAAAATGAACATGTGATGTAATGTTTTTTCTATTTCTTGCATGATCAGTTGTGAGTGAGATCACATAGTATGTGCTTATAAAAATAGAAAAGGATTTCTTTCGTCACACTAAAAATAATAAAACCCTCAAAAATATATTAAGTCAAAATCGCCTTCTGTCATTCAAGTTTGGAAAAAACCAACTGTTTGAGGTGCCAGTCATGCCATAGTTGAGGGTGCCTCTTACTACCGGGAGTCCTTATAAGAATAATGGGTTGACTTAACTAAAATTGCAGCAAAAAATATCCATAGCTATCTTGTTGTAATTTTAGAGGAAAGCGTTGTGTAAATCAAGTTCTGATTTTAAGAATCTGGGACTTCACTCAACAGATCTAGGAGATGCAAGTTAAAGAGGTCGGACAGCCAAAAGCCTACCTAGAACCCTCCAAGTAGTGGTGTAGCCATAACTTGTAGACTTTGAGGGGTGGTTACGGGATCCTTTCCACTAGAATAATCAAGCGGTAGAGTATTCCGATTCTAGCACAGAGGGTTCCTAGAATCCGATAAAATAGTGGGAGACATAAAATGATTTAAGTAATTAATAAATAATGTCTAAACCGATAATTCATATAAAAGGAACTAATCTTCTAAAATTCATTTTTGTAGAAGAAAAAAATGGAAAGTTATACCACAAGATTAAAACTGCGATATTATAATGGACAAAGTAAATGTCCACACTGAAATGAGTATCCATAAATAGTATAGGCGCGTGCGCATAATACTATGATATAGAAAACTCAAGGTGTTAGTGTCCCCAACATTGTTAAACTACCTCAAGAAGCGAGGGTGAAAATTTCTTACAGGAGACTAATGTATAAAGCATATAATGGTCATATCATTATGCTTCTATCAACGTCCGGTGTCAGTTGTGGTCGCTACACCAGGACATAAATGATATAATATAAAGTATCATCTCCGAGAAGTTTGCAAGGAGAAATCGAAGCAATGATATGAATAAGGTGAAGTTTACACCAGCATGTGTAAATTGAAAGATTGATCATGATCTTTAAATATAATTTTCACCACATTACTCAAGTCTCGTTTCAAGTTAAAAAACAAACAAGTATTGAGTAAACTCTTCATTACCAATTTAGGTAAGATTCTCCAAGATAATAAGAATAAAAGACAAATAAGATTTAATTCTTATGGAAGATAAATCGAAAGACAATGTGTAAAGTTCAAAGGAATTTAATACCAATGTCACATTCATGACGTCCTTCAATTAATAAGGTATTAACAATGGTTATTTTCATTTCATATTATAAAATAATACTGTAGAAGTTTAAATGCAATAAACTGATTTAAAGAAGCAAGTTTCCGCTTTTACATCAGGCATATTCATCAATGTAATGTTTACTTTTACTACTTGGCTATTTAATACTATATTCCTTTTGACATATGTGTATTTTAATATGATAACCAAGTTAGTATAGAAACCTTACTAGAAGTCAGGTGTATTCTCCAAGTGGCTGCGAAAGGGTGATGCCTAGGACAATGGTGAGGAGTACATTACTTCTTAATTTACAAGTGAAAGATTCATGTTGAAATATTGTTAAGTCTAACCACAAACATTAATATCATGTGTCCTTGGATGCAAGGAGACATTCTTTTAGTTTCTCGAATGAATGTTGTTTTTGTTAAACTCAATCATTAGTTTAGTAATACATGAATCATAGGCAATTAGTGATGAATATAAATATAAGACTTATACCCAGTTGTGATAGGATAATTCTTTGTCAAGTAATACTAAAAATGGATGTAATGAATATACCAAGTATGGTATATAGGCTCGACACAACTAAATACTTTTGGTATTATCGATGTATTTAGTTTGGACAAAGGAGCCTTTAGAAATAAAGGTCGTCATAAAGCTTTTTGAAATAGTTCAACAAGTAAGAGTGAACTATTCCAAGTATAATCTAGAGGTATATATGCTTCATAAGATTCCTTTAAGAAATTAAGGAATAATAAAGTGAAGTATTTGCATGGTCAGGAGATATGAGTTGCTTCGGGTTGGGATACCGAAGAATATCTCGACCAAACATTCATCAATCATGATAATGTAGTGTGGAGTAATTCATAAACGCACATTAACTTATCGACATCACAACATTGATGTTAATGAGGAGGATTGATGATAAAGTCTTACATATCAACATTGATCAATAAACATATAGCGTGGATAAATTCCTAAACGCATATGTTATACATCAAAAATTTGATGTAAGTAATATCAATGTTGCAACTAGCAGAAACTTCCATTATATTTCATGAAATGATTTGAAAATAACAATGATATCCCAAAACCATATGCCAACTATAATGAAAAATGGATATCATACGAGTCATAGTATGATAGAAATCAATTATGTCCTAAGGACATGTGTTTGGATTCAAATAGTTTGTTCGGATACAAACAAACTTGCATCAAGATAAACACATTGTGCATCTAAGGTACTTACCCTAACAATTTCTTAATATATTACATAAATCCCTAAGGTAGAAATGTTTTAGTCAAGTAAGAGATGACATATCTATATAAGGGTGCACGTCTCTATTAGAGATAATGGGAGCTCTATTGACTTGTGTTTAGTCAATGATCAAGATGCACAAAATAGTTGGCATAAGAACTATTTCTAAAAGTACATGTGGAATAGAGGATGTTCGAGAGACACATACTGCATAGGAAGGATAAAACCATGGTGATGGATTTTATATTCATCATGGTCAGTGATCTATTATTCAATGTGAATAATATTTCCTATAAGTAAGCAATATATGGAAATTAGATAAAATTGATAAGACCAACTAAAATTCAATTAATGGATTCCATGTATCAAAATGAAAAGGGGCTTATTATTGTGAATACTATGGTGGTTATTCAAGTGGGTTGATACATGGATGGTACAAGCTAGGTACCAATAAGGCTCGATTGGTTTAACCAAACCGTTATGCCTAAATCTGTTAGAATTTTACTTATCATAGATAATATATATGATCAAATTATTTATCATTAGATGTCATGACCACCAATCGTGGATGGTGTCTATACGACACAACCAGAAAGGAATGGTCACGTCACCGAATGCTAATAAAGGTTGCAAGTTACTGAAATCCAGTTTATGATTAAAGTAAGCAACTTGATCATAGAATATACATTTGCAAAAAATGATTTCCATGTGTCTACCAAAGGTTAGTGGGAGCACCAATGTTTTCCAAGTGAAGTATGTTTGACAACATATGGAAAACAAAAATTGGTCTAACAGTTAGTTAAGACCAAAATGAAATTTATTCTCCAATGATTGACTTAAAGTAGAAACCTAAGTTCTACGGAACAAGATCTACTAATGTAGATCTATAAGTTTCTTGGTCCTAGTCAATCGTACATACAGTGACAATGTATTGAAAAATACATGTTGGAAAAATTCAAGAGATAAATTGTTGCCTATATCACAGGGCATAATATATCCATGTTGACCTGTCTGTGACATGGGAAGAGATAAATGTGGTGAGTTGAAATCCATACATCGGAGAAATGGATCAATCACGTATGCCATGATATGTACAAGAACTGATATTGCCGAGGTATATTTTACAATAGGAAAATATCAGTTATATCCAGGAGAACTGAAAGGGATGTAGTCAGAACTATCTAATTGTACTTTGGAAAGTACAAAATATATTTACCTAGTAAGTGGAGAAGAAAGGATACTAGTTTTTGGGGATAAAAACTAGTATTTCATAGATCAAGAGATCTACTATTTCATATAGAGAAGATGAATGAGACAAGCTAAAATAATCCATTGGTAGCCATACCTATAAAGACCAATTACATTGCAGCTTATAAGGAAGCTAAGAAGCAGATATGCAACAATCTGTTCCAGTTCTTGGAATTTCACCTGGTGAGAAAAGAATTATCATAATCTAAATTATGATATTCTTACTGGACAAGATTTAAAGCTATTACAGTAGACAAAAAGTGATATATACTCAGGATACCATATCTTGATTAGTTTAACTCAAAGAGATGAGGTCGCTATAGCAGAATATCCATGTGGCGGAATCGTGGAAGACCCAGATGCTAAAGCTGTTACTCAGAAAAAACATGATGTTCATCATGTGAGTGGCTAACAAGTTTAGTTAGCAAGTTGGATCTAGTGAAAGTTGGAGTGTTGAAATAGTGGGTGCCCTAGACGCAACTATTCAGTGCTATAGATTACCATATCGTGTATACAATAAGCTATGAATGATGTCATCTTACCATTATAGTGTAGAAATTTCTACGTCCAATATTGAAATGGTAATGTATAAATATTAATTGTCGTATAAAAAGGTTATACCAGTTCCCAGGCTATAATGAGAACCTCTAGATACTATGACATTAATCTTAAATATATGTTCTATGGTCTTGATACATCTTACTGATTGGACACAGTTGATGTCTGGCCATCAGGTACTGGGGGATCATAAGCATTGAGACTTCTTCTCATGAAGTTCACACTTGGTGACCTCTAGTGTGATATCATGATGAATGACCCGCCAATAGGAACTCCACATGTTTCAGGTGTCATTGGATGTTCCTATCTACGATGATGTGTAATGGTCTGCTGACTTGAGATCATTACCAATGTATGTCATTTGATTGTGTACTTTAATGCAAGATGAAAACCATGGCAATGAAGTCACGACAAGGTAGTTTGTGTTGGGTTCTTCATTGGTGGCATGGCATTAGTTTAATGGTTAAGAAAGTATTTGTCGCTTCCGGGTTATGGAAGTAATATATCTCAGGCCATGTTGTTATGAATGGTAGTACCTTTATAAGACCAGGGCCATGGTAGTCAAGGGTAAATCCTTCCAGTTAAATCAACAAACTATAAAGCAAGAAAAGGGTGATGACACGTGAGTGCGTCCTGCTTTATGAGATATTATAGACAAAAGATTATATTACATAGTGTGTGTTTGTAGGTTGGTTGTCGTTGCTATGACAATCCTTATCTCTTCAGGGGCCATGATGGGTTTCTAGATCCTGCTCTTGGTTTGTGAATACTATTCACTACTGTTGAGATAAGGGCCTAGAGGGTTACACACAATATCATATTCAAGAATCTTCCTTATTCAGTTGAATAGGAGTTTTTAACATAGTGTGCCCCACCAAAAGGGTCTGGGATTTGTCCAAAGTTAAACGATCACGAATGAAATAAATAAATTCATATTATTAAAGTTTAGAATAATTAGTATTGAATTAATTTATTAAATATATTTACGAGTTTTAGTAAATACATGAAAAATATTAATTGACGAATATTAAATTATTCAAGGTTCAATTAATATTTATGGGAGCGACGAGTCGAGTTAATGACTCAATTATTATCATGTAATATATTTTAATATATTAAAAGTAAATTATAATAGTATTTATGACTCAGTTTAGTAGTCATAATATTTCATTAATAGTGCGTTGATTATTCAGGGGCCAGTTTGGCATTTTCGGTTAATTAATTAACCAATATAAATATTATAGGAGGGGAGATTTCTATTCACTATTCATGGAGATTATCTCTCCTATCCTCTCTCCCATAATCTAGAGACAGATGATCTAGATCTATGGAGCATGGATCAAGAAATCTATTAGGCATCACTAGCGAAGCGGTGTGGTGATCGTTGGAGAGTCGAAGGCGTCTTCGCAATTCCGCACTAGCACCCAGATTACGATGAACAGTGCTCCTTCAGATTCCTTGAAGCATGTGTGGATGATCTAGAGGAATTAGAATTTGGATTATTCAAGAATTGATCACCAACGACAAGCAGACGTCATGCACGGCTTCGGAATTTAACCAGATATTTTTACTATTTTATTTTGTGCTTAAAACCCTTTACGTGAGATCCTCATATTTAATCGGGATTCTCTTCACTAACTTCGACAAGTTTACGTCGATCTTCGGTGGAAAAATGTTAAAACACACATATTTGGGGCTTCTGCTGCCCGCCCAGTTCCAACATTATTAAGATCACCATTCAAGAATGAGGATTTAACATCCATTTGACAGATCTTGAAATCTTATTATGCAGTAATAGCAATACAAATTCTAATTGTTTCTAATATTTCCATCGAAGAAAAGGTTTCATCAAAATCAATACCTTCAACTTGTGAATACCTTTTCACACCAATCTTGATTTGTTTCGTATCACCTCACCTTCTTCATTCATCTTATTTCTGAAGACCCACTTTGTGCTAATAATTTTTTTATTTTCTAGATTGGGTATGAGTTCCCATGTATCATTCTTTTCAATCTCATCCAATTATTCATTCATAGCCTGAACAAATTCTGGATACTCAAAAGCTTATTTTATACCATTTGGCTCCACTTTTGAATAAACGAAGTATGTGTAATAGCATTTGTTGTTCTTATTTTTTGAACCTTCTGCTGTTAATACCCAATGATTTTATGAGATTCCACTTACTTCCTTAGTCTTGGATGATATTTTTGAGTATCTTCCTCATAATTGGAAATAGATGAGTCTAATTCTTCTTCTTTAGTAGGATTACAATTTTCTGTATCCTTATTAGAATTGTTTTCAAAAATTTCCTTATTCTTCTCAACTTCCTTATCTTTTCTAATACAATTTTCTTCCACATATATTTAAATTACTTTCACATCAACTGAATCAACAATTATTCCTATTTATTTATTGAAACATCTATATCATCTTCCTCCCAAAGCATAGCTGATAAAGATTCCATCTTAACCTTTCTGCTCAAACTTTACATAGTTTTCACCTTTCTTTTTTATAATACATGGAATCCTATAAGCATTAAAGTGTTTCAAACTTGGATTTTTTCCATAAAACAATTCATACATAGTTATATCTGAATTGTTCCTATAGAAAAATGGTTCTAAATATAAACAGTAGTACTCATGGATTACCTCCAAATGTAATGTGAAAGACCATGTTCAAGTTTCACATTTCTTCCCATTTCCACCAAACATATTTTCTTTCTTTCAGCCACCCCATTTTGTTGGGAAGTATATGGGGAACTATACTTATACAAAAATTCATGTTTCTCAAGATAACTTTCAAATTCTTCACTTCTTTATTAACCACCATTATCAGTTCTCAACTTATTCACTGAATACTCACATTCCTTCTCAGCCTTCCTTCTAAATTTTCTAAACATTCTCAAAGTATCTGACTTATGTTTCATATACATAACACAAGTAATGTGAGTAAAATCATCAATTAAAGTAATTAAGTACTTATCTAAATTTGTTTTTTTGTTTTCTCATTGGTCCATAGATATCAGAATGAATAATCTCCAAGGTTTTTTTTGAACAAATATCAACTTCCTTATGCACATCATTTTTAATATTTCCTTTTTGAAAAATAGTGAAAGACCAATCCCTTCTTCTTGGAAAATAAATAATGTACCAAACACTATTTCTTTTTGATAAATTTCTTGTGTTTATTTGGAAAATGTGTCCTAGAATTTTATTCCAAAATTGATTCTCTTCCACCATACTCATGTGACAAGAGTTTTATATTTCGCCAACCAGAAACAAGTTTTCTTTTGTACATTTTCCTCTTGTAAAAATCTTCCCATATTCCTCAATTTTCATGAAAAATCTATATTTTATAAATATAAATTTGTTACCATCATCAAAATTTTTTGAAACACCTAACATATTGTGTTTTAGCCCATAAACATACAAATTTTTATTGGATTTCATATTTTCTTTCCCAAAGATGGCTGATCCAACACCTTTTATTTTTAAGGATTCATAATTTCCAAATGTTACTATTACTTCTTTAAAACCTTTCACATTCTGTAACAATTTTGAATCTCCTGTCATATGAGAACACCCAATATCAATAATCCAAGGTCATTTTCCTTTTGTAACATTCAATTTAGTTTAAAAAACAAGAGCTTTTCCTTCTTCCTTTTCATTCTTCACTTTTGGCCTCTAAGAGTTATTAAGATACTTTTTTGTGCCTATAACAATACGAGAATTAATTTTCAAGGTTTCCAAGTTGTTCACACCTTTCACAAATAGTTTCCAATGGTTGAAACCTATTTTCAATCTTTACTCCATCCTTTTTAGGTTTATTCAAAAGAAATTTCTCAGTATTCTTTCTTTGAGGAGATTGACTCCCCCTCAACATTTTCCTTTCATAACATGTGGAATAATAATAATTTCTTTGGTTTAACCAAAAAATATTTTCTGTATGTATGAATCCACCACAATACCAAAAATATACATAGAAAAAGTATTTTCCTCTAAAATTTCCATACTAAACAGAGTTGTGGATATGATTCTCAGCAACCCTCTTGTCTTTATTTTCTAAGCCACCAAACGTTATGTTATCAATCAGAGTCTTCTTTTTTATTTTCAAATTTATAAGAACTAGAAGTATTTGAAACATTTTCATATTTAGATTTTTTATATTCAGGATTTTTGGAGAAGTCTGAATTCCCAACTTTGTTGGTTTTGTCCACATACATAACCTTCCCAGCTTTCTTCTTGTCAAAAACAATTTCATATTTATTCTCAACCATTGAAGTTAAATTTTGTTGATCATTATCAAGTTTCTATTTTTGATAACTCTTAAAAATTTTAGAGATAGTGTTTTTGAAAATTATATTTCCCTATTCATCTTTGGAATTTTTTTTTGGATAATTTCTAACTCTTCTTCTTTTGACTTTATATTCACCTCTAAATGCTCATTGAAATTATTTTATTCCTTAAAATATTTCTTCATATCATAAATTTATTTCACGAGCTTCACCATTCCATCAGCAAAACATTATTGATTTATTATTGAGGAACGTTCATCTTCTAACTTTTTGTTTTGATTTTCAAGCCTTATGATCTTTCTCAGACATTATTTCAACTCTTCTTTCAAATGAAATTCAAGTTGAGTTTATTCTTCTTTGAGAAATATTATTTTCAGATTCTTCATCAATAAATGTTGTAATAAAATTATTTTCAATACCATAATCAACATATTTTTCATATTCAAAATCACTGTCTTCTTCTTATTTTTCATCTTTAGATAATAAACTTATTCTTTTGGATTTAAATTCTTTTCTATCTTTCCCTGTGGAATATGATTTTTCTTTATCTCCGTATTTATTCCATGATCTTCTTGGCCTTATTTCTTATTCATCACTATCATCTTATTTCTTTATTTGAGGACAATTATCTACAAAATGACCAATGGATCCACATTCAAAACATTTCAAGGGAAGTTTCCCTTTGTATTTACCTATACCACTTTTCACAATTTCAGAAAACAAGGATAAAATTTTATCAAAATTTTTACATACATCATTTTCAGAATCAGATTCACCAGCTTCATCTTTAATTAGAATCTTATTAGACTTTTCTTTATTAACATCCTTGAAAGGAATTTGTCTATCAAATTTTGTTTTATTTCTCATAAATTTCTACCTTCTCATTTAAGAAATAATGAGAGTTCTTCACAAATCATCGGGATATAATGTTTCAGGATATCTATCTTCCAGCAAAGAAAGTTTTTCATCAAACGTTTTGGGAAGTATTCTCAAAATATTTTCAACAAATGTAGAATCATATAACTTCTCACCAAGACACCTGGAAATACTAACTATGTAATTTAATATGGTAAAGAAGTCCCTAACAGAATCATACTCGCCCATATTCAAATCTTCATGATTCATCTCTAGATTTGTAACTTTTCGTTCTTCAATTTTGTATTTCCTTCATATATGTTTTTCAACTTGTCCCATATACCTTTAGTTGAGGCAACACCTTTAAACCTTATGAATTCACTTTCAGAAAGCACTGAAAATAAAAAATTCTTATCCCTTCCATCATTCTCCAAATTCTTATTATAAAGAAATGTAAGATGAACATTATAATCAATTAAGGGAAACCCATCTGTTGCAGCTTCAAGAACATCATATAAAATATACATAAGATAAGGAAACAATCTAAATTTCTAGATATGATAATTCTTTCTATCAAAAACTATAATACCTTTACTATTCACACAATTATAATTCTCCATCAATATATATTCAAAACTTCAACAAAGAATAAGTGGAGGGAACCTCCACCTATGACAACAATTGTAAGTGCCCAGTCAGGATAATTGTATCACTAAGAGGGGGTGAATAAGTGATAATTTTTATTTTATGTTTACTTTAAATAACCTTCACCTCTTATTAAATATTTCAATCCCTAATGAAAAAAATTTAAACACATATCCAAAAGAACACAAGAATTCATAAAATTCACTATTCAATAAGAATAGATACATCCTTGGTATGGTTTGGACGTAATATATGTTGGAGTTGGTGGCCTAGAACCAACTACTTTGTACATTTTTCATTAATAAAAGCCTTATCTCATCTTGATTGTTCTTCTGCGTGACAATGCATGTGATAATGTCCTAAGGATAACTGTTTCATTAAAGGGTCATAGCAGATCCCTGCTATGATGAGAACCCATAAGTTCCATAACACTGTTCTTGAATTTATGTTCTATGGCTGGATGATATTATTTGAGGGACACAAATAATACAGGCCATTAGGGGGGAGGCCTCATAAAACTTTGAGGCACCTTCTCATGGTGTTCACCCTTGGTAATATCCATGAGGATATTATGAGAACAAGACCCGCCAGTAGGAAATCCGCATTTCATAGTGTCATTGGATGTTCCTATATGTGGACATGTGTATTGGTCCTTAGACTTTAAGATTATTATTAATGGGTATTACAACTCATGCACTTAGATGTATTGGTGAAAACTGTGACGACACACTATTCATAGTGGGGTAAGATATGTTGGGTGCGTCATGAGTAATACTACATTAATAGATAATGAAAGAAAGGATTTGTCCCTTATGTTCCATAACAGAAGTAGATATCTCAGGCCCTTTTATGGAATTGATATAGCCTAAATAAATCCATGGCCATGGTAAAGTATGAACGAGTTTAATTCTGGAAAGTCAAAGAAAGAATAATCATGCACATGGGTTGATGTCACTATCATGAAACCTGGTTGGTTAGAGATATCGAGACAAAGGGATTATATTACACGGCAAGCGTTCGTATGAGGTGACACGTCATTGCGGCATTAAATTCTTTCTCTATGGGTGCCTTGACGTGTTGCAAGATGCTAACCTTGGACTTTAGGCAGGATCCGCCTAATGCCACTAAGAAAGGGGCCTAGAGGGTCACACACTAAGTGTGTCCATGTATCTCAGTTAAATATTAATTTAAAAAGTTAAATAAATATCATTCTCAACTGTGGTTTAATAATTATTTAAGGATTCCTGATTGTATTTATTTCAACACAAGTTATTTGAGAGAATATATTGTGGGCGAAATAATATATTTATTAGTGAGTAATGCAGTTACATTTATTTAAGAAATAAATAGCCATTACTCAAGGTCTAATAAATGTGGAGGAGGAGATAAAGAAAAATGGAAAATAAAAGTACACACCGTGTATATTAAATATACACACCGTGTAGTTTTATGGAAAACGAGTACACACCGTGTACTAATGATTACACACCGTGTAGTTTTCCAGTCAGGATTTTGAGGATATAATATTGTTTTATTAAATTATATTAATTATAATCAGCATGGGTGCATGTCAAGGAATTAATAATTTGACATGGGGGTTTTAATAAGAGTTAATGAAATAAATAAAATGTGTAACATGTTTATTTATTATCATAACTCTATAACCTCAAACCAGATTATAAATATCCTCAAAACTCCAACACTTTTCATCAATCGTTGTGGAAAACAATTCTGGAGAATTCTTTCAAGGCTGAAAGAACTCCTTCCTCCAAGAACGCTCTCAAGACCGAGAGACCAAGGAGATCAAAGGAGGACATCACAAGCGAATGTTCTTCCGTACTAGCACCCAGAGATCCCTTCGGTGACATCCAGAGAAACATGGAACATGTGTGGATCACCGCTAGAGGAATCCTACACTTGTATTCTACAATGCAATGACAGATCATAGGATCGTGACCGGAGACATCAACGAAGAAATAATTCTACCAAGGTAATTCTTGTGAATTAATTAAATTAATTATAACCAATATATGATGATCCTATATTTTTGGTTTTGGGATTCCCTCTTATGTTTTTTATTCTTCATTCCATTATGAAGATTCGACATTTTAAATTGTGACTGATCTTTGACTGAACGTTGTTTAAATGTTAAAATCAAAGTTGGGAAAACCCACCAACGTACTTTCACTGCGCCCGGAACCTACAAGTGGTATCAAAGGGGTCATATCATTGATTATAATTATTTAGTTTTTCATTGATGTTTTATGCATTAAATAATTTAGTTGTTTCAATTCATGTTAATCGTTCTTTAAATCTGAATCTTGAGATCTATTCCTCTTCTATTGTTTCTCGTTCACCATACAGAAATGACTTTTTCTTTTAATTTTTTGATTAAAATAAAATATAGGATCTCATCTGGAGGAGCCAAAAGTTCCTGGACATACAACACAAGAATGCATGGCGTGTATTCTCAAGTACACGCCGTGTAGTCTAGGTTCATGCATCGGACTGGTCTGCCAAATCAGGCCGTGTATTGATCCTATCTAATTCATTAATGACACCGTGTGTTGACCAGGAACAGGTGGCACATGGTTTTTGGATTACACGCCATGTGGTCCAACAGAACATAGCGTGTAGTCCCTTCAGGTTAGGGTTGGACCGTGTACCCCGTACACGGCTTGCCCGACTGGAAACCATGTAATGCCGAAACTACACGGCGTGTGTCCCACTGTACACGCCATGTACTCCGAAAATTTCCGAAGTACATTAACATGCCATGTCCCCAGGTGTGTACTTCGGATGGACGGTGATGAAAAGTACACGCCGTGTACTCACCCAAATTACGCATATTTATTAAAATTTATTATTATATTATACAAACCCTTGAGACGTGTACCATGGTGCAGGTGTAAAGCTGAGGCACAACACATGATAGGTGTTATATATATATGTGTTTAATTTAACATTTGCGTAATAAATGAGAATTCACTGGGTTGCCTCCAAGGTACAAGTTACGTACAAAGATAATTTTAAATGAATTTATTTGTTTAAAATTATGATGGATGAGAATCTCAAGGAAATTCAGAAAAGGATTTAAGATAAAAGGATTGATTAATTAAAGACAATTAATTGATTCGAGCGTGATTTACCTTAAGAAAGAACAATTAAAGAATTGAATTCTAGTTTTATTTATGCGTAAATATCGTTGCATGTATGGATGATCATGAGCTAGACCAAGACATTTGTATGTGAATGGTTTCTTTTAATTAATTTATTTAAATTTGTTGGCCTGTGAGCTTTCTCATCATTAATATATAGGGACTGTGCACCCAAGGTTTATTTTATGTAAAAACCCCTTTTTACCCCTCACCTGCATGTGAGATAAATGCATATGTAATGGATGCCCAAGCTAGTGGAGGTGGCTCAAGTCAGGAGCAAAGGCGAAACCAATCCAAGGAGATACAAAGGTGGACAGGTGGAAAGCTGTAAACACGAACCTGAAAGGTTCAAGGTGTTTCTCCCCTAGGTCTTGGGTTAGTTTATCAACCGCTAGATAAACTAACCAATAGAAAAATCTCATGATCATACCATTTATTTTATTTCTATCAGTTACATAGTTTATTTATTGTGGGTGTGTTGTCACAATCACACAATTAGTAAATTAAACAAGCATGCAAAATGGAACTAAAATAAAAACCAGCTTATACATAAATATTATCTTAGACATGGTTAATCACTTAAGTATATCCCACTTAATATTAACAATCATGTAATCAAAGATAATAAAATGTCAATTTACGTATAAGGATAAAATCCCTTAAAAGAAATATTAAGTTGGTATAGCCTTCCATAATCTTGGTTAGAATCGAACCATAGTTCAAAGTGCTTGACCAACCCTAGTTGGGGTGTTTTCAATTATCAGGGAATTCTAATTCAAGGTTTTGGGTTGACTTGACTTGGTTCGTATCAAGGGTTGACTGCCATAGCAGGACTTGGTGTGACCAAGAGGCAAAGGTTGAGAAAATCCAAAATAAAAGGATTTCAGGATTGGGGAGTCCACTCAGCGGATCAAGGAGCTGCGAGTTAATGCAGTTGGCATTTGGAATGCCTACCTAAAACCCTTGAAGTTTCTTGACCAACCCTAGTTGGGGTAATGCGAAGGGAAATATGGATCCTTGCTACTATAATATCCAGGAAACAGAATATTTTGAAGTCAATGGTGAGGGCTATTGGATTTTGATAAAATAGTGGGATACTAATAAGTATTAATTTATTTATTTGTATCAGTTTTGTAATAAATTACTAAACCCTTTCTCATCTTAATTTGTAGAAACAGAAAGAAAATGACTTCAAACATATCATTACGAACCATACTCAAGAAGGAAAACCTTCTCACCGGAACCAATTTCCTAGAGTGGTAGAGGCGTTTACGTGTCATCCTTTGCCACGAAAGGAAATCGTATGTGCTGGAAGCGCCTATTCCAGTTGTGCCTGGGAAAGAGGCCAGCGATGAGGAATTATCTCTCTATATGAAACACATAGATGATGCCACATATGTGCATTGTTTCATGCTATCATCCATGTCCAATGAGCTCTTGAAGCAACATGAAAACATGGACACGTATAACATGATGTCTCACCTTAATGATCTCTACCAAGATAAGGAGAGACATGAGAGGTATGAGATCTCCAATGCTTTGTTTACAACTAAGCTTGGTGAGTCTGCGCAAGATGGGACTCATGTATCCAAGCTTATTGGCTACATTGAATGCCTGGACATCTTAGGGATTAAATTCCTGGATGAGTTGCGTACAGATCTCATCCTATCATCACTGCCGAAGACCTTCTCTAGCTTCATTGTCAATTATAACATGAGCTGCAATGAGAAGAGTCTATTAGAGCTTATAACCTTGATTTTCCAGGTAGACAAATACATGGGGCGTGACAAACCCGCAGTCCTTATGGTGAACAAGAAAATGAAGGACAAGGAAAAGGGGCCAAAGACTTATAAACGGTCTGAAGCCCCCGAGAACCATCCTTCCACGAAGGGGAAGATCCAGAGGTAGGGCAAGGAACGAGAGGCGGTGTGTTTTGCATGTGGCAAGCAAGGCCACTAGAAGAGGAACTACACCCAGAAGCGTGGGGACGCTAAAGGTGTGTTCGTTATCGAGTGTAATCTTTCCATTTCTACACATTGGGTATTAGATAAAACTTGTGGGGCTCACATCTGTATTCAAATGCAGGAACCAAGTAGATTTTGAAATATTTCTAGAGGAGAGGTGGATCTTTGAGCTGCTAATGGCGCAAGGCTGGATGCGTTGTCTATTAGTGATTACCACCTCTCATTGCTGACTGGAATGATTTTGGTTTTACATAACTGTTATTATGTGCCTAGTGTTACCAAGAACATAATTTCTGTATCTTGTTTGGATATGGATGGATTTGTTTTCAAATTTGGAAATAAGGGTTGTCTCTTTTATAAGAACAACGTATGTTATGGTATGACACATTTAAATAATGGTTTGTATGTATTAAATTACAAAAACCAAGTGTTGGAAATCGATAACGAAACAAACTCACATGAATTATATATCACCCAGTTGTGGCATCAACGTCTCGGTCATGTGAACGAGAAGCGCTTGACAAAGCTCTGCCAAGATGGCTATTTAGAATCTACTGAGCTAAAACCACTTGATAGATGTCATGCTTGTTTACAAAGAAAAATGACCAAGCCACCTTTTGGTGGACAGGGTGAAAGGGCCGCAGAGCTTCTAGGATTGGTACACATGGATGTGTGTGGACCATTTCCAGTAGAAGATAGAGGTGGATATTATTACTTCATTACTTTTACTGATGATTTGAGTAGATATGGCTATTTATACTTAATGAGGTATAAGTCAGAGTCCTTAGAGAAATTTAAGGAATTCAAGAATGAAGTAGTGAATCATCTTGGTAAGAAGATAAAGAAACTTCAATCAGATCCAGGTGGAGAATAACTGAACCAAGAGTTCATCGATCTTTTAAGGGAGTCTGGGATTCTATCTCAGCTCACTCCTCCTTATAAACCATAGTGTAATGGTGTTAGTGAAAGAAGGAACCTCACCTTGTTGGACATGGTGAGGTCGATGATGAGTCATGCGGATCTTCTATTATCCTATTGGGGATATGCATTACAAACTACAACATACACATTAAACCGAGTACCAACTAAGTCATCAAATGGAATTCCCTCCGAGCTATGGAATGGAAAGAAACCCATTTTGTTGCACACACGTGTATGAGGATGCGAGGCATTTGTTAAGGCCTTCTCAGGAAACAAACTAGCACCCCAGGGCACGAGGTGTATCTTTATAGGATATCCCAAGGAAACAAATAGATATTACCTATATAACCCTTCAGACAAGAAAGTGACTATCGCCAGACAAGAAATCTTTCTTGAGAGGGAGAAAATCTTTAAGAAGGATAGTGGGAGCAAGATTGACTTTGACGAAGTTGATGCTCAAGATACAGAAGAGTTGGTACCATAACAAGTTCCACAGGTCCCTGTGGAAGAGGTTGTAGAAACACAAGTACTGCGTATGAGCTCAAGAGAGGTAAGGGAACCAGAGAGATTTGGTTTCCTAGTCACCGAGGATGTGAATCATTATTGTTGGACAATAATGAACATCTCTCCTACAAGAAAGCAGTAGAAAGATTAGAAGATGCAAGATGGATATAAGATATGATTTATGATATGGATTCCATGTATCAGAACCAAGTCTGGGTTCCGGTCGATGAGCCAGTTGATGTAAAGCCTGTTGGACGCAAATGGGTATTCAAGAGAAAGATGGACATGGAAGGTCAAGTCAGCACCTATAAAGCAAGGATAGTGGCTAAAGGGTTCAGACAACATCAAGAAATTTACTATGATGAAACCTTCTCGCTAGTTTCAATGTTTAAATCCATAAGAATCATACTTTCCATAGTAGCTTACCATGACTACGAGGTTTGGAAGATGGATGTCAAAACAACATTCCTTAACGGGAACCTTCAGGAAGATGTCCATATGACACAACCAGAAGGGTTTGTGACACCAGGTGAAGCCCAATGGGTTTGCAAGTTGCAGAAAACCATTTATGGATTAAAGCAAGCATCTAGGTCATGGAACATTCGATTTGATGAATCCATAAAGGAATTTGGGTTCATTAAGAATGAATATGAGCCATGTGTTTATAAGCGGTTTAATGGGAATGAGATCGTTATCCTAGTAGTATATGTTGATGACATATTGCTTATTGGAAATGATGTTCCAGTATTACAGTAATTTAAAGACTGGTTGAACAAGTGTTTCTCCATAAAGGAATTGGGTGAAGCAACCTACATTCTTGGGATCAAGATCATTCGTGATAGATCCAAGATGTTGTTTGGACTAAGTCAGGGTATATACATTGAACAGATACTAAAGAGATTTAGTATAGAACAATATAAGAGGAGATTAGTTCCAGTGTCACATGGCCTACATCTTTCTAAGAAAATGTGTCCTCAGACACAACAATAGAAAGATAGAATGAGTAATATCCCATACGATTCGACTATAGGATCCATCATGTATGCCATGTTATGTACTAGGCTTGATGTTTCCTATGCACTAGGCATGGTAAGAAGATATCAAGCAGATCCAAGAGAAAAGCATTGGACTGCTGTTAAGACTATCCTTAAGTATCTGATAAGAACTAAGGATATGTTCCTGGTTTATGGAGGAGATGAGGAGCTTTTCATTAGAGGTTATGTTGATGCTGGTTTTCAGAAAGATCAGAATGATCTGAAATCACAATCTGGATATGTCTTCTGTCTCAATAGAGGAGCTGTGAGATGGAAGAGTTCAAAGCAGCCAGTTGTCACCGATTCTACATCGGAGTCTGAATATATAGCAGCCTCTAATGCATCCAAGGAAGCCATCTGGATTCGGAACTTTGTCCAAGAGCTTGATGTGGTTCCTAGAAGTAAAGATCCCATTACATTGTATTGTGATAATACTGCATCGGTGGATCTTGCAAAAGAACCAAGGTCACATCAACGAACAAAGCACATACTTAGGAAGTATCATCTCTTGAGGGATTTCTATCAAAGGGGTGAAGTTGCAGTGAGCAGAGTGTCCTTGGAAGAGAATGTGGTGGACCCCATGACTGAAGGCCTATCTCATAAGAAGCATGAATTTCATGTGAGAGCTAGCGGGTTAAAGGTTGTTAGCAGTTGGATCTAGTCCAAGTGGGAGTCTTTTGGAGTTGGTGGCCTAGAACCAACTAATTTGTACTTTATTCATTAATAAAATCCTTATCACATCTTGATTGTTTTTCTGCGTGAGAATGCATGTGATAATGTCCTAAGGATAGCTGTTGCATTAAAGGGTCATAACAGATCCCTACTATGATGAGAACCCAGAAATTCCATAACACTGTTCTTGAATATACGTTCTATGGACGGATGATGTTATTTGAGGGACACAAATAATATAGGCCATTAGGGGTGAGGACTCATAAAACTTTGAGGCACCTTATCATGGTGTGCGCCCTTGGCAATATCCATGAGGATATTATGAGAACAAGACCTGCCAGTAGGAAATCCACATTTCATAGTGTCATTGGATGTTCCTATCTGTGGACATGTGTATTGGTCCTTAGAATTTAAGATTATTATTAATGGGTATTAAAACTCACGCACTTAGATGTATTGACAAAAACTGTGATGAAACACTATTCACAACAAGGTAGGATACGTTGGGTGCGTCACGAGTAATACTACATTAATAGATAATGCGAGAAAGGATTTGTCCCTTCTGTTCTATAATATAAGTAGATATCTTAGGCCCTTTAATGGAATTGATATAGCCTAAATAAATCCATGGACATGGTAAAGTATGAGCGAGTTCAATTCCAGAAAGTCAAAGAAAGAATAATCGAGCACATGGGTTGATGGAACTAGCATGCAACCCGCTCGATTAGAGATATCAAGACAAATGGATTATATTACATAGTAAGAGTTCCTATGAGGTGACATTTCATTGCAGCGCTAACTTCTTTCTCTATGGGGGCCTTGGCATGTTGCTAGATGCTAACCTTGGACTTTAGGCAGGCTCCGCCTAATGCCATTGAGAAAGGGTCCTAGAGGGTCACACACTAAGTGTGTCCATGTATCTGAGTTAAATATTAATTCAAAAATTTAAATAAATATTATTCCTGACTATGGTTTAATAATTATTTAAGGATGACTGATCGCATTTATTTCGACACTAGTTATTCGAGAGAATATATTGTGGGAGAAATAATATATTTATCAGCAAGTAATGTAGTTACATTTATTTAAGAAATAAATAGCCATTACTCAAGGTCTAATAAATGTGGTGTAGGAGATAAAGAAAAATGGAAAATAAAAGTACACACTGTGTATATTAAATATACACGCCGTGTAGTTTTATGGAAAATGAGTACACACCGTGTAATAATGATTACACGCCGTGTAGTTTTCCAGTCAGGATTTTGAGGATATATTATTGTTTTATTAAATGATATTAATTATAATCAGCGTGGGAGCATGTCAAGGAATTAATAATTTGACATGGGGGTTTCAATAAGAGTTAATGAAATAAATAAAATGCGTAACGCATTTATTTATTTTCATAACTCTATAACCTCAAACCCGATTATAAATATCGTCACAACCCCAAAAATTTTCATCAATCATTGTGCACAACAATTCTGGAGAATTCTTTCAAGGCTGAAAGAACTCATTCCTCCAAGAATTCTCTCAAGACCGAGAGACCAAGGTGATCACAGGTGGACATTGCAAGCGAAGGTTCTTCCACGCTAGCACCCGGAGATCCCTTCGGCGATGTCCGGAGATACGTGGTACACGTGTGGACCACCGCTAGAGGAATCCTACACTTGGATTATACGATGCAACGATAGATCACATGATCATGACTGGATACATCAACGAAGAAAGAATTCTACCAAGGTAATTCTTGTGAATTAATTAAATTAATTATAACCAACATATGATGATCCTATATCTGTGGTTTCGGGATTTCCACTTAAGTTTTTCATTCTTCATTCCATTCCGAAGATTTGGCGTTTTACATCGTGACGGATCTTGGATTGAACGTTGTTTAAACGTTAAAATCAAAGATGGGAAAACCCACCAACGCGCTTCCGCTGCGCCCATAACCTACAATATAATACCACAAAATCCACTAGAAAACAATACTTGGAATACAATGGGTAAGATATACCCTTTCACTCATATATCACTTTGAAAACAATCCAAAAGTATGAGTTCACCCTCTTAGCACAAATAGGGAAAAACAATGTTTGTGTAAGAACTCATGTTTCCTATGCTTCTTTTAAATTTCCACAAATGAATTCTTTGGAAAAAATATATTCAATTACTTACCCAGAATATGGTAATAACTTCAATGCTTTGATATAGAATTCAAATCATATTGATCAGTTCGATCTTCTCACTCTGATTCTCTAGACCTGATTTCCCAATCTGATCTTCCCACTCCTATCTCCAAATCCAATTGCCTAAAACCATAGATGTAGATATTTCTAGAATACAATTGAGACAATTCATAATTCTTACTTACTCAGTCTGGAAATTCCAATATGAAATTCCAAATTTTATTATCCAACCTGATATGATGATCTTCTGGATACGAAGACAAGTATAATATGACAGATAACAGAATATGATGATCAATGAATATGATGGTCAGCTAAATACAACATTGTAATATTGTCTCTTCTCATTTCACTTTTCCCTATAGAAACTAATTCAATAAATACTCAATACAGAAACCTTATTCTCTCCTTATAAAGTTAGAGATTCTCTCTCTACTATGAATAGTACATCTGTCAGAAAAAGTACAAAGTACCTTTTCCTTTTATAGGTGACCCAAAAATGGTTTTTGTAGGAATTCCCAAAATTTTCCTGCTCACCCTAATTATCAAAAATATCAATTTATCTTGAATTTCAGGTGTATTTATGACTTCATCAAATCTTCATCAAATCTTCTCAAATCTTATTTAAACTTTATCTCATCTCCAGAATTTCTTTTCAATCCCCATCCTGAGTTTGATTTTTGAAACTGATCTTTTCAATTAGATTCTGTTTCTCTATTCCAATTGCTGAATATGACACTCCCCTTGAAAAAACATCTAACAATATACTTTATTTATACTCTCGAATCCCTTATAATTCTTCACTTCTTATCTTATCCTAGTTGAAAAACAATAAAAAAAGTAATTTAACCCTTTTTAAATTGCTGACTACATTGTTTATTAGATTATTTTATTTTATTTTCAAAAAAAATATTCCTCTAATTATGATGGAATGTTGAGTATGAACAAAATTTTCTTTATACTAGGAATATGATTCTACTTGAGAATTTATTTATCTTTTCTCATCAACTTTGTTCTCTAAGGATTTGTTTCTTTTGGATTTTGGTAGGACTGAAAACCAACACCTTCAGTTCTTCACATCTTCCACAAACATACCCGACCTTCAAATTACAAATATTTCCTTTTATAATTAATTCAACCATATTAAATGGTTGACTATATTTTTGACCTATCTCTTTCAATACGATGAAGACCAGATGATACAGTGCCTGATTATGATCAGGCTGAATATGATCACCAACACCCGTTTTAAATTCTATCTAGATCTAATCATTCTATATATGATTGTCATAATCACTTTCAATACCCCTTTATTTCATTAATATTTCACCACAAGTTTTCCAAATACTTTTGATTTATCAGAACTCCAAAATAGAAAAAGCACTATCACATTTGAATCATAGTCATATAGACTCCGATTCTCCTCTGATACAATCACCCTTCTATACCAGATTCAAATTGAATATGATGACCTATATTCTTCTAAATATGATGGACTTTTCAAGAATTTTGTGTCCAATTCTCTTAATAAAATGTCCAATCCAAATTTCTCTAAAAAAAGTGATGTGATTTTTCCTTTCTTCTATTTTATTCTTAAACTTCCTTGACAAAAAAAGAAAACACTTGAATTCAAACACCTTCCTCATCATCTTAGTCCTAATAGAAATAAATAAAGATGATGTTCTTAATTACACTAGTAACATAGTAATAGTTCTTTAATACCAAGATTGACCCTTTTGGTATTATGATATGGTAGTCTCTAATGGATAGAGAAGCCAACCATGCTCTATTGGGAGCCCATATATCAAACTCTTTTATTTAAATTTTCAAAATTTACTCAGTTAAAATATTTTAATATATATGTGAGCACAACAAGGTGAATATAATAACTAATTTATAGATATATAAATATTACACTCAATATTTAATACACCTAATGATTCCCAATACTTCTTTAACTGGGTGTTGTTCCTATTTTTGTGCCCTAACTTTCCACATGAAAAGTGTGTTGATTCCTTTTCCTTAACCTATCTTTGGATATTAATTTTATTTTTACTAAATTTATTAACTATATATTAGTTAAAATTTATTCATTGTCAAATTTAATTTAATTTCATCTTTCATGATTGTTAAATAATTTGTTAACTTATAGTGATAAATAATATATAAATAGTTAAACATGAAACTAAAATAAATAAAACAATAAAGTGGTATTATCATGAGATTTCCTATTGTTTATTTTTTCTAGAGGATGATAAAACAACCCTTGACCTTTGGGAATAAAATCTTGAAACCATGTTTAGTTTGAGTTGTAGCATTACACCTATGATTATATGTACCTCCTTGATTTGTTTCACCTTGGTTTTGAAATGGAACTACCTCCTCTCACATGGTAGATCCATCCATTACATAAGCATTACTCACATACATGTGAGGTGAAACAAAGGATTGGTTAGAGGTTTACATAAAAAAACGGTGAGCACACATGTCCTTACATAATGAGAAGGGTGATATACATGCCATAATTTTTTTTATAAAATATTACAAAAACCATGAAATAATAATAAATTAATATAATCTAATTATGTGTAGAGGTTGGTCTAAGATCATGATCATCCATACACATGTAAATACTATGTATTTAATAAACCAACATTCATTTCAATCATTATTAATTAAGATAATACACTCATGAATCAATTAAAAATATTCATTAATTTACCAATTCATTTATCTTAATTTCAATTGAAACCATCCTTTAGATTCACATCCCTTATAACTTCTAACAAATTAAATAAATTAATTTCATTTAAAATTAGCAATGTACATTGTATGTACTTAGAGGTAACAAGGAAAGCACCCATCCGAACTACCCAGTGTGTATTATGGTTGTATAATGTCCATGCATACATCAGGTAGCATACACATCTTGTCACATAATTTCATGGAATATACTGTCAATAAATGACACACTGATACAAGTTATTTTCGTTGCATACAATGATAATTCATGCGAAGTAGTAAACATATTATGACTCTACATGGTATGGAGTTCCGAATATTACACAGAAATTAATTAATTATTTAATATATATATATATATGTAACCAATCACATGGAGTGTACTATCAATAAATGTAACACAGACACATATTGATTAGGTTAAAATTGAATAATTAATTAATTTTACTTTCAGTGTAAACAAGTAGCATACACGATGTGTAAAATCTAACTACATAATGCATGTATCTTCACTGTCTATCCGTGACACATTCTTAGGGAATGGGTGTGTGATATGGTCATAGAAATTAATGTGGTACACGGCATGTACATAAGTTACATGACTACGAGTTACATGCATCATATGAAAAATACATGACATGTATTTTACTTGTGTACTACACAACGCGTAAGAAAGTTATAAGGTGTTTTTTCCAGCTAAATATGTGTTAGTTTGGCCCAGTCAACATGTGTTACATACTTAATCCACTTTGAATGTGAATAACTACATGGGTACATGAATGTTCCTTCGGGCTGCACGCTATGTACTCTTGTGTTGTCTAACCTGAATCCTCAACACCTCTAGATGGGTTATTCAAATGTTATTTATTTATAATTAGCCTATATTGATTATATAAGTGAGAATGAAGAAGAAAAATAAGACAATATCTCTACATTAAGATTTAAAGAGTGATTAATCCAATAATTAAAACTAAAAGTAAATGGGTAAATCAATAAATGATTAATAAATAATTATAAATTATTATGCAACTGCTCTAATGTCACTTGAAGGCTCTGAACATAATGGAAGTGCCTATTGGGAAGTAGAGAAGCCATATTTTTTATTATAATTGGAAAATAATTTGATATTTACATGAAGAATAATTTCTTGACTAATGAGATTAAATTTAATATTAACATAAATATATTTCAAAACCAGGAAGATAGGATCATCATATGTAATTTATAATAAATTTATTTAAATAAATAATTATCTTGCATTGAAATTTTTTATTTGTTATAAATTTGGTATAAAACTTCTTGTTGTACCATCTATGTGGTTAGAGGATTCAAGGGTATAATATTTATAGTATTGATCCACACATTCACCACAAGCCTCAAAATGTCACCATAGAAATCCATGGGTGCTAGCAAAAAAGATTATTTTGCTTCAACCATTCATTTATGATTACCACAAGAATCACTTCAAGGTTAGAAGGACTCTTATTATTCACTCTAGAGTTTAGAGGGTGGAGGATAAGGATCACTCTCTATTCTTGAGAGTGTTCTAGGAGAAGATATCTCTAGGGATAAAGAGAAATATCTATTGAATTTCATTGCACACAATTTAGATTATTGTTGAGAACATTGCAATTAGGTTTAAACATAGCTAGGGTTACAAAATAATAATTGAACATGGGACCTTATCATTCTCTTAATACCTGAAGAACTCCAAGTCTAAATAATAATAATAATATTATTATTTACTTTACATGTTTTAGACCCCTAGATCAATAAATATTATTCATGGAATAAATAAATTAACATTTATTAAAATAATATTTTATATATTATTTCTCACCAGACTAGTAATTTTGGTCTTCTAATCATCAATATTTACCAAACCTTGAATAATGACTATTTATTTTAATAAATAAATATCTCTACATTACTCACTGATAAATAAATAAATATTATATTCAGTAAAAATTATGACTAAATATTCATCGAATATTCAACTATCATTTATTCTCTCATATAAATAGTGACTAAAAAATTGTGATCAATACAAAAATTAATAATTATTAAACCCCGTGTATAAATAATATTTATTCAACACATTAAATTTAACTATAATTTAAATAAGGTTCTAAATACACTTAATGTGTTACCATATAGGCCCATTTATCTATGGAATTAGCTGGAACAACCTTAAGTTCAAGGTTATCATCTAAAAACACACCATGACACCCATAGAGAGACAAGGTGATGTTGTAATGACATACAACGTCATATGAACATACACTATGTAAAATAATCATTTTATCATGATATCCCTAATCAAGAAGGTTACACTCTAGTGTCATCGACCAAAATGCTCGATGTCCCTTCCATTAACTTTCCAAAAATGAAATTACTGAAAAAACACCTTATCCATGAACCTAATATGGAAGTTCCACCCTCATAAATGGATTTGAGATATACATTATTCATTAAAATCATGTCAGTCATGACCTAACTTAACTATGAACATATGTCTTCATGGTTTACTACAATATGTTAAAGTATGCAACTAATGATATGTATTAATAACAACCTTAAAGTTTAATGACCATTAAACACATCTACTGATAGTAAAATCCAGCGGCACATATAAATGTGGATTTCCTACTACTAGGTCAAGTTCACATAATCTCATTTCTTGAGATTACTAAGGAAAAAATTAATGAGAAGAAGTATCAATGTATTATGATCCCCCTAACATTGATATATTATATAATTTTTGTCCAATAAAATGATATCATCTTTTCATATAACATATATTTAAGAATAATTCCATTGAACTTACAGTTTCTCATCATATATTAGAACTGTTGTCAGCTTTCTATGTGACCAGTACCCTTGAGATATTATCACATACAATGTCACTTGGAAGAATAATCATGATGTGATAAGAATTTAATAATATTCAGATTCTATGTATATAAATAATCATAATGTACATAGAAGTTAGTTCTAGGGAACCAACTCAAACATAAATATGTTCAAAAAATAAAAAAATTTATGCAACATCATTACCTAGAGTTTACAAAAAAAACCCGAGTCTCCATCGGAACTGAGGTCATTATAACTATCGAGGGAAAACAAACACCTGCAACTTAAATAGAGAGAAAAATTACTTGGTAGTTAAAATAATTAATCATGAAATTTATATGAAAAATCTCAAGAAAATAATGTAGTAAGGTATTATAAACATAGAGAAACCAAAAAATATGAATCTAATAGGAGAAAAGTCTCCACCTGATCCCCAAATGCTTAGAATAGCCTAAACTTCACCCTCTCTTCCAATAGAGGGACCCTATAAATCGCATGTAGGTCCATTCCTAGGATAATAGATTAAAGAAAACATAGAACTAAGGGCTTATAAATATACTAAAGGACATAATTTGTGTCAAAACTAAGGCATACCACATTGGTTTGGGACATACTATACCAAGGTTTAAGCTCATGGAAATATATTATGATGTGGTTGGTCTTACCACATTATTAACACAGAAAAATTCTAAATTGACTCTTATCCTTCATATCCCTGATAATATTTTAAAACTGGACATTAATGTTCATCAAATGGGTCTTGGTCTTGACCCCACTAGACTTTTCCTTTATTCCTTGAGTCTGAAGATCCCTGGAAAGAATAACTATTTTATCTTCTTCTAAAGTAATAGACTCCCTACCATAAATCATGGAATATTTTAATGAATTAATAGACTGAGTATTGTTAATGTAATAATGGAATTTTCCTCATCACTTATCATGGAATCGGTATTAGGAAAATCAAGCAATAATTTGTTTTACTCATCTAAGTGGAACCAGGTAGTGGTTCCCAGAGTTATCTTAAAGGTATAAAGTCTCATTTTCTTATATAGAAAACCAAGAAGGGACTTAGTCATATATAGGTGTTTTAGATTTATCTAAATAGCCTTATAATTAGTTTCAAAGTGACCTCAAGATCTTATCTCCTAATGATAGTAGCAGCACTAAATAAGATTTCTCATGAATGTTAGAGTCGACATCAATGTAGGTGGTAGATGAATATATTTCTATGGACACAGTGAATACAAGATTCTTGGGACTTGACAAAACATCTTCATGTCCATTGTGGATAAAAAAATATCTCATCTTAACTCTCTATAGATTAAAGTCATTCTTACTATCGATCTTCTCAACCTCAAACTTAGCTGAAGACATAACTAAAACCAATATGCTAGTTTTGATACCAATTTTTGGGGTAGAGACAAGTTTTAATGACACAAATCATTCCCAATAGATATGAAAGAAAGACCAGATTTAGTGATACAATTTATGAATAAAAGGAAAAAAAACAGAACCATGTCAATGGAAATAGAAACATACAACAATAATGAAAATGTAGAAAAATAAAAAACATAGTTATTTACATGATTTAAATCATATTGGGCCTACGTACACAATAATAACACCACAAAAATCATTTTATTATGTAAAATAGAACAATATTACGCATACAAAAGAGTTGTGAAAGAAATTAAGAAAAAAACATGACTACAAAAGTTATTTGAGTATGAGACCCTTGTCACTCCTAAAACTTATGGTCAATCTAAGTCTGAGGATGGAAATATACACCTCCAAACTGGATAAACTCAATCACACAAACCCAAATAGAATAAAGAAAAATAGAATAATAAAAAAATAATCGAATAACACAAATAAATATGCTTACAGACTCAAGCCTACACCAAGATCCAAATAATAGGTCACTGGATGGGATAATCAACTCTGTTAGGGATAAAATCTCGTCTTGTCATTTTCACGGTCCACCTGTGAGCTCGCAAGAACCAAACTCACCACTATAAGGAAACATTATAAGAATGGTCATAAGATAAGTCATTGAACCAAGATCTGATATTATCTTCTATATCAAGATACGTATAAAATAGTGGATCATAAAGTCAAAAAATGAACAGTTTCACTCCCAAAATAAAGACTTGGTACCTTTAAAAGATAGACAAGGACATAATGGCGAAGCATGCATATTGTCAGTCTCAAATAAACCAAGGGACTTGATTATGGTGGATCAACCATAGAAGAGTATACATGTCAAAAATTATGCAAGATCGGGGGCCGATCTGTTATCTTGTGGATTTATATGGGTTAGGACTTTGAATATTTAGGCTCACAGAAATTCAGATCACATTTGTTCCAACCCTTAAATCATATAGCCCGCACAGACTAGCCCTCTCAGTGTCTGTGGGTCCCGTTTGACCCATAATTATAAGTATTGTTCCAAAAATTTATGTTTGGAATATAAAATAAAATAATGTAATATAATAAATTAACATGAGTGTGGGAAATAATAGTTTAAATTTAATATACCATATATAAATCATGGAAAATATCATCTCATGTTGGCTTTTGAACCTGATGGTCAAATCAACCACGAGATGGATGACATGTGTGTTTATTTGGAGTGTGGAACCAGATTAATAAATAGTATTGATGTATTAAAAAATTAATTTAATAATTATTAAAACTTATGTACTTAAGTAACCTTTTATTTCTAATACAACACTTTACTGATATTTTTGATTTATGTATTTTAATTTTATTATTATAATTTTTTATATATTAATATTTATGTATTTTTTGTTGTGTTTTAAAATATAAAATATTTTTATATTTTTATTTTAAAATTGAATATATGTTAACAAAAGTTTTTAATTATAATTTTTGGTAACATTATTAAATTAAAAAAAAAATAAAACGTCCATTATTTCATTTTAACAATATATATATTACTATTATTTTTTAAACGTATCTTAGAAAAAATTAATAAATAATATAAATAAAAATAAGAAACAATATTAATAGATATATAATAATATTATGTATTAATATATTTTCATTGAAAATCCCAATGTGTATTTATTTTAAAATTTTGATAATCAATTCTCCAATACAAAATTTCAGTGTAAAATTTCAGTGCAAATTTTGATTACATATTTACATTGATAACAATAAAATTCTACTTCATAGAAAATATAATTTCATGATTTACATTATAAATTTAAATGAAAATTTTAACTAAATTTTTTTAATGAAAATTTCCACTAAGAGAGTCCAGTGTAAATTTGCAATGTAAAGTTTTGGTGATATTTTTTATTTTTTATTTATGTATATATAACAATTTATTGTAGTTTTAATTATAAATTTACAGTGGAAGTTTATAGTAAAAGTTTTTAATCCAAATTTTAAATGTAACTTTTCAGTGAAAATTTATATTTTTAATTTTTGTTTTAAAATACCTACATTGTAATTTTAAGTGAAAAATTAAACCTTATATTTATAGTGGAAATTTTCACTGAGAATTTCTTGTGGTAGTTTTTACTAGAAAATTCTATTGGAAATTTAAGGTTCTAATTTTTAGTGCAAAGCTACGTTATTTACGTGTTTATATATTTGAACTGAAAACACTGTTGGGGGTTTTCCCAAGTGGTAAAGGCTCCCTATAATCCTACATCAGACCCAAGTTCAAATCTAGGTGGGAGATAATTTTCACTGGCAGGTGGTGATGCAGGCAGGTAGTGATGTAGGCATGAGGTAGACAGATGGTGTTGCTTGCATGATGTAGGCATGGTGTTGTGCTAGGCCTTCTATCCAGTTTCTGACCCTTTGGTCCATGTAATAGGCTTCATTCCCATTGGGAATTTGGGTCATGTATTGAATAAATAAGACTTGATGGGTGAGCTATCTCTTGGGGGGGGGGGGGGGGGGCTATGGACTGCCTTTCCAACCTGTGTGTGTGGTGTGTGTGTGTTTAATGTAATTGTACCCCTAAGCACCTAATATATATATATATATGTATATATATATATATTTGAATTGAAAATTTGAACATGAATTTATTTTATAATTTTTTAATCAATTTTTTAGTATAATTATATTAAAAATAAAATGGAAATTTGCATTGGAAATTAAATTTGAAATTTGAACTAATCTTTTCTAGTGGAAATCTATAGTAAAAGTTTTTCATGGAAAATTTCAATGAAAATTTCTAGTTAAAATTTAAAATATTTATATATGTATCAATATAATTTTATTTTAGTTTCTATTATTGAAATTTTAAATTTTTTATTTATGTTTTAATATATCTACATTGTAATTTTAAGTGAAAATTTGTACTTCAAATTTCCAGTGAAAATTCATGATGCAAATTTCATGTGGAAGTTTGCACTAAAAATTTTCAAAGATTTTTTTTGTTCAAATTTTCAATAAAAAATTAAATTATTTATTTATGTGTTGATATATTTAATCATAAAATTTATGCATGAATTTATTTTATAAATTTTTTTATCAGATTATTCTTTACAATTATAATAAAAAACAAGTGGAATTTTGCACTCAAAATTTAAGTAGAGATTTAAATTAATTTTTCAGAGACAATTATAGCAAAAAAAATTGTTGAAATTTTGAATGAAAGTTTTTAGTGAAAATTTTCATTTTTTATTTTTGTATTAATATATTATTATTTTAATTTTTAGTGAAAATTTTAAGTGTATTTTTTTTTGGAAATTCACACATGAAATTTCCAATATAATTCTCCACATGAAATTTCTATTGGAAATTTTCATTAGAAAATTTTCCTCTGTACATATAATAAATAATATATATTAATGTATATATATTATATAAATTTATACAATAAATAACATATATTATTACATTTATATGTAATAAATATTATACATATTAGTTTCACCATTAACGAGTGGCACATGGGTATTATTGTCCGGAAAATAGTTTGGAGGGTTAGGTTAAATGACCCACTTGAAACGATATTAATCCCATAAATCATCAAAGATAAAAAAATTTAATAGTTATTATTATTTTTGTTAGGGTTATTGTCAATTGAAAACTAAATATTGTCACCCAATCTCAAACATTTCTATTTTTCTTCTCCACTTTATCATGGTTCATCAAGAAAAAAATATTTTTATATATTATAAGTACATGGGCTAGCTCATTAGTCTATTAGTCCCACATGGATTGGGTTAGAATTTTATTTTTTAAGACCAATTTCTTTTTGGACTGGGATAGACCGCTCAATAAAATCCATAGCCTGCATAATCCGCCGCATAGGCTAACCCACCCTACCCCATTAACACCTCTAGAAGAGTTGAGAAACCCAACTGGTGAAACAAACATGAAACAACCAAGCGCTAAGAGGAATATTAAAACCAGAGGAAACATAGGGTCACAGATCTCCCCAAATATAGAGAGCGAAGAATCACATCAAGAAACACAAAAGAACACCCTCAATTAACAACCAAGGATCAAAAACCAAAGAGTATAATGGATTGGTCCATGAGAATAGAAAAAAAAATATCCCAAAACCACATGACCCAAAGGAACAAGACTAATAAAATAGAATTAACAAAGAAAAAAACATCCACCATATAAAAATGAAATTGGATAATAAAACATTAAACCTTAAATTTCATGGGAAATAAAGGGAAGCATGAAAACCTGGAAGAAATAAGATTAAATCAATGAAGAAAACATTTTATTTTAATAAAAAAAAATCCAAATTTTCACACACCATATTGTGTATCTTCATAACTAGGACACACAACCTAATCTTCACAGAATGATGAAGTATTTCAATAGATGACACCATCATGGATCTCTTCGCATGTCATCACCAATGCTTCATTTTTCATTATCAATGATTCATTATACATCATCCACATGTCATCATCAACAGTTGTGAAACAACAAAGGCCACTCCCAATTATCTATTATCTCTAGGTGGGTACATATCTATTATCTCTTTTTTTAATTCACATGGAATTCTTTTTACAAGATTCATTGATTATTTTTATTTTTATATTCACGTGTTAGTAGTTCCTCTTCACATCACCATTTGTGCCCTAATTTTTTTCACTTGGTAGATTCACCAACCTCTATATCATTTTCATCCTCCCTCTCTTTTGACTTTACTAACATGCCTTCTTGCTCTTTGAATCAGTTGTACACCTTTCAAGTATTCACGTACTTTCCCTATGAATGCGAGTTCCCAACTATTAGATATGTACTAATATATATATATATAATGTTTATATTTAATTATATGCATTTGATGAATATATTATAAATTATGTATTAAATATATATAATGATAAATATATATATTTGATATATATTTATTTCTCCCAAATGATTTTATTATCAGTTACAATCCATTATGAACGGATTAATTGGATTAACTACTCATTAAATAAGATTCAATTAATTATAAGAATAAAATCATATGGATACATTAATATGGCCGACACATTTTCATTTAATGAAACACGTCATGGATGGATATATAAAGGGACATGTTTCCTTCTATTGATAATAACCAATTGTGACCAGGCCTCTCATTTCTCTCTTCCTCCCATACTATTGTTCATCGTTTGAGGTGAAGGTTCTAGCACCCATTCATCATTCGAGTATCCTCGTGATATGATCATGGATCCATTGGATGGTGTACCCCCTTAGAGTAAGGGTTCTTTTGGTTACTACTATGTGATATTCATTTATCATTCTCCTTCACCTAGGAAGAAGACTGTTGTAGTTGGTGATTTCTAGGTACGTTGTTTTCACAATTTTTATTTACACATTAATTCTCAAAGATAGATCTACTTGTGTTTGGATTGTTTTCCACTGTATAAGGTCATATTATAATCATAAAAACCCATATGTGGTATCAAAGGAAAGGTTTTTTTGATGAACCAACACATTTATTAATTTATAAGAAATACATTTTAATAATAATATGAGATTTTTCAAGCCTAGAAATAAATATAAAATATTAATATATATTACTCCAATTTATGAAAATAATTAAAGTATTTATTTTAATCAGGTTAATTCAATTTATAATTGAGTTTTATTATTTAAAAATTGTTTATAAATAATTGAAAGTGTATTATGAAATATTTATATATAAATTTATAAAAGTGTTTTATAAATTATTTAACTATAAAATGTTTATGTTAATTGGTAAATATTTTTTTCAATACCTATTGAAAAATTAAATTAAACGATTTAAGATATATAAATAAATGGTTTATTTATAAATCATAGAAGATAATTTATAAAGAGTTTATAAATTCCCACATATATGATATTTAGATTATATAAAAATATTTAAATAATAGATATCGAATTATAAAATGTTTATAATTCATGAAATATCATATAAATGTCATTTAATATAAAATGTGAAAGGGTTCATATTGATAAGAATATAAAATTTTTATATTATTTCTAATTTATAAAATGTTTATAATTAGAATTTATTTATAAATAATTTATAAATGTCTCATCTTTTGGAAAATAAATAAAATATTTATTTATTAAATTTCTTTAATATTCATGTTTAGATCATAATTAATTAATATGAAATTATTAAAATTAAAGGGGCTTTATTTGGATATTATTTAAGCCACATAAAATGGTGTTTTGATAATTGATACGATTATGGTTTAAATAGTAATTACATACATGATATTTAGATTATGTAAAAGGTTTACATAATATAAATTGAATTATAAATAGTTTATAATTTCTATAATATTATATATTTAAAAGGTAAATTTCATATTATGATAAGTATGAAAGAATTCATATTGGAAATAATATAAAGAGTTTATATTTAAAATTATAGAAAGTCCATAATATTAAAGTTGAAATTATAAAAGGGTATATAATAAGCTATTTTTTATGAAATTGTTCATAAATGTTTATCTCATGTTTGAATATTTGATTTGTTCATTTATTTAACTATCATTCCCTATTTTATTCAAATTTATAAATTATTTATATTATGAGTATATGTGTGCCAAATTTTTTATGATGAATTTCTTATAGGATAGAGAATTTCATATCATTCTAGGTTTCATATCTTAAAAATTAGTTTTCATTCACATTGATCTTGGTTTATAATTTTATTTATGATATTAATAGTAGTTGTTAGACATATTTTATTCATATTATGTGTTAGAGTTTTCATGAATTGAATTATCTATTGGGTAAAGTATCTCCTGGTAGAGAGAATTTGGATCATACCACCTACTTTATTGGAGGCTTACCTTGGCTAGGAAAGTGAATGGGGTGGGATATTTTTTCCTTTGGTCTTACTCATGTGGAGTTTTCCAATCACATATAACTCTATTCCTTTACATGAATATTTCATGTGACTTATACATATGATGAATTTGGATATGTATAAATATACTTAAATTCTATTTTTTCTTATTAACATAGACTTTTGGGTTGTGTAAATAAATATACATTAATGTGGTGTAAACACATTAATTTGGTGCCTAGAATAAGGATTCAAAAACAATATCATTAGAAGCATGCATACAAAAAAAGCGAATAAAACAAGAGAATATAATTATTACATAAGATGTATTAGTTATGGATTTAGTATTCATATGATGTATATTAAATTGGAGACACCTTAAAAAAGAAAAAACCTTGAAATACTATGTGTGAGATTCCTTCCAAAGAGACACTTGCCAAGAACTCGATCATTTAATCAGGTATTATCGAGCTCATCTTGTGTACCTCCGGATTATCTTTTGTAAGGAATGAAATCTATGAGTAACTAAAGATTTTCATGTTGGGTATTTTCTAGTTGAGCATGAGTATCCCTTGATTGTACTTAATTGGATTATTATTGGTGTTTTATTTGGGTTATACTAGCTAGAAAGTCCTAAAAATTAGGATACCAGAAGAATAGAGTTGAATAAATCCATGAGATGGATTTGGATAAAGTGTTATTCACTCAAATATTCAAGAATCATAACTTTTATGATTAGGATAATTCCATACCTAAATAATCATAACTTACTTACATGATAACTGGTGTATGTTATGGTGGAATATGGATCTTAGCTCACTAAATAAATATGATGTATGTGGTCATAATTTTTAGTTGGATCATTTTCATTAAAATTACTTAATGAAAAGATATAATACATGATCTACATCCGATTAATAGTTTTTTTGTAGATATAATCATTATCATCAAACTACACTTTATATTAATCCTTGAAATATAGAGCTTAAAGTATTAAAATCATAAGACTGGTAGCTTAAGACAAGTTCTTGAGAAAGAGAGATATTCTATGTGTTATAAAAATTACTTCATGAGTAACCAAGAGTTGAAGTTGTTCAATAATAAAATCAAGATGTTTATAGAAGCATGGAATTATTTTTTTTATGTTTCAATTGAATTAGATGCCAAATTACTAAGGGAATCTTATTCTACACTTTGGTACTCAATATGATTGGTTAAATTAATGATTTTAGTCTCATATACTCAATATGATTTGGTATGTCAAATTAAATTCAATATTATTGAATATATTAATGACATGGTGATACTAAAAGTTTTCTTCACTATTTTATGGGTTATAGAAATCAATTCTATTGTTCTAATAGATATATGATATTGACCATATGTTTTAAAAAATGTTGTAAATATATAAAAGGTTTTAAAGATGAAAATAATTGAATATTGAATATTGTTTTCAAGTAATGGATCAATGGAGTTGTTACATTTATAACTTGTATGCTTTAATCTAGGATAAATACATCATAATATGTGTACAATATCCTATTTAGCTCTTGAGAAGATCTTGTAAACAATGATTTTTTAAATGAAACAAGATGTGTGTTTTTACACATGGTTTATGATTAGTTCAATTATATAACATGATTTAAATAGAAGACTAAAATAGATTTATAGAGAATTTATCCTATTTTTAGTATGGAAATGTTCTGAAAATGTGATCGAATTCAATGAAAAAGTTTTTTCCTGATATTCTCAAAGTTTTGAGAATGAATGAATTGGGAATATAATGTGTTTATTCTAATACTATATAGATAGTAAAAGTTGGTAAAATATTTAAACCCAGAGAAATAAATTGGCTGAAAAGTTCAACAATGTTACTTCAAGAAGCATATCATGATCATTGAAACCTAGGAATATTAGGAAAAGAATAATAATAATTCAATATGATTGGATTATTGATGATATACTTGATGGAGTTTGTGAAACTCCATTGAATTTCCATATTAGGTAAGGATTTTATTGAAATAAATTATTTTATTTTTTAAGGGTATGTGATACTGAATTCATATTTTAAAAAGTGTTATAAATATACATGAGTTCAAAATCAAAGGAAGAATTGATCAAGAATATAGTTTATATTCATGAGATAAAGTAAATGGTTAGTATATCGAGAATTTGAATGTAAAGGAATTTGTCAATCTTGGATGAATCTAAGTAAAATATGTGTATCCTCATCGCACTTCTCTTATATGATAAGAGAGGATGTTCAATGAAAAAAGGTTTTTATGAGAATGTTAAATGCATTCACATGATTTTGTTGGATTTTGTGCCCTAGAACCAACTTATATATACTTAATGATAACTTGTATTCATATTTTTTAATATTAATGAAATATTGATCACATCATGATTATTCTTCTGCGTAACATAGTATGTGATAATGTCCTAATATTTTCTCTCATGATTAAAGGTCATAGAAGTTCCTCGCTATGATGATTACCCAGAAGTGGCGCAACACTATTCTTAAATATATGTTATATAGCTGGATGATATCATTTGAGGGACACAAATGATATAGGCTATCAGGGGTGGAGACTCATATAAAATTGAAACACCTTATCATTTTGTACGCCCTTGGTAATATTAATTTTAGGATATTTTGAGAATGAGTATTACCAGTAGGAAATAGACACTTACATATGTTATTGGATGTTCCTATCTATGAACCTATTTATTGATCCATAGAATTTAAGATTATTATTAATGAGTATTATGAGTTACGTAATTTTATGTATTGATGAAAATAATAATAACATATGTTCGCAGTGAGGTAGGACACGTTGGGTGCATCATGAGTAATATTGCGTTAATAAATAATGAGAGAAACGATTTTCCCCTTCTATTATTTAATGGAAGTTGATATTTTAATACCTTTAATCGAAATGATATATCCTAAATAAATTCATGGACATGGTTTTATATAGGAAAGTTCAATTTCTGAGAATTCAAAGAAAGGGATGTCATGCATATATGTTGATGGCACCGACATACTACCTTCTTGATTAGAGATATCACATTAAATGGATTATATTATATAGTAAGCATTCGTATTAGGTATTATGTCTTTTTGACATTAACTTCTTTCTCTATGGGTGACTTGGTGTGTTTCCAGATGCAAGCCTTGGACTTTAGGCTAATTCACCTAATGCCACTAAGAAAGAGGCCTAGAGAGTCACACACAAAGTGAATCCAGAATCTTAGTTAAATAATATATTAATATTTATTATTTAACAAGTGGGAATAAATATTATTCCCACACATGGTTTAATAATTATTCATGTTTTCTTGATCTCATATATTCTATCACCAGTTATTTAAGAGAATATAATGTGAGTATAATATTTATAAAATATTTATTTTTTATTTAGTGAATGTAATATTTATTAATTTACTTGAGAATAACGTAGTGATATTTATTTAATAAATAAATCATCATTATTCAAGGACTAATCAATATTGTGGAGGAATGGAGGAACGAGTTTAATGGTTCAGTGAAAAGTAATATATATTGAATATTGTTTGATTACATAATATTTAATTTAATTTTCAAGTTAAACGCATGCCGAGAAATAATAATAATAATATTATTATTTGACATGGGGTTATTTAGGGATTAAATAAATAATAAAGGGCACTTGTGAAATTATTTTATTTTAACCCTAGTAGTATATAAACCTAATTATATTATTTTCTAAGTGATCCAATTCATTTGTTTGGTTGTGCACAACAAATTTAGAAAGTCATATCAATCCCTAGAGATCTCCCTTCTCCGAGAATGCTCCTAAGAATGTGGAGTGATCTTCCTCCACCCCCCACTCTCAAGTAATGATAGATCAAGAAGAATGATTTGTAAGTTATTCTCATGGCGATCAAAGGCAGAAGAAATAGGTGATAGGATTTATTATGATAGAACTTGAAGATTCCTATGACAACGTTAGGATATTTTTGGAACACATGTGAATCACCACTAGAGGGAATCTACTCTTGATTACTACAACACAACGACATTGAACACAAATCGGTCTTCAGATCAATCATTGAAGAAAGAATTTCAACAAGGCAATTATTTAATTGATAAAATTAACTATAAATAATATGTGATGATCCTTCCTATGGTTCTAGAATTATATCTATTGTCCATATTCTTTGATTCAATTCTGTTTATCATGACATTTATCATAATATAGATCACATATTGATCATTGATCATGAAAAAAAATCAAAGCTGGGTGTGAACCATCACATGATTCAGCTGTTCCAAGAACCTAAAAGTGGTATCAAAGAAGTCACATAATAATTTATAATTATTTAAAGATCATTGATTGATTTACTCATTTTTTAATTAGTTTTCAATTCAATTTTAATCATTTTATTAATATTAATTGTGAGATATGCTTCTTCTTACTTCATTTCTTATAGATCTAATCAAAGAAATTAATTTTATTAATGAAATAAAATTGAAGAAATCATCTAGATCTACTGAGGATTATGTTCAGATAACAAAGGAGTACATGTTATGTTACTGGAGTTACACACCGTGTACTTGTGTTCAATGTACTAGGAATTAATTCATATTAATTCAAACTGTGTGAATTGATGACACACAATGCATTTATTTCTTACATCACGTGTTGACCAGGTCATCCTGGAACACGGTCAGCCGAAGTACACAACGTGTAGCCCACAAATACAGTGTGTAGTCTTTTAAGTTTTAGAAGGGCTGTGTAGTTCCATACATGACCTACCTAACTGGTGACCATGTAACTCGGAGACCAGAATACATGTAGTCCTTTATACACGCCATATACTCCAATTTTATGTGGTACAATTTACATACTGAGTCCCTAGGTGTGTGCCTCAGATAGATGGTGAGAGACATACATGTAGTGTAGCTTGCCTGTACATTCCGTGTACTTATACCAAATTACACAAAATTAAAATTTATTTATTATACTTTGTAAACCTTATCGACATGTGCTTGTGTGTGGGAATTAAGTTGATAGGATAATCTATTTTATGGGTTTTAAGTAAAAATATATATAAATGTTTAATTAATTTCTACGTAATGTTTATATCTATATACCATTTGTGATTCATATGATAGATATTACTCTAAATGCATTGAATCATAACACATGAACAAAAAATCATATAATTTGGGTAATCATTAAGTTGATAGTACACATCATAAAAGTACGTGATAAGTCACATATGCCATATGTCACAATAGTAAATAGTATATGAGTATACTATATGTTGGGTAGATTTGGATGGGTATTGATTGTGCTCTCTCCAAGGTACATTTATGAACACATTTAATTTTAAATAAATTTATTAATTTGTTCAAAATTATGATGGATGAGAATCACAAGTAAATTTTGATGATAATTAAGATAAAATAATTGATTAATTAAAGAGGATAATTAATTGATTCAATCACAATTTATCTTAAATAAGAATGATTAAGAATTTAATGCTAGTTTTATTAAATTCATAATTTGTTACATGCATGTGGATGATCATGAGCATAGACCAGACCCTTGTATGCAATCTGTTTCATTTAATTTATTATTAAATTAATTTTTTGGCCTATATGTATTCTGTCCTCTTATTATGTAAGGGCCTATATGCCCATGGTTTATTTTATATAAACCCATGGTTTCCCTGACATGTTTGTGATTAAAAACATATGTAATGGATGAATCTTTTAAGCTAGTGGATGTGGTTCAAGTTTGGAGATTAGGTGAAACCAATCCAAGATAAATACATAGATGGAAAGGTGGAAAGCTGTAACATGAACCTTAATTGGTTCAAGGTGTTTTCCCCCTAGGTCAATAATTAGTTTATCAACCACTAGATAAACTAACCATTAGTAAAATACCATGTTCATATTGATTTGTTATTTTATTTATATCAAGTGCCATAGTTATTTTATTAAGGATGTTTTGTCATGATCACATGAATTTATGAAATTAATGAGAATACAAGATAGAACTAAAATAAATTGGCTTATGCGTAAATATTATCAAAGACATGGTTAATAACTTATCAAAATCCACTTAATATTAAAAATAATGCGATAAATATAATAATTGGAAATTTATTCATAAATTATAAAATCCCTCAATTATATATACTATGTTGGTATATCCTTCCACTATATCAGTTATAATCGAACCATAGTTCAAAGTGCTTGACCAGTCAAATTTGGGGTGATTTCAGTTATCTGGGAATTCTAAATTGAGGTTTTGGGTTGACTTAACTTAGTTCACATCAAGGGTTGAATACTAAAGTAGAACTTGGTGTAACTAAGAGGAAAGGGTTGGGGAAATCCAATTTACGTATTTCAAGATTGGGGAGTGCACTCAACAGATCAAGGAACTGTGATTTAATGCAGTTGGAATTTGAAATGCCTACCTAAAACCATTTAAGTTGATTGACCAACCAACATTGGGGTAATAAGAAGGGAAATATAGATCTTTTCTACTATAATATCCAAGCAACATGATATTCCGAAGCCAATGGTGAGGGCTATTGGGTTTTGATAAAATAGTGGGAGAATAATAAATATAATATTTATTTATTTTTCTAAATTTTATCAGATAAATTACTATATCTATGATCATAATAATTATTGAAATTTCAATAAAAATATAATAAAACATATCACTACAATCCATACTTAAGAAGAATAACCTTCTCATCGGCACAAATTTCCAAGAGTGGAAAAGGCATTTATGCCTTATCCCACACCATGAAAGGAATTTGTATGTGCTGGAAGAACCTATTCCTGATGTTCTTGGTAATAAAGTAAGTGATGAAAAATTATCACTCTATATAATTTTTTTTGAATGAATACATAGATGTTTAATGTTTCATGCCATCATCCATGACCAATGATATTTTGAAGCAACATGAGGAAATGGATGTGTATGCATGATGTATCTCCTTCAAGATCTCTATCATGGGAAGGTGATACAAGAGAGATATGAGATCTAAAATGTTTTTTTAAAAACTAATCTTAGAGAGTCTGTGATAGTTGGTACTTCTGTATTCAAGCTTATTGGATATATTGACCACTTATACATCTTAGGTATTAATTTCCCAGATGTGTTGCATAAAAATCTCATACTTTCATCACTGCCCAAGACGTTATCCAGCTTTATTATTAATTATAATATAAGAAATAATGCAAATAGTCTTTCAGAACTTCTTAATTTAATTGTCCAAGTATATTAAGACATGAGGCATGATAAACCCACAATTCTTATAGTGGATAAAAAAAGGAAGACAAAGGAAAATGGGACCAAGACTCACAAAAAGTATAAATCTCATGAGCACCATTCTTCCAAGAAGAGGAATATCCATAGATAGGGAAAGGAAAAGGAGGTAGTATGTTTTGCATTTAGAAATCCAAGAAACTGGAAGAGGAACTGCACCCAGAATCAAGGGGAAGCTAAAGGTGCATTTTTTATCAAGTGTAATCTTTAAATATCTACACCTTGGGTATTAAATATATCTTGTGGTGCTCACAGCTATATTCAAATTTAGGAATCAAGTATATTTCTATAGATTTATAGAGGATATGTGGATTTGAGAGCTGCCAATGGTGCGAGGCTAGCTACTCTGGACATTGGTGACTACCGTCTTTCATTTCCAATGAGAATGATTTTGCTTTTAAAATATTCTTATTATGTACCAATGATTACCAAGAACATAATTTCTATATCATTCTTAGATACATATGGGATTATTTTCATGTTTGGAAATAAAAGTTTCATTTATAAAGAAAACATATGTTATGGCATGAAACATTTAAATAATGGTCTTTATGTATTAAATTTTGAAAACCAAGTATTTACAATTGATAATGAATCATGTTCAGATGACTCATATGACACACAACTATTGAATCACTATCTTGGTCATGTAAGTGAGAATAATTTGACAAATCTCTATCAAGATGGTTATTTAGACTCATCTGAGATAAAACCACTTGAAATATGTCATTCTTGTTTATAAGGAAAAATGAACAAACCACTATTCGGTAGATATGGAGAAAGGGACACTGATCTTTTAGGATTGGAAAACAATGATGTGTGTTGACCATTTCCAAATAAATCTAGAGGTGGGTATTCTTACTTCATAAATTTTACTAATGACTTGAGTAGATATGGTTATGTCTACTTGTTGAGTTATAATTCTGAGTCCTTTAAGAAATTCAAATAATTTAATAATGAAGTAGGGAATAAACTTAGAAGGAAGATAAAGAATATTTGATCGGTTCATGGTTGTGAATATATTAACCAAGATTTTATAAAATTTCAATAGAAGTTTTAAATTATATCTCAACTCACCCCACCTCACACACCGTAGTGGAATGTTGTTAGTGAAAGGAGGAATTATACCTTGTTATAAATGGTAATGTTGATGAAGATTCATGAAAATATTCTATTATCCTTTTGGGTATATGCATTATAAAATGTTTCATACACATTAAACCGAGTTCCAACTAAAGAGGAAAATGGAATTCCCTTCGAGTTATGGAGTGTAAAGAAACCCATTTTGTCACATACACATGTATGAGGTTGTGAGGCGTTTGTTAAGGCCTTGTCAGAAAATAAACTAGCACCATGGGGCACGAAGTGTATCTTTTTAGGTTATACAAAGGAAGAAAAGGGATACTACCAATACAACCCCTCTGACAATAAAGTGATTATTTTCAGAATATTCATATTTATTGAGAGGGAGTATATCCTTAAAAAGGATAGTGGGATAAATATTGACTTCAATGAAGTTTATTCTCAAGATACTTAAGTGTTAGTATAGGAATAGATTCCATAGGTCCCCATGGAAGAACTAGTTCCTAAAACACAAGTATTACGTAGGAGAACAGGAGGGGTAAGAGAACCATAGAGATATGATTTTCTAGTCACTGGATATGGTGACTCATTGTTGGATGACAATGATGAACCTCTCTCCTATAAAGAGGAGGTATAAATCTCATAATATGTAAGATGGAAATAAGCCATGAATTATGAAATAGATTCCATGTATTAGAATCAAGTTTTGATTCTAGTAAATATGACAGTTGTTGTAAATTCTGTTGGGTGAAAAATGGGTATTCAAGAGAAAACTAGACATGGAAGGTAATGTACATACCATAAATAAAGGATAGTGGTTAAATGGTTTAAAAAACATTAAGGAACTAACTACGATAAAACCTTTTAACCAGTTTCCATGTTTAAATCCATCATAATTCTACTTGCTGTTGAGGCTTACCATTATTATGATATTTGGAAAATGGATTTCAAAACATCATTCCTTAATGGGAACCTTCAGGAAGATGTCTATATGACACAACCAGAAGGTTTTGTGACTCCAAGTGATGAAAAAATGATTTTTAAGCTTCATAGATCCATTTATGGATTGAAGAAAACATTCAGGTCATGGAACATTCAATTAGATGAAGTTATAAATGAATTTGGTTTCTTTAAGAATGAATGTGATAATTTTTTTTACAAGAGGTTTAGTGTAAATTAATTCGTTATCCTAGTAGTATATGTTAATGAAATATTACTTATTTGAAATGACATACCAGTTTTATAGTCTCTTAAGGACTGGTTAAAAAAGTGTTTTTTCCATGAAGGACATAGGTGAAACACCCTATATTCTAGGGATCAATATTATTCGTGATATATCCAAGAGGCTACTTGGACTAAGTCAAAGTACATATATTAACTAGATTTTAAAGAGATTTAGTATAGAACTATAATGACCCAAACTTTTATTAATGGAATTTATCCCTTATTATAGTAATTTCATATAGTATAAATCATATATAATCACTTATAGACCAAAATAAAAACTTTATAAATGAAGAATTAATGAAATAAAAAGTATTTATAGAAGTTAAGGAACCTATGCTGATGAAATAATAACTTGATCTTAGGAATAGTAATATGAACCTTATGAATAGGAAACTGGCCAAATGAATAGTAACCTCACCCATGAAAGTATTAAAAAATTTATGCATATTATAAGTGAAAATATGATATTATATATATATATATCATATTATAAGTCGGTAAATATTTTAAAAATTACTAATTAAGTGTTGATATTTTTATAAGTCATAAATATTTAATTACAATTTTATAATTATTTTAACAATTTAAAATAAAATTTATTTTCATAAAATTTATTCATAAATTAATACTTTTATGTATTATGATTTTAATATAATTTTACGAGACCTTAAGTAATTTCTCAAATTGTTATAAAATCAGTTATAATTTTAAAATCTGTATTTTCCAAGTAAATGATAATTATAATTAAATATTAAATTAATCATATTTAGAAAATTAGTTTCATAAAATGTAGTTCATTTTTTACTTCTACATATTGATAAATGGTTAGGTTAATTTTTTTGGATTTTTTTGAATTACTTGAATTTTTGGTGAATAATAAAATATTATAATTTACGATAAAAGCTAAATACTTGAATTATTGAGTCATAGATGATGCAAGGCTGATGTAAGACCAAAATATTAAACTATGCTTCATTATTTTAATATATTTAGATATAATTCTCAAACTATTCATAGTGTTGATCCAAAATAATAAACTAATGAATATACTAATGAGAAAACGCCCCTCTCATCCACTATAAATACCACCCCTCACACCCTCTTCTCTTCGCACCTCTAAAGCTTTGAGCCTTGAAAAAATTATGACCAACACTCTTACCAATACCCTCCCCCATGTACAGGATATCTTTTTCTCATCAAAATACCAAATCTATGTTCCTTCAAGAAGATCTCAAGAGGAAAATTCAAGTGGTAAATCCTCTCTCTTTTTCTTTTAATTTCCTTTTAATATTATTTATTTTATTATTATCTCCTCACCTAACTTAATCCAAATGGAATGATAAATCCAGTACCTTACATATACTATAATTATATCTTTTTAATGTAAGATCCATCATTAAAATTTTCTCTCTCCCTCTTTTATTCTAAAAATGAAATCATCGCCCATGATGTGTTAATTTACCGGCATTGTGGGTGATGCACTTTTATTTTCCTTTTATTCCTTAAAGGATGTTAATAAAACCATTATAATGATTGAAGTAGATTATAAATTTTATTTTACAACCCTATTTATGTTATGTAAAAAACTTATACACATAATAATACATGATAAGACGAATGAGTTTGTTGTGATTGAAAAACCGCCAAAATTAACCTAAAACGATCATCATTAAATTTTATCTAGTGATTCATACTCTTGGTATATAAACAAATTATTTATAAGATCATTTAAAATTATTTAATATCATTAATAATATATAATAAAAATTCTAGATATTTATCCCCATTTTACACAAACTTCCATTCATGTATACTAGTGAACCGATCATGAAAACCATGAAAACGAATGCTCCTGAATGATGGAATTAAATTATATAACTCATAAAAATCCCATAAATGAACTTAATAAAACTATAATGAATAAAATAAATGTATTAAAGGTTATTTTTTTAATTAATGAATCTAATATCATTATACATGATATTAACATGATGGAATCTTTTAGACATAAGGTAAGGGGAATTGTCAAACCCAACTCTCTTTCTTTGTGTTTTTACCTCTTTCACCCCATTTTTATTATGGATATTACTTAAATATCATTTATTAATCATTATATTTACTTTTATGGGATATAAATAATTTCTCCTTGATTTTATGACAAACACAATATTTTCCAAAAGAACTCTTCTTAAAAAAACATACCTTTTACTTCTCAAGATTGTTTCTTCTTTACTCAAGGTTGATGATTTTTATATCAAGTATGTTATTACCTATTTCATTTGGGTACCCAAAGTTTATTAATGTGTGTTTTATGAAATTAAACCCATTCATTTCCATGGGTTATTTTATGTTCAATATTGATATATGTTCTATGTGGCATGCATGATAATGCAAATGTTATGATAAGATGGGTGAACCCAAAATTATATAGCACAATGTAAATGTTATGATGTAATGGGTGTGCTCAAAATTATATAGTGATTCAATGAATTGGGTAATGTGATATATATCATGATAAAAGTAAAATATGTATGAAAATGATGCTATATTTATTCACAACTATGTTTTGTAGTTGACCACTAAGACATGATGTTTAATTTTTATGCATTTACACATTCCAAGACTTTTCTTAATGCTTCCTATCATGATTATGATCCAATGACTATGTTATGATTATGATCACCCCATGTTATATAGATTCATGTTCTTATCTATCCTATTATCGGGATTTTAGCTCACCCCTTTTTTATGTATATCCTCAAGTGATTATATGTACTAAAGAGAATTCAAGGGCCAATAAGAACCTAGAGAAGAAGGAATTAAATAAATGTTTATGTTTTATTTTTTAAATCTTATGTACGGTCCTAATTTTACCAATACAATAAACCTTTTCATCCTTATTGTTCAATGATTTTATTTTATTTTGTTTTAAAATGAGTTAATAATAATGTAAGAAAATTAGGGTCCCGATAGGAATAATCCAAAAGGGGATTGGTTCTAGTGTCACACAGTTTACATCTTTCAAACAAAATGTGTCCTCAGACACAATAGGGGAAAGGGATAATGGGTAAGATACAATACAATTTAGCAATAGGATAAATCATGTATTATATGTTATGAACTAGACCTGATGTTTCCTATGCATTGAGTATGGTGGTAAGATGTCAAGAATATCCAAGAGAACAAAATTGGTCTTTTGTTAAGGTAGTCCTTAAGAATCTGAGAAGAACTAAGGATATGTTCCTAGTGTGTGGAAGATATGAGGATCTAGTCATCAGGGGTAATATTGGTGATAGTTTTCAAATAGATCATAATGATATAATGTTGTATTCAGGATATGTTTTATGTCTCAATAGAGGAGATGTGATCTGGAATAGTTTAAAGAAACTAGTTTTCACTGATTCTATAGCAGAGTCCGAGTATATAATGACTTTTTATGTAGCCAAGAAACTAGTTTGGATATAAAACTTTTTTAAGGAGGTTCATTTGTCACCTAGTAGTAAAGAACCTATCACATTGTGTTGTAATAATAATGTAGCATTGGCTCTTGCAAAAGAGTCAATGTCACACCAATAGACAAAGAACATACTTTGGAAGTATCACCTCTTGAGGGATTTTCATCAGAGGGGTAAAGTGTCAATAAGAAGAGTACCTATATAAAAGAACATGGTGGAACCCTTGAATAAATACCATTCTTATAAGAAGAAGGAGTATCATGTGAGAGTTATAAAACTGAATATTGTTAGTAGTTGGCTCTAATGCAAGTAGGAGTCTATTGGAGTTGGGTCCCTAGAACCAAATTCCATGTACTTTATGATAAATTTTATTAGTAATTTTGAATATTAATAAACTCTTTATCACATCATGATCATTATTTTATGTAACATAATATGTGATCATGTTCTAAGAGTAGCTGTCATTCTAAAAGGTCATAACAGTTCTCTACTATGATGAAAACATAAAAGTGCAATGACACTATTCTTAAACATATGTTCTATAGTTGGATGATATCATTTGAGGGTCAAATATTATATAGGATATCAAGGGTGTAAAATCAGAGGACATTGAGAATCCTTCTCATGATGTATTCCCTTGGTAATATCCAGTGTAAGATATTATGAGAATGAGACCTGCTAGTAGTAAATACACATTTACATGTGTCATTGAATGTTCCTATCTGCGGATGTGTGTATTGATCCTTAGACTTTAATATTATCATCAATGAGTATTATGATCCATGTACATTTATGTATTGATGAAAACTATGATGACATAGGTTCATAGTGAGGTAGGATACGTTGGGTGCATCACGAGTAATATTGCATTAATGAAAAATGTGAGAAAGAATTTTTCCTTTTGTTCTTTAACAAAAGTTGATATCCTAGGCCCTCTGATGGAAATTATATAGCAAAAATAAATCTATGTCCATGGTTTTCTATAGGAAAATTTGATTTTTGGGAAGTCAAAGAAAGAGATATTGAGCACATAGGTTGATGGAACTGACATTAAATCTCCTTAACTAAAGATATCATTTTAAAAAGATTATATTACACAATAATCATTTGTATGAGGTATTATTTCATTGCGACATTAAATTCTTTATCTATGGGTTTCTTGACGTGTTTCTAGATACTAACCTTGCAATTTAGGATACTTAATCTAATTCCACTAAGAAAGAGTCCTAGAAGGTCACACACTAGGTGTATCCAGAATCTCATTTAAATAATATATTATTATTTATTATTTAACAAGTTGAATAAATATTATTCCCTCATGTGGTTTAATAATTATTCATGTCTTCTTTATCTCATATATTCCATCACTAGTTATTCGATAGAATATAATGTGAGCGAAATATTTAATAAATAAATATTTTCTATTTATTTAATATAATATTTATAAATTTATTGGTGAATAATGTAGTGATATTTATTTAATAAATAAATAGTCATTATTCAAATCCAAATAAATATTGTGGATAAATGGTGAACTGAGTTCAATGTTATGATGAAAAATAATAAATATTGAAAATTATTTGATTAAATAATATTTAATTTAATTCTCAAGTTAAGAGAATATAGAGAAATAATAATAATATTATTATTATTCGACATGGGTTTTTTCATGGATTAAATAAATAATAAAGAGAACTTGTGAAATTATTTTATTTTAACCTTAGTGGTATATAAACCTAATAATATTATTTTCTAAGTGAGCCAATTCATTTGTTTAGTTGTGAAGAACAATTTGGAGAATTCTCTCAAGCCTAAGAGAGATCCCTTCTCTAAGAATGCTCCCAATAATAGAGAGTGATATTCCTCCACCACCCACTCTCAAGTTAAGAGAGATAAAGGAGAATGCTTTGGAAGCAATTCTCCTCGTGATCAAAGGTGGAACATGCAAGCGATATGATCTGCCGTACTGGAACCAAAATATTCCTACGGTGACGTTTGGATATTTTTGTAACACATGTGGAGAACTACTAGAGGGAATCTACTTTTGATTCCCACAAAAAATGATGGTGCAATACAGATTTGTTTTCAGATCCATCTACGAAGAAATAATTCTAACAATGTAATTCTTTAATTCATTAAATTAATTATAAATAATATGTGATAATCCTCCCTCTAGTTACAACGTTATATTGTAATGACCCAAAGTTTTTCAATGGAAATTACCTTCTTATATTTATGTCATAAAATAACATGAAAACACAACATGATGAACTACTAAGTGATAAGTGACATTTAAACATAAGTTTATCACTTCTGTGTTTGGAATTTTAAAAATCCGATATACACGGTTGTCCTCAAGATGATTTTTGGAGTCTAATAAAACAAAAATAATTTTTTTTTGTGAATAGTAACATACCCTTATGAATAGTAATATTAACCTTATGAATATTAAATCATCCAACATAAGAGTAACATTACTTATGAATAATTAAATAACATTTATACATCTTAGAAAGTGACAATTTGACCTTAGTAAATGTTTTGGTATTTTGTAAGTCATAAATAATTAACTATAATTAATTAATTAATTTAAAATAATATTTATTTCCCTAAAATGTATTAATAAATTATTGAATCAATTTATTATAGTTTTTAGATAATTTTATAAGACCCTATGTAATTTTTGAAAGCACTATAAAATCAGTTTTAATCTTAAAAACTGGTTTTTAAGTAAATTATGATTTTAATTAAATATTAAATTAATAATATTTAGAAAATTATTTTTGAAAAATGGACTTCATTTTTGGATTATACATGTCGAAAAATGTTTGGTGTAATTTTTTGTGATTTTTCTGAGATACTTGAATTTTTGATGAATAGTAGAATCCAATAATTTACAATAAATGCTAAATAATGGATTAATTGAGTCATCGATGATGCTCTACTGATTTAATAACAATTAGTTCAGGATCACATGATAAAATTACTATTCTTGGTCATTCAAGAATCACTATTCCTTGTCTTAGGGGAAATTAATAAACTAATGAATTTTATATTAAGGAAACCCCTCTCCCCTCCACTATAAAATCCACCCTTCACACCCTCATTTCCTCACACCTATAAAGCTCCAAGAATTATTTAAACTATGCCCAAAAAACTTCCCTATCACCTCCCCCACGTCCAAGAGCTTCTGGTCTCATCAAAAGACCAAGATTAGGCCCTTAAGGAGGTTCTCAGGAGGAGGATTCTAGAGGCAATTTCCCTCCCTCTTCTCCTTTAATTTCCTTTCAAGTTCAAGTTCATTTCTTGATCTCTCCCCACCTATATTCATAAAAATGGTATTTTAACTAAATTATTATAAATATACTATAATTTTATGTTTTTAATGGTATATTATATCATCCAACCTCCTTTCCTTCTTCCATTTATTTTATTAAAGAGAACGTTGTTCGTGAGGTGTTAATTTATCACCTTCAAGAACGACATGATTTATTCTTCCATTTCTACCTTCAGATCTGGTCATGAAACCATTTTTATGGTTTAAACATAATATTTTATATGTATTATTTCCTATTTAAAGTTCTTTAACTGACTTATGAACATATTACTAAGTGATAAATTAAAACAACTTCATTGTGATCGAAAAACCGCCAAAATTAACCCAAAAAATCTCCATTTAATTGTTATCTAATGATTCATCCACATGGATATAATATAATTCATTATAAGATCATTAAAACTCCTGTAATATCATTAATGACATGTAATATCATTTCTGGATGTTTACCCATGTTCTACCCAAACATCAATTTATGAATACAAGTGAACCACCCAAGAAAAAACCATAAAAACGAACATCCCCGAACAATGTTTTTAAACTCTATAAGTCATAAAAATGAACATAATATGACATAATGAAACCATAATGAACCCTATTAATTTATAAAAGGTTCTGGAATTTATAATTTATGAATATAATGTCATTATACAGGACATTAAAGAGAAGGAAGCATTCAGATACATGGTAAGGGGAAATCTTGAACACAATTTTCTTTCTTCGGGGTCTCCCTCTTTCACTCCATTTTTGATATGGTTACTCCTTAAAGATAATTTTTTAATCATTGTCTTTAATTTTCTGGGATATAAATGTTTTTAACTGGTTTTTATGTCAAACAAAATGTTTTCCAAAAGAACTCATCTTTTAAGAACACCCCTTTTACTTCTCACTCAATGTGGACGGTTCTTGTAACATGTATGTTATTCCCCCTTTATTTTGGGAACCCAAAGATTATGAATGTGTTATTATGAGATTAAACCCATTCCATTCCATGGGTTAGTTATGTACATTTTTTATATGTGTTCTATGTGGAAAGCATGATTATGATAATGTTATGATGTGACAGGTGCACCTGGAATTATATAGCGCAATATGAATGTTTAAATGTGACGGGTGAACCCGGAATTATACAGCGCTCCAATGCATTGGCTAAAGGGATTAATCTCATTATTAAATATGAAATGATGTGTGAACAAGATTATAGCTTGGTTCACAAGTATGTGTGGTAGTTAACCACTAAGACATGGTGTTTCATTTTTATGCATTGCCACATTTCAAGTCTTTTATTTATGCTCCTCTCATGTTCATGATCTTTTGCCTATGTTATGATTATGCTCACCCCATGATATATTGTTATTATCTATCCTCTTACTGGGCTTCTAGCTCACCCCTTTTGATGTATATCCTCAGGTGGTGACATGTACTAAGGAGAGGACAAGTGCCAATAAGAAGCCAGATAAGAAGAAATTAAATAAATGTTTATGCTAGATGTTGTATTTGTTATGTGTGGTCCTAGTTTTCCCAAGACACTAAACCTTTGGATCCTCTATATAATGACCCATACTTTACATAAATTGTTAATACTTCAAAATTGAAGCACACTTATTACAACATATGATAAAACCACAAAGGACCGTATAGGTATAGTGTCTTTAGAAACTGGGAAACATAAACAACTGGTTCATAAATCTTCTACAGTGTCTCCCATTTATTTCATCATATCTAGGGTCCCTTTTAGCATATTCTACTTAATATCCATCTTCCTGACCTGGGGAAAAGAAAACATAAAAGGGTGAGCTCAAATGCTCAGCAAGGGCAAATAAAGGAAATAAAAATCATATCATATCTTTATGAAAATCAAAACCTGCAAAAGAGATCATAATATCTTAACATGGAATAAATCATAGAAGTGAAAATGAGATCCCCATAATCATAACATAAAACTTGAAACTTTGTGGCATGCACACATAATCATGGAAAATCATTTCTTGTTAGTCATGACTTATTGCCAAGACTATCTTAGTGGACAAAGTCCCTTTCTGAACCGAGTTCACTCCTCATTTCAGTCCTGTATCACTGAACCGAAATAACCTTCCGTTCCAGCCATGTCTATCTCATGAGATATAAAATCTTTACCCAATGCATTGGAGGGAGATATAGGTCCCACCCATCTTATAATGAATCCTTTCTTATGTGTGCCACATAATCATAAAACATACATCATTGCATAACACATGTAACAAAAATGGGATTCTTGAAACATCATGACATCATAAATCAATTCATATAAGATAAAGGAATTCATAAACATAATTCCATCACAACATAGTCAAAACAATGTAAAAATATGGATAGAAATAGAACCCTTTATTATCTTAGATGGAAAATAATTTTGATAAAACACTTGAATTGAATTCTTGAGGAAAATATCCTTTCTTCTTCAAAAACATTTTTCCTTTCATAACATGTCATACGACTTTAAAATAAAAGAAGTTGATTAAAAATAGACTTGAAAACTTGTAAAGGAATCTTCTTGGAAATAATGCTTTAAAAATCCATTCATGCCGTATAAGTTAAAAAAAACATTCTTCGTACTTTTGTCGGAAAAGTCAATAAGTACCTCGTACGGAAAAACGACAAAAGATTCCTTTCATATTCTTTACTAAAAACTCACCTAAGGGTAAAATTGGATTTAAACTATTGCAAGTGGATGGAAACAATATTACATATTGAGGTAACATGGATGTGGATGATAAAATACACCCCAGTAAATACTTACGAATAAACAATCTCGAATAAAAATGAGATTGTGATATTTCCCTTACCTTAGGTCCGATTTGCTTTGTACGTGTCCGAAGCTCCTGTATAATGGTTTAAATAATGTTATTGACTTATTCCAGAATCATACATGTTGATATGATATCATATATGGTCATATTATTAGCTTTTTGTTAGTAATATTTCATTGTTACTTGTTACTCGGGTCTTTATAACTTTTTGTTCTTATGCGTGTTTTGTCGAATAAATTCTTATTCTTATCTTTAGGTTATAGATAATTAATTTACAGAATGGTATTAGTGTAGTATATACCATATTCATTCATTCAATTCATTTATATAATCATTATGAAATGAAGATCATGTAGAACGAGTCGCATCACATCGTGGAGACGGTATTCCGTACGTACGCACGAGTGATGATATCGTTCCTATGATCGTGGAATTGTATTGGAGTATATATATATATTATTTCAGTATCAATATTACTTCATAATAATCATATATAGTTACTTATTACACCATTATAACCATCCTTGTAAGGTGATGGTGGAAAAATAGATTACACCACGGCGTGGAGACGGTATTCCGTACGTACGCACGCGCGGTGATTTCATTTTTCCGTAGGATGGATAGAAGGTGAATTAGGGTTGTTTCATATTTATAATAACATATCAGTATGTAAGTAATACTGATGTTATTACTTTGCCATGAAACAACTAAAGAAGAAGAAGTTGAAGACGAAAGAAATTGAAAAGATCGGTAATCGATATTACCTCTTCTTTGGAACGCCTCTTTGAATCCTCCACTTAAGGAACTAAGATTGGTCTTTGGAGAAGACCAGGACCTCTAGGATTATTCTAGGGAAGTGGAGAGGAGAAAATGGCAGGGGTTGGCCGAGCTTGAGTGCTCAATTTGGTGTGAGGAGGAGGGGGAGGAGGTGCCCTTTTATAAGGGAGGAGAGGGGCACCTTAGGAATATCTCAAAATATTATTTTATATTAAAGTCAAAATCGGTTTATAATGGTTCCAAAGGGTCTTATTTCGAAGCTAAAGTGGGGATGGGTCGAAATCCCATCAACCAATAGAATTTAGACAAGTTTAGGATATTATTTTAACCTTATCAATTAGATTTAACTCTAAGTTAAATAATTTAACATTTACCGTGTCTTTTTGTTTTCTTTCACTATATGGTTAATACACTTACTATAACATGCCAAACGAACCCCAAATTGTTTATTATTAATATATATATCCTTATCTAAGTCATTTGGCCGAACCTTAGATTTTTAGGAATAAAATAACAATTAGTAATATAATATTTGATTTAAAAACTATTTTGTGTCAATTTTGACACTATTTGATATATGATTTTTGTGAAAGTCATAACAGAATTATATGTTCGATCCAAATTGATTAAATCAACACTAATATATCATAGTAACCTAGAAAATTAGTGTAATTCATAAAAAGTGTCAAATTACATTTATTTTGGTGTTTATAACATCAATTATGTCAATATTTCGTTAACAAGATAATTACTGCATCATCTTTGTGTCATAAATAAATTAAATTATTTGATGTCTAAAAATTACAAATAAAATACCATCATGTAGTAAATCTTTTTATCTTTCTAATGAATATTTACAATCGAATTTATCTTATGTATAACCCCATATTAAAAACGTTTTAGTAAATAAACTTTGATTTTAACTCTTTTAACCCTTCTTTAAATAAATTAATAATAAATGTCCTAATCTAACCCAAGTGGGCCTAAATGGTCATATTTTATTCCTAAGTTTGTCTTTGGTCGAACTACACTTGTCCAATAGAATTAGGACATGTGTTAGGGTAATATTGATATCATATTTACCCTTAGTTACCCTATTTACTATTAACCGCGGTAAAAATAGTAAAAAGTTACTATTCACCAAAAAATTATTTTCATCTCATTGAACCACATTTTAGTCCTTGATATTAACCGTGTCTCTCGGATTTTTGAAATTCCATTCACAGAAGCGGTAAAATTAAGTTTTATGCAAAATTCAGTTTTTAACCTACCACTTAGTGGTTTCACTATTCATCAAAAATTGAAAGTTTTCAGAAAAATACCAAAATTTCACCCTAGGCTAATTTCGATATTCTGAGTCCAAAAATGAAGTCCATTTTGAAAAATAAAATTTATAAAATTTCAAAAAGTGGTTATTACTATTCATAACGGCTAGTTTTAATATCATTTTGTTATTTAGTGAAACTCGGTATTGCGTACGACGAAAGCTATCGAGGAAGGTCGCGATTGCGTGTAAAGCAAGCCAAGCAAGTGCTGTGTAGAAAAAGATTCCTTTGATGATTTATATAACCTAAAAGTCTCGGGTGTTACATTCTACCCCCCTTAAAAAGAATTTCGCCCTCGAAATTCGTCACTTTGTAACAAACAGATGAGGATACTTCTCCCTCATCATATCCTCAAGCTCCCAAGTAGCTTCTTCAAGTTGGTGGTTCCTCCATAAAACTTTCACCAAGAGAGTGGTCTTGTTTCGTAGGACTTTTTCGCTACGATCCAGAATCTCTATCGGCTGTTCTTCATAAGAAAGATCTTGCTCCAGCGGTACAACTTCTGAGCTGAGTACATGTGAAGGATCTGGTATGTACTTTCTCAGGAGAGATACATGGAACACATCGTGAACTTGAGAGAGATTCGGTGGAAGCGCCAATCGGTAAGCTACCTTCCCAACACGATCCAGTATTTCAAAAGGACCGATATATCTAGGGCTCAACTTCCCCTTCTTTCCAAATCTCATAACCCTCTTCCAGGGAGATATTCGTAAGAACACTTTATCGCCCACTTCAAACTCTAGGTCTTTTCTTCGGTTGTCGGCATAACTTTTCTGTCGACTCTGAGCTGCTCTTATGTGTTGTTGAATAGATCTGACCTTTTCTGCCATTTCATCAATGAGATCAGGTCCTAATAGCTTTCTTTCCCCAACTTCATCCCAGCAAGTTGGAGTCCTGCATTTCTTTCCATAGAGAGATTCATAAGGAGCCATCTGAATACTGGAGTGAAAGCTATTATTATAAGAAAATTCCACCAAAGGTAGGTGTTGATCCCAACCTCCTTTGAAATCCATAGAGCAAGCTCTCAACATATCTTCTAGGGTTTGAATTGTTCTCTCAGACTGACCGTCTGTCTGGGGATGATAAGCAGTGCTGAAACTCAACTCTGTATCCAGAGTATGTTGAAGACTTCGCCAGAACTTCGAGGTAAATCTCGGATCCCGATCAGATATAATAGAAAGTGGTACTCCATGCAATCTTACCACTTCCTTTACATATATCCTGGCAAGCTGATCTAGAGAGAAATCCTCTCTAATAGGAATGAAGTGTGCAGACTTTGTAAGACGATCAACTATGACCCAGATAGCATTATTGCCTTTGGATGTTTTAGGAAGTCCTGTGACAAAGTCCATAGTGATGTTTTCCCATTTCCATTCGGGTATGGGTAATGGTTGTAACATCCCCTTAGACTTTTGTCTCTCAGCTTTAACTTGTTGACAAACCAAGCATCGAGAGACATATTCAGCAACATCTCTTTTCATGCCATCCCACCAGAAGTACTCTTTCAGGTCCCTATACATCTTCGTACTTCCAGGATGAATAGAGAATGATGAACTATGTGCCTCATCCAGCAGCTCCTTCTTTAATTCGGGGATGGAAGGAACACAAACCCGATTCCTGAACTTTATTATCCCATCACAATCAAGGTTGAATTCAGGAACATTTCTCACCTTCTTTTGTAACTCGACATCTTCTTTCTGTGCCTCTTTAATCTTCACATGTATAGATGGTTGAACATTCATTTGAGAAAGATAAGATTTTTCCCCTTCCGTTATAATTCCAAGATCCATCCTTTGTAAATCCATAAATATTGGATCTTTTGTGATCCTCATCATGGATAAACTAGCATGGTCTTGTCGACTTAATGCATCTGCCACCTTGTTTGCTTTCCCAGGGTGGTAATGGATTGAGCAGTCATAATACTTAATCAGCTCCAACCATCTTCTTTGACGCATATTCAACTCCTTTTGTGTGAAAATATACTTTAAACTTTTATGATCAGTATAAATATCACACCTTTCACCATAAAGGTAATGCCTCCAGATCTTTAATGCAAAGATTACCGCAGCCAACTCCAAATCATGTGTTGGGTAATTTTGCTCATGGATTTTCAACTGTCGTGAGGCATAAGCTATCACCATATCATTTTGCATAAGAACACACCCCAATCCCTTCTTGGATGCATCACTGTAGATCACAAACCTTTCTCCACTACAAGGCAGTGTGAGCACAGGTGCACTGGATAACCTTCTTTTCAACTCCTTGAAATTCTCTTCACATTCCTCTGTCCAGACAAACTTGACTCCTTTCCGAGTCAACTTGGTGATTGGATTAGATAATCGTGAAAAATCTTTTACAAAACGTCGATAATATCCAGCCAAACCAAGAAAACTTCGGATCTCAGTTACTGTTGTTGGTCTCGACCATCTTTCGATAACCTCTGTTTTTGCTGGATCCACAGATATCCCCTCTTTTGAGATTATGTGACCCAAAAATGCAAATTTTTGAAGCCAAAATTCACACTTGGTAAATTTGGCATAAAGCTTCTCCTTTCTCAGGGTCTTCAATATAATTCTCAAGTGATCTTCATGCTCTTCCTTGCTCTTTGAATAGACAAGAATATCGTCTATAAAGACTACCACAAATTGATCAAGATAGTCTCTAAAGACTCTATTCATTAGATCCATGAAGATAGCAGGGGCATTAGTAAGACCAAATGGCATCACTATAAATTCATAGTGTCCATACCTTGTACGGAAAGCCGTCTTTGGTATATCCTCCCTTTTGACCCTTAATTGATGATACCCTGAACGAAGATCAATCTTGGAAAAGTATTGAGCTCCGCGTAGTTGGTCAAACAAGTCATCAATGCGTGGGAGAGGATATTTGTTCTTGATAGTGATCTTGTTAAGTTCTCGATAATCAATGCAGAGTCTCATTGATCCATCTTTCTTCTTAACAAATAGAACAGGTGCTCCCCAAGGTGACGCACTAGGGCGTATGAATCCCTTATCAAGATTCTCTTGGAGTTGCTTCTTCAATTCCTGCAACTCAATTGGGGCCATTCTATAAGGTGTCTTTGAAATAGGCAAAGCACCCGGTACGAGTTCTATTGAAAACTCAACTTCACGATTTGGTGGAAGACCTGGTAATTCCTCCGAAAAGACATCATCAAACTCTCGTACAATGGGCATATTCTTAATCGTAAGTTTCTCTCCAACCATTTGAGATAAATAACCTTCATTTAGTGGAATCATGACCCATAAGATGGAAGGAATTTCCACTGGAAGGTTATGTTCATCCTTGCATTGATAGACGATCGTAGATTGATCTGGAATATGAAATGTGACTTCCCTTCTTTGGCAATCGATATGAGCTCCATGTAGAGAAAGCCAATCCATGCCAAGAATCACATCAAATTCCACTAAAGGAAGGATCACAAGATTTGCAGGAAGCACTTTCCCACAAACTTCGATCGGAGAAGAATTATAAACTTTTGATGCGATTGATGTGCCATTAGGTGTTGTCACAGCTAACTCAACATCTAATTGTTGAGGTAATACGGTGATACCCTTAGAAAAGTCTTCAGAAATAAAAGAGTGGGTGGATCCAGAATCAAATAAAACATTTGCTACTTTAGAGTGGATGGTAAGTGTACCTTTCACCACATCGTTATCGTACTCCACATCGCTGATAGAAATTGCATGTGACTTTCCTTTGTCTTTAGCCTTAAGAGTTTGTTGACGTCGACCATCATCATCAACCCTTGGATTTGGGCATTGATTGGCATAATGCCCCATCTCCTTGCACTTGAAACATTGAAGTGTAGTAGGATCATTCTGTGTATCCCTTCCTTTGTTTGCGTCATTAGACATCTTCTTCCCATTATCACGGCATTCAAATGCCCGATGACCTTCCTTTCCACATTTAAAACATTTACTTGTCCCTTTAAGACAACTCCCTCCATGTTTCTTTCCACACTTTGAGCATAAGGGAAAGTTCATCTTCTTTTCAGTGTGCTCTTTAGAGTTTCCTTTGAATTCCATCTTCCTCTTCTTATCAAACCCATGTGACTGATGGGTTACTCCAATCTCCATCTCGACTTTGAGAGCACATCGAACGATTTCCTCGTAGCTATTGAAGTCCCTTATGGCTAACGCCCTTCGAAGACTTGGTTTTAAGCCACTAAAGAATCGATCGATCTTACTCTCAGGTTGGATAATAATACCAGAAGCGTACCTTGCAAGTCTTGTAAAATTTGCTTCATAGGTACTAACAGATTCATCATCCCTTTGCTTCAGTTCAAGGAACTCTTTCTCCATCTTTGTTCGGAGAATACGAGGGAAGTACTTATTGAAAAATAAGTTCTTGAACTCGTCCCATTCCATAGACTCAATTTCATCCCTTTGCCTCGTATTCTTAACAAGATTCCACCATTGATCAGCATCTCCTTCTAAACGATACACTGCTAGGATGAATTTATCATGTTCAGAACATTGAAGAACTGAAAATATCTTTTCAGTAGTACTAATCCATTGTTCAGCAACTAATGGATCAGTAGACCCACTGAAAGAAGGTGGACGCTGCCTCATGAAGGATTCAACAGAATGTTGCTCCCTCCTTTGCTCGTTTGGAAATCCTGCATGATTCATAGCTTGAGAAAGTTGTGTGAGCATGGCTACAAGATTTTTCATTCCATCTCCCATATTGTTTGGTTGCTCAGGGGGACAATCATTGCATTGCCCATCGCATTCCGCATTAACACGGTTCCTTCGGGTTCCAGCCATTGACTAAAACCAAGAAGAATAGTGTGAGCAACACTAATTATAATAGGAAAACCACATAATTCAAGAATAAAATTTTCATGCTTAAGTTCTTATCCTAGGTTATTCAAGGCCATTTCTAAAACACTAAGATTGTGTTCTATGCTTAGACTTATCCTTAGGCTTCCTACTAAGGCTTTCACATCCTAGTTTCCAAAGGTTGACTATAACCTCCCTCTGATACCAACTATAACGACCCATACTTTACATACATTGTTAATACTTCAAAATTGAAGCACACTTATTACAACATATGATAAAACCACAAAGGACCGTATAGGTATAGTGTCTTTAGAAACTGGGAAACATAAACAACTGGTTCATAAATCTTCTACAGTGTCTCCCATTTATTTCATCATATCTAGGGTCCCTTTTAGCATATTCTACTTAATATCCATCTTCCTGACCTGGGGAAAATAAAACATAAAAGGGTGAGCTCAAATGCTCAGCAAGGGCAAATAAAGGAAATAAAAATCATATCATATCTTTATGAAAATCAAAACCTGCAAAAGAGATCATAATATCTTAACATGGAATAAATCATAGAAGTGAAAATGAGATCCCCATAATCATAACATAAAACTTGAAACTTTGTGGCATGCACACATAATCATGGAAAATCATTTCTTGTTAGTCATGACTTATTGCCAAGACTATCTTAGTGGACAAAGTCCCTTTCTGAACCGAGTTCACTCCTCGTTTCAGTCCTGTATCACTGAACCGAAATAACCTTCCGTTCCAGCCATGTCTATCTCATGAGATATAAAATCTTTACCCAATGCATTGGAGGGAGATATAGGTCCCACCCATCTTATAATGAATCCTTTCTTATGTGTGCCACATAATCATAAAACATACATCATTGCATAACACATGTAACAAAAATGGGATTCTTGAAACATCATGACATCATAAATCAATTCATATAAGATAAAGGAATTCATAAACATAATTCCATCACAACATAGTCAAAACAATGTAAAAATATGGATAGAAACAGAACCCTTTATTATCTTAGATGGAAAATAATTTTGATAAAACACTTGAATTGAATTCTTGAGGAAAATATCCTTTCTTCTTCAAAAACATTTTTCCTTTCATAACATGTCATACGACTTTAAAATAAAAGAAGTTGATTAAAAATAGACTTGAAAACTTGTAAAGGAATCTTCTTGGAAATAATGCTTTAAAAATCCATTCATGCCGTATAAGTTAAAAAAAACATTCTTCGTACTTTTGTCGGAAAAGTCAATAAGTACCTCGTACGGAAAAACGACAAAAGATTCCTTTCATATTATTTACTAAAAACTCACCTAAGGGTAAAATTGGATTTAAACTATTGCAAGTGGATGGAAACAATATTACATATTGAGGGAACATGGATGTGGATGATAAAATACACCCCAGTAAATACTTACGAATAAACAATCTCGAATAAAAATGAGATTGTGATATTTCCCTTACCTTAGGTCCGATTTGCTTTGTACGTGTCCGAAGCTCCTGTATAATGGTTTAAATAATGTTATTGACTTATTCCAGAATCATACATGTTGATATGATATCATATATGGTCATATTATTAGCTTTTTGTTAGTAATATTTCATTGTTACTTGTTACTCGGGTCTTTATAACTTTTTGTTCTTATGCGTGTTTTGTCGAATAAATTCTTATTCTTATCTTTAGGTTATAGATAATTAATTTACAGAATGGTATTAGTGTAGTATATACCATATTCATTCATTCAATTCATTTATATAATCATTATGAAATGAAGATCATGTAGAACGAGTCGCATCACATCGTGGAGACGGTATTCCGTACGTACGCACGAGTGATGATATCGTTCCTATGATCGTGGAATTGTATTGGAGTATATATATATATTATTTCAGTATCAATATTACTTCATAATAATCATATATAGTTACTTATTACACCATTATAACCATCCTTGTAAGGTGATGGTGGAAAAATAGATTACACCACGGCGTGGAGACGGTATTCCGTACGTACGCACGCGCGGTGATTTCATTTTTCCGTAGGATGGATAGAAGGTGAATTAGGGTTGTTTCATATTTATAATAACATATCAGTATGTAAGTAATACTGATGTTATTACTTTGCCATGAAACAACTAAAGAAGAAGAAGTTGAAGACGAAAGAAATTGAAAAGATCGGTAATCGATATTACCTCTTCTTTGGAACGCCTCTTTGAATCCTCCACTTAAGGAACTAAGATTGGTCTTTGGAGAAGACCAGGACCTCTAGGATTATTCTAGGGAAGTGGAGAGGAGAAAATGGCAGGGGTTGGCCGAGCTTGAGTGCTCAATTTGGTGTGAGGAGGAGGGGGAGGAGGTGCCCTTTTATAAGGGAGGAGAGGGGCACCTTAGGAATATCTCAAAATATTATTTTATATTAAAGTCAAAATCGGTTTATAATGGTTCCAAAGGGTCTTATTTCGAAGCTAAAGTGGGGATGGGTCGAAATCCCATCAACCAATAGAATTTATACAAGTTTAGGATATTATTTTAACCTTATCAATTAGATTTAACTCTAAGTTAAATAATTTAACATTTACCGTGTCTTTTTGTTTTCTTTCACTATATGGTTAATACACTTACTATAACATGCCAAACGAACCCCAAATTGTTTATTATTAATATATATATCCTTATCTAAGTCATTTGGCCGAACCTTAGATTTTTAGGAATAAAATAACAATTAGTAATATAATATTTGATTTAAAAACTATTTTGTGTCAATTTTGACACTATTTGATATATGATTTTTGTGAAAGTCATAACAGAATTATATGTTCGATCCAAATTGATTAAATCAACACTAATATATCATAGTAACCTAGAAAATTAGTGTAATTCATAAAAAGTGTCAAATTACATTTATTTTGGTGTTTATAACATCAATTATGTCAATATTTCGTTAACAAGATAATTACTGCATCATCTTTGTGTCATAAATAAATTAAATTATTTGATGTCTAAAAATTACAAATAAAATACCATCATGTAGTAAATCTTTTTATCTTTCTAATGAATATTTACAATCGAATTTATCTTATGTATAACCCCATATTAAAAACGTTTTAGTAAATAAACTTTGATTTTAACTCTTTTAACCCTTCTTTAAATAAATTAATAATAAATGTCCTAATCTAACCCAAGTGGGCCTAAATGGTCATATTTTATTCCTAAGTTTGTCTTTGGTCGAACTACACTTGTCCAATAGAATTAGGACATGTGTTAGGGTAATATTGATATCATATTTACCCTTAGTTACCCTATTTACTATTAACCGCGGTAAAAATAGTAAAAAGTTACTATTCACCAAAAAATTATTTTCATCTCATTGAACCACATTTTAGTCCTTGATATTAACCGTGTCTCTCGGATTTTTGAAATTCCATTCACAGAAGCGGTAAAATTAAGTTTTATGCAAAATTCAGTTTTTAACCTACCACTTAGTGGTTTCACTATTCATCAAAAATTGAAAGTTTTCAGAAAAATACCAAAATTTCACCCTAGGCTAATTTCGATATTCTGAGTCCAAAAATGAAGTCCATTTTGAAAAATAAAATTTATAAAATTTCAAAAAGTGGTTATTACTATTCATAACGGCTAGTTTTAATAGCATTTTGTTATTTAGTGAAACTCGGTATTGCGTACGACGAAAGCTATCGAGGAAGGTCGCGATTACGTGTAAAGCAAGCCAAGCAAGTGCTGTGTAGAAAAAGATTCCTTTGATGATTTACATAACCTAAAAGTCTCGGGTGTTACACTCTATGTGTAATACTATTATGTTTTTTATCTTTGAAATGATGTAATAGTAATGTAATAAAAGGCTGGGATGTTATATATATTCATTGTCTTTCTTCTTTGATCCAATTATATTGATCTCAATTTTTATCATCGTGTAGATATGAGATTGATCATCGATCATTACAAAAGAAAAGTTGGGCATGACCCATCACCCACTTCCACTATGCCCAAAACCTAAAATATTTATTATTCATTGTATTTCCATAACATTTTTTGAGAATATTATTTGGATAAAAGTGTTTATCAAGGATTAAAGTGTTTATGTAATGAACAGCCAATTCTCATTGGCTTGAGAGTACCACGAGTCATTACTAGGCCTTAAGCGACATCCCCAAGATGCCAAAGGCTGGAAATAAATTCCTAAGGGTTTCAAGTACAAGTGGGAGACGATTTACCCTTTAAGAAATAAACCCATAAACCAACCATAACCAAACATTCACTATATGATGCATGAAAAAATAAATGACCAATAAAAAACTTCATTTATATCAAACCACATCAATGTACACAACAGTGGAAGAACAAACTAAGCATTAAAGTACACAGTGGATGAACAACTCAAGACTCTCAAAAGACACTACAACTCCATGCTCTACAAGCTCCAAGCTCCACAATATCTACCAAGCATCCCCACAAGACACTAGTAATAAGATGCTTTACCTTTACCTGTGTCCTGGAATATGACATCTACAAAAGCACCAACATTCCAAAGCAGGGGTGAGTATAAAACTCTGTAGGTTTTCCCCAATGAATTCCCTACTCATGCCGCTAGGATAGAAGTGTTAGCCACATTTATATAAAAATAGTTTATATAATTTTTTTTCTCAAAATCAGTTTATAACTAAATATAAACAAGTTTCCAAACCCATTCATAACCAAAGGCATTCCAAGAGCAATTGAAACCAATTTTCCAGAAAGTTATTTTTCTAGAAAAATAACCAAACAAGCTTTAGAACCATTTCAAAATATCCCTTTTTGGAATACCCAACCATTCCAAAACCCATGAAACCAACCATGCATGCTATGTTATGACGGTTCCATACTCATGAGCGGTCTCTCGTCGATCTACCAAGTCGTCACAAGGTAATTGTTTCCCATATGCCATTACACATTTGGCACCGAGCACAAGGTCATATTTCAACCAAGCATTGTAAATATAGTTACCATTGTGCCATTAAACATTTGGCACTGAGCATAAGGTCATATTTCAACCAAGCCTCATACATGAAACATGAACACACACCACATATTCCCATCAATCAGGCCAAAACACCCTTTCAATAAAAACACCTTTTTATTGAAAACCATTTTCATCAAAACCATTTCAATTCAAAACCATTTCAATGAAAATCCCTTTTTATTGAAAACCAAATCCATCAATGTCATTTCAATCCCAAACCATTTCAATTCCAAACCATTTTAATAAAACTCCTTTTTTATTGAAAACCAAATCCATCAAAGTCATTTCAATCTCAAACCATTTCAATAAAATGACCATTTTATTGAAAACCCATTTTTCATCAAACCATTTACAATTTCAGCAATCATAATTTAAAATCAACATTTTAAATTCAAGAAGCTAAATCACTTTGAACAACAATTCACCAAGATTTCATAATTATATCCAAACTATAAATCATCACTAAAGAAGATTTATTCCATGATTTTCACAATCAAAACCATTAAAATAAACCAATTTGAAAATATTACAATCAATTCTAACAATAGGAGTCAAGAGTGAATCCTCTTACCTCAAAGGTTTTGAAAAAACCCCTAACAAACGGAGAACACACAAGAAAATCGAGTTGGTTCTTCAAAAACCCACCTTAGATCTCTTCTCTTAGCAAGATCAAGACCAAATCTCATCATATTTGGAATCCACACACTTAGATATACCCATAATGGGCGTATATCTAAGAAACTGAGAGAAGAGGAGAAGTAGATCTAAGTATATCTAAGAAACCGATTAAGAACGAAGAAGAACGATCACATACCTCAAGAATCCAGCTTTGATTCACCAAGAGAATCCTTCAGATCACCTTTGGAATGATGGGAGAACCCTATTTGACCTTAGGAGAACCAAAATCCCAAGTTAGGGCCACATAGAAGCTTAAACGAGGCATTTATAGGCAAAAATTTGTGAGATCCACAATTTAAGGATCTTATTTAGGTGCCCACATGGTTAGTTCACACAGTTTGACAAACCGTGCGATAACCATGCGTTAGCTACTGTTGGGTTTTCGGGGCCCATAGTGGAAGCCGGTGGGCCGGGGATTTTAAAATTTTCATCAGCGCAATGACGGTACTTGTCGTTGCCAACGATCTGAGCCCCGGAAAGGTCCGCAGATCTCACGTAGATTGTTAAGAGCACAAAAATAAATGAAAAAACATACCCGTTGCATATCTGAAGCTGTTGTCGACCGCTACATGTCAATGACGATCGTTGTACGAAGGATCCATAGCAGGATCCCTCTAGATCATCCACATGCACCTAAAAAATCCGCGGGAACGCCGATCGTTGAACTCCTGGTGCTAGTGCGGCGATTCAACGATATATTCGACATCTCGACGATCACCACATCGTCGATCTTGCGATGCGTGAGGAGAAACTTGATCCGAGCTCTTGGATCTTCATCTTCTCTCTCTAGGAAGAAGGAGAAGAGAGAGGCTCTCAAATTTCATTCCATAAATGAATAAATAGTGATGTGCACACCAAAGAGAGAGAGCCTCCTATCTTATTTATAGTTACATTGAGAAATACCCGGTTGGGTTCCACGACCCCCGTATATTTCAACGTCCACATAAATAATTTTGATGAACTTAACTGCGCTAATATTATTTATTATTTTATCACATACTTGTAATATATATAAAATATATTACGTGATAAAATCAGAGCCATTTAATTCAACTCGTTGTCCCGCTTAATATTAAACGAACCTTGAATATTAAGATAATATTCGTTCGATTAATATTTTCTCATATTTACTAAACTTGTAAATACATTAAATAAATTCAATCCCAAATATTAGTAACTTGAATATTAATGAATTTATTTAATTATTTTGGTGATCGACAACTTGGACAATGCTCGGACCCTGTGGTGGGCCCCACTATGTTTATATTCTTATTCCACTAAATAGGTGCAGATTCTTGAATACACTATTGTGTGTGACCCTCTAGGCCCTTATCTCAATAGTAGTGAATAAAATTCACAGACCAAGAGTGGGGTCTAGCAACCTGTCATGGCCCCTAAAGAGATAAGGATAGTCATAGCAACGACTACCATCCTACGAACACTGATTGTGTACTATAGTCTCTTTGTCATTTGATATCTCATAAAGCAGGACGCACTCTTGTGTCATCGTCCTTATCTTGCTTTATTATTTGTTGATCTATCCGGATGGATTTTCCTTTCTACTGCTTTGTCCAAAGACTTATAAAGGAGGCACCATCCTGATAAACCATGCCTGAGATATACAACTTCCTAAACTTGGAAGTGACAAATCCTTTCTTGACCATTCAACCAACGTCATACCACTAACGACGCACCCAACACAAACTACCTCACCACGACATTACTGCCATGGTTTTTGCCTTGCATCAAAGTACGTAATTAAATGATATACATTGGTAATGGTCTCAAGTCAGGATACCAATACACATGTCCGTAGATAGGAACAAACTATGACACCCAAAACATGCGGTGTTCCAATTGGCGGGTCTATCCTCATGATCTCACTACTAGAGATAACCAAGTGAGAACTTCATGAGAATAAGTCTCAATGCTTATGATCCCCCAATACCTGATAGTCAGACATCCACTGTGTCCAGTCAGTAAGATGTATCTAGACTATAGAACATATATTTAAGATCAATGTCATTGTATCTTGAGGTTCTCATTATATCCTGGGATCTGCTATAACCTCTTGACACGACAACTAACCTTTGGACATTACCATTATTATAGTGGATGCATAAAAGTCTGCACTATAATGGTAAGATATCATCATGCATATCTAACTATACACATGATACAATAATCAAAAGTACTACATAGTTGGGTCTAGGGCACCCACTATTTCAACATTCCCACTTGCACTAGAGCCAACTTGATAACTAAACTTGTTAGCTACTCACATGATAAATACCATGCTTCTTCTGATTAATGGATTTAACTGCTGGGATTTCCATGTTTTCACTGCATGGCATATCTGCTATATGCAACCTCATCGACTTGAGTAAAACTTCTCAAGACAGGGTATCCCCGAGTATATTATTTTTGTCCATTGCCATAACTTGAAAATATTGGCTAGTAAGAATATCATAATTCTCATTATGATAATACTTTTCTCACTAGGTGCGAATCCAAGAATTGGAACAAATCGTTGTAATTTATAACTGCTTCTTAGCTACTTTAGAAGCTGCAATGTACTCAGTATTTGTAGGTATGGATACCACAAGATTTTATGAGCTTGAATCGTTCATCTCCTTTGCCTAACTGCGATACCAGATCAAATTGATCTAAGGAATACTAGTATGTGTCCCACCACAAATAGTATACCTTCCTCTCCATATTTCAGGTACATATCATTTGTACTCACCGAAATACAAGATGATAGTTCTGACTGCATCACTTGCAGTACTCCTAGAAATAATTGATATCTACCTATAATAAATTATATCTTGGTAGTATCAATTATTGTACATATTATGGCATATGTGATAGATCCATCGCTAAAGCATATGGTATCATTTCACAACTTTAATCTCTACACATGCTTCGAACATGTTAACCTGGAGAGATTAATCCATGTGACATAGACAACAATTCTGAACATGAATTGTTCCAACTTGTATTTTTCAATACAATTTCATTATATGTACGATTGACTAGGACCAAGAAACCTTTGGATCTACCTAAGTGGATCCTATTCCCTAGAACTTAGGTTGCTACTTGAAGTCAATCATTGGAGAATAAATTTTAACCCGATCTTATCTAACTTTAAGATCAAGATCTGTTTTCCATATGTTACCGAACATATTTCACTTGGAAAACATTGGCGCTCCCACTAACCTTTGGTAGACACAAGGAAAAGATTCATTTATAATGAATGATCTAAGATCTTGTTGCTTACTTTAATCCAGAATTAGATTTCAGTAACTTGCAACCCTTATTGGCATCATTTGATGTCATCATCTCTTTCTGGTTGCGTCGTATAGACACCTTCCATGAAAGATGATCTTGAAATCCAATGACCAATACCATGATCATAGAAGATCAGCTATGAAAAGTAAAATTCTAATAGATTTTGGCATACTGACTTGGTATAACCAATCAAGCCTTACTGGTACCATACTTGTACCATCCATGTATCATTTCATTTGAATACCCACCACATTATTCAATTTATAAGCCCCCTTTGCAATTTGATACATGAAATCCATTATTGAATTTTAGTTGATCTTGTCAATCTTAGCTCATTGCCTTATACTGCTTACTTGTAGGATTTATTATTCTCTATGAATAATTTATCACCGAACGTAGTGAATATAAAACCATCACCATGGTTTCATACTTTCTACACAATATGTGTCTCTGGAACATTCCTATTCCACACGTACTTGTGGAACTTGTTCCCTATGCCAACCATTTGTGCATCTCGATCATTGACTAAGTCCAAGTCAATTCAGCTCCCACTATCTCTAATAGAGATGTGCACCCTTGTATCGAAATGTAGTCTAATACTTGACTACATTTTTTTCTATCTTAGGGATTTAGGTAATATCTTAAGAAACTATTAGGATAATTACCTTAAATGCACAACATGTTTAACTTGATGCATGTTTGTTTAAATAATAACAAAAACTTTGCATCTAAACACGTCCTATGAAATAATGGTTTTTCCATCATACTATGACTCGTATGATATCCATTTTTCATTTTGGTTGGCATATTGGTTATGGGATTACGCTGTTATTTTCAAATCACATTTTGAAATATTATGGAAGTTTCCACAAGTTGTAACATTGATACAACTTACATCATAACTTTGATGTATAAAATGTGCGTTTAGGAATTGCTCGATGTTACATTTTGTTAATCAATGTTAATATGTAAGACTTTATCATCGATCCTCCTTATGAACGTCAATACAGTGATGTAGATAAGGTAACATGCATTTAGGAATTACTCCACGCTTCATTATCATGATTGATGATTTCTTGGTCAAGATATTCTTCGGCCTGCCGATCCGAAGCAACTCACATCTTCTGACCAAACTTATACTTCATTGGTACATTCCTTAATGACTTAAAGGAATCTTATGAAGTATCTTTACCACTTTATTTCTTTGGAATAGTTCACACTGTCTTGTTGGAATAACCTCAGAAAGCTTTGTGGCATACCTTTATTTCTAAAGGTTTCTTTGTCTAAACTAAGGGTGTCAATAATAAAATAGGTGTTTAGCTGTGCCAAGCCTAAATACCATACTAGGTATATAGTTGACATCCTCTTTTAGTTTTACTTGACAGAGAATCATATTTCCACAACTGGGTAGGTCTTACATTTTATATTCATCATGTATTGCCATAGATTCAAATAATAGTGAACTATTTGTTGAGTATGTTACCTCAAACAACATTCATTCCAAAATATGGAATAATATCTCATCATGTCCAAATGGGCACATGAGATAATTTTTTTTGGTTATACTCCATAACTTGTTCAATTTTAATCAATCACTTGGAAATTAGAAGTTATGTGTTTCTCCCCGCTGACTTAGGAATCACCTTTTCTCAGCTTCTTGGAGAAGACACTTTACTTCTAGTAATGTTTCTCGAATTACTTGGTTATTGTATTTCAATACATATATGTGAAAAGCATATTGTATTTTAATACCCAATAATTATGTTAGAAACATTAATATATTTGATGAATATAAACTGAACGAGAAGTGATTACTTGCTTCTTGTATTTTAGTTAAACTTCTATGAATTTATTTCATTATGTGATGCAAATAACCTCCTGTTAAATAACCAACCACTTTTTATTGAAGGACATGACGAAGGTTCCTTTGGCGTAACTTTACATAAGCCTTTTCGCCTTATCATTCAATGTATTCTCCATAAGAATAAAAGATGTTATTTCCAATATTCTTATTACTTGGAAAATATTACCTTAAAGGTAATGAAGCGCTTACTCTATATCGTTCGTTTTTATCTTAAACGAAACTAGAGTAATTGGTTTTAAAAGGTATAAGAAATGGGATGGCATGAAAAATTGTGAACTGTTTTTCACTTTACACATACCGTGTGCGTCCATCACATTCAAATCTTGCTTCACTTTCTCCTTGAAAGGATCTTGGATATGAGACTACATGTGATCATCATCTTAGTCTTGATGTAGCGACCACAACTAACATCATACGTTGATGATATCATTATGACAGAACCATCACATGCTTGATTCATGAGTCTCCTATAAACAGTTTTAAACCCTCGATTCCTGAGGTGGCTTAACAGGTTGGGATAGAAGCACCTTGAATTTCCATTATTGTAGTAATGTGTGCTAGCGCCTATAATACACTTGGAAATTCGTGCTTAGTTTAGACATTAACTTGGTATAATATTTATCACAGTTCTATTGTGGTATTTCTTTCCATTATCTACAAATATACTTTAGCAGATTGTACTTTTATGTGATTACCTAATCTGACATTGCTGATTATTTAATCATTAAATGTCTCTTACTAATTTTTCAAATTCTAGGAACCCACTGTACTAGAATTGGAATACTCTTGATTATTCTAGTGGCAAGGATCCCTGAACCTCCCTCCTAGTCTATAAGCTAGGGCTACGCTACTACTCGGAGGGTCCAAGGTAGGCTTTTGGCTGGCCGACCGCATCAGCTCGCGGTTCCATGATCTGTTGAGTGAAGTCCCAGCTTCAGAAACCATTTAATGATTTACTCAATGCTTGCCTCTAAAATTACAACAAACTAGATAAGGCTCTATCTTTGCTACAATTTTAGTTAAGTCAACCCACTACACAAATAAGAACTTCCCGGTAGTAAGAGACACCCTCAACTGAGGCATGAACTGACACCTCGAACACCCGGTTTTGTTCAATCTTGAATGATGGAAGGCTGTTTGTGACTTAATATTTTCTTTGAGGGTTTTATTGGTTTTTCTCTCGATGAATGTAATCCATTTCTATTAAACTTGTTTTCCTATGTTTCCGCGCTCACAACTGAACTTTAATTGAAATCAAACGTCGCTTCTTTATGCATTTTATTATTTATCATTTTATGTATTTTTCCCGCTGTTCTAAAATGAATAAAATAATAAATAAATGCATAAAGGTAAAACTACTACCCGACTGATCTTGAGCATCTAAACGACCTAAGGGCATCGTACCTGAGTCGAATCTTGACTCAAAATGCAGCTTGCCCCTTGTGTTGAATGTTTACTTCACTTCCGAAACATTGCCTTGTCTTGGCAGGGTCCACATCGCATCTTGGAGTACCGCCTCACCTTGGTGGAATCCATGCGTTGTCTTGCACCATCATACACCGCCTCATCTTGGCGGGGTCTACATTGCTCGTCGTCTTTGTCTGAAGTACAAAGGTACTCACGCGCAGGCGTGGGGAACTCGGGTATAAATGTACATCATATAATTATTGGGTGCGCAGGCCCTTGTACATTTTAACTGAAAATAGACGATGCACATACCATCTTTAATTAATTACAATCATCGCATGCAATTTAAAATAATTAATTAAATAAATAATTTAAAAGCAGACATACATGGGTCGATGCTCAAGACCAGACGACGAGTAATTTAAAATATTGCGCGATAAAAATTAAAATGCATAAATAAGTATGAGGGTTATTTAATTTAATTTAATTAAATTAATTAATAAATTAAAATAATTTAACTAATTATCGGTCATCTAATTAATTTAATTTTAATACTCAAAATTAATTAATTAATTAATTAACTTAATTTCAAAAATTAAATTAATTTTAATCCTCGGGTATTAAAAATTATTTTAACTACAATTAATATATTAATTAATTTAATTAATTAAATTAATTAATTATATTAATTGATTTAATTAAACCCAAGTGGTTACCTGCCCGCTAGGAGGACCACGCGGCGGCCGGGCGCGGCTGCGCTGCCTGCGCATGCGCTAGGTGGGTTCGCGCGCGGGTCCAAGAGGAGAAAATAGTGCAGCGTTCAGTCGGAGAGCATCGGAGGGTCGGGGAGGGGGCTGCTCGGTGCGACTGCGGCACGGGGTGGCTTCATCACCTCTTGGTGCGCTGTGCGGGGTTGCACCAGGTCGTGTGCATCACGCGGGAGCAATACGGTGGTTCTTCAGGAGAACAACGGGTCTGCCGGCTGAGCGCATAGGGGAGTTGGGGTCGAGCGTGAGGCAAGAGGCCGGTCAAGGGGCGCCGTCCGGGTGTTGTAGGCGTGCAGCAGAGCGGGGCAGTCGGCTGGTGTCTGGTGCAGCAGGTCCGTGCAGTGGGAGGGCTGGTTCGGAGGTGCGCCGTCCTGCACGAGGCAGCAGGCCGATCCGGCGGGAGGCGGACCGGCCTGGTGGAGGAGGCCTGCAGTAGGCTTCGGGTTGTACACCGTTGTGCGGAGGGGCGCCTTCATGCCTAGTATAGCCCGGTGCTGCAGCGTGTGGGAGAGGGAACAACAGGGAGGCGGGCGGTGTCCCGGCGGAGACCAGTTGGGTGAGGGGGCTAAGGCGGGATGGCGGGGTGGCAGGTCGGCGGAGAGGAGGCCAGGGGTGCGGCGGCCCTTTACTGGCCATCATGGAAGGGATAGACTCCTGGCGGCGCTATAGTGCACCATGTGGGAGAGGGAGGGGGTTCGCTCAAACCCCCTAGAAAAAAACTTTTTTTTTCTTTTGTCACGCAGTTAGGCCCCCTTTCCTTTTTTTTATTTTGCTTGCTGTCCGCGCGGTGGCCCTCCCCTTCCCTCCTTTTTTTTGTGTTATGTAATTAATACAGCAAGACCCGAGCGGGTCTTGCTTTTGGTTCCCCCTTTTTTTTAAACTTTAAGACTTATTTTTAAGTCTTTATTCCACCCTCTTCAATTTTTCCAAATGCTTTGTGATAGCCTTTTAAATTTAATAATAATAAAATAATAATTTATTATTATTATATTATTATTATATACAATTAATATTCAAATAATAAAAATAAATTTTATAATTTTCACAATTAAATTTATTTCGGATGAACCGATTGAAACTTAATCGGTTCACCAAGATGAAATAAAATTATAACCTAAGATCAAACCGCACCTTCGATCCAATCCGAAAAATTAAACTGGCCATAACTTGGCCGTTCGAAATCGGATCGGCACGCGGTTTGAACGGTTGTGACCGACTTTAAACCCTCTACTTAATTTCATGAAAATTAATTTTATTTGGCTCAGAAAATCTACGCGACTTCCTCTGATACCACAGTTGGGTTTCCGGGGCCCACAACGGAAGCCGGGGGGCCGGGGATTTTAAAATTTTCGTCGGCGCAATGACGGTACTTGTCGTCGCTGATGATCCGAGCCCCGAAAATGTCCGAGGATCTCCCATAGATTGTTAAGAGAACAAAAATAAATGGAAAAACATACTCGTTGCATATTCGAAGACATTGTCGACCGCTACATGTCATCGACGATCGTTGCATGAAGGATCCATAGAAGGATCCCTCGAGATCGTCCACACGCGCCTCAAAAATCCACGGGAACACCGATAGTCGAACTCCAGGTGCTAGTGCGGCGATTCAACTATATCTTCGATGTCCCGATGATCACCGCATCGTCGATCTTACGATGCGTGAGGAGAAACTTGATCCAAGCTCTTGGATCTTCAGCTTCTCTCTCTAGGAAGCGGGAGGAGAGAGAGGCTCTCAAATTTCATTCCATAAATGAATGAATAGTGATGTGCTCACCAAAGAGAGAGAGACTCCTATATTATTTATAGATACGTTGAGAAATACCCGGTTGGGTTCCCCGGCCCCCATATATTTCAACATCCACATAAATAATTTTGACGAACTTAACTGCGCCAATATTATTTATTATTTTATCACATACTTGTAATATATATAAAATATATTACGTGATAAAATCTGTGCCATTTAACTCGACTTGTTGTCCTGATTAATATTAAACAAAACTTGAATATTAAGATAATATTTGTTCGATTAATATTTTCTTGTATTTACTAAACTCATAAATACATTAAATAAATTCAATCCCAAATATTCATAACATTAATATTAAGGAATTTATTTATTTCTTTTGGTGATCGACAACTTGGACAACGCTCGGACCTCATGGCGGGGCCCACTATGTCCATATTCTTATTCCACTGAATATGTGCTAATTCTTGAATACGTTGTTGTGTGTGACCCTCTAGGCCCTTATCTCGATAGTAGTGAATAAAATTCACAGACCAAGAGTGGAGTCTAGCAACCCGTCATGGCCCCTAAAGAGATAAGGATAATCATAGAAACGACTACCATCCTACAAACACTGACTATGTACTATAGTCTCTTTGTCATTTGATATCTCATAAAGTAGGACGCACTCTTGTGTCATCGTCCTTATATTTCTTTATTATTTGTTGATCTATCCGGATGGATTTTACTTTCTACTGCTTCAGCCAAAGACTTATGAAGGTGGAACCATCCTGATCAACCAGGCCTGAGATATACAACTTCCTAAACTTGGAAGTGACAAATACTTTCTTGACCATTCAACCAACGTCATACCACTAACGACGCACCCGACACAAACTACCTCGCCACTATATTACTGCCATGGTTTTCGCCTTGCGTCAAAGTACATAATTAAATGATATACATTGGTAATGGTCTCAAGTCAGGAGACCAATAGACATGTCCGTAGATAGGAACAACCAATGAAACTCAAAACATGTGGTGTTCCTATTGGCGGGTCTGTCCTCATGATATCACTACTAGAGATCACCAAGTGCAAACTTTATGAGAAGAAGTCTCAATGCTTATGAGGCCCAGCACCTGATAGTCAGACATCCACTGTGTCCAGTTAGTAAGATGTATCTAGACTATAGAACATATATTTAAGATCAATGTCATTTCATCTTGAGGTTCTCATTATAGCCTGGGATCTGCTATAACCTCCTGAAACGACAAATAAACTTTGGACATTACCATTATTATAGTGGACACAGAAAATTATTCACTATAATGGTAAGATATCATCATGCATATCTAACTGTACACATGATACGGTAATCATAAGTACTACATAGTTGGGTCTAGGGCACCCACTATTTCAATAGTTACTACCTCAGCCAACCTTCTCGCACAGTTTAGCCATATGGTTAGTCAAACTATGTGCTGCCCGTGCGGATGCTACTGCCTCTAAGACCAACTATGCACAGTTTGGCCACACGGTTTAGACAAACCGTGCGCCACCCGTGTGACTTCTCATTTGCCTCAAAACATCATTCAAAGTTCTCCCGACTCTCCCATTAATCACCCTTAACTTTAAAAATATTAAAATAATCAAGAAAGGGTTACATACCAAAAATCGGGGGTACTATTGTTTATCTAGATATTTTTTAAAATATGAGGGAATGTGTTCCCGCTATCAATCAATGAGATATTTTAATAAAATATTATCTATGAAAGGAAAGTTTCCAAACAAATATAATACCATATATGACATGGAAAAAATTTTTTATTTGTTAAATATTCCAACTAAAAGGAAATAAATGTTATTTCCTAAAATGAAAAGTATTTCTCATTGAGTCTTGGAAAGATATTTTGAATTGAATATAATTTCTAAGAGACTAGTGCGAGTGTGTTTGGGATTAGAGAATTTCAAAGATAAAAAATAAAATATTACACCAATATTAGTTATAGTGATTTTTCACTTTATATCCTCAAGATTTATGATTTTATACAATAAAGAAAAATGTATTTATTTACATTTAGTTATTGTGATAAAGTAAATATCACTGTTACTCTAGCTTAATAAAATTCACTTGATTTCCTAAAAGGTTTAAGAAATATTGGTAAAGATAAATGTAAATGGTTACATATTTTTACCACAATGAAGTGATTGTAAATTTATCCTAAAATAATTAGGGTATGATGATAAAAACAAATATAAAGAGTTATATTTGTTACCGTAAAAAAATGGATATCTTAAAAGAGTTTAGGATATACTAGTAAAGTGATAATGTAAATAGTTACATTATTTACAAAATATTTCAAGGTAAAATTTTAATGGAAAAGGTTCCAAATATGTTGATAATATACTTAGAAATAGTTCTAAGTATACAAAAGAATATAACATTATGACATTTGATGTTATGAAGTTAAGGAGTTTGAATATAAGTTTGAAGAGATAAAATTAAGGGATATGATTACTATGTATCAACATTATTCCAACAATATTTGTTCATAAATATCACTCACATAGTGGTGAGGGGGAGTATTTTATCATATGGTTATATAGGGATGTGACATAAATTATATATGGATGTAATTTTCAGAAAATAAATCCATTACTGTAGAAACCGCATGAGGCTAATGTTATATTTCTATAAGATATTGAATTTAATGGTTTTAAATGTATCATGTCATTATAATAAATGCAATATCCATTTATTATTCATTCATGTGTAATGTAATACATTTTATATGAACTATGAAATGATAAATATCCCCTAAATGTATAAACTTTGAGTTGTCCCTAGTCGATGATCATTATATAGTATAATGGGTTATGATGACATGTAAAGGTTATCTTGAATAGATTATTATATCCATTACAATGGGTTGTATATGATATATTGAAGAATAAATTCTTTAGGTAATAAAAAGAGACTTATATTACTTGGATTGGTCCACTAAAGTATATCTCATGGAATTTCATACAGTCATAGATATACTTAGGGATGTATTCTTATTATCAATCCTTATTACCTGAGGTTGATGAGATACCTAGAAAGATAATCTTCATAATTTGATACCCTAATTACGCAATTCAACACATGAACATAGCTAATACAATGGTGGTTGGGTATGTTACAGATTATGTCATCAGTTGGAGTGCAACCAAGATGAGATTTATCCACTTATATAACAATAAATGGAATATGAACCTTGATTGAATTAAGTCCGAGGAAATGCATGTACATTCTTAGTTGATTCGCATATTATGTGTTCAACTATTGAATAAGTGACATGTGATGTGCTTGTCAGATAGATGAATGACATGGAATGTATTCATCCATTTGGTCAGTTTTTTTAGAGAATCAAGAAAATGATGAGAGGCCTAGACTAGACTGACATTTTACATGTATATTGGTCCCTCCATGTCATGGTAAAAGGAATTATATAAAATACACGTGGTTTATATGATACATCTTGTGGTGGAAATGTTAAAATAGAGATATGATTATGTTTGATGGAGATCACAATACCCTCCTTAGTAGATTGAGTAGCACTAATGCTTTGTTAGAGGCTTCTCTTTGCTTACATATATGAAATAGAGATTTCATAGTTTTTTTCAATGATGCTAAGGCCCACGGGGTCACACAATTAGGCCCTTCAATAAAGATAAATTTCTTAATAAAGTGTTTGTTCAAAATTAAGATACTTTGATGAAAAATTGTATCCAAAAGAGTTTGGGTGGATTCATAGACTTGTTATGTTATGCATAAAGTCATTATGTGATTTAAATACAAGTGGGAGATTATTAGATATGGATTAAAGTATATATATATATATATAATATGATATTATATAAATAATGTTTATATTTAATTATATGCATTGGATGCATGTATTAAATACATGCGATAATAAATATATATATTTGATATATATTTATTTCTCCTGAAGGGTTTTATTATTAGTTACAATCTGTTATGAATAGATTAATTATCTTGACCACTCATTGAATAAGATTCAATTAATTATGGGAATAAATGTATATAGATACATTAATTTGGACGACACGTTTTCATTTAATGAAACATGTTCTAGATGGCTATAGAAAGGGGTGTGATCCCTCTTATTAATATAAAACAATTATGATCAAGACTCTCATCTATATATTCCTCCTATATTATTGTTCATTGTTTGAGATGAAGGTGATATCACCCATTCATCATTCAGGTATCCTCACGATACAATCGCAAATCCATTGGCTAGTGTACCCCCTCAGAGGTAGGGTGATTTTGTTCACTGTTACGTGATATTAATCAATCATTCTCCTTTGTAGAAGAAGAAGACTGTCACTACTATAATTTTGAGTTTTCATGCCCATGGAAGTGGGAGACCACCATTGGTGGTCGTTATTAATACTATTAGAAACATCAAATGACAATCACTAATCTAGAATAAAAAATACTCAGGATTTTTCCTGCCCTGTCATTCCTCTTCCCCTACTTCACCACTACAACTTGATGTTTCCATCCACCATTACCCCCATCACTACCCTGCCTCATTTGGTCCCCCTCAATACCACTTGTGTCACCCTCGCCACCCCTCCCCCCTTGCAGCTACCCCCATCACCCCACCCGTCATCAGACCACCACCCTCAAACGTCATCATCTTACCGTACCTCCCTCCGACTGCCATAAATATGGAATTTCTAGTAGCCAAAGGTTCACACTCCCTCCTCTCCCCATCTTGAGTCCCCAAAATTCTTCTTACCCTCAACCCATATCCCTGGAAATGGAATATGTTATATTTTGAGAGAAGCTTTAGAGACTATCATTGGCAGTCGCTATTTCTCTTTATCAACAGATCAACCTTGACTGCTAAAGGTATTTAATAGCCAATTTTGGTGGTCACTAAAATCCCTTATCGTAGTAGTGTGTTGTCATTGGTGATTTCCAGGTACATTGTTTTTATAGTTTTTATTTACGCATTGATTATCAAGTGTCTATGTTTGAGTTATTTTCTACTACATATGGTCATTTGATGATCATACAAAACTCATCACTAAGGCCTCCACATGAATATATATATATACTAAAGATGAAGTACCTTATTGAAAAGACGTTGCGAAGGGTCATGTTGGTGGTTAATTATTGATATTGTAATTCTGATTTATAAAAATCAATAATAAAAATATATTTATTTTGTGAATTCAATATTAATATTATTGTTATTCTAAATATTATGTAAGCATCTTAAAAAAATAGATTTACATTTTATTTAAAATGTGTAAGATTTTATTATTTTATATTTTTAGATATTTTTTTTACTAAAATACAAGATAATTATCATAAAAAATATTTAAACATAACTAATTTTAAAAAAATTAAAACAATGTATTAAAATAAATAAAAAAAACAAGGGTATCAAGGTAGTGCCTTTGCAGCACCGAAAAAAAATAGATAAACCAAAAGTGGTTCACAACGAAGCGATGTAATGTGAAATGATTTTCATGGAACCCAACCCACACATAATAATAGTCTCTATACCTATCAAAAAATCCATAAGACTGCAGACTGATCTGTTTGCCTGTGGATTTATGTGGGTTAGGGATTTGAATATTTAAGCCCAAAAAAAATCTCTACTACATTTGATCCAACCTAAAAAACCCACAACCCATGCAGACTAGCATTTTGGTGTCGGCGGTCCATATTTGACCCGTAATTATAAGCAGGGTTCTAAAAAGTTATGTTTGAAAAATAAAATAAAATAATTTATTACAATAAATTATACTAATTTTTTATGTGGGTTGAATTATTTTTTCATTATTTTATTTTAGTTTCTTGGTTGTCCCATCATCAAAAAAATTGACACCATGGTTAGCGCCAATAGAACTTCTTTGTTGAGTTTTGATGCTAGCCCTTTTTTACTTTTCTTTTTGTTGCATTTTTTCTTTTTTTTATGTTTTGATATGTTATTTTTTGTTTTATTTTTATTTATTTTTCTTTTTATTTTACTTTTAAAATAATGTTTTACTAAAAAAAGTAACAATCAATAAGAAAAATAATAAATATTTATTAATAAATAATAATTTAATTATTATTAATATTATTATTAATGTAATTAATATAATTAATATGATAATTAATTATTAATAATTAGTAATATAATTTTTTTAATAATTTGAATATTAAAAAATAAATCATAATAATAATAAACATGAAAAATAATAAATAATAATATAATTATTCATTAATGTTATTATCAACAATTAATAATATAATAACGAACTAATAACTAAATAAGTAACAATAAACAAATAACAATATCATTAATATAATTAATATGATAATTAATAACATAAAAATTTATTAATAATTTAAATACAAATTGTTTTTAGCATAATTGAAAATTAACTTGAAAAATAATAATTAATAATATTCCCAAAAAATTATTTATAATTTCTAATAATTTATAATATAATTTATATAATTAATAAAAATTAATAATTTATAATTTAGAAATGTTTTATAAATTTTTTTAAAAGGTTTTTTAAAAATTCTTTTCATCAATTTACTTTTTAAGAATGCTATTATATATTTTTTTGAAAATGTTTAATTAAAAATTTGCTAAAAAGTAATAATACATAACATGAAAAATAATAAATATTTATTACAAAAAAGGTATAGCCAGAATCCTAAGATCCTAAGCAATTACAAAAGATGAAGAAAAAGATAACATGGAAACAAGAAAACGAATAGGGATATATAAAGAGACAAACCCTTATCGAGAGAGAAAACTGTAAATCAAGAAAAGCATAACTGTTTCTACAATCATAATCAAAATCGTCATCATAATCAGCTGTTTACCACTTTGACTAGGAATTTATTTGATTGAGGATCCCAATGATCCTTGCCTTGGACCTTTCCTATTCCGGAGTGAGCTAGATCTTTAATGCCTTGGAAGATGACATAGTAACCACATTCTTGGGAAAGCTAGAGTAATCCTTTTGTGACATTATTTTTGGAGGAAATGAAGAAAGAACTTCACTACTAAACATTTTTCCCTTTCCATATAAAACAATGTCCTTAAAAGATACATGATCACTATTGCCCGTAGATCAGAGATGAGTAGTTTCAAAGAGAACTATCTGCTTTTCGTTGTCACTTCCATCATTTGAAAATTTCCCCATTTACCAGATATTCTTAAAGAACTAAAAACATTCTGAATCTTAAGAAGATAGTTCACACTCTGCTGAGAATTAGATTGCCGAGTCCCATCATCCTATGGAACATTCCTTGTAAATTCAGCATCCAAAAGATGCATGAAGTAACCTTTCTCATAAATTGGTAAAGGAGGAAAATCGATCACAACACCAAGATCCTCATCCTTCCTATCCTGACTAGTGAATTGGGTGACAATCAAACTAGGACTGGCAACCTACTGGGTAGTTTTTGATGGAAAATCACTACATCAACAATCCAATTCCTCATTTCTAGTAGCAGGATCAATGATAACATTGTCAACTTGATTATTCTCCACTCTAGTGCATGAAACATCTATATGAAACCCAAAATTCTTCTATTCAGGCATAGAAGCCTTTGAAGTTCCTTTATGCTCCCGATTCAACATGATAGATTTTTCCTTGCATGCTGAAACCCCTTGAGTTTGAGACTGATTATCTATATAATCCACATTATTTATAGGATTCCTAGTTACATGCAGCCTAGGGTAATTCATTTTACCATTACCACCATAGTCCTTTGAAGGATTCCCATTCAAACCATTGAAATCACAAAACTTCCTCCCGCATTTCTCATCCAAATAACCAATAGATTTTCATTTTTGATAGAATTAAGGATAGTTCTCATACTCAACATTTATTTTTATATCATCATTAGGAGTAGTGAGAGTCACATTGCTAATAATAGTGGAAATAAAATCAATTTCAACCCTCATTCTCACAAAATGAACATTCATGACATGCTCTGTCTTTTTATCTAAGAGAATAAGAATGCCAATGGTAGTAGAAATATCATGCAAGATTTTTGGATCCATAAAATCCAATTGAGTCCATGATACCTAACCCATACCTATGAAAAATCATTCTTAACCCTTGACAGATTAAAATCCATTTACCATTCATGAAGATGAAGAGTTCCCAACTTCTAGAATAACAAACCAAAGGACTACACATAGATTCTAGCTTCATCTGATTGTAACAAGCAGTGAAAAAAGCCTCTGTCTAACAAAATACACTTCCAATTAAAAAACCCCCATAAGAAGGAGATAATTCGAATAATATACTCAAGACTCCATGGATACTGACCTATGGGAAGAACAAAACTAGAAATTATAGAGTTATTTACCAAAACCATAAGCTCTGAGAAGGCATCATGATCAGCTTCAACACGGGCCGCTTATCCTTTCTTGAGGATTCTCCGAATAGAGGAATCCTAAAACACCCCAACAGGCACCGAATAGGACCATTCCATTGGACAAGGACATCACATGAATTCCCTCCTATCACCAAAACCATACCAATCCTACATCGAGCACTAGGGATCGAAGGTGACACCCGTTATGAGTAATGTCCTCACCATTCAACCCTGCATCAAATGTTACTGCAAGAGAACGTCGTACATCATCAGGTCCAGTCAACATTGTAACACTCTGAGATATATAAAAATTAAAAACATGGGAATCATCATCACCATGAATGGCCATAGTACCTGTTGCCACCATAAGACAACGTGAGCCGCCCAATCCAGTCAGCATTGTGATTTCCTGAGGACCAAGAAGATTTAAAAAACATGCATCATTATTTCCATAAAGAACCACAACATCTGTTGTAGATCCATGTAAGCAAACCATTCTAGTTGGAATCACAACTCCCTTCTGCGCACTAGGAATATCCAAATGATGCACATCAGTTCCTCCATTCTCCACCATAGAGGAAGATCCGAGATTGTCCACCAAAAATCGATTAGCGCCATCCACAACCTAAACTCCATTCAGAAGAACCGGTCTGGGAAAGTGTGGCATCGACATGAAAAATTTTCATTAAGACATGCTGGATTCATCATCTGAGAGCTCCCTAGATTCTCCATGGGAGAGAGACCCAAACCCGCACCACACACCTTCTTTCATAATAAATATTTATTAATAATTAATAATTTAAATATTAACAATATTATTAATATAATTAATTCGATAATTAATAATCAATAATCAATAATCAATAATATAATAATTTATTAATAATTTGAATATTAACAATTTATAATATAATAAAAAATAACATGAAAATTATTAAATAATAATATAATTTTTTTATATTATTAACAATTAAGAATATAATAAATAATTAATAACTAAAAACTAACAATAAATAATTAAAAATATTATTAATATAATGAATATCATAATTACTAATCACCATTGAATAGTATAATTATTTATTAATAATATAAATTTTAAAAATAAGAAAATATTTACTATTAAACATTAAAAACAATAATTATGATGAAAAATAATAATGAATAATAATCTAAATGATATATTAATGTTATTAATATGATAAATAATTAATAATATAATTATTTATTAATAATATTATTAATAATTAAAAAATGTTTAATAATAAAAAACTAAAATAATTAACATTTAATAATCAATAATATTAATATCATAATTATTAATTTAATTAATATAATAAATAATAAATATTAATTAATAATACAATTTAATAATTATTTATTAATAATAATCAATTGATAATTGATAATTAATAAAATTAATAGTAGAATTAATTATACAATTAATTAATTAAAAAAATGTCAATTTAAAATTAGTGCAGTTGGTGTGGTGCATGAGTGGTAAACCCCGTCATCCTACACATAAAATACCAGAGTTCAAATCCTGGAATGACCCTTGGGGGATTTAGGTTACAACTAGTGACACATGGTTGACGTAGGTAGGTGGTGATGTAGGCATGATGTAGACATAATGATGTAGGAATGACGCTGCACTAGGTCTTCGGGCTATTTTCATGGGCCATTCAGTCTTGGGGATACAGGCTATATAACCAGTCTCCCTCTACCCGAATAAAAAGAAGTCTTTACTTTCATAATAAAATGAGGCTTCAACCCGAACATAAATTTTTTAAAAATTTGCAATTAGTAATTTATAATATAATTTATATAATTTATAAAATTATATAATTTACATAATTTTAAATATAATTTACTATTACTAATAATTTATAATATAATTTACATGATAAATAAATAAATAATAATAAATAATAATTTATATTAATTATATGGTTAATAATATTTGTGAATTTGTAGGCTTTAGTTCACATAGACAAAAATATTTTAAATTTTTTTAGTATTTAAATTGTTAATAAATATTAAAATTATTAATTATAAATAAATGTTTTTTATTTTTGATGTCAATTATTAATTTTTTTTATAAAATTTTATTTAAAAAAAAATTAAATTATAAAAATTATAGAAACAGTTTCAAAAAATAAAACATTTCAAAATATTTTAAAAAATGTTATTTTATAAAAATTTTATAATACATTTTTAAATTATTAATAAACCATTTTAAAAAATGTTTCAAAAGCTAAATAACCAAAAAACCAAAAAAATTGAGTAGCATCAAGTGAATTGACTCCTACTATGGAGTCAATTCCCTGGGAAACCCATATCCCCAAATTTTAAAACCATAAAACCATAAAAAAAAATAAAAATTAAAAAAAAACAAATAACAAATTTAGCCCAATAAATTAACAGAAGTGTGGAAAGAAATTTCAAGTTTATAATCACCTAATACAATCATAAATAAACCATCAAATATATTATTTTTTAAGGATTGTTGTTGCTGTTGGGGTTATTGTTAATTGGAAACATAATACTTTTACCCAATCTCAAACCTTTATCTTTTCTCACTCCACTTTATCATGGTTCACCAAGAAAAAAATATTTTTATATATTATTTCAATTAAGCCTGTGGGCTGTCCCTTGAGTCTATGAGTCCCACATGGATAGGGTTGGACCTTTATTTTTTAAGCCTACATTCTTTGTGGATCGGGCCAGACCGCTCAATAAAATCCACAGCCTGCATGATCCACCCAGTGGGACATCCCACCCCACCACGTTAACAAATTATTAATATCTATTTTCCATAATTAATTTAATATAAATTTACACCTTATGATGTCAACATGTGGCCCTACAATGCTCTTTCCTACTATGGTCCACCCCACACTCAACAACCTCTTCTCTATCATACTAATTTTTTTTCATTGATAAATTTTGATCTAATATATATGATTCAAATGATAAATAAATTTTAATATGTTATCTCTAATGTGATCATTATGTTGATACAAATAATTGTAGAATAATATATGACAAATTATTTTGAAATTTGGTTATTTCATATATAGTTTTATATTTTCACCTATGAGAACTTTTTTCTTAACAAAAAATATACTAAAAATTTTCATATAGATAAAAATATATAATAATTAAAGAGTATACATATATATATATGTATGTATGTATACATCTATGTAAGGGCGTACATATATAATAATATATTTATAGACATACATATTGATGTAATTATTTTAAAATATATACACCACTACAAATTCGGTCATAATTGTGCTAAAAATGGCCATCATCAACACTAAAAATCTTTAACAAACTAAGAAACCTAAAAAGTATGCCCCCTTTATCAGCCTTAAAAAATGTACTAAAAATACTTCATCATTTCTCTTTTTAGTACCAATAAAGGTTTAATTCATTAGAAATTTTGTTAATTCTAGTAAAGGTGGACTTATTAGCATTTTTGTTAGTGCTAATAAATCTCATACTTACTACTGCAGACTTGCAGCCTTGCAACACCCATAATAGAAAACCAAAAATTAGCATGTAAAGAAAAAACAATTTAAATATTAAAATCAAACAAAATTGTAATATTCAAAATTTACATTAATTAATTTCATAAAAAATATTTACATTGATGTAATATTTACAAATAATCCAAAAAAGTACAACCCAATACAAAAAAAACTATTCTAGAAGGATTTCTCTAATTATTGACCAAAATTTGTGTAAAAGCTTGTTCTTAAAATAAAAATAATATTTATCTTAGTAAAAATACATAAAAAATAAAAACAAATTATAATTTTAATGTTATATAACCCACATATGATAAATTATATTGTTAATTACTGAATATATTAATGAAATTATCAGTTATACTATTAATTATATTATTAATGATTATATTGGAAATTATATTATTAATTATTAATTTTACTATTAATTAATAATTATATTATAAATTAATAGTTTCATCGTTAATTAAGAATCAATATAAATTCTATTGCTAATTACTGAATGTGTTAATGATATTACTTGTTATTAATTATCTTAATTAATTAAATAGTTGTGAATAGTTATATCATTAATTAATAATATTTTAATTACATTATTAATAATTAATTATATTATTAGTTGTGTTATTATTTATTATTAATATTTATCATTTAATTTTTATTTTTATTTATTGATATAATTAATTGAATTAATTATATTATTAGTTATTACAGATTTCACCCCAGACTTGAACGTGGTTTATGCCTTCTTCTGAGGATATTTGTTCATGATTATTATGATTCCTTTTTACAAATATCTATAATTTACCTAACGTTTGAAAACAAATTAAGCTTTTTTTATTGGTTTTAACAATGTGACTCACATATAAAATGACGTTTTTATATTGAAAACATGCACTTTGAGTCACATCAGTCATATCATGTGTTAGATTGATGTGCGGTCGATTCTTACATGCCACAAATAAATAATCCATAGTTTTCTTAAAGATTCAAGATAATCAGTGCTAGTTTTCTTAGTTTTGGTGGTGAGAATATAATTTTAGATGAAAATTATACTTTTATAATGAAAACAAACACTTTGAGTCAAATTGAAAATATCATGTGTTAGATTGATTTGTGGTTGATTAATTCATATAAAAAATGAATTATGAATCATTGTACTAAATTATCAAGATAATCAGTGCCTTTTTGTTCATTTGTGGCTATGTGAGTAGTGTTTTAGACTAAAATGACATTTTTATATTGAAAACAAGCAGTTTGAGTCATGCTGGACACAATGTGTGTCAGATTGATGTGTGGTTAATTCCCACGGATCAAAATTGAATTATTAATTTTTTTCCTAAAGTTTTAAGTCAATTAGAGCTCTTTTTCTTGGTTTGAGTTATGTGAAATACATTTTAGACTAAAATGACACTCTTATATTGAAAACATGCACTTCGAGTCATACTGGCCACATCGTGTGTCTAATTGATGTGAAGTCGATTCATACATATCTAATATTAATTAGGAATAATTTTCATAAAGAACCAAGATAATCAGATCCTTTTTTCCCATTTTTGGTTTTTTGAGTAATGTTTTTGACTAAAATCACACTTTTATATTGAAAACAAGCAATTTGAGTCATATTGGCCGCATTGTGTGTTATATTGATGTGTAATAGATTCCTACACATTAAAATTAATTATGGATAATTTTAATAAATTATTAAGATAATTCAAAATCAATATATTGGCTTTGGCAATGTGAATCACGTTTTAGACTAAAATGACATTTATATTGAAAACATGAATTTTGAGTCATACCGACCACATAGTGTGTTGGATTGACATGTGGTAAATTACTACATGCCAAAAATGAATCATAAATCATTTAAATTGATTATAAAAAAACAATAAAAGATCATGTGTTTGGTTTTGGCTATGTGAATCATGTTTTAGAGTAAAATGCCACTTTTTAGATGTGAAAACAAGCACTTTAAGTCATACCGGACACATCATGTGTTATATTGATGTTCTATTGATTAATACATGTCAAAAATGAATTATGGGTTGTTTATTTAATATATAAATACAATATGATTTCTTTTTCTTGGTTTTATCTATTTGAATCACATTTTAGACTAAAATGACACTTTTATATTGGAAACCTTCACTTTGAGTCATATCAGTAACATCATGTGTTGGATCAATGTGAGATAAATTCTTACATATAAAAAATGAATTATGGATCATTTTACAAAATTATCCAGAAAACATGATCTCGTTTTATTTTTTTTATATGATAATTTTTTAATAGACTAAAATGACACTAATTTTAAAAACATTTACTTTGAGTCATATCAGCCACATCGTGTTTCAGATTGACATGCAGTCAATTACTACAAATAAAAAATGAATTATAGATCATTTTACTAAGGTATTAGGACAATAAAATATTGATTTATTGGTTTTGGATATTTGATGTATTTTTAGAGTAAAATAACACCTTTTTAATGTGAAAACACACACTTTGAGTCACACCAGTCACATTGAGTGTCATATTGATGTGAATCCAATTCATACACATCAAAAATGAATTATTGATTATTTTACTAAATTATCAAGATAATTAGAGCTCTTTTTCTTGGTTTGGGCTATGTGAAACATGTTTTAGACTAAAATGACACTTTTATATTGGAAACATTCACTTTGAGTCATACCGACCACATTGTATGTCATATTGACATACAGTCAATTCCTACATGTCAAAAATGAATTATGGATCATTTTTAAAATGTATAAAGACAATATGAGATTTTTATCTTATTTTTGGCTATGGAAATCAAGTTTTAGTCTAAAAAAACACTTTTATATTGAAAACAATCACTTTGAATCATATCGGCCATATCGTGTGTCAGATTGATGTGCAGTCGATCCATACACATAAAAAATAAAATGTGGATATTTTAACTAATGTGTAAAGTAAATACAATATAATTTTATTAGTTTTGGATATGTTAATTGTGATTTACACTAAAATGACACTAATATTGAAAACCTTCACTTTCAGTCATACCAACCACATCGTATGTTGATTGATATATCGTCAATTCTTACATGTCACAAAGGAATTATGGATCATTTTATTAAAGTATCAAGAAAATACAAGATATTTTACTTGTTTTTGACTATGTGATATGTTTTTTATAGTAAAATGACATTATTTTAATGTGAAAACATGTACTTTGAGTTATAGCGGCCACATCGTGTGTCAGATTGATGTGAGGTCAATTCCTATGCACTAAAACTGAACAATGGATCATTTTAAAAATTTAGAAAGAAAATAAAAGACCAGTTTCTTGGTTTTGGATATGTAAATCATTTTTAGACTACAATGAAATTTTAAATTGAAAATTTGCACATCGATTAATTCCGACCACATCTTGTGTCAGATTTATGTGCAAGTAATTCCTATAAGTCAAAAATGAATTATTGATCATTTTTCTAAAGTATCATGACAATATGATCTCATTTTCATAGATTTGTCTATGTGAATCATGTTTTAGACTAAAATAAAACTTATATTGAAAAAATTCACTTTGATTCATATCATTCAAATCATGTTTTCAATTGACTCGAGGTTGATTATTATATATACAAAACAAAATATGGATCATTATCCTAAAATATTAGGACAATATGATCATGTTTTCTCAATTTTGGATATGAGAATAATGATTTAGACTATAATAGAATTTTTACTGAAAACATGAACTTTGAGTCATACTAGACACATCTTGTATTAGATTAAAATGTGGTTAATTCCTACATGTAAAAAATGAATTATGGATCTTTTTCCTAATGTGTCAAGACAATCTGATCTTGTTTACATTTTTTAGGTATGTGGATCACATTTTAGACTAAAATGACATTTTTATATTGAAAACAGACACTTTGAGTCATACCATTCACTTTGTGTGTATAAATTATGGATTTTTTTGTAAAGTATCAAATATAATAATGTTTTATTAGTTTTAGCTCTATGAATCAAGTTTTAGACTAAAATAAAAAATTTTATTGTGAAAATGAACTTGGAGTCCTATCAGCCACATTATGTGTCATATTTATGTGTGTTAAACTCATCATGTTCTCTATCAAATAGAAAAAAATACAACATAATAGGTAGTCACCTCAGTTTGATGTCAACAAACATTCTCACAACACATACTCTTCCCACTCATCTCAAAATAATTCTTCTTCTTCTTTTGAGTACATTGACTATAAATATTCCTGGTAGTTCTGAAGAAAATAAACAAACAAATGACTAAAAATAATTTAAATAAAATTGTAATTACCTTTTAAAATACCTTTTTGGGGCTGCTAGTTTATTGATGGAATATGAAATTTTCATAAATTTACAAACATAACATGCATAATTTTTGTTGTTATTTTGTTTCAAAGACTGAAGAAACATTGACCAAAATAAGTAAATTGTTTTGAAATATGTTTTGATAGTTAAATATTACCATATATACCTTAATATGTATCTATTTTTATAAATCAATAGGTTTATTGTGTTCAGCCATTGACCTCATCGCATGATTTATATAATATCTATAAATTACCCAATCATAAAAAAATTATCATTAAAACAAAAACAAAAACATAAAATTTGAATTTTATCTGTAAAATATTGATTTTAGTGTATTATAAATTCACAATGTACATTATGTGTGGTCTATTTGTTGTAAATCCAAGATTTGGATCCAAAAAATAAAAATTCGAGGTATCCAAATTGAGTTCTATGAGCATCTAATTCTTAATAATGAAAAAAAACAAATAAAAAACAAAAATAATAAAAATATATTTTACATGATTAAATTTTAGAGTTTTTCCCCTGCATTGTAAGAATTAAAGAAGAGTCTAACATCTGTTATTTTCTTTTCAAACACCATAATTGGTTCATTTTTTTAATTTATTTCATATCTAAATTAACTTATGGTGTATAAATGATAGCAGAATTAATGAGTCCAAATATTTATTCATAAAGGTTTTCTATTATATAGTAGTAATATATATACCTATAGAAAATATTAATAGTTATTAACTGTAATGAACATAGTATAACATTTTTTTTACAAAAAAATAATGAAAATTTATGTCAAGTATGCATTCAAAATTGAGACTCCCAACCATTAAAAGAAACATGACAATTTTATTTATACTTTCCAGACCAATCACATATGTAATGGCCTCTTTAAATATTTCTTCATATATAATTTAAGAAACATTTCTATAATTGAATGTTGTATCCACATGAACTTGTAATGTGAACATAAGTAGTAGTGGAGCTAGTGGGGTAGTGGTACTCTCCGAAGTTACTTTTGATTTGTTGGTTGATCCAATAGATTTTTTTGATCTGACCTTTTGTTTTCCCTTAATTTTCTCTGTCTGTAATACCATACCTCTATTTAGACCCTTTTTCATCAACTATTAATGGGTTTTAATTTGATTTTTTTAAAGGACATACCTCATTATCTCTATATATCTTTATAAGATTAAACAACCATGTTATGAAAGTTACAATAGCATTTTCAATCCTGTTGACATCCAAATCATCAAGAGGAACATAAAACATAGTGCTTGGATCATGATATACTTTAATACCTACTCCAACATGATCTTTTGAGTGTTTTTTATTAGTAATCATGTCTCTATAGATATTGTACACTATAATACTTTCAATAAGGCGATGATGGGTACTGAAAGATATAAATCACATATAATTTCACCCTATAAAATTTTATTAATAGAAACTTGTTGTTATTTGTTTGATTAAAATTAAAAAAAAGTGTTATGAACAAATTTATTACCTAAAGTATGAAAAGTTGTTGAGGGGAATGGTTACCCTTAAAGCTAGTGGGGTGTGGATCTTTATGTACAGATCGTTGTTCAACTATTTTTTCTCTTCAAACCTTTGAAATATATTGTTCCGAAAAACCAAACAAGAAAATAATATTTTTAAAGAATCTATTAGTGCCTAAATTTCTTTTATTATCTCATATGTATCTCCTTGTGACATTGGCTTCTCAAAATATTCTCAAGGTGACAATAAAAAACATACACCTCTAATGTGGCCATATTATTCTGGCCACTTCAAAGGTACTGAAAGTAGTCGTTCTTTAGGTACAAGTGATGATGATTCTTGTATCTAAACCTTATAAAAAAATGAAAATAAATAGATATTTTTATGTAATACTGCTATAAATAATAATAAATTTATAATATGTCATACTTACACATGATTCTCATACTCATTGTGTGTTTTTATCTTTTATTTATCCTTTTTTATTTATACATGCCTCCTTCCATAGAAGATTACGTGTGATAGAAGTGGTTTTAGATTCCAATTCATAAATCCACATATAAGGGAAGGAACATATTTTTTTTATATCACATAAAACTTTTACTATAGATTTAGAATACATAAAATTTTCATTTCAAGTGAATTATACCCAATCCTTGATTTATGGTAGGCATGCATTGGTTTTGATTCACTTTGATTATTTTCAACACTATTTTTTTTGTTTCATAAACAAATAATTTTAAATAAAAGTGAATAAAATAAATAGTTTCAAATAAAACATCATAAATTATAATACACGTGAAATTATTCCTTATCATGAAAATTAATGGAAAATTGATATGTTTCTTGGTTTATAATGTGTGCATACATAGATATTGGGTGGGGGTTTACTTTCTCCTTAACATACATGAGATTTCACTTTTCCAAAAGTGTCCAAAAGGATCTATGAAATTTTATAGTAACCATTAATACAATTTTTTTACAATAATCATCTAAAATGAACAAACTCTTCAAGGGATAATGAAAAGTAAATAATCATTTCATCAAATAATTTTTCATTAAAATAGATAAATTTTATCATAACATTACCCTAATATCATTCCAAATTATTTTCCTCAATGAAAGAAACACATCTATATCAATCAACACATGAATTTGAGTTGTGACACCATTGTAACAAATGAAAATTGATTTGTTGTAGTCTATAGGTTATCCATGTTGATTCTATCTAACCTCAAATTTTATACATTTTACTCTTACCATAATAACTTTAGTTATCATGGTGATGCTATAATGATCTTATTTTTTTCATACACATGTTTTTGTTACCCTAATAATACCTTAGTTTTAGCATCGATAGTGTGTTCTTATTCAAGATTGATAACATCAAAATGTGGAGAAGTTATTATCTACATGAGTGGTTAAACATTTAATTTAGATTATATAAATTCAGTAGAGAAAAAATAATATTATGATAAAAAAACATAATATATAAAAAAAACTTTAACCTATTCATTAAAATCTGTTTTTTTAAGTTGATGGTATTTGGATCTTCTATTATGTATCTAAATCCCCTCATTATGGTACCCTATAATGTATAAGTTACTATCTACATTAGGACCTTTATGAAATGATTATGATCTCCCAATAAAAGAGTCATACTCAATTGAATTTTCATCTGACCCTATTGTTGTTTTAGTCACTAACAGAATAACTGACAAATTTCTATTCACAAAATCTAGGACATAAAATATTTTCACTTCTTGCGATTCCATTATGAATAGTACATACTTATACCCTTCTATACAAAAATTCATCTTTATGAAGTCCAATTCATATACTTTAACTACACTCTAATTTCTAACCCATTTTCAATGAAAAATTGAAACTTTAAATGTTATATAAAACAATGTGTATATTTTTTTAATGATTCCAAAGTACAAAATATTTATATCAATTGGTTTTTTATTCAGGGAACTGGATACATGCATCACTTCCCTCATAATAATAACTCTAATCTTTCACATCGTACTACATTTATCATGTTCCTCCATATAAAAATTATAACAATTAACTATATTACCATTGTAATATAATATTTTCACACTTGTTCCTATGGTTAACTGTTGAAGTCATTTAGAAATTGAATTTGGATTTATAGATTAATACTTATAAATATTATCCCTAAACCATCATATAAATTTTGTATTATGTGTATTTGATGTCCATATTTTATCCCTTGATGAATTCAAATATATAATAATTACCTTTTTTGGATTCGATTTATAAATAAACCTCTACATTATTATGTACAATTTAAAGGTGATATTGCTCCCACTCTATAATGGTAATTATAACAAAATCTCTTTCAGAAATCCCTTTTCCCACAAGGTATCCACTATGAAAAGATTTTGGGAGACCAATGCTATCAACATCAGAAAGTTAATAAGTACAAAATTTAAGAGCATATTCAACTATATGTCTCTCTGTAATATAAACTTCTAGATGACTTTGATTCTTGACACACAATTTCAAAATATTCATATACTATTCAATGGGGTACATCAATTTGTAATTTATAGGACCACATAGTTGAATCTCTTTAACCAAGTAAACCATTAGGTGGAACATTATATCAAAGCCCTTTGAGTCTCCAAACCTGATATCCTATATCATTTTTTCCCTAAAATGATACCATCTAGCTATATAACATATATTCAAGAATAGTGTCATAACACTTCTAGGTTCTCATCTAGTAGGGAACTTATATGACCTTTTAGTGTGAGAACTACTATTAGGACACTATCACATACTATGTCACACATAAGAACAACCATGATGTGATATTTAGTTTATTAATATTCAAAAAATGAATACATGTTATCATAAAGTACACATAATTTGGTTCTAGGGCACCAACTCCAATAGACTCCCGCTTTCACTAGAGCCAACTGCTAACAACCTTCAGTTCGCTAGCTCTCACATGATACTCATGATTCTGCTGAGATATACCTTTATTTAAGGGGTCTACCACATTATCTTCTATGGATACTTTTCTTTGTGTAACTTCTCCCCTCTAATGAAAATCCCTCAAGAGGTGATACTTTTGGAGTATATTATTTGTCCATTGGTGTAACCTTGGATCTTTTACAAGAGCCACCACTACAGTATTATCACAATATAATGTGATAGGATCTTTACTGCTAGGAACCACATCAAGATCCTAGAAAAAGTTCCAAATATAATTGTATTCCTTGGATACATCATAAGCCACAATATACTTGGAATATACTATAGAATTAATGAAAAATAGCTGCTTTGAAATCTTCAATCTCATATCTCCTCTGTTGAGACAAAAAACATACCATAATTGTGACTTCAGATCATTATGAACTCTCTAAACACCAGCATCATCATAACCCCTGATGACTGGCTCTTCATCTTTTTGATACACCAAGAACATATCCTTAGTTCTTCTAATATACTTAAGGATAACCTTAACATTAGTCCAATTTTTTTCTCCTAGATCTTCTTGATATTTTCCTACCATGCATAATTCATAGGCAACATGAAGTCTATTATATAGAATGCCATACATGATTTATCCTATCACTAAAGTGTATGAGATATTACTCATTATCTATTTATCTTATTGTGTTTAAGGACACATTTTATTAGAAAGATATAATCTATGTGAAACTAGAACCAATCCCCTCTTCGATTTCTCTATACTAAAGGTCTTTAGTTTTTAATCAATATATGTACTTTGACTTAGTCCAAGCAACCTCTTGGATCTATCATGAATGATCTTGATCCCTAGAATGTCGGCTACTTCACCTAAGTCCTTCATGGAGAAACACTTGTTTAACTAGTCCTTAACTGACTGTAAGACTAATATTTCATTTCCAATAAGTAATATGTCATCAATATATACTAATGGGATAATGACCACATTTCCACTAAACCTCTTGTAAACAAAAAACTCAAATTAATTCTTAATGAAACCAAATTCTTTTATGACTTCATCAAATTTAATTTTCCATGACCTCGATTCTTTATTCAATCCATAAATGGATATCTATAACCTGAAAATATTATTGTCATCACCTAGAGTCACAAAACCTTCTAGTTTTATCATATATACATCTTCCTAAAGGTTCCTATTAAGGAATACAATTTTGAAATCCATCTTCCAAATCTCATTGTCAAGGTAAGATGCTATAGCAAGTATAATTATGATGGATTTAAAAATTGAAACTAGTGAAAATGTTTCATCATATTCAATTCCTTTATTCTACTGAAACCATTTTTACACTAGACAAAATTTATAGGTATTTACTTTACCTTCCATGTCCAATTTTCTCTTCAATACCCATTTTCATCTAATGTGATTTACATCAATTAGTTCATCGACCATAATGCATACTTGGTTATGATACAAGGAATCCATTTCAAAATTCATGGCTTCTTACCATCTTACAACTTCTGATATTTCTACTACCTCCTTGTAGGATAGAGGTTCATAATTGTAAACCAATAATGAGTCACCATCCTCGGTGACTAGAATATCATATCTCTTTAGTTCTCTTACCTCTATTACACTCATACGCAGTACTTAGGTTTTAGGAACTACTGATTCCCTGGGGACCTATAGAACCTATTCATGCTCCAACTCTTATGTATCTTGAGAATCAACTTCATCTAATTAAATCTTTCTCCCACTATCCATTTTTAGGATGTTCTCTCTATCAAGAACGACAACTTTTCTGGTGACAATCACTTTCTTATCTGAAGGGTTGTATAGGTCGTATCCCTTTGTTTTCTTGAGATACCCTATAAAGTTACACTTTATTCCCTAGGGTGCTAGTTTATTGCCTAATAATGCCTTAACAAATTAATCTCAACCCCAGACACATGTATGAGACAAAACAAGTTTCTTTCCACTTCATAACTCAAAGGGAATTCCATTTTATACTTTAGTTGGAACTCAATTTAATGTGTATTACTCAGTTTTTAATGCACATCCCCAAAAGGATAAAGTAAGATCTACAAGACTCATCATCAACCATACCATGTCAAACAAGGTAGGGTTCCTCCTTTCACTAAAACCATTCAACTGTGGTGTGTAAGGTAAAGTGATTTTAGATATAATCCCAAACTTCTGTAGAAATTCGATGAACTCTTGGTTAAGATATTCACCACCTATATCCAATCGAATATTCTTTATCTTCTTACCAAGTTGATTCTCTACTTCATTCTTGAATTCCTTGAATTTCTCAAAGGACTCAGACTTATACCTCATTAAGTATACATAACCATATATACTCAAGTCTTCAGTAAAAGTTATGAAGTAAGAATATCCACCTCTATCTTCTACTGGAAATGGTTTACACACATCAGTGTGTACTAATCCTAGAATATTCATGGTCCTTTCACCCTACCAGCCAAATGGTTGTTTGGTAATTTTTCCTTGTAAACAAGAATGAAATCTATCAAGTGGTTTTAGCTCAGAAGAGTCTAAATAACTATCTTGATAGAGCTTTGTCAAACGATTATTTCTTACATGACCAAGATGGTGATGCCAAAGCTGGGTTACCGTGGTGGCCACCCCCATATTCGTCGGGGTCTGGCAGATTCCTCAGCTCGGGTGGCTTCGTGGAATTAGTGGTTCACCATGCCTGCCTTCTCTTTCGATTTGGTTAGGGTTTCATTGCGGCGCGGTCCGTTCGGAAATCGATGTTCCAGATCCAACCGTTTTTGGTCTCCGCCTTACTTCCGATGAGTTTGGTTGGTGTTTTGAAGTGGTTTTCAAGATTGAGAAGGACGACGACAATGAGATCTAGGTATTGGGATTTCTTCTGATGCCTTGTGACTGTCTTATTACTTTCTTTGATTTGATTGTGGTTTTCTTGGTTTTGTGGTTATTTCTTCCTCTACTCTCTGGTTTGGATGAGGAATAGAGTTGTTGGATTCTGATGTTGATCTGTTTGGTTGTGAATTTGGTTCCTGGTTTTTTATTTCTTGTTGTTCATGATCTGTTGGATGAACTTGATGATGGTGTTGGGTGAATCTGCATATTATGCCTAGATGAGTCACATAATGCAGGTGTGTTGATGGGGTTTTGATATTTTGAATTTTGAATCCAGATGATGTTGTGATTTTTAATCTGGTATGTGGGTTCAATGACCACCATTTATGATGTTGGGTTATTGTCTGTATGGTTACCAGTAACCCATAAACCGACTTTTTATAAAATGAAAAAAATGGATTGCAAGAAGAAGATGTTTTCATTATAAAAGAAACTACTTTTATTTCCACACTTGAAAATAAACCCATTTGAATCTAGGAATGATATAGAAATTATGTTCTTTTTAACTTTAGGTACCTAATAACAATATTTAAAAACCAAAATCACAACTATTTTAAATGAAAGGTGGTAGTCTCCAATGTCTAGGGTAGCCAGCTTCACACCATTAGTAGCTTGCAGATCCACCTCTCCTCTAGAAATCTTTTAGAATCCTCTTGTCTTTTATATTTGGAAACATATGTGAGCACCAAAAGCTGTATTTTACTCCCAATGTGTAGATATAGAAATATTACACTCAATAAAGAACACACCTTTATCTTCCTCTATATTCTAGGTGAAGTTCATCTTCTAGTAGACTAGCTTACCACATGCAAAACATATTCTCTCCTTTTCCTTTCTCTTCCTCTGAATATAATTCTTCTTGTAAGGATAGTGCTCGAGATATTTAGACTATTTATACATCTTGGTCCCCTTTTACTAGTCCTTTATTTTCTTATTCACTATAAAGATTGTGGGTTTATCATGCCCCACGTCCCTATCCACTTGGAAAATCAAATTAAGAAGTTTCGAAAGACTCTTATCATTATTGATCATAGAATAATTAACAATAAAGCTGGAGAAGGTCATGGGAAGTGATAAAAGTATGAGATCTATGCAAAAATAATCTTGGAATTTAATTTTCAATATGTATAAGTGTTCAATGTAGACAATAATCTTGAATATATGAGGCCTAGTTGGTGAAGAATCTCAAAGATTAGTTGTAAAAAAATAATTAGAGATCTTGTACCTCTCTTGTCTCACCTTCTCTTTATAGAGATCCCGAATGTGATACATCATGCTATAGGAATCCATATCCCCATGTTGCTTCAAAATATTATTAGACATGAATTATATCATGAAACATTGAACACCTATAGCATCATTTAGACGTTTCTCATAGAGATGTAACTCTTCACCACTTACCTCATTACCAAGAACTTTAGGAAAAGATTCTTCCGACACATATAATTTCCTTTCATGGAGAAGGATGGCACATAGGTGACTTTTCCATTCATAGAAATTTGTGCCGGTGAGAAGGTTGTCCTTATTAAGTATGAATCAAAATGATATGTTTTATGTCATTGTATTGTTAATTCTACAAATAAGATAAGAATAATTTTAGTACTTTATCTGATAAATTTTAGAAAAATAAATAAATAATATATTTATTATTCTCCCACTATTTTATCAAAATAAAACATCCCTCAACATTAGCTTTGAAATATCCCATTTCTTAGACATTATAGTGTAAAAGATCCATATTTTCCTTCTCATTACCCCAAATTTGGATGGTTAAGAAACTTGAATGGTTTTAGGTAGGAATTATAAATGCCATCTCCATTAATTAATAATTCCTTGATCCACTAAGTAGACTCCCTAATCCTAAAATCCTTAAATTGGATTTATTTAACCTTTTCCTCTCAGTTACACCAAGTCCTGCATTAGTAGTCAACCCTTGATGTGTACTAAGTTTAGTCAACCCAAAAATTCAAGTTATAATTCCCCGATAATTGAAAGCACCTCAACTTTGGATGGTCAAGAACTTTGAACTATGGTTCAATTTTAACTGAAGTAGTGGAAGGCTATACCTACATAAAATATATAATTCAAGGATTTTATCCTTTTATGTGTAAATTTATAATTATTATCTTTATTATATGATTGTTAATATTAAGTCAATTTACTTAAGTGATTAACCATGTATAAGATAATATTTACGCATAAACCAGTTCATTTTTTTCCATACTTCATCATCATTAATTCATTAATTATGTGATCTTGAAAAAAACATCCATAATTAAATAACCATGAAACTTGATAGAAATAAAATAATAAATCAGTGTGATGATGAGATTTACTAATGGTTATTTTTTCTATCAGTTGATAAAATAAACATTGACATAGGGGAAAAATAAATTGAACCAATTAAGTTTCATGTTACAAATTTCCACCTATCCACCTATCCACCTTTGTATATCCTTAGATTGGTTTCGCCTTAGCTCCGAACTTGAACCACCTCCACTGGCTCGAGATCTCCATCCATTACATATGCTTTTAATTAAATTCATGTGAGGGAAAATGGTTTACATAAAAGAAAAAAATGGACACACATCCCCTTATATAATAATAGGATAGAAGGAACGCATGTAAAAAATTTAATTTAATAATAAATTATATGAAACCAATAACATAAAAAGGTCCGATCTATGCTCATGATTATCCACATGCATGCAACGATTTATGAATTTAATAAAACAATCATTCAATTATTAATCATTCTTATTTAAGATAAATTGTGCTCAAATAAATTAATTAACATTTTTAATTAATTAATTATTTTATCTTAATTCTCATTCAAATTTACTTGAGATTATAATCCATAATAATTTTAAAAAAATCAAATAAATTCATTTAAAATTAATTTTTAGATAAATTTACCTTGAAGGAAACATGATGAATACCCATAAAAATCTACCCAATATGTATTATACTCGTATAATTTTTACTCTTGTAACATATGGTATACATGACTTATCTCATACTTTTATGATGTGTAGCATCAACTTAATAATTACACTAATTATATTATTTTTCGATCACATGTTACGCTTCAATGCACACATAGTAACAACTATAATATGACTCATACATGATATACATATCTAAAAATTATGCACATATTAATTAAACATTTATATATAAATATTAAAACCCATAACATGGTGTGTCCTATAAATTTAATGACCACATACAAGAACATGTCTCAAGGTTTACATAATATAATAAATAAAATTTTAAATATGCGTAATTTGCTATAAGTACATAGTGTGTACAGGTGAGCAACACAGAATGTACATCTATCACCCTCTATCTAAGATACGTGCCTAGGGACTCGAATTTTAGATCGTACCTCAAAAAAATGGAGGACACGACGTGCATCATGGACAATACGACGTGTTAACTCCAAGTTACATCGTCACCAATCAGGTAGGTCATGTATGGAATACATGGCACATCTGTGACTCAAATGGACTACTCGCCATGTATATGGGATACACGACATGTACTCCAGTTGATCATGTGCCACCCTGGCCTTGTCAACATGCGGTGTAAGGTATTTAATGCACTGCATGTAATGAATACAAAAGGTTTAAATTAATTTTTGAATTAATTCATTATGCATTGACCACAAGTACACGACGTGTAATTCCGATTACATGGTGTGTAATCCTATATTATCTGACGATAATTCTTAAAAACTATGGATGAGTTCTTCAATTTTGTTTTAATCATAAAATTAATTGTTTTGATTAGATCTATGAGAAACGAAGGAGAAATAAGAAGATCTCATGATTCAAATTAAAAAAATTATTAAAATTTAATTGAAAAAATAAATTACAAATATATAAATCACCAAATATCTATTAATAACTATAAATAATTATGTGAATACTCGGATACCACTTGAAGGTTCTAGGCACAATGGTAGTGTGTGATGGGAGGTTCCCAAATTTTCTTTTTTCCATGATTGATGATTAATATGAGATTCACACAATGATAAATGTCATAATCTATTAAATTAAATCAAAGAATATAGACAAGGGAAATAATGTTGGAACTAGAGGGAGGAACATCACATATTATTTATAATTTATTTAATTAATTAAATAATTACCTTTATGGAATTATTTCTTCATTTATGGATCTGACAACAATTTTGTGTTTTTGCATTATTGATTTGTAGGAATCAAGTGAAGATTTCCTCTAGCGGCAATCCAAATTTTTCCATGAATCTCTAAATGTCACCAAAGGAATCTCAAGGTGCTATAATAACAGATCCTTGCAATTGTTTCATCCTCCTTTTATATTCTTGATGAATACTTCCAAAGTGTTCTCTTGGATCTCTCTTGACTCAAGAGTGGGAGGTGTATGAAGATCACTCTATGTTCTTGGGAGTGTTCTTGGAGAAGTGATATCTCTAGGTCTTGAGAGGATTGTCCAAATTCTTTATGTACGACCAAAACAAATGAATTGTCTTATTGAGAAAATAACATAATAGGGTTTATATATCACTAGGGTTAAAATAAAATAATTGTACACGTGCCCTTAATTATTTATTTTTTCCTAGAGAAAACCCCATGAGAAATAATAATAATTTTATTATTATTTCTCAACATGTGTTTAACTTGTGAATTAAAATTAATATTATTTAATCAAATAATATTAAATATATATTATTTTCTCATGGGACCATTTAACTCAGTTTGTCATTCCTCCAAAATATTTATCATGCCTTGAAAAATGAATATTTATTTATTAAATAAATATAAATGAATTATATTCTAATAAATAAATAAACATTATATTAACAAAATATAAAATAAATATTTATTAAATATTCCACTCACATTACATTCTCTCAAATAATTAATGACAAAATATATTCAATAAATAAAACATTAATAATTATTAAACCACATGCAGGAATAATATTTATTCAACTTGTTAAATAATAAATAATAATATATTATTTAACTGAGATTTTAGATACACTTAGTGTGTGACCCTCTAGGCCTATTAGTGGAATTAAGTAAAGCAGCATAGATTCCAAGGTTAGCATCTGACAACACGCCAAGACACCCATAGAGAAACATGTTAATACCACAAAAATATGTTACCTCATATGGACACTTCCTATGTAATATAATCCCTTTATCATGATATCTCTAATAAAGAAGGTTGCATGCCAGTACCATCAACCAAAGTGCTCGATTTATCTTTCTTTGATTTCCTATAAAATGAACTTCCCTATTGAACACCATGGCCATGGATTTATTTAGGATTTATCATTTCCATCAAAGGTCTTGAGATATCAACTTCTGTTAAAATAAAAGGGAAAAATCCTTTCTCACATTATTCATTAATTCAATATAACTCATTACACACCAAACATATCCTACCTCACCCAGAACATATATCATCATGGGTTTAATCAATACATCAAAGTACACAACTAATAATTTTCATTAATAATTATCTTAAAGTATAAGGATCAATACACATGTCCATAGATGGGAATACCTAATAAAACATAAACATATGGATTTCCTACTTATGGGTCTCATTATCATATTATCAAACTGCGTATTACCAAGGGAATACCCATGACAAAGTTCTTCAAATTCCTATGAGTATCTACCCTTGATATACTATATCATTTGTGTCCCTCAGATGATATCATCTGACTATAGAACTTATATTCAAGAATAGTGTCGTAGCATTTTCGGGTTCTCATCATAGTGGGGAACTGCTATGACCTTTTAGTGTAACAACTACTGTTAGGACATTGTCACATATTATGTCATGTAGAAGAACAATCATGATGTGATAATTAGTTTATCAATATTCAAAACAATGAATAAATGTTATTATAAAGTATATAGAAGTTGGTTATAGGGAACCAACTCCAATAGTGAATACTACTTTGGGCACCAAAAAGATCTATTTCATCTATAGATAATGCAAGATGAATATTTTTTTGCTCTTTTTCAAATTCAATATTATCATAATCAACATTCTTCCATTGAGGAGATCCCATTGAGTGATGTAGTTTCTCATAATCAATTATTATATCTACATTTCATGTCAATTGTCTAGTGGTTTCCTGACATATATATAGTCATCCAAACCTTGTATTGATATGAATATACCATAAATTTTTTAAAGGAATTAATTTATCTTTCATGTATCAAGTAGAAACACACATAGGTCATTTTCTAAGTGATTCATGGTCCATGATAAGCAATATAAAATCATTTACACATACCTTTATTTTTATATAAATCTTACCCATTGAACAAAACATTCATTCAGAATCATATGCTTGATATGGAAGCTCATTGTCTTCTTGTAGCACATCATTCAGTAGACAAAGTAGTTATGTAAAGTTGGAATCGCACCTTCCGATTAAATATTTTAAATTATATAGATTTAATACAACTGAAAATGTTGTATATTTAGTATAAACAGTATTCAATTGTCTCTTTTCACAACTCTTTGTCTTATCAAACAACTTTGGATTATCATGAATTTCATCTTCAATTTCCATTTCCATTTATTCTATATGATCTCCATCATCATTTACACTAGTATTCATATCAAATGATCTATAAATCATAGTTTCATTCGAGTCAGTATGTACATTTAGTTTTTATCTATTTTTAGTCCAAAATTTATAGCTTTGATCTATTCTATAAAAAATAAAATGTTCATCCAACTCTTTTCACTGAATTAATTTTTAATAATAACAATGTAAACATGGACAATGGATTTGAGAAGGTTCGTATGCATGCTTTATTATAAACTTGATGATCACTTTAAATCCATCTCCATACTTCTTTATTATATGATTAACATCCATCCATTTTCGATTCATATCAATACAATTAGGTTAAAAAAATTAATTTTGTAGAAAAAATAAATAAGTACACACAAGGTATGCATATAATGTATATACACATTGATACGTAAACAAAGTATAATAATTTGAGATTAAATATATAATTATGTATATGTGTGTCTAAAAATATTTGTGTGTAAATATATAAATCCTATGTTTTATAATACATTTCATGATATTATTGTTTGATTTTAGTTTGAGTTAAATAATTTTGTGAAAGAAGTTACAAAATATTTTAAATCAAAGGATAAAGTTATTGATACATCTATGAAATTTTATTTTTTTATTAAGAAAAAAATAAAATTCACCTTGGACACTAAAGGAAGCAATGAAATTACAATATTTAATGAAAAAATGATAGAAGGTTATAGTTTTATAAAAAAAGGTGGTATACCCATTGTTACATAAAATGTTTTTGCTGAAACTCATATCACAAATAGCGTAAGAAAATAATTTTAAATACTAAAAATATATAAAAATATATGAAAAATAGTTTCATATCATTATGATAAATAATTTTTTTGATGATGTAGTTTAATACTCTATACTTAATAAATTTATTTCATATTTTAAACAATATTTGTAGCTACAATATTCAAAGTACTAAAAACATATCACTAAAGGCAAAGAAAATCTAAATAGTAAAAAAAATAATCATATATTGGAACACACACATAGTTCATAATATATTTAGATTTTTATTTTATTTTTGGTTATATGTATAATACATTTATATTTAAATATATATATCTATTTAAATTCATTTTATTTTATTATGAATTTTTTAATACACACATACACACTAATAAACACACACACACAATATATATATATATATATAATTAAACCCATTATATATTTTCAAATCGAGAATGATAAATAACATCCATGAATTCCAAACTACCTAGATTGAGAGAGAGAGAACCCTAGAGATCCAAGTACTTGTAGTGGATGAGGTTGTAAATAAGTGAAAACCCCTTGGATCTTTGACAAAATTTTATCAATACATAGTGAAAATTATTATTTAAATGATGGATTAAAATCTAGAGTTCTACAAATAAAATACAATGTAAGAAGAACTAAAAATCTCCAAACAATGAAAGATTTATTAAAAAGGAGTATATAGAATCACACACTTTTGGTTTTGGGAGAGTCAATTCATCTGAGAAATTCAAGGGGTCATGGTGGCAAAGTTCTAGTTCCATGAGACAATATTGAATAAAATGCTATACCAATAGTTTTTAAGTGTTGGTATAACCCCCCAATCAATTTTTATATCATATACCAAAGGTTTGACCAAATAATTTGTATAGAATACCAATACCAATGGTGTTGGTTATTGATCCCAACACCTCATGCTTATATTCCAACAAATTTACCACTATCCTACGACAAATTATTTGTCCACATATATATATATATGTATATATTTTTTAAAATTATTTATTTATTATTATTATTATGCATAAATAATGGCACCACCTATACCAATGGTTTGACCAAAACATTGGTATAGGTTTCCAGAAAAATAAAAAAAATCCAGCACTGGGAATTGATCCTAGCACCACCTACTTATATTCCAATGACTTTACCACTATCCAACAACATATTTTATATTCATATATATATATATATGTGTGTGTGTGTGTGTGTGTTTTTGTGTGTGTGTGTTTGTATAATTTTTTTAAATGAATTATTATTATTTATTATTATTATTATTATTATTATGCATAAATAATGGAACCACCATGTTTGACCAAACCATCAGTATAGGTGTCCAGAGAAATATAAACAATCATGTGCTGGGTATTGATCCCAAGAACTCTTACTTATATTCTAGTGACTTTACCACTATCCTACGACATCTTATATATTCACACACACACACACATATAATTTTTAAAATGAATTATTTTTTTATTATTATAATGAATAAATAATGGAACCACCTATACCAATGGTTTGGCCAAACCGTTGGTATAAGGGTCTTGAAAAGTCACCTATACAAATAGTTTGACCAAACTGTTGGTATAGGTTTATAGGAAAATTAAATATACAAATGGTTTGACTAAACCGTTGATATAGATGTCCTGGAAAATTACCCATACCAACGGTTTGGTCAAAACATTGGTATAGGTGTCCATATACATACCTATACTAACGATTTTCCAAAACCGTTGTTATAAGTTTTCTATACCAACAGTTATTAAAACCGTTGGTATAGAACCATTAGTATAACTCATATTTCTAGTATCAAGAGCATGAATGGTGCGAGCGAGGGCATTTATGTTTGGGTTCATTTTAAAGAGGGTAAAGGGTTTTGTCAGTGCTTCCAAAAAAGAATTGATAAAATATGATTTTATCATCACTAAATTAGAAATCGTTGATAAAACATATATTTATCCACACTAACATTTTAGAAAAGGTAATGATATTATTTATCAACACTTTATAATTTAGCATTGATAATGATATGTTTTATCTATGTTTTCTAATTTATCATTGATAAAAATTCATTAAAAAATATTAAAAATGCATACTAGGCCATGTATGAAGGGACTATGGGATATCAATTGAAGGTAAGTAGGTGAAATGATGAGACCAAGCTAATGATTTGGCCTATTTGGCATGTGGTACATCATGATGACAGGAAGGTGCCACTGGGTGGGCAACCTCGAAAGAGGGACGAGTGTGCTGACACTTATCATTTAGTCATTTTTCCTTATACCAATGTGGTACAGATGGGTTCCCTACCACAATAATGTGTGCACAATGTAATTATTTAGATTATGTGGAGAAACGGGTTAGCGGTGCAGCGAGGGGCCATGAAAACATCTTTGGGTGGGAGACTCGAAAGAGAGATGTGCGTGTTGACACCTATCATAGGGCTATCCTTCACATGCCAATGTTGGGTGGTGCCTGCCATGATGTGTCGGACCATCACAGTGCATCAACTCAGTAGGGGGGTGATGCAACATCCTTTATTGGTAGCACCAGTGAATTAGATCAAGCAAGGGGACGACATGACGTTTGACTGGTGCTTTAGCATAATGCATCCTACCTCTTGGGCCTCTGGGTCATCTCCTTCAAGGGAATTATGGGCCACATATATAAAATTGGTCCATCGTGCCATCATGATCTTGGTTTAAGTCATATAAAAAATTGTGAGGCCTACATGCCACTGGGTCTTCAGGTCATATATGGGTTACTTTTCAACCATGTTAAAAAGTTAGATTTCTTTCCTTAATAAAAAGTGGTCTCAACCCTATCATGTTATATATATTAAAAATAATAATGTTAATGAATACATATGTATGGATTAATATTAAAAATGAATAAATTAAAAAAAAATACTAAATTAATAAATATTAAAAATGAATAAATTACAAAAAAGTAAAAAATAATTAATATTATTAATGAATAAATAATATTAATTGAATGAATGATAAAAATTAGTGAAATTTAATATTTAAAAGTTGAAAAAATTTCAAAAATATTAAAAATATGAATAAGTATTATTAGTTATTAATATTATGAAAATATTAATACTAAATATATATTAAAATTAAAATGAATACATACTAATTATGTAAATTACAAATATATTAAAAATATTGAATATTACTGAATAAATATGTATAATAGAATATAAAAAATTAATAAGTTAGAAATATATTCTATGAAAATATTAAAAATGAATAAATTTTTAAAAATGAGAAAATAATTAATATTATTTATGAAATAATAATATTTAATGAATGAAGTTTTAAAAATTACTGAAATTTACTAATTTAAAAAGGAAAAAAATATAAAAATGTAACATCCCAGGTAAATAAAGAATAAGACATTTTTCATATTTATTAATATTTGTGAATTAAATATTAATTTTATTTTAAAGGGGTTTCTATGTTCGATAGCGTACCCGATACGCAATAATGATTTTCTTTGAAATCTTACGTTGCACACTAATAATATAATATTATTATTTTAAATGGTAGTTAAATCCTAGATGTTGTATTCGCAGGAATGAAGAAAACTAACTACAATATTATTATACATGTTTTTTAAATGTATTTACATTTATCCAATAAAAGTTAGAGGCTTAAAATGGGAATGAATCTAATTTTAAGCATAATTTAGATTAAAATGCCGATTTACCGCCTTTTAATGGCGAACCCTCTTTAAATATAATTTTGGTCACTTTAATACATTTTATTTGAACAAATAAAATCCTTCTTTAGAATGGGGACATCAAAATTTACTTTGTGTAAATTTTTGGAATTTTTCTAATAAAGTTCATTTTCTAATAAATAGTGAAAAATATTGTATTTTAATTCAAAACTGTGTTTTAATCTAATTTATTTATATAGTTAGATTATCTTTTTAATTGATTTTAAAGTTTAATTAGAATATATTTTTACCATTCAATCCAATTTTGGTCATTGGAATTAATTTCACTTTGAAATTGGACATAAAAAAGTGTCAATCTTTTGATAGTTATTGTTTCTTAAAAACACACTATTTGTTTTAACAATGGAAATTAATTTTAAATTAATTAATGCCACTTCTATGTTTTGAATTTAGAAAAATAGACATATTTTTTTGAATTCGGAATATCAAATAAATATTAGGCTGAATTTTTGCTATTTTTCCGAAAACATCAATTTTTGATGAATAGTGAAATCACTTAGTAGTAGTTAAAAAAACCGACTTTTTCATTTAAATGAAATTTTACCGCTTCTGTGAATTGAATTTCAAAAAACTGACATACATGGTTGTTATCAAGAAGTAAAATATGGTTCAATAAGATGAAAATAATTTTTTTTGAATAGTAACTTTTGACTTTTATTTACCGCGATTAAAGGTAAATAGGGTAATTCAAGGTAAAAAGAATATTGCAATAATTCAAAATTATCTTAAAACATGCCCTATCCTTATTAAATGAGTAATGGATGACCATGGTCATACTTGGGTCTATTTTGGGACCCCATGAAGCCACTTATGAAAGATAATGATACTTTAGATTAATTAATTTAATGTAAAGGCAAAAATGACATAAACAAAAATTATTTAGTAAATTAATTTTTATATGGTGTTATATAAATTATATTTTCGACTATAAATATTCATTGGAAAGATAAACATATTTCCTACATCATGGTATTTTTTTTATAATTTTTATACATCACATAAATTAAATTAATTATGACATAATAATGATATAGTATTTACCTCATTAATAAAAGATTTAAATAAATAAGATTATAAATATTAAAATAACATCCAAAACCTGTACAATTATTATTGGATGAATTTATTTTTACCATGAGTCATCTTATCTTTAACTTTAATTATTTTTTGACCTTTAAAAACCGAATATCATTATATAATAAAATAATATTATCACACTTTCCTAAAGAACCCCTCCTCTCCCTTATAAAAGGAGACCACTTCTAACCAATTCCTCAAACCTCTCAAGCCTTTTGGATAGTCCACAATCTACCCAATTAAGCTCCCTACATCTCTATACTCCTCCTATAATCCTTACTTTATTCAGAAGGCACTTCAATAAGTCCTTTGGTTCAAACCAAAGGGAGTTACCCAAATTAAAGGTAACGGTTTCTCTTAAATTGTTTTATTTTATTTTATTTCTCCAAACCCTAAAATCTTTTTATTCCTTTATTTTGTAACAAAAAAACAATACTAAATGTACTAGTATGTTTTTATGAGAAGTATTCAAACTAAACTTACACAAACCTCCATCTAATGGGTGAAGAACATAATGTTTCTGTGGATGACAAACTAACGCCTCACGAAATGACGATTGTTCAAATATATCCAACCACCTCTCATGGTGGAAATTATGATGTAAAAGTATTTATATATGATATATATTATTTTTATGTTTTCTTTATGCTTATTTATTTTTCCATTTATAGAAATAATTTATGGTTTCCATAGTGGGTAAATACGATAATCTCATTAGAGGAAGTGCGGACTACCGCCCCCTCAAAGTGATATGACTCGTTAATGCCTTATGTGGGACATATAAAGGATGGAGTTAATAATATTGTATATGATATTATACTGGAATTATAATATAACTATGTATCATTATGTTTTTAATTCCATTAAAATAAGAAATAGAAATAGTAGTAGAGTTCATGCGTACGTATGACTTACCGTCTCCATGAACGGTGCATTTCATTTCTTATGTATAAATGTTATGTACTATTTTAAATATATATATATATATATATAATGTATATATATGATATATATTATATCTAAATAATTAATTTCATTCTGGATATAATGGACTATTGACCACATGGACAACTTGTAAATATAAGGTGTTCATTTTTGACTCAAGTACCAAATATCGACAAAATGAACGTTATTAACTTAAATGATTACATAATGTTTATAACATGGTAATAAGTGATATAAAAGGAATAATAAACTTGAAAAATGTTCTTAATCAAGTAGAAATTAACTTTAGTTTATTATTCATGAGATTTAAGAATGATCAAGTCAAGTCAGACACGAGGTAAGGGATTTTCTTATCTCACTTTTAATTCTGTTAGATTTCCATTGTTCGCCACTTATTCATTGCATGTGGTGTATTGTGTACTGACATTTGTTATATATATTATCATTATACTAATTATATTCATGGTATTCTATGATAAATTTGGTGTTTATTAACTTTTGGTCATACGACTCAGTTGGATACAACGTGGTAAAGAGTTTCATCTCACTTTTTATTCTTGTGAGATTCATGCTATACTTGCCACTATTTAATTTTGTGTGGTGTATGTACTACCCATGATTTTATTATTTGTGTAATATAATTTCATTTATGATTATTTACATCTTCATTATATGATCCTTCTTTCATGTGGCATATGTTTTGTAGGTTACCAAATCGGTAAGGGAACTTTTGACCCTCCTCTTTTTTAAAGACTTCTTTTTGTTATGTTTTTTAATTTACATATTATTATGTTGGGATATGTTATTATATATCCTTATTGATGTAAAATTTATGTCCAAGTGATGATATACCCTTTTTATCTCATCAAATCATTTTCTGAATTTTAAATTGACGCTGTTAGGTTGTCGAATTTTTACAAGGGAACTTCTTAACCCAATTTTAATTCTTTGGGTTAAACTTTTACTTCTTGAATATGTCATCCTATGAATATGTGTTAATGTACTATGATTTTTTTACACTTAATATACAATTATATTGGGTGTATTTATATTTGTCACACATAATTATGCGATTGATTTATCCTTAACTTAAGGATACCATCTTTATAAGGGATTTCATCTCAATTTACATTTCCACTGAGACTTCATTGTTGTTATGTACCAATTCACTCTTATATGGTGTATATACTGTCCATTGACATATTATATCACGAATCCCTTTATTCTCATGATATTATAAAGTTCTTATTAAATGTAATTCCTCAATTATTTGTATTCAAGCATCTATCTTTTTGTTAAAAAAACTCTTTAACTGAAATATCGTTTTAAATGTTTTTAAGATTTATTCTTCTAAATATTTCTCATTAATGACCATGTTTTCAAAATGAGTTTTATGATTTATTTATATGGACATTAATGTTTTCAAATGATAATTCATTTAAAATCTTCAAAGTGGTATGAGACACTTTGATTCAAAAATCTCTTTTTAAGTGGTTTTGAAAATGATTTGATAAAACATTGTTTATTTCAATATCTTGATTTGATATATTGGAATGTGGAAATGTTATCTTTCCTTTATACATGTGTTATATGTTATGATTATGTTATGGTTATTGGGCACTATTTACATATATGGGTGGTTCCGTGATAAACCTAGGGCGGGTGAGCCTAAGATAGCTCTCCAATGAATTGGGTAATGTGACGGCGGTAAACATGATGTTTCTCCTAAGAGATTTAAGGAATATACTGTGATGGGTATTCCAAGTGTAATTACCTATGTAGCTATGATAGCTACAATTTAAGTTTGATATGGATTCCATAAGAATCCTTTATGATTTATGATTTGTGTGTGTTATTCATAAATCTTATTATTTCGTAAGGTATGTTATGATTGAAAAGTATGGTTTCACTAATTTGTATTTATTGATGGGATAATTTTTTCCTTCCTTATTTTATAACCCTTAATGAGATTTTTATACTCATCCCAAGTTTTTGAAATGTTTTCCACAGGACTTAAAGATGAATATGGTCAAGTATGGGATCAAGGAAAAGTCATGCCATCTAAAACATGGAACTAGACATGTTTCTTTTTATGTGTTTTTATTTTATGAAAAAATGGATACTGAGTAGTAGTTTCTACATGTAATATTCAAGTTTTTATGAAATTGTTATACCTAATTCTCTAAAACTCTAAACCTGAAAATATACTCATTGTGAATTATTCATTTAATTCTAGATTATGTAATGTTTAAGGCCGATTCCTTATAGTTGGTATCAGAGGTCAGTTTAGAAAACTTTAGGGATTAAGAGTTTTCATTAGACACATCGTTAGTCCCTATGTCTATTATATCAATTAAATCCTTGTTTTATAACTTTTTTAGATCAAGGAAAGTCAGTTACAAATGGAAGGAGGAGGATCTCAAATGAAATTTCTATCGCTTCCTGATGACATGCTTGCAATAATTATTGCAAAGTCATGTTCGGATGATTGTGAAAATTTTTCTAGCATACAACTCACTTACAAGTAGTTGTTTGAGATATCAAACACCTTCACTATACCTCATTATCATCGTGGATCATGGGTTTTATTTAGAAAAATCCTATTTTCATAATATTCTCATATTTTCAAGAAATTTAAATATTATCAAGGAATTTTCAAATATTTTACTTTATCACAAGATTTTTAAGCAAATTATGATTTAAAAAAAAGTGCTGAAGAAGAAGACCCTTTCACAACCTATTTATATTTTATTTTACAATATAGTCTCTCAGCACATACCTATGGTATTTTAAAAGGACCATTAATTGAAAGTTTAAACTCAAATTTGTTCTGACTATTTTATAGAAATCATGTTTTATCAGTTTTTTTTGAAATTATATTTCATACATGATTATTTTCCAAAACTATTTTTCTGTGACACCCATATGACTTATGTTGTACAAGGTGTATTTGGATGGAGGACGTAAATGATTTTAATGGATATCTAAATCATTGTTGCGATGCATGGACCTTATACCTACATGAAAAAGATGACGATGAAACCAAATGGACACCATGATCAAGGTATGATGTTATTAATTTTGGGGATTCTTTTATTTTATCATATGGTGGAGAAATAATAATTCAAGAATTAATATGTTGAGATCAAAATGAATTTGGATGAAAATTAGAGGTATAATAAAACCATTGAGGTTAAAACATGTTATGGTTATTTTTGAGTTTTATAAAAAGGAAAACCCGTAGGATGGGTGACAACTCGTCACATCCGGAAAGGCTGCAGGAATCAACCCCACAACCGAAGGGAGATAAGGGTGCATCACCTACCACTATCCTACTTGAAGTCCCTAGTTAGTATGACTTATTATTTTAGTAAAATGTTTTTATGGAACAAGAATAAGTTGATTTTTGGAACATATGTTTTATCAAATGGATAAACTTAGTATAGAAAAATTATTTAGTGATTAAGTGATAAAGTATGTTGTGGAAGAAGTTCTCTCTTTTGAGGAAACACTATATGCCTAAGGAAGATAGAATACTAGGCATTTCAATTGTGGAATAATGGTTGAAATTTTAGTTTGGAAGAATCTATGTTTTTATTGTGGGTATATGATGATTTGGTTTATTTATTAAAATGACTAACCTATCATGGAGAACATGTGATTTGGTTAATTACTTTTCAATACGAGACATTATGAGTAAATGTTGTTATTTGGAGATAAATGTTATATTGGAAGACTATGTAATTAAATCCTTATGAGATTTGGGTTTCAACCTTAGTTTGGATCACTTTTGAATAATTTAACAGAAAGTTGTTTTTCTGAATGGTCTTTGTTGAACTTTGGGTTTTGTTTGAATTTTTTTAGAGATTAAGAGTAGTTTTTCTTTTTGTAAAAGATTATCCTTTTTAGGTATTATCTGATCTCGCACTAAAAATTTTGGGTTTATTTGATGTCTAAAGAAAGGGGAAATATATAGTTTTTCTTTTGTGAATTATGTGATTCTCAAGAAGATTATTCTTGTGCTTTTGATGTGACCAAGTCTTTTTGAATGCTCTTTGTTTGGAGAAAAGATATGTTTTGGTAGAAATTTATTAAAGGATAAAACTCTACTTGAAGGTAAGTATAATTATTTATGTTCTTATTCTATATAGTAAATTAATTCCTCCAAATTATGAAAAGTAATGTAAAAGAAAAACGTTATTGGTTTACGTTTACTACTGGGTAATCAAAGACCGTTTAACACATCATAATTTTGTGATTTTCTGGTGGTTAACTTTCTTCTAATCATGTTTTCTATCGCTCTCCATCAGAACTTGACCGTTTGTTCTCTCTTCCATATCCATGTTTTCCTACATAGAATCCTAGTATGGGTTATATTGGGTGACCATTGTACTTTTCTTTATTTCTTTTAAAGTGATAGTTTTACTGACTCTTTTCTGATGTGGGACTTTTAATGAAGTTTCCAAGCCCAGTTTTAAAATTGCGAGGACGCAATTCCGAAAAGGGTGGAAGGATGTAACATCCTAGGTAAATAAAGAATAATAAATATTTCATATTTATTAATATTTATGAATTAAATATTAATTTTACTTTAAAGGGGTTTTTATGTTCGATAGCGTACCTGATACGCAACAAAGGGTTTCTTTGAAATCTTACGTTGCACACTAATAATATAATATTATTATTTTAAATGGTAGTTAACTCCTAGCCGATTTATTTGCAGGAATGAACAAAACTAACTAAAATATTCATTATACATGTTTGTTAAATGTATTTACATTTATCCAATAAAAGTTAGAGGCTTAAAATGTGAATGAATCTAATTTTAAGCATAATTTACATTAAAAGGCCGATTTACCGCCTTTTAATAGAGGAACCTATTTAAATATAATTTTGGTAACATTAATACATTATATTTGACCAAATAAAATCCTTTTTTATAATGGGGACATCAAAATTTACTTTGTGTAAAATTTTGGATTTTTTCTGATAAAGTTCATTTTCTAATGAATAGTGAAAGATATTGTATTTTACTTCAAAACTATGTTTTAATATAATTTATTTATATAGTTAGATTATCTTTTTAATTTTTTTTAAAGTGTAATTAGAATATATTATTACCATTTAATCCAATTTTGGTCATTGGAATTAATTTCACTTTGAAATTGGACATAAACAAGTGTCAATCTTTTGATAGTTATTGTTTCTTAAAAACACACTATTTGTCTTAACAACAGAAATTAATTTTAAATTAATTAATGCTAATTATATGTTTTGAATTTAGAAAAATATACATCATTTTTTAATTTGGAATATCAAATAAATATTAGGCTTATTTTTTGGTATTTTTCTGAAAAACTTCAATTTTTAATGAATAGTGAAATTAGTTAGTAGTAGTTAAAAAAACTGGCTTTTTCATTTAAATGAAATTTTACCACTTCTGTGAATTTAATTTAAAAAATAAGACATACATGGTTGTTATCAAGAAGTAAAATTTGGTTCAATAAGATGAAAATAATTTTTGGTGAATAGTAACTTTGACTTTTATTTACCACGGCTAAAGGTAAATAGGGTAATTTAAGGTAAAAAGAATATTGTAATAATTCAAAATTACCTTAAAAAATGTCCTAAAATTATTGGATGAGTAATTTACTACCATGTAAATCATTGGGTCTATTTTGGGACCCCATGGATCCACTTATGAAAGATAATGACACTTTAGATTAATTAATTTAATGTAAAGGCAAAAATGACATAAACAAAAATCTTTTAGTAAATTAATTTTTATATGGTGTTATATAAATTATATTTTAGAATATAAATATTAATTAGAAATATAAACAAATTTTATACATCTTGGTATTTTTTTTATAATTTTTAGACATCACATAAATTAATGTAATTATGAAACAATAATGATGTAGTATTTACCTCATTAATAAAATATTTAAATAAATAAGATTATAAATATTAAAATAACATTCAAAACCTGTCCAATTATTTTTGGATGAATTTATTTCGTCCATGATTAATCTTATCTTCAAATTTAATTATTTTTGGTCCTTTAGAAACCAAATATCATTATATAATAAAATAATATTATCACACTTTCCTAAAGAGCCCCTCCTCTCCCTTATAAAAGGAGACCACTTATAACCAATTTCTCACACCTCTAAAGCCTTTTGGATCATCCAAAATATACCCATTTAATCTCCCTACATCCCTATCCTCCTCCTAGAATCCCTACCTTAGGTATAAGGCACTTCAAGAAGTCCTTTTGTTCAAACCAAAGGGAGTTACCCAAATTAAAGGTAACAATTTATCTTAAATTGTTTTCTTTTATTTTACTTATCCAACCCCTAAACTCTTTTTATTTCAATATTTTGTAACAAAACAAATATCCTAAATATACTAGTATGTTTTTATGATAAGGATTAAAACTAAACTTGCACACACCACCATATAATGGGTGAATAACATAATGTTTCTGTGGATGACAAACTAATGCCTCACGAAACGATGATTGTTCAAATATCTCCAACCGCCTCTCATGGTGGCCATTATGATGGCACATTATTTATATATGATATATATTATGTTTATGATTTCTTTATGCTTCTGTATTTTTCCATTTATAGAAATACTTTATGGTTTCCATAGTGGGTAAATACGATAATCTCATTAGAGGAAGTGTGGACTACCACCCCCTCAAAGTGATGTGGCTCGTTAATGCCTTATGTGGGGCGTATAAAGGATGGAGTTAATAATATTTTATATGATATTATACTGGAATTATAATATAACTATGTATCATTAAGTTTTTAATTCCATTTAAATAATAAATAGAAATAAAAGTATCATTCATGCGTACGTACGACTTACCGTCTCTATGAACGGTGCATTTCATTTCTTACCTCTAAATGTTATGTACTATTATAAATATATATATATATATATATATATATATATATATATATAAGATATATATGATATATATGATATCTAAATAATTAATTTAATTTTGGATATAATGGACTACTGACCACATGGACAACTTGTAAATATAAGGTGTTTAGTTTTGACTCAATTACCAAATATTGACAAAATGAAGGTTATTAACTTAAATGATTACATAATGTTTATAACATGGTAATAAGTGATATAAAAGGAATAATAAACTTTAAAAATGTTCTTAATAAAGTAGAAATTAACTTTTATTCAGGATATTAATGAACGATCGAGTCAAGTCGGACATGAGGTAAGGGATTTTCTTATCTCACCTTTAATTCCGTGAGATTTCCATTGTTCGCCACTTATTCATTTCATGTGGTGTATTGTGTACTGAAATTTCATATATATATTCTCATTATTCTCATTATATTCATGGTATTATATGATAAATTTGGTGGTTATTAACTTTTGGTCATACGACTCAGTTGGATACGACGTGGTAAAGCGTTTCATCACACTTTTTATTCCCGTGAGATTCATGTTATACTTGCCACTATTTCATTTTGTGTGGTGTATATACCGCCCATGATTTTATTATTTGTGTAATATACTTTGTTTTATTAGTATTTACATGTTCATTTTATGATCCTTCTTTCATGTGGCATATGTTTTGTAAGTTACCAAATCGGTAAGGGAACCTTTGACCCTCCTCTTTTTAAAAGACTTATTTTTGTTATGCCTTTTAATTTACATCTTATTATGTTGGGATATGTTACTATATATCCTTATTGATGTAAAATTATTTTTCAAGTGATGAGATACCCTTTTTATCTCATCAACTAATTTTCTTAATTTTAAATTGACGCCGTTAGGGTGTCAAATTTTTACAGGGGAACTTATTAACCCAATTTCAATTCTCTGGGTTCAACTTGTACTTCTTGAATATGTCATCCTATGAATATGTGTGAATGACCTCTAATTAATATACATTTATATTGGGTGTATTTATATTTTTCACACATAATTATATGATTGATTTATCTTTAACTTAAGGATACCATCTTTATAAGGGATTTCATCTCAATTTACATTTCCATTGAGACTTCATTGTTGTCATGGACCAATTCACTCTTATATGGTGTATATATTATCCTTTGAAATATTATATCATGAATACCTTTATTTTCATGATATTATAAAGTTAGTTTTAAATGTTATTCCTCAATTATTTGTATTCAAGCGTCTCTCTTTTTGTTAAAAAAAATCTTTAACTAAAATATCGTTGTAAATGTTTTAATGATTTATTCTGATAAATATTTCTCATTGATGTCCATGTTTTAAAAATGGGTTTTAGTATTTATTTATATGGACATTAATGTTTTCAAATTATAATTCATTTAAAATCTTCAAAGTGGTATGGGACACTTTGATTCAAAAATATCTTTTTAAATGGTTTTAAATATGATTTGATAAAACACTGTTTATTTCAATATCTTGATTTGATATATTGGAATGTGGAAATGTTATCTTTACTTTATACATGTGTTATATGTTATGATTATGTTATGGTTATTGGGCGTTGTTTAAGTATATGGGTGGTTCCGTGATAAACCTAGGGCGGGTGAGCCCGAAATAGCTCTTAAATGCATTAGGTAACGTGACGGAGGTAAACGTGATGTTTCTCCTAAGAGATTTATGGAATATACTGTGATGGGTATTTCGAGTTTGACTCCCTATGTAGCCTTGATAGATACAATGTATGTTTGACATGGATTCCATAAGCAACCTTTATGATTTATGATTTGTGTGTGTTATTCATAAATCTTATGATTTCGCAAGGTATGTTATGATTGAAAAGTATGGTTTCACTGATTTGTATTTATTGATGGGATAATGTTTTCCTTCAATATTTTATAACCCTTACTGAGCTTTTTATGCTCATCCCAAGTTTTTGAAATGTTTTCTACAAGAATTAAAGATGAATAAGGTCAAGTATGGGATCAAGGAAAAGTCATTCTTTCTAAAACATGGAACTAGAGATGTTTCTTTTTAAGTTTTTTTATTTAACAAAATGGATATTGAGTAGTAGTGCCTACATGTAATATTCAAGTTGTAATGAAATTTTTATGCCAAATTCTCTAAAACTCTAAGCCTAAAAAGATCCTCAATGTGAATTATTCATTTAATTATAGATTATGTAATGTTTAAGGTCGGGTCCTTATAAAAAATGATTTAGTATTATTAATTATATATATTTTTAGAAAATAAAAAATTGGATAAATATTAAAATGAAAATAAACACAAATTAATTGTGTAATTTATAACCATATCAAAAATATTAAATTTAAATGAATAAAAATGTACGGATAAATATTAAAAAAGAATAAATTAAAAAATATTTAAAAAATAAATATTAAAAATGTTACCAAAAAGTAAAGAATATTTAATATTATTAATTTATAAATAATATCAAATGAATGATATTTTAAAAATTAGATAAATTTAATAAATAAAATAGGAATACATAATAAAAATATTTAGAAAATGAATAACTATTTTTAACTATATAAAATAATAAAAAAATTATAAAATGAATATATATTGACATAAAAATGAATAAAAAATATTTTTACTTATTAAAACATCATTAAAAATATTAATGAATAAAGATTTATTTATAACTATTAAAATGATTTAAATTTAAAAATATTAAAAGATTAAATATTAAAAATATTAAAAGATAAAATATTAAAACGAATAAATTTTAAAAATGTAAAATGTAATTAAAATTATTAGTGACTAGATAACATTAAATTAAATAATGTAAAAATGAGTAAAATTTAATAATAAAAACATGAATTAATTTCCAAAATATTTAAACGGTGAACAAAGTATATTATTATAATTTTATAAACTATTAAAAAATTAAAAATGAATATATATTAAAATAAAAATGAATAAATATTAAAAATTACATTTTAATATGAAATATTTGTAATTAATTACTAATTAAAAAAAATATATAATAATTTAATATATATATATATATTAAAATAAAAATGAATGAATATTAATATAAACATGTTAGAAATGTTAGACATTAAAAAATAAAAATAAATAAATAAATATTGAAAATTAATAAATTACACATTTATAAACCGAATACATATATTACAAATGAATAAATATTAAAAATGGATAAATATTAAAAATGAATAAAATAAAGAATATTAAAAATTAATAAGTATTATGAGTGTGTGTTTGTGTGTGTGTTTCTATATAAATTACATTAATAGCATATAATGTAAAGACCTATAAATTTCAAGGAAATTTTTTTATTAATTTCTATGGGATTTTACGAGTATGCAGTTTCTGACAGCACCTGATTCCAAGGCCCGATGTGCCCGGAATCAATTTCTGAAGTTTAGCTCAGGTACGTTCTGTGAACGAACGAGCGGGTTTTTCTAACTTTTGAACCAGTGCTCAAAATCGAAATCCGAGGGCACTGATGAAACCACAACGCCGGTAATTTCTTAGAAAGACCTTTTCTGGAGTTGCGTTCGCACGAGAGGAGTTGTAAAAAAATTGGGGATTAAATGATAAGTAAAATAAAATTGTGTGCAATTTTATTTTATCCACGGTAGTTAAACTCTCTCATGGGAAGTTGTTGGTGGGGCCCATGACCACCCAACTTCCCATGTGTGGTTATGAGGGAGGTGGGGTCCACACAATCCCCCACCTTTTCAAATTCCCTAACTCCTCTAAACCCCCCTCTTAAATTATGTGACTCTCCCTCACTTTAATAATGCCAACTTAACACCCCATTCATTTTGACAAATCAAGATTAATTTAGTGAATTCAACTTTTGAAATTTTGAAATGTTGGCATAAGTAAATAAAATAAGGCAAAAGCCTTATTTTATTTTTGGTTGTTTCGTTGTGTGGAGACTTTGGGAAGAAAACTCAAAGTCTTGAAGAACTCCATCGCCTTCGTTGAAGAACATCAAGACTTCGATGAAGAACGCCGTCACTGCAAGGAGAGATCGACGTGCTGTTCTTTTCCCTCTCCGCAGCTGGTGTGAAACGTCTTCCCCTCCTTGGACGCACACCAATGCCATCATCTAAACCACCCCCGCGACGCTGGCTTCCGTGAATTTCTTCGAGGTAGGGATTAAGTTCAAATTTAATCAATTAAATTTGTGCTTTGTCTATCGTCGAGCATGTCGTGTTTTGACCACTTGTTATCAATATAACGGAGGAGGTCGGACTGCACAAACACGGCCGAACCTCCTCCCCTTTTTGTTGTTGGTTTTTTTTGTGGCTGGAAATGGAGGCGACGCGGTGCCGATGCACCGCGCGGGGACGAGAGAACCGCGGCTGGAGCGGGCCGCAACAGAGATGCGCGGCACCGTCGCGCTGCGCCGGAGTACCAAGAGGCCGCGGCCGGGGCGGGTCGTGGCAGAGGGGCGCGACGCCGTCCCGTGGCGCTGGTCAGACAGGGGCTATGGCCTAAGGCCGCGGTAGTTGCAGAGGGGTGGTCAGACTTGGCCGGCCACCGGCGCACCAGGAGGCGGGACTCGCGGGTCCCGCGACCACCCCACCGGCCGACCAATACGGCCGACCATTTCCTAGAAGTCCAGGGGTTCAAAACCCCCGACCAGCACAGCTAGGGTAGACCCCACAGGGGTCCTCCATTTCTGAAATCAGGGGTGTGGCACTCCCCCCTTCTCGTCCAGCTCGGCCATGAGCCGGGCCGCGGCCCGTGCTGTGCCGGACCACCCGCGTCGGGCCGGACCGCCCATGCTGGGCCGGAACTTCCGCGCGGAGCCAGACCGCCCGTGCTAGGCCGGGCCGCCGCGCTGGGCCGGGCGTCGCCATCTGGGCTGGGCCGTGCCCTAATAGGCCGGACCCCGACCCGGTTCGGGCCGACCCAGGGGGTAATGGTCCGGGTCGGACCTGGCGCAAACCCCCTATTTACGGACAGATCCGTTCAAACGCCCATAACTTGGGCTATAGACCTCAGATCGACGCACCGTTAGTTGAGTTGGGATCCTTGGATCGAGACGGTCATTTCGGTATATTACCCTTAAGGTTTATGAGAACTTTTTGTATGGCCAGGTTGGTTCGAACATGAAACCAACCGGGCCCTCGGAGTGGAAACACTTATAACTTAAGCTCCGGACGTCCGATTGATGTGCCATCGAATTTTTTAGATTACTATTAGTGAGATGGTTCTTTTGGATTAATATGCTTAAGGTTTGGACATAGATGGAGTACGTTCGGGTTGGTTTTATCTTAAAAACCAACCAGGCCCCTGGGACGAAAAAACCAATAACTCTCAGACCGGGCGTCCGATTGACACGCCGTCTGTCGCGTTGAGTTCCTTTTTACAAGACGGAACTTTTTGATACATTAACTCTAGACTAAGTGAAAGTTTATGTATCGAACCCCTTGGCTCGTGGAGCGGACCCTCCCGGAATCGAGCATACTGTGTGCGGGAACCCTAGAGCTGGCTGCGACGAAGATGATGACTTCCATACAAGGATCTTCTGTGGGTTCTACAAGGACGACGACTGTACTCGGATCCTCAGTGGGTTTGATGAGGATGAATACCATACTAGGATCCTGTGTGGGTTCGATGACAACATTTACCGTACTGGGATCCTCCGTGGGTTCGACGACGAAGTCTACCATGTTGGGATGCTCTGTGGGTTCGACGATGATGACTTCTATACTAGGATCCTCTTTGGGTTCGGCAGCGTTGTCGACTGTACTTGGATCCTCTGTGGGTTCGGCAGCGATGACTACTATACTTGGATCCTCCGTGGATTCGGTAGTGATGACTTCTGTACTAGGATCCTACATGGGGTCGGCAGAGGAGATGATTTAGAGGCTATATCTAATCATCTCCACCTCTCTTCAGAAGTAGTATACCTGTGTGAGCTGAGTCTTGACTTTCAATCATTATCTTCGATATTATTGACTTGTTTTCCTGTGTGGATTGGGTTGTGTTTTCCTGTGTGGATTGGGTTGAACTTTCCTGTGTGGACTGGGTTGAACTTGATCTCGTGAGTTGGAGTAGAACAGGAATTGATGACTTAGGTATATGTATGGGCATATACCTAAGTAGAGTAGGTTGATACTTGTATTTGTATATTTAGTTTGTGGTTTATCCTTTTTGGATTCTGGGAGACCTTCGGGAGTCTCGGGGTCCCTACTGAGCATCGTATACTCACCCCTGCATGGGCTATGCTCGTACTAAGATGTGTTGGTTGCAGATGAAGGACAACGCTGATCGTGGCTGAGGTTTGAGGAGCGGACGGTACCCAGAGGTAGACTATCAGGTGGGATGTACACGGAGAGGACGAATAGACTTGAAGAGCCGACGAGACTGATTGTACTCACCCTTTAGGTGGGAGTTCCTAGAGGATTTCCTGGTGGTTTCTTCTTGTATTTCAATTGTTTTACTTTACTTTTCAGTTGTACTGCACTTTCAGTTGGGTTTGTATACTGGCCCATTTACTTTCCAGCACTTAATTATGTATACAGTTTACTTAGTGTTTACTTCAGTTTGCGTACTCTATGGTGTTTGTTTTCTTTTATAAAGGCAATGAATTCCCTTTTATCAGGATTTAAGCCTTTGGTGCTAGTCGCCAGCCCCTGGCCTATGGAAGACGGGCTTGGGGTAGTCACAGCACGGGCCCCGAGGATGGGTCGTGACAAATTGGTATCAGAGGAGTTCGATTCTACCATAAAACTCAGGACTCTGATCGTTCTACTATGTGAAGCAATAGTGTTAAGGGTATTGAGTGTGGTTATCAGTCCAGGGAGTCCAGTGTTGGTACGGAGGCCGACGTATCCATACACCAGGACCCTGACTTCTGATTTCTGACTCAGTACACGAAAACATTGATTGCATGTGTGTTTAAAAAGTTTTCTTTGTGATTACTTTATGTGAGCTCACCAGGTATACTGTATTAACCGTGGAACACCTGTTTATTTCAGGATTCCCCCACGACGGCAGCCATCTAGGGTTCCGGGATTTGAGAAAGATGACATCCCACCGAGTGATGAGGCCTCAATGTAGGGCCCCATTATAGTAGAGGCACTGGCGGTACCTCTACCCGCCGAGCCACTGATGCCACCAGCCCTAGCAGCTAAGAGTGCACGGTGCCATAGTGCACTGCACGAGTTTCAGCGTTAGAGACCGCACAGGTTCCACAGGGATATGAAACCTCAGGCATCCTAGGATTGGCTGGAGGCTGTTGTTCGAGTCTTCAGATTAGTAGGGACACCAGCTGACCTTATGGTGATCCTTGCGGCGAGTCTCTTGCACACGACAGCAGGTAGATGGTGGAGCTTGATGCTCCAGGTGCATGACGAGGCATCTATAATTTGGATGGACTTTGAGAGCCTCTTCCGCTCAGAGTTTGTTCCAGCCACCCTCCGTGTGGTGCGCATTCAGGAGCTACTACAGCTGCGGCAGGGCAGCATGACAGTAGCCCAGTACTCGGCGAGATTTATCAACCTCTCGCGCTACTCCACATATATGGTACGAGACCCGTTCTTCAGGGCCCGGACCTTCGGGTAGGGGATGAGGCATGAGATCAGGGCTTCGATGATCTCCCTCAATATCCCAACGCAGGCAAGGGTGCTGGAGAGAGCCCTTCTAGTGGAGAGTTTTCTCGCTGAGCAGTCACCAGCGGTGAGACCCTCTGCAGGACGACCCGCAACGAAGTCTTCTGTAGCCGACAATAGACAGATGATGCAGAGGACCAAGTGGTCCAGAACATCAGATGATAAATCTCAGGATACAAGTTCGGTTGTGCAGGGCACACGAAACAGTTCCATCCACACGAGGAGCAGAAAGTGATATGCATGCGGCGGGCAAGATCACATGGCTCGAGACTACCCGACCCACCCTGCAGATGAGAAAAAGGAGGTAAAGGGACCTCCCAGGCATAGGTTCGACCATGGAGGTCCGTAGGGAGCAGGCAGATGAGGCAGAGGATCTGGCCAAGAAGCGGGTGGTGGGCGACGCTTTGAGGACCTATCACCACCACCACCAGGAAGACCACCCCGACCGCAGGGTACGAGTGGACAGGGGAGAGCTCAGCTTCAGGAAGCTGAGGCCTACGACCATGGAGCTCCGGGAGAAGATGGACAAGAATAGGACTAGCTCCATACATGGAGACTTTGTTCATGTTGCTTCTATCTTTTTGGATGCTTTGTTTCTTTGTACCTTGAGTTGTAGTAATAAAGGACACTTGTTCATGTGACGTTTTCTTCACTGTCCTTTTTATATAGTTGATACTGAGAGGTTTCAGATAAAACCATTGAATTGACCCTTACTTTTGAGATTCCTACTGGAGGAGAACAAGTGACCACACACTGCTGCCGACAGTGTGACTCGACCCTTGGAGGAAAGAGTAACAGTTGAATCTCTTGGTAGTAGCATCGATGCCGGACGATGTCGTCCATGGCATGAAATAATATCATTCATGTCAGGATTTACTGCATTAGGCAAAGGATGTGGTTCATCCAGGGGATGAGACCAGATTTCTCTTGTCGGCAGAGGAGGAATCTCAGCATCTGTTGTAGATCATAGATGAAGAAGGGTGGAGTTGAGTTCTTACAAATGGATAGTCTCACCCATTGTTCGTCGAGCGAACGGTTTATGGTTCTAACCAACTCAAAAGTCTCAAGTGTATCTTTTCTCTGAAGTACATTAACCTGAGATAGTGGTGATGGATTGAGTTCCTCTAGGAATATGACATCAAAACAGTTTATACTCCTGGGAAGGGGAACGTTGTAGCAGATTCTCTTAGTAGGAGATCGAGTATTCAGCTGTTAGGAGTGACGAGACAATAGTTGGACATGTTTTCAGATATCCTTTGTGGATAGTATTGGAGTGAGTACGTGTAGAACCAGAGATGGTTTAGGCTATGATGAAGAATGTCCAAGTCATCCAGGAGTGGATGAGGATAGCTCAGAGCTGACAGAAGTCTTATGTTGACAGGAGACGGAGACCACTGGAGTTCGAGGATGGCAACCATGTTTTCTTACGGGTCTCACCTCGACGTGGATTATGGAGGTTTGGCCGGGGCGGCAAGTTATCTCCACGCTTCATCAGACCATTTCAGGTTATCAGCCCGATAGGCGAGGTGGATTATCTCCTGGCTCTTCCAGCTCGGTTGCATCGGGTGCACGACGTCTTCCACATATCTCAACTGAGGAGATACGTGCACGAACCGACACATATCATCGAACATGGGGAGCTGGACATCGATGATGGGGAGACTTTTAAGGAGGTACCAGTGGAGATCGAGGATCGACAGGAGCGGGTCCTACATGGGCGGTTGATTCCTCTAGTACACATTAGGTGGCAGCACGAGAACCTCTAGGAGAGCACTTGGGAGCGGGAGACTCAGATGCGTGCACAATATCCTCACTTGTTTCCCCAGTTTGTGATGTATCTTTACGGGGACATAATTCCATGAGGTGGGAGTAATGTAAAGACCTGTAAATTTCAAGGAAATTTTTTTCTTAATTTCTTTGGGATTTTATGAGTATGTAGTTTCTAACGGAACCTAATTTCGAGGCCTGGTGTGCCCGGAATCAATTTCCAAAGTTTTGCTCGGGTACGTTCAGTGAACGAACGAGCAGGTTTTTCTAACTTTTGAACCGGTGCACGGAATCGAAATATGAGGGCACCGATGAAACCACAACACTGATAATTGCTTAGGAAGACCTTTTCTAGAGTTGTGTTCTAACGGTAGGAGTTGTAAAAAAATTGGGGATTAAATGTTAAGTAAAATAAAATTGTGTGCAATTTTATTTTATCCATGGTAGTTAAACTCCCTCATGGGAAGTTGTTGGTGGGGCCCATGACCACCCAACTTCCCATGTATGGTTATGAGGGAGGTGGGGACCACATGATCCCCCACCTTTTCAAATTCCCTAACTCCTCTAAACCCCCCTCTTAAATTATGTGACTCTCCCTCACTTTAATAATGCAACTTAACACCCCATTCATTTTGACAACTCAAGATTAATTGATTGAATTCAACTTTTGAAATTTTGAAATGTTGGCATAAGTAAATAAAATAAGGCAAAAGCCTTATTTTATTTTGGGTTGTTTCATTGTGTGGAGACTTTGGGAAGAAAACTCAAAGTCTTGAAGAACTCCATCGCCTTCATTGAAGAATGTCAAGACTTCAACAAAGAACGTCGTCACCGCAAGGAGAGATCGACGTGACGTTCTTTTCCCTCTCTTCAGTCGGTGTGAAACGTCGCCCCCTCCTTGGACGCAGGCCAACGCCATCATTGAAACCACCATTGTGATGCTAGCTTCCACAAATTTCTTCGAGTTAGGGGTTAAGTTCAAATTTAATAAATTAAATTTGCTCTTTGTCTATCGTCGAGCATGTTGTGTTTTTGACCGCTTGTTATCAATATAATGGAGGAGGTCGGATCGCACAAACACGGCCGAACCTCCTCCCCTTTTTTTTGTTGGTTTTATTTGTGGCTGGAAATGGAGGCAACGCGGTGCCGATGCACCGCACGGGGACGAGAGAACAGTGGCTGGAGTGGGCCACAGCGGAGATGCATGGCACCGTCACGCCGCGCCAGTGAATCTGAAGGAACTGCGGCTGGAGTGGGCCGCGGCGGTGGTGCACGGTGACGTTGCTCCATCGTACCACGCCAGAGTTCCAAGAGGCCGCGACCGGGGCAGGCCGCAGAGGAGGGGCGCGGCGCCGTCGCGACGCGCCAGTCAGAAAGGGGCTGCGGCCTAAGGCCGCTACAGTTGCAGAGGAAGCGGCTGGACTCGGCCGTCCGCCGGCGCACCAGGAGGTGGGACCAGCGGGTCCCATAAAAGCCACACTGGACGACCGTTTCCTAGAAGTCTGGGGGTTCAAAACCCCCGGCCAGCACAACTAGGGCGGACCCCACAGGGGTTTGCCGTTTTTGAAATCAGGGGGGCGCCCCCCCATTCACGTCCAGCTCGGCCAAGAGCCGAGCCGCGGCCCGTGCTAGGCCGGGCCGCGCCAGCCAGGCCGGGCCGCGCCCTAACGGGCCGGACCCGGACCTGGGTCAGGTCGACCCGGTTTGGGCCAACCTAAAGGGTAATGGGCCGGGTCGGACCAGGCCCAACCCCCTATTTACGGACGGATCCGTTCAAACACCCATAACTTGGGATACAGACCTCCGATCGATGCACCGTCTGTTGCGTTGGGATCCTTGGATCGAGATGGCCGTTTTGGTATATTACACTCAATGTTTAGGAGAACTTTGGGTATGACATGGTTGGTTCGAACACAAAACCAATCGGACCCTCGGAGCGGAAACACTTATAACTTGTGCTCTGGACGTCCAATTGACGTTCCATCAACTTTGTTGGATTCCTCTTAGTGAGGCGGTTCTTTTGGTTTACTCCGCTCGAGGTTTGGACACCGTTGGAGTATAGTTGGGTTGGTTTTAGCTTAAAAACCAACCGGGCCCCTAGGATGAAAAAGGCAATAACTCTAAGACCGAGCATCTGATTGATGCGCCGTCTGTCGCATTGAGTTCCTTTTAATGGGACAAAACTTTGTGATACATCAACTCTGGACTTCGTGACAGTTGATGTGTCGACCCCCTTGGATCGTGGAGTGGACCCTCCCGGAATCGAGCATACTTTGTGCGGGAACCCTAGAGCTGGCTGCAACGAAGATGACGACTTCCATACAAGGATCCTCTGTGGGTTCGACGAGGACGAAGACCGTACTAGGATCCTCAGTGGGTTTGATGAGGATGAATACCGTACTAGGATCCTCTATGGGGTTGATGATGACGTCTACCGTACTGGGATCCTTCCTGGGTTCGATGACGACGTCTACCGTGCTGGGATCCTCTGTGGGTTCGACGACGATGAATTCTGTACTATGATCCTCTGTGGGTTAAGCAACGTTGTTGACTATACTTGGAAAATATGTGGGTTCGACAGCGATGACTACTATACTTGGATACTCCGTGGATTCGGCAATGACGACTTCTGTACTTGGATCCTACGTGGGGTCGGTAGAGGAGATGATTCAGAGGCTACATCTAATCATCTCCACCTCTCTTTAGAAGTAGTATACCTGTGTGAGCTGAGTCTTGACTTTGAAACATTATCTTCGATTTGATTGACTTGTTTTCCTGTGTGGATTGAGTTGTATTTTCCTATGTGGATTGGGTTGAACTTTCCTGTGTGGACTGGGTTGAACTTGAGCTCATGAGTTGGAGCAGAACTGAAATTGATGACTTAGGTATATGTATGAGCATATACCTAAGTAGAGTTGGTTGATCCTTGATTTCTATCTTTCCTTTTTGGTTTATCCTTTGTTGATTCTGGGAGACCTTCGGGAGTCTTGGGGTCCCTACTGAGTATCGTATACTCACCCCTGCATGGGATACACCCACACTATTATGTGTTGGTTGTAGATGATGGACAACACTGATCGTGGCTGAGGCTTGAGGAGCGGACGATACTTGGAGGTGGACTATTAGGTGGGACGTAAACAGAGAGGACGACCAGACTTGAGGAGTCGACGAGACTGACTGTACTCACCCTTCAGTTGGGAGTTCCTAGAGGACGTCCTGGCGGTTTCTGCTTGTCTTTCAATTGTTGTACTTTACTTTTCAGTTGTACTGCACTTTCAGTTGGGTTTGTATACTGGCCCATTTACTTTCCAGCACTTACTTGTGTATATAGTTTACTTAGTATTTACTTCAGTTTGCGTACTCTGTGGTGTTTGTTTTCTTTTATAAAGGCAATGCCTTCCCTTTTATCCGGATTTACGCCTTTGGTGCTAGTCTCCAGCTCTTGGCCTATGGAAGGCAGGCTTGGGGTAGTTACGGCACGGGCCCTGAGGATGGGTTGTGACATTTAACAAGTTTGATATATGTAAATTGAAAAAATGACATCTTATATAAAAATTTTCATATATATATATATAATTCAGATACAAAAATATGCATAAATATAAATTATTATTAAATTTTCAATGCATTAATATAATAATTTTTTATTATATAAATAGGAATATATAATCAATGATAATTTTTATTCTTAATATGAATTATATTTTTACATAAAGTTATATTTCAATATATAATAGCGTATATATAATAAATAAATAAATAAATATATATATATATATATTTAGTGTAAATATATATTCATATTTTATTTATATATAAATTCATGCATGCTTTTTTTTTATAAAAATAATATTTAAAATTACATAAATATGTATATATAAATAAAATTATTAAATAATGTCTTTATATGCACTAACTAAAAGTGTTGATACAGATATTCTTTATCAGTACTAAAATATCACGCTTAGGACTTTTATCAATGTTTTTTATTACTGATAAATAAGGTATTTATCAATGCTTTTGGTTAGTGCTAAAAGAATTCATCCATTATCTACGCTGGTCTTTAGAGATGATAAATATGAGCGTTGAATATTACTGCATATGTAGTTGTGATACATATATATAAGTACATACAATTATACGTATGTACATTCATCTAATAATATATATAAGAGTTGAAAAATATATTTACTTACAATTACACATATACATATGTGTATACATATATGCAAACATATATATAATTATATATATAATGTAATTTTTTCATTGTAAAATTTAAACTGTTGTCTGGAGGGCTTTCCCAACTAGCACCTTGAACCATCAAGGGTGATATACGACCACATGAATGGGTTGTGACACTAGATGTGGGACCAGGTGACCATTATGAATCATGGTTGATGGTAGAAATTGTTCCTTGGATTTTTTCAAGAATTCCACCACTGGTAGGATTCTCAAAAAAAGGATTATTGACTTGGAGGCTAATATGGAGGCTTATACGAAGATACTGGCTATAGGAAAGAATTACCTTATTTCACATCTCATTCTACTTAAAGGAGAGAAATCATTATGGATAGAGAAGCTGGAGTGTATGGTTTTTATAATTTGGGGATTCTTGGAATAGAGGTTCGTATCTATTGGTTATGGATTTCTATATGACATTCTACCCAGATAGTACCAGACTGTGTGTGTAGGGCACTAGTTTTATGTTCTTCAAGCTTGAATTAATCTACCTTCATGAATAGAAATTTTATTTTACTTAATCACATGCTAGGAATCCTTTCGCATATGTATGGATTAGGGTTTATTGCCTCAACTAGATATTATGGAATCTAAAGATCCTTCATGACATTGATACAATAATTAGAGTCCTCATCCGCTTGGATAGAGAGAAAGTTAAGTTTCAATTTTGGATTTTTTATAGAATATTAGTTTAGTTGGATCTTAGAATCACACTCATTTTCAAGGTTGTACTCTTAAATCCTGATGATATTCATCTTATTATTGAGTAAGATAAACCCCCCAAATAATGTGATGATTCTAATGCTATGGGATATTTGAAGGTGTAATGCCGCATGACTTTCTCCTATGAGACCTATGGTTTGAAGAGTCAGTTGGAAACGTCTTACTATAGAAAATATAAAGGTAATTACACAAATATGATAGATATTAAAATGAGTTCTATAAAGGATCGAAGGTCTGAAGGGCAGGCATTTGGAGTTATAGATCCAAGTTATAATGATGCTCATTTTAGGTCTGTATATAATTATAATTATAGGCATGGTAAGACTAAGAATAAGTTAAATACATCAATGGATTATTATAAATCCTATGAAGTCTATATTGTTAAGGTTTAGAGACCTTTAGTAGGATCAATTCTTGATCTCCCTCCAGGAGACCTTCTCAATTATGATATATTCTTACAGAGGAGAAGGATTCCCCTCATGATTCCTTTAGGTATGCTCTCATTGAGTGAGTTAGTGAAGATCTTGATGATGATGATTCTACTGGAGATCAAACTAATGTGAAAAAGTGGTTTAAAGGGATGTTGATAATCTGTTATGGTTGGAGTATAATATGATTTTTCAAATAATCATAAAGAAAAAATGAAGTTTGTTTCAGCCTTTTCATGAAAGGATAATAATTATTTGAGTGCCAGTATTCCAAGGAAGGTCTGGGATGGATCTTCCCCATACAAGTCTCCTTTAAATGAATGTAGGTCCTCTGATGATGGAAATATAAAGACCAGTTATGGGATCTTTGTTGAATATGAAAATGAGAAACATGTTTCTAGAACTTCCCTCAAACATGATACAACTTATGGAGTTTTTCAAAAGGATATGGCCTTGAATAGATCTTCTTTGATTAATACTTCCAAGGGACCTTGATAATATTTTAGAGATTAAAAATAAGACCTATTTAGTATGGAAGAAGTGGTTTTGAAACTGGTTTTTTAACTGAGGATCCTGATGAGATTTCTAACTCCAAGAAAGATAAGGATTTTACAGCTGATCTACCTGGTAATTATAGGTTTAATCCTCCATATATTTTTGTGGAAAAAGAATCTCTGGACTATTGGGATCATATGGATTTCGATATTTTGATCATATTCGATGATGTTAATTTTACCAGTGTCTATGTGGAATCAGGCAAGGGGATGGAAAAATATAGTTCTTCTCTTCTGTATTACACAATGATAGTGTTACAATGTGCTGGAGCTGGTGGGGTGAACCTAAGATCTCCATTGGGGAATAATAATTTGTGTCAGGTTCCAACCTTCAACTATTTTTCATCTCTTAATGATGAGAAAAATTTATAGGATGTAGAGAATCAAGATGTGATGACTGAAAATGATGAAGTCAAGGAAACTTAGGAATCCAATGGAGATTAACATTTTGTTTTTTCTGATATCCATAACACCAACTCTTCTATATTGAATTAGAATCCAAATGTGGATTCTAAATCATGTAATTACGCCAAAAATTATAGAATAAGAAGACATCAATGCAAACGGGGTAGTCGGGGTGCTTATCATAGTTTGATCCTTCGATCACAAGCTAAGTATCTGGTGAACATTGGTGTGCATACATATATTAATTTCCAAACTCACCTATAAGATTGTATTTGTGTTTCTTGTATTGGTTTGCGTATTTTTAGATGTGGGGAAGGTTTCCATGTCTTAACCCCACATCCATTTTTATTTCTATTTTGTTTTCTTAATAAAGTGTCTTAACAACAACTTGTTTTTAATATATATATATATGATAAAAATTAATGAGTGTTTACATACAAACATATATGTATGTGTTAATTATATTACTACATATACACATACATACATATTAATATATATATATATATATATAAACATGTAGATGCATTTATATATACACATTTATATATCCATATACAAACATTAGTAAAATACATATATTTAAGTATAAATACATTATAACATACATATATAATTATATATTAATATAAGTGCATAAATATATTGTATAATAATTATATAAAAATATAATAAATATAATTATTTAAAAATATAAGTACATTCATGCATACATACATATGTATATATATAGATATATACAACTATAAATTTTTGTAAGTATATTTTAATACATGCGAATAGATACATCAAAATATTATTATATGTATACACATACATATACCTACAATCGTATTTATATATAAATATAAGTATATGCATGCAAGAATTCATGTTTAGAAGTTGAGGACTTACCCAAGTGGTAGTAAAGCGTCCTTGTAATTATACATTATACTTGGGTTCAAATCTAGTTGTATGAAAATTTTTGTGGGTATTGTAGAAATTTAGCAGTGTGGGTACTATAGTTGGGTATTGTAGCATCATCACTATTCGTCCCAAATGGGATTTCGACCCACAAAATGGGCCTTCAGGCCATAGATCCTTTGGGATATCACAATACATTGGGAAACAGGGCCTACAGTCAGTCAATGTTGGGCCAAATGACTCCATTCTTGAGCAGTACATGACCAGTGTAGAGAAAAATATATAAATTCAAGACTTGATGATCAGTTGGATGTGGAGGTTCATTCATGGAGCAGCTGCCATGCACTAGTTCAAGACCCCATGAAGGGGAGGTAGAAATGGCTAATGATGAACATGAAGTCCAGACTATATGGTAGAGTGACAGATACATGAGACAAGGAAGGGGTTGTTTCAGTGTGGGGTCATGGGATTTAGCCTTACGGGTCATGTATTAATCCTCTATGTCACTGAGACTATGGGTAATGTAATGAAATTGTGCCTTTAGGATTTTGATTCATGTAAGAGTTTCCTCTCAACACAGTTAAAAAATAAGATTATCAATAAATAGAATAAAAATCTTAGGCCTTAGGGTCATTGCATACATGAATGCATGTATATATATTAATGTAATATGGGAGATTCATAGGGTAAATCTCATATGGAATATTTGAAGGGAAAATATATAATAAGAAATGTGTATTTTCAATATCTTATATATGTTTTCATGAACTTAAATTTATATGTATCTATGACTGTATGTATTTTTATATATGTACATTTAATAATATTTACATGTCTTAATGTACATGTATTAAAATATACTTATAAATATTTATAGTTTTATATACCTATATACATGCATGCAAGCATGCATGAATCTACTTATATTTGTATATAATTACTTTAATTATATTTTCATATCATTTTACTAATATATATTTATATACTTAAGTTAATATAGATTTTTTCATGCATGTATTTATGTACATATATTTAAATATATGTATTTAAGTATGTATGTATATGTATATATTAATTTATATATTCAAATAAATATTTTTATATATAAAAACTAATATATATATATATGTGTGTGTGTGTGTGTGTGTGTGTGTCTACTTGTCTTTTTCTCTATGTGTGTGTCCACACATGTGTCACTAAATTTCAATGTATCATAGTAAAAAATTACTTTTATTTTATAACAACATATATGTAAGTGTTAATATATATATATATATACACACACACATGTCAAAAATATATATATTAATTTTACTTCATACAATTAATCTAAGTATTAATATATATTAAATAATAACCCTCGAGGGAATAGCCTAGTGGTTATGTATTTGAGGGGCCTCTCGAGTGGTCTTAGGATCAAGTCTCGCCGAGTACATATAGGTAAAATAGTTCTCTTTATTTCATTGTAATCTCCCTCCTGGGACTATTGTAATATAATCAATAATATACATAACATTTAATATAAATTTATTAATGTTAAAATGTAAATATTAATATATAAATGTTATTATAAAGTTTAATAGATAATAAATTTTTTTATTATATTAATGTTTACACACACACACAAACCTATGTAGTTGGGGTTTCATTTAGTGATAAACACCTCATAATACTACTTCAGAGGTTGGGGGATCAAAACCCGATGAGTGAAAGTACTACAACAGTGCTGTAGCAGTACTGTAGTAGCAGCATAAATATAGCACCGAAATTACTATAGTTGTGTAAGGTGCTTTATTAGGAACTATAGCGGTGTTTATACTTTAGTATCCTAAATACTATAGTAGTACAATACACTGGAGGGGAATTTGTGCCAAAAAATGGGTCTTCGGGTCTAGAAATTTCACTTCCAATATCCAGGGCCTTCGATCCAAGGTCCATAAAACTAGTGGGCCTTTGGGCCTTTAAAAATTTGTAAAGGGATGGGTGGATGGGTTATCCACATGTCTGATCCAGAGGCAGGTGAGGTTTTTAGCTAGGTAGCGTACTATACTACAACGAAGGAGATAATGCCATCATAAAATGTTCTACAATATAGTATCTTTGATCGTTTGACTTAAGGATATGATGTTCCTACCCAGGGAGAGAAGGTTCCTACCCAGGAACCTCCTCTAGAAGATACTTATGTTGAGGAGCCACAATAGCAATATCATAGACTTCATTGTGTTGCATGTGAGGCCTCACCTATTCCACAAGAAGTGGTCACACCTCTAGCTGTCTAGCCTAATCCAATTATAGATGCGAACTAGTAAACATGAGATCCATTTATATTTTAAGTATATTTCCAGTTCTCCCTGGGTATATCTAATTTGATCTCTTATCAAAGGTCATTTTTCATGCCTCCACCTTTTGGGAATGATCCTTCATAGGCCTTATGGTTCCCCCAGTAAATGATGGTAAGTTCTTCCACTTATGTAGTGGAAAAAAGATTATATGCATATGAAGACATCTAGATGTAGCCTCCTCCTGATGACTCACATGTATAGTATCAAACATATGAGGTTTTAGATCTCAAGGAAGATTCATATCCATCTCATCATACTCCACCAAAAAACAGAGGTCGGCGATCTTGATATGGGAATCCCATTCACACACCAGATTGTGGGGCATAGCCTCATCATAGACAATGATTACACTCATTCATTTATATTTTTACCATTGACTTAAAGTATTTGTAACAAAAATTTATTCTATCCTCAATATTATTTCATATCTATTAAAATGGTCAAATTATTTTTATTGTCAACCATTTTTTCCATGTTTAACCACTATTTCAATTTTCATTTATATTTTACTTGTAGTTTATATTTGATAAGTTTTCAAAGTTGACTACTTAGAACAGAATAAAAATTATTAAATTTAAATTAGATGACTTTAAAATATTATAAAATATATTCTATAAAAACAATCTAATTAAAACTTAAAAAATCCTAAAAATCTAAAACATTATTGATTTTTTTTAATCATTATAATAAACTGAAATGAATTTACATGACACAAAAATTATTGATTAAAAACAAAATATTTACACAATAAAAAATATATTCACATAAATTATAGTATAATTAAAATCTAAATTAGATTTATATAATTGAATAATCGTATAAAAAATAAATTAAAATGAAATGAAAATAAAAAAAAATTATAAACACAAATGTAATATTTTAATACAACAATATATTTTGCCATTAAAATTAATTTTCATTAATGAATTTTATGAAATGATTGATATTTTCAATTATTTTTGATATGTTCAGTAAGTTTGTCAAATTTCAATTAGATTGTATTTCTACTTTATTATTTATAGACATTCAAATCCACCTACTTAAAACATTATTTTGTTTCATATAGGTGGCTTTGAAAGCATGTAAATTATAAATTTTAAATACAATCTAAATGAAATTTTACAAATTGACTCAACATATAAAACAAAATTTAAAATTAAAAAATCCATAAATATAATAAAAAATATATAATTTTCATGTCACAAACTTTATTACTCAAAAAACATAACATTTACACATTAAAATATTAATGGAATTTTTTTTATTAAGTATTGTAGTATTAATTACATTACCATGAAGTATTATTAATCATGTTATTAAAATTAAATACTAATAATTACATTATTAATTAATATTAATTATATTATCAAATATTTTAAATAATTAAAATACTAAATTTTAATGATGATGTAAATAATATAATTATTAATGTAAATAATAAAGTAGTTAATGATATAATTTTAAGATAAATATTTATTAAATTAGTAATATATAAAATTAATTATTAATAGTAAAGGAATCATTAACAAATTATATATATATATATAAACTAGGGTTTTTTGGGCATCGTGTTGGAGAAATTATGCCCTGGTGTGCTATCTCAGTCAGGTTTATTTGTTTGGTTGGCACTCTTATGATATTCTCATCTGGGTTTTCATCCTCAGAAAGAGTCGAGGTTTTGGTTACAGCTTCACCGTTCTTCTCTCCACCACCATGGAAGAATATCTACTAAAACATTGGGAAAATATCTTGGTTATCTATTGTAAAAACATGATCAAAGTTAGTACCATAGAGGAAACAAATGTATGGAATCATCTGTCCCCTCTCATGGTTGTAAAATTCACATTTAATAGATCCTATAACTCAAATTCCTTGATAAATACGATGCAATCATTATAGATATTATAAGAGGGAGTTTCTATCAAGGAAATCAATTCTGGGATAATTATATTGGAATTCTTTAGGGAGTTTGATAAGATTCACGTATTGAATGGATGACCATGGTCTTTTGATAATCACCTAATTGGGGTTAATTAATTTCTGAAAGGATTTAATATTAGTATGGTTTTTACCATTCCCCTACTGGATCTTGGTGAAAGGCATCAATTTTACTGGTGGAAATGAGCAAGTCATTCATGGTATTGGGAATACCATTGGGTGTTTGTGGATTGGGATATTTCAAATATGATTCAGTGAGGTCCTACAGTGTGAATTAAGGTTATGGTGGAAATCACATAAACCTTTATATAGGGATCCTTTTTGAAATTCTCATACTCCAAGTTATGGATGTATTTTAAATTTGAAAAACTCCCATCCTTATTTTTATTCTACAACCTTATTAGTCATGGGTTAAAGGACCATGGAATGAAAAAAAATTGATCCATAGGGATGAATTACATTTCAATATGGCCCATATATTCAGGATAAACCTTTTAGTTGAAAACCCACTTCAGAGGATCAAAAATAAAGGGCGAGGGAAAATCTTAACAGACGTTCAGACCAAGACCCCTAAGCTACTAAGGCTGTGATAATTTCAATGCTTCCACCATCATTCCTCCTTGTTCCAAGAAGCATTAACAATCCCTTTCCAATGGTTTTGAGTCCATCAACTCATGTCCATACTTACCATGGGTTAGTGGTAGATGGACCATGGGGAGATGATGAATTTGTTGATGATAATAGTAACAAGTCAATGAATAGACAACCAACCTCCACGCAGAATGTGAATGATGGATTATTGTACCATAATATAGGTCCTCCACCAAATCATCATCTTTTTATCCTTTATTCATATTTTTAGGAGGTAACAGTGGATCCCCCTTCCCAAAGTATGTTGTCACCCATGGTGGGGGAATGATTACTACTATGTCAAGGGAGGAGGCTTCACCAAAGTTTCTCATCTCAAAGATTTCTATTCCAGATTAGAAACGACCTCCTCCCCATACGACTCCAACCGAACATGAATGTTAAATGACTTAGAAGTGGAGGATCAAGAATTGAAATAATATTAAACATGCCTAAAATAATTTTTGAAGTAATAAAAGACTCTATAGAAGGTTGAAAGAGGATAAAACTTCTAGTTCCAAAAAAACTTAAGGCTATTTCATGGTGATACGATGAATTACCCTTTAAAGGTGGTGATTGGCACAGACTATCCCCACTTGGGGCCATGAAACTCTTGTTTTGGAACTTTCGGGGGCTTATAAGCCCTTGATTATTTCGTGTGATATGCCAATGGAGCTCTAAGTATTTCCCCAATATGGTGTTTTTTTTCTAAGACCATTTTATAAAATAAGGACATGAGAGGGATCACATTAAAAGTCTAATTTTATCATTATTTCTCAGTTGGTCGATCAAGCCATGCATGCAGTGTCTGTATCATGTGGATATATGATTTTTAAGCATGAATGGATAATTTCTATCAAAATAAAATTTACTTTTAGATATTCTAATATCATAAACCCAATATGACACTTCACAGGTTTCTATGGCTAGTCAGGTTCAACTGACAAATGGATATCCTAGGAACTATTGAAATCCCTTAGGAATATGTTTCAAGACCCTATTCTTATTGGCATATAATTCAATGAGATACTCTATCACCATGATAAATAAGGTAGCACCATGTGAAGTCCTTTATCTATGCTCCATTTATAGGACTAATTGATTCACTTGGGTCTTTCATCCTTAGAAGTGTTGAGGGATCCTTTTACCTAGTTTTGAGGTCATGACCTAGATTCCAGAATATTGTAATGTCTTGATCATTTTGTGAAGTCAAGTGATTGGACCTCACTACTCTAGAGGTATGAGGTCTCCCACTTCCCTCAACTTTCTTCTAACCACTACCCTATTTTTTCTCCAATCTCAGGTGTTTCCTCATTGTAAAAGGCTAGTGAGGGGATTTTGGTTCAAAAGTATGTGGTTATATATAAATAAATGTAGAGTTTTTATTAAAGAATCATGGTCATCCTCACAGGTTTAGGTCTAGGACATGGCCAAAAGGGTGGCTAATCAACTGAAAAAATGGAGCCACCGACATTTTAGGAACTTTGATCAAAGGATTTCCAAATATGAGGAAGCTATTGGGAGATACTGTAAGGGACCTATGTCTAATTTTTCTTTGATGCTGGCTTTCTATTTGGAGAAGGACCTAGATGATGATTTAAGAGGAAAATAAATATTTTGGTTCATAAAATCAAAGGAGGATTTCATCAAGTAGGGAGATTATAATACTAAACTTTTCCATCAAAAGTCCTCATCTAGAAGAAGAAACAACTTCATTTCTAAAATAGAGGCTAGGAATGGAAGCTTTACATCTGATGGGCTTGGTATTTGGGAGATGATCTGGTCCTTTTAAAGTGTCTTTTTTGGTTGTTAGGGTAGTTTCCCCTTATGGGGAGTTTAGAGTTGTATGGAACCAAAAGTCACTGAGGCCATGTCACAAGACCTTGAGTCAGACATCTATGTGGAGGAAATTATATCCTCTTTAATGAAAATCCACTCAAAAAAGGCTCACGAGCTGTATGATTCTCATTACCTTTTCTTAAGGTGGTTATAGCATATTGTTAGACCTGATATCATCGACCTTATCTGGGGTCTGTGGGAAGGATTCATAGGGATGGAAAAGGTTAATGAAACTCTTATTGTTATGATCCCAAAAATATATGGCACAATGAAAGTTTCTGATTTCAAAACAATTAGTTTTTGCAATGTGGTTTATAATATTTTATCAAAAGTTATTTCTTGTGAGTTGAGTAAGCTCATCCCTTCTATAATCTCTAAGAACCATAGTTCTTTTTCTCTAAGAGAGACTCATCCTCAATAATTCTATAGTTTCTCATGATATTTTCCATTCTATGAAAACTTGATCTTATATCTATGAAATTTTATATGAAAAAAGATTATCATATGTTGGAATGGAATTTATTGGAATAGGTCATGAGGAATTCATCATTTGGTCCAAAATGGATGAGTGAAATCATGAATTGTGTCCAGAAATTTTTCTTTAGTATCAAGTTTAATGGTTTTCTCACAAGGAACTTCAAACTGACCAAGGGTTTACGTTAGGGAGAACCTATCTATTTTTTTATTTCTCCTTATAGTGGATGTTTTCTCTCACATCTTATCAAAGGAAGTAGTGGAGGGCCTCATTCTGGGTGCTAAGGTTTTGTCATCTTAGTATGGAAATTTATCACTTATTCTTCACTGAGGATTGCATTCTTTTTTCAAGAGCAACCCCTCAGGAATGTCATAATATACATGAAATCATTAAATATTTTTCCAATACTTTGGGTCAGTGTGTCAAATTTCTAAATCATAGATATATTTTAGTAGAGGTATGTAGGAGGAGAGGAGATTCATTATCACTGGTATGCACATTACTAAAATCGTGGAGAAATATAAAAAACATTTGGGTCTCCTGGCAGTCTTTAAGTGCTCAGAAAGATAATTTTTCTCTTTCATTATGGATAAGATCCATAATAAAATATTGGGATAGTCAGGAAAGAAGCTTTATAGGGATGGGAAAGAGGTTCTTATAAAAGTGGGGGATCAAGCAGTTCCATCTTACATGATTCCCCTCTTCAATAATCCTGATTTCTTTATCCACCAACTTCATTAAGAATTTGAGAATTTTTGGTGGGTTCGGGAAAATGGAATGAATAATTTTCACTAGATTTCATGGGAGAAGATGTGTTCTCCCAAAGAATGTGGTGGAATGGGTTTTATGGACTTGAAAGTTTTCAATAATTTATTCTTGGATAGGAAAGGGTGGAAGTTATTATAGAACTCGATAGTTTTTGTGCAAAGGTTTTCAAAGCCAAGTAATCTCCCTATGGTGATTTTTTATCCTCCTACTTGGGATTGTGACCAAGTTTTTTCTGGATAAGTGTTTGGGTATTCAGAGTTTTTTTGGATTGAGGTCTTTATTAGAGAATTTATAGTTGTTATATGGTTTATGTTTGGAGCAATCCATGGTTACCCGATTTGGATGACAAGAGACCTTCTTTTCCTGCTCCTGGCTAGGATAATGCTTTAGTTATGGACCTTTTGGTTGATGACATAAGTGGTTGGGATTTTTAGAAATTAAATATATGGTTTAATGACCATGATCATAAGTCTATATTTGCAGTTCTGATGATTCTTGGAGTGAGAATGGATAAGCTATGCTGAAAATTCAAGAGTTGGATATCCTACTTTGCATGCTTAGGTTCTAGGAACAGCTCCACACAGGGAGATGTTTCTGGTTTTCATCTATGAAAGCATCTGTGGATTTTCAAATCCCACTGAAGGACTAAATCCTATGTTGGAAGCTTTACAGAGGTATTCTCCCTACCAATGTGCGTTTAGATGAGAGTCATCTGTAAGAGACCGCTTTATTCCCTCTATGTGGGTTAGTTAAAGAAACAGATCTTCATGAGATCTTATCATATTTTGGGGTCATTGTGCTATGATCTCCTAACACTAAGAAGGATATTTCTCAATGGATATGGTTGGGATATGTTAATATGATTGTGTTGGACTGGTTCAAATCACAGCCAGTTCAGGACGTTGCGAGACTATGCATCCGTGCATGGTTTATCTGGCCCCATAGAAATTCCATCATGTTTGAGCACATGTTTAAGGATGACATGGTTTGGCTTGACATGATGCATTTTTAGATTTCCTAGTGGAGCAATTAGGGGGGAAATCGACTTCCGTCGACAGTTTAGTATCCTCTTTATGGGGGCCACATCCCCCTCTGGGGGTCTTTAAGAGCAACACTGATATGGCTCTCCCTGAAGATTGTACAATTGATCCAGGGGCAGTCATCTAAAACCATACATGCTTTTTAATCGTGTCTCTTCGCACCTCGGGTGCGGCTTGCTGGACCCCTTCTGTGCCAGTAGCAATGACAATTTTGGTGCATCTCACCACAAAGGAACACACACAAGTAGGAAGTCAGGGAGACTCAAACTTGTGACCTCCCCGGCACTCCACAAATCCTTTTTCCATATAAATATATATTTATAATTATATTTCTCAATAAATATTTAAAATTATTTTAATATATTTATAATTATAAAACTAATTATTTTTTATAATTATATATAATTAAATTTATTTATAAATATATATTTAAAATTCCTTAAATATATTTATAATTTCAAAAATATTTATTAATAATTGTATAAATATTTTTTTTATAATTTTATAAATATTTATTTATAATTATATACATTTATATATATTAGGTGATTAGAGATACAATTACATTTAAATACACATACACCTCACACAATTCTCTCCATTTTTTGGTTTGGTCAGATGAGTCTTGGTGACAACTTTGGACTTTGGACTGTTAGATATCTCTAATTCGTGTTCCAGTCTGCTTTCTAGCACCCGGTCGCCTCATCGAGTGGTTTCGTCTACTCTGGCTTCTCTTCTCCCAGAATTTTAGATCTGATGGAGCTTTGTCACTGGAAGCTCTAGATCAGGGTATATGGTTTCCACATTGGTGCATTGTACCTCTCTCTGATCTTACCTACCCCAGATCTAGACTTTCCTGTGGATGCTATGGTCATGGAGCAATGGGTGATTGGTGACCGATTCTGATCTATTTATCTGGTGGTTAGATCGGGGTAGCATGAGCGCTAGTGGTCGAAGTCGTGTGGGTGCTTCACGATGATGACTTGGGTTCTTCTAATAGTCGATGATGATCCTCTTCAAGCTTCCTGCTTCCTGATGATGGTGACGACTTTGTTTCGTGGTGTAATATAATCCTTGGGGTGGCGGTTAATGACAGTGGTGGTGGTGGGGGGGGGGGTTGATTGGCGAAGGTGCATCTTGGGCATGTTTTGGTTGTGTGGATAGGGTTTCGACTATACCCTTGGTTCAGTTTGTTTTTTTTGGTGGGATCCTGTTAGCTTCTGACCCCTTGGGCCTCCAAGATTGTTGAATTTGGTTGTTGTTTTCCATTGGATTTCTCACCATGCTTTTCTAAGCACCAAATGTTTTAGAGTGACTAGTTGATCAGTGGAGAACATTAAGTTAATAGTAACGTTTAGCATCATTGACGGGTGGACACCTTGAAAGAACGATAAGTGCACTGATACCTATCATTGGTCCCTTTAACTGCTTTGGACAGAGGGGTGATCTTCCATGGCGTTGCAAAGGGAAGTGCAACCAGATGGTCCATTAGAGATGGGGTGACCCATCTTGTGAATAGTGATGACCTAATAGACAAAACAACACATCTTGGAGGTAGTGTGACATGGAAACATGAAATCATTGTTGGATAGATACCTCGAAAGTGCGATGGGTGTGGTGAAACCTATCATTTGTCCCTCTTCCCAAACATAGGTAAAGTGGTGTGCTATATCATGACTTCACATTGTTGGTGTACAATGTAATAGTTGTTGGTGGCGGGGGGGGGGGGGGTCGCGGTGAGGAGACTAGGACCATGATTCGATGTTTGCCTTCTCAACTTGGGCCTTTAGGTCAATTCTTTTAGTTTTTAAGCCACTAAGCTTTTGGGCCATCAAAATCTAATGGGTCTTTGTATCGCTAAGCCTTCAGGGCTTGTTCAAGGCTTCCTCTCAACCCCGTTAAAAAAGGGGCTTTCATTTTAAAATAAAACAAGGGGGGCGTTGCTCCCAACCTGTTCAAATAATAATAATTATATTATTAATTGTATTAATTATTAATTATATTATTAATTATTAACCATATTATTAATTATATTAATTATTAATTATTAATTATATGCATACTTATATGAATATATAAATATATTTATAATTAGATAAATATATTTATAATTATAAAAATACATTTTTAAATATAAAAATATATTTATAAATATAATTATAAATATACTTATTTATAATTTTAATTATAAATGCATATTTAATTTTTTTAAATATATTTATAATAATAATAATATAAATTCATTTATATATATATATATATATATATATAAGTATATTTTAACAATTATATAATTATAAATATATTTATACAATCATAAATAAATATAAATGTATGTATTTATACTTTAAATTTATCTATAAATATATTTGAAAAATTATTTTAAATTTATATATAAATTTATATTTATAATTATATAATTTTTTTTAAATAAATTATATTTATTTATTTATAAATATAAATATTTAATTATATATATATATATATATATATGCAGTTGGGGTGACGTTAGAGTGGTAAACCTCGTAATCTTGCATAAAAAAGACTAAGGTTTGAATCCTAGAAATCCCCTTGGGGGGATTTTTGGTGTAGGCGGTGACACATGTATGATACTGCACTGGGCCTTTAGGCGAGTTTAATGGGCCAATTGACCTTGGGCCTACAGGATATGTAAGGGGTTTTCTTCTACCTAGATAGAAAGAGGTCTTTGATTTCATAATAAAAAGTAGATTCGACCTCAACTTATATATATATATACACATATATATATAAACCATTTTTTATAGAGGGGTGAATGCCACATGAAGTGATGTTCTTAAATTTCCCTACAAGCGCCACTTCTTGTGGCACTTTTGGGTTCCCTTTTGCCAACACCAATTCATCTGGTGCTGGCCCCTACCACTTCCCAAATAGTTTAAAATGGTTTTTGACATGCTCCCGGGAAGGAAGATACATGGATGTGGTCATGGTGACTAGTACCATTCCATGTAGGTTAACCTACTAGTATAAAATGCCAAAGTATTCATATCCAAGTTATAGTGATGAGAAGATACAAGTGATCTAAGAGAAGATTATCTAAGATACACTATTTTGTGTCGCGGGGAGAAGCAACATAGGTGTGTCCTGATGAACATTTACACTGACATGGGGAGCATCATGCGGTTGTGACAGATCTCAATCCATTTTAATATTTTCCTAAAATTTTAGAGTCCATTTTTGTACTATTTTTTAGATATTTTTTAGTGACACAAGGATGAATATGGATGGATATATACATAGAGTTGGAGTTATAGATTATTGAGGATAGATACGTTAAGATATACTAAGATATAACAAGATATAAAGTGGTGGAATTTTTCCTATAACTAAAGGTTAGTGTTGCACACTTTTGGAATGAAATTGTTCTAGGGAGGTTCACTATTGGGGCTCGACTAGAGGTGCAAGCTAGTTTTTTTGGTCAATTTAGGTTTTTCTTTTCACCCTCTTATGGACAGCATGATGAGGTAGTTTTTGTATCATTAATTTTGTAATAAAATAGTATTAGGTCATGTAAAGTATTATTATTTTAATGGTTTTTTATATTGATGTTTTGAATTCATTATTTTTTTCATACCTCTCCTTCAATTCTTAAGCATTACCATTTTCTTTTGAGTGATGGAGTTCCCTTTTGGTGCATTGACTAGTGTGTAGAATTCCTCATAAACATTGGGTGGGTTATATACTATGTTTAAAAATGGATTTTGATTACCCTATTTCTAAGTAAATCAAGGTACTTAACCATAGAAAAATGGGGAGCTTAATGATTGAAGAGTGATAACCAAGGCTGAGGCTTCACTTAGATTCAATTTTAGAAACTACATGGCTATCCATCATATCTTATACGTTTAAATACTTTTTAATCATAGATTTTCAAGAGCCCAGTACCCTCATCACTCATTGTTATTTCAAAGTAGAATTAGTTTTATTTCACCTTAATTTATTCATCGTAAATTCATAATAATTGTCTTACCTTTGGGGATTTGACCTCAGAATTGAACACTTACAACACTTTTTTTGTTTTGATCAGGTTAGAGTAAATATAAATTTTAGAACTTGATAACTCATTGGAAGTAATGGCACCTTGAGAGACCTCAGCTTTGTAAGATGAGGATATGTCATATTTAGAGCAAGATCATGCATATCAATAATCAATGGGTGTGCATCAAAAAATATTTATCAATAAGAAAATGGTTGAGAAAGTTGTAGTAGTAGATATTTATTTGAAATAAAATAATTTAGTTTTAGTGTGGATACTTTATAAAATATGGACTACCCATGTGATGGGAAATAAAGATGTTATGATGGACCTCAAATATGAAAAATAAGTTATTGTAAGGTTTGTAAATGCCAATGGATTAAGTATACTAGTGGATCTAGAAAAGCCAAAATTAGTGGAAAAGATATGAGGAAGATGGATTTCTTGGTTGTTGAAGGTCTTAATCTTATTCTCTTATTCTTAATCCAATTTTGTAACTTAGGATATGCAATAAACTTCACCGATAAGTCTTGTACTTTTAAAGGAAAAAATAATGCAGTTTTTATGTAAGGGAAATGCACAAAGCTAAATCTCTACATTTTAATAGGGGAAGATGACATGTGCTTTCAATCTGAGGATGATAAAAATAAATTCCAGTATAACTAACTTCAGAACTTAAGCTAACAATCCTTGGATAATTTGGTGAAACACAATAATAGAATCATAAATATTGAGCGGTGGCCTTTATTAGTGCTAAGAAAAAGTGCTGACAAAGGGGTGATTTTATCAACACTAGATAATGAAAAAAGGAATCTTTATCAATGCTAAAAAAATCACCGAAAAAAGTACCACCTTTATCAGTGATATTTATTAGTGCTGATAAAGGCCGTATTTATCGATTCTTTTATCTAGCGTAGATAATAGTGCCTTTATCAACATGTGTTTTAGTGCTGAAAAAATGATATATTCTTAGAAAAAATATATTATTAAAAATCTTATTTAACATAGAAATATATTTATATTGATATGTATATATATATATAATTTTCTTGAATATTAATTATATAATACTAAATATGTATTTACACTTAATATGTCATATATTTAGTGAAAAATGGTTTATTAGTTAACCAAAAATTAACATTAGTTAAAAATATTGACTAATTAATATTAATTTACATTCAATAATATTTTTTATATCAATGTCATTTGTTTTTTTCAATTTAAAATATATATGAAATAATAAATATTAAATTATTGTATCAATGAAATTTAAAAATATTTCATTATATCAATGTTATTTAGACATAATTTGTCATATAACTATTTCACACATATATAATTAATTCAATTTTATATAAACAAACATAAAAAATAATCAATTGTTAATATTATCATTTTATATTTTAATTTATTAATATTTAATATTTGATATATTATGTTTTTAATTATTAATTATTATTATTTTTCTATTTTTATTTAATATACATATTATTTATAACTTTTTAATATATATATATATATTAATTTATTCATTTTAATTATTATTTATTTCATTAATAATTTTTTAATAATTTTTTTATCATTTATTATTTTTTAATTTTTATATGTTCAATTTTTTTTATAATTTTATTCATTTTAATATTTATTCATACATATTTATTAATTATCATTTAATATTTTTAATATGGTTTTAATCTAAAAAATTAATATATGCATTCATTTTCATTTTAACATATATTCATTTTCTATTTTTTAATTTTATATAATTAAAAACTCATTCATTTTTAATATCTTTTCAATCTATTCATTTTCAATTAAATTTCACTCAATTTTAATATTCATTTAATTTAATATTATTTATTATTTAATAATGTTATGTATTTTTAACCTTTTTATACCGAAAAAAACTAGATAGAATCAAATCTCCTAACCCTATTCATTTTTTACTTTTTTTATAATTTATTCATTTTTAAAATTAATTTACTTAATGATTTTTTTTAATTTATCCATTTTTTTTATTTTTTATATATAATCATTCATCAATATATTTAATACTTTTAATATATAATATATTCACATTGATATATATATATATATATCAATATATCATGTTACCTTAAATATGATTTCTATACAAAATATGTATTTATATTTAATAATCATATATTTAGTGAAAATGGTTTATAATTAAAAATTAATATTAATTATAAAAAATGACTAATTATTATCAAGTAATGGACATTTAATATATATTTTTTATAAATGTCGTTTTTTTCAATTTAGCATATATCAAACTTGTGTTAGACACACACACACACACACACACTCACACACACACACAGATATATATATTAATTTCACACACATCTTAAATTAATGCAATTTTATATGGAAAAACACACACACAATATTTTGGAAATTTATTCATTTTTTAATATTTATTTTAGAATTTTATTTAATAAAATATCATATTTAATATATTATGTTTTTAATTAGTAAATTTTATTCAAAATTGACAAAGAGGTTGACTGATCTAGGTATGGACACTTTGCTTGAATTATCATTGAAATTGATCTTGCATACGAGCTGATTGAAAAAGTTATCCTAGTTGCAGGTGATATCAAACTTGACCTTTCTATCTGTTTCGAGTGGCTGCCTAGCTTTTGTGGCAGTTGTGCATGTATTGGACACTCTGATGAGCAGTGCTATGGGAATAAGAGTGCAGGTCATGCCCCTGATCAACACAAGATGCAATGATACATTGGTCTGAGAAGGAGTATGATGGTCTTTAAGAATAAGGACATTAAACCTGGTAACTTTTCAATGAAATCTTTTGCTGATGTTGTCAAGTAGGGTGCTATTGAGTGAATGAAACCTTATGACAGGGCTGATATGACCAACCATGTTATGCCTCCTCCTCTGGTCCAAATCCCTGAATCCACCTCTCAAGGATCTGACCTTTCTGCTCTTAGAAGCGACAAGGAACATGTTTTGGATGATGTGGCTGTTTCACTTGTGGGTGAAAGTAGATTGAAGAAATCCTGGGGTGATGTGGCTGTGGAAGAAGAACATTAATTGGATTATGAAAATCAATTGGATCATGAGGATATGATTCAATATGATGTCAAATTTTATATGAGACATAAGTCACTTGTGTCTAAAAGTAAGAAAGGAAAGGCCAAACTGGATGATGATGTGGGCTTTTAGTTGGTGATCTTGAAGAAATCAAGAACTCCATTGTCTGAGGGACATGAAAAGGGGAATGCGTACAACAAAACTCTGACATTAAAGGATCCTGTAATTCTCTATTTGGTGGTGACCCCAAATACAACAAGCATGATATGTGCTAACAAGAAGCCTATTCCCTTGCAGACTGAGCACTCTATTTCCCCCTCTTGCAGGGTCACTAAGAATATTGAGTGGAACTATCCGGTCCATTTTAATGATTTAATGAAAAATGATTATCCATCTTTTGGAAGTGATACTAATAAATAGTGTGCAATTTAATGGGTAAGTAATTCGATCATTAGCACTCCTAAAGGACAAGAAGGTGAAAGACCGATTAAAGGCACCAACAAGGAATTATCACAATGGTATTTCTTGCAACTTGAGGTGACATTCTCATCAATGGAACCAAAGGTTTTTGGTTATAAAGACTATATGGAAGTGCATAGGCACTTATCTTTTAATTTTTAAGATTGGTTTCACTCTAATCCGGAAATGTACTTCGATGATTTATCTTGGAAATTTAGGGTATTCTCTACTCTATAGGTTTCATCCCCATCGTCATCAGAAGATGAATGTGCGTCACCTCTATCCAAGACATAGAGGTGTGGTCGACATCTAAAAGTAAGAGGGAAATATCTAAGGAATCTGGGATCTAGACGATTTTTTTAATGCTAGACATTATAAGTTGTGTAGAATTTCCTCCATCCCATCTTGTATGTTTTGCTTTTTATTAATAAACTTTGAAATCATGTATTTGGAATTAAATCCATGGATGGGATATTTTGGAAATTTTTACATTTTTTATAATTTATTAATTTATAATATATATTCATTTAACAATTTTATAATTCATATTCAATAATTTTTATCAGTACTTATGAAAACACTGATAAAGATAGGTTTGTGAGTGATTTTCATTTTATCCCTGATAAAACTTATCTTTATTAGTGTTTTTTGGAAAGTGTTGATAAAAATCATCCCTATATTTTAAAGTCAACCCAAATAGATCCTGACTCACTCATGTCATTGAAGTTATCATATAATTTGATCTCTATCACTACCCTCAATCTTCTCAGATGAATTGTCTCTCTCAAAACTGAAGGTATGTGATTCCTTGTACTTATTTTTAGTTGGGATTTCATTATTTCACAATTTTTTGTTTTTCTTTTCCCAAGTACCACACCAACTACATTCCCCTTGGCGTATCGATGTCATAGTGGCTTGACCCATCAGAAATGAGCCAGACCATATGGTTTTTGATTACCCTTGTTTGATGTAGCTAATTATTTCATGGTTCATTATTCAACCATGATTCCAAAGGGTCCGGACACTCAAGTTTGTTTTTTTAAATGTTTAGGTATGGAAATGGATATTTCAGGTTTTTCTTGACAAATTTTGTCCTTAAAATACTTTTATAAAATATTATAATCTATATCTCCCCTATTTTTTGACTCTATAATGAAAATTCTTATTATATTATAGGTACTTAGGGGTATAATTACAATGAAACATAGAAATGAAACACAGAGAACCCGAAAGGGTAGGTCATATCCCCCCAAGGGATAACCCACCAATTTTTGATGACCCTAAGGACCTATGGACATAAAGTCTATTACAAAGAGTATAGCCCATGTTCCCATCACTTTTAGCTATTTTTTCTTGAAATCATAACTATGTTGGTCAAGTACCTTAATTTCCATCCCCAAGTCATCATGGACACCACCTACCTACCTAAGGAGTCATCTTGCTGCCGCGCCACTAATATTCTCTTACCATGCTCACACCACCGCCACAAGCCATGGATGTCATTTTTCCACAAGCCGCTAACCTTGCTATGCTCATGACACCACCGAGAGACCCATTATTGGGTTTCACCAAGTCATCCCAAATCTGGGTTCAAATCCATTCTAAATTCTCTATTGCCCAGATTTGAACTTGGGTTTGTGATGCATGATTATAGGGTTGTTATTACTACTAGTCTATAACCCCAAATGTTGAAAATTCCTATTATTTTAGGTTAAAACTTCTCTAAATCAGTTTTTAGGTGTTTTGGAATGTGATTTTAGAAATAAAAAAATGTTTTCAATCAGAAATTAAAAATAATAAGATTTATTTTCAAAAATATTTTAATCAAAATATGAAAAATAGAATACTTCTTGGTAACCCCCAACAATGATGACAATTTGACTGTGATAATTCTATCACTAAGTCCCAATAAAAATATCACTATATAAGAATGTAATATGGTTGTTCTAAGTTGTCTCTCAATGAGGATGTTAATTAATTTCTTTTTCACATAAAAGAGTAATTTATTCAAAGTGAATATAATTGGATTTATTGAAAATATATTTATGATGTAATTCCAAATGGTGATTTTTATTAGAAAATGAGTGAAAACAGTGAGTTTTGAAGAATGAAAAACAAGTTAAAGAGCGATAGAGAGTTGAAAATGATGAATTCATCTTTCAAGGAATGTGATAACTAAATTTAGATTAGCGATGTTAAACATGTTCAAGCTATAAGGTTTCTCTTCTCAATTTTCCAAAAAATATCTTTCAATAATTTATTTATTTCTATAATTTTTCCTACTATCATTCCAAAGTAATTTTAACCCCACCATATATTTTCTTCCCCTCTTGAGTGTGGCTATAGAGGTCATGATCCTCCCTCACCCGGGGTTCCTCCGCCTGATGTCAACATTATGAAAATTTTGATTGAGGGTGTTGAAAATTTTGTAACTCATTGTGGTAAACTATTTAAGGGCTTCTATAGGGAAATACACTAGTCAAAACCTTTATTTTTTTTCCTTATAGGGGGAGATGACCATGATTTATATGAATGAAAGATCCAGGAGTAATAACAGAATCATCTTGATAACAAGACACAACTTGATGGGAAATCATTTTAGATACATTCAAATCCACCCTCTTCTTCTACGGATACATTCTAGCTTCAATTCAACCTTTCATATACATTTACTAAACCTGTATCTCATGTGAGTACTTAAATTTTCCTACCATTACTATAAATTTTAAATTCTTTTAATGGATATATAATCATTCCTCAATTGATCATGCATTTCTTTTCAACTATTTACTAATTTCCTTCATTCGGGGGTTAGGATAAGTTGTTAGAAATTTCAAAATAATTTAGTGATGACCTTGAAAAGAAATAAATATTTGAGATATTTATCAAGGATAAGTATCATAGAGGCTTACACTCTATAGATTCTAGAAGAGCTAGTAACATTTCTTGAGTTTCCCATGATCATGAGAGATGGTATTTCAAGGTAGCAGCTGTGATAATGGTGAGAGGGAAATAGGACAAGGATCATTATACCCAAAAATAGGAAGACATATTACCAATGAAGATACATTTCACACCTGACAATCTGTTAGTGTGCGTCTTAGGGGTTTTTCGTCATTTTAAGCAAGGATTGTGAAAATTTTCCATGGTTTTTAGTACTATATTCAAGATGGTTCCCCCTTGTGTCAAAGCACTACAGGTTGATAAGGATGAAGATTTATCAAAGAAGAAACCTTACCCAAAACCGGAAGAGTTTTAATGGTATCCTTATCTTATTTTATGAAAGTGATTTGATATTAATGAATCTTATATATGGGAGTTACTTCCATACTCATAACCTGATCATTTTTATTTATTTCATTAATATATTTTTATGAGTTTGTAAAAATGGGTTTTTCCCTATTACAATCACTTACACCTCCACGATAGAGCAATAAGATGTATTCTTTTACTTTATTGTTTGGTTCATCTGAAGACATGGAAATGAAAATACTGTAAAAAAATAGAGATGCCCCACCCATATCTTGAACTAACGCTCAAAACAAAAATTAGGAAATGAATGTGAAGTAAATTGAATTGAGGATGAAAGTTAAAAATGTTGGGAGGTCGGTTGATCTACTCAATGTAATTTAGTTTAAAACAAATCCCACAATTTTAAAATCAATGAAATGATATTGAACTATTTTCAAACATTAGGAAAATTATCCATAATTCATTGGTAATATGTAGGAATTTAGCCCACATAAATCTGACAAATGATGTTTTCGATATGATTCAAAGTGAATGTTTTCAATATAAAAGTGTCATTTAAGTTTAAAACACACACCACATTGTAAAAACAAGGAAAATGAGATTTTATGATTTCCAAAAATTAGTAAAAAAGTCCATAATTAATTTTTAATGTGTAAGAACCGACATCACATTAATCTGACACACGATGTCCCTTGTATGACTCAAAGTGTGTGTTTTCAATATAAAAGTGTCAATTTAGTTTAAAATGTCTTTCAAGTTGTAAAAATTGAGAAAATGAGATCATATTTTTTTTCAAAATTTTAAAAATTAATGCATAATTCATGTGAAACCTATAGGAATTGAATTAACAACAATCTGGAACATGATGGGGCCAGTATGGATCAATGTGCATGTTTTCAATATAAACACATTGTTTTAATTTAAAACACATGTCACATAGAAAAAAATAAGTAAATGAGCTAGGATTATTTTCAAGATTTAGGAAATTGAACTATAATTTATTTTTTATGTGTAAGAATCTACCACATAGAAATCTAACACACTATATCACTGTTATGACTCAAAGTGTGTAATTTCAATATTAAAGTGACATTTTAGTTTAAAATGCACGTTATATTATCAAAACTAAGAAAACAAGGTTTTATTGTTATTAAACATTATTAAAATGATTTATAATTAATTTTTTATTTAAAGGAATTATCCAGACATAAATATAACACATGATTTTCCTGGTATAACTTATAGTGCATGTTTTCAATATAAAAGTGACATTTTAGTTTAAAATGTTTGTCAAATTTTCAAAACTGAGAAAATGAGCTAAAATTATTTTTAAAATGTATTTAGATGATTCATAATTCATATATGAGTTGTAAAAATTGATTTCATGTCAATTTGATATAGGATGTGTCTAGTATAACCCATAGTGTGTATTTTCACATTAAAAGTGTCATTTTACTCTAAAACATGCATTATAGAGTCAAAATTGAGTAAACAATATTGAATTGATTTGAAATTTTATAAAATGAACCTTAATTTATTTTTTATGGGTATTAATAAAACACACACAAATATGACACATGATGTGGCTGATATTAATTAAAGTGAATGTTTTCAATATAAGTATCATTTTAGTTTAAAACACAAAAAACATTGTCAAGAATGAGAAATAATCTTGGATTATTTTCGAGTGTTAGGAAAATGATACATAATTAATTTGTGACATGTGGAAATTGGACAAACATCAATCTAACACATAATGTTGTTGATATGAATCAAAGTTCATGTTTTCACATTAAAAGTGGCATTTTAGTCTAAAATTCCTTTTACGTAGCCAAAATTGATAAAACAAGAACAAATTATCTAGAAACATTAGGAAAATGATACATAATTGATGTGTGATGTTTATGAGTCAAACACACATCAATCTGACACATTATATGGCTGATATGACTCAAAGTGTGTGTTTTCAATATGAAAGTGTCATTTTAGTTTAAAATGCGCGTCACATTATCAAAACCGAGAAAAAAAAACTCAGATTGTTTTTATACTTTAAGAAAATGATCCATAATTCCTTTTTGACATATAATAAATGACTACTTGTCAATCTGACACATGATGTAGCCTTTATAACACAAATTTCATGTTTTCAATATAAAAGTTTCATTTTAGTTTAAAACACATGTTACATAGAAGAAAAATGAGAAATAGAGATAATATTATTTTCAAAATTTAGGAAAATGATCCTTAATTCGTTTTTTACATGTAGGATTTAACCTCACATCAATCCGACACATGATGTGGTTGGTATGACTCAAAGTGCATGTTTTCAATAATGGAGTGTGATTTTAGTTTAAAATAAACATCATACATAAAAAACTTAGAAAACAAGATTAGAATATTTTAAAACTCTATAAAAATGATCCATAATTCATTTTTTATGTGTTGGAATTCACATCATGTCAATATGACACACGATGTGCTCAGTATGACTCAATGTGCATGTTTTCAATATAAAAGTGTCATTTAAATTTAAAACATTCATCACATAGCCAAAGCTAAGAAAATATATCATATTATGTTCAAAATTTATAACAATGATCCATAATTCATTTTTTATATGTAAGAATTCACCATACTTCAATTTGACACACTATGTGGCCAGTATGAATCAATGTGCATGTTTTCAATATAAAAGTGTCATTTTAGTTTAAAACACATGTCTGATAGACAAAATAGAGAAAATGAGATTGAATTGTCTTGAATATTTAGTAATGTGATAAATTATTCATTTGTGGTGTATTTGAATCAACTGTACGTCAATATGACACATGATATGACTGGTATAACTCAAAGCTCGTGTTTTAAATATAAGTGTCATTTTAGTTTAAGGATATAATTGTTATCAACTATCTGAGTAATTATGATAATTAATAATTGATAATATCATTAATATATTCAATAATTAACAATATAATATATATATATATATATATTATTAATTAAAACGTAATTAATAATATAATTATTAATTATTAGTATAATTAATAATTAATATATAATTAACAATATAATAATTAATAATATAATTAATAGTATCACAGATAATATCATTAAAATATTCAGTAATTAACAATATAATTTATCATATGTGGATTATATGACATTAAAATTAATTTTTTTTATTTTTTTATACATGGTTACTAAAATAAACATTACTTTTATTACATGGTAAAGCTTTTCTAGAGAGGCTGATCGTTGAAAAAAGTATGCTATAAGAGTTTTTGTATACTGGTTTATGTATTTTTGGATTAATTATACATATCACATCAATGTAAATATTTTTTTTTGTAAAATTTGAATTTAAATGATGGTGAAATATAATATTTGTATTCCAATTTGATAATTTGTATCCCAATATGGCTTTTGAAATATTTTTATTCTACTCTGGTTATGTTTCTAAGCCTGTTTTATATTATAAGGCAACTATAGGGATACCGTTTTGTAGTAGCTACTTTAGAATTTATCAACGCTGAAAAAATCACCGATGAAGGCCACCTTTTTCAGTGATAAAATAAATCACTGATAAAGGTATCCTTTATCAACACTTTTATTTGTGATCATATAGGAGACCTTTATTAACACTTTTGTTAGTACTAAAAAGAGTCATACGATTTCCATGGCACTCAGCATGTCAACACTTTCTAGCACTGCCAAATCCTATTTCTAGCACTAATAAAGGTGATTTCTATATTATTGAAACATGAAGGTTATCAGGATATCCATAATCTTACATGTGATAATTCTCATAAGTGTGATGTCTTCCAAAAGGGAAATATCAATTGGAAGATATTAAAACTGAATTTTATTATAAATTTTTATTAGTAATTAAATGCTAAAATAATTCATAAATATATTAAATACTTGGATTAAATTACTTTTTAATGTTTTCATATGTTTTAGGTGAATAAATTGACTTCAAATTAAAATTTTTATTTTATTATTAAAAATTCCACTTTGTGGATTTTGATGTAAAAGCTGAAAATATATTAAACATTTTGAATTGAATTGATCATGTATGAATGTGTATACTTTTAATTATCTATTTTTAAATTATGAATATCTCTTTAATAAAAATTCTAAAAATACACTTTTATAAATTCTAGACATTTTGATTTTAAATTATTGAATCAATAATGAATTTTAATTTTAATGGTTTTGAATTTTCAAATAATTTTTTGTGGCCAAATTTATTTTGTGTGATAATTGAAGAAAAATACATGCTAGGCTTAATGAAAATTAGGTTTACAAATATAATAGTTGATTTGGATAAAAAATGATATATTGGATTGATTAAAGTCTTAGTTGGTTTGATTCAAGTTGGTTGTTATACACTTGAGGAAGGCTAGTCAATTTTATTCCTACTGTCTGATCACCATCATAGGAGATACTCTTATGATTCACTGATGTCACACCTGGACTTTTCATTGCGGTATGTTTTTAATTTTAATTTTTATCTCATAATTTTATCTACCCTTTAATAATTTCTTTGTCGAAATGCGGTTCGAGCCCAACATGATTATTTCACTTTTGTGCTGATAAATGAACATAGACTTGACCATGCCTGACATGCGGGCATGGCACGGGTGAAGCTGTGTGGCTTTGACAGTTTAACGTGAAACCTACCCGGTGCGTATATGGTTAACTAACCTAATAAAAAAAATTACTATAATTTTAATTAATATTTTCATTATTATTATTATTATTATTAGTAACATTATTGTAATTAATATTTTAATTTATTTTTTTAAATTAAAATTTTAACATTATTAAATTTTTATTATTAGTATTTCTACAATCTTTTTATTATTAATTTAGATTAGTTTAAATGTTTTTAGGTTAGTTTAATCTTTTTTTTAATTTTTCCTTCCATCTTATTTCTCTCATTTTTTATCTTTCCTTTTCTTCTCTTTTTCCCTTTTGTTTTTTATCTCCCTCACTTACCTCTCTCCTTTTCGCACATGAAACCCCTCCCCAACCCTACCTGCATCACGTTTTCTTCTCCTCTCCCTTGTTGCTACTATCCTCCCTTGCTACCTCCCTTGTCCAGCAGACTACCCGACCGACCTCGCCCTCACTACCCTGCACCACTCATACTGACCTCACACCGAGACACCTCCTAGAATTGCTCCAGGCCGCGACCCCTTCTTGGCCACACCACCTTCCAATGAGGTTCTAGCTGGCGCAACATCTTCGGACACCTTCCACCTCACTCGGCCAGCCTCTCAGACCCCTCGCCATAGGTGTAGAGTACCTGGGTGTTCATTCTTCCATTTTGGTGATGTTGAGGTTAGGGTTTAGATTTTGATTCATCCAATCTTGATGCATATTTGTTACGATGCTTTGTTTTAGGGTTTTGTTAGACCCCTTGCAGTGCGTTTGTTGTGCAATGAGAGTTTTGCACCAAGTTGTGATGTTTGCGACACACCGATAGGTGATTACGCACTCAAATATTAACGGATGATCATTAGCTTGTTTATTTAATTAAATTGTCACCTTTGTGAATTAGTTTTCATGCTGCGAAACTATTTTTGACTGAGTTCTATTGTGCATTTAATTTGTTAGAAGTATGTTTAATTGATGTTAGTCCATTTTTATTGTGAAAACCCAATTTGAACTGTTAATCAGTGTTTTGTAAACTGTGCAGTGAGTGTGTTTGGAAGTGCGGATGATGCAGTTTATGTTTTGGCATGGTGTCAGAATGTTTTTCTTATTGACAAAGGTTTTGAGTGATTTTTAACCTTTAAAAATTTTGCGACATGTTTGGAAACTGATTAAATAATTTTCTTAGTGGTTTGGTTAATTATAAAATTTCTTTTCTAAACTATGCAGCTGGTTTAATTTAATGTGAAAGAGTCGTAGATTAAGTTCTAAAAATATTTTTGTGTGTGTATGGTTTTAAAAGAGGGTTTTGGGGTGCGAATGGTTGGTATTTGTGTGTAAGCACCTTGTTTGGATCTTATGTATTAATGTGACATGTGATGTGAACTTGGAATTTAAATGATCACAAAGAGGGAAGCTTGGAGTATTAGGTGGGGTGACTAGGACTAGTGGGCTAGTGTTATAGAGGTGGATTTGGCATGGTTTCACATGCAGGATTGATGATTGCAACACTAAGTAAACAGATGAATGACCGAGGGTCGTGGTTTCTAAGCCACATTTTCTGAGGGTCATGGTTTCTATGCCACAGTTTCTATGGGTCATGGTTTCTATGCCACAGTTTCTATGGGTCATGGTTTCTAAGTCACGTTTCATTGAGACATGATGTTCTAGGGTCCCACTTATTGCTAATAACTATAGGGACTCTCCCATATTTTTGTGATCTCGGTTAGTTTGCACACATCGACGACACATGATGTGTCACTTGAGATACTACGTCAGAAAATGTGTTTTTGTTTAAAACTACTTTTATTTAAATTAGTTTTCTTGAAAACTATTTTTTAATTAAATTTATTCAAGAATTTCTTTCTTTCATTTATTTTTTTTGCAAATGTATTAGTATTTTAATTCTTTTGCGTGGAATATTTTCTCAGTGGAATCCTACTGGGTGATTGATCACACCCTACTTACAACTTTGGGTGTAAGTAGATTTGTTTATTTCTGATACAGGTAAGGGTCCAGCTTGTGGGAGTGGTGATTCAGGTTGTTAGTGGACTTCTTGGCATGGCGTTGTGGTGATGTCTTGAGGGTAGTGTCCTCTCTTCAGGTGGAAATTTTTGTGTTGGTTTTTTTCACCCTACCAAGTGGTGGTTCTTTTTTCGTTTTCAATTTAAACGTGCAACTAAAATTTTGGTTTTTGGTTAAAAGGATTATTTGGTTGTGGTCTTTAGTTTAGGTCTACCTTTATATTGATGGCTATTTTATTTTTATTTGTTTATGTGGATAAATCGTTCCCAAGATTTATTTTGATACCCAAGAACTTGTGCCAACCAATGGGGATTAAGAACGTCCTTTGGGCCTTGTTACGGGTTTGGTCAGACTCCAGTTGGATGGTGAACTAACTAGGTTCATGAAAAAATTATATGAGAGAAAGTTTAGCTCTTTGGGTTATTTTATTTGGGACGAGATGGGTTAGACAGGAGTTAGGACTGTCGGGACCCAGTGTTCTGGTTGCGAGTAGGTTGTCTGGACAACACACCTTATGACAGACCTCGAGTCACCATGGGATGTCAGGATGCTTGATTAACTTGTACTACTGGTGAAACATTTAGGCTACAGACTATACATGGACATTGGGCGAGGGAGAAGTGGTTTGGTTATTATGTTTCTCTTGCATGTTTGGTTTATTGATGTCTATCATTCATGCTGAAATATTATTTTTCAAGTTTAATTTATTAATGATGTTCTTGTGTGACTATTGCTTTTTGAAGCTGAATTCCCCCTCGAAGAGCTCCCTTGCATGCACGGGAGGATGCCGGGGAAAGTTCTTCGACACTGCTTGATCAAAGGTTTGTAGAAGCTATGGTCCGAGCTATTCAGGCTTTAGGACGAGGGGTGAATCCTGCTCCCACTCCTATTCCAGCTTGAGGAGACGAGTCTGTCTCCAAGAAGGATAAATCTTTGGAGTTTTTGAAGAATAAACCTCATTCATTCCGAGGTAGCTCAGATCCTTAAGAGCCAGAGGAATGACTTGAAAATATAGAGCATATGTTCTAGTTTCTTGACATGCCTAAGGAGGTCAGGGTGAAGTGTGCCTCTTTTCATTTAGAGGGTCATAGTTGTATGTGGTGGGAATCAGTGATTCCGGCTAGGTAGAATGAGCAGATGAGTTGGAAGGATTTCAAGGCCATCTTTAATGTGTAGTACTGTCCTGAGGTATTAGGCTATGCCAAATCCTAGGAGTTCATGGATATTTCCCAAGGGAATCAAATAGTTATGGTGTATGAAAGCCTCTTTTCTAGGCTAGAATGGTACGTGCCTGATATTGTTTCAAATGAATCATGGAAAGAGCAGAAGTTCAAGAAGGGGCTTCGACCAGAAATTTACTCTCAGGTTTTCTTGTTCGAGTTGGGAACTTATGATAAGGTGGTTGATTGTTCTTGCATGGTCAAGATTGATCAGAGAGTAAAGTCAAGGTTTACTAGAGAAATGTCAGTGTTTGGAAGTGGTAGTTCATCTGAGAAGAATAGGAATCTTGATAAGAGATTGAAGAAGGGGGTGGAAGCTTAGGTCATCCCTTTAGGAAGACATCATCTATAGTTTCTGATAGATGGTCCATTGTGTGCCATCAGTGTGGAAGGGTAGGGCACATTCAACCAGAATTTTCATACCCTCCCAGACCTTTCCATGGGTGTGGAGTTGTGGGAAATCTATAACACTTTTGCAAGACCATACACTATTACCAGAGTGGGAGTGAATCTGTGGCTTTCAGAGGGGTAACAATTCAGTCGGAGCCAGCTAGAACTATATGGTATTGGTTTGGTGGTGGTGGCAGCATGACTGGATCATCTTCTGGGCAGAGCCATACCAGGGCAGAGCCACATGAGAGTAGTCATTCTCAGGTAGGGACTAGGCATATGCATGTTGTGGATCAGGCGCCAACGGGATCTGATACATGACCTTCGACTGTTCGAGGTACCATTATGATTTCATCTTCTATACCGGCAATTTTATTTGATACTGTTTATTTAGTTTCCTTTATATCTACCCATCTTGTGAACTAGTTGAACCTACTAACCAAACTATTATCTTTTTCCATGGAGTTGGTAACGCCGTTGGGGAAAAAGAGGTAGTAAGGCCTTAGGTGTCCATCGTGTGTGATCTCTATGCTAGGAGTCGATATGGAGTGGGACTTCTTGGTCCTGGACATGGAACTTTTTGATGTGATCCTCGACATAGACTGGATGGTGTGATTCCAAGAGCATATTTTCTACTATCAGCAATGAGTTAGCTTTATTACACCTGATGGGAGCCCCTAGGTATTTCTTGGGGAATGGAATCCTCGGTCGGGTCGCGCAGGACCTCCACTTCATGAGTTGGGAAATCTTTCTTATTAGTTATCATCACTCACACTGGAGGAAAATAGTGGCGCTTCTCAGAGTGGATTACCTCTTGTAGTGGATGAGTTTCCAGAGGTATTCCTGCATGATTTTTCAAGATTACCCTTGAAGAGGGACATGGAGTTTTCGATTGAATTGGCATCGGGAACACAACCTATATCTCTTCCCTCATATTTCATGGACCCCACCAAATTGATGGAATTAAATATACAACTAATCAATCTGAAATCCAATGGTTTCATTCACCTGAGCATCTCTCCTTGAGCCACCCCAGTCTTAATTTCAATGAAGGCCAACGGAACCCTCTAGTTGTGTATTGATTACCGAAATTTGAAAAAGGTAACCATCAAGAATAAATATCCTTTGCCCTGGATTGATGATTTGTTCGACTAGTTGAATGGGGAAAAGTGGTTCTCCAAAATATAATTACACTTGGGATACCACCAGGTTAGGGTGAGGGAGTCGAAAATTCTGAAGACAAATTTCCCAAGTAGGTATGACCACTTCGAGTACTTGGTCATGCATTTCAGATTGATGAATGCTCTAGATTTTTTCATGGAACTCATGAATAGGGTGTTCCACCAATATCTCGACTCCTTCATCATGGTATTTGTGGATTACATCCTAGTTTATTCTAGATCTGAGGAGGAACATGAGCATCACCTGCGGATTGTTTTTGGAACCTTGCGGGATCACCGCCTATATGCCAAACTTTCAAAGTGCACATTCTGGATCAGGGAAGTGAAGTTTCTGGGACATGTCATTTCGGAACAAGGGGTTTCAATGGTTCCTGAGAATATCAGTGTAGTGATGTCATGGGAACAGCTGAGGAATGTGTTTGTGATTAGGATTTTTCTTGGCCTGGTAGGTTATTACAGGCGTTTTGTTCAGGATTTCTCAGTGGCTTACCTCCTCCATGACTGCACTCACCTGGAAAGGGGTGAAGTTTAAATGAATACATCAGTGCTAGAAATACTTTTAAAAGTTTAAGTGGAGGTTGACCATCGCACCTTTGTTGATCTTACCAGAGTCTAGGAAGTTCTATGTGGTTTATTGTGATGATTTAGGTACTGGCCTTGGGTGTGTACACATGCAGGATAACCATGTTGTGGCTTATGGTTCTTTCCAACTATGGTCGCATGAGAAGAATTATCCAACTCATGTCTTGTAGTTGGAAGTAGTGATGTACTACTTAACAACTTGGTGTGACCACCTATTTGGGGAGAAATTTGTGGTCTATTTTGGCAATAAGAGACTAGAATACATCTTCTCTCAGAAAAATCTCAATCTGAGGTAGCACCATTGGATCGAGTATCTATGGGGATTTGACTTTGATATTTTCTATACCCCACGAAATAGTAATTTTGTGGTTGAATCCTTTACCAAGAAGGTACCAGTGTAGGCATTGAGGAAGTCCAGCAATGACTGGACTTTGATGGGGCTCTTTTCCCAGTTGCACTTAGAGACCAAGGAGCACAACAAAGGTACATTATTGGCTAGTATTCAGTTGAACCATTCTCTTTTGGAATTGATTCATCTGGAGAAGCCCGGTGATGTGATTTTTCAGTGGTATATGCAGTCTCTTCAGGGTGGGGAGACTTATCCTAATTGGTTCTTATCTCTCAAGGTGATCTTGTGCTTCAAGGTCCGCGTTGTGGTGCTATTGTCTTTGCGAAAGGTGGTGATGCAGAATAGTCACCAGTCTCAGTGGGACGTCCATACTGGTACTACCAATATGTATTAAGATGTTTTTCTCTAGTTATGGTGGCCAAGTATGAGATGGGAAATAGCTAACAATGTGTCAAAATGCTACACATGTCAGCAGGTGAAAGCAGAGCATCAAAGACCATCTGGTTTGCTTCAGCCATTACCCATTCCTACCAGGAAGTGGTATGAGGTTTCTATGGACTTAATTATTGTCTTTCCTCATAAAACTTAGGTAAGGAATTATATTGGTTTATTTATTGACCATTTCACCAAGTCATCTCACTTTATTCCAATTAGAGATATACTAAAGGTGGATGAGCTGGGCCGTTTGTATGTTCAGGAGGTGGTCAGACTTCACGGTGTTCCATAAATGGTTTTTTTTCATAGGGAACCCCATTTCACCTCTCAGTTTTGGGAAGGACTCCATAAGGATTTGGGGATGCATATTAAGATTAGCATGACATACCATCCTTAAACAGATGGCCAGACGGAGTGGAAAAATCAGATTCTGGAGGACATGCTTCGCACATGTGTGTTGGATTTCGAAGGTTCATGGGATAACCATCTAGGATTGGCTGAGTTCACTTATAATAATAGTTACCAATCCTCTATTATAATTTCACACTTTGATGTGCTCTATGGTCGACCTTGTCGGTCTCCTTTGAGCTGTGATGAGGTAGGCGAGACCTCACTTTTGGGACCGAGCATTGTGCAGGAGACGTATGAGAAAATCATGTTGATCATGAAATAGTTATTGAAAGCTCAGAGTCTCCCCAAATCTTATGCTGATCATAGGTAAAAATATCTTGAGTTTTCAGTGGGTGGTTGGGTGTTCTTGAAGGTGGCCCCTCGCTTGGGTCACCGCTGCTTGGGAAAGCAAGGGAAGCTGATGCTGCATTATGTTGGACCTTTAGAGATAACTGAGAAGATTGGAAAGGTAGCATAAAGGTTATCTTTTCCTTATCATTTGAAGTCAATTAATGACGTATTCTATGTCTCTCAATTGAAAAAGTACAATTCTGATCCGTCATATGTGTTGAATTGGGAGGAGTTGGAGTTAGAGCCTGATTTATCAGTGTTTGAGCGGCTAGTGCGGATAATGGATTCTCAAGAGAAGGAGCTTCATGGAAAGTCCATTCCATTGGTTCACATTATTTGGAAACATGTAAATGATGAACGTGATACTTGGTATGGGAAGTCATGGGTTGAGCAGGAGTTCCCATTTCTATTCTCTGATCAGGCTTCAAATTTTCTTTCTGAGGGCGGAAAGTTTTCATAGTGGGGAGAATTGTCACACTAAAACATCACATTGTGATATGTTTTTAATTTAAATTTTTATCTCATAACTTTATCTGCACTTTAATAATTTCTTTGTTGAAATTTGGGCCGAGTCTAACATGAGTTTTGGCCTTTTGCACTGATAAATGAGTGTCGTCTTGACAATGCTCGATGGGCGGACAAGGTACATGCAAAGTCGTGTGGCTTCACTAGTTTAGCGTGCAACCTACCCAGTGCACGGATGGTTAAATAAACTAATAAAAATAAAAATACTATAATTATTATTATTATTTTCATTATTATTATTAACATTATTTTAATTAATATTTTAATTTAGTTATTAACATTAAAATTTTAATATTTTTAACCTTTTATTAATAATATTGCTACTATATTTTTATTATTATTTTAGATTAGTTTAAAGGTTTTTTAGGTTAGTCTAATCTTTTTTTTAATTTTTCCTTCCATATTATTTCTCCCATTTTATCTTTCTTTTTCTTTTCTTTTATTTTTTTCTGTCCCTCACTTTCCTCTCTCCCTATCACACGCAGAACCCCCTCCCCAACCCTACCTACATCGCATTTTATTCTCCTCCCCCTTACTGATACTATCCTCCCTTGCTACCTCCTAGCAGAACCGCACCCTCCCCTATCCAGCATATCACCCGGCTGACCTCCCCCTCGCTGCCCCGCACTACTCGGACCAACCTCGTGCCGAGACCCCTCCTAGAGCATTTCCCAACTGCGACCCCTTCTAGGATGCACCTTCTTTCGATGAGTTTCTAGCTAGAAAAACATATTCTAGAACCGTCCACTTCACCTAAACAGCCTCTCAGACCCCTCACCATAGGTTCGGAGTACCCCAAGTGTTCATTCTTCCATTTTGGTGATGTTGTAGTCAGGGTTTAGATTTCGATTGGTCTAATATTGATGCATATTTGTTACGATGCTTTGTTTTAGGGTTTTATTAGATTCCTTGCAGTGTGTTTGTCGTGCGGCGAGAGTTTCACTCTAAGTTGTGACGTTCGCGACACACCGATAGGTGATTCACCACAAAAATATTAACCAATGATCATTATCTTGTTTATTTAATTAATTTACCACCTTTTTCAATTAGTTTTCATGCTATGAAATTATTTTTGACTGAGTTCTGTTGTGAATTTAATTTTTTAGATGTATGTTTAAGTGATGTCAATACATTTTTATTGTAAAAACCCACTTTGAACTATTTATCAGTGTTTTGTAAACTGTTTAGTGAGTGTGTTTGGAAGTGCGGATGATGTAGTTTATGTTTTGGTGTGGTGTCAAAATTTGTTTTGTCTTGAAAAAGGTTGTGAGTGATCTTTTTTCCTTTAAAAATTTTGTGACATGTTTGGAAACTACTTAATAATTTTTCTTAGTGGTTTGATTAATTATAAAAGTTCCCTTTTAAACTATGCCACTATTTTAATTTAATGTGAATGTGGTGCAGATTAAGTTCTAAAAATATTTTGGTGTGTGTATGGTTTTAAAAGAGGGTTTCAATGTGTGAATGGTGTGTTTTTGTGTGTAATAACCTTGTTTGGATCTTATGTGTTAATGTGACATGTTATGTGAACTTTGAATTTAAATGAGCACAAAGAGGGAAGCCTGAGGTATTAGGTGGGGGGACTAGGTCAAGTGGGATAGTGTTTTGAAGGTGTATTTGGCCCGGTTTCACTGGAAATATTGAAGATTGCAACACTAACTAAACATATGAATGACTAAGGGTTATGTTTTCTAAGCCACAGTTTCTAAGGTTTGTGGTTTCTAAGACACATTTCACCAAGACATGACGTTATAGGGTCCCACTTATTGCTAATACATATAGGGCCTATCATATCTTTTGGTTCTCTCAGTTACTTTGTGCACACTGATGACACATGATGTGTCACTTGAGGTACTATGCAAGAAAATGTTTTTTTTGTTTAAAATTTCTTTTCTTTAAATTTGTTTTCCTGAAAACTATTATTTTTCATTAAAGTTGTTCAAGCATTTCTTTATTTCCTTTATTGATCATTGAAAATGAATTTTTATTTTAATACTAGTGCGTGGAATCTTTTCTCAATGGAATCCTACTGGGCAATTTCTCACACCCTACTTACACCTTTGGGTGTAAGTAGATTTGTTTTTGTCAGATACAGGTAAGGGTCCAACTTTTGGGAATGACAGTTCAGGTTGTTAGAGAACTTCCTGGAATGGCATTGTGGTGATGGTTTGAGGGTGGTTTACTCTTGAAAGGTGGAAGTTTTTATGTTGGTTTTGGTCATCCTACCAAGTGGTGGTTCTTTTTTTGGTTTTCAATTTAAACATGCAACTAAAATTTTGGTTTTTGGTTAAAAGCCTTGTTTGGTTGTAACCTTTAGTGTTGGTATAATTTTATATTTCTGGTTGTTTTATTTATATTTATTTATGTTGGTAAATATTTACCAATCTTTATTTTAATACCCAGGCACATGTGCCAGCCTATAGAGATCGGGAACGCCCTTCGGGACTTACTGCGGGATGGGTTAGGCGCTGGTTGGATGGTGACCTGACTTGGTTTGTGAAAACCGATCACTATAAAAGGAAATGGGTAGATAAAAATGAAATTTTATTTAATAGAGAAGAATGATTACAAGAATTTCCCCATCCAATCCACCTTTTCTTTCTCTTTTGGAGCACTCAAGGCTCTCCTAATAGAAAGAAGCTCTCTGGATTTCAATGGATAAAAAAGCATGCTCCTCAGGGCCTCATTTTATATGCATGGACAACATGTTTCATTTAATAAAAATTAAATTGTCCATATTTAATAAATTTATTTTTATTGATACATATTCATTGAATGTTAGGGGAATTTAATCCATTCTATCCATGAACCTAAATATTCAATGAATATACCAGCTAGAAAAACCTCTAACTGCTAGAAGCGTAGGCTATACCAACAGTTTTAAACGATTTTTATAGGCTGTAAAACCATTGGTATACCCTATACCAATGGTTTTCCAAATTGTTGGGTGTTGAGGCATGGGTATAGACCTATATCAATAGTAATTCGTTAAACATTTTTATATAATACTAGAAATTACACTATCCCAACAGTTTGTTGATAACTATTGGAATAAATATTTACCAACAGTTTTCTACTGTTGGTATACATCAATCTTGAAAACTATACCAACGGTTTATAAACCATTAGTATAGAGTTTTACCAAGAGTTACCAATGGTTTATAAACTGTTGGTATATTTGTTTTACCAACATTTCGATAGTAACTATTGGTATAGATATGATTTTCATATATATACCTACGGTTTAAAAACCATTGGTATATAGTACTCCAATTCCAGAAAGTAGTGTACAATAGCGTCCCCTCTATAATTATAGTACAAAACATCTTCAGAATATGAATAATGTAGACAATAAAATGTACATAATTAAAAATAACAGTAATGTAGAAAATATATAGAATACCACACTGGAAAACACAACACTTGAAAATACCCTACAAACATCTACAAAAACAATATAGAATAATGATGAATACAACACCTTAAAAAACCAATACAACACCTGAAAAAACACTGCACTTGAAAAACACTACACTATAAATACACATGAAAATATAAACAATATACAATACAATAATAAGAAAAAAAACCACATTGGGGAGTACAACATGCCACTTGAATACATATAAAAAGAAGGATGGTATCCACACCAAAGTGAACACCAAGGAAAAAGAACACAGGATAGATTGAGAAATGGAAATCCATCCTTTCTATGTTGATATTATTGACTGATGAGTTTTGTATTTACAAAAAATGAATTATTTTTTAGAATATGTTCTTGATGGTAGGTGCTTATTTTTATAAATGTATTTAAAATAAGGGTTGTAATGAAATTGAGTAGAATTATTACTCAAAGATAGTTTTAAGAAACCATGCATGGATTTATGGATGAATATTTAAAAGATATGTTACTATAGACAAAACCATCCAAAGGTTTTTTGGTTAAAGGAACCAGAAATCTAAGTTTAAAAACACTTGGAAAAAGTTTTTCAAAGATTTATAGTGAATCTAATGTTAATAGGCAGTACATGTGCATAAAAATACTCAACTTTGAGTATATAAGTTATAAGTGTTATTGATAATTGAGTTGAAGAGATTTATAAGATCTAGAAAATTAACAAATGTGTTTTAAAGCCTTTGTGACTATTTGTGATTGTGGGGATCTCATATGGTTTAAAGATATTATTAATAAGATCAACTTCTTGGTTTGGAAAATTTTAAATCATATCATGTCAACTCACAATGTTATCAGATATAAAGGAGTTTACTTCACCTCAAGGTGCCAATGTAATCAACATTCAAAATATGAGAAGATGAAGTATCTTTTTCAATGGGGAGTGGGATAAAGGTGTGGAGTGGTTTGTGTTGGCTCATTTCCCATGGAAGTATGGCCATTAAGGTATCCAATTTTCTTTACAATTGGTTCCATGGTGTGGGGAGGAATGGACAACAGAGGAAGGTGAGGGTTATGTTTTTGGAATCAGGTTGCTGGAGTATGTAGAGAACCAGGAACAATGGCCTTGTGGAAGGTATTACATGATCATTCCTAACTTTCCAAATTTGTTTCAATTGTATGTAAATAATTTAATGAAAAAATACATAAATATATAGGCAAAGGATTGTTGGTAAACTTATTGATACATCAAAGTTGTATTTGAGAATATTTATAAATAATAATTACCCAAAATAATCTTAGAAGCTTATTGAAACAAACCAACCTAAAATGAAAAAGGATAACATATCCATAGGGGATAGAATCCTTAATGAGGTAAAAGACTCATTCAAGTGAAAATACCAAGGGATTCTAGAGACATTTTTTATAATATATAAATATTGTATAAATTAATTCACTATGAAAAATGTGGTTGGGTAAAATTTCTTACCTAATGTCTTAAAATTAAAATTTCATCATACCCTGAGTGACAAAGAACTACCTACAATGAAATGCACATCATCACCTAAAATTCACCTCAAAATGACCTACCATAAGAACATAATTCACTACCTGCAAAACAGAATTACCAGCAATGAAATGCACCTAATAAAAACATCAAAACATATTTCAGTTGCAACCAGAACTACAAAAAATTAAAAAAAAGTAAATAATGAAACTAACTTCCCACTATAATAAAAAAACCAACATAACATCCTCAACCTATAATGAAACCAAAAAAACATCATCATCAACAAAAAACTTACAATGAAACCAATAGAGCATCCTCAAATACAAATAGACCAATACATAAATAATGATAACACAATAAATCAATTGATACATTTAACCATTGATAAAAAACACACAAAATATCACTAATATATTTAGTTATAGAAAATAATCAAACATAAAAGGTCATAAATATTAGTAAAAAATACAGAAAATCATTTCGTCCCTCATCACCATCACTATCATCACCGTCATCATCCGCCTCATCCTCGTCCTCATCCCTACCCTTGTCCTAATTAAATTCCTCATCCTTATCCTTAGCCTAATCCTCACCCTCATCCTCTTCCTTGGCCTCCTCCTCAACCTCAACATTATCCTCATCCTCGACCTCTTATTCGCCATCATTCTCTCCATCATCATTTCTAGGAAAAAAATCATCTTGACCACCACTATGACTTCCACCTAGTGCACTATATAATGAATGTATCAATGAAATATATCCATCACAAGTTGTACTGGTCTCTAGTGGAAGTGATGGACATAAAACTTTCATCACTTTCATAAATTCATTTTTTCCCTTTTAACCCATTATTCCACCTGTGTGACCCTTTTTGTCCTATTATACCCATTTCTTAACCCTATACAACTAATTAGTACTAAAAATGGCACCTAAATAGGGCCAATAAATCATCAAGACTATACTATTTCTAGGTTGTTAGCGTACTCTTCCATGGTGCTTATCTCCCAAAACATTATGTTAGTGATCATGTGGCAAAAAATTGTCAGGTTCCTGGGAATCAAGGGCCTCCAAATCAGCCTGTTACAAATACAAATAGATTATTAAGTTACAAAATAGATATTAAAATTTGAAATCAACAAAATAAAACTTACAATCTGTTACTGTTTCAGTTCATTAACCACACTTCCATATTTTTTCTTTCTACTCATGTAAAAAAGTTTTTCTCGAGGCACATGTCCTTCAATATTCAATAATTGTCTCTACAATGAAATTGAATGTTGGAAACCATAATTGAAAATATGTTACCAATAATTAATTTCATAACTAAAATTATATCAAAACTTTAGAAATAGAATAAATTATAGAGGAAATGATAGAAAGTGAAAGTCCTAAATAAAAATTATAAACAACTGATGTACCCACTTCCTCTCATGATCTAACATCGTAGTATAGCCTAATGTGTAGAGTTATATTTTATCATCAATTTTTATTTTATTTTTTTCAGATGATTCCTAAATAAAATTCAATAATACAAATGATAGTATTAATGAAAAATAATAAATTTTTCATTTAAAAACCTCAAATGTGATTAATACCTTAAACATGGTAGTCATACAATGAGTACTCATTTTCCAATACTATTCTATCAGACAATCATCCATGACAGTTACCACCTCTAACTCTTTTCCAACTCTATCATGCTAGACAATATAAAAACCTTGCTTATAGGCTCTTCAAAGCTCACCAAATTCCATTAGATGTGCTGCCCATGCACCCTCACCATCAGGAAAATTAAAAAAATACTGACACCGAAATATTAATTCATATAAATACAAAAATAATATTACATTAAATCAAATATATTTCTTACCCATATCTATGCCCAAGCATTACCTTGATTTTTTTAGGAAACTGTCTCCATGAGAGCAGGATGATGAGAATGATGTCGAAGTATTTTGTAAGCATCACTAAAAAACTCCGACATTGCTGCCCAATTTTTTTGATCATTTGGTTGTCTTTTTTGTAGTCCACCATCAACTACGCATGGTGGTTCCACAATGTAAACATTCGTGTAAGCCCCCACTGTCTATCAGTAGATGTAACTGTTATAGAATAAAAACAAATGTTATATCAATACATGTTATAATGAAAATAAATTATGGTAAAAAAATTTATTAGGGTTCTAAAATATACCTATGGTAGTATAATCAATGGGTGCCACTGGATCTATAGGAACTTAAGGAACATCACCCTTTATAGGTTTAGTGGGTCCCAGTGTATGCTTCGTAGTCATAGACTGTGTCGGAGAAGGAGTCGAAAAAGGAATGTAGAAGCTCAAAGAGAAATAAGTAGATGGTAAAGAAGATGGAATGGATGGTTAGCCAAATTCATGATATGGATGAGGAGTGAGAATCATCATTAGATACGATAAAGATGGGTGAGGAGGATTAGATATAAAGGCTGGTGAAAACTTGTGTGGCCTAAATATCCCATTTTCCTCTAATGACACAATGAAATTACAATGTGCGGAATATGGTATGTCAATGGGAGAGGAATGATCTAATAGAGTACACTGTCTGGAGTGCCCAACTCTCATACCACCCCCCTCATACCACAGACATGAGTACTAGGATCACTATTAGGATACTCATCGAATAACTGGTGCCTAAGTGGTGGATCATGCATAAAAGTTTAAAACAAAATTAATCACATGAAATTATATGTTATTGATATATATATATATATATATATTTGAAATAAAAAACTCAAAACAAGAACTAATGGAGGAATTACCATCTCAGTAATTTGCTGATTGTTGTCCATCATCCTTTTTCTTCACTTCTCCTTAATAGGTTTCATTTAATTCATCTGAAACCAAATATAGAAGTAATTGTAAAAGAATAACTAATGTGTAACCCAAAAACAAAAAATACGAGACATGAATTATTTGTCTTAATTCATTTGGTTCATATTTTTAGTTAGGTAATTTATCTATATTTGGTTATTAAATTATTTTTATTTGTTTTTTTATTTTCATATCAATAAGTTTAATATGTCCAATTCAATTCCTCTTGTTTTTATTATAATTTGATTGTTTTAGTTGTGTTTTGTTTTTTAGATTTGAATTAAGTTCAATTCAATATTAAAAAATGCAACTCAAATAAAACTACAACCAATAAATATTGAAAATTAATATTAAGATCAAGTGAGATACAAAATATTTGTAATAAATATTAAATCATTTTGAATAGTACCAACCTTAACAACCCAAGTCGAGCTAAACCAAAAGAACTAAGAACTAAGATGGATGATTCTATATATTTTCCACCACAACTTTGGGTTCACAATAAACACTAACAATTAATCTATTTGAGTCCTCAAAAGTAATAAATGGATTGGGTCCAATGGCAGTAGGGATGGTGTCAATTCCATAATCACCATCATAAAAAAATTCTTTTATTTACTTCAATAATGACACAAAATTTAGGTATAAGATGATCTTTTACATAAAAAAATGTTTCATCATTGATGCCAATACATATGGTTCATTGGTAGCAAGAGTGCGAGTGATGTCAATAACTTAAAATCCATAATCATCAATAAAGATGCGCTACCTCATAATCAAATCAAACCACTAAAATTTCATCAAAGTGACTCAACAATGAGAGTAGTAATCCAATATTTTTTTCAACAACTCCATAATAAGCTACATTTTTAAAATGATGTCTATTATCCGATGCACTGGCATAAAATTCCATTTTCATAGTTAGCATAATACCACCATGTTGTGTTATCATATTATTCTCTCATTCAGTGATACTAAATTTGTACCCATTAATCACAATTGATTTACATTCACAAACCACAGTATTAAGACCAAAATCCAAAGCTATTATTTCCTCAGAGATAAAGTCGACAGGAAAACTCGATACCTGAAATATAAATGAATATTAAACTTAATTAAATATTGATTTTATTTATTTATTATAGCAATATTTCTAACTTCAATTTCAACTAAGAATAAAACTATTTGATATGAAAAGTCTCTATCATTCTCAAAGATAAAGAATGATTCTTTATTTTTATCATTTCATTATATTCCCTATAGATAAAAATAAAAATAGTTTAATAGATATATAAAATTACAAGAGATGAGATAAGATATAAATGTTTAATTTACTTACTTGATGTAGTCATAAAACAAATCATTTTTGAATAACACTGTATGACGTGCCCTCTCCCACTCTTCAAGGATTAATCTCATGAATATATATGATATGAGAATTCATAATGTTTGAGGAAGTGATGGAAAACTAGGCTCAATTTTCTCATACTTTTCTTCTTTATTTCTCATTGGTCTATTCATTATCGTAGTAAGATCAAACAAATACATTGAGCATAAATCCATACATTCTTGAGCCAAGTTACCATTCATGATAGAACCTTTAGGATGATTCCTATTCTAGACATTAGATTTCAATGTGTGCATATTTATTTCAGTTGGATATATCCAACGAAAAGAAACATGTCCTACGAGAAGTATTTCAGCTGGAAGATAGATAGTTAGATACAACATTCATGAAAAAAATGATGGAGGAAATATTTTTTCTAACTCACAAAAAATTAATGGTGTCTCTGCCAACATTTTTTGCAAGAAAGTCTTGGAAAAATTCTTAGCAAAAAGATCTCTAGAAAAATGGAATCACAAAATAAATGACACCCTTACATTATTTGAAAAAATATGACAGATTGCTATTGGAATCAACTCATGCAGAAGAACATAATAATCATGAGTATTCAAAGATTTCAGCTTCAAATATCTTCGCTTGACACATTTTGATATATTTCTTGGTTGTCCATTAGGATCTTTAATAGTCTCTAGTACTTCCAAATATTGATTTTTTTCTACAGGTGTCATCACATAAGAATCTTATGAAACTGTCCATTTATTTTCACTAATACACATAGGATACAATTATGGTATGATCCCCCAATCCACCATGTCACACAAAGATGATAAATCGTCTTTTGTCTTTCTCTTGACATTTAGAATAATCTAAAGAAACATTTCACATATATTATTTTCAATGTGAATTACGTCTAAGTAATGACGTAACAAATTGGTTGATCAATAAGGCACCTCAACAAAGATACTCATATTCTTCCAGTTGTAATACGTATCATTATAAACATTCTTCCTCTTTATAGATTTCATTTGAACCTCCCCAAATGAAAAATTGAAATATTGAAATTCATTAAGCACATCAGTTCCAAATATAATCTAAGGTGAATCATTAGTCTACATGGTATTTTCAAATCTTCGATTATTATTTCTATATGGGTGGTCCATTGGAAAGAATCATCAATGTCACATAAAACTTAATCTATGGAAATATTTTAGTATTTTGGATCGTGTATTATTAATACAAACAGGACATGATAGTCTCCCTTCGTGCGCCATCCATACATCATTGGATAAGTAGAAAAATCATTGATCGTCCACATAAGCGCAACACACATCTGAAATATGTCTTTTGAACATGAACCATATGTGTGCACACCCACAACCTAAATAAGTTTCAAAACTTTTATTAAAGGTTTCATGTCTACATTTACATCATTGTTGGGGTCAAAAGGGCCAGATATGAGTATACTCATGAGAGTGAAATGTTTTTCATACACAACCATGGGAGAAGGTTATGAATGTGTATGAAGACTGGCCATGTGTTGTGTGAAGTAAACATCTACCCAAATGGATTAAAACCATCACATGAAGGAACCAACATCACATTATGCACATCATCTACAAAATTAGCATATCGAGCCTCAAATATCTTCCATGAAAATCCATCAGTAGGGTGAACCAACTCTTCATTATCATTCTTTCTCTTGGTATAATTCCATCACATTTTTATTGATATTTTATGAGACATGAAAATATTCTAGAGTTTGGGGATCAATGGAATGATCCAAATTACTTTTTTTGGCACATGGGATAGTGTTCCATCAGATCTTGGCTTCCATCAGGATGTTCTATATTTTATACAATCATTTCATTCAGCAGTTTCCTCCTAGAATAAGCTACAATATTTTGAGTAAGCATGAATTTTGTTTTTTTAATCCAATTTCTTCAACTAAATTTCATTCCATATAGATTTTTGAGGGAATATCTACATCATCTGGAAGTAAGTACTTAAATAAGGCAATAATGTAATCGATGGTAGTATTAGACATCCCATACATGATTTTCCCATGAAACAGTCAGATTAAAAATTCTAGCTTTTTCATTTTAATATATTTCTAATATACTAGATTAATGGTAGCATCATTTAATTTTTTCACACTTTCAACATCATCATTTTCATTGGATGCATCATGTGTGCTCGTATCGAGGAATTCTTGGGTCGACATCCTTTACTTATCATGATGAAGATTAAATAGAAAATGGTCATATAACAAATTCTTTAATCCAGTCATCTCATTTGGATCATTATTATTTTGAGATTCCATTTTCTCCCCATTATGATACCACACATAGTATTTTATTTGAAAATCATATTTGCTTATATGGTATCAAACTTATTCATGGATCAACCAAGGTCTTCCAACACAATGATGAAATGGGCAGTGTATGAGACCACTTCTAAATCATTTTCAAATGAAAAATATAAAAATATATCCAATTTTTTTTGAAAATATCTCGAGATCTGATCAGTTTCATACATCCAACTTCTATCCATTATTTAAAAAAAATGTAATAAGTCATTTCATGAATGAAATTCAATTTTAAAAATATATTTAAGTAAACAAGAATTGTTCATTTTATATACAACCATAACTGACACACTACTCTATATGAGAATCATAATATGAAATACGAAAAAATACTATATATATAACAAAATACTATAAATATAAAACCCTAATATTGAATTGAAATATGGTGTATGTGATGGAAAATAGTTGTATAAATAATGATCTCTCTAGGATAATAATGAGAAAACAGTTGGCATTATGTCTAAATTTATAGAGATCATGGTATTTCATAATTAATGATATATTTATAATCAATTATGTCATTATAGTATTGGTGATCAATGATATTTTTATAGGGTGTGTTATTTAAAAGTTATCCATATTGGTGTAATGAACTAGAAACATGTAGGTTCTCAATGAAAATGATATAAATGCAACAAGATGAGTTATTGAAGGTTTGATGGAATTCTTAGTATACCCCGATGTGTTATATTTATCTTACTCCAATACATGCCAATATTTTCAAGGGATTCCCCACTTTAGGATGATAACTTCATTCTAACTCAGTGGTCATATAATAGTAATTGTTCCCCCTTAGGAAAAAAATGGTACTTCTTCAAATGCTTCAATAGATTAATAATTTTGGGGTTATATAATAGGAAATATCACAATACAAAAATATCTAATATCTTATAGATGAATGCATAAACATCTTCATTTAAAATATAAAAAGTTTTCTAAGACATTGGATGTATGGAAGTAGACATAAAAGATTTTATTAGTACCAATGTAATTATTTTAATGTATCATTGAGTAAAGGATAACATGGGTCAAAGTCGGGTTAATTTCATCTCATGTGGGTTGTGAAACCTTGGACATGAATTGGGAAAAGTCATGAATTATTACCAAGTGCCTCACACAGGTCACTTCTCCCAAGTGCATCCCACATGTCACTTCACCAATAGGACTCACAAAGGTCACTTAGCCCATGTGACTCGCACATATCACTTCACCCAAATTCCTTTTGTAAATCACTTCCCATTATGTAATCAATCATTTTAATTCATATATAAAGGATTCATTAAAGAGTTATAAGAATAGTGGAATTACTTCACCCAAAATAGTGAAACTATAGGTGGGGACCATCGGGTAAACATCACAATTTATAAAAATGGTAGTGACCCACTTGTTAAACATACAGGGATAAACTTCAAAATAAAAAAGTGAAAAAGACATACAGGAGAGGGAATATTGATAATATGAAACAAAATCAAGGGCACTAATGATATTTGTGAATGTGTGGTGACTAATGAAAATGAAAATGAGAAATGTGTGTCAAGACAATCCCAAAAGTCCAAGTGGTATTAATACATTAATAATTATTTTACTTTAAGAACATATTACACATTTTTATGTTATACATGAATCATTATATAGGAATAAATAAATAAGTATTCATAAAAACTATATTTTCCATTAATCTCTTAAAAACCAAAAATTTACATAAAAATTTCAATAAGAAATTATTGGAAGTCCATTTTTGAAGAAATGAATTAGTTTTCAAGGTAAAATACCTAAAAATATGAATGTGAACATGAGAAATGGGTGAAAATATAGTTCCCTTAAAATACTAATATTGTGTAACATGTGTGAAGAAATTAGAGATGGTGGTAGTGGTTCAAGAATGGACATTCATTACCAATGTGAAGGCTGAAGTATTTAGAACATTCCAATTTCACATTCTAGAAAAATAAAATGAAAACCCTAAATGATAGATATTGCAACCGATGGGGAAAAAACAAAATGTGGTATATAAATATCCAAAATAAATGTTCGAAGAAAATATAACTTGAACTCAACAATTTGAAGTGGAAGAAAATGAATGATTTAAAGTAGGATGGATCACCTGTGAGGATGAGTCTTCATCAGCTGGGTAGAGAGAAACACTGTTGTAGGGTAAAACTAAATTAGATATTGAATGGGGAGGGGGGATCACTGCTTCTATTTTTGGGAAAACTATCCCAATGGTTTTTAAAAACCACTGGGATATATGTTCTATATGAACAGTTGTTAAAAACCATTGGCATAAAACAGTTATAATAATCCCACACCAATGGTTATTCAAAACCATTAGCATTGGACCAGTGCACCCCAACGGTTCTCAAAAACCATTAGGAGCACCATATTTAGATATCCCTATGCCAACAGTTTTTGAAAACCATTGGGAAAACATAGTATACAATACCATGTACCAATGGTTTTCTCAAAAACATTGGTATAGGGGACCTACCCCAATGGTTTTCAAAAACTGTTGGGATAAGGGCATTGGTATAGATCAACATTCCAGTAGTTTCTTCAAATCCACCCTCTAACTATAATCCATTGGAGCATCTTAAAAAGTCTATCTTATCCCAATCTACAACCATTTTTAGTATTTTTACTAGGTTCTCCTTTTTGTGGATCTTCACAAGTCATGAAATCTGTTGATCCATCACCTTGTATATCCAATGATAGAGAATGTTGATGTTCTTCATCCAAGAATGATACATAAGGTTCTTTCTCAAGTAGAAAATAAAATTGACTATCAAAATGAACCTTAAACTCTTGGTTGAATTCAAACTCTAGGAGAAAACTCTTTATCCACAAAATCTCCTTTCTATCCTCTACAACAGTAATGTACTCTATTTCGGTTATGGGTAAATTAAGGCACTTATGTAGCCTTGACTACCATGATACAACTCATACTATAAAATTACATATGTATCCTGATGTATAATTCTTTATGTTAGGATATTTGTCCAAGTCTGCATTGGTATAAATATCTTAGAGTGGATCAGCTCCCCCATAATACAAATATAGTTTTGATGTACCTTTAAGATACCTCATAATTCAATTGACTGCATCCCAATGTTTTTTATCTGGATTGGAGAGAAATCAGATCATAGTCTCTACTGAATGTGAAATGTATGACCTTGTATGCACCATAATATACATCAAGCCTCTAACCACCAAAGAGTATGATATCATCTTAATCACCTTGATTTATCCTTTGGATGATGAACTTGAACTCTTGCTCAAATTCGTATGACTGTGTAGAGGAATTTTCACTGGTTTGAATCTATCCATGTTGAAGAATTTATGAACATGTTCAATATAATTCTCTAGAGAAGCCATGAAAACCTCATCTTTCTGTCATGAGTGACCTACATCCCCAAAATCTATTGATCCACTCCCAAGAATTTCATATAAAAAGACAAGGATAACCCCTTCTTCAACAGTTTGATCTTCAATGAATCCTTCCCAATGATCAACATGTCATCAACATAAATTAGGATAGTAACAAAGTTACCATACTGAAATCTGTGGAATTAAACACAATGGTGTACTAGTGTTCTCGTATAGCCATGACTTACCATGAATGATTCAAACTTCTTACACCACTGTCTCAGAGTTTATCTTAGTCCACATAAGCTCTATTCTATTTTCAGAAAATGTTTTCTTATCCAAAAACCTCAAAACCATCATAATACTTATTGTAGATCTCTTCATATAGGTCACTATGAAGAAAATATTTCTTCACGTACAACCATTCAAGATCTAGTTACAATATATCCACCAATCTGAAAATGACTTGGATTGAAGTCCTCTTTACCACAGGTAAAAAGATCTTTCCAAAATCAATTAAATTATTCAAAATGAATCCCTTGACCAATAATTGAGCTTTATTCTTGACCTCCTTTCTTCTATAATCCTTCTTCAGCCTAAAAAACCATTTTCTTGATTAGTGCCTTCTTACCTTTTGGTAGGTCCACCAAGTACTATGTATGGTTCTTTGTCAAAGACTCCATCTCATCCTCCATTTCATACAGTCACCTGAGTTTTTAGGATGACACACTACTTCCCAGTATCCTTTTGGATCCCCCTCATCAGTTAGAAATATGTACTCTAATTCTAAATATTTTATTGATAGATTCCTTCCTCTTAAAGATATTTGAAAAATGTTAGGTTCAGGAGGCAGAACATCACCTTTCCCCTGTGATGGTTTCATGACTTATGGTGGAGAGGGATGAGTCTCACCCTTCTTAATATTCTCCTCCAATACCTTCTGGTATGCTTCTAATGAATCATCTTTCACCTCATAATCATTAGTGGAAGGTGGTTCTTATACAATTGTTGGATCAAAAATTGATTTCTCAGTACATTCACTTCAAGAAATTTTGGGATTTTAAATGTCCTTGATCATATGGTTCTTGTGGAATATAAAATCTTTTCCTATAATCACCTTCTTCTCCTTAGAATCCCACAGATTGTATCTAAACTACTCATATCCATATCCAATAAAGATGCATAGGGTAGATCTACCATCTAGCTTCTTCCTAAGATCTTTGGGTACATGTGAAAAATACAAACTTCCAAATACTTGTAAATTACTATGGAATCTTAAAATTATTGAGAACTGATGGTGATATGTTTATGAGGTAACAAGAAACTCAAATGACTTATCACCATAATGGATTAGATAGATTATCCAAAATAATAATACTTCTAACCTTCTCTATGATTGTTATATTCATACTTTATATAACTCCATTGTGTTATGGGGTGAGTTAAACTAAACACTCAAATTGAATTCCCTGACTCATTCAATAGGAATCAAATTTCATGGATGTGTATTATCATCCATTGTCTGAATGAAGAAAGAACATCTTCATTCCATTTTTAAGCTCCACTATGGTGTGGAACATCTTGATGTTCTCTAGTATTTGTTCTTTTGTTCTCAAGAAGAACACCCATACATTTCAAGGAACATCATCAATAATTTTTAGGAAATATTTTTTACCTCCCAGTGAATCCAACTCCAAGGGAGTTTATACATTAGAGTGAACCATATCTAGAACTCTGGTCTCCTTGATGAAACTGTACTAAATGAGACTCTTTGTTGTTTCCTATACAATCATGATTTTCATGTATTTAGGGATTCATCCTTTTTAACAATGATGTACTTATTCTTTATCAAGGTAGATAAAACTCTTTCACTCAAGTGTTTGAGTATCCTATTCCAAAAATTAGATAAACTACCTCCTTCCACCATATTGATACTATCAGCACATATTTTCACATGATTTTTGTAAAACATACCACATATGTGTCTTAGGGTGATAACTATGGCTCCCTTCATCATCATTGATGATCTGTTATTGAAGATGTTTTCATAACCTTATCTATCAAATTCCATCCTTGATAACATATTGATATAAAGACTTGGAAAATGATGAACATTATTAAGGGTGATTATATATATAATAATCATCTTGAAATGGATATATCCCATGATAATGATCTCTAATGAATTGTTATTCCCCATATTGACTGCACCAAATTCACTATCTTGATAAGTCAAGAAATACTCATGATATGAAGTGACATGGAATTATTTTGCAGTATCAACCACCCATTCTATGTCATAATTTTATATATTAAATCATTTCTCTTATTAATCTTTTAAGAAGATCCCAATTTCTCCAGTTATGGTCACCAACGCTTCTTTATTTCCTCTTTTTTTTTACTACCTTGGCCTTTCTCTTGTAGTAACTTTCAATAATTCTTCCTCAAGTGTCCCTCTATACCACAATGGTAGAATTTGTATGTTGTGATCCTTCCGTACATAGAACTTCCTTTTTCATTTATTTTACCTTTTCTTCTTACCCCTCAACCACCACCTTGATGTATTTATCAATTCTCCTGGATAAAAACATGAATCTGGTTGTAACTCATTCCCTTCCTTTAGGCCTCTTCATTGAATAATTCATCATTTACCATTGATATAGTAATTTTGATTTCAAGTGTTGATTTTTAAAGGGATACCCCCAGTGTATCCTAGGTATCAGGAAGTGTGAAAAGTAGATGTCTCACTTGATCTTCATTAGTTAGGGTCTTACCAGTAGCCACTAGTTGATTCAGAAAGCTTTGAAACTAGCCGATGTGTTTCTTTATAGAGCTACCACTCTATATTTGAAGATTCACCAACTACATTAATAATAGAGTCTAGATTTGAGTTATCTTTGACTAGTACATATTCTCCAAATTAATCCATATTTCATATGAACTAGGCTCATAAGAAACATGGTTGTAGATTTTATGACCGATCCATTGGAAAATTAGACCGATCGTTTTATTGTTTAGCTTATTCCACTTGTCTTCCTTAGTGGCATTAGGGTTCACTCCCTTGTTCTCAATAGGGTAAAATAAATATTTGGAATAGAGAGATATTTCATTCAAGAATTCCAAATTGAGTAATTTGAGGAAGTCGACTTGAGAATCCCTCCCATGGATGGTCACTCCATTGAATTTAATTTTTTTATAAATTAGTGTAAAATTTTAAAAATAGATTATACCGTTGCATCCAGAACATTAAAATTTTTTGGAATTAACTCATGGATCATTGAAATTAGACTCTAATTGATCAATATGTGGTTAAAAATGTTAACAATGGTCGAGATTGACCAATGATGTGGTGCACCACAGCAACTGAAAGAAAACAAGATGAAAAAGTCACCGACATCGGAACATTATCTTCTAACTATAGTTTCATCACTAAAACTACTTTGATACCACTTTTTGTGATTCACTAATCATTAATAAAGGGAATGGGTAGATAAAAAAGAATCTTTATTTCATGGAGAATATGTATTACATGAATTTCCCCCACCCACTCCTCCATTTCTTTCTCATTTGGAGCTCTCAAGGCTCTCACAATAAAAAGAAGCTCTTCAGATTTCATTAGATGATAAAGGATGATCATTAAGGACTCATTTTATATTCATGTATTGTTTGGAATGTATTGTCTCAAAAATACACTATATTTTATGGTTATTTTTATGTTCACAAAAACCCCTATTTGTTTTTTAATAAAGTTTTTATGTGAGTTTTATAGGAATTTATGCTCTCTTTTTTACAGGAATTTAGCATTACAAGAATGATTCTAGAAACACTGTTTTCATCCCTACATTATGATAAAGAGTTTGTGTTTGGATATTTATCCTTACATTTAGAAAATTGACATGTGTATGGATCATAAACCCAACATTGGAGTCTGGATTTACTTTTTTCAACCCTATGTTCGGAAAAAATAAACGTATGGTTAATCAATGCTACATTTTAGATTTTATGCTGACAAGGATGAATGTATGGATCATAATCTCTACATTAATTTTTTATCCCTATGTTTTGTACATATCAAAGTATGGAAAAGGAACCCTAAACTATGAAAAGGAACCCTACGCTATGCAAAGGAACCCTACACTACACAGATCAACCCTACGTTGTGTTCTTAATGGAGAAGTTTTTGAAGGCATGTTTTCAATTCGAGATTAATACAATGGTCGAGTAAAAATTAAAGATCTATTCAAGGATTTTTTTGATTATTTTAAAGAACCTAGTTTATTATAGAAAATAATTATTATTTCTAAAGAAATTTATTACTCTCCTGGTCAATTGAAATTTTAATTTTTGCGATCAATCATGCTATTCTTTTGGATCTGAAATATTGAAGAAAGACATTTGCTTTATATATTCCTTCAGAATATATCTTCAAAATATGTGTGATAATTTATTCACATAAACGGTTATCTCATTGAAAATATTTTACAGTTCTAAAAATAATGAACAAATAAGAAAGAGAACAACACTTTTGAGACATACATGTTTAAATTTGTTCTATTGTAAATTCATTGCTGTTCTGTTTTGTTTCTATTTTCAATCGAAGATGTTTTTTCAACCAAATTGATTCATACTATTTCAATACTGAATATATTGTTTTCTGAAGATAAATACACATCTACTATCAATTTCATGATGCTTCAATTTTTAAGTTTAAACCTATTTCAAAAAATCAATCTCTTTTGATTTATTTGAGTTTTAACTGCTCGAACTTAGTTGTAGTGGAGTATCAGCTTCTTGATCTAAGATGTTGATAATCATTTCTCTGTTATAGAACTATAAAGATTTGTAATATTTATTATTTTTAAGGTGGTAACTACCTGTACTCAGTTTTTTAATTTTGGTATTATGATAAGAGGACCATACTAGTGAAATTTACCAAGATCTCAGAGAGAGTATTTAGTGGAGTGTACTAGGGTATCTTAGTGTCCTGAACCACTATAAAAAGTTGCTTTATTCATTTCTATTAATCCACTAAATTTTTTTTCATATATAAAAGAACACTTCATATTCGTATAAATGAAAGTGGGTGTCAAAATCCAGAATTTTTGAATTTTTTGAAAAGACTCAATTCACCCCCTTCTTGTTTGTTACTTTGTATATTTCAACATAACAATTAGTATCACAGATGAGCTTTTGGATAAATCTATAGTAATATAAAACGTTTAAGGTCTATAAAAACATAGGAATGACTGATCCTAGAGAAGGAATGTATATGTTTCATTCTTCATATTTCAATGGTGGAAATTATGGGTGTTGGAAATGAAGAATTATTATCTATTTAAAGAATCTTGGATTTAGAGTATACTCAAGGATCTTTACTCTATATGCAATTCTTAAGAAACCAGAAACATGGGATGATGCAACAACATATGAATATGACACAAATTCTAAAGCTATGAATGATATTATTTATAGTCTTGGACCTTATGAATTAAATCATTTATCACAATGTCCTACCACCTATAAAATGTGGAAAAATATTTCAGTTTCCTATGAAGCGACAAACAATGTAGGAAATATGAGGTATGGAATATAAAAGATGAACTTTGAAAACTTTATAATGTTTGATAGGGAAATCATTACATAGATGAATGGAAGGCTTATAGAAATTATCAACAATATTATAGCCTTAGGTGAACCCATTAAACAATTTGATCAAGCCTTAAAAGCATTGAGAGTAATACATTTTAAATGGAATGGAATATCTGCTGCTATTCAATAATCATCACCTGTCAAAGATATGAGAATGAAAGAACTAATTATGACAATGATGATGTATGAATAATAAATTCAAGATAAATATGAAGATCATAAAATTATAATAAAGAGAAAATACTACTCTAAAAGTAACAACATAGAAACATAGCAGAAGATCAATGCAACAATTTAAAGAGGAGAAGAATTCAGATTCATCTGAAGCTGAAATGGAACTAGCTCAGTGATCTAGGAATTTTAGTAAGTTCTACAAAAAAGAAAAGAGGATTAAAAAAAATCCTTTAATAAGGATGAGGAATAACCAAGAGAAGTCAAATGTTATGAATGTATGAAATTGGGTCATATTAGAACTGATTTTCCTCAACTGAAAAATGAAAGAAAAAGGCCAGAAAAGAGATATTAGAAAATACTGATTATGATCATAAAGGGAAAAAAGCAATTAAAGCTAAATGGAGTGTATCTGAAAACTCCAGCAGTCCTTCAAAGTCATATTTAGAGAATAAGTAATCAAATATAAAGTCCAACATGTTCTTTATGGACAATAAAGAAGAAGAAAAGGTACAAACTTTTTATTCTTATGATTCTGATACTAGTAGTTTCTCAAATGATAAACTAGTTTCCTACTATTCAATGTTAGAATAAAAATATGATTCTTTGAGAAAGAAGCATAAGTCTTTAAATAATATTCATAATTCTGTTTTAGGTGAAAGAGATACCTTGATTAAACAACATCAAGAGTTGATAGAAAAATTCAATTCATCTACAACAAACTGTGTTGCTACTGAAAAAATGATCAAAGCACTACAAGATAAAGTGGAAACTTATAAGAGTCTCCTATTTTTTTACTAAAGGAGAAAATATATTAAATTAAATTCTTGGAAACAATATCATTAAAAGGGAAATAAATATAATAAAAAGAAAGGGTGAGAAATCAAAATTGTATAAAAACTATTTTGTTCCCAATTCTAAAAAAATAACCTGTTATCATTATGGAATGAGAGGCCATGTCACTAATAACTATTATTTGAGAAATTATCAAATAAGTGGCATTAAAAGAGATTTTTTTTCAAAACTTTTATCTGAATATAATGATATAAGCTATGGAAAAAAAAGGTAGATCTGGATTCCTAGATCTCTTCTAGATAATACTGTTAGACCAAAGAAAATATTGGTACAAAAACAAACATTTTTTTTAATTTCTTTTGCAGGTAATTGTCCATTGGAACAAAAATGCTATCTGATTTGTGGATAGTGCCTGTTATAGACATATGAGTGGAGATCCATCAAATTTGCACACACTAAAATAAATTGATGGAGGTCTTGTTAGTTTTTCTGACAATGCCAAATGAAAATTATTGGAGTTGGAACTATTGGAGATCCAAAGACCATATCTATCAGTAAAGTACTACATGTGAAAGGGTTGAAGCACAATCTAATAAGTATTTTATATCTTTGTGATGATGATTTTTATGTTTATTCTTATAAAAATTCTTGTTCTGTGTTTAAAAATAAGTTGCTTATGTTTAGAGAACCTAGAATGGATAATGTTTACACATTGGATTTAAATTCCTTATATAAATAGAAAGTGACATGTTTTATTACTAAGACAAATAAATCATGGATATGACATTGAATACTTGGACATTTTAATATTTATGTTTTACATAAATTATCTATGAAACAATTAGTTTTTGATTTACCTAGTCTTAAGTTTGTCAATGACAGATTCTGTGATGCATGCCAATTTGGAAAATAACACAAATCATCTTTAAAATATATTAACAAAATTTCTACATCAAAACCATTAGAACATATCCATATGGATTTGTTTGGACCATCAAGGATAGACAGTTTTTCTGGTAAATTATATTTTAATGTTTTAGTATATTATTATTCTATATTTAATTGGGTTTATTTTATAAAACTCAAAAGTGATGTTTTTTCTATGTTTGAACGTTTTTGTAAAATTGTTCAAAATAAAAAAGGTTTTAAAATAATTAAATTGAGAAGTTATCATGGGGGAGAATTTTATAATCAAGAATTCAATTATTTTTTCTCAAATTTGGGTGTTAAACAAACCTTCTCTACACTAAGAACACCTCAACAAAATATATTTGTTGAATGAATAAATAGAACTATTCAAGAAATGGCTAGTTCTATTCTTAATGAATACAGTATTCCTACCTATTTTTGGGTATAAGTTATAATCACAACCTGTTATACTATGAATAATGTTTTAATAAGGTCTATTTTCAAAATTACACCTTATGAAATTTTTAATAATAGAAAACCTAATGCAAAGTACATCAATGTTTTGGGATGAAAGTTGTATATCTTGAGAACCAAGGATAATCTTGACATGTTTGATCCAAAATATGATGAAGGAATATTTTTGGGATATTATGCTACCTCCAAAGCTTATAGCATGTTTAATAAAAAGTCAAGGATTGTTAAAGAATTAGTTCATGTGAAGTTTGATGAAATTGTACCTTTAAATAAAGAGAAAGATCAAAATGATGAGGTCACTAACTATTTTGATTACATGAGAATTGAAACCCTTAAAAATTATTTTAAAAATGATATTAATAAAATTATGTCCATTTTTGAAGAATATAAAACTGAAGAACCTGAAAGTGTTCTACCTAGATAATGTAAAACCCTAGAGAACCATCCTTTAGAAGCTGTAATAAGATATATAGAAACAATAATTATAACTAGAATAAATATAGTAAAGCTATCATAATTTTCTACCTTTATATCTTAGTTAGAACCTAAGACTATTGAAGAAGCCTTAGAAGATGAGAGTTGGTTGTTAGCCATGCAAGAATAACTAAATCAGTTCAAAAGAAATGAAGTTTGGGAACTAGTAGAAAGACCAACCAATTATGAAGTTATAGGAACCAAATGGGTCTTTAGAAATAAATATGATGATCAAGGGATCATCACAAGGAATAAATCCAGATTAGTAGCTAAAGGATAATATCAAAAAGAAGATATATATTATGATGAAACCTTTTCCCCTATATCTAGATTAGAATTAATTAGAACCCTTTTAGCCTATGTATCTCATATGAATTTTAACTTATATCAGATGGATGTTAAATCTACCTTTTTAAATAGTTACTTTATTGAGGAAGTTTATTTTGAACAACCCCCTAGTTTTAAAAATTCTCAAAAACCAAATTCTATTTCTAAACTTACCAAAGATCTCTATGGCCTTAAATAATCACCTAGATCTTGGTATGAAAGATTATGTTCTTTTATTTTGAAAAATTGATTTATTGTTGGTTTAAAATATCCAACACTTTTTAAGAAAACTATTTATTCAATATTTTAGTAGTTAAAATTTATGTTGATGATTTTTTTGGTTCAACCAATAAAAATCTTTGTCCTTATTATTCAAATATAATGAAAAATGAATTTTAAATGAGTATGATGAGAGAACTAAATTTCTTTTTAAGATTTAAGATTTACCAAAAAGATTTTGGAAATGTTTTAAATCATTTTATTATTGATTTATTGAAAAAGTTTGGACTTGAGAACAACAATACATATACAACCCCTATGTGTACCAATATAAATATTTATTTGGATAAAGTTGGAAAACTAGTTGACAACAAGTTATATAGAGGTATGATTAGAAGTTTGTTATATCTTACTACTAGCAGACCAAAAATTATGTTTTCTGTATTTATTTATGCTAGATTTTAGTCAAACCCAAAATAATCCCATCTTACTACTGTAAAAATAATTTTTAGATATTTAAAATGATCAATTTTTCAATATATTCTTTAACCCAAAACTTATGATTTTAATTTAATTTCATATCGAGATGATATGTTTGGAGGGTGTAGATTATATAGAAAATGTACCTTAGGAACCTGTCACTTTTTAGGAAAATCTTTAGTTTGATGGTCTAGTAAGAAGAAACACTCAGTTTCTCGGTCAACTGCTGAGGAAAAATATGTGTCTACTAGAAGTTTCTATGCACATGTTTTGTGGATGAAAAACAATATATTGGATTGTGTACTAAATTTTAATAGTATTCCTATTTTAGGTGATAATACTAGTGCTATTAATATTTCTAAAAATATTATAAGTCATTCTAGGAATAAACACATTTATAGAAGGCATACTTTTCTAATATATAATTTCCTTAAAAAGGAAATTTCTATAGAATTTTTTAATACTGAATAAAAATATGCTAATATTTTTAATAAACCACTTCCCAGTGATAATTTTGATTTTATTTAGGGGGAGTTAGGAATATTTGAGTTTAAGTAATTAGTTATTAATTTATTTTCAGTTTATCTACTTTTATTTTTATAAGTTTTATTTAATATATTTTATTTTATTTCATTTTAATTTGTTTTGAAAATAGTTTCATTTCGATTTTATTTTAATCATCTTTTCAAAATTAAAAACTTAAGGAGTACATCCACGATCAGTGAGAGAAAACCATTTGCCTTCTCCCTCTCTCATACTCCTTTGCATTCAACTCATAGAGTACCTCTCTCTTCCGATTATTGTCTACCAAAAAACCATAAACCTTCAATACCTTCTATACATAAACCTTATGAAATGGAAACTTCCTTAAGATCTATTGATTCTGAGCTGGATAACAGTATGTATGCTACAAGGAAAGATCACAAAGTCTTCCAAGGAAAGGTAATAGATTTGAATATTTAGATTCTATGAATATATCAATTAAAGAATATATTCAATTTCAAGGCCTTGTTTACACCATTGGAGAAGATAATATTCTAATGGTTTACGAAATATAAGTTAAAGAGTTTTGTAGAAATGATTTGTTTAGTATTGGTTTTGATGAAGACATTATTATCTATTTAATTGATAATAAGGTTTTTTCTTTATCATATGTTGAAATGGATGAGATGTTGAGATGTCCCCATGAAGGGGAGTTTTAGTTTGATTTAGAGAACATTGGTAATAGAATACATACGTATAAAAATATTATGTTTTATCTATTTAGAACAAGGGCTTTCAAGAAGGTGTTTACGAACGAAATTTCTCATGATCGATGTGTTATGATAAAGTTTATTCAATCAAGGATTTTACCCAGAACCTCTGATCTTGAGAAGGTTCTCTATCTATAAATGTACATATTTTTTATACTTTTGAATAATATTAAGTTTAATTTCTCTCAGTTTATGATTCATGATCTAAATCACTACTTACACTCGGATACCAAGATGGGATATTATCCTTATGGTAGGATTCTTTCTTTCTTTATATGAAGAAAAGGGAAGATTTTGAATATGTTTTTTTAAAAGATCATGTCACCACAACAATATGTTAAATGTTGGGATAGTCAAGAAGCTCAATTTTATATGGAGAAACTCATGAAACAATTTTCTACTAGTTGGTGCTGAGAAACAATAGAGGTTGTTAGCAGATTCCCAGGGGGAGAAGAGGGTTATCTCTTTAGTAGGATCTGTGAGATAAAGGCCTAAAGATGAAAGGGATTCAAGGACAAAAGGCTCTCTTGTTTGAAGAAGAATAGTATCTGTTAATGTTCTCGAAGTTTTTGTTAAGGTTGAGGTAATAAATGTGGGTTTCATTCCACCTGGTGAATAAGGAGAATCTGTTGGTCAAGAGAACCCAGTAGATGATAAAGTTGAGAATGAGGCTCAAAGTCAAGATATCCTTGATCATAGAACTCATATTGTTCTTGATTTTGGTGTTTTAATAGGATCAGATTTGGGAAATAGACCCGAGGGAGCTGGTGATCCAAGCCTCGTTATTATTGAAGATGATCAAGTAGGATCTAATTCTCTTGAATTATCAAATTCAAAGGTAGATACCCAAGTTATGAAGATTCAGTTTATAGAGGCTCAAAATTCATTTTTAAGATATTATTTAGAATATGAGAAGAAAAAGATTGAATAATACAAGATTTTTTTAGTACCAAGATTAGAGTTTGAATTTCAAAAGCTTCATTTGAGTGAATTCAAAGAAAATCTCATTTTTACTAGAGATCTTAAGGAACTGATCTAAAAAATTTCAAGAGAGTTTTTTTCATTGAAGGATGAATCTTTCAAGAAGATAGAGTTTGTTAAATTAAAGTCAATGATTGGAAGAGAGTTACAGTCTCCCAAGGAAAGCAATAAAGCATCCACCTCTTCTTAATAAACACCACCAGAAATTATTAGAATGTTTGAGGCAATGACTTTGACTGATAGTTCTCATGGATATTGCAATGTTCTATTTTTTAGTACTTCAGCCATGTCGTTGGATTCCAGTGGGCGCCTCTTTCTGACAGTCTGGTGCGGTCAAGGTATGGTGTTGGTCAGGGCATGCGATGCGATGTAGTGCATTGACGACGGGGGTTATGATGGGTTTTTTTTGAAATTTTAAATTTTAAATTTGGATTTTTTAATCTGTTTTCAATGAGAGGTGCTGTGGAAGTGTATGAAGCATATATTAGACAACTTAGGAATGCCGATGTTTGGAATGGAGCTGTTTTTATTTGACTGTTTTTCTTATTCTCATGTTTTAAGTTTGATTTTTTCTTGAATTATGTTTTAAAATCTACAATCTCTGGATATCTGTGAGGTTACCACTTATCCTAAAATTGGATTTTGAAAATAGGAAAAAAAGGATTTGGATTTGGATTTGGATGAATTTAATGAAAGGCTACAGACTCTTTAGTGTGATAGAATTCCTTTGGATGTGTTGTTGGAGAATCAGAGGCATTTGATAAGTCAGCTTACTTCGAATGAATCTTTGTGGGGAACATTGATTAATCTAATCAAGGATAGGATTAATTCTTTTATTCAGTCTGAAGAGGCTATAAATGATTTTGTAAAGATCAATTTGGCGAGATCTTGAAGGTTGGAAATAATTCCAAGAAATTTCTTAAACATTGGATAGAAGTGTTCTACAACCATTTACAGATCCTACTGTTGAAGTTGATTGATCTTAGCAGTGCAATTCATTCCCTTCCTCATACAGAAGAACCCTATATCTCTATCGAAACTGAACTCTAAACCATTCATTTAGAAGATTCTAGTTGACTATGGATTGTACTTTAAAACATTTGAATGTCTATTTAAATTACTTCATTTTATTCATATTTTGATTTATTTACATTTATTTCAGTTCAATACTTCATCACTGATCTTAGATTTATTTTTCTTAATCTAGAATACATGATTATTCATTTATATTTATGTGATATATTAAACTATCGTTCAATTCATTTATCTAAATGGTTTTGTGAAATTGAAATTTTGAGAAAAATTTTATATCTACTTTTGTGTTTTAAAAATATTGTATTCTCTTTAATTTTTGTTTAGCATTATGTTATGGGTTTTGTGATCATAAAAAAGGGGGAGGTTTTTGGGCATGTATTTTCTAAAAAATACTCTATATTTTGTGATGATTTTGATGTTCACAAAAACCCTTGTTTGTTTTATAATGAAGTTTTTTTAAGTGAGTTTTATAAAAATTCATGTTCTATTTTTAATGGAATTTAGAGTTACAGGAATGATTCTAGAAAAACAATTTTCTTCCTAATGTTAGGATGAATAGTTTATGTTTGTATCTTCATCCTTATATTTGGAAAATTGACACACGTATAGATCAGCTACACTATATTGGAGTCTGGATTTAGTGTCTAAAACCCTACGTTTGGGAAAATTGAAAGTATGGTTAATCAATGTTATTCTTGGGATTTTATATTGACAAGGATGAACATATGGATCATCATACCTATGTTACTTTTTGATACCTACATTACATATAGATTAATGTATGGAAAAGGATCCCTATTATTTGTAAAGGAACCCTATGCCATGCAAAGGAACCCTACACTATTCAAAAAAACCCTATGCTACACAGCTAAACCCTATGTTTTGTTCATGCTATGAATCTGACCAATGTGGTCCAAGGTGGAATGTTCATGTGATTTTGGTGGAGGTCTTTGTTCAATATTTCTAGCACATGATAAGGTTAGTGGTTTGTTGCTACCAAACTGAATCTGTTATAGGAAAAGGCTCAACATGATAGGTGGAACATAATATAGACTTGTATTAAATTTAATGTGTGGTTTGAGAAGAAAGTTTAAAGATAATCTGGTTGTGATATAAACTAAAGAACATAGGATGACATGTGGAAATTTAAGCTTAAATGAAGATAAATTCTAGATACCATCTTCTATGTCTATAATAATATTTCAATCAATTTTGTATATTCTATTCCCATACAGTGGGACTGCCTAAACTATTTATTTTTTCATAATTATTTTAATTTAATTCATGTTGTTTAGTGAAATTATATTGGTCTTTCTTCTCTTTGTATTGTTTTATTCTCTTCTATTTTACTAGAGTTGTGATATTTTTTAACTTTTATGTTTGTGATTCTTTCTTACTACTATACCTATGATCCCTTATTACATGGTTATGAAGAGATAAACAAAATTTTATTCTATAGATGAGTTGTTATGTAATATGATGGTCTTTTTTAATTTATAATTAATTATATCAATTGTACTCTAAGATTATAAGTGGTAGTTGGAGTAAGATGTTGGTGATAGTTCTCTCATACTCCCATTCCTTAACTATTTTCTTCCTCTACTTTCAGAATTATTTCACCATCCCTTCATTCAAAATATCAGATGACAATAAACCTTCTTTGGTCTACTTGACATGTTGCCTGAGTCAACCCACTGTAAGGCCCGAAGCATGTTCCAGATCAACAAAGACTAATGATAAGAACCAAGGGTATTAAACACACCAAATTAAAAAGGTTTAAACCTTTAAATCTAATAAATAATGTAATGGAATCCAATTGAGATCTTGACATGAGATGTTCATACATTGGATATCCATGCTAAAATAATAATATGTTATAAAATAAACATAATTAAACATGTCATAAGGAAGCATGGAACCCAAATAAAACCCAAACACAACTTTTCATAAACTAAAATTTAAAGTTTTATATGTAACATATTATGAATAATAACCAAAATAAAGGAGAGGCTGGTATGGCATACACATGTGCACTCTATAATACCTCCGTTTTATAAGGAAGCACATGGACCACCACCATGTAACCCATATTCACTGCCTAATCATAAAATTAACCTAGATGAAATAAGTCAACATGGAATTCCACTAAAATATGTGGAACTTTTACTTTTACTAAAATCAAATATCATAGGCTCTACATATGTTCATATGGTGTATATAGGGTGTGAGGAAATTTCTAGTAGGATACCATCATGAATATACACAAATCCTTTCTAAAGTCAAACCATTAGTGCTATTTTAAAATACTATTACATATTACTATTTTTTATATTAGAGAAAATTAAATTATATTTTTCTTTGACTTGAAAAGACAAATGAATTTGAAGTGAAAAAAGAGAATGACACATGAGAGTAAATTAAATGAATCAAATAAAATAGGCACCATAAAAATAAACGAATAGAGTGTATAAAATATGGGATAAAAGTATGACTCAAACATGAAACAACACGGGGCTCAAAAATTAGGTCAAATAAAGGTGTAAGCTATAAAATCATTAGTAGAACACCTACTAACCTATGGTGAACTTGGAAAACATTACCCAAACATACACTTAGCCTCATTGGGTGATAAACCCTAGTGAGAGAGAAATCATGACTAAGTCACTAGCTAGTTCATAATATAATAAAGTGTAGAAATTGTCCCAATTGACCATGAAAATACCAAAGGCTCTCTATGCACCTTATATAACCATGTATCATATCACAACCATCACAATAACAATCTCAAAAATTATTTATTTCAACATGATATGTATATAACAAGAGTATCGACAAAATTTTATCAAATAAAAATATTTTTCAAAGAAGCACTTAGAACGTGTAAAACACCAAAATATAATCGAGAATCCATTTGTAATAATGAATCAATTTTGAAAAATTCATTTGAAAATCCATTTGAACCAAAATAATTCTATGAGGAATTTCATCTTACAACTTTTATGAATAAGAATAATCTTTTGCAATATACCACATATTGGTTATTAAAATATCCCAATTTTCAAAACACAAATCTAAGGAACTTGAAGGATAATTATAAACCATAAAAAATTAAATTAAATATGTTTTGTAATATCAATATTATTATTTTTAAAATATATGTACCTAGGGTATTCCATAAGAAAGGAAGTTATGAAAAAACACCTACATAAATTCATTAAGATGTTGTTTCCTTATTCAATCATAAAAAAATTAGAGGATAAAGGATATTTATAAACCCTAAGGGCCAAGAATTTTTATATTATAAGCAATCCTAATTATGTAAATAAACACTATGTCCAACTAGGGTAAGAGAATAAAGTTGAAATAGAATAAGTGAAGATAAGTGGAATGAAAGGAGAAATGTAATGGAAGAAATAGATTACCTTATGAAAACTACTAAGAATCATAAGAGAATTCCATTAGAGCTTGGTAAAGGAGGTAAATGGATAGGGAGGTTGTTATATAGGGGTTTAATGAATATAATAAAACCAATGAGTGATTAAAATTGATATTGGTTAAGTAGGAATCTCATATTTTCAAATATTTGAAAGTCGCACAGTTTGATCACATGGTTTCAGAAACAATATGAAAATAATGTGAAATCCACTATAATAATCTAGATAGGATTTCATGGTTTGGTCACATAGTCAGTATAATGATGCTCCAACCATGTATAATCCACTATAATTTCTCATTCACTTCACATGACTAGGATTCATGGTTAGTACTAACTATGCACTAACCATCCATCCCTCCATATCTCAAAAATTTTAATTTTTTGATCCCAAAAATCCTAAAAAACTCAAACAAAAATATAAAAATGAAAAATAAAAGAAAATAAATACATGATAGTGATATTGGGAGTGAAATAATTCTCTTAACCATGCTACTTTACACCTCCAGAAAATCCTCAGTATTCGTGATTAGAAAACAATTGAGATCATTACTCTTTCATCATTACCTCACACTCCAAAGTCTTGGGTATATAATTACCATGATTCCATAACACATAGACTAAAGGAATATATTTACCTAAACACACATTATCATAATAATTAAGGATATGAATAGGCTTCTCAACCATAGTGGTGTTAGGTTCTAAATCCAAGTCTTTACATTCTACCATATGAGATGGATCTGAGTGGTATTACTTAAACTTGGACACATGAAATAAATCACAGATAAATAATAATTAACATGGTAAGTATATCTAGTATTCAAAATTTCTAAATTCTTCCAATATCTCAAATGATCTGACAAACCATGACATAACCTTACCCTGATTCCACAATCTCTGATGTCCCAACCAAGAAAAACTTATATGAAATATTTGATCACATTCTAAAATTTACAAATATGAAATTGATGACTGAAATTAGATTTATATAAATTCTATGTTATTTATGACCTCTTATGGAATAGTAAAAATTTTCTTAGCATATCTTAGATGATACTCAGTCCTATTAGAGAATGTTCATCAAACTTCACCCAACAAAGAGCCGATCAACATAGCTGTACATATAGAGATTCAAAAGTATCCATATCTATAATTTATTAATAAATATTATTGTAATATAAATAAATAAATTATATATGTTTCTCCCGTGAACCATATAATTCAAGATCACAAAAAAATCATATCCTTAAGGATCTAAATCACCCACTCAATTGACCATCTATTTATCTATGATAAGTCATGATTGACTTCAACTAAGAGGCTATCACTTCTTGAATACCCTTCCAAAATAAAGAAGTAATGCATGAGTCTTAGTCACAAATGATAGATGATGGATCCTTATATAACTTTATGATCTCCTATATGTACAAATTTCCGATCTTTTCTACCTAAATACTCACTATTATAGGAAGAATATGAGTTGATTTTTTCAACCAGTTAATAATAACCCAAATGGAATTATTCCCAATAGAATACTGAAGAAATAAAATGAAAAAATATATTAATATTTTATCCTATTTTCAAGTATAAATAGGAATAAAATATATCAATCCTATAATTTTATAATGTTTTACCTTCATCTTTTGATTGGTGAAGTAACATAACACATATTCAGTAATCGTTTTCCTCAATATGAGTAACCAATACCATTGATCAAGATTAAAAAATATCTTGGCGGCCTGAGGGTGAGATACCTAGCTAGAATAGTGTCCCCATTTTATCACCTCTTTCCTCAAGGAAAAGGAAACCACTATCCTTTTTATAAAACAAATTTAACCATCTAGAGACTAAGATCAATCACTCAAGGTCTCTCCACCATTTATAATTATTATCATACATTAAAAATATATATTATATAATTTTTATTTGTAAATGATATTATCCATGGAATTTTTTATTTTCACACTTACAAATAATACCTACTTACCTTCCTCCTTTACATCCATAAGTGTTATAGTAAAATGACTCATCACATTCTATTCTTCATTGTAATCTTTTATAGACTGACTTTTTAATTTCTTTCTTAGGACATTGAAATCCATATTACCTTTACCCAAGTTGTAAGTAAAATCTAAGTTAAATTTATAAGGGCACTCGAACCAGTATCTATTCCTTAAATTTGTATCTTTCTATAATAATATACACTTAAGAATTTTATGATCAATATACACCATAAAATTATCCTTTGGTGGGTAGTGGAACCATTTTTTCAGTACATGCATCATCACCACCAATTAAAGGTTGTGAGTGGAGTAATTATTCTCATAAAAGCATAATTGGTGAGAGTTATGTACCATAATATGATCTTGTGACATCAAGAAACACCCAAATATAATACTTGAGGCATCATAATACCTAATATAGCCTTCTAAAGGCATAAAAATAATGATAATAGGTAGGGATGTAAACCTTTAATTCAATTCATTAAAAGACTCCCAATATTTCTCATTGTATTTTAATTTCACTCCATTTTTGGTCAAATCCATCAAGGGACATTCCATTTTAATAAATTCATGAAAAAACTACCTCTAATATCCAAATACACCTTGGAAACTTCTAATCTAAAACCAATTTTTGGTTATTTCATATGATATCACCGATTGAATATTCTTAAGGTCGATAGAAACACCAATTTCAAAAATTATATAACCTATGAATATCACTCCCTGAATCAAAAATTAGAACTTAAATAGATTTTTATATATTTTATGTTCCTTTAATTTCCTTAGAATGAAATCCAAAATTATTCTTATTATCTTTATATTTTTTAGAGTATTCAAGATACCATACACATATACAGCAAAAAAGGTGTTGAGGTTTTGGTGGAAGATAAGGTTCATCATTTCCATAAAGACTGTAAGAGAATTCATAAGCCTAAAATCAATCATGAAAAATTCAAAATGCAGATAGCTTATTCTGAAGGCAGTTATAGTATTGTTAGTTTCCTTCACTCTAAATTGATGGTATCTAAATCAGTGTTTAATTTTAGAAAACTATCTCACTCTCGTGATTTGATAAAATATTTCATTAATACAAGGAAATGCATATTTTTTTTATTATAACCTGGTTGAACTTCTAATAATAAATGAAAATTTAGAGTCTTTTGAATTCCTTATTTGTAAATAGAACTAGCGCCACACATAGTGAAAATCTAGGATAAATAAATCCCTTTCTATAGAGATCTTCCAATTGAGCTTGAAATATTTATCTCAACTAGATACATTTGATATAATGGTAGTGAGGTATTACTTGTCCCTATAAGTAGGTAGACAAATAATTACACTTATCACCCTTGTGGAAACAAAAAAATCATTTGAAAATTCCTTAGAATTCCTATCCACCAACATAAGAAGCTGAATATTTTAACTCCCTTGAGTAGAATCAGTTATTAAACTAGAAATTTAACATGCGATAGACACAATATCTGATATGATATATCCTTCCCTACATGATCTTGGATCCCACTCACCTTGGAAGTTGTGGGTGTTTTTACTAGGAGAAAGGAATGAAACCTTTCAATGATAAAAACAAATATAATATTTTTAATTGATCATCCAATTAATTTCCAAGATAAGGTCAAATATATCTAGATCAAGAATAAGAATTCCCAATCAACCTCAATATAGGAAACCATCACATGACACAAAGGTCACTTGAAACCCTACTTCATATTTATCAAAAGATTATAATGATCCATCACATACAAAAATAGGTTGGATTTGAAGTTCAATTACTTAATCAGTTTATTAGGTATGGAAGAGTAGAATTCACTTTTATCAATCAACATTAGTACCCTCAAAGAATCAATAAACATCACACCTCTTACAGAAAATATCCCAGCCATGTATTTTATAAGTGTATGATCTATTATAGTTAAATTACTAGATTTAATCCCATTATAAGACTACTTGGAAGGATGAGAGTCATATTTTGTTTGACTATATTCCTCTCATCTCTAATATTTAGATCATACTCCCTTATATGCATTTGATTGCACCTGAGAGCCTCTGATATAAGAAGATGTAGTTTATCTACTTTGAGGAGGGTATTTGAAAAATACTTGATGGTAACCCAAATACCCACATTGATGGTAGTTCTTCAATGTCTCCTAAAATTCAGTCTTAGAATTCCTAGATGTTTCATAGTGGAAACACACAAGAGAATTATTCCATGATGGATCATGAGAAGTGGGGTTAGAGGGGTGGTGAACACTCCTACCACTACCACTTCATGATTCATCATGCTTCTATTTTTAGATAGATGAGGAAATTTAGATTTATCATATAATAGTAAATTTACCCCCTGATGAGTTTTTATGATATAATGGTCTATGGCATCATTTCTTTATTGACTACCTCAGTGTAGGTCAGAAAGAAAAAGAGAAATTTTTAGATTTGATCATAGGCTTCCATACCATCTCAAAACATTCATCATTAAGATAGTCATTATAAAGGATATTAGGTTTAAATTGAAATTAATTGAAAAAATTATGGAATATTCCATAAAAAATTGGTTCCCTTAAACTAGAGTAAAATAATCCTTGGATTTTTCTATATTTAGGGTGTTAAGATAAAACTAATTGTTGAAATTCTCCTTTAATTTTCCCTAGGAGAGATCCTCATGCATCTTGGGCTGTATGATTGACTCCCATCACTTTAAAATTATTCCTTCCACTTTATAGGTGGAAATATTTATTTTAGAGTATTTAAGAATCTTAATAAAACCAAAGAAACACTCAATTCAATCAATTCATCCTTCAGGTACCTAAGAATCATAGTCCCCATAGATGTATGATCAATTTTTCTTAGTAAAGTTCTTTAGCATTATCCACCAATTAATCCTGATCTTTCATAACTTACTGAACTAAGGATTTAATGGATCAAATAACTAACTTAGTAAGAGTTTGTTCCATATGAGGGTTATCTTGTGGGAAATTATTCATCACTCCCTACTTTTGATGTGTTAGAGTCTTTCTGGGAGGAATGTTCTATAAAACATGAAGCATGAAAATCATTAATACCTAAATCAACCTTAAATAACATTAATAGATCACAAAACCCAATAAATTATATATAAAAAAGTAAAAATAACTATAAAATAATATCATATATAAAAAAAAGTTGTGAATGTATAAAAAATTAAAAAATTTATAACTATATATGGTTTAACTACATGATTTAGCAGACTGTATGCTAAGTATGTTCGTGTCACTGGAATGTATCCAACATGAGTTTCAAAATCTACACATAAGTTGTTAAACCACGATTTGTTGTTTTTTATACCATTTCTAACCACAAACATTAAATTCCAAAAAATAATTCATGATATCTCCATAAAACACCCAATAACAGTAAACCATATAAAAAAACTGCTAATATAATCCATATTCAAGATGAAATACTCAATCACTAATGCTTACTCAATGTTAAATATAAAAACCCTAATTTTTATTTCATATTTAAACATGATTTATTACATAAAATTTCACTTAATAAAACTCAAAATATCATTATGTCTAGTGTATTTTGGGATTAGGAACATTACATTACAACTTAAAACATGAAATACAAATATTTATTGAAAACATATTTTACATGACCACAACATTCCTTTGTACATAGAAATGCATGAGATAACCTGAGGATATACATAAGAAAAGGGTGATCTATAAATCCCTGTAATGGAATAAACATGGAATAACATGAGGAATACAATACATGTTAGTAAATAGCCATATCTATGGAGCACAAAAGAAATTGAAACATAAATTCATGATATAACATGATATTCATAACATGGAAATGTGGAAGCAACTTAAAACACTGCATCATTAACATAAAGGAATCAAGTAAACCCATGTCCCAACATGATGAACAAAATTACTATAAAGGAATCTGGTAAAATACTATCCTAACATGACATATCATGATTCTAAACATTACCAAATGCATTGGAGTGCTATCAGGGCACACCCTTCATAAACATTTCAATCTCATGCTTAAGTGTGCCACATATATCATATAACATGGATTCATTCAAAATAATAATCACAATTGAAGAATGTATAATAAATACATGTATGTCCCCAATCAATAAGTATATGTTCATAAAGGTGAATACCATTGATAGAGGAATGGGTATAATATTCACTACATGATGATTTTGGCATGGAAAATCATGGTGCAATTTCGGAAAAATAAAGTAATTATATGGAAATTAATAAAATAGTTAGATGAGAGAGAATAGTGTTTATAATAATTTATACATGAAATGGAAAGTTAGGGGATCATGGAACATAATATAACAACAAATAAAATGTAATTTGAGATGTATAATACAAATTAAGTGCTTGAAATGGAAATGAGAAGAGAGGAATCCATTATAGGATTTCACCATAATAACGGTGTACGTAAGGATCTAAATAGGGGAGAATAAATGATCACTAATTGAAATAACATCCAACTGACAATAGAGAATTGTTTATAAAAGGATGAAAATATAACCAATTTAAATTAAAATGACTAATTTTAAACAAGGTTCTTCATTTGAAAGGAAGAGAGAAATGTGAGGATCCCTTACTTGGATGTGTGATCCCAAAGGATTGAGAGAAACTTATTGGGAGAATATGGGAGCCTTGAGAGGGCTCTAGGGAGTAGTTTGAAGAGGGTGGTTGAGATTAAAAGAGCTTTATTAAAAAGGAATGGGTTCTTGGGTGGATTTATATAGGAAAGGTGGGGGAATTCTTTATTATTTTTGTTTTGGACCCTACACACTAAAATATTCAAAAACAAAAGCCATCCCATGGTTTTTTTCCATGGTTTATAGAAAAAGGGAGTGGTATAAATTATTTTATAAGGATAAGGGCCGAATATATTAAAATATTTCCCTTTCTTATGTGGAGGTGAGTCACACTTTCATGGAAATGATTTAAAAATTTTAAAATATTTTATATGTCTTGAAAGATTCACTAAGGCTTTATAAAATAAATAAAATAAACATAAAATTACATTATTTTAAAGTAAAAATATATATTCAGCCTAATATACACTTTATATTATTTTATTACATCACTGTTAGGTCATTATGATGTCATAAAACACATTATATATTTATATGGTATTTAATTTTTACCTAAAAATTCGACTATCTCATAAAATTATAAAAAATTCAACATTGGATAATTTTGAAGTCCTGATTAAAAAAATATTCATTTTATCTAAATAATTTTCTAAATATTTGAATTTTCACTTTTTAAAAAAAACCTGACATTTATTGAAAATTGATCGGTTTTGAAAAACACTATTTTCAAACCTTAATAAAAATTACATTTGAATTAATAAAAATTATATGATAATTTATATATAATAAAATTATTTTAATAATAATATTTTATTAAAATATTATTTAATTAAATGATCCATTAATTCATAAAAATATATTTCTTAATTTAATTTGAATATTAACCAAAAATACTATTTGTGATTTAAAAATAATTTACAAAGTTACAATAATAGAATGAAAGTATATTCATTATTATATAAGAAAATAATGCACATGATCATAATGATATGGTATTGTTACATATCCCTTTATTACACCAGCATACTCCTTAAGATAAAGGTGAATAATGGTTGGGATTTCATGGGGCTGTTCGGTGAACATTGTTTGGGCCGTGATCTCATGAGCTTGAACTTCTCTTGTAAATAATTTTTCTCATGATTAAGTTGTTGGATCTCATTATGGGCTTGGTCTAGGGAAAATCCCAAAAATTCTATATTCCTTAGAAGCTCTGATAAATAGACTTCATAGGGTATAATCCTACTCGTTGAGGCCATAAATTTCTTTTTCTATGCCAAAAGGATTTGTTAAAACCCTATATTTACACTAGTCATGTGATTACTATTTAACAGATACATTATTAATGGTAATGATACTTAATGGTCATTTAAATACAATTGGATATAATAAAACAAAAATAATTGTATGTGTTTTCTATATCCATAATACATTAAAAGAAATAATTTTTTTCATAAATGTTCAGGTCGTTAAAACCTTCCCCACTTAAGAAAATTATCCCTTGAAATTTCATTTTCACACACTAAAATATATGAGGGTAACTATGATTCATTACTTAATTTGGTTCCCAAATTTCTTCTTCAAACTTGTGGTTTCTCCACAACACTTTAATGAGCAACATTGACTTATTTCATATAAATTTTTCTCTATGATCTAAGATATTCATCGACTTTTTCTCATAGGAGAGGTCATTATCTAATGGTACCACCTATGGATTGAGTACATGTCATGGGATTGGTATGTACTTCATTAAGAGTGATATATGGAATATGTCATGCACTTGAGATAAGTTCAGTGAGAGTTCTAGTCGATAGGCCACTGCCTGGATGTGACCAAGGATCTAAAAAGGGCTAATGTACCTTGGAATAAGCATTCCCTTTTTACCAAATCTCCTAACTCTCTTCTATGGAGACATTTGTAGGAATAAAATGTCTCCAAAATTAAACTCTAGGTATTTTCGACGACTGTTAGTGTAGCTCTTTTTTCAACTTTGAGTAGCTTTGATGTGCTATTGGATGGTCTTAACCTTATCCACCATTTCTTCGACCATTTTCAGACCTAGAAGTTTTCGTTCCCCAAATTAATCCCAACATGCTAATATTCTGAACCTCTTCCTATAAAGGGCTTCATAAGGATCCATTTTGATGATTCAGTGGAAACTATTATTGTAAGAGAACTCCACCAAAGGAAGACGTTGGTCCCATCCACCTTTGATTTCCATTGAGCAATCTCTCAACATTTCCTCAAGTGTTTGGATAGTCCGCTCAAATTGGCCATAAATTTTAGGGTGATAGGCCATGATAAAGTTTATCAAAGTATTTAGAGTGTATTAGAGACTCTTCTATAACTTAGAGGTGAATCGTGGATCTCGATCAGACACAATAGATAGTGGTACTCCATGATGTCTTACCACTTCTCTGATGTATATCTGTGCTAGTTGTTCTACTGAGAAATCCACTCAAATTTCAATGAAGTGTGCAGTCTTTGTAAAAAAGATATCATTGTTTCCTTTGGAAGTCTTCAGAATTTTGGTGACAAAGTCCATGGTGATGTTTTCCCATTTCCATGTTGGTATGGGTAATGGTTACATCATCCCCTTAGAATTCTGCCTCTCAAGCTTCACTCACTAACTTACCAGGTACATTGATGTATATTTAGAGATCTCTTTCTTCATGTTAGATCACTAATAGTTCTCCTTGATACCTCGATACATCTTCATGTTTCCTGGGTGAATGGGGAAATTTAAACTATGTGCATTATGAAAAAGTTATTTCTTTAACTCTAGACTTGATGGAACACATAGTCTTGACCCAAATCTCACAATTGTTTCTTCATTAACATTGAACTAAGATGATTTCCCTTTTATGATAGTTTCCACTTTCTTATGAATTCCCACATCATCTTTTTGAGCATGCTTTAACCCTTCCAAAAGAGACGGTTGAGAAATAATTTGTGAAAGGATTGATGATGTTCCCTTATTAATGATTCCCATGTCCATGTTCATCAAATATAAGAAGATTGTATCATTTTCAATCCTCATAAATGATATAATTTCTGGTTCCTTTATACTTAGAGCATATTCCACATTGTTATCTTTCCCATGGTTGTAATGTATTGAGCAGTTGTAATCCTTGATGAGCTCAAACCATATTTGTTGGTTCATATTCAGCTATTTTTGTGTGAATATATATTTGAGAATTTTGTGATCTATATATATTTCACACTTTTTCCCAAATAGATAATTCCACTAGATTTTCAATGAAAATATCACTACTACCAACTCCAGATCATGCGTGGTATAATGTTTCTCATGAATTTTTAACTACCTTGAAGAATAGGCAACAATTTTGTCATTTTTCATCAACACAAAACCCATTCCCTTATCCAATGTATCACTAAAGATTATGAAAATACCCCCACTTGTGGGTAGTGTGAGAATAGGGGCAGTGATAAGCATCTTCTTCAACTCCATGAATCTTTATTTACATTCATCATTCCAAAAGAACTTGAACCCCTTTCGAGTTTTCTTGGTAAGAGGGTTTGATAATCATGAGATATTTCTCACAAATCAGTGATAATATCCACCTAACCCCAGGAAGATATAGATATCCATCATAGATGTTGGATTCATCCATTCCTCAATTTCTTTTGTTTTGGAAGGATTCATAGATATCCTATTGCTCATGATGATATTCCCTAATAACAGGACTTCATTAAATCAGAAATCATACTTGTTGTACTTTGCATAGCTCTTTTACTTTCGCAAGGTCTCTAGTAAAGTGATTAGATGCTTCTCTTTCTCCTCCTTGATATTGTAGTATATTAAAATATCATCTATAAAGACTACCAAAATATTTTCAAGGTAATATCTAATGAATCTGGAGCATTACTATGAATTCTTAGTGACCTTACCTTGTATGAAAAGTAGTATTGGGGATATCCTCCTTCTTCACCATTACTTGGTAATATCCCGACTACAGATCCACCTTGAAGAACTATTGTGATCCACATAGTTGATCGAACATGTCATCAATTCATGGAAACGTTACTTGTTCTTTATCACGATTTTTTTGATCTCACGATAATCAATGCAATGGTGAATTTACTCATCCTTCTTCTTGATGAAGAGAACTGGTGCACCCAATGGGGAAGTACTTGGGTATATAAACCCTTTATACATATTCTCCTATAGTTATTTCTTTATCTCTTCAATCTCCACAACAACTATTATACACGGAGTCCTGGATATTAGAAATAACCTAGGTATAAAATCAATCGAGAATTTAATATCTCTTTTAAGAGGAAGACCAGACAATTATTCAAGAAACACATCAGCGAATTACCTCATAATAGGCATGTATTTGAGGATGGTTCCTTCCTTAAACTCAATCATGTGAGATAGATATGCATTCTCATAGGGAATTAATATCCATTCTTGAGATGATGTGTCACAAACCAGCCTGGGTACCCTGGTAACCCGATAACTGAGCCGACCCTAACATAACCCGAAGGGTATTCCCGATCCCCACAGGTCAGCGACTAGCACCTGGAATTGTACAATATACAAGTGGGAATGATTTTCCCACAAGAATACGGAAGAAAGAGTAAAAAAAACAGTATTCATAACAAAAGAAACTCCACGGGGAGTAATGTACCAGAATAAAAATAGGCACAAAAAGTAAAAGTACTACAACCCAAGTACAAAAAGGGAAAACAATCCCAAGGTCCCAAAGGGCACAACTCACCAAGTCCAGAGATCAACAACTGGATCCACCTCCAAGAGGTCCCTTCCCTTTGCTCGATCCTGGAAGAAGAAAGTCTACAAACACCCAAAGGCAAAAGTAGGGTATGAGCCTAAGCCCAGTAGGATACCACCAAAGATTCCATAACAGATGCCAAAAATAGATTATCCAAAGAAGAGCTTTCCATTTTCAAATAAACAGGTTTGGTAACTCAAAATCATATTTTAACAAAATATGATATACATTTTCAAATTATGGAAATAAATATTTTTAAGCAAAGGATTTTCAAATGATGGAATATTTCTAAAACAATGGATTAAGAAAAACATTTATATAAACAATTTACATAAATTTAGCAGGCATGTAAAGTAGTTCAAAATAATTGGCATACATTTATATCTCAAATATAAATAAACAAGCAAGAAACATGGTCATCTACCAAAATATATGATAGTATTAACCCATTATAGTATTACACACTCTCTATGTGAACTCAACAAGATGTGTATACACATGTCCCTATGATAATGGCCAAAGGAGACTCGTCACAAACCCGTCGGGGATGTGACCCGCCACAAGTATGTTTTAGAACGTTGTCGTAGTGTAGAGTGTATCCAAATAACTCAACAACTACCTAATACTTGTATGCACTCTTACATGATGGGCGAACTATTTTAAGATTTCTTAAAATATGATCAATCTCATTCTTCCATTTCAAAAGATCCAATTTCATTCAATTTAAAACCCAAATAGGTTTTATTCAAAACTATCCTCTTTCACAAGATAAAACCAATGGGTTTCTATCAAATCATTTCAAGCCGTTTTCATAAGTTTTAAATCCATTCAAAACCAATTCCATCAATACACATTTCATTTACACAATTAAATTCAACAATCTAATTGAAAAAATTTCCATCAAATCCACAATTTAAATTAAACAATTTAAATCAACCAATTTTCCATAAACAGACCCAATTCAATGGAATTGGGGTTCTCCAAATTTCTATGCCAAAACCATTTCAAATATCTCGATTCAATAGAATCATGTTTTTATCAATTTAATTGAAAGAAACTTGAGCAATTGAATTTAAATCAATAATTGAAATAAATCAAGAAAATACAATGATAATCAATTTGGCAAGATGGGATAGAACCACCTACCTTGAATTTTTTTACCAAGACCACAACAGTTGAGAACGCTCAAGAAAACTGAGTTGCTTCTGCAAGAACCCACCTTATATCTCTTCTACTAGAAAGATAAAGACCAAATATCATCAAAATTGGTACCACACACTTAGATCTACCCATAACAGGCATAGATCTAAGAAACTAAGATAAGAGGAGAAGTGGTTCTAAGTAGATATAAGAAACAAATCAAGAACGATGAAGAACGATCACATACCTCAAGAATATGGCTTCGATTCAACAAGAGGAACCTTTGGATTGCCTCTAGAATGATGGGAGAACCCTTTTGACCTTAGGAGAAGAAAAATCTTGAGTTAGGGATGTTTAGGAGAAAAAACAAGGCACTTAGAGGCAAAACCGAGCGAGATCCACAATTTAAGGATCTCATTTAAGTAACCGCACAGTTTGGCCGCATGGTTTGACAAACCATGTGATAAAAATGTTTGAGATACTGGCTCGGCCACCCTTCTTTCATGGCTTGGCCGCACGGTTAGACAAACCATGCACCGCCCGTGCAGAAGCTTCTGTCCAGGTTTCAAGGCTGGGATGGTTTGGTAGCACAGTTTGTTAAACCGTGCGCAAACCATGCACAACACACTGTCCTCTAGTTTTTCTTTAAAAGTTCACCCAAATGCAACCCAAGTCTTTAATCCAAAACATGGTTACTTAAAAACATCAAAAGTACATGAAAACGTAACGTGATGTTACAACCTCCCCACCATAAGATCTTTCTGTCCCCAGAAAGCTGATGAAGAAATCTCCAAATCAAAAAGATGAGGCCACTGATCTCTCACTAGTGACTCCTTTCCTAAATCTCATGAGAATCAGAACCATGCTGCCAGAGTACACGGACCAGAGGTATCATTCTCCTATTAAGTACCTTGGTCTCAGAATCAACAACCTTAACTGGTTGTTCAGTAACAGATAAATCTGGTTCAATCTCAAGATCACTCCACCTCACAACATGAGATATATCAGAGAGATACTTTCACAGCTACAATAAATGGAGCACATTATGTATCGACGTCAGTTGTGGTGGTAGAGCTAAATAGTAAGAAACTTTCCCAACAAGACTAATAACCTCAAAATGTCCCACAAAACGAGGGGCAAGCTTCCCTTTCCTCCCAAGCCATCGATGACCTAATCGGGTTAAAACTTTCAAGAAAACCTGGTAACCAACTAAGAAATATAAAGGTTTATGGTGACGATCGACATAAAACTTGTACCGACTTTGTGCTGTCAACATTCGTTGACGAATAAACTGGATCTTAGCTATCGTCTCTTGGACCAAACTCGGTCCTACCAAAGAAAATTCACCAATCTCTGACCAACATAAAGAATATTTACAAGGACGGCCATAAAATGCCTCAAAAGGATCCATTTTGATCGCAGATTGATAATTGTTGTTATAAGAGAACTCATATAGCCCTAGATGGTCATCCCAAGACCCACCAAAATTGAGAACATGAGAACGGAGCATATCCTCAAGTATCTGAATAACTCTCTCTGTCTGGCCATCTGACTGTGGATGGTAGGACGTGCTCAAACGGACTTGAGATCCCAGTGCCTCCTGAAGGCCTATCCAAAAGCGAGAAGTGAAATGAGGATGCCTATCAGAGGCTATAGCATATGGAACTCCGTGTAAACGAACAACTTATTTCACATAAACATTTCCCAACTCCTCAACTTTGGTTGTCTCTAGAATAGGTATAAAGTGAGCCTACTTGGTCAGTCTGTTGATCACAACCCATATCGTGTTCTTCTTCCTCTAGGTTTGAGGTAAACCAACCACAAAGTCCATCGATATTTCATCCCACTTCCATGTAGGGACTGGAAGTGGTTGAAGTAAACCCGAAGGTTTTTGGTGCTCGGCATTCACCTGCTGGCATGTATAACAACGAGATACAAACTCACCAATGTTTCATCTCATACCTGGCCACCAGAACTGTCACCGCATGTCATAGAACATCTTCGTGGTTCCTGGGTGTACCGCCCACTGAGAGTTATTGAAATACCCCATCACATCCTTCCTTGCCGATAACGACACAACATAACAGTTTCGATAACATAGAAAAACCTCTTTGGAGAATGACCATTGGGTGTCAGTCTCCCAACCATAAAGAGAGTTCCTAATGCTATGGAACTCAACATCCAGTTTTTGTTCCTGAAGAATCAACTCGAGAAGAGAAGATGTCAACTAAACACTAGCTAATGAAACCTCATTACCCTTCCACTGAACTCCAATATGAAACTGGGGAAAAAGATCTATCAAACTCCACTCTTCTAAAGATTCTTTCACAGCCTGTGATGGGAGTTTCCTGTTTAACACATCTGAAACTACATTCACTTTCCCCTGGGTATAGGCAATGTCAAAGTTGAAATATTGTAGGTACTCCACCCAACGCCTTTGGCAGAGATTTAAATCATTTTGAGAGAAGATATAACTCAAGCTCGTGTGGTCTGAATACACAGTAAACCTTTCTCTATAAAGGCAATGTATCCAAAAATTAAGTGTGTGCATTACAACTGCAAGTTCAAGGTAATGGGTAGGATATTTCTTCTCATGAGGCTTAAGCTGACGATATCCATAGGCAACAACATAATCTCCTTGCATAAGGACACATCCCAATCCTGAACCCGATGCATCACAGAAAACCATGTAACCTATCCCAGCCTCAGGAAGAGTTAACACCGGCATAGTATTCAAAAGATTCTTTATCTCAACAAAATAACTCTGAAATTTATCATTCTAGGAAAAATTTACTCTTTTTCAAGTCAGAGCAGTCATTAGAGAAGCTAACATTGAGAAGTATTTAACAAACCGACGATAATATCCCGCTAATCCTAAGAATCTCTAAATCTCAAAAACATTTCGTGGGTGTTCCCAAGTCATAACAGCCTTCAAATTTTCATGATCAACTGATATTCCATGTTCTAATATGACATGTCCCAATAATTTCACTTCCTGAATCCAGAAATCAAACTTTGAAAGATTGGCATAAAGTCGGTGATTCCTTAGAAGACCCAAAACTGTTCTCAAATGATGCACATGATCCTCCTCAGTCTTGGAGTAGACAAGAATGTCGTCCATAAAGACCACCAAGAAAGTATCTAGATACTCACTGAAAATTGTGTTCATCAAATCCATTTAAACTGCAGGAGCATTTGTTAGGCCAAAGGGCATAACAATGTACTCATAATGGGCATACCTACTCCGAAAAGCAGTCTTAAGAATATCAGATTCCTTTATCCCCAACTGATGGTAACCAGATCGAAGATCAATTTTTGAAAAACACTTTTCCCCTTTCAATTGATCAAACAAATCATCAATTCGTGGTAAAGGGTATTTATTCTTTATCGTAACTCGATTGAGCTTTCGATAATCAACACATAAGCGAAGAGAACCATCATCCTTCTTGGAAAAGAGAACAGGTGCTTCCCAAGGTGACACACTCGGGCATATAAAACCTTTCTCAATAAGGTCGTCTAACTGAGACTTCAGTTCTTTTAGTTCAGCTGGAGCCATTTGGTAAGAGGGAATAGAAACTGGTTGAGTACCAGGCATTAATTCAATAGAGAAATCAACACCCCTGATTGGTGGAAAATCAGAGAAGTTAGAAAGGAACACATTGGGAAACTCAGCGATGACTGGAGGAAGATCACCACACATTGAATCACTCTCTAGATCATAAGAAAACACTGATATAACTTTCCCCATCTCTAGATAAGAGGGTCCTGCTCTGCTTGACCTTGGGTCCCATTCTCCTTGAAAAAAAAGAGGCACACCACTGGATGTAGTAATGTAGACCCATCGAAGATAACAATCGATCCAGGCTTTATTGGCAATGATCCAATCCATCCCAAATTTGACGTCAAAATATTTCATGTCGAGAACCAAGAAACTCCAAAAATTATCAACATCTGATAGAGAGAAGGCACAAGCCTGACTACAGAGACCCTTCTCTCTCATTACACCAAGGGGTGTAGTAATATCCATTACACAAGATAAAATCTCCATAGGCAGATTAAGCAGATTAAAAAGATGGGTTGAAATAAAAGAGTGAGATGCACCAGTATCAAAAAGATATTTCACTAAAGACGAAGCTATAGTAATGGTACCTCTCACAGTTGCAGGACCTGTATCAGCTACCTCTGGTGACTCTTCCATTGCGTGAAGAAGCTTCGTTCCAGATGCTTGTGACTGGAGCCCTTTTGTACATGAAGCATTTGATTTACCCATAGTATTTGGAGGTTCTGATGATCCTGGTCCACTACGCGGAGTAGAGAAGTGATGGCAGAATCTCTGTAGGTTCCCTAAGCATCCGCAGGAGCTATAGTTTTTGGGTGCCTCAGTGCATACCCTCTTAGAATGTCCTTTCTTCCCACACTAATATCAAGTCAAGGAAGCCCCTCCTGGTTCTACCGGAGGTCTGGAATGACTTTGTTGTCGAGAACCACCATGAGAAACATCACGCTTCCATTTTCCTTTAAAGGAACCAACACTGCCACTAGAAAGAAAAGAAACTTCCTGCAACCCCGACTTTCCTGCCAAATCCATCTCAACCATCATTGCTCTATCCAGCACATTGGCATAAGTGGGTAGTTTTAGTAAGAAAAACTAAGAACAAATATCTGATCGAAGCCCTAACACAAATTGTCGAGCCTTCATCCTCTCATTCGATACAATTTTAGGAGAAAACTGTACCAACTCAGCAAAGTGATTTGAGTATTCAATCACGGTTTTGTTGGCCTAATAAAGTTTGAAAAACTCCATAGCCTTGGACAACACCATAGATTCTGAATAGAACTGATCAGTGAAAAGGACCCTAAAGTCTTTCCACTCCAAACCCTAATGTTTCCCAACTGTCCCCATCAAGTCCCACTATCTCCTACTTGGTCCCTCCAACACGAAGGTGGCACACTTCACCTTGATCACATCCGGTGTCTCCAAAAACCCAAACATACATTCAATCTTACTCAACCATTCCTCAGCATGTTGAGGATCAGTGGAGCCTTTTAAGACTGGTGGCTTCTGGTGTAGGAACTCTTGATAACGAATTAGAAGAATATCACTATGAGGATCTAAAGCTGGATCCTGAAAAGGAACTGGAGGTGGTTCATGTCCTAGAGCTTGGACAGTGTGAAAAATCACCTCTACCAGACTTGGATCCACAATAGGACTTGCTTTCTAAGATTCAGTAGCAACCTCTTTTTGTATTGGATTTCCACATCTTCTTGGAGGCATGATGCTACACACTATTAGTAGACAACAATGAAGACATTATATTAACACTAAACATGAGTAAAAAGAAAAAATACTCTTAATAGAAGGGATAATAAGATTTGGATTCCACTCTATCCAAATCAAAATAGGGAAAAGACTAAAACTTATCCACAAGTCGCCTTTCCCTAACCACCCATGGAAACATAAGGTTCATTGCGGTGAGAGCTGTCCAGACACTCAATCTCAACTACCTCCTAAGTCCCAATAAGAATACTCAAATACATACTGTCCTCAAGGCAAGATTTTTCAACCTCCCTCTAATACCAATTTGTCACAAACCAGCCCGGGTACCCTGGTAACCCGATAACTGAGTCGACCCTAACATAACGCAAAGGGAGTTCCTGATCCCCACAAGTTGGTGACTAGCACCTGGCATTGTACAACATACAAGTGGGAACAATTTTTCCACAAGAATGTGGAAGGAAGAGTAAAACAAAATAGTATGAATAAAAAAAGAAACTCCACTAGGAGTAATGTACCAGAAGAAAAATAGGCACAAAAAGTCAAAGTACTAGAAACCAAGTACAAAAAGGGAAAACAGTCCCAAGGTCCCAAAGGGCACAACTTACCATGTCCAGAGATGAACAACTGGATCCACCTCCAAGAGGTCCCTTCCCTTTTCTCAATCCTGGAAGAAGAAAGTCTACAAACACCCGAAGGAAAAAGTTGGGTGTGAGCCTAAGACTAATAGGATACCACCATAGATTCCATAATAGATTCCAAAAATAGATTATCCAAAGAAGATCTTTCCATTTTCAAATAAACAGGTTTGGCAACTCAAAATCATATTTTAACAAAACATGCTATACATTTTAAAATGATGTAAATAAATATTTTTAAGCAAAGGATTTTCAAATGATGGAATATTTCTAAAATAATGGCTTAAGAAAAACATTTATATAAACAATTTATATAAATTCAGTTGGCATATAAAGTAGTTCAAAAGCATTGGCATACATTTATATCTCAAATATAAATAAACAAGCGAAAAAAATGGTCATATTCAAAAAGATACGATAGTATTAACCGGTTATAGGATTCTGCACTCTCTATGTGAACTCAGAAAGATGTGTATACACACGTCCCTTTGACAATTTCCAAAGGAGACTCATCACCAACCCGTCGGGGATGTGACCCGCTGCAAGTATGTTTTAGAACGTTGTTGTAGAATAGAGTGTATCCAAATAACTCGATAACTACCTAAGTCTTGCATGCACTCTTACATGATGGTAGAACTATTATAAGATTAATTCAAATACGATCAATCCCATTCTTCCATTTCAAAAGTGCCAATTTCATTCCATTTAAAATCCAAACAGTTTTTATTCCAAACATGCCTCTTTCACAAGATAAAACCACTGGGTTTCTATCAAATCATTTCAAGCCATTTTCATAAGTTTGAAATCCATTCAAAAACAATTCCATCATTACACATTTCATTTCCACACTTAAATTCAACAATCTAATTAAAAAAATTTCCATCAAATCAACAATTTAAATTAAACAATTTAAATCGATCAATTTTCCATTAACACACCCAATTCAATAGAATTATGGTTTTCCAAATTTCTATGCCAAAACATTTCAAATATCTCGATTCAATGGAATCGATTTTTTATCAATTTAATTGAAAGAAACTTGATAAATTGATTTTAAATCAATAATTTAAATAAATAAATAAAATTCTCAATTTTTCAAGATAGGACAGAACCACCTACCTTGAAGGTTTTGACCAAAACCACAATGGTCGAGAACGCTCAAGAAAACCAGGTTTCTTCTTCAAGAACCCACCTTAGATCTCTTCTCCGAGAATGATCAAAACCAAATATCATCAAACTTGGTACCACACACTTAGATCTACCCATAATAGGTGTAGATCTAAGAAACCGAGATAAGAGTAGAAGTAGATCTAAGTAGATCAAAGAAACCAATCAAGAACAATGAAGAACGACGTCATACCTCAAGAATACAGCTTTGATTAACCAAGAGGAGCCTTTGGATCGCCTTTGGAATGATGGGAGAACCCTCTCTGACATTTGTAGAAGACAAATCCCGAGTTAGGGCTGCTTAGAAGGAAAAATGAGGCACTTAGAAGCAAAAGTGAGCGAGATCCACAATTTAAGGATCTCATTTAAGTGACCGCATGGTTTGGCTGCCCAGTTTGACAAACCATGCGCTAACCATGCATGAGCTACTACCTCGGCCACCCTTCTCACATGGATTGGCCGCACGGTTAGACAAACCGTGCGCCGCCTGTGTGGAAGCTTCTGTCTAGGTTTCAAGGCTGGCAGGGTTTGGTTGCACGGTTTGTCAAACCATGCGCAAATCGTTCACAACACATCGTCCTCTAGTTTTTCTTTAAAAGTTCACCCAAACTCAACCCAAGTCTTTACTCCAAAACAGGGGCACTTAGAAAAATCAAAAAGTACCTAAAAACGTAACATGATGTTACATGATGGCACTAAAGAAGATTCATTCTCCTCATTTCACTATTATATAGTCGGGGTCGATTCACCATATAGAGATTAATTTCACTCTCACAACAATTTATGTTGGATCTATATAGGGAATGCCAATCCATGCTAAGAATTACATAAAATTCCTCCAAGGGAAGTTTTATGTGGTTCTAATGGAAGTTAAATCCACAAATTTTGATAGGGGAGGAGTTATATTCATGGGATTCAATAATTTCCCCAGTTTCCATTTTCATCGACATCTCTACATCCATTATTTGTGGTGATGTTTGGGTTGTTCTACTAATATTTTGGGATATAAAAGAATGTGTAGAACTAAAGATGATAACCCTACCTTTAAATTTTTTATTCTGGTTCTACATTATCCAATATATACTTAGGGATGATTACTTTTAAACTATTAACCACATAAAGGGGAATCAAATGACAAAAATGGATAACTTATAAAGTACATTTATCTCTTTAACATATGAATTTATATTATTCTATCTAAGTTATCCATGATATACTTATTAATATATATTCTTAGGGGAATTTTTTTGTTCCATTAATAATGTTTCATAATAATATTATGAATTTACCAAAGCATATCCCCTAGGAGTGTCAAACCAAGAGTGCAGTAAGGCCTGTTGTTGTGCACCGGTTCTCATTCGAATCTATCTCACATCGGTGTTTTTGGGTTCTAAACCTAGATACGTCTGTGCGAGAGCGACCTCTACATGTTCTTATATAGACAATGATGCATTTTATTGATAAAAAACTTACTCTATATGGACGAAAATTTAGGGATTATTTTCTTATACTTAGTCATATCCCTAACAATTTCACTTGAGTTTTCTAATCCTAATATCCAATATAACTAAACCTATACTCTGATACCAACTATAACAACCCTGATTTTTATTTCATATTTAAACATGATTTATTAAATAAACTTTTACTTAATACAACTCAAAAGATCGAGAGGTCTAGTGTCTTTGGGGATTAGGAAAATAACATAACAAATTGAAACATAAAATACACATCTTTATTGAAAACTTATTTTACATAACCACAAAATTCCTTTGTACATAGAAATGTATGAGATAACCTAAATACATACATAAAAAATGGTGAGATATAATGCCCAGTAAGGGAATAAACATGTAATAATATTAGGAATACAATATATGTTAGTCAATATGAATATCAATTGAGCTTAAAATAAACATGAACATAAAGGTATGATATAGCATGATATTCATAACATGGAAATGTGGCAACAACTTAAAAAACTACATCATTAACATAAAGAAATAATCTATACCCCTATCCCAAAATGATGGAAAAAGTCCTATAAATGAATCAGGTAAACCCCTAACCCAACATGATGTATCATGATACTAAACATTAACTAATTCATTGGATCTCTATCTGGGCGCGCCCTTCATAAACATTTCAATATCATGCTTAAGTGTGCCACATAGATTATATAACATGGATTCATTCAACATAATAATTTATTTCATGGCCAAATAATGTGGAATATATACATTTAAGTCACCAATAAATAAGTATATGTGCATAATGGTGAATAACCATGTTAGAGGAATGGTTATGGTGTTCACTACATGATGATTTTGGCATGGAAAATCATGGTGCAATTTCAGCAGCATAACAATGTCATATAGAAATTCATAAAATGGGTAGGTGAGAGAGAAATGAGTATATTATAATTTATAAAAAAATTGGATAGTGAGGAGATCATGTAACATAATATCCCTATATATAATATGGAATTTATGATGCATAATACAAATGAAGTGATTGAAATGGAAATGAGAAGAGAGAAACCCCTTATGAAATTTCGGCATAGTAACAGTGTAGGTAAGGGTATAAATGGGGGAGGATAAATGATCCCTAATTGAAATAAAATCAAATGGAAAGTATGTAATTTAATGTAAAAATATTAAAATATAACCAATTGAAATTAAAAAGACTAATTTAAAACAAGGTTCTTGAATTGAAAGGAAGAGAGAAAGGTAAAGATTTCTTACTTGGATGTGTGATCCCAAAGGCCTGAGAGAGGATTATTGGGAGATTATTGTAACCTTGGGATGACTCTAGGGAGTATGGGATAGAGGTTGGTTTAGCTTCAAAGATCTTTAGTGAAGTGGAATGGGTGATTGAGTGGTTTTATATAACAAAAGTGGGGGAATTCTTTATTATTTTGGTTTTGGACCCTACACACTAAAATATTCAGAACCACAAACCATAACATAGTTTCTCGAAAATGGGAGTGGTATAAATTATTTTATATGGTTAAGGGAACAATATATTAAAATATTTCCCCTTCTTATGTGGAGGTGAGTCACACTTTCAAAGAAATGCTTTTAAAATATTAAGATATTTTATATGTCTTGGAGGATTCACTCAGGATTTATAAAATAAAATAATTATACATAAAATTAAATTACTTTTAATGAAAAATATATATTATTACGAATATACACTTTATATTATTTTATTACAGCACTATTGGGTCATTATGATTTCATAAAACTTATTATATATTTATACGGTATTTAATTTTTACACAAAAAATCGATTGTTTCAGAAAATTATGAAACATCCACAATTGGATAATTTAAAAGTCCTGATTCAAAAAATAATATAAATTTTATCTAAATAATTTTCTAAATATGTAAATTTTTATTTTTAAAATAAAAACTGACATTTATTGAAAATTGAAAGGTTTTGACAAAAACTGTTTTCAAACCATAATAAAAATTACATTTGACTTCATAAAAATTATATGATAATTTATATTTAATAAAATTAATTTAATAATAATATTTTATTAAAATATTATTTAACTCAAAAATCCATTAATTCATCAAAATAGATTTCTTAATTGAATTTGAATATTTACCAAAAATACTATTTGTGCTTAAAAAATCCTTTACAAAGTAACAATAATAGAATAAAAGTATATTCATTATTCTATACAAAAATAAGGAACATAATCATAATTATATGGTATTGTAACATATCCCTTTATTACACAGGCACAACCCCTAAGGGTAAGGTGTGCAATGGTGGGGCTTTTATGGGGTCGTTCAATGAACATGGTTTGGGTCCTGATCTCGATGAGCTTGAACTTCTCCGATAAACTATTTCACTCATGATTAAGTAGTTCGATATCAAATTTATCATGGTATATAGAAAATACCAGAAATTCTATCTCCCTTATAAGATCTTATAAATGGGATTCATAGGGTATGATTCTACTAGTTAAGGCCATCACTTCCTTTGTCTGTGCCAAAAGGATTTGTTGAAACCCTATATGTATACTAGTCATGTGATCACTGTTCAACGACTACATTATCAATGGTAATGATACATAATGGTAATTTAAATCCAATTGGATATAATGAAAAAAACTTATTTCATGTGTTTTCTATATCCATAATACATTAAAAGAAAAAAATATTTTATTCATAAATGTTTAGGTTGTTACATTTAACGCAAGGAAGAGTCAACCAAAAACATCTTTGGACTTACCCTTAATTATTTTGTGCTCCTATCTCTTGTCTATCATTACCTCCAAGATAATAAAATGGATTTGAAACCATCTTATAATTAACCTTCTTGGTTCAACTTTCCATGTCCCCCAAGATGGCTGTCTATAAATCCAAAATCATGTTCCTGATCTCCTTGGGTTATAAAAAAGAACCAAGGTTATCTAAAATATAAAATTGGAATGAATATAACCTATAAATAAATTAAATAATGTAATGGAATCTAACATGTATCATGGAATGAGGTGTCCCTACATTTTACATCTATGAAAAATGAATAAGAAATTAAAAAAATAACAAAAACCAAACATGTTATAAGGAAAAATAAAACCAAAATAAATAAATAGAAAACAAGTTCATAATATAAAATGTTAAGTGATAAATGGAATATATTATAAATAGTGACTAAAAGAAGGGAGAGGTTGGTGTGGCCTACACACGTACACCCCCTGATACAAAAGTCCCAAAAATAAGCACACAATCCACCACCATGTTACCCACGATAACCACAAAATCATCATATTATCCTATAGTAAATAATAAAACATGCCATGCCAACAAAATATATAGATACTTAGATTTTAAATACATCAAATATAAAAAATATATATTTCCATTAGGAGTATATAAGGTGTTATACAATTCCTATTAGGATACTAATGTGAATCTATACAACTTACATCTCATTGAAATAATTTATTACTAGTTTAAAATAAATTTATAAATTACCATTTTTTTTATGTGGGAAAAATTATATTTTACTTTGAATAGAAAAGGATAATTAATTTTAAGGGAAAACTAGAGAATTATACAAACTAATAAATTGAAAGAGTCATATAAAATAAGTATCCTAAAAATAAAAAATGGAGTGTATAAAACATGGGATAAAAGTATGGGCAAAACATGGAATAATATTGGGATAAAACCTTGAATCAAATAAAAGTGTAACCAAGGACCTCACTAGTGGAAAAAATTACAACCTACAATAAACCTAAAAAAATTTAACTATGATTACCCTTTACCCTGTCAGATGACAAACCCAATTGAGAGTGAAATCATGGATATGACATTGGCCAGCATATAATCTAAGATAGTGTAGAAATCATCCATATTTCCCATAAACATTCCCAAGGATCCCATGTGTATCTCATTAAAAACCATGTATTATAGAAAAAAAATATAAAACCAATCTCACCATTTATAAATTCCAACATGATATATATATATATTTTATTAGAGTATTAAAAAAATTTATCAAATAAAAATAACTTCAAATAATATATTGAAAGTTTAAAAAAATATAAATTTATGGAAAAACCCTTTGTAGTAATGATTATCTTTTAAAATATTCATTTGAAAATCCATTCGAAATACAATAAGTATAATAGTAATTTCATCAAGCATATTTAATGCATGAGAAAAATATTTTTCAATATATGTATATAAGTTTTAGAAAACCTCTAAATTTTCAAACAAAATTACAAAGAAAATGAAGGATAACTATGAACTAGTCCAAAGAAAATGATATAATTTCCATACTATCAATAATTATACTTTTAAATACTTGGTGTTAAGGTAATTTCATAGTAAATTAATTTATATAGAAGCATATACCTAAATTCATTTAAACCATGTTTTCTTATTCAAATATTGAAAAATTAGATAATACGAGATCCTTATGAACCTGAAAAACTAAGAAATTGGATATTAGAACTTACCCTAGTAATATAAATTACCACCATGGACAACTAGTGTAAGAGAACAAAGATAAAATAGAAGAATAAAGTAAGGGACAAGGAGATTAAGGAGAAATGAAGAGGAATAAGAAAATTACCTTATGAAATCCACTAAGAAATAAGTGAGAACACCAATGGATATTATAGATGGCGGACAATGGCTAGGGAGATCCCTCTAGAAAGTTTTAATGGAGAGAATAAACCAAATTATAGATTAAAATTAATAATGAAAAAATATGAGTTTCACATTTTTAATTTTGGGAAAATTACATGATTTGGACACATGGTTTGGGAAACCATGAAACAACCATGAAAAACAAATTGAAATAAATTAGAAAATCTTATAAGGTTTGGTTTTAGGGAAAATAGAAATGGAAAACAATTATGTAGAATCCACTAAAATACCTCCCCACCTCTACATGGATAATATATATGGATTTTACTCACCTAACACTAACCATTCATCATGCCCCATCTCCCCACTTTTTGTGTTTTCAAACCTTTAACTCCAAAAAATAAATAAAATAATATTAAATAAATAAATACACATAAGTGATAGTAGGGTGATTCTTAGATTATGGTGTAACTAGTTGTTTGGGTGATTTAAGGGTTATGGGAGCATGATAGGAATACGAGTGAAGATATGTTCTAAGTTGATGACTGTATTCACTTACTAGTCAAAGAGGAAATGAGTAAGTAGTATAGTTCTAGAGTTTTCTTGAGTGTAATAGTTATTCAAAACAAAAATATAGTAGAATGTAATGTCTCAGATTTTATAAGTATTATTTTTTGGATATTATATGAACTATTTTAGAGACTAGGAACTGATACATCATGCAATTCTAAGGCCTGATGTGCCCAGAATAAATTTTTGAAATATATAAAATATATTAAGCAGCACACACACATAGTTTTTCTAAAAAAGTTGAATAACTTCAGAAAAGAGTCATGGATTAGAAATTTGAGGGCACCTTTGAGTTTAGAACATGAGGTTTACCCTATGCGTGACTTAACATTAGTCGGCATGGGTCGTTTGTAAAAAAGTGATCACGAACGTGAAAATGAATAATGTAATAAAATAAATTATTTTATTTCATTTTTTTGTTGATGTAGTGATTAAAAAATCTTTAAATAGATGGTTAGGTTAGAATTATAGGGTTAACATCATAACCTTGGAGACCTTGGAGAGATAGTTGGAGAATTATCTCATATGAACAATGACGAGATCATGGATTAGTGATCGATGAACCTCAAATTTGAAGGATCTCGCCAATGAATGTGGTGCATCTTGGTTCATTATTAGTGATTAATGTGAATCAAGGAAAGTCATGTTTTTTGTTTTGATTATTCACCATTCTTTATATCTACAATGAATTAAATTTAATCAAACAATAGATTGATCTTTGGATTGTGTGCATTGTGGGGTTAACTTGGAGAATATATTTGTGATTTGATTATTTAGATTTTCGTTTTAAGGGAGAATAATCTAGATCTAAATGAACATCGATTGATGTTCATTCCTCCAATCTGTTCTTATGATTTTCTCCCCCTGTTCATTGTTTGTTACAATCATTCTTCGTTTGTCCCATGGATCAAAAAATCTTGATAAATAGATCATTTCATACCCATTTCTTGGATAAAAGATATAAAATCATAGATATGGGATCATCATGACATGATAGATGTGCGACGATGGATACTGAGCAGTGTGGATGATGGTGGATACCCGATTTCACATTCTTTGATGTTCTTCAGTGCACAATAAAGGACACATAATTCTAATACTCAAAAAAATCGAAGGGCCGGAAGTTGTAGAACATTTATGGAAAGTTTTATCAAAACCTATTTCACGATTCTTTGGTAGGGAGGTTTCTAGATCAAAGGTTGGATGAAGTTAAAGGTGTGTGAAATCTAGATTGGGGATTCTGGGAAATCCCATGCTACATGGTGTGCAACTCAGATCTACACACTGTTTGGGGACCCCTGGTTAGAATCTATGGTTTCTAGAAATATGTTAAATGTCAAATGGTGTGTGACCCTGGTTACACGGTGTGTATTCCCTCACTGGTGACGTGGCATGTAATTTTTAGTGTACACAAACCTAGGGTGGTGTACATGGGTTGCCTACATGGTGTGTATTCCCCCACACAGACATGATTTGGACCAATTACATGGGATGAGTAGTGTACTAGCACATGGGTAGAGTACACATGATGCCTACATGATGTGTACTACTACATATACATGTCTTGATTACATAGGATGTTTACAAAGGCAGGACCCGGGGTCAAGAAACACAACTTGTGACCCCTACTACATATTGCGTACTCTTTTACACATGGCTTGGATTTATTATCCTCTATATCTTAGCGAAGTTTTATTAGGGTTATTTCCCATAATCCTTAACCTAATGGTTGGTATGGAATCATATCATACTCCTAATACTACGATCCATTTAGTAGGACTTCTTGGATAGAGTCGTTGGAATCCCTATGAGAGTCCCAAAGTGAGATCCTCAATTAATATTCATGTTCTAGGTGAAGTTCTTAGTATTTTCATATAAAATACTATGAATTCATCAATCCTATACTTAGTGGGTTAATCTATAATGATTTTTTGGTATCACCCCATAGATTTTGAATTCATCCTCATTCATGTATCATATTTCTCTTCAGATTATCAGCATATTATTTCTCATGATGAGACCTGATGAGCAGTACCTCTCAGATGGACATCATTAGTAATATCGTACTCATGAGTATATTCTCTGATATGATTGCTTCGTGTAATCTTCAAGATGGGATCCTTGGCTTGTATACTATGGTTATGACTTACCTCTAGAATGTGTGTTTGTTGAGTATAACTAGATATTCTTGTTATATGTGTTGAAGACATATATTTGTGTAGAGATGAATGTACTTTCCTTTTTTGTTTGATTTGTGGTTTCAGGGTATCCTAATAATTATTGTTATACTCACCTCTGTATGATATTTTCCTGCACGTGTCATGTCTTGTATAGACGATCAACCGTTTTTCAGATTCCCAACCAGTCCAAGACTAGAGAGTGCTTAATGAGGCCAGACAGACTAAGGTGTGTTCATGTGGCTATCTAAAAATAGTATCATTACCTATTTTCTTGTTGGACTTGTGTTTTTAGACTCTTTTTGGTGGTATTGTATTTCACCCCTTTTAATTTCATTTACTTCTTATCGTACTCTAGTAATGGGATTTAGATGAATGCATTCATGTTTGTCATTATTTTTAACATTTCAGCATTGTATAAGCTTGTATATGTGTGTTTATGTATAGGTAATTAGGCTAAGGCCTCCCATGTTATTGACATACCTACTCAGTGATAGTCTTTATCCCCTATCATATTAAAGGGGGTCTTGAGGAGTCAGGGCATGGACCCCACTAGAAGGGGTCATGACATAGAGGATTATTATGCTTGTAGTGGACTATGATCATCGATAGAGTGAGATAAACATTAGTTGTAAAATGAGTCAATTCATAGAAATACATCTAATAATGAGTAATTTTTTTATAAACTCCATTTTTTATTTCACACTACATGCTTAAATTTTTCATTTATATTTCATTCATAGGGGATATTGTTTTTACCCCTTTTATTACATAAACTATTTTTTAATTTCTTTTAAAACACACACATTATAAAATCCACTCATTTTTTTGTTATTACTAAATAAATTGTGATACAATAAAATAGTTAGTGAAACTATTCCTTCTCGTGAGAGTGAATACGAGGTTATTCAATAATGATACATCCCTCTATGAAATAAATCAACAATATTGATTTAGAATTAGTGACAAAGTCCTTTGTGTCTATTTAGAACTATTTCTAGGGATATCACAGTACTTTCACTTAATTATTCTTCATTTATTTTTTTTTAAACTTTAAAAAATAAAATAATAGTTTTTAAAAAAATGAGCGTGATTCATCCTCTTTGAGTGAAAAATAGATTTTCCAAACAAAACAAGTTATGAGGTAATCTAGATTTATTTATGAGGAACTTATGTTAAGATATTTAATTGAATATATTATTAAATTACTAATGTTGACATCCTTGAGCCATTGGATAAGAAAATAAATGAATTAAATGGTTTCTTTCATGAATTTTATTAAGTTTTATTTAAGTATAACCTATGAAACTAACATTTAAAGATAAAATTACTTTCACTGATGAAGTAAAAGAGATTATGGCGCCTTCCAATGATATTTTAGAGGAAGAAGGAATGTTAAAAGAGGAGTTAATACCACTTCTATTCAAATTGGACTTCCTCAATAAGTGTTAAGTAAATCAGAAGCTATCATGAGTAAATAACTAATAATTAGTAAGGCATAATCCATATGGGAAGGTAAATATCCAAACACACATGCCATTTCAACAATAAATAGAATATCATGATTAGATAAGGAATAATCAATATGGAAAGGTAAATAAGAGAAAACACATTACATTTAATAGATAAACTGATAAAGAAAATTCATTTAGAGAAAATATCATTGTGAAAATATCATGGATAATAATAACTAAATTATTAAGGAAGTAAATTATTAATTATTAGACATCATGATGTCATGTATCATGATACCTCTACCGTCAATACCATACAAAAGATAGTTTAAAAATGATGTGTAGGTAGACACCAGATATCCATTTAACTAAGGATAACTAAATGATTCATCTCATGAGACTACTAATTTTGTGAGGGTCTATCTATGACCAAGATTCACCCATTTAAACATTTCCAAAAAATTCCTCACATTTCAAATAATCTTTTTAATTTATGAATCATTATGCATTATCAAAAAAATTTCTATATTGATTAAGGAATATCTATTAACAATAATTTCCCCAATAAACAATATAACATTCAAAGAAAAATACCATATATCAAAATGATATATGGTTTAAGTAATAAGTATATTCATGATAAATAATATTAATATTTAAGGTAATGTTAAAGTCCAATGATTATAAGAAAATGAATATTTCAAGGGAAAGTTAATGATTAAAAAAAATAATCAAGAAAGAAAATGTTAATACTTTACATGGTCAAAATAATTGCAAACCATCTAGAAAAATAATAAGGATGGTATCATGAAAATATATCCCTAGTGGATAATAATTAAAATAATGGTTTTATGTAATTTATGAATAAAAATAGTATAAAAATGACATTAAAAAATTCTAAATAAAAATAATATTTTCACTTTGAAAACATTGTATTAAAAAAAAATATAAAAAAATATTTTTAAAATACTTTTATTTTAAAATAAAATTTGAAACTTATAATATAATCTTAAAAACATTTATTGTTCGTGTTTGAAAATTGACATGAAGATTCATTTAATTTTTTTATAAAATTAAGACACGATTAAAAATGTATTTAATAAACATTTATATAATTTTGAAAATATTTTTGAATTTTTTTTAGAAAACATTGTTTTGGAAGAAAAGTTATTTTCAACTAAAGAGAGAAATAAAACCATATTTTCTTAATAAAATTTTCTGAATAATTTTAATTATGAAATAGTGGAAAATGGAAATATTTTTTGAAATTTTCATGAATAAATAGAGAATAATATAATTAAATTAGTTTATTAGAAAAAAATCAAATGATTTCCTTCAATGGAAAATCAATCATAAACAATTCTGATTAAAATGATATTATAAAATAAACCCTTACAGGGATCATAATGTTGAAGTGAGAATTAATCAAGGAATTTATTGTGTGTATCAAATGTAAATCCACATAAAACAATCAGAACAATATCATATTATAGTCAAAAATATTTAAACACATAATCTTATAATTTCAAATACAATGAATAAGTAATATAACCTAATGAAATGAAATTGAGTTATGAAATTCATTATCACTTGGTAACTTTTAAGTCAAATAACCTCGGATGAAATAATTGAAATTGAAACTTAAAATACCATTAATTATTAATTATTCATGATATTACATATCAAAGGGGATATGTATATAAAATATAAATTAAATTAGGAACATAACATTACAATATGCCTTAATGAAGGGAAATTAAGACGAAGTCCCATAACTCAGGCTTAATTTTGGTTGAAAATGATTTAAAATCATGTATAATTTCATTAATCATTTTATTAATTTATATAAGAACCATATTCATATTTATAATATCATATATTATACTTTTATAACATTTTACAACTTTATTTTTAATAATATTTCATTATTTTCATTATTTCTTGCATTAATTGCCTCATTTTATCATGCATGTTTTTATCATGAAAGTTATGATTATGAAGAATATTATACAATTAAATCGTCTTCAAAATGATATTAATTATATAAATATAATTTTTTCATTAGATAAAACTTTATAATCATTATTGAAATTGAACAAGGGGAATGGATCACATTGCTTCGTGGAGATGGTAGGTCATACGTACACATGAGCGACATTATCATTTCCTTAACGGGTGAAAGGGAAATAAACGGGGTGATATTTTTTTAAATAATAAATACCATGTCATATATATCACATATATTCATAAATTTATCCTTATTACTTCCCATGTAAATAATAAGTGAAAAATGAATCACATCACTTCATGAGGTAGTAGTCCGTCAAACACACGAGTGACACTATCATATTTTAAATAGAATGAAAAGTAAGAATATATGTTTGATATTATAATTAAATATTTATAATAATTTTATAAATATCATATATATATGTTAAATCAATAATTATATCCATCCATTAAAGGTGGTGATGGAAAATAAATTACCTAGGTTTGGGAGGCAGTAGTCATCCTCACACACGATCGATGGTTTCATTTTCCATTTGGTGGAATAGGATATAGTTATAGGTAATTAACTTATCATAATAACCTATAATTATATTTAGGATAATTATTTTATTTTATAATCTTGTTCAAATAAGATATAAATGACATAGAAGAAGAAACAAAATAAAAATACTACTTTATGAACATTAACTCTTCTTCAGAAAACTTCTTTAGGTTTGCACTAAAATCCTTCAGAGGATGGTTTTATGATAAAAAAATTCCTCTAAGAAATTTTCAGTGGATAAAGGATGGGATTTGGTTAGGTATTTACCAAACCAAATGTATTTTAAAGTTTTAAGAGGGTGGAAGAGGGGTGGCCTTTTATAAATGGGGGAGAAGAAATATATGGAATTTTTGAAAATATTCAATCACACTAACATTTTTATCATGAAAAATCCTAAAAAACAGGTCATTATAGACCATTATAGGTCATAAGTTTTAAATATATCCAGTAAATTGGTGTTTAGAAAGTTTTTAGGTTATTTTAATCCTTATATTTTTATTTTAACCCCCAGGTAAATCAATTTATACCTTAACTGCGCTGATTAATTTTCACTTATTTTATTATTAATTATGGTAAAAAATTAATTTAAACTTATTAAAAAATATAAATTATTATTATTATAAATATATAATACATTTTTTCAAATTTAACTCACCTAATTTATAGAATCCATTTTAAATTATACTTGTAGACATGACAGAAAACAGGGTTTTTGAAGAAAAAATTGTAATAAGTATAGATTGTTTTAATATAAAAATTCAATATGAAATTGTGTCAAATGAGATAATTTTTTTAAATTTGAATATTATTTTAATATTTTTACTTTAAAACCAATTTAAAATATAATATATCAGTGTAAATTATTTACATAAAAATACAGTTTTCAATAAAAATCTGTATTATTCTCTATTCATCAAAAAATGAATCATTTTAGAAAAATACAAAAAATTCACCCTAAGATTATTTTTATATTGTAATTTAAAAATTTAAGTTAATTTCATAAAATAAATTTTATAAAATTTGTAAAATTAAATTTTAAATTATGCGTGTAAAACATGACTACTGTCTTTTAGAAAAATATAGTTTTTCAGAAAACATTTCTCTTTCTTTTAAATGATTATTCTTTTATTTATAATCAATATATAATAAATTTATTTGTTTACACATGTTTAAAGAATATAATTTTCATAATTTATTTAGTACTATTCATACCCACCAATTTAACAACTAGGTTATAAAACTCATGTCTAAAAAATAATATTTTAATAGAATATTGTGTTTCGTTTAAAACTATTATTGCATGCATTAAAATCCCTACAAGAGATTTAAAATAAATATATCCTAAAGTCTTGAGGTATAACATTACCTTATAATATTGTGGTTTCATTTCATATATGGTATCAAACATATTTTTCATCTTTAAAAATATTTTGGTGTTACATTCTACCCCTTAAATAAATAACATCCTCACAATTTAATCTTGATCTTAGTAATAAGTGGTTTGACCTTTGAATATATATTTTTTTAAAACCCACATCATAAAAATGGTTAATAAAAAATCACCTTAATAATATATAAATGGATGTATAAATTTCATATGGAATACTACATACTAGGTTTCCAAATAGGAGAACATTGATGTAAAGTGATGATATGTACGTGGAAGAAAAGAGTTGATAATTACGAAGAGTGATAGAGGCCAATCATTAAAAGAATGAAAATGATTAATGGAAAGTTAAGGTTGTCAAAATCATAAATTTGTGATGATTTAAAATACTATTTGATTCATTGTATATGAATTTAATAGGATAACTTTTTTGTTCAAGATCATTTTCCTAAAGTTGGGGAATTCTTTGATTGTCTAAAAATATAAAGAAATATACTTACGTGATATATTTCTATTTCAAAATCACAATTTCATCCTTTGGTTGTGTTTCAATAAATTTTCACTTCATATCTTACTCTATGAAAAGAATATCCAAAAGAACTTTTTTTATGCCTGAAGCACTAATATTAACTTTTAATGGATCATAACACCCATAAAATATTGAAAATTCCTTCTGCATGCCTCTAAATAATTTCTAAAACTGATATGGATAACACAAGCTGTCAAATATAATACATTAATATCTAAATATCAACAATAACATCACTGGATCAAAATTAATATTTATCTGTAAAATTTATTTTGTAAAAATAATGATATATTAACCAAACCATCATATAGTCCAGTGGTAATCATAACACCCTTATCACCCTTAATTTATGGGTTCAAGCCCTGTGACCTTTCTAGATATGAAATTTTATCACCTGGCATGCATGTTGTACATTTTCTAAAACCATTTTAGTATAATTCCAATAACATTCCAAAAGTGTAATAACCTGTAATTACCTCAACATCAAAATTAATATGAACACTAAAGGTTACCAATACCTTTAAACTTATTCCCAAAAAAATTAAGGGAATTATTCCTTAAATAAAATTTTCAATAAAATATATACTAAACCAATGGGTTTTATTTCCATAAATTTCACCCAAAATATCCTTAATATTAGTATAATTCCATCACATATAACCTAAAAAAACGTTTTTAAGAATTTTAACATATGATAAATCTTAAACTCATAAACCCTGATGATATCAATAACTCTTATGTTAATGAAGACATATATGATTACATTATTTTAAACAATCCCAAGATGTTTTATGTTTCTTATAACCAAAATACCATTGATAAAAATACTTCTACAATTTAATTATTAAATCACAATACATAAATAGTTCAATCATTTTATCAACATAGACCATTTCTTGGTCTAGGGGTTAACATTTAGAAGATGTAATTGACTCAGATAATTCCAGAGTTCACCACATTTATGATAATGTACTATAAATATATCCCTTTGATGAAATATATTTCCTTCTATCGTACTCTTCATTTTTCCTTGAAAATTATTTTCTTTATGGACTTATTTTCCACACATAAAAAATTTTCCTATCCCTTTGAGAAACTTTTATTGTTGTCTCTTTCCACATTTCTGGCAGGAAGGAAATTGATCATTCTTTCTTCTATAGACTCCACCACTCTAGCTCTTAGTGAACACCATCCTTATTTTCATTAGTGAGTCTGATATTTGGTTAATGTATTGGTTGTTAATCAAATTTCAAGATAACTGATTTGGCATAATCATAATATCTTTCAATATATTCATAACCCAATTTGATTTATTATAGACACAAAATTGTCCTTCAAATTAAATGTTAACATGATTAATTAGGGTTTCAGTCATTTATTGAAACTAACAATCATATTTTGAGAAACAATAATCATAGTTGGAAACTACATAATCATGAACAATCACTTATTTAATTTCTAAATCTTGACACATTACTTTCAATATAATACACCTTAATTTTAACCTAGGTCAGTCATTATCATTATCTATTAAATCCTTTATAATGGTTTTTAAATAAAATGTTAATTATCCAAATCATATCCCTAGGGAGTGTCAAACTAGGTGTGAATTAAGCCTCATTATTGTGTACCAGGTAACAATTGAGTGAAGTCTGAAACACATTTTTCATAGATATTACCCCTAGTTACATCTATGATAGATCCATGTTCACTTTTAATAAATAGATAGGGAAATATTTCCAGGAAATGGACATAATCTCTACCTTAACAAAATTTTAGGATCTTTTTCTGTATTTATCCTTAAATTCTATTATAGGGTTATAATCCCTAATATATGTTTACTAAAATCTAATTCCTAAATTTTCTACTAAACTTCCTTTGATACCAAATATAAAGACCTTGACCCCAGTAGCCCAGATCTGATGCTTACTTTAATAATTTTTCATATGATATAAGGAATTGTATCCTGAAGGACCAAATAGTTTAGTAGTCTTAGAAAACCAGATTCAAACATGATTCCCATAATAAATTTAAATATAAAAATTTAAAAATATTTTTTTGAGAATATCACTATTATATTTAGAATATCCTTGGATATCATTCATAGTACCCTTCCACGATTCATGGGAAAGTAAACAAAATATGGGTGAGATCAAATTCTTAGTGAGAGTTACGTCAGGCATAAGCTATCATGAGTAAATGAAGAATAATAAATATAGAAAAATCAATATAGCAAGGTAAATATCTAAAAACACAATGCATTTGATAAATAACTTTACTATCATAATTAGATAAGTTATAATCAAAATTACAAGGTTTATAATTGAAACCACATGCCACTTAATTGATAAGCTGAGAATACAAATTCATCCAAAGAAAATATCATTGAGAAAATATCATGGATAATAATAATTGAACTATTAATGAAGGAAAATCTTAGTTATTAGATGTTCTGATCTTAGGAATTATGACACCACTACTATCAAAACCTTTCACAGGATAATTTAAAACTAATGTGTTGGTATACACCAAAAATGAATTTAACTAAGGTTATCCAATCAATTCATCTCATGAGACTATTGATGCATCAAGTGGGTATTGATAACTGGGTATCACTCATATCTTTATTTCCAAAGAATTTAACATTTATTGAATAACTAATTTAATCAATTAATCAATATTACTTATAAAAAAATTTCTATATCGATTAAGGAATAATGATTTACAATAATTTCCCCAGTTAGTCATATAACTTTCAAAGTAAAATACCTTATATATAAATGATATATGGTTTAATTAATAAGTATATTCCCAATAAAAAATATTTATATTTAGGGGAAATTTAATGTCTGATGATAATACAAAAATGAATATTTCAAGGTAAAATTAATGATTACAAAAAATTAATCAAGAAATAGCACGTTCATAATTTCCCTAGTCAAGCTAATCATAAACCATCCATAGAAATATTAATAATGGTCTCAATACAACATACCGAAGTTTATTATAAGTAAAATAAAGGTTTGATGTCATTAATTAATATAAATACCATAAAAATGTCATTAAAAACATTCTTAATGAAAATAAACTTTTCAATTTGAAAATATTTTGTTTAAAAAAACTAGAAGTTTACAAAATATTTTGAAAATAATTTTCTTTGAAAATAACCTTTGAAACTTATAAATTAATATTTAAAACATTGAGTGATCATGAAGGTGGGAAATTTCATATATGTCTTACACATTAAAAAAAATATTCTTTTCAAATTTTTAGTAAAATACAAATGAGGTTTGTTTGGAAAAAGTAATGAAAATTAATTTTAATTTTTTTTAAAGTAAAAAATGGTTAAAAATTTCTTTAAAAAAGAATTTGGATAATTTTAGAATCATTTTTCAATTTTTTTAAGGAAACATACTTTTGGAAGAAAAAGGATTTTTGACCGAAGAGTGAAATAAAGTCATATTTTCTTAAAAATATTTTATTAATCATTTTAAGTACCAAAGAGAGTAAAATGGAAATATTTCTTAAAGGTTTATAAAAAACATTAGTATAAGAAAATTTAATGGGTTTATTACATAATAATAAAATTATTTCTTTCAATATAAATTTATGCATAAATAATCCTAATTAAAAATATATTGTGAAATAAACCCTTAAAAATATCATAAAATTGAAGTGAGAATTTGTTAATGAATTGATTATGTGTATAAAATTTAATTCAAATAGAACAAGTTTAAATATAGAATCATTTTTTATTTGAGATACTCATATGACCTCCACCACTTCCCTTGTTGTCAGATCTTTCATGTGAGACCCCATATCTGGTTAGACTCGAAGGCACTTCGATGTCTTGGGATGGTGTTGGTGGAGTACTCAACTGTAGAACCCTTATGATTGTCTTATGTATTTTCTTTCTAGGGTTTCCTTTCCCTATTGTATTCTTCTTCCTCACCGTCTATGGTTTTCTTGGATTTCATCTCTGATGCTTCCAGTTTCGGTTTTTTCTCTCTTATTGTTACTGGTGTGTTTTTCATTTCGCTGTGTCCCAAAGAAAGTGGATTGTGGTCCTGGGGAAGGTCTATTTCTTGGTTGAAGCCCTCATTTGCTTCTACTCTACCCTAGCTTCTTGTTCCTCTATTCCACTCCTCATTTAGTCTGGGGTGGTCATTACAAAAGAGTTTTGGGATGTGATGTTTGAGTGGGTGACAGTGTTCCAGGAGGTGATTCCTCATCATTTTCACTCCTTCCCTTGGGTTACCACAGGTGAGGGTCCTCCTGTTCAATGGTGGTGCTTTTATTATTTTCAGTGGTATTTCATTTTTAGGTGTTGGAGTTTTTTATTTGTTCAATCAATGGCTAATCTGACTTTCATTGGGTCCCTACCTAAAATGAAGGGGATGATAATGATCTGATGTGACAAGGTGTGCAACTCGATTCCTAGGAGCTTCATGGTGTTTCAATCCAACTAATGATAAAGATGACCTCAGGTTCAAACGTGTATAATTCTAAGCCTTTCAGTGTTTGAGGACAATGAATAAGTTCTGTTTTTATGGTCTTTGATTTTTGGTAATGTGGATGATGATGATGGGTTGATTGCACAATAGGGTTCAAGTTAGGTCCACTTGGATAGATACCCTAAGGGGGGGGGGGTGAATCCGGGTATAAAAAATTAAAATAACTTACCCTTTTGATCTTGTTTTTTTTAGACAAAACCCTCTTCTATCTCTCATTCCCTTTGCAGAGTATGAATGAATATTAAAGTATGCACATTACACAAAAAATTTACTTGGTTCACCCTTACTGGGATATGTCCAAGGAGAATACACCAGCGAGGTGCTGATGTACCAAATTCACTACAAGCGCACTACGGTTTACAAGTTCGAAGCGAACTCACTATCCCTCCTGGTTGACAACCAATCACAAAATGAAAGCTCAATTCTCTCTCAACTGAAGTGTGCTCACTACTTCTTCAAAAGATCCACTCGTAGTTTATAGACCTATAGGTATCTTCATTATCACTAATAAATTATGCATCCATTACGGTTGATAGATGCTCTGTTGACATTCAGATTTTATCCACTGATGAATACCACTTTACCATAGTACTACCCGGTAACTTCAAATCTTTCGCACGACCCCTACTGCATCTTTCATGCAAATTTAATGCCTCGCACACTAGATTCCAATTTTGGCATGAAACACCCCTTGAACTCAACTTCAATCTTACACGCAACTCAAATCATACGTGCAACTTTCTTAGCTTGCACACAACTCAAAGTCTTTCGCGCAACTCCCTTTGCGTGAAATTCTTATGCGATCTGGCTCTTGGATTTGCTCTAAGTGTTGAGAGATTTTGAATTATGGGTGTCACCTCGTATTTATAGGCATTCTTGACCCCTGCGTTGAAGATTCAACTTTTTTCATGCAAGTTCCTCTTCGAGCGTGCAAAGCCCCGTTTGACGTCGCATTGGGTGTGCAAGTTTCTTTCACACAACCCTATCTTTCACACCCATTTCCAAATCTTTTGCGCACCTCATTCCTTTTCCATTTTTCAATGTTCTTCTCCCAAAACATTCCTTGTGCGTAAGTTTCCACACCATATTCAATAATACCTAGAGGTATTACCTCCAGATCTTCCATTTTTCAACGTTCTTCTCCCAAATATTCTGTGCACCTCATGTTCTTTTGTACTACCTCTAGATCTTCTATTCCATTTTCATCATTCTTTGTCAACATAGGTTGTCAAAAATATCTATAGAACTTAAAAAATCACCATGTAAACACCATTTTTCATGAAATTAGACTTAGTGGTATGCTTTATCAATAAATAAAATATGGAGTTCCACATTTTCAACAAACACAATCTCCTAAAAAATTCTTCAATAATACCTTGAGGTATTTTTTCCCAACATTTCACGACTTGAGGTGGATCATGGCCTAAGGTGATATTGTGTGTGGGTCTTGAAATTTGAATTGTTAGGATTTTTCCTCAGTTGGTTTGTTTTAGAATTTTTATTTTGGGTAGTGTGCCAATTATAATCAGATTATTTTTTCCCTCCCAACCTTATGTGAGTTTTTTTAGTATAAAAAAATATAATTTTGATGGGAAATTGAGATGGAGTCCCTTACCTCATGCTTACTTTTGGTTAAACATGATTTAGTCTCCTTTATAATGGTTTTAATGATGTTATTAATATATATTAAAACCATATTCATATTTATAATATCATATATTATCCTCTTATAACATTCTACCACCCAATTATTAATAATATTTCATCATTTTCATTGTTTCGAGTGTTAATTACTTTGTTTTCTCATTATTTTTTTCGTGAAAGTTACAATTTTTAAGGATATTATCTAGTTCCATCATCTATAGAATTATCTTAATACTATAAATTTAATTTTTTCATTAGATACATATTTATAATCATTATTTAAATTTTATATAGAGAATGGATCACATCGCTTCATGGAGATGGTAGGTCGTACATATGCAAGAGTGATGCTATAATTTCCCAAATAGGTGAAATAGAAAATAATTGGGTTATATATTTGTCTAAAATAAAAAATTCCATGTCATATATATCACATATAATCATTAAATTTATCCTTATCACCTTCCAAGTAAATTGTAAGTGAAAAATGGATCACATCGTTTCATGAGGTGATTATTTGCCATATACACAAGTAACATTATCATATTTTAAATGGAATGAATGTAAGAATGTATATGTGATATTATAATTTTGGAAGTATAATAATTTCGTAAATTTTATATAAATATGTTAAATTCATCATTATATCCCACCTTTAAGGGTGGTGATGGAAAACGAATTACATCGGTTCGCAAGGAAGTTGCTCGTCGTACACATGATCAACAATTTAACATCCCATTTAATGGAAGAAGAGATGGATATAGATAATTTCATTATAATAATATATTATCAGTATATGGAATATAATTATGTTATTATATAATCCTAGTATAATAATATTTTAAATATGTGGAAGAAAAAACAAAAAAAAAACGTTCGTTTAAGAACATTACCTCTTTTTCAAACAAATTCTTTAGGTTTTTACTAAAAGAGATCATAGATTAGATTTATGAACAAATAAATACCTATAATTTGTTTTTATATGATTAAGGAAGGGATTTTGTTATGTATTTTCCAAAACAAATGGATTTTTAAGTGTGAAGAGGGGAAGAGAGGGAGTGGCCTTTTATAAGTGGGGGTGAAGACACACATGGAATTTTTGAAAATATTCAATCAGACCAACATTTTCATCATTTAAAAAGACAAAAAAATGGGTAATTATTGAACCTTATAGGTGAAAAAGTTTAAATCCATCCATCCAATTGGTTTTGGAAAATTTATTAAGTAATTTTAACTCTTATATTTTTAGTTTAACCCCCTGTAAATTTGTTTTTACCTTAACCACAATAATTAATTTTTACCACCTTTACTATTTATAATTGATAAAAATTTAGTTTATATTATTTGATAATATAAATTATTTTTTTCCAAATATTTATTCCATTTTTTCAAAAATCAATTCACTGAATTGGAAAAATCCAATTAAAATTATATCCACAGATGCGATGGAAATGCGGGGTTCCAAAGACAAAATTTTCTTCAGTATATAATGTTTTAAATTTAAAATTAAGATTGAAATTTATTACAATGAAATAAATTAGTTAAATTTTAATATAATTAAACTAATTTTACATTAAAAAAAATTAAAATAAAATTTAACCTTGTAAATTATTTAGACAAAAATATAGTTTTTAATAAAAATTATTATCTTTCACTACAAATCAAAAAATAAAACATTTCAGAAAAATAAAAAAAAAATCAACATAAGATAATTTTGATTTTATGATTTATAAAATTAATCTGATTTTATCAAATAAATTTTCTAAAATTGGTAAAAATTAATTTTAAATTTTGTGTGCAAAGGGTGACTAAAACATCTTTTAGGAAAATACAGTTTTCCAGAAACAAAAAATTATTTTTTCCTTCAAATTATTCTTAATTTATTTCTAATAAATAATATCCAATGAAATTTTTTATACATTTTTATACCATATAATTTTAATAATTTAGTTATTACTATTCACACCTAGAAATTTAACAACTAGGTTATAAGAGTTACATTTTAAGTAATAATATTTTAATAGAGTATTATGTTTTATTTAAACCTAGAGTTGAATGTATCACAAGATATAGAAGACATTTAAAATAAATATATCATAATATCTAAATGTGTTATGATTTTTTATACTCGCATTATTCCTTTTCATATAGTAATCAAACCCAATTTTCTTCTTTTAAAATGTCAAGGTGTTATACTAGATATATTGTATTTTGAAGAAATAATGAGGAACCCACTTCTCACTCTCATTATAAGTAGATTCTAAGAGACATCACGAAATGTGACAACCATAAAAGTAGATACACTTGAGGGGGTTGAACTGAAATTGAATTTATATTATTTTAATTTCATTTATATTGATTGTAAAATATTTTTGATTATCTTTAAATTACATAATCATATTTATTGGGGTATACCTTTGGAGAATATGATGTTCTTAGATTATAAGATATATAGGAGGATAATGCATATTTAGAGCTACCTAATAAGGAAAATAATAAATAGATACACACCATTGTCCACCAATTTAATGCCAAATCAAAAGGATAGAGTGTATTTATTGTTTTCCCACTATCACTACACATCAACATAAAAACTAATAAGGAGGTGGATGTTAAAAACTATCAAAAAGGGGACCTCAAGAAGTTTATTATGAAGAATAATGGAAGGAACATAATATAGTGGTTCTTATCACACAAACCACACCCTATTTTGTATTAGGGATGATCATCTAGTACTATCTAGTTGTGGAAATCCAAAACACAACACCCATTTTTGGGGGGTTAAACCCTAAATTTAAACCCTTTTATATTTTTCAAATTTATTTTTATATAGTAAAAGTTCAATTACTATTTTATGAGTTTTTATTTACATATTTAAAAGTTTAAAATATATGTGAGTTCCAATAGAATTTAAATTCTACTTCTTTTCATATTAAAAAATAAATATCCAAGTCTGTTATATCAATTATTTTTAGTGTAATATTGTCTAATGTTTTTACTCATAATTAATAAAAAAGATAAAAAAATTATGGTCATTTTAAAGATTACTTAAAACATTTAAATGGGAGGTTGAGTTATAACATAATACTCATGTGGTATCTATCCATCCAATTATATCATTAATATTTTATTTTTTACATCATATTATGAATTAAAAGTAATCATATAGAGCTTCTATATAGGTTAATAAATGAAATATTATGGGGGAGGGGTTCAGTGTAATTTATAACTAGTTTAATTTTTTTTTTCATTTTCCCTTTTATTTCTGTTTAAATAAAATGTCCAAAATATTTTTCATACTTCAGTCACCTGTGATATATTTCATTTATTTTTGAAAAAAAATTAAATGACTGATGATATATAATATAGTTACCATGATTTTGGTTTTCAAAAAAAATTCTCAAGAGTTTAAAATGTTTTCAAAATCCATTCTTATTAGAAATTTAAAAATATTATTTTTACATCACGATAGGTACTCTAAAACACTTTTAATATATTATTTATAGTATATTCATTTTATTAAGTGAACTCAATTCATGTTTTGTTATCTATAAATTCATAAACTATTTTCTTTGTTGAATTTTGAGAAAAAATATATGTGATAGAATTATTGAGGTGATTATTTAGTATGATCCCTTATTTTATAACATGAGACCCACTTTTATATTTAACATTGTTAGATCTTAGATAACCAGGAACACAATTATAGTTAAGTTTCATTACAATCCCATTATATCAATTCTAACCCTAAATCTTAATATATGTTCCATAATAAAAATTTGGCATAAGTGTGGAGAGGATGGTCATTTTTATTTTCTTTGGGATGTATTTACTATTTATGGAGGAAAGTGAGGGTGAGTTTATCATTTTTAGGAATGTGAAAATGGAAAATAAGCATGAGTCATCATTATTAATTATATTCATCATTATTATAATATTATCATAGAAAAAAATAAAAATAGAGAATTTTAAATAGGAAAAAAATTATAAAATTTTGTATATAAAAGTAAAAAAGTTGAAATATATAAATATATATATATATAAATTTAAAAAAATGATGAGAAAAAAGGATAATATGGATGTAAATATTCATTTTTATTCATTTCATGACTCATTTTCCATGAAATATAAATAAAAGTGGAATAGTTGGGTGTCAAATTTTGTAAAGGATTTTAGAGAGGGGTACGTTTTTTTATTTTCTTGAATTAATCATGCATTATATTTTATGAGTCAAACTATATTTGTTTGAACCTTTTGTTTATAAATTACCAAATACCAACCCAGATTCCTTATGAAAACCTTGAAAATCAATATGATGAGTACACTGATTTTTTTAAAGAAGTCAATATTTTATCAATCCTATTGTATAACATTCATGACATTGAGATGAGATTAACTTTGCATATTTTTACCACTTGAGAGATGAGTGACCAATTTTCTATGGAAGGTATGTTATGATTAGTTTATAAATTTATAATTTAGGTTTGATGAATTTAAAAATTAGATAAAATAAGAAAGGGGAAAATTTATTTCAAAAAAAGACATGATGGATTTCATTTTGAAACTAATCATATAAATTGTCTCTCTTTTGATTTAGGTTTGGGTTTTTAATTGGTAATTAGATTTTTTCTATAGGGGAGTGATAAAACCTAATTGTATTGTTATTTATAATTTAATTCACTATTTAAATACCTCATAAATAAGTTAAATACATGGGTTAAATATAATTTTTAGGATTTCATGTGTTTTAGGTGAAAACATTCAATTCATCTTAGAATTTTTATTTTCAAATTAAGAATATAACTTTAGGAAGCTTAATTCCAAAGATAAAAATATATTGGATATTTTGAGTTTATTGATCATGTATAATTGTGCAGTTTTTTAATTATTCACTGGGAAATATTGAATAACTATTGGATGAATATAATAAAAAATGAACCTCTTTTATATTATTGATAATTTAAATTTAATTTTTTAAATTAATATTTAATTAATATTATAATGGTTTTGAATTTTCATAAAAATTTATTTTTTCACAACTAATTTTATGTGATAAAAGTATATAAATGAATTTTAGACTTAATTCACCTTAGGTTTACATACATGTTGGCTAATATGGACAAATAATGATATGTTGGGCTAGGGAAAGCCTTATTTGGGTAGATTTAAGTTAGCTTCTAGACATATTAGGGGAAGTTAATTCAATTTATTCTTACCATTTGATAAATATTATTGTATATACTACCATTAATATTATAATAATCATGTTAGGCCACTCAAATTCAGATAATCTTGATGAACCTTTCATATATTTTAAGAGATAAGAGTTTTGATGTAAAAAATGAACCCAAGCTGTCCCTCCATCGGACACCCGAGCCAACCCATGAAAATTCTCGAAGGGTGTTCCTGATCATCATGATCTGGAACAAGTTCATAGGAAACAATCAATCACCATTTTGGAATGGTTTCACCAAATAAATAGTTAAGATAAATAGCAGCAGATATAAATAAAATTATAGCATGACCCACCCATACATTGAATGTCTATTCTAGAGAAAAATAAACAGCACATTAATACTAATATTAAAACTAATAATGTATTAAACAATATAAATACCCCAAAACCCCCTTATTCTTTGAACACCATCTTCGAAAAGGCAATGCCACCCCGCTAATGGTTTGTCTTCACCCACAAGAAGCTATATCGACGCTTCATTAGTAGAAATCAGTAAAATACTAAGTGGCCAAATTGATAAAAGAAATCTAAATAAAAACTCAACTACAAATGTACTTTCCTCCTTATGACTATACATGTCACCTCCAAACTAATGAATCCGAGTTCCCCATGGGCGAGCATAAAATATAAGCTAAATATTCCAACTGAAGAATGATAGAGATATTAGTGTGATCATAAAAATGAACGGTTGGTAAGCCAAAAGAAAATCATGACCTATGAATTAACATTAAAAAAATCCATTTCATTCTTGGTTTAAATATAAATTTATAAAAATATAGGTTTCCTTTAATTTTAAAACAAGTAAGATGATAAAGCTAATCAAAAACCATTTTCCCTTTTTATTTCCTAAAAAAGTTTCCAAATAATGAAATACTTTCAAAGAATCCATTTATGAGATGAAGCATGTGAAAAAATAAATATTTCAATGGAAAGAACAAAAATAGTAAGAACATCACAAGGATATACAAAATAAATGTAAACAGAGATGGTATAAACAATTTCTAAAGTAAGATTTTGCAATTAAAATATCACAGTGAAAGAATTTTATAAAGTGGTACAAAATAAGGGAAAAAAATTATAAGTAAAACGTTTATAATGTGAGGTCCTTGATGCTAAGTGACGAGACCCAAGAGGTAATCAGTTCAAAAACCATCTAGCTGGTGTAACGTTGTGATCCATAGTATATTACCAACTTGGCTTCGCTCAACCAACCCCACCAATGGAACAACCCACCATGTCCATTCACCTACCATGGGAATCTAGTGTGTATCATCAGGAACATGATAGTAATAGTCTCTCGAGCAACACTATAACACCTAGTATCTTATGAAAATAGTAAAAGGGGAAGGTGAGGTGGTTATAACATGCTTGGAATTAAATATAACCCATAGATTCCAACATGTATGTCATGACCACATTCCCAACACCATCCATGCGAAGTCTCTCTCAACTAGAGGACTTATTAGTGGTTCCCAACACCCAAAATCATTTTTCAATTATCAACCAAGCCTGATAATTTTTAAAATTATAAATATTTTGAAATATTTTTTTTCTTTTTTAAAACAAATTCCAAAACCAAGTAAAACACCAAGACACATTTTCTAGGTGTCGATTGGGTCTTCATGTTTGGAAATAAATATCAACCATTTCAAAAACCACTTTTAAACCATAACTTCTAAAATTCTAAATCCACTCTTTACAACTATACCCATATGTAACTAAATATATATATATATATAAATACCCCTTTACTTAATGTATATATTAACTCAACCTTGCATAAATATGTAAAAATAGGATACCTATATATATTGATGGATATGTAAATAAGTCAAATTTAAAAAGAATACTGAGAGTTAGAAACCATTTTTGAAGTTATTTGGAAATAAAAAAATCCATGAAGCTTTTATATAAACTATCTATAAGGAAAAAACATCCTCCATATCTATAGTTTGATTAAATAAAATAGTTTTGATAACAAACCGAGCACTCAATGAGCTTATCTTTCAAAAAATATTTTAAAACATGTTTCAATAATGAAAACCCTTGCCCAAAGCTTAATGAAACGTGGAAAATATGATAGAGGACAATTTCATCCCACAGAAACATTTTCTATAATTTTTTACCTTATAATATAATGAAAACATACAATAAAACTATTAAGAAATTATATTTTTCAATTTAAAGATTCAGACATAGGGTGACCTACCTTAAAAGGAATGAATCTTGTCATAAACCGTCATAAGGTCTTTACCTTTTACGAATTCCACAAGAACAGGTCTCAAATCGACCCTCATGAACCCAAGGAACCATGAATCAAGCAAAAAAAAACACCCAAATCAGGTTAGGGGTCACCCTAGGTTGTGCACATCATAAGGAAGGAAATGAAATCAAGAAATATAGGAATATTTAGGATGAGGATAAGAGGAAAAGCTAACCAAAGATGATCACACCAAAAATATGACAAGAAATTAACCAACCAGAGAGAGGAGAGGGAGGTAACACATGGATGGGAACTCCTCTTGGGCGTGTTGACCATAAATATGAGGGAGATACCCCTTTATAGAGTTTTAATTTACTAAGGTAAAATGGTATTTTTATTTTATTTTTTTATATTTTATTTTGAAATCTAGACATAGTGCATTGTTATGTTGCACAATTTGGAAAATTGTGTTGCAGCCGTGCACCCTATACTACGATCCTAGAGAACCATGCATGGGTAGGCCACATGATTTGGAAACCATGAACCAACTATGTGGTTCATCTCTATCTAAAATTTATAGGTTGTTGTATGATTTGGAAAATCATGCACCTTTACCATGTGACATGCTTCACATGTCCCAAAACTCCCATTTTCAAGAAAATCACACCAGCGAAGAGAGAAAGAAATAAATATAACTCAAAAATAAATAAAATATATATATTGTCAGGTTGGGTTGTAAAAATTTTCCCCACCATGACATTTTCCAACCCCCTAAAGTCCAAGTAGATTTGGTTGATCATGGTGCCAAGAGAGGAAAAACTAATACTAACGATAATACTCCCAACTTCCAAAGAACTGGAAAAACCATTTACTTTCCCTTTAGAACCTAGAACCTCAAAATCGCAAAAGAGACTAAGTGACCATCCTCAAAATCAAACCAACATCCCTGGAAATAAGAAATACGATTAAGGAACTAGAACCATTAAATAGAATAATCAAAAGAGAGGGGATCACATCTCCAAATGTACACTTAAAATAAGGAACACCCTGATCTTTAACAGAGAAATCACTAAAGAGAATCAACATTATCTTTCTAGGATATCTACAAGAATCTGTCACATGAACCACATTTCTTGCCTACCAAACTACTATGATTGAGGTTGGGTGGTGGTGGGAATAGGTAATTACCCCATCAATAAATCATAGAAACTTGGTTCACCATGGTCTCCTTCTATGGTGGCCTCCCCACCATATTAGGACTATAGTAGAACACTGATTTCTAAAGTTGGAACAAACTCATGAGTCCTCATGAAATCCAAAAGCTACAATAATCGATGCACAAAATGAAAAACACCACCACTTCACCACACTAAGATTAAAAATTTCCCACGAAGATACATTCATTAAAACCAAATTATTTCTAATGGAATAGAAAACCAAATGGAATAAGAAGTGGGAAAAATAGAAAAGAAATTGTAAGAGAAACCAATAACACCCAACCATCCCGAAAAAATTTTCCAAAGATTCAAGACACCAAAAAAAGGCACTACCCAAGAACCTTAAATGCTTGGTAAAACTAAGAACTCGAAGGAATACAACCAATAATATTGACAATTAGAACTAAAAAATTGGAGTAGGTAAAACTAGATACGACTAAGAATTACCCAAAAAAAGAATTCCTCAAACAAACATGACTTAACAAGGTCAACATGATCTCAACGTATGAAAATATGGGACCAATTATCAGAGAACATACTCCCAATGAATCGAACCAATCAGAAGTATAAAGTACACTTCCCTTTCATCCCAATCACTTTCCAATGGATTTTTAATTCAATGGAGTGATACCAAAAATATGTTATAAACCTCATAAAGGGGATTACCTAGAAAAAATATAATTTATAATTTCATCATGAACTCAATTACCTAAAACTCTCAAAAAACAAACCTCTAAATGAAATCCAACACTAATTCCCAAAACCATTATTTTCCTAAACACAGTGGAGGACATCCTAGATATTGATCATCCACTATTTACCAAAAACTATTCCAGGGAATAATAAAATAACATAAAATATTTATCTGGATATTTTATATTACCCTATAAAAATATTCCCAACATTAATATCAATTCTAAGTTAAGAACAAAAATAAATAAGATAAAAACATCATTACAAAACTGTCAATCTTCTCTTTAAAAATTGCAAACTTTGAACTTAAAAGGTTAACACTAATTTTAAAAAACATACCCTAAAAATGTTTCATCCTCCTTTAAAAAATATAAAAAAATTTATTTCAATGAATTTTCAAACATCAATTTAAAATAAGTCAAAAAATGTTAAATTTATAATCCCACATGGGAAAACACCAATTTTATTAAGATATTGAGAATTATTCTATTAAATTTTTTTTCAAAACCAATGAATTTAAATAAAGGATATATTCTGAATCACTATTTCATTGTTAAACACATTATATAAATTTTGGGCACCCCCTTTATTTGATAATTTTTTAGAAAACCCATTTAAAATTTTCAAAATAGATTCCCATTATTTTAAGATAATATTTTTGATAGAAATAACATAAAAATACTTTTAAAGAATGTTTTCCTATCATATAAATACCATAAAAATTTAAAAACTGATTTTACAAAAATAAAACCATTCCAAAACACATACATCTATTTTTTAAATCATAAAAATGTTCTTGAAAACCATTTCAATATCCAAAACCCCTTACAAAATTTAGTTAAAACTAAATCGAGCAATAACCCAAAATATAAAACCAACCAAGAATGGACTAGTGACCATGCATGAACTGAACACATGGCTTGGCGAACCATGTGTCAACCATGAAAGCATTATTGAGAGTAACAGAGAACCATATTCATGGGATCCATATAGGTTACTAATCCATGTGAGCTTACCCTGTACCACGAGATCAACTATTGTTTAATTCCCAAAATAAAAGCTCAAAGTCAAAATTAGAATTACAACATCCCCTTGTAACTCAGGTTCTATCATGAGTAGTGGTGATTAGGCATTGATCCATGACCTACCTCCTGAGACTCTATAATCCTATATCCATCTACTAGACATCCCAAACAAAAATTGATAACTAGAGTGAGACAATATTCCTATGGTGGAAAAAACTTGAATCCTACTCTGATTCCATTTTTTTACGATACAACTTGATCCATCCCTCTATAAGACAGTTGAACTATCTTTTAAAAAGGTACAAAGGTAATTATCTATCCCCATGGATGGAAACAAGTGTCTAGGAATTAATTAATCGCCACATTGGAATGGTTTCACCTAACTGATAATTATGAATTTTTTTTACAGAAATAAAAAAAATTCTGATGTGACCCACCCATACATCAAACATCTACGTTAGAGAAAAGTAAACAAAAAAAAACATAATATCAAATCAAGGAAAGTAATAAATAGAAGAGAGCACCAAAGACATCCATCAGCTTCTGAAAACCCTATCCTACAAGGATAATACAATCCTCTAATGTCTTTGCTTCATCTATCAAGTTCTAAAGCTACCCTATGTTCGTAGAAATTAGTAAAATCCTATTTAGATAGACCAATAAACGAAAATAAAATAATAACTAAAATAAAAAACATACCTTAATTCTTATAAATATACAAGTCACCACCTTACTAAAGAGTCCTTGCACCCCATGGTCAAGCAAAAAATATAAACTGATTCCCACAATTGAAAAATGATAGTAATATAGGCATGACTATAAAAATTCACAATAGGGATGCCCAAAGGAAACCATAACCTATAAATTTCTTTAAAAAGGAAACCATTTCATGCTAGTTTGAAATATAAATATATAAAAATATGGGGATCCTTTCATTTTAAAATAAGTAATAGGATGAAGCTACTCAAAAACCATTCTCCCTTTTTATTTTCCAAAATAGTTTCCAAAGGATAAAAGATTTTCCAAAAACCCATTTATAAGAAGAATAATTTAATGAAATAAAAATTTCAATGGGAAAAAAATAGTAGAAATCACATAATAAGAAGCTATAAAACATAGGAAATTAGAGAAAGTATAAACAGGTTCTAAAGTAAGAGTTACCAATCAAAATAATCATAGTGAAATCATTTTATAATATTCCACAAAATAAGTGAAAATAAATTACTAGTAAAATAGTTAGCATGGGATGTCCTAGAAACCCAGTAATGTGACCCTAGATGTACTTGGTTAGAAACCATATAATTAGTATAAATGATGTGATCCCTATTCTATCACAAACCCAATAGCTATGAACCTTCCTCACTAGTGGAACAACCCACCATGGCCATTAACCTACTATGGAAATTTAGTCTGTCTAATTGGGAAATAGGTAGTAACTTTATCTTGACCCCCACTACGATGGATATGATACCATAATGATAAAAAAATAGGCATGTGAGGTTATCATAACATTCTTATAATTAACTATAACCCCCAAATTCCCATGTGTATTCCATTCCCATGTTCCTAACATCATCCATACAAAGGCCCTCTCAAATGGAAGACTTCTATTTGGTTTCCCATCACCCAAAAACATTTTTTAGGTTCTAACTGGGCGTAATCATTTAGATAATTATAAATCAATTCCATGAAAAAATGATTATTTTCAAATCTAATTCCCAAAATAAGGAAAAAACCAATCCCCAATTTCCAGGCACTGTCTAGGCCTTCACATTTTGAAATAAATATTTATCAGTTGGAAAAGCTATTTTAAACCATCGCTTCTCGAATTCCAAATCTACTCTTTACACTTAGACATATATGAACCTCAATATATATTTATACCACTTGAACTAATGTTCATATTCACCCAACCTTGTGTGAATATGTACAAATAGGATACCTATAAATATTTATGGATATGTTAAAAAGTCATATTTAAAAAGAAATAAGAGCATTATATACCATCTTTTAAGTTATTTGGAACCAAAAATGCCATTAGGATTTTATAAAAACTGTATGAAAGGCTAAAAAATCCTCAATATCTCTAGATTACTTAAATAAAATTTGTTTGGAAGATAAAACTAGAACTATGTGTGTTTAACCTTTCAAAACATATTTTTAAAAGATTCTTCACTAAAGAAACCCTATGGAAAAAGCTTAATAAAGCGTGTAAAATATGAAAGAGGAAAATTTAATCCATAAAAATTTTTATATAATTAATTTACTTCATAATATAATATAAAAACTCAATAAAACCATCATTAAATTACAATTTTTGATTTTAAGGTTCAAACATTGGGTAACCTACCTTAAAAGGATAGAATTAAGCCGTAAAGGGTATAAACGTCATCAAATTAAATGAACACTACAAGAATGGGTCTCAAGTCAACCATCATGAAGCCTAATAAATATATATAAACCAAAAAAAACACCCAAATTAGGTTTGGGTTCTCCCTAGGTCATGCTCATTTCAAGGATGGAAACAAGACCAAGAAATAGCGGAAGAGGACAGAAGAGGGGAAGCGGAAAAACTAACTGGATATGATCGCACCAAAAATAGGATAAGAAATTATCCAACCAGAGGGAGTAGAGGTGGAATATCATGCACAACTAGGATTCCCTCTTGGACATGTCGATCATGAAAATGAGAGTTAGGGAGATACCCATTTTAGGGGTTTTAATATACTATGGGAAAAGTGTCTTTTTTTTCTAATTTTTATATTTTTTTATCTGAACAGAAAACATGGTTAGGATAAATGGTTTGTAAAATTGTAAAATAAATGTTCACCCTCTACTAGAGTCAATGTTAACCATGCATAGTAAGGCCACATAATTCAAAAAACCATGTGATTCATCTCTATAAAAAATGCAGTGAATGCTACATGGTTTTGAAATCTCTTCACCTTAACCTTATGACATGATTTGCATGCCCAAAACACTAATTTTCAAAGAAAATCCATAGGGGAATAGAGAGATAAATAAATATAACTTAAAAATAAACAAAAATTAAATAGTGTCATGTTGGGGTGTGACATCAAAAACCCTAGTTTAAGTTTGGATATCTCTCTTCAAAGTGTGTTGAATACTGCTCGCAAAGTTTGTTCTCTATACATGGTTTTTTGTGTCATATGTGTCAGTTTGAATGGAGTTTATGAATATGATAGTGAGATGGAGGAGTCATTGTTGATCTAGATTAATGACATTATTATGTATCCCTATTATTCTTGAATTAAAGGTGAGGTTAAGGTTTTCTTTCACATTTTCAAAGATAGACAGGTGAATTAGGGTTGTGTTATCATTTTCTAGTGTGAGGTTTTTTAGAGAAAATATTTTAATTGGATGCTCTTTTATACCTAAAATACGACCAAGGTGGGTTTAAGATAGTATATTCAAGTGAATTTAGTGGATCTCTCAAGTATGTAGTTATTGTATTCAATTAGTTCAATACCATTGAATCAGATTAAGGTTAGTGGTTTGTTACTACAAAACCTAATTTTTTAAACAAACAAAATTAAGAAGATATATGGAACACAAAAAATACCTCTAATATGGATTTTTAATAGGAAAATGTTTTTTTGATAAGGAATTTAAAAGCATAACTAGATATGTATTTAACTAAAAACTAAATATTTCAACAAGGAAATTAAATCTCAGATGAAGGTAAATTCTCATTACCATCTTTTGTGTCTATAAATTATATTCAACACAATTTTTTATATTTTTTCCTATACAACGGGGATTATTGGTATATTTTATTCATTTTTGAATAAGTGTTTTCATTCGATTCATTCTATTTAGTGAATTAATTATAGTATTCCTATTTTGTTTAATGATGCCTTCTCTTCTCTTATGTTGGTCTTGTGTTATGTTTTTCTTCCATGATTGTGCTTCTTTCTTTATGTTATACCTACAGTCTCATTCTTTATGTTTATAAACAAATAATTAAAATTTTAGTCTATATATTATGTGTTTTCTAACTTAATATCACTATTAATTGATTTCTAATTATCACATTTAGGATTTTATATTATAGGGGGTTATTGGAGTAGTTTATAGGTGAAAATGATCTTATAATCTCATTTATTCCATGATTTATTCCTTAATTATCATAATTATTTCTCCTTTCTTTAAAATTACTGGATAGTGGTGTAATTAAAAGTTTGATTGATTTAATGGTTTCGGTAGAATGTTAAGAAGGTGAGTGAAGATATGATCTCATTAGAGGATTATATTTACTTTCTAATTCAAGGAGATGATTAGGTAGTGTACTTTGAGTGCTTTATTGAGTGTGTAGATTATTAAAATATAAAAAACATTAGAGGATGATTATTTATATGGTGAAGCATGATAATTGAGATATTTAGATAAATTTTAATTGGACAAGGAAATTATTATTTTAAAACTTTTCTAATATCATACACTTTTCTTTTAAACTCTCTTATTTTTCATTTCATACTACATGTTTAAATTCTGAATTTATATTTCATTCATATGTCTCATTGTTTTCACCCATTTTATCACTTAAATGATTTTAATAATTTATCTTAAAAACATAAATATTATGGACTTTAATCATTCTTTTATTATTACTAAATAATTTTTTCCATGAAAAACTTGTGGGTGAATATGAACCTTCTCATGAAGTCGACCCCAAGGTTGTGACAATGTGATACATCCCTTTGGAAAGAAATTAACTTATACATTGTAAAAAATTCCTTTATATCAAATACTTACAAAATGCAGGACAAGATGTTGGTGAGGTTTCTATTATTGGTGCATGTTCATATTTTTTTTTCCAAACATTAAAAAGGTCAATTAATGGAAATTGGTAATATATAATATTTATTCATGGATTTAAGAGTATTTCATGTTTAAAAATAATATATCTCAAGTACAAAGTATTTAATTATATTACACTTTATCATAGACTTGTGGATAAAAATCATGGAAAGAAAATATTTAAATTTTACGATAATGATGGAAAGAAGCTTACAAATTTCCAAGTATAGTATTATGTTATAAAACAGGGGATAAAGAATCAGTTTTTAGCAATGAGGGCTCCTCAAAAAAAATATTAACATAGAGAGAGGAAACTAGATAATAAATAGAGTGGCTCAAATGTTGTTCATTGGGAAAACATTGTTAGAGAAATTTCTTAAGGAATTGGTATTTACATTGGTTTACATTAAAAATAGGGTTTTTATATTTTCAATAGGGAAGAAGAATACATAAAAGATATGGAATGAGAATAAATTGACATTTAAATAATTTTATATCTTTATAGATAGATTTTTTATTCTCAATAAGGTGGATACCCATTGGAAGTTCAAATATTGATTGAATAAGGGTATTTTCAGTTGGATGTTATTAAAATAAAAAAGAAGAAAATTTATTGAATAAAAGTCTTTGGAATATATTTTAACATCAGGATTTTATTTTTGTGAAGGATTGGAATATTTTTTAGTGAAATAGTGAATAAATTCTAGAATAAATATACATTTATTATATCAGATTTGGGTAGAACATGAGGTTAATGATGAATTATTTGATAATGTGAATGATAATAAAACTGTATTAATTTTTTTAATATAATGGAAGAAAATAAATAATAATTAAATTAATTAATTTAACATCATTGGTGAAAGAGATATTTGGTGTAAAAATGAAAAATAAAGTCCCTACATCAAATAAAAAATTTATCTCATGTTAAGCCAAATAATTTTAATGAGGATTAGAAGGATGAGTGTTAGATTGAAACTATGAATATAGAGCATAAAGTAATTGATGTCGAAGAAACATTTTATCACATTGATATATTTTAAATTATTTTATTATTATAAGATATAATAATAAAAAGGTATTTCAAGGAGTTTCACATGGATTCCAAATCATGTTTTTAATAGATTTATTGAAAAATAAGTTTATGTTGAATATCTAGATGGTTTTCTCATTCATGAAGATAAAAGAATTTTATCTCTTTAAAAATTCACTTTATGGGTATAAGTATGAACCAATGTATTGGTATTATAATATTTTTCAATACATAAAAAATCCTGGATTCCAACATAGAGGATTTGATCATAATCTCTATGTTAAGAAAAATGGTGATCAAAGTATTATGATGATGTTTATTTATATAGGTGATATAATCTTTAGAAGAATAAATGAGGTTCAATACAAGGTTTTTTCAAAATTCATGATGAGTGAGTTTGAAATGTCTATAATTGGTGAATAGTCATTTTTTCCTTCTGTTACAAGTGATATAATGAAATTATATATCTTTTATTTCCCAATCTAAATATGCTAAGTAGGTGGTGATATGATTTAGTGTGGAAGATAGAAAAGTTATAAAAACACTAGTTGTTACTCAAGTGAAGTATTAAAAGGATGATCATGGTAAATTATTAGATATAATAAAGCATAGGAAAATCATTATAAGACTACTATACCTAATATTTTGAAGACTAGATATTGGTTTTTATATATATCATGTATCATGGTATGAAAATCAATCCCAAGTAAATCCACATGATTAAAGTAAAAAGAATACATTTTTATTTTTAATATATGATATAGTCCAATCTATTTTGTATTGGATCACAATAATAAGATTTATTTTGATACACATATTCAAATTAGGATGGTTCCTTGGATGATTTAAAGTTAAATTCTAGTGGTTCATTTCATCTTGGAGTCTTAATTATTTATTGGTTTATCAGGAGGAAAGACTGTATTTTTTTAGCATAAAAAAGATGAATACATAGCCTCCACTCAAGATTTTATGCAACTCTTATGGATGAAATAATTATTGAAGATTCTTAATAAGAGGTAAATTCTCTTATTTCCATTAAATATGATACCTAGTGTGATAAAAAATTTAGAAAAAAAAATTCAATTCACCCTTTGAGGATGAAACATATCTAGATAAAGTATTACTTTATTAAAGAGAAACTTGAGTGAGTATTGGTGAAACTAAAGCATATTTTTTACTTCAGAGAAAATTTAAGATAATGAAAAAAACAATTTAAGAGGTTTATTTTGAGAAATATCAATTATCTCTTAGTTATCAAATAAATATGGATACTTTAATAGTTTTTTAAGTAAAACTCACACTCTTATTATGGTTTTTTCCATGATTATGTTTCAGTGAGTGGAAATACTAACTAAAAATTTCAGCTAGTTTTACTATTATTAATAATTGGTTTATTTAAAGGAATTATTTATCTTACAAATTATTTTTTCAAGTCATTATTTTCTCATTATAGCCTTGAAGAAGTGGCATTTGAGTTTGTTGATAAATTAATGGATAATAATCTAATTCAATTGAGTATATAATTCTCAAGTCTTTTAGATATTGAAGTGTGAGATCATAGAGATTTTCCCAAGGGGAGTCTTAAATTATAGATCAATATTCAAGTGAATTATTAATAAAGGGGAGAATGTGAAGTTGAATAAGTGTTAATTAATAGTATATAAAAAAATTTATAGTTATAAAATTATATAATAAGTATTATAAAATCATGAGACTAATTATGTGATTTATTGAATTTTTTTCATTTAACCCTTATTTCTCATAAAGAGCATGAATTATATTGGATTTGAGTGAGTAATTTATAAATCATTGTACACATTAATATATTATATTTATGTTAATATAATTTATTATTCTAATAACTATTTGGAAGTGTCTTATTATAAAACATTGAGGGGACTATTGTTTATAAAAATCAAAATATGAATTTTGGGATGTATTAGTTAATAAGAATAAAATGAAAATCCTTCAAAATACTCAAAAAATAATTCAAAATTTACATTTTTGAGTTTCATGAAGTATGGAGTATGTTATAGAATTTTTATCCTAGAAACCAAAAAGCATGTCACAATAATGTATACATTATACCATAATAACTTTTGTACAAGACTACCTATTATAGGTTTTTAGTTGTGTTATATTATTTTTTAGGCCTTAATTATTTATGGAGGAATTTTGATGAGAACTAAAAGTGTCAATAATTCAATAATGGAAAAATTATTTGTCTTGATTTACTTATTATGAGTTAATTTTAGAGAATGGGTGCATGAATATGGATTATGGGTAGATTATTACATTGTTAAATACTGTTTGATTTATTGATAAGTATTTTTTCATCAAAGGGGTATAAGATTGTGCATTATGATTTTTAGCTCACGTTATAAAGGAGGACCATGAAATATGGGTTGTTTCATGATACTTTTAGTTATAATGAAATGGAATGATCGTATATATCATTTAATTTCGGCCACACCACAAATTTCAAAGGTTGAGTGTAGATTAATCCCTGATTTTCATAGAAGTATAGATTTAAAAGGAATTATACCATGAAATTTTCTTATACATTATAATATTATTGAGTTAGTATATTTTTTTAATTTATATATCTATTAAAAAGTGGAAGATGTGGAACTTAAATTTTGATATGTTCACTTGGAATTTAATGTCCAAATGGATGAATTTTTCATGATTAAAAAGAGGAGTGAAGTATTGAATCAAGGGTAACATAGATATTTCTATTGAACTAAAGAAACAAGTATTCAACATAAAAAGGGATATATTGGGAGTAAATAAGATTTATAGAGATTACATTGAGTTATTACTATAATAATTATAATATATTGTGAACCATTGATGTGTGGAGCCAAAGGATAAAGTGGAGGTCATTTATTGTGATGAACAAGGAACATATTACTACACCAACTGAGGAGTAACCTTTTTCATTTTGATATATGTAATAAAAATTTGTACTATTGAGTTAAAATGTGTTCTTTTTGATTGAGTGAGAAATGAGTTATCATCTTTTGAGTGTTTATAAACTAATAGGGACATTGAGTCCTCTAAAATTTTTAAACCAGTATTACGATTTAGTAGATTTTGGAACATCTTTATATCACTTAGTGTAATATTTTTTGACATATCTTTTCATGGGTAAACCACATAAAATCACATGTGTCTTTTATGCTTTATCTATTACATATTCAATGATGAATAATGTTGTGTTTCAATTAACCATAAAATAAGGTCATGATAGGGGTTTATTTGAATTGAAACACCATAATTCACCCCTCCCCCTTAGGGTATCAACCCATTTATGGGACTAATATAACTATAAAAACTTAATTTTCTTATTAAAAGGATAATAAATATGCCAAGGAAAAAATTATAGGGGTCTGTAATAATATAGGATGAGATAATCATTATACATGACATTTTTACCATCTATAAGAAGAGATACAAGAGTGAGGAACATCTTGAAATGATTGTTCAAGTCTCCCATTGAATCTAGGATATTAGCTGACATATTTCCTTTATTCTATTTATGTTTTATTCAATTCAAATGAATGGTTATATTTTTTTAAAAATGTTTTTTAATAGTTTGGACTTGATGCACGTGGTCAATTATTGACCCAATTAAATCCTAGAAATAGTATCAAAGCCACATATATGTCATTTGCATTGAAGTTAGAGAAAATGAATAACCTAGGAAAATATGTTTTCCTATAACCATAATGTATTATGATGAATAATTCTTATGATTTATAAAAAATTATCAAACCATACGATGGATTATAAACTACATCATGGTTTATATTAAACTTATAAAATTATATCGTGGTTTAAAAAATTAGTCAATTAAATATTATTTTTGATAAAAATTCTCAAAAATATTAAATTTACATAATAATTTTAATAAAAATGGTTGTGGTTTATATTTTAATTATATTTATATTTATTAAACCCCAAAATATCTTAACAAAACCTCCACACAATTTCAAAATCATGAATTTTAGATAACCAAATTCTATAAGACAAAAATGATTACTATTATTTTTAAAGTAAATTCACTAGGTTTGATAATCTTTGAAGTGTTTATAAATTATAAAATAATTCTATATATAAAAGTGTTTATATTATTTTATGAATTATTCGTAAATTATGAAATGAATTTTTCATATTAAATGTTTTATTTTTGAAATTTATATAAACTTATCTGATAATAGTTTTTATAGTTTTGATCAAATGATTAGCTAAATATAAAATATATGATACAAAAATAATGTAAAATGTTTACATTACTAATCTATATAGTCCATGTATTTATGAATATAAAGGGTTTATATTTCTTAATAATTCATATATTTTAATATGGAGTTCATATAAATTTCATTTGAAAGATGAAATATATGGTGTTTTTAATTGTATTATAAATTTAAAGTGTATATATTTTTTATGTTATGGAATGTAATTTAAAAAATTATTAAATTATAATTTTTTTACAGTTAATTTATTTATGAAATGTTCTAAAAATTTATCCACCATATAAATATTTTAATTTTAATTTATTTAGTTATCATATTCTTTGTTAATTTATAATTTTTTTTAAATTATGAATAAATGTATGCTATAGTTTACAATATTAAAATTCTCTATGTAAATGTCATATCATGCATATAAGGAATAATACTATGTTTAATATAATATTTATCCAATTTAATCCAAGATTATAAATTTTTATGGGTTATGAAATCAATAGTAAAGGTTGATTTTTATTTAAACATATTGAGGAATATGATTACATTCTAATTAGGTATCTTTTGAGTATTGATTTATAAATAGTTTGAATTTTGGCTAGAATTCTCAATTTCCTAAGGTCTCTGGATCTATTTTGAAAATTAAGTGTTGGTTACCTATAAAGATATACATTTATCCACTGGGGATTTTGAATTTTTATGATTCTAAACCATTATATGAAAATTTTCCATGTATCTTGTGACTGAGATGAATTTGGATATGTCTGGTTATTGTTTAATTTTAATTTTGGGTAAGTAATATAAATCATGAGTTCTATATTGTGTTATATATTAATATTTTATTAAAAATATTAATTTGGTAAAAGTAAATAGATATAAAAACTAAATTTCTAGGATGAAGAACCCAATTTTCGTGTGTTATATTTTTTTTCAATAAAGCTTTGTGTAAAAGAGGAAAATATTGAAGGAAGATTAGATGTTCCCAATAAACCTTGTGTATTGGAAGTGATGATGTCATATTCATATGAAAATGGAGTAGTTTTGATCAATTTTATGGAAAATAATAAGTGTATTATGCTTCACCATTATTAATAATAGTCAATAATAATGAAGAATCTACTATAAAATTTGATGTGTACAACATGTTTAAGTAGTTTCATAAGTGGAAGGAAGTTCTACCATGATACTCAAAGTAAAACCAATCAAATACTGGTAAGGATAATTGTAGTGAGTTTATGATACCTATGGCTATAATTTATAATCCATCTACTTTTAAATAATTATTATAATTTCAATAAAGAATCTATTTAGTATTTCACACTTATAGCTGGTTCAAATAGATTTGACTTTTATAGAAAATAATACTTATATACTTGTGAAGTATACTTGGATAAAGTTGAAATTAGAGTGTAAAAATTTATGTGTTGTTCTTAATAGATATATGATGAGTGTTGTGGAGCTCAGATAATTGTCTATAATAGTTTATAATGATTTTGAAGTGCAAACACTATGAACAACTTTGATTTCTATTGGGTATATCATTGAGAAAAAACATAAAAAAATAGATGGGTTTTGGAAAAGTATAATCCCTAAGAGGTTTATTAATATTAATAAAAACTATGAATATTCCTTAGATGATTATTTCAAGTGATTAATAAGGTTCAGTGTCACCTTGTAGATGATCAGAGTTAATTTAAAAATATTCTTGATGAACCGTGATGATGTTGAAAATTTGAAAACATGAAAATGGTATTTATCTTATAAATAATCATGTAAGTAAATTAAATTACACCATATTATAATCAATATATAAAGTTAGGATAAATTTAAAATGTATATATCTTATGATTAACCATGAAATTAAATTCATTTTCATCATTATAGAATTGAGACTGGATTAGTAAATTCAGTTACGTGAGGAAAAATATGAGCCTTCCAGAATTGAATAAGGTATTTATCTTATATGTTGAAACTTTTAGAATCCTATAAGATAATATATCAATTTTTCACATATGATCTCATAGGATAATTTAATTATGTGTATAATATTTTAGTCAACTAACTAAATTCAGATGCTTGTAAAATAATTAAGTTATACAGGCTACCACAAGATATTTTATATCTTCTGTATTCATATATTCCATGGAGTGAAATTTAAAATCAAATGATGCATGTGGGGTGTTCCCCAAGGATCAAAAATTATGTTCAAACACATGATCATGATTCTTATTGAAATCAAAGGATTTCTAGTTGGAAGAAATTTCTAGAGTGTTGAGATAAGTTCCATGCTGTAAAATGAGATGTGATGTAACCTTATGTATGCATAAATATTAATCAAACTTAAATAAATAGATTAAATGGAAAGGTTGAATTTAGATGAAGATCGTGATGAATAAAATATCATTTATAATAAATAACTGAGCCTTGATCCATATTTATAGTAAAAATTTGAAATTTTCTTTAACATGAATATTCTATGAATTAAAGGTTGAGATTTGGGGGAGTAGTTTGATACTATTGCAACTATTATCTATATATATACACAGGTTGAAGAAGATAATAGGTGTCTAAGACTCTTTACTATGTAATAATATGATATATTCTTCAATTTGAAAAAATCAAGGAAATTTTCTTGATTAAATGCACCCAAGAATATATAGAAATTCAAAAGAAGAAGAAAAAGAAATGACCTAGCTATCCATGTGCTGTAAATTCTCAGAGTCGACAAAACAATAATGTGTTCTAGTGCTTAGAAAACTATTAATCACTAAAGAAGAAGAAGAAGAAGGGGAATACTGATGGAACCAAACAACATCATCCTACTATAGATATATGAATAATATCAAGGAAACTATTATGAACTTTTACAATATGAAAAGAATATCAGTACATATAATATAGAAGGGACTGAAACCATCATAAGTGATCTTTCTTCAAAGTAAGTATAAGCCCATTCTCTTATATAAAGAGACTACAAGCACTCTATTTCTTTTTTACTTGGATGGTGCCAGGATTATAGGTTTAAGTTCATACCCTTTTATAGGATTATTTTAATAATAAGAAGGAATTTGCGCACATGGGATAATAACCATGATACATTGAGGATGTAGTCATCCGAAAGGAGGTGAACCACATTAACTATACCTGGTGTTTTCCTATGTTTCTTTCTTATTCTATATCTATATATTGACCAAAAGAGAGATAAATAGATATATATTTGTTCAATGAAGAAGTGAAGAGGTAATTAAGTGATAAAAGTGACCCCACACCAATTCACCCCACCTATATGTATGTGAATATCCTAAAGTTATTATAATAAATAGTATTAGAGCATAGGTCACACCTCAATTGGATTCTCATATTATATGTTTTATTTGAAATATTATATTTTTTAAATGGGATATAAAAAGTGACTATTTGAATAATCCTATGAGTACCCCGTCAAATAAATCACAGAAAAAATATATTCTAAGATAATGAAGAAATATAAGAGAGAATAAGAAAATATGTTAAGAATGGAATCATCAAATAAGGACTCTCCACTATTTAAATGTAATCATAGCATAATTAATTCAGTTTCATAAATTATTGAGCCTCCTCTTAAAGCCGATGAGAAGATATCGCCCTTAAGTAAATGGGAATAAATATTATTATCTCCATGAAACAGTCCTGATCAAGAAAAATCAGGTATATAAGATAAAGGTCTCATGGCTGAATCCACCAACAAGGAACTGGACAATTTTTTTTTTACTATAATCTATCATCTTTAGATGAATATGGGGCACTAAAACATTATTATCTAAATATACCTAATTAAAAAAAATGTATATTTGAGGATGATAACAGTTATGAGGATTCACAAGAGGAATTAGTAAGTACTCTAAAAGATATTCTATATGTCTCCCCAAAAGAAATTTTATCATATATTTGTGGAATTATTAGAAGTATTTTGGAATACATCACCCATGATGAAGATGAAAATAAAATAATGCAGATTTATTTGAAATAAAGGATACAAATTTGTGTTAATATCTCCAAAAAAATAGAGTCACAAGTGAAGTGAATGGGGATCTTGAGTAAAGATGCTATAGATTTTAAGATAAATGGCGCAACACAATTCAAAAAAGTTTATATTACAAGAATGGGATTGATGAAAATATCCATGCATTAATATAAGTAACTACTATAAAATATGACCAACTATTGATTAAATCCATCATGATACAAGAGATTTATTTTCTGCTAAAATAAAAGAGAAAGACAAATGAGGAGTGTGATGAAATATTGGGGAAATAATGTGAAGAAAAACTAAAATAATTGGTGGATGGAAAAGGAATCCTTAACATTATATTCCTAGAGCTTGTAGTTAAATTTAATAATCTAGAAACAATATAAGATGGATCTTCACAACAAGTTTAAAGAATATTTTCTACCACACAAACCATTATGAACTATTCTTATGATGAGAGACCTCTATATGGTGTCAAGAATATATTGATACAATATAATTATTAATTTAAATTACCCAAGGGAAAGGTGCCATCCAATTTTGGAAATAATATTTTTGCTAAACCTATTTTTATAATGTTTTTTGACTTCATTTAAATATCCGTATAAATATGGATGAAAAAAAATATAAGAAGCCTACCTTAAATTCAATGATGAATATAAAACGTTTTTTGAGAGATAGTCCCCAAAATGAAGCCTAATAAACTAATTACAAATATAAAAAATTAAATATAATAGTTATAGAAAATCAGGAAAACATAAAATTTAGAAAAATAAACCAAAGTTTATTGTTTATTTGTAATAGATTTAGTCATATTGGTATGGAATATTAGTATAATATTTCATCCTGTGAAAGAAAAAGAGAGCCCATAATGAGGGGGAGAAAACCTGAGATGCTGTAACATCCACACACTATGAGGAAAAATCTACGTACAAGAAATAGAGGTGGAATACTTGGAAAACTCTATGGTATAATGGAAGTGGTAATAGAGAATAAAAATTCAAGTATAAATCATTCAAGTGTGCGTCCAAAAAAATATGAAGAAAAGACCACAAAAGCTGAAGAATAGAGATAATATAAAATTGGGAAAGAATAATGAAAAAGATGATAAAAATATCATTCCCAATAAGACTATAAAATTGGATGAAGAGTTATCATTGGGTAACAAGTATAAGGAAAATGGTGAAGCCCACAATAGGCTCAAGAAGGAAAAAATGTAATCTATACCAAAAGAGAGAGATTTTTGATTTTGAATAAAAATAGGAAACATCATGGAAACTTTTAAACAATCCATTAATGTGAGATTTGAAGGGATAAATATTGGATAGAATGAAATAATAGTCAAAGGGAGAAAACAAGGATCTCTGTTGGTGAAGACCACGTCTGAAAATCCACATGGAAAATCAAAAAGATCTGAATATATTCCTAAGGTATTTCTGGAATTATAGCTATATGATTTGGAAAAATAAAGAGAACTAAAATCCCAAAAAATGTGAAACCCAAAGGAAATGAGAATATTCCACATGAAGAGGAAATAAAATTCCAAGAATTGTTATAAAAAGAGGATAACCAAAAATATCATAAGGAGCTGTGTGGAAGCTGCAAACGGGCTAGATATAATTCAAACAATTGTGTAACATTTATTCCATCTCAAAAAGGAAGCCTTGAAGAATATTAAATCTACACAAAGATATGAATGTTCCTTGATCATTCATGTTAAAGTAAATATCCCACACAAGTATAGAATAAAATAACTCATATTGACCAAAGAAAAATTAGAGTTAAAAAATGAATATGCAAACAAGAAGTGTCCATCTGTATATGGATTTAAATTGGAAAGGAAAAGATGGTTGAGAATAAATTCTCAATATAACCAATCAAATTGATGAACAAGGAGTTTAAAAACTATTTATTGATTATTTATGTTGTATTTTTATGGTAACCATACATATAATTAAAGGTGATGATGGTTCTCAAATTGAGAAATTATGAAATAAAGTAAGTTAGAATAACTATTCCAGATCCAAAGAAGACACCATATTGGTTTGACATGTCAAATGGTAATCTAATGAACATCTATCGAAAATTCCAACCATGATGAAGGAAAATAGGATATAAAAACTAGACATTCCAAATGATAATATTACCCATTTTGGAGAAAATGAAATACATAATATCCTAAAGGGTGTTTGGAGAAAATAATTTTCCATGATGAATAAATACTGAAGGATTCTATATTCATGTTATCTAAAAACATGAATCATAAAGATTACTTGATGATGAGATCACTCTTTATGATGTGAATGAGTTCATCCCTTAAGAGTGGGGGGGGGGGGGGGGTTCTTGAGAAGCTACCATGATCATTCAATTTATACAGATCTAGAATTTATGGAATGTGCTTGATAGAGAATCATTAAAATGGTATGAATGCTCACTCTCTTATAATTGTTTATCAAATAGTTTAATCAATGTTTAATTGTATAAATTGATTTTAATTGATGATAAGAAGTTTATAAAAAATTAAGTAATCTAGGGATTTTTTATATCTATACCTCCTAGTTTCCCTTAAATATATTTATTTTATGTATTGTGTATGTTGAGGAAATTCATGTTGAAATTGGTTGGGAATATTTTCCAAAATTTAAATAAATAGATATTATCAGCTTGGATACACATGAATAAACCTTAAGAAATAATATTTAAAAAGGAAATAATTAGTATCACATTTTTTTGAAGTATGGGTAGCCTCAATATCTAAATCATACCCTATTGTTTTCTACACTGAGCATGGATCAAGTAGACTTAAAGTGGAATGTTTGATCACAAATTTCATAAGAATGAATTAATTACATCCTCTCTAATACACTTTAAAATTATATTCAATAAGGGGGAGATAGAAGAAAATGAGATTTTTTATTAAAAACAAATACAAAGGTTGAGATTAGTGAAACCACTTTGTGCGTGTTGTATCTATTTTCGATAAAAGGAATATTTATTAAGAAGAGGAACAACATGGAAGGAATATTTTAAGTTCACAAGAAAACTTGTGAATTGGATGTGATGCATTAATATTCATATAAAAATAGTGTTTATGATATCCCTCATGTGGAAAATAATAAGTTTTGGAAGTTCTTCCATTATTCATATATCAAATATTAATGAAGAATCTACTATAAACTCTGATATGAACAATATATTGAAGTGGGTTTATATGTTGAAATAAGTTCTACCATGAGACTTAAAGGAAACCCAATCACATAATGGAAATGCTTATTTTAGTGATTTTATGATACCTTTGGATATAGTTCATAATCTATAAACTTGGAAGGGGTGATTTGAAGTTCAATAAATAAGCTTCGAGGAATTTCACATTTATAGATGGTTCAATGAGATTTGACTTTCAGTGAAAATAAGGGTTTTATCCTTTTTTAGTATACTAGGATAAAGTTGGGATTAAAGTGTGAAGATTGTTTTAATAATCGTAATATATATATAACGAGTGTTTTGAAGTTGAGAGAACTATCTACAATAGTTTAGAATGAGTTTTAAGTTCAACTACTATGAAAATATTCAAGATATGTTGTCTATAGCATTTAAAACAAGCCTGAATGGATGATACATGCGTTTTAGTAATGGAAAATCCATATAAGGTATGTTGATCTTGACATATGCTATAAATATTACTTGGATGATTTTTTAAAGTGATTAAGAAGGGTCATAGTTTTTATGCATAATCTTATAGTTAATTTGGAAAGATTTTGGATGAACCACATTGAAGATAAAATTTTGACCAATCCATTTATCTTACAGAGTCCCATGTAAGAAATTTCCCTTACACCATATGATAATAAATCTACGTAGTTAAGATAAATGAAAAAGATATTTATCTTATGACGACCCATATAAGTAGATTAATTTATTCTATAATATAATTAAGACCATATAAATAAATTTAGTTATACAAGGTGAAATATTAATCTATTTGAATTAAAAAAGTGGTCTATCTTATGAACCAAAAATTTGAGAATAAATTAAGATAATTTATCTTATTTGGAAATGATCTCATAAGATAATTTACTTACTTATAAAACAACTGATTTTTGCAAGTAAATTTAGATTCTCATAAAATAATTGAGTTATAGAGGTCACCATAACATATTCTACAGGTTCTAGAATTAATATGTTTTAAGGAATAAAATTAATAACCAGACAATATAAGTGTGATGTTGTTCATAGATCAAAAATAATGATCAAATAAATGGTCATGATTCTTGCTAAAATCAAATGAGTACCATCTGAAAGAAATTTATAGAGTGCTGAGATGAGTTCTATTCCATACAATGAGATTCTACATCACTAAGTCTACATGGAAATATTAAGAAAACAAAAATGCTCGTATTCTATGGAAAATTTGAATGTATATAAAGAAAAAAATTATTCAAATATCACACCCATTAAAGAGTTGAGTCTTGATCTAGAATAGATGTTTGAAAAGGATATTACCTGAAGATTTTGTGAATTTAGGTTTAAGATTTGAGGAACTTTTATGATGTTGATGTAATCATTCTCTATATAAATGTTTAGGTTAAGGAAGATAATATGTGTGAGATACTCATTACTCTGTAAATGTAGAGAATATTCTACAAGTTAAGAGAAGAAAAAAACTTATTGACTATGTGTACCCATGAATATACTACAAGTTAAAAGTAAAAGAGAAGTAAAGGACTTGTCATTGGGAATGATTAAAATTCTATAGTTAATGAAAGAATAAGGTGTTCTAGTGTCATAGAAAATTCTTGTACACTTAAGAAGAATAAGGAAGAGGAGGAGAATGTTGTGTTTTACAGCCTACAACATATGTCTATATAAGTTCGAAGAATATTGATGCAACTATTTTGGACTACTATAAGAGAGGAAGAAAATCAATACATATAGACCTGGAGAGATTATATCCATCATAGGTAATCTTTATTCAAAGGAAGTACACACTCATTCTTTTATATGAGGAGATATCAAGCCCTAACTTTATATATACCTAATCGGTTCTAGGATTAAAGGTTCAAGGAATACCCTTGCATGGGATTATATTGATAATTATAAGTAAGTAGTGTGCATGTGATAATAACAATGAAGCATTTAGAATGTAGTCATTAGAAAAATGTGAACCTCATAAACAAACCCTGATGTTATCCAATGTTACTTTATTGTTCTTGTATTTCACATCGACCAAAGGAGATATAGAGATAAAGATACATTCTCTAAATCAATAAAGAGGAAAATTAGGGATAAAAGTGAAATTTTATTTGAAATTACACCACACTGATTTATCCCCTCCTTATCAATGTGGGAATATCCCAAAGTGAACCTAACATAGAAGCATACATACATTAATGGAATATATGATATAATATAATGAGATGTTAAAACACTTTAAATAATAATTTCTAAATTCATTTTAAAGAATACACTAATCAAGAACCTAGTTATTCCATGTGAGTAACCATAATGGATAGTTACACATATATTATCTTTTTTAAGTAAGTAGTGATACAGTTGACCCTAATGGTTAGTTATATATTCTTGGAATGTAATTTGGGTTACACTTAGATGAGAAACCTTAATAATTAGGATACCAGAAGAATATATTTGAGATAATTAATATGAATAATTTGGAAAAATATTTTCCCACTCAACTAACAAAGAGTTAAATATGAAATAATTGGATTGATAGTTATCAAAATTAAATATTCAACAATATAAATTCCAAATAAAAATCAATGTTTTAGTGAAATATAAATCATCTCCCACTAAAAAATATAATGTAAATTAAAATATATCTTCCTTTTATAGGGGTCAACATTAATAAAATATCTTATTAAATGATTGTAAAACATGATTCCCATTTTATGTAAATAAAAATGGAATGATCAAAAATTTTGACTTGGTGATAAATTATTGAGAATGATATCCTTAATGTGGGAAACCTCATATATTAATATAAGAAACTTAGAACAATTCTCAAGAAAGAAAAATTTTATGTGTTAGATATCTTACTGATGTTTCTAGTTAGGAAAAAAAGATCATTATAGTAATAACATGAATGTTTATCTTGATTTATATACAATTTTTTATTATTTATAGTGTTCAAACATAAAAATAAAGTTAAAATATAGATAATTTTTGGATAAAAGACATCCTTAATAGGATCTATTATGAATAAGTTAGGCATAATAAATAAAGAGTTTTTAAAGAAATTTTTTGGTGTTAGATGAATGAAGGTACTTCTATCTCAACTCATGTACTTAAATAATATCTTTTGTAAACTACTTATAGAAACTAGGGTCACCACTTAGGCTTGATTTGATCTCAAAATTTATTATACAATCATTACAAAAAAAGTTTATGATAATTTATTATGAACTATAATATAAATGCATTCAGAAAAATATTATATGATCTCCTCGATATGTTAAAGAATTATAATAAAGATATGATAAGTATAAGATTAAGTGTTTTGAGGATGGAATAAAAAGGAAAGAGTAAAAAAATCAAAAGAAAAAAAGATAATTCCTAGAGATTTTACACCAACTACATTGAAAATTAAAAGGAGATATTCAAAGGAATAGTAATCTTTCCATTATATAAAAATTATTCATTGGTGATGTAATTTACCAAAATACATAAAGGGGTTTAAGAAACTTCATAGGGATTTCACATAAGAAATTAATTTTATGTAAATCAATTCTTCTATTTTTAATGGTAAATGATACCAGCTATACATTATAATTTTTTTAAAAATATTTATAAGAGTAAAAAATTGAGAAAGATTTGATGGATTGAGATTGATGATTTTATTAAATTTATAAAGAAATTGGTCGTTAAATAAATGAGGTAGATATAATTTATTACTTTAAATATTAGTTGGTTATAGATAAATCAAGTGTATTTTATCTCATTTTATTTATCTGGTAAGATAATATATTGATTATAATCAAATATTTATTTTGAATAAAATGAAATTAAATTTTTGATACACATAGTTTATTAATTATCCAATTCTATATAAATTTTGAAGAAAATAAAAGTATAAAATGGATTTTATATAGGATAAAATACTTTATATATGTTATCATATGAAATATGGGGGAAATTATAACCACCCAAAATTGGTATATTTCAATAAATAAAATATTCATTTTAAAATATTTTTCCAAAACATAGAATTCCATATATAATGTGGTAATAAAATTTATTATTGAATATTAACATAAAAATAAATGTGTGTTATTTACTAACACAAAATATTTTATGTTTTATAAAATATCTTAGATAAGATATAATTTATTAATACCCAATGGGTTTCTGTTTGAATATAAAAGTTTAAAGTGTGAAAATAATAGATTATACCAGCCTAATTCAAAGTGAAAGTCACTCTATATCCTAAAACACTGTAAGATGTGTTGGTAAATAAATATATTAATGTAAATTCATAAATTTAAAATTATTTACAAAATTTATTTTAATGTAAAATCAGAATGTAAATTTTCCTAGATGATGATAGTTTAAATATTATAAATATTTCCAAATATTTAAACAATACAAGTCATTAACATTTCAACATAGTATATTGTGAAGTAGAAAATTTTGAATATTATTTTCAAAGAGTTTATCATAAGGATTATAAATCCTAATCTCACCATTATTCATACATTATTTCATCATGAATATTAACCCAAATAATTTTAGTGGGAGGATTTATAATATGGTCATGTTGTGATATGGATAGAATTATATAGTGATTTAATGATATTAACAATACATTGAAAATATAGAAAACTTAAGGCCTCCCTAGTGGTTTGTAATATTGGATATGATTTTAATGATTATTATATATGGTTTTTATTATTCTTAATATGGTTTAATAATATATAAATTTTATAATTTTATACAAAAGGTATATATTCCTTATCATTCTATCATGTTGGTTTCATATATTATATGAAGTAAAATGATAATTATGGTCTCAATTTATGACTGTTCATTATCCCAAATTGATGGTCATCATATATATTTAATGATGTTATGAAATATGAAGATTATTTTGGTTCGGGTTTTATATAGACATATGGGATTCTCTAATGAGGCATAAAATATGTTTTATTTTCTTGATAAACCACCAAGTATACCACATTGAGTATCATACCATTTTTCTTTTTATACTAGGTGTGATTTTTTATATTGAATTTCTATTACCTGATCTTGAAAATATACTAATCATAAAATCTTTCATACTTTGATACCTTTCTTACACCACCTCTAATAATGATCTAATAAGGGGGTTGTTGGGTATGTTTTTGATGATGTAATTGGTTGGGTTTAATCAAGAAAGGATTTTTCATCTTGTATGATGAGTATGAATTTTTTCCCCTTGATTGAGGTAGACTAAGGAAGTGTATTACCATACCTATATAAGTAACATTTGATGTTATTATCTTTTTAGATAAGGTGAATGTGTTGTTCTCATCGGTCCAGGTGAATGAAATTTAATGTAACAATTTGTCTAGTAATTCTATAATCAGATAATTGAGAATATATGTGATAGTTATATGATATTTATATACTATATTCATCAAGGTAACTTTATATCTTGACATAATATAATTTTATATATTTTATATGATATACTTGGTTGAAAAAGATATGAAGATCATGCTAGATCGTTTTATTTTTTTTGTAAAGGATAATAATTTATTGTAATTATCGATTATATAATTCATAGTATTTTTTAATTCTATAAAGATTTATAGGGTAACACTTAGTAGTGTGAATGAAGATAATATTGTTTCAAAGTAGTTATATAAAACTTTGAGAGTATAATAGCTTATCTTAAAGGAAATTTAATGATATAAAAAGGATTTTTTGATATTTTTTTCTCATATTATTAAATATAATATAAATAAGGTGAAGTAAGTTTATTAGGATTTAGTGAAAGTGATATATTTATAAAAATATGAACAACATAAAAACCATTAAATTTTAGTATTAACCATTTCTTAGTTTTTGTTGATGTAAAATACATTTTAGTGAGGTTCACTTTGTCATGGTTCTGTACATAAAAGTTATTTCATTATATGATAATAAATGTATATTTTTATTTTATCCCCTAAAATTTATCATGATCAGTTATAACATCATTGAATCATGTTTCAAATAGATTGGATATATATATATATATATATTAATTATTTAAAATTTAATAAATTGATGGTGGGTTGAATCAAATGATACAGGGAGTTGTAATACTTAGAAACACTTTTAAACTAGTTTAAATTATAGATGAACATTTATGAAACATTTAGGATCCCAAAAAGAATATTTAGTGTCTAAATAAAGGGGTTTAATCATAGGAAAAATATAGATGAAATAATTATTTTATAGTGTTTGAGAAACTATTTGAATTTATTTATCTATATTTTCTATCCTTAATTAAATACCATTGTTATATAAGGTCTTAGATATAGAGGAATCCTACCTATGTTTTAGTTGATTTACACAATACATGGATCTTCCTAGTAGGAATGAGTATGTTATTTTATATAAGGGTTCGGTATCAATTTTATATAAAAGTTATTAAACATTTTAGTTTCAAAAAAATGATATATTTTCATTATTTATATATTATTGAATTCAAATAGATGGTCAAATATTATGGAAAAATATGTTTTAGGGGGTTTTTCACTATATTTGGATAATTGTTGTCTCTACTAAATCCAAATAAAAGATGTTGATTTCATGATTTTTTTCATCCTCCATTAAAGGAAAGAAAATCCTTTTGGGTCATGAATTTTATCATGACTATATAATGTTATTATTTAATTTATTACAATATATTTATCTCTTATTTTTACTATTAAAGTCTTATAGGTAAATTTAATTGAATGTTCAAAGACACAAAGTTTACTAACACGTATTAAATTTTGTCTCAATGCTTCAATATATAGAACATAAAGCTTCCATAGATCTCTTCCTATAATCTTGGCCTTGACAGTTACCTTTCTTTAAAGAGAACCATAATACATAAACAAAACAATATTGTCCTCACTATGCTTATTTTTTTTCAGAAATTTCAAATCTCACATCATTTGAGAAGATCCCACGCTATCAAGTATCCATGTTTCATCATCTTAACTTTTGTTGAGATAAAATCCAACCACATTATCTTTCTTATCCTTACTAATTTTAACCCAAGATCATTTCCTTGTTATTTGAGTAGTTTTCACTTAAAATTATCTCTTATAAGATAATATATTATCATCATGGATAAATGAAAACCTTTTTTTATCTAATTTTTTTAAAACATTTTTATTGAATCCAGGTAGGAGAATAATTTCACCTATTTTTTAGTCTACCCTTTGGTCTTGTTATTTATAAATTCATAGCTATGTAACCATAACATTAATAATAATATAAAAAAAATTAATATAATGTTTATTTGTAAAGAAATTTTGTTAAACCTCTATTAATTTTCTAGTTCAACTTCAACTTCCATTATTAACTTTATAATGGAACACACTTTGATTGAGAATCTAATTTTTCAATAGAAAATACAACTGATTTGTTAAATATTTTTTTGATTCATTATTTTGGATATTACCACCTTTTGAAACTTTTCCAAATAAATATTCTTCCTTGGTTCAACATCATTTTTTTTATTTTAGAAAAATATATCTTTTAATTATATTATAAAATATGTTTATTTTTCCATTTAGATGTTTTCATTATGAACTAAAGAAATCCTCCAACATTATTCAATATTATTCAAGGCTTTATTTTTACTTATTGTAAGATATAATACTAATTTTCATTAAAAAAATAAATACCATAATAGGAGTACCAAGTCTCAAAATATCATCAAATTTACTTTCAAAAACTTCATCTTGAAGCTCATGAATCCTCTTGAATTTATCTTTCACTGTCATGTTTAAACAATCAATGATATGAACATACTCTTAAACTTTTAGTTTTTACACAAAAAAACTATCTATATTTTTATAATTACTACATTTGAGTTATTATAATTATTTATTTAATATATTAATATTTTCATTTTTATATAGAATTGGAATTATTTAAAAATGGAATTAGACATATTTTATCAAAAATAAAATTACCTCAATCTCATGTGATGTATATTTGAGTTTCAATTTTATGTTTTACAGCTCCTTTTTTATCTTCACAGTCATCCTAATTAACCTCATCTCCTTTTTGGTTGATCAATAATGTAACGTCTCGGTTCTAAGTGCCACCCAGTAGTGCCCCGTACCCAGTTGTCCACATGGCCTTAAGCGTATTTCCCCAAATACCAGATGCTACCAAATAGAAGCGAGGGCTTTGGGTGTGATAGTGGGGAAACTATGCCCTCATTAACAGAGAAACATAGTATAAACAAACCGATAACAGTAGAGGAAGAAGTAAAACCATACAAAAAGTAAATAGTGGAAGACTAAAAGTAAATAAACAACTGCAACATGTATATAAATAACGATGCATGTCACAAGTATATAGGATAGCAGCCGAACAAGTAAAAATTCTATAATATAGTACTAAACCAAAGTACAAAGGAAAACAAGTAAACAAATACAGTATCATCGCAAGCCTCATCTTGGTCTCATACTCTCTAGATCCACAATAATCAAGTATCTAAAGTAGAAGGGCTATTGACCTTATCTATACCTGGATAAATATAATCTGTTTGGGCCCAAAATCAAGACCCAAATAGGGTGTGAGACAAATTCCAGTATAAAACCACCCAAATATCTATACCTAATAGTCAGTGAATATATATAGCAGTCAATATGCAAGAAGAAGTAATAAACAAGGAAGTACTCGAAAGTAAACAATAATACTATTTCAACTACTTTCATTTACATTTATCAAATTAATCAACCAAACAAACACAAGAAACCCTATGGGAAGTTCTCATAGCCTAACCCCTCTAGTTCACCGTTAACAAAGACTCTCCTAGGAAGCACTCACCATCAATTTCCCATGTGGTATCATAACGGTAACTATAGACCCTCTGAGGAAGCACTCAGCATCCAATTCCCCCTGTGGTCTCACAATGTGGAACTATAGAAACTCTGAGGGAGCACTCATGTCCATCCCCCCTATGGTCTTGAAACCTGAAATGTATAACAGACACTCTGGGGAAGCCCTCAGCGTCCATTCCCCCTATGGTCTAACTACACCAGGTTCCCACAACCCTGAGTAAGTCAATCATGAAAAAATGATATCCAGAAACCAAAGTAAGCCTCAAAGTACTACTTGGATAAACAACTACAATGCATATCTCAATCATGTCTTATAATAATCAACTCCCTCCTATTAACACTTGGCATGAAAAAAAACATCCTAACCGGAAAATTCTTGACCTAATTTCCAAATTTAAACAAACATGGAAAACACATCCATATCAAGGTAATAAACCCTATTCTTAATCAAGAAAACTTACTCAACCAAAAAAATCCTTGTAGGAATTAATAGGGTTAGATTCCCAAAATATTCAATACCCTTAACTAGGGTATTGGGAACTTTTCGCACATATAACTCAAAGAAATCTATGGAAAGGCACAAACCACCTACCTCGACATTATATGATCAATATAGTTAAACCTCAGGCTTTGAATTGACCTAGAACACTGTAGATCTACAAAAAAGTATAAAAAGTTCAAACAAGGATATATCACGAAAGAAGAGAAAATAAGATATGAGGCTCTAGAAGATGGAAGAACTCATTGTGTTGATTCCAACATAATCGATAGTGTTCAACTCAGAGCACGAATGGCTGTTGGGGGTTCAGAGAAGAATAGGTGATATCCGTCACTTTTGGATGAGGCGAATCCAAAAGAAGATGTTTCTGTAAACAAGATTTTGTCCCGGTCCGATATATCAATTAAAAATATAAATACACAGAATGTTATTTGAGGATAAATAGAGTGTATAGGCCTTTACTGGGCCCCACTTTAGGTGGCCCTCCCATGTCATCACGCGGTCATGTACGTGGCCATGATAAGGCCAAACACGACCTGGACTTTGTGCCCAAGTACACAACATGTAAAAGGACGTACATAGTGTGTACTCCTAAAATTTTACTTCTTCCCAAAAAGAAACTTGAAATCAAGATCTATACCAGAAAAAAAGTTATGGGTTCTTAAAAACTCCCCCACTTAAATAAATTCATCCTCGAATTTCCCTATAATGGTGGCGATGAAGATGAATCCTCGAACAAATCTATCCACTGCGATCGTACATCGGCCTCCCTCTCCCAAGTCTCATCTTGTACTTGCCCGTGCTTCCATAGCACCCACTCCAGAGGAAGAGACTGACCACAGATAACCTTCATGATGTGATCAAAAATCCATATAGGATGCTCCTCAAATGATGTGTCCACCTCCAACTCAGCCTCCTCAGGTTGAAAAACATGAGATGGATCTAAGAAGTAACACTATATTGAGAAATATGGAAGACGTCATGAATATCCGGGTACCTCTAACGTAGCTGAAATTGATAGACAACCGAATCAACTCTCTCCAAAACCTCAAATGGCCTGACATATCTCGGTGAGAGATTACCCTGTCTCTTAATTCTCTTATGTCCCAACCTCAGTGTGACACATAGAAAAACCTAATATCTGACCTCAAACTACAGAGGTCACCCCTATCGATCAGTATAAGACTTCTGTCATGACTATGCAGTAGCCATCCTCTTCCAAATCAACTCTTGCTACTCTGTGGTCTCCTGAACTAGATGAGGTCCCAACACTACTACCTCTCCTACTTCCATCCAACATAAGGGTGATCAAAATGGCCTGCTATACAAAGAATCATAAGGTTCCATCTGAATAGTTACATAAAAACTATTATTATATGAAAACTCTACCAGAGGTATGTGCTTCTCTAAAGAACCTCCAAAATCTGGGACAGATGCTTGAAGCATGTCCTCCATCACTGGAATCATATGCTCAAACTCGACTTCTGTCTGGGTATGGTAAGATGTACTCATAAGTAATTGTGTACCCAAATCCCTCTATAGGCCATACCAAACCCGATAAGTAAAATAGGCATCCCTATATGAAATAATGGAGTGCAGAACCCCATGAAAATGTACAATATCTTGGATGTACAACCTTCCCTACTCATTAACACTGAAGGTATCCTTGATCAGTAAGAAGAGTTAAACCTTTGTGAGTTTTTCAATGAAAACCCAAACTCCATCATTCCCTTGAGGCGACCTCAGCAAACCTATCACGAAGTCCAACGATACATCATTCCACTTCAACTTAGGAATGGGTTACTACTATAAAATCCATGCTGGTTGTTGATGATCTTCCTTCACCTAATGAGAGGTGGAACATCTCATCAAATAACCAGCAACATCTCTATTCATACCAGGTCAACAATATTGATGGTTTATATCTCGATACATCTTGGTAACACCAGGATGAACTACCCAAATTGAGGAATGAAAATCCCACATCAAATCCTCATGTATGTCTGCTGAAACCCATACATTTCCATGAAATTGAAAGATATCATTCTCGCCTATAGTCTATCTAGGAATATGTTCCTCTCCCAACACACTCTCCGGTAGAACTAGGACTTCATAATCTGATAGCTACCTCATTCTCAATCGATCAAGAAGACTAGAGGTAACAACTACATAAGAAAGGAATGTTTGCCCCTGTTTGTCATGCACCTCTAAATGCATCTAAGAGAAAAGTTCCATAAGCTACCACTCCCTGCTAGAATCCTGAACTTCCTGTATCTGATTCCTCCCACTCAAATCATCAGTAACTACATTTCCTTCCTAGGATTGTAGGCAAGCTCAAAGTAAAAGGAATGAAGGTACTCAACCCACCTTCGCTGTCTCAAATTCAGGTCACACTGGGTAGAGATATACTTGAGACTTTTATGGTTAGTGTACACCACAAAACGCTCTCCAAACAACATAAATAATGAACAAATGTAGCCAAATAAAGATTATGTGTCGAGTAATTCTTCTCATGTGGCCTCAAATACTGAGACCCATACGCAACGACTCCTTCCCCCTGCATTAGCACTACTCCCATCCAGATACCTGATGCATCATAGTAAACAATATTTCTCTTTCCTAACTCTAAAAAAACTAGTATCAATGCTGAATTCAACATGCCTTTAAACTCCTAAAAGGATGAATCATAGGAATCTATCCACATATACTTCACACCCTTCTTAGCCAGGCCTGTTAGTGGTACTGCTAAGCATGAAAAGTCCTTTATGAAATGTCTGTAGTTACCAGACAGCCCGATAAAACTCTGTACCTCAAAGAAGTTATTGGGATGCTTCTAGGAAACTGCTGCTCTCACTTTCTCTAGGTCTATTGAGACTTCTATCTCTGAGACAACATGACTCAAGAAGTGAATTTGGTCCATCCAAAAGTGTAATTTTGAGAGCTTATCATATAACTGATTCTCTCTCAGTGTACTCAAAATGATCTCAAGATGGGTAGCATGGTCCTGTCGAGTGTGAGAGTACAACAAGATATCATCCATGAAAACCACTACAAATTAGTCCAAGTTAGGATGGAACACTTGGTTCATCAGTGCCCCGAAAACTGCAAGAGTGTTCATGAGACCGAACAACATGATCACATACTCATATAGACCATACCTACTCTGAAAGTTTGTAAAAGGTATATTCAGTGGTATAATGTACAAATGATGATAACTAGATCTCAAGTAAATCTTAAAGAACATCCAATATCCTCAAATATGATCAAAGAGATCATCAATAATTAGTAATGCATATATTTTCTTGAACTTCAACTCATTAAACTTCCAATAATCCACAAAAATTATGAGGACACCATCCGCCTTCTTTGCAAACATGACAGGAATACCCCAATGAGAAGTTCGAGGGTTGGATGAAAACCTTTGCCTGTAACTCCTCCAACTACTTCTTGAGCTCCAGTAACTCTGGTGTAACCATCCTATAAGGAGGAATAGACACCAGTGCCGATCCTAGCACAAGATCAATAGAAAATTCTACCTATCTCTCTAGAGAAAAACATGAAAATTACTCTAGAAAGACATCCATGAAACGATCCACCCCTGGGAGAAAGTCCATATGTGAATTCCCCTAGTCATCCAAATATAAACTAGAAATATGGGTTGTAACTCCTCCTAACCCATGATTCCTAGGTCCCACTCTGCTCGCTTGGACATCCTATTCGCCATTATGTAGAAACGATCGGCCCTGTGGTGACGTGAAGCTCACCCTGTGGCGATAGCAGTCGACAACAACCTAAAAGGGAAATCACCAGTACATTTTGAGAATGACATCATATAACATCATCTCTAAGACATAAAGTTCTCATAAGAGTAGACACCCACCGAACTCAAGATGTCACTCCTTGTATTGAAATACACTTGTCGTTATAGTCCCCAATGGAGTTTCCAACGTCAAGACATTAGCAGAGCTAAAGATACAGAGCCCAAGGCTGTCCACAACAACAACATATATGAAACTATAGGAATACCCTATATCAAAAAGTATAGAATCAAAAACTGGGGCAAATAGAATCGCACCTCTAACTCTAGAGGGCCTGGGATACTGCTCTTGTTGGGTCTGCTACAGCTCAAAAGCTTGGTCTACACTGCGGACCTTTGAAGCTGTCTATGATCCCTGAGCTGATTCACTCTATGGCTGTCGAAAACCTTGTGTATGACCATTGCGGCCATGACCTCCACCTCATCTTGAATAGATAGAGTAACTCTAGTTCCCTGACTGATGAGAAACTGGTGGTCTTGCTCCTAAACATGGAGTCATAGCAGAACCCCTATCCCCAGCTGCTTGTGAGAAAAACTGACAGAAACACTTAAGATGACTCATCTTGCCACAATATCAGCACTCAACTGGATCTATTGTGCAGTGTGGAATTGTATGAATTCTATCCCCGCACTGGTATCATACCACCTGGATACCGGAAGAAGTATTCCGCCTACTCAGATCTCCATACGTAGACTTCTTATGACACTTCCAACTGTCTATCGGAGGGGTACCAACTTCGAATGCCGAGCTACCCAGGATCACAGCCCTAGAATACCTCAGGATGTGCTCAATTACAAGTTCCTAGTTGACGATAGTAGAAATGGAAGTCAACCTGATGATGTTCACCTGAGATCAAATGTCATACCTGATACCATCCTAAAACTTCCTCACTAGAAATAACTCATCACCCCCTGGAATGGGTGTGAATCACTGCAGCTCTATGAAGCGAGGAGAATTTTCCATGACAGAGAGAGTACCCTGTTCCAAACTCATGGAATCTTGGGCTCAGTCGGTCATCAAAGCCTTCAGGTAGAAATAATCCTAGAAGGCATGCTGAAACCCATGCCACACCATACCCTGCTAGTGTCCTGCCTTTGATATCACATCCCACTATCTTTTGGAGGAATCCCAAATCATGTACATAGAGAGCTTAACCCTCCTCTATGGAGGAGTCTCCAGATTCTCAAAGATCAAAAACATGGATTCTGACCACGGATCTACAGCCTGAGGTCCTCCATCCCCTGATAATGTGGGAGGATCTTGCTACTGAAAAACCTACGTCAACTCTGCCATAGACGGGGCAGGATGCGATGCTCCACTAAAGGTCAATATTTACCTCAAGAAGCCTTCTCAGAACTGTGAGTCGACACCTGTATCTAGAATGATGGATGGTTCCAATATGATCATGATGAGGGGATTATCTAGTAGTCTTTGATCTACCATGTTTGGTGTCTGATCGCTGCCCTATATCTGGCATTCAACTGAAGGACTTCTTGGTGGCATGACTCTGCAAGGTCCATCTCACACCTTATCTCAAGATTATCAAGGATTAAAACATAGAAGTGCAAGGAAGGAACAATTGAAAGAAAACATTAACGTCTTTCAAAACAAGGAAACACGACATGTAATACCATCACATGACATGTTACCTTAATCCCTTACATGGGAGTGTACTAATACCAAACATGGTCGTGTAACACCCTTACACACGATGTGTTCATCCTCAGACATGGTGTGTACTTGAACCTTTCCCCCTGTCCGAGTTCCCCTACATGGCTAAACCACACAGTTCTCTTAGAACAAGACTACACGACATGTTTGTGCCAGACACAACATGTACTAGAAGAAAATCATCAACTTGCGTCATTAGTCACATGGATGGTTACACAGTTGACTCCACACGATGTGTTCAAGATGGAAACGGTGTGTAGTACAAAATTTTCATCCACTTGTGTCGTTATTCACACAACCGGATACATGGTCACTACAAAACTGTGTATACGTTCGGTACACGGTGTATCCCAGCAAGTATTTCCCAACCCCAGGTCTCTGCCCACACAGTTAGTCACACGGTTAAGGACTTCACAACATGTACATACAATACACAACATGTACTTAAGAAAAACAATTCATTCCCAAACTGAAGGACACATGGCATGTATTCATTATTACACACCGTGTATTCTAGGTTTTTTCCAAACAGTAAGCCTCAAAAACCACTTTAGAATCCCATAAAACACTGAAAAAACATTAAAGTTCCAAATTCTGATATGTGGGGGCCCATACTACTTGAAAATCAATTCTTGACATCTTATTCATGTATATTACAAGGAATAAAAGTGAAATCAGTCACATGATCCGCCAAATTCCGATACATGAGATCCCATAACACCTCAGGGACCAATGTTTGGTGTTCATTCAAACGAAACATTACACAATTAAATACCCTATCAAATAGTAGGTATTATATCAAGGCATCTATCACAACAACATTGATATCTAGCACAACATTTATCACAACAACATGAAATCAGTAATGCACCCTAAATAGCATGATAAGAATGCATGACATGTGATTTCTAGCAAGTGCCTATATGATGAATGAGATGACATACCCTCATCTCTTTAAGTTGAAATAGGAAAATAACCTCAATAATATCAACTATAACAACACAAAACATGTGAATCACCCAATGGTGAAATCAAATCAACTGTAATAATTGGAAAATAAGAAAAATTGCAATATTCGAGGCATATTGGCTTTTACCTATACACGAGTTAGCTACTCCCGAGTATAGCTTATTACCAACTACATATTCCTTCCTATCCCTGTCTATTGGCTCCAAATAGTAATTTAAGAAGAAAATAATCCTCTGATACCACTTTGTAATGTCCCAATTATGGGTTCCACACAGAGGTGCCCCATACCTGGTTGGTCACATGGCCTCAAGTGCATTTCCCTGAATACTAGAGGTTGTATACTAGCTGCGAGGGCCTTGGGTGTGATAGTGGGAAACTATTATCTCATTATCAGAGTAACAAAATAAACAAACAGATAACAATATCATAAATAGTAATACCATACAACAAGTAAACAGTTGAATAATAAAAGTAAATAAACAACTACTACATGTATATAAATAAGGATTCATGTCATAATTATCTAGTAAAAAATTCAAACAAGTAATAATGCTACAATACAGTACTAAACCAAAGTATAAAGGAAAAAAAGTAAACAAATACAGTTTCATCTCAAGCCTTAGCTTGGTCTCATGCTCTCTAGCTCCATAATAATCAAGTACCTGAAGTAGAATATCTCTTTCCCTAATCTATACCTACAACAATATAATTTGTTTATGCCCAAAATCATGACCCAAACAGGGGGTGAGACGAATCCTAGAAGGAAACCACCCAAATATCCATGCCTAAAAGTTAGTGAATATATATATCAGGAAACATGCAAGAAGAAGTATTAAACAAGTGAGTACTCAAAAGTAAACAATCCTATAGTTTCAACTACTTTATTTTACATTTATCAAATTAATCAACCAAAAAAACACAAGAAACCCTCTAGGAAGTTCTCAAAGCCTAACCCCTCTGGTTCAGCTTTAATAAAGAATCTCTAAGGAATCAATCACCATCAATTCCCCCTGTAGTCTCATAACGGTAACTACAGAAACTTTGAGGAAGCACTCAATGTCCAATTCCCCTTGTGGTCTCGCAACGTGGAACTATAAACAGTCTAAGGGAGCACTCACATCCATCCCCCCTATGGTCTCACAATGTGAAAAGTATAACATAAACTATAGGGAATCCATCAGTGTCCATTCCCATTATGGTCTAACTACACCAGGTTCACACAGCCCTATGTAAGTCAATCATGCACAAACAATATCTAGAAGCCAAGGGTCCAATCCGGGGTGATGTCCAACACTGTTTCCGACCTGCAGATCATGCGCGCACTTGGGGTTTCTGGGCAGCCGCGGAAACCGAAAATGTGTAGGTATATTCGCTGGATTCCTCCGATCAGTCCGTGGCTGAAAGTTGATGTGGATGGAGCTGCTTCCGGTACACCAGGCCCATCGGGGTGTGGTGGTGTTTTTCGTACGTATCGTGGCTTTGTGAAAGGATGTTTTTATCACTTCACTGGCGTTGGGGTTGCTTTTGAAGCTGAATTATGGGCGATTGTTCATGCGATCAGGTATGTGGTTTTCTATAATTGGAACATGATATGGATTGAATCAGATTCCCAGCTTTCGGTCCAAGCATTACAAACACGAACGCAGAATGTGCCTTGGCGAATACTCCCAATGTGGGTTGATTGCCTCAAATAGGTTAGTCGAATAAATCTGATTGTTTCGCATGCTTATCGAGAGGTCAATCAGGTGGTCGATGCTCTATCCAAGAAGGCAATCATGGCGGCAGACATGCTATGGTCGTTCACGATTCCTGCGTATTGCTCCTCGCTAGTGGAGGCGGATATGTGTGGTGTTTTGCACTCTCGGTTATGTAATACCCCTTTTGTTTCCTAACTCTTTCGTTTCTTTTGCTTAATAATATTTTTTGGGACCAGTTTTGGCCGGATCCTGGATTTGCAGGGTAATAATCAACTCCACCTAATAACTCTAGGCATGAAAAAAACAACATAACTGGAAAATTCTAGACCCAACAACCAAATTTAAACAAACATGGGAAAATACATCAATAGAAAGGTAATAAACCCTATTCTCAATCAATAACCCTTACTTAAGAAAAAAATCATATCAGGAATTAATAGGGTAAAATTCCCAAAACACACAATACTCTTAACTAGGGAATTGGGAATTTTTTTAAATATAACTCAAAGACATCAACAGAAAGGCACAGACCACCTACCTTAATGTTATACAATCGATATAGTTGAACCTCAGCCTTTAAATCGACCTAGAATGCTGTAGATCTACAAAAATGTCTAAAATTTTCAACCCAGGATATCTCAAAAAAGAGGAGAAAAAAAGAGATGAGGATCTAGAAGAAAAAATAACTCATCGTGGTGATTCCAATGCAATCGACCATTTTTGATTTGGAGCACGGACGACGAGTCAGGGGCTTAGAGAAGAATCAGTGATATTCGTCGCTCTTAGACAAGATGAAGTCAAAAGAAGATGTTTCCATAAACAAGACGCATTCCTGGTCTGATATATCAATTAAAAAAAGCACATGATATGTTCTCTAAGGATACACAACATGTATAGGCCTTTACCGAGCCCCACTTTAGGCATCCCTACTGTATCGTCACACGGTCGTGTACGTGGTCGTGACACAACCAAACACGGCTTGGACTTGGTGCCTGAGTACACGGAGTGTACAAGGAAGTACACGACGTGTAATCATAGAATTTTTATTCGTCCCTAAAAGAAACTTAAAAACAAGATCCATAACTGAAAAGAAGATATGGGTTCTTACAAATAATAATAAAAAATAACTCTCTTTTATAGTCCTCAACTAATGAGATTTCCGACTCATAATAAGATTCATTATCTTTAGTGATAAATGTTTCCTTTGAGATTTAACATAGTGAAGATATATTTCTTATTACTTATTTTTGAAGGAAATAATTATTTAATCCTCTTCTTATTTTATTTTTCAAACTTTCTTAAGAAATTTTCAGTTAAATGGATAAATGTTTCACATTGAAAATAAATTATTGGTTTCCATTTGAATTTTATACTCCCTATTTTCATATTTAAATATGAGTAATGACATCACTTAGTCAACTTATTTATCTAATGTATGATCATTCATAATGATATTTTTCATAGTTTTAAGTACCACCTCTTTAATTTTATTCTCATATGAATTTATTCATCCTTATCTCATATATAATGAGTATACTTTAATGATAATTTAAGGACACCATATTTATATTTTTTATAATCACTAATTTTTTTTAATGGAAAAAAGTTAGAAATATAACCAAAATTTCCTTTATGTTGCTTACAAATTTGATAAAATATCTAATTCCGTACATTCAATAACTGTATTAACCACCAAACTGAAGAAGTTTTCCATAGAATTATTCAATATTATCTTTAAACTTGTTCTATAAAACTTATAGTTTTTTATCTTTTTCATTTTAATCACCTTCATAAATGTTTAATAGTTTTTCCCATATTGATTTTGAAGATTTTTATAATATAACCATTGTGAAAAGTTTATTATATGGTGATTCCCCTTGAGTATTAAATCCTTTTTCATCCTTATCAATCTCCTTGAAATTATTTTTAATGAAGTAATCACCAATCGTTTCTCTATCATTTTTATTCATCATGTTATTATAGACATCCATTATAAGAGAACAAAAATAGTAATACACCTAGTTCTTCTATAAATAAAATTCTTTACATAAAATATCATATTAGATTTATGATTCATAAATTTTATCATGATATATACCTTATATAAAATCTAGTAAAAACATAACAGAACACTTTGATAACAATTTTTATGCAAAAAAAGGAAATACCCAAATAGGGGGGAGGGTGAATTATAGTATTAGATTTGATTTTTTTTGAATTTTTTTCCTTTTATATCTTGTTCATATAGTTAAAAAACATAAAACTATATCAATATTATTTTTTACATCTAAAAAAATAATTTACATACTTATTTACTTTGTTTACACCTATTATAGAGAGTGTATCCAAGTTAAAAGAACAACTCAGTATCATCATTCCCAAAATACTATAACCGTTACTTGATTACTGTGGATTTTAAATTGAATAATTATCCCTAAAATATCAATTACATTATCATAAGTTGGATCTATACCATTAAAGTTATCTATCAAAATAAAAATAAATATTATACCTTGTTTGTGAAGATGAAATAATGAAGTCCATCTTATTTATCCTTTGGGGTTATCTAAAAACTTTTAATCACAATTTAATGAATTTATTTCCTAGATAAAATTTCACAATAGAACCTTCTCCCTTTAAGAATATATTATATCTTGTTTTTTATTCAATCTATTCAATATCTTCATGAAGATGTTCTCTTGTATTTTATTATCCAAACTAAATGGTAAAATTTAGTCAAATAAACATTATTATTTTTCATTAAAAACTAAGTGGAATAATCCCATCATGTCTCCAAATTTTCTAAATTTTAATGGGATATATGTTTTAATTTTTTTATGAAATTTCTAAAAACATAAAATATTATTAAGACATCTTGATATGGCATACTTTAGATAATTTCTAATACTAAGATACATTGATGTAGAATCCTCATTTCCTTGATTATTATTCATTTTTATATTTTGAATATTTTATCACATCACTTTATCATGTAATGGTTTATAAAGAAAACAATGCATTTTATTAACTCCAAGGGTCACATAAGGTTAAATTAGTTCAATCTATAATGTGGTTTTATGATAAAAAAATGGGATGAAAAAAATTCAATAAATTCCTTCTTCAGCGTGCCTGAATCAATACTTAAACACAATTTTTCTATCAGTAGATCATTATTGGAATCACAACTAGTAGTACAACATGATATATATAATTATGTCTCAATATCAAGTAATCTTATGAAATATTCTATTCAGAATGACAAATAACCAAGATGTGTAACTCTATACCATAGTGTACTTCCCTTACATAGAAAGTGGCTTTTATGAGAGTGGTGTTCAAAGTGAATCACATTGTACTTAATTTATGAACTCAACATCCATGACCATTTCACCATTAACTATGGCATATACCACAACTTGGAACAGTTTACCATAGCATGGTTTTGGTCTTCATCACTACATTTCATCTAACGACCAAAATCCATATAACTTTTAAAAATAATCTTCAATAATAATTTGAGTTTATTCTTTATCATTTTTACTAACCAATATAACACAAAAAAGAAACATCATTTTGAGATCAATGATTATGAATAGTAAGAAAGTTAGTATCTAACTTAGGATGTTCAAAATAGATTTTAGGATTAGTTATTAATGAATAATTTAATAAAATAAAAATTTTATAATAATAAGGTGTGATTATATGCTAACTACTATAGGGGTAAAATAATATATATGTTTCATTTCATTTAAAATAATTTTTAGTGGAAAACACTTATTTATAAACAATGAAAACAATCAACCAAAACCCAATATTACAAAATATATATCCATTAAATTGGGAAAATAAAATAAATGAAGAATTCATACCATTCCTCTAAGGATTTTACATCTCAAAGAATCTCTCTATAATATTGACTGGGATCATTGAAAAGTATCCAATAGAATATTTCCACTTAATATGTACATGGGCTATGGGAATATATCAATTATTGGGAAGGATCCCATCCTCCTCATATATTAATAGAACCATTATTAGAGAGAGAGAGAGAAAATAATATTTGGATTTTAGGAATTTCAAAATACTCTAATATAGTTTTTATATATCTCCCATTACAAATAGATTAAACTAATTTATATTGTTATACATGAATTCTTCTTGGAACAAACACATTTTCCAATAATTAATGAAATATTTTAAAAAACTAAAATTTTAAAGGTAATTATAAATAATCATTGAACCATAATAATGATTTTATAATGTTTAAATAATAAATAAAATCATTTAGAAGAATCATACCATCATCACATATTGATCAAATTCAATATGTTGGATTAGGTGGAAGAGAACGATCAATTTCAAGTGTTATATAATAATAAATATATAATAACCCATGTTTAAGTACATATTTTAAGCTACATGTCTATAATATCTAAATATGATAATATATTCTTTCAAAATAACTAACCTTGAAAATAAGTCATCCAAGGTATGAATCAGACTAAAAACACATATTCAATCAAAATGGAATATTACAAAAAAATTATATAAACCATGTAATACATATTATGTATGATTTCATATCTTAACAACGATTATCTTAAATGGGAAAAATTAATAAAAAATAATGATATCATTTAAACTAGGAAATATTCTTGGTCATCTTAACCCATGATAATCATTGTTATTAAAACTAAACCTACAATGAAAAAAAATAAAATGAAAGGATAAAGAATTTTATAAAACCCAAATTGAAAACTATAAGAATGATATGTGCGATTTGATAATATTGAATGAAATGAATTTATAGGATGTAATGGGGGAAATATATATGTTATATATTTTTTATAAAGGGTTATATTTTCATGGACTATAAATACTCCAAGGAACACTACCATGAGGATAAAAACAAATGCCACTCAATTTAGAGTCTTGAAAATGTCAACACCATAAGGAGGAAACCCTATAAGATAAACACTATACCTCCACATGAGACCTTTATATGTGTGTGTGTGTGTTGGGGGGTGGTTATGTTAAACAATGTGATACATGGTCTCAACTCGGTCGTGTACCCTAAATTATAATAAGAATTCCCAAACAATGAAAGGGAAAAATCAACTAACATGCTTTACTATAAGAATAAATGCTTTCCTAAAACTAGAAAATACCATTTAAATAAAAAATCCTTTAAAAACATAGATCATTAGAAAAGGATATTAGAAGCTTATTTTGAATACCAAGGTACTTTTATAGTTGGGCTTAACTTTCACAAAATCCAAATAAAACCCATTTTACAATTCAAAATCATATCCCTCGACTAACTTGGTTAATTTAAAACATTTAAAAAACTAATTTTAAAACAACATAAACTAGTTTTATTTCTAAAAAACCCTTAAGGGTTTTAGAATAAAAAAAGTTATTTTTTGAAACCACCACAAGCCACATACAATTTATAAAACATTCCAAGGGTAAAAATCAAAAAAGCCACAAAACCTAATTTTTAAAATTATCAGTTTTCCTTAAGATATAAAATTCATCATTTAAATCATCAGGTTCACTTTATTAGAAAAATAAACCACATGTAAAACATTTTCAAAATTTTAAAATAAAATCACCTATTTCAAAACATTTCATTAGAAAAATATCATTTTTAAAAAAATCACAAGGATTTGTTTTAAATTGAAAACATTTTTCTCATAAAATTACTTTTTCACCTATACAAATAAAAATTCTTATCACATGAAAAACTTGTATAAATAAAGTAATAATATAAGACTTAATCAAAAATCAATCCAAATATGTCAACATACCTTAATAACCACCATGTATCCTTTCCTATTACCCTTACTCACTAGTAAATCAAAGTGGAAAGGGTTCTAAATATCAAAATCAAATAGGATGTGAAACCATATATTACCTAGCCACATAGTTGGTTACCACTTACCAATTGTGCATTGGTCCCTATAAAATGTCTAGAATCATGTTTTTAGTTACTAAATGGGTTTTTAGGACTGATAAGCCAACCATAAACTTTAATTCCCTTTACTATCTCCGTCCCAAAACAATAAACATGGTCCCCCAAAGAAATTAAATAAATTACATTGAGGAATAAAATAACACTACAATAGTCATCAATCCATAATCCAACAATTGAATGAAATAAAAAACCTAAATCAAGACAAAAATACCAACTCCCATGGAAAATGAAGGCTCAAGTAGAGAAATACCTTGTCACACTCTCCAAACCAACAACACGAGTCCCAAAAACTATATAACTAAACTACCAACACCCCAAATAATAAGTTGGTATTCAGAATACTAGGTCCCACTAATAACCAAGGATAAAATACCACTTTATAATGAACTATCTAGGGATATAATCTAACCTAAAACCTGAACCAATTCTCCACAAGGATCTAAGGATGCTTCTAAAACCCATGGGATGAAAACTATTGAATGGGAATCACATAACATACCTTGATAATGATTTCACTATTATCAAATAATAATAAATAATAAATGGAAAAATTAATAAACATCCAACATGTGATAAGAAAATTAAAACAAGTGGATAAAACAAGTGGTTCAGTCTTAAGATGAGACTTAATATACTCCACTTAGTGATCACTTTCCACCAAGCTATATATATAATATTTTTATCCACACCCTGTATCAGGATCAACAATAGTACACAGGACATTCTAGGTCATAATACCTCTTCCATTGTTCTACATGGGAAAAATTACAACCTGGTCACACATGACCTCTTCCATATTTATGCATGGGTAAACAAGGTGTAGAAAGATATTTAAGTGAGGATATATTGTATCCTTAATTTTGATATAGGAGACAGAGTGCGTTTTAATACAGACACACACACTTCATGAAAAGTAATAAAAAAAATACACAGAAGAGAAAAAGTATTGAGAAAGGATTATAAATGCTCGGAGTGTTATTCTATGCATCCCCAGACTCATAAGATGTAGAATATTTAAATTTGTAGTGATCTTGAAAAAATAGAGTATCATGGATCTCATGATATAGTTTCTAGTTCGATGAAATTTGATTAGTAGCTCTTGTTTTTCTTAGAGTTATTGCACTGTGGGTGTTTGAAGTTTGGATCCATAGTAGTTTAGCCACCAAAAATCAATAGTTCATCTTGTGTTCTTTAGTGTACGTGTTCTGCTATATTTTTCATGCATTTAGTTTTTCAAATTCTTGTACACATTACTCTGATGTCACACTTTTCTTTTATTTTGGGTGCATGTGTTTGAGCCAACATGAAGCACGATTTCAATACCTCATACCTCATACTGTCAGGTGACATGTCTAAAAATAAACATTAATTATGTCAGTGTCATTAAATGAATCAAATATGACCCTTAGAAATATATTTTTAATTAAATTGAACAAGAAAGAAAAAATAGTTAATTAAGGAACGATGTCACAGTGTGTCTTGAAACAGTGTAACTAGAAATGCTGTCTTATCCTTTTCCTTTGAGCAATGAGACATTCACAGTAAGATAGTCACAGTGCCATAGTTGCATTGAGATTTGGAACCGGTAGCATAGATACGGTGTCAGGATCACAGTGTCTCAGGTAGTGATGTCTAGTCCTTTATCAAAAATCTGAACGGTGTCTTGGAGATGGTAGAAAGGAACCAGTGTAATAGGAATTATGAAATCTGGAATTGGTTACTATGTCAGAGTCATGGTGTCTAAATTATGGTGTCTAAGTCACGGTGTTTAGGTTATGGTGTCAGGGACTTTTCCAAAATCTGGACCTGTGGTAGACATACGGTTTCTCGGACTTATCCAAATATCTGTAAACTGTCTTAAGAAGTAATATCCATAGACTGTATTAAGATTAAATATAATCATATTGAAACATAATATGAGAAGATTAATCATATTTTACAAGAATCAAACATTATTTGTGAGATTCTAAATCAGTATCTTTTAAGAGTTCAGAACATGAATTGTAAGCATTAAACCATAAGGAAACCAACAATATCCAATCATGATTTGGGATAGGTTAAGCATGATTAAAATTATTTTTGAGCATTAAAAAATGAGGATACCAACAATATCCCTCTTTTTGATGATCATAAATATGGAATTTATAAGCCATATATTTTAATAATGAAAAGATTCCCATGAATATTATTTTTCCATAAATGCCTTTTCTTATTTATCACCCTTTTGGGATTATAAAAAAACAATAAGAAAAATAAAATTAACATGGAATGAAGGTAATTAAGAAAATAAACAACAATAGTGAACATTGCATTAGATAGAAAGATAGAATTCATTACAAACAAAAAGAAAAATACTAGACATACCTATCAAAAATACATCCTTCACTTCTTATCAGCACCAGTAATATTCTCTTTTCCCTTGGCAGAAACATCAGGAAGGTCCAAACGAGCATAATTAGAGGTTGGATAAGGTATAGATCTAATAGTGCGAGAAGGAAGAGGCACTCCTTCAAAGACTTATGGTGCTAGAGTTTGTTTTGTGGAAGATCAAGGTAAGGGTTTCTCAATAATAATAGGTATGATCTGTATCAGAGCCATAGTTACATACTTGGTAGTAGGAGTAGAGGTAGTGGAAGAGGAAGGGGATGAAAAAGGCCACAAAGGGGAAACAACAGAACCACTATGTAAGTTCTTTCCACATGGAGATAAGGCTTAAATAACTTAATGAAATCAGTAATGATCTCACCTTAATACTGCATAGCCTTCTCAAAGTCATCTTTGTTCTCCAAAAATTTGTCCAATAAGAGAGTGATGTCTTTTAGCTTCTGAACTTGAGTCTTGAAGGCTTGATTGACTCGAGGAATTTTCAAATTCATTACAAGGTACTTGAAGTGATTGGTTAGATCATGCTTAGAATAAATTCTGTTGAAGTATAAGTCTACTTTCTTAGAGATTTCTTCTTGAGAATCATTTGCAAATTTTGGGTGAATCTTCACCAAATCAAGTAATCGGTCACTATTCTTGATGACAGAAGAGAAACCTTCCTTATAAACACCACATAACACTGAATGAAGTTCATCTTTAATAATAGTTCTGATTAGATCACTGTCCATAGGTTGAGATGGATGTCCAGAGGAATTTGAATCTGTAACTACTGAAGTGAGAGACTTTAGTTGACTAAGAACTTTCTATAAACATAACTTATATTCATCAGTTAGATTGTTAAGTCCAACAAAAGTCTCACGCATCTCATTTACTATCTAGATGTTTCTCTCAGCCACTTTTTCATATATTGAATTCAAATTTGGTTGAAGAAATTATATAACTCTATGTGAAATTTGATCATTAACTTCCTTAACATGATGAGCTACAAGATCTTGTCTGGTTTGAAATAGTTTCTACAAATCTTCAAATATAGATCCGAGTGACTTAACCTCATCACTAAATTGTTTATTATCAATTATGAATTCTTTAATTTCATGAAGCATTTTCAATTGAATATGCCATATGATTTTCTTTAACAGTAAGTAATCATCTTTATCATTAAGATTACTCACAGGAAGAGGTTATGACATCATGATCTTTTCAAATCTTGCTAATAGGGTATCTACAAAAGTTTTTAGATCACTTTGACTCACCAAATTAGAATATTCATATATAGGTTCAGAAATAGGAGCTGAAACAGGTTCAGGATCTGTATCAGAGGGTACTTATAAAGCTGAAATTGGTTTCAATTTAAACATAGTGGAAGGATATATGCCTTTAACCGAGGCCTCTTGGGTATTGTCCACATCAAAATAGCTAGGAAACTTATTCCAAGTATCCACAGTGCTTCGGTCAATAATATTGGGAACTTGAACACTTTCTAAACTAGGGTGATGCTCCCCCTCAACAAGTGCATCTCTTCTGGGACTAAGAGATTCAGTCTCTTGACGCATTTACAAATTTTTTATCTTTATCAGGATCACCCATCTATTTTATAGCTAGATGAAAATCATGGTCCATTCTTTCCTTAGTAGATAGGATAATTTCAGGTTCATCTTACTCTTATGATTGTTTCACAATAGCAGTCCCTTCCTCAATAATATGTTCTTACTCAACAGTAGACTCTTTTTTAATAGCAATCTCTTATAAATGTTCCTCAAGAATAGATTTTTCTTATACATCAACAGTTGTTCCTTTTTCAGCAACAATTTTTCTAGAAACTATCTCTTGAACAATTACTTTTTGTGGAATAGGTATGCCATTGTCTTCTTTGTCTAAGACAGTTCCTTCCTTGGACGCAATTTATGCATCTTCTACTTCTTCACTTGAGTATTCAACAACCTCATCTACTTCTAAACTAGGGTCAGATTTGTTCTTATGTCTTGAAGGATTCTCAACCGGTTTAAAATTTTCATACAATCTTTCATTAACCTCCACCCAAGACTTTTTCCAAGGATTTTAGATAATTTTCGTTCTTCTGATTGTATCCTTTGAGATACAAAACTCATAATCTTGTCTCACCATCCAACTCAGTAGAAATTTCCCTTTTTTCTTCTTATTTATAGTCAAACTTCCTAGGGATTATTCTAAGATAAAAACAATATAAGGAGGAGGAGGACCACTTTGATAATCCAAAAATATTCCTTTATAAGATATTCATAGGCATCCAACCCAAAATCTTGAAGAAAAAGTATTACTTTGACCATTAATCAAGCTTATTAATACAAAGTTATCTTCAGTATTGAATGAAAACTAAACATACTGATAAAATTGAGAGAGAAGATTTAGATAAATCAGCCTTTTATCTTTTATGAACCAGTCCAGCTATCTCTATTCTTCCAATACTTTAAAAACAAGGGACTTACTTGTCACCATCCACTTCATACAGACTTTCTTTTATGGTACTACTGTTCTATCAACAATACATGGATTTAGCGGTCCCTCAGGCATTACTTTCAGTGCCTTTTTCACTTTATTTTTAGATCTTCACTTGTTAGGAGTTTATGAAGACATGAGTTTCATTCTAGGCATATAATGTGGGTTTAAAAAAGGTGAAAGGCTGAAAGAGGGATGAAAATTTTAGATAGAAGAGTTTTAGTTTCAAGAGAAGAGATCTCGAGTCAATTGATGAGTGAAATATATCAATTTTTTGTCACTTAGGTATTTTAAGCATCGCAAACTCAATAACACAACATAAAAACAATAACATAGTCGATACAGTGATATGAGACATAAAATTATAAAAATAGTAATCTAAGTCATTATAGTGGGACTGAAACAGGTTGTCATGGTGTCATCTTTACGATATGACTCCAAACGATGCGATTGTATTATTGAGACATCAAGCATGAGACTGTAACCGAGAGACAGTAACTGTGAGACAATAAGTGAGAGATAGTAACTACAAGACAGTAACATGTGAAACCATGAATCATGAAACCATAAACTGTAAAATAGTAAATTGTTCACTTAAGGCTTATCATTCCTAACTCATGTATGATTTAATTTATCCTTTCAGAATTTAATGGCATAGTGAATATATGAGGAAGCTGATGTTCAGTGCCAATGAATTCCAAAGTGATATCACCCTTTTGATAATGATCTCTCAAAAAGTGATGCCTTATATCAATGTGATTTATTCTAGAATATTAAACAAGATTGTTTGAAATGTTAATAGAGCTTATATTGTCCCAAATTGTAGGTAAATGTATTAATTTATATCTGTCATCTAGTAATGTGTGTTTCATCCAAAAACTTTGTACACAACAACTAACAGCAGCTATGTATTTATCTTTAGTAGTATATAATGAAATAGAATTTTTTATCTTACTATACCATGATAATTGAGACTTTCTTAAAAGGTGACATTTTCCTAAGGTTTTTTTCTATCTAACTTACAACCACTAAAATCAGCATCTGAATAGCTAAATAATTCAAACGATCGTCCTCTTGGATAGAATAGTCCTAAATTTGTTGTATGTGTGAGGTATTTGAAAATCCATTTAACAGCAATGATATGTGACTCTTTGGGGTTTTCCTAAAAACATGCACACAAGAAAACACTAAACATAATATCAGGATGACGGGAAGTCAAGTAGAGTAAACTTCTAATCATTCCTCTATAAGTGGTTTAATAAACAGATTTACCATTTTAATTATGATCCAACTTACAGGTATTACTCATTGAAGTATCACTACTTTTAGTTCAATCCACGCCAAAACATTTTAGAAGATATTTAGTATATTTTCTTTGATTTAAAATAATACCTTTCTTATTTTTAAAGATTTGACACCCAAGAAAGAATTTTAGTTAACCCATTAAACTCATTTCAAATTCATTTTTCATCATCTTTGAAAAATAGGTTCATAAATAATATATTGAAGATCAAAAAATAATGCCATCTACATATATTTTTAAAACTAAAAAATCTTTAGTAATTCGTTTTATAAAAAGAGTAGGATCAACTATACCTTTTTTAAAAGAATTTGAAATAATAAAATTACTTAATCTATCACACCAAGCTCTTATAGATTGTTTTAAATCATATAATTCTTTTGTTAATTTAAAAACATGATTTGGAAACTAAGGGTTTGTAAAACAAGGGGGTTGTTCAACAAAAACATCCTCAACTATATAACCATTTAGGAATGCAATTTTGACATCCATTTGATATAGTTTGAAATTTATATGTGATGTATATTCAAGAAATATTCTAATGGGTTCAAGTCTAGCTATCAGTGCAAAGGTTTATTCATAGTCAATTCCTTCTTCTTGACTATAATCATGTGCAACCAATCTAGTATTGTTTCTAACTATGTTACCAACTTCATCTACTTTGTTCCTGAACACCCATTTAGTTCCTATAGTCAAGGTATCTTTGGGTCTATCCACAAGTTTCCAAACTTTATTCCTTTAAAAATCATTTATCTTATCTTACATCGCTATCACCCTAAATTCATCATTTATAGCATCATTGATGTTTTTAGGTTCAAGATGCAATAGAAAAGGTTGATGTTCAACCTAATTTCTAAGAAAATATTTAGTCTGTGTCTCTTTATCTAAATATCTAACAACAACATCTAATGTATGGATCTTAAGTGTTATAATGACTCTAGAAAAAGAAGGGCTGGTAATTTTATGTTCTTCAACAGGTCCGGGTTCAATATAGATTGAATCTAGAGAATTTACAGAACTGGAAGTTTTAATAGATTCTTTCATAAGATGGTCAAAATATTTTCCATTGATGTCCAGATTTGACATATCATCCTCAAGATTCTCTAGGGAGGTCTTAGGTTCATATGGATTCATTTCATTAAATTTTACATGTATATATTATTCCACGCATTTGGTTCTTTTTTTAAAGACTCTATAGGCTTTACTGAAGATTTAATATCCTAGAAAAATTTATTAATCAATCTTGGAAGAAAACTTATCAATATTATCATTAGTATTAAGAATATATACTTTGAAACCAAAGACTTTGAAGTAATTAACCTTGGGTTTTCTATTGTTCCAAAACTCATAAGGTGTTATTTTGAGAATAGGTCTGATTAACACTATATTAATAATATAGCATGCTATATTGATATCTTCAACCCAAAATTAAATAGTTAGTTCATACTCACTAAGAATTGTTCTATAAATTTATTGCAATGTTATATTTCTTCTTTCTAAAACACCATTTTTTGGGGTGTTCTATTGGCAGATAAGTTATGACTATAGCCATTTTGTGATCAAAAGGATTCAAACTCTTTATTTTCAAACTCATGACCATGGTCACTTCTTAGAGATTTAATTCTAAGATGACTAAAATTTTATATAGTCCTAGAATACTTGGTAAAGTAGTCACATGCTTCACTTTTGTGAGAAAAAAATATGTCCAAGTATACCTAGAATAGTCATCTATAAGAACATAGACATAGTGATTCCCATTAAAACTTAAAACTCTAGATGGTCCAAAAAAAATCCATGTGAACCAACTTGAGAGGTTGAGAAGTTGAAACTTCTTCCTTTGGTTTGAAAGCGATTTTGTGTTATTTACCCTTTTGACAAGGATTGCAGACTTTTTCATTCAGAAACTCAAGTTTGGGTAGATCCTTGACTAAAAATTTTCTTGTATGATTTTTAAGGGAGTGTATATTGCAATGTCCTAGTCTTATATGCCAAGGCCAAGAATATTTGTGAAATACACTTAAGCATGAAACAATTTGAGAAACTAAAGAATATAGATTAACAACATAAACATATTCATTTCTAAAAGAAGAAAATATTAGTTCATTTTTAGAATTAAAAACATTACAATCATTATTTTTAAATTTAAGATGAAATTTGTCATCACATAGATGTGAAATACTAAACAAATTATATTTTAATCCATCAAGAAAAAGTATATTAGATATTAAAACTGAATTAGAGTTTTTAATTTGGACTAAGCTAATTATTTTCCATTCAGCATTGTCACCAAATGTGACATGACCACCATCAATATTTCTTAAATTATTGATGTATGAGTATTCTATAGTCATGGGTCTTGAATATCCACAATCCATGTACCATAAACTTTTATAGGAGCTCTTCAAACAGATTTCCCACAAAATAATCAAACAAAAATAGATTTTGGTACCCAGACTTGTTTGGGTCCAGTGACATTAGTAATCAGTGATTTAGGATCCTATATCTACTTCATAGGTTTCCTATAAGTACTATATAACATATTTGAAAAATAGACCATATTTGTTCCAGAAAACTAGTGGTAGTAAAATATTTTCCATTACCAGAACTAGCAGCATAATTTTTATTTTTGGGTAAAAAACCATATTTTCTTGATTTAGTTACAAAAATATTTTCAGTGAAATTTCATTTCCTAGGTTGGTATCCTATAATAGTAGTGTACGTAGGGAAAATTTTGTTACTAAGAATCTTTGTAAGAGTATTATTTTCTATTTATAAATTTCTCTAGGTCCTTTTTCAATTTCTCATTATATAAATTAAGTTCATTATTTTCCTTGAGTAATTGAACAATTTTATCTTTCTCAAAAGAAAGTTCAGATTTGGCAACAGTAGTTAAGGCATGTTATTTCTTAAAATATTTGTATTTATCTTTTAGCTCATTACAAGTGTATTCAAGAATATGACATTATTCAAATAATTCTTCACTAGTCATATTTTAAGGATCACTTTTATCTCCAAAATAATTGGAATTTTTTACAGGTGACTCAAGGGTTACCTCAGATGAGTTTGTCATAAAACACATATTGGATTTGTCAGATTTCTTATCATGTTAAGACTATGAGTCACTTGATCTTTCCCCAGAAGCACTCCAAATTTCCTTGATGGCCTTTTTATATTTTCTATCTTTTTACTCATATTTATTCTTATATTTTAACATAGGATAATCAGCCTTTACATGTCCTTTTATTTTGAAATCACTGCATAATATTTCATCAGATTTATCACTTCTTTTCCAATCCTTATTCTAATTAACCTTGCGATCATATCTTCTTTTGAAGTTAAACTTTCTGAAAAAATTCTTTCTTCTATAAAAATTCTTAAATAATCTAGATAATTGATCCATTTCCTCATCATTTTTTGTTTATGATTTCTCACTATTGGAACTTTTTGTAGGGGCTTTTAATTTCTCCTTTTTCTTGTCTTTAGCTTTAGAAGTAGAGGTTTTAAAGGCCACTGACTTTCTCTTTGGTTCATATTCCTCTTCCTTGTTGAATTTTAATTCTTACTCATACATCATGAAATTGCCTATAAGCTCATTAAATAGCAGTTTGATAATACTAAAAGATTCTCTAATTGAGATAGAGGTCCCTCTCCATCTATCTGGTAAGCATCTGACTATTCTCATGATTTTCTCCTTGTTTATAACATCTCTTCCCAGTGATATCATAGTGTTAAAAATCACATTAAACCCTAGATACATGTCAAGAATAGGCTCATAATGATTCATTTTAAAGTTATCATATTTAATAGTATATGTGTTAAGTCTTATTTTCTTTAATACTAGAGGTTCCTTCATGTGAAACAGATAAAGTATCCCAAATTTCATGGGTTGTTTAACATGCAGAATTCTATTAAACTCTTCATTTCCTAAATAACAGTAAATTTCATTCATGGATTTTCAATTATTGTTATAATAATCTTTAGTTGGGTCATCTCAAGTGTTCCTATCAATATCAGTAATATTATATTAATATAAAATTGAAGACCAAATCTCAAAACCCATACTTTATAAGTGCATTTTCATTTTAATTTTCCATTGTGCATAATTTGTTCCATTAAAGAATGAAGGTTTGTTGGTAGAAGAAATTTCTAATATATTCCCCATACTTGGAGAATAAATTTTAGAATTTTTTTTGAAGAACTAAAAATCTATAAATAATAGAAATTTTAAGATCAATAAAACACAACTAAAATCACATTTGAAAAATATTTAAAAAAATTAAAATTTTTGAAAATAAGGATTTTGAAAACTCCTCTAATACCAAATGTTGGTCATATTGGGACACTCAAGAGGGGGTGAATTGAGTTCCTATAGAAGTTTATTTTAAAAATTTTATTTAAAAGACTCCCAGAATTTAAAGTAAAATAGGACAGCTAATCAAGGTAATAAAATTATAATAGTGTGAATATTCAAATATATTCTCAAAATATTCATTAATTATCAGTTGTATCAATATGAGATATTAATAAAACTTTTTAAACTACTCTAATAAGTAAAAATAGTTATACCTACTATCCAAGACTAACTATCAATGTAATGTTTTGTTTTATGACGTATTACTTAAAACATAGAAAAACTAAATTGAAAGACACAATGGATAAAATAAGTGGTTCAGTCTTAAGCCAATAACTCATCCACTCCAATTGGTGATCACCTACCACCAGGATATAGATATATAATATTTTAATACACACCCTAGATTAGGGTTGATGACAACACACAAGACTGTCCAAGTCACAAGATATCTTCCACTATTATAAATGGGAAAACAGACAACCAGGTTACACATGACCTCTTCCATAGTTATATGTGGGTAAACAAGGTGTAAAAAGATATTTGAGTGAGGATATCTTGTATCCTTTATTTTGATGCAGAAGAAAAAGTGTGTTTTAATACAGACACACACACTACTCGAAAAGTAATAAAAACAATAAAAAGTAGATAAAAAGTAATGATAAAGGATTAAAATTTATCTGAGTGTTGTTTTATGCAGCTCTAGACTCACAAGATATATAATATTTGAATTTCGAGTCCTCTTGAGAAAACAGAGTATTCTGGATCTCATGTTCTGGTTTCTAATTCAACAAAATGTACCTTTTAGCTCTTGTTGTTCTTAGGGTTGATGCAGTGAGGGTGTTTGATGTTCTAATCCACAGTAGTTCATCCACCAATAAATAAGAGTTCTTTGTGGGTTCTTTAGTGTATGTGTTCTGCTATATTTTTCATATATTCAGTTTTTTGAATTCTTGTACACATTGCTCCGATGACACGATTTTATTATATTTCAAGTGTATGTGTTGGAGTCGAAAAGAAGCATTATTTCTACACCTCGTACCTCATACTGTTAGGTGACATGTCTAAAATTATACATTAACTATGTTAGTGTCATTAAATTACTCAAATATGACCGTTCTAAATAAATTTTAATTTAAATTGAGAAAGACCGAAAAATAGTTAAGGAATGGTGTCATAGTATGTCTTGAAATGGTGTCACTGGAAAAAATGTATTATCCTTTTCCTTTGAGCATTGAGACAGTCACAGTGATACATTCACAGTTCTATAGTTGCATTAAGATCTAGAACCGGTAGCACAAATGCAGTGTCAGGATCACGATGTCTCAGGTAACAGTGTCTATTCCTATGTCAAAACTCTAAGTGGTGTCTTGGTACGATGTATTGGAGATGGTAGCAAGGAACCAATGTCCCATGATTTATGAAATCTGGCACTGGTTAAGGTGTTAGATTCATAGTGTCTGGATTATGGTGTCTGAGTCACATTTTCTGGATTATAGTTTTAGGGACTTTGCCAAAATCTGGAACTGGTGGCAGGCTTACGGTTTCTCAGACTTATCCAAATATCTACAAATTAGCTTAAGAAGTAATATCTATAAAATGGATTAAGATTAACTATAATCATACTGAAACATAATATGACAAGATTGAACCTAGTGTACAAGATTCAAACATGATTTGTGAGATTATGAATCATGATCTTGTAAGAGTTTGGACTATGAATTATAAGAATTAAACCATAAGGAAACCAACAATATCCAAAAATTATTTGGGATAGGTTAAACATGATTAACATGACTTGTGAGAATTAAAACATGTAGAGGGAAATAAATATAAATCATTTAAAATCATATACATCGCACGTCCCATACCCTCGCAAGGAATCAGTCCCATATACATGAAAATACAGGCAGTATATACAAATGAATCAGTTATAGACAACCCCTAATTAGATTATAAACACCCCCAGGAAAATATGATTCACAAGGGGCTTAATATGATCTCAAACATTTTATGAAAACTCATTATTCATAAAATTCAAAATGGTAATTTACTTTAAAAACAATCTTGGAATTCCAATCCATCTCACCATTTAAAAAAACCATCCCAATCTACTCTTAGGGCCAATTTTATCAAAACACATTTGAGATTCCATGGAAACTCACACATCCCATTAAAACTATGGTTAAAACATTTAAATCCACCATTGAGTTTCAAAATACAATCAGCATGAGAAAAATCACACTTTCAAAAACAACCAACCCATATTAATCATTTAAAAATCATTAAACACCTAAAACTTTTGATATAAAAATCATCTGTGGTTATAAAATATTTTTAAAAAATCACACAAGGGATAAAACACCCATTTGAAAATAAAATAACCCATGTTAAATATTTTTAAATCATTTAAAACATAAAATTTTATTGTTTGAATGAAAATTAATATAAGAATACTTTTAAAAATCACAAGATGGTTCTCACCACCATTTTTAAACGCAAAATAATTCTTTTAAATCTATTTAGGTATTTTGACAAACACTTATCATGGAATCCCATCATATTCTAAGGTTTAAAACCACTTTAAATTAATTTTTCCCATCATAGGTAATAATTATAATCATAAATTAAACGATAAAATATTTTCAGGCCATTAAGAATCTTAAAAAATGTAATAGAAAGTGATGACAAAGAAACACCTACCTCAGTTCAATGAAGATCATGTATAAAGTTGATTCTTACTATGGTAAAAACTCCTATAATACAATAAACACCCTCTAAAACCATACATGAATATATCCCCTTTATTCAGACCTATACCAACTCTTAAATTTCCCAATATAGAGATTTGGATTCATGGGAGGAACCAGAAACCAAGGTAAAGAGGAAATTTATTAGAGGGAGGGGTTTAAAGGAAGATACCTCATGGAGAACACTTGATTATATGGTGAAAGACCACAAAAATTTAAGGAGGAAGGAAGAGACACTGAAACATGGCATTCCCAGTCCATTAAAAGAGGATTGAGAGATAAAAAAGGGTTAAAGAACTAAAATTGAAATGGGAAAAAGTGGAATTTCCACTTTTAATGAATCTCAGTAGGCCACATACTTTAGTCTCAATGTTTTCCAATCTTTGCACCAAATGTTAACATTCCATTTCCTAGAAATAATCCACTCACACAATTTACTTGGATATATCTCTTGGTTATAAAACCCATACATAAAGTATTAAAAATGGAACTGTCAAATTGCATAGGTGATTCACACACTCATCACATAGTTTACAAAACTGTGTGAAATTTGTGTTCTATAATCCTCACTCACTAGAGGTCCTATAACATTTATCCTAGGATCTATATGGTTTGTGACTCAACCATGCACTTCATATGTTGAAAAGACATGAATAGAAAAAAATTAACTGAAAACCAGATGATTAGTTGGAACAACAAAGTTTCTTCTAAACAATGCATGAAAACCATGTTAAAGATGTTCTCTATAACCTAAACTCACTAGAGGTCCCACATAGTTTCTACTAAAATATACATGGTTTGAGACTTAACCATGGGCTACCCATGTTGGAAAGTCATGCTAAACACAAAATCAAATGAAAACCATTTGAGTAGGGGAAATTTCACAATTTCCTTTAAACCATTATTGGAAATTGTGTACAACATAAAAACTCTAGATTTACAAGTTTTTGGATAAAAATATATATAATATTAAAATGATCCTCCAACTCATAACATAAATAAAAATATGATCTAAAATGACATGCCAAGTTTCACAGTGTGAATTTTTGAGATAAAAATTTTAAATTATGGAAGTGATGTAAAATATATATGTGATATGATTGGTTTGTCTCATTTTATATTAAAACTAGTGTATAATTATGTGTTTCTAGAACTAAATATGAGAATTTATATTTGGGGATCTTATGTTTGTGTTACAGTGGGTTTTAGTTATTTTTGGTGTTTAATTTATGAAGAAAAAGAGGATAACCAAAAACAACCTATGATGGGAAAAAAGTGATACAGGATGAACCTAAAATGAAATAGGTTGAAATAATAGTGTCATAATTTTGGACATATTAGGATTTATTTTCTTCTTTATATGATTTCTTACTGTATTTATTGTTTCTTGATACTCACACTAACAATTTTTGTTTTATTCGATAGATAAAACTGGGAGAAATCAAGTTAACACTACTAGAAAATAGTCTATTTGATATAGGTTAATTATGATAGGCAATTCACCCATTGAAAATAGCCATATAATAGAATTATTTTCAATATAAAATTTATTTCATATAAAAAATTAATTATTTTCAATGGAAAAAATGTTTCTTTGCAAATACTATTGGAGGGGATGCTCGCCGCATAGCATGAAAAACTTTTGTGATGGATAATTATGACAGATGTAGAATTTTGTCTCTAACATTCATCATGTAGGAAGTATTTGTGACAGAAAATAATATTCATAGCAAATAATTTTACTATATTTTTTTGAAATCGAGTTAATTCAATCACAATTAAACCATCACAATTAATATTATGTTTAAACCTACAGACTCATTTTCCCTCTCCAATGGCCCGAAGGCCTTCATTTTTTATTGATTGTGATAACCCACCTTTCAAGGGGCGTGGTGGAACCCTTACAAGGCCCGTAGGTGTAATTATTACATGGACCGTAGGCCTTAGATGAATTCAATGCCCATAGGCTACAAACATTACATACAACCAAGACTAACTACTTGAAACTGCTCCTCCCCAGCATCTTCATTGTGAAATCAGCTCTCCAACTTCACAGGGCTGTTCGTCTAGGCCTTCCCAAGCATGCACAGGTTTGTCCCAATTGCAGGTGCCATACCCTCTCATTCTTGAAATCCATTTAGCTTCTTCTATGGTGAAATCTTCTTGCTCCTCCTCCTTCTGAATTTTGTTCCTTATAGGTTGTCTTGTTTGCATCTTCACTTAAGGTGGCATGAAAGCCTTGAGGTTGCCCGAAGGCCTTACTGACCTGAAGGCCTGGGTGGCCCGAAGGCCTTAAAGGACTCTAGGACTAAATCGATGACCCGAAGGCTCAAATGGGGGAATATTACCTGCTACTACAGTTCCAAACAGTGACTGCTACAGTTCCACTATAGTACCTAGTACAGCTCTGCATAGTTACTGATACAGTACCTACTACAGTTCCTTCTACAGTACTACTACAGTACCCAGAAATTAGCCTCCGCTTGGATTTGATCCCAGGTCTCTTGGATGCACTTAAGGATTCCTCGCCAACTGGGTTGAGGCTCATGTTTTAGACTCATTTTTCCTCCCCTTGATGTTTTCTCTATCTCCAGAGCAAGCGATGATGCATGATGGCCAGACTCCCCCTCCAAAAAATCTATATTGCAGTTTAGTTTTTGCATATTTGAGTATGAATCTTCTTGTTATGGGTTCCCTTTGTCTATTATTTCATTTTTATGCACTTTTTTCATTTTTATCATACGTGATTTAGTTTATGAAAACCCTATGTTAAGAAATTTAACTACTTTTCATAGTTTATTTGGTATTTAGGGTTTCTATAAATTTATTATTCACTATTTTCATGTTCATCGGGTCTTTATGAGTCATTTTAATTGTTTTTAGGTATTTTTCTCATTGTTTAATTTTTAAATTTAATATACCTTTTTGATTGATATTTTATGTTAATTCAAATATATTATTTTATGTTATTATTAGAAATATTTTTATTATATAAATTATTTAAGAATATCATATATTGACAGAATTTATATAAATCTATTTAATTGGTAAATTTTACTGCATATTGATGGTGATATGACTTTTGATGAAATATAATAATAATTTAATTGTGGAAAAGATGTTAAACGATGTTTGATTGTTATATTATAATTGATTTTCATTTTTTAAAATTCAAGTGAATATATTTTGTAAACATTTGAATATATGTATGTGTGTGTATATATATATTAACTTGTGAATATATACATATATAATAGTTTTTAAAAAAACATGTAATATTTTATATATATATATATATATATGTATATGTATATATTTACGTCTATATGTATGTTTGTCTATATGTATATATAAATTTGATATGTATATTTGTTTAAAAAAATATCAGAATATATTTTATGTATTTATATTAATTAAGAAATCTAGTAATATATATATATATATATTTATTTATATTACCTTGTGAATATGTATATAAATGTTTTAAAAACGTGAATGGTTTAAAAAATATATTTATCTAAAAAAATGTTTAATGTTTTTAATATATATAATTATGTATATATGCATGTGTGTATGTATATGAACATGTTAATATATATATATATATATACACGTTTTAAAAAAAAGTGTAGGGTTTTTGATATATATAAATTAACATCTGAATATGTATATATAATTTTTCTTTAAAATTATATAAGGTTTATTATATATATATATATGTTTATAAAGATTTGATATGTATATTTATCTAAAAAAGACCAAGAATTAATTTGATGTATTTATATTAATTAAGAAATCATGATATATACATAGTAATTATTAAAAATGTAAAGATAATTTCAATAATTTTAATAATTTTTAATAATAATTAAATAATTAAATAATTAATAATTAATTATTCAATATTATTAATAAATACTAAACATTATTGTTAATTACAAAATATTATTAATAATTTAAAAATTTGATGAAATTATGATAATTTGTAATAAGTTGTAAAAGAAAAAAATATTAAATATGAGTAATTGATAAATATTAGTAATATTTAAAATAATTTCAATTTTAAATAATAAAAAATTAGTATTAACTAATAAATAATTTTATGACCTAGTAAAAATTAAAAAATATTTGTAATAAATAATAATTTTTTTCATACCTTGTATAGAATATAAAAAATGATAACTATTAAAAATTCACAATAATTTATGTAAATGTTGTATTAATTAAAATAATTAGTGTTAAAATTTGTATAAATGTTATAATATATATATATATATATATATAATATTAATAAAATATTAAAAAGGTTACCCTCACGTGTGATGTTACCAAACACCTGCCACACACAAAGGTTTTGATGCATCTACGGTAAACCCAACATCCCCAACCCAATGGGGGTCTCATATTTTTGATACGATACACCATTATAATGATACTTCAATTTTTTGTAAAAAATTGTAATATAAATATTAAATAAATTATCATCATGCATGATGTTACCAAACTCCTGACAGACACAAATATTATGTGATTTCTAGGGTAAACCCTGAATTCTGTACACAATTGTGGTCCTTTATTTTTCATATGATACACAGTTTTGGAGATACTTATTTTTTTTAAAAAAAAATTATAATAAAAATATTAAATGAATTACCCTTACGTGCAATGTAACCAAACACTAGACATACTTAACAGATATTTTATGCCTAGGGTAAAACATATATCTTAGACCAAATGGTGATCTCAAATTTCCTATATGAGATGCGGTTCAAGATATATTCCCTTATTTTTAGAAAATAGCATGTTTGTGATATAATATATTTATTATTTTTATTCTATCTCTGACGATCCTCTAATGGCCCTGGAGTCCAGTGCTAACCCATAACCTCACTATGATCACATTTCATAAAAATTTCCAAGGTGTTAAAATATAATAATAATTTTTAATTGTTAAAAATGAGTAATAATTATTCTTATTTTTGTTGTTTGTTAGATAACTATAGATTCAAGAAGTAGACACCAAATTCAATTATGCGATCATGATTGGATAAATCATTGAAAAAATCATGTCTGATCTGGTAAAAATCCTTTCTAAATGGAGGGTGTTAAAACATTTATTTCATTTACACCATCAAATTAAGAATCTTTTTCTAATGAAAATATTAAATGTACTTATAAGAAATGTGATTATGGGGGTTTTGAAACATTTTGAAAACATTGGAATTTATCTACTATGTTCTGGTTCTCAGAAAGATTATATTTTTTAGTATCAATATATTGAATAGAATTTAGTATAAAATTCATTTTTTTGGTTTTAGATTCATCATTTCATAATTTAGTACTTGAGGTTGCTGGACTATCTATTTAGAAAACAAAAACTCAAAATGATATTCAAAATACTTAATCAAAACCTTCTAAATTTTATAATTTTTTATATCTACAAAGGAGGTATTGTATCCAGGATTCTAGATGAACAAAATTTAATCTGTTACAAAATTTATTGATATTAAATTAGATCTTTGAATGTAAAATAGTTTCTGCAATCATATTTTATCTTTGGTTAAATCATTATTGCCTGATGGAAATACCTTACCATCAAGTTTCTATGAATGTAAGAGGTTGGTCCATAATTTGAGTCTTAGTTATCAGAAGATTCATGCATGTTTAAACGACCAAATGTTATATTATGGGGATTATGAATCATTATTTAATTTTCCAAAATATGGATAATCATGTTATAAGGATAGAAAATAATGAATTTCCATATTTCAAGTGGAATAGTTGATGTATTTTCCAATTACACCCCATTCCAAATTTTTATTTATGTATCGTAACACCAATTAAATGATGAAATGGAATAAATAAAATTTTCCTATGAGTATGAACTTAAATCATCCATGTGATGGAGATTCATGGAACCACTTTTATAAAAGGAATCCTTCATTTACTTCATAACCTCGTAATATACGACTAGGTCCTTCTACTAATGGTTTTGTCCATTTAGTGCTTACTGTAGTCAATATTCATTTTGGACTATTTTCATTACTCCATACAACATACCACATTGTATGTTGATGAAGTAACAATATATATTTGGCGTAATTAATTCTATTACATCCAAATAATAATATCGATTATTATTTGAATCCACTAATTTATGAGTTATTTTCATTATGGAACAATGATGTGACAATATTTGATATAGTTGCAGATAAGAATTTTACATTGAAGGCTACATTAATGTGTATGATTAGTGAATTTTTGTCGTATGGTATGTTATCTGGATGGAACAGACATGTTCTAAAATCACATCCATACTACATTGTAGAGAAAAAAGAGTTTATGCTTGGTAATGGGATAAATAATAGTCATTTTGACTACCATTAAAGATTTCTCCCTATGTATCACCCTTTTCAAAGGAACAAAATTAATTTTAAAAAAGGAATAATTGAAATAGATAAACTTCCAGATATTATCCCAATTATTCAGGTAAAATCTATCATCTCTTCATTACCTCTAGTGAATTTTGGACCAACCCTAAATGAACAAAAAAGAAATAGTTTTGGGAGATATCATAATCGGATAAAGAAGATTATTTTTTTGGTACCTTCCATATTGGTAAGATTTTTTGGTTCATCACATGGTAGATTTTAGGCATATTATTATTAATTTTTTTGATAACTTATTTTATACTATGTTGGGAACACATGGTAGACCAAATATAATGTAAAGGCATGGTTAAATCAAGCCAAAATTGACAGAAGTCCTAAATTTGATTTTTTTATAGATGAAAGCTCACAAAATTTTATGAATCTAAAATAATCTTACATAATTTCTAAAGAATTTATTATATTATTCCATCAATGGATTCGAGATTTGAGGTTATCCAATTTTTATGCTTCTAATTTGACTTTCTACTACATAAATGGGAATATTAGTAGTTCAAAAAGTCAGAATTTCCAGGTCATAATGAAAATATTACATCATGTTGGTCTTAGAGGGCTTTTAAATTCATTAATCTAGGACGTGTTGACTAAAATATCATATTTATTTTTGAGATATTTGTGTTGAAACATCATATTAGGATGCATTAATTATTAAATAAAAAGTTATTGTTTTAATTTTATGTAAATTAGAGAAAATATTCCCACTATGCTTCTTTAACCTAATGTAACTTTTAATATTTCACTTGTTGTATGAAGATAAATATGGAGGGACAATACAATTTTTATGGATGTACATGTTCAAGAGATGTATGAAAAAATTAAAGAAGATTGTATGTAATAAAACATCAGTTGAAGGGTCAATTGCAGAAGTATACTTACAGGATAAAATTTCAAAATTCTGATCATATTATTTTCAATCAAAATATCCTTCAAAACATAACTTTATGGGTCATATTGAGACAAATTTTGATGATTTCATAGATTATAAGTTTCCAATTTTTAATCAAAATGAGATTAATTTTGGTGGCTATTGTGAACAATAAATTTTAGATGAATAACTGCACCGAGGTCATACATATGTGTTACTAAATTGTGAATAAATGACACTATTTGTTTGGTAAGTACTATTTTTATTATTTAGTTAAATTTTTGTAATAGATTCGTTTATTTAGAATAATTTTTTTATAGACTGTATGATGACCATAAAAAAAACAATTCATACAAATTACATTTGTTTCTCTTGGAGAACGTCATCAAAACAATTTCATATTTTTTAAAGTGTTGGTAAGTTAAGTTGATTTTGGTGGAACAGTAAACCAATTTTTTAACTATATCTATTATTAATAATTTTTATTATTTACAGAAGACAGGACTTGAAAATAAAATTTATAGTCGATAAAGTGTGCTCTAAAACCCTCTATAAAAATTAGTGAAATCTTATAATTGGTATGTGGTAAATGGATTTAGATTCTATACACACATATACAGTGACTTTAAGAAATAAATGAATAGTGGTGTTTGTTTGAAAATATATCCTCATAAATATATTGAAGTTTAATTGTATGGTATGCTAGTTGAAATAATTTTGTAATGTTATCTGGGACTAAATTATGCAATATTGTTAAAATATCATTGGTTTGATACTAATCGAGGGTTATGAGTTCATACATGAAATGGATTCTTTGAATTTAAATATAATAATCTTCTTACATCAAATGAACCATTTATGTATGGATATAAATAACATAAAGTTTATTATGAAAGTTAATGTGATGTTTTGAGAGATTTTAATGACCGGTGGAGGGTAAGAAAAATGAAATCACGTGACAATTGATTTAATGAAAATGATAATGGTTATGTGGAAGTGAAACACATTGAAAATTCTCACGAAACATCCCAAAATATATCTCTTACCTAATGAGATATAAATATTAATGATGAAACCCCCAAGTTAAGGGTTTATGATTTTAATAATTTTGATGAAGTAATATGGGATAAGGAAACTGAAATTTGTATGGAAGTTGAAGATGTTGATGATTAGGATGAAGACATTATCATTGATGAAATGATGAATACGATGATGATTGATGTATTATATTCATTTATTTATTAGTTTTTTATATTTTATATTTGTATTAACAATTATTTATTGGTATGATTGTTTGTTTTAGATTGATGGACCCAAGGATCTATTTTGTTCCTTCACTGATGCTAATAATTATTAGTTTTTTATGTTTTATATTCATATTAACATTTATTTAAAGGAAATAATATTTTATTCATCATGATATTTATTATTATTTTATCTATATTAAAACGTACCTACAGGTTACAATATTATGTTATGGTATTTATGTATAGGTAAATATAATATTCTAGTATTTATTAGTTTCTTATATTTGATATTTATATTAACAATTTCTTATAGTTCATATTATTATATTATGCTATTTATTATTTGTTTTATTTTTGATATTTGTATTAAAAAAAATTATATGTAAGATTGTTTGTTTCAGATGGCTAGAGATACTCTCGATGATTTTTTTGTTCTCTCACAGATTCCAGACATCCTGCTAATGAGCCCAATTCATCAGATCTCTAGAATGATACACCTATTAGGAGGTGGCTAAATCTTGCTTGATTGATGATTCCAGACCCCATTCTAGAGAGATGATCATCTCTTTATTTTTATCCTCATTTATAGAGATATGTTTAATTATTAAAGATATTTATTTTATATTAAGTTTTTGTATTATGGTTTTTAATAATATTCTGGTTGTTTGATTTTATTTGCATAGTTTATTTATTTTAGCTATTTTCAAGTTGGTACGATTCTAAGAAATTATTTTTATGAGCCATGGGTGTCATGGGATGAGGTTCCCATCACCGTACATCAGTAGATGTTTGACCACTATATTCTACATTATTAAATAATATATAGTTTTTAAAATTTATTTAATTACTGACATATTGTGTTTAATTATATTAAAAAATTTATGGTATCTGATTACTGATATCCTAAGAGATCTTATTCGGAAGGCATGATAGATTTTTATACATGATCATTTTCATCAGTGTTTACACAACCTCAGAAAGTGATCTATAGATAGAGCTTATGCTACTATTTTCAACTAGTTTTTCATCTCCCATAGATCTGACTACAACTCTACTTAGGCATGTGATGGATTTTCTCCTATTAGCTAGGAGATATTTTCAAGTGGAGATCATCATCTTGATATTAGATCTAGGGGAGGAAAGAGGCCACACATAGGGCCAAAATTTGTACATTTGGCATACATCAATGACATATGGTAAGTGGTATTATTTTTTAATATATTTATAATTTAAATGTAAAATATTTTATGTTATATAGGCTAATACTGACCCCTCTATTTTGGAGTTTAAACATTATAATAAGATGTATACTGATCCTCATATAAGAGAACTTGTAGGAAACTGAATGTTCCATATTGTTGTTAGTAATTGATTTTAAGAAAAATCACTAATATTAATATTATTGTTATTGTAATTTCTAATTATATTTGAAGGAAATGTATGAGGCTATGACTTCTCATTAATGATAGAGTCATGATGAGAGTAAAGAAGATACAAATGGTGATTTAGATTTCGCTGAGGGAGCCTGGATACATGTAACTTTTCATGGTGTTTATAAAGGTTGGAAGATTGGTATTGGTTCCCAACTGAAACCTATAAGTTATTATGGTACTTCTATGATGTCATCAGTGATCCCGAATAGATCTCAGTGAGAGTCATCATCGATGTCGTCATCTTCTGCACAGAATAGGGAGAGGTTGAGAGCTCAGGATGAGATGATACAGTGGATTTAGAGAGAGAGGGAGGATGAGAGTGGGAAGCAGTGTCAAAGATAGGATAAGATGTTGGAGTATATACGAAATCTTTCATGCGGCATCAGTATGGATTTTATTTCCCCTAGTCATTTGAGTGATCCTTCTCCACCTGAAACCAATCAATGATTTGTGAAGTTTTATGATTATTTCTAAATTTGGTGTGAAAAACAAATTATTTTTGAAATGATTTATTACATTTATGTTCGTTTGAAAATTTATAAACAATTTTTATATTTTTAATTTTTTTATTTTTTTTGAATGTTTTTATTTTTATTGTATAAAAATTGTATAATTTAATATATATTTTTTTTATTTTTTCAAAATAATAGTATATTCAATAGACTGATATCCCATCAAAAATAATATCAATTGCAATATAACACTGCAATTAATCATTTAAAAAAATTACAGGTATTTTATTTTATGGTCAATTTATCTTTAACAATTATTTTTTATTTACAAAGGACCATCATAAATAACAACAAGTGTGATTCCATTTCTTACAACAATCGATTAACAAATGACTATCATCACTAAGGACTTTTTATGATGGTATTATGTTGCTAATGCACCATCGAAAAAATAGAAAACCCAATAGTGTAACAATTAGTGTGATAAAAAATGAAATGATTTTCCAAACTAATGCACCAACAAAACATCAGTGATTCAACTAAATATAATTTGGGAATTATAGAAATTGATTCCCTAGTTGAAGGTATAATGATGATAATATACATTTTCCAACTACTAATCCAAACGATAATGGGAATGCTTATATAATAATAATTGATGTAGTGGGATAAGAAAATGAAGGGTGAAAGGTACACTTATAATCTACTAAATAACTTCAAATGTATTATTATATTCTATTTCTACCCAATCCTTATCAAATTTTGTTCTAAGATCATCAAATTATGATCTCAATAAGTATATATTGATTTATTAGTGAAAAATTTTAGACGATAAATGATTAAATATCATGTCTATAACTCATTTTTAATAAAATTTTGTTGGAGTATGTTTCCTATAATTCTTATTAATCTACCATTAGTCAAATTTGTTGTGATTTTGGGCACGTATTTGATATCTTATAGAGGCTATATTGATTAATGTGATCAGTATGTCACATATCATATTCTAAATGCTCATATGATCACCTATTGGTGCATGGTTGACTATGAACACTATAAAGAAATTACTTACATTGTATGAGTATTAATACCCAACCCTGAGGGATATTTAGCTCAAATGTTTAGGGATAAACTTAATTATTGGTATATTATTATCAAAATTAAAAATATGAGGACCCCAGTCTTACTTGAAATAGTGAGGTTGATATCTCATTAAAAATTATATCTAGAGTCTTTTATATCTTATGAATACACTTAACTCTTTTTATAAGTGTGAGATAATAAAAATAGTGAGGATCCAATTTATTTATGGGGGATAATGTAAGAGATCTGGTTTTAGGAAACATTTTAAGATATATTTCTATAATTATTAAATATGATTTTTAATTCCTTTTAAATTATTAAACTTGAAAATAAGTCATACAAGGTATAAATTAGACTAACAATTTATTCAACCACATTATAACATTACAAAAAAAGTATTTGGAACCATGTATTATATATCATGGATGATTCCATATCTTAAACACATATAAATTAAAAGTGTATAATAAATATAAAATTACAATATCTTTAAAATTATGAAATCTCATGGATCATGTTCTCCCTTGAGAATCATAATTAACAAAACTAAACCTATAATGATAAAAAAACATTATGAAAGGAGAAATCATATTATAAAACCCCAAATGAAAACTATAAGAAAGAGAAATGTTCTTTGAGAGAATATAATGGAATGAATTTATATGACTTAATGGGGGTAATATACCCATTATAATGGGGTATATAATCATTGGGTATAATATGAGTAATCATTTTATTAGTTTAGAATCATCATAGTATAGTTAATATTCATAAAATTTATTTAGATGTAAAAAATATAAATTTTCATTATGGATAATTTATTTGAAATAAAATAATTTTATTAAATATAATTAAAGGATAGTAATTCAGTTGTGAAAATACCATTTATTTTTATAGATTTTTTTATAAAATACAATTTTTTGGTAAATTAATTCTTTTTAAAGAAATATTTCAAAAAAATGGATTGGTAAAAATAGTAAAACATAATTTACAAGAAATAATTAATTAAATATAATTAATATTAATTTAATTATATATAACTAAAAAAATTATTTAAATTTTGTTAATTATATATTAGATATTTTTATTTAAAATCTAAATTTTAAAATTTGGAATATTAAATGAAATTTGTTTTTTATACATATAAAAAATGAATATTCATTATTACATTGATTATCAATAGGTTAGATATAAATAAAAAATCATTTAATTGTAAAATGATTATTTTTAAAAGAAGTGTTTTTCTATATGAAATGCATTTTTATATTAATAAATTAAATTAACCAATGGTCAAGAATGATTTTAAAGAAATATATTCATAATATAGTAAATTTAAATTCATATAGTAATTATTAAATGGAAAGTAATATGAATTAATTAATTTTATGCTTAAAGATATATGTTTCAAGAAAACATTTATGTGTTATATGTTCTTATATTAAAATTAATTTTTCCTACTTTCTGAAATTGAATCAAATAAAATAGATTTCATATTTGAAATGATCATTTAAAAATTTGTTAATAATTTTAATTTCATTTTTATACTTAAAATAAGTTAGCAAGGTAAATGTTAATTACCATGATAAAGGTAAAAGGGTTAATTTTGAACAACTATTTTTAACATGTTATATATTTTTATTTTAATAAATTGAATTGATCATTTTTAATTGAAAATATATTTTAATGTTTTAATGTATAAAAAATATATTAACAATCATTTGATTAGCAATCCATATAATATAATATTAATAATACTTGATTTTTAAAAATTTATTTTTCTACAAAAATAGTTTATATATAAATATTTTATTTCCATTTAAAAGACAAATTTGTCATATTTAGAAATTAAATTAGATTAAATGGTGTTAAAATTTAGATTTATAAGGTCATTATTAGGTAATAGGTATAATATTATAATTTTAGTAAAAATATGATTACCTTGGTAAAAAATCAAACAAGGTAAAAGGGGGTAAAATAGGTAAATTATCATGGTCTGAATTTTGTTTAATTAATATGATATTTATGTATCCAAGAAGTCCATTGTTAGGTGTGGGATTAATAACTAAATTTATCATTAACATTTCCTCACATAACCTACCTAACTCACATGTGATTCCATCTTTACCCTTTACTAAACTTAATTTTACAAATAAATGTCCCTCGTTTACTCCTATTAAAGTATCTTTCCTCTACTCCCTTCCAAACCACTCTTTCCAAACCCATTTTATCCCTCAAAATGCTTTATAATATTTTAGGTAGATGTTATTTTCAATAATTAGTCCTAAATATTCCATTTTGAAGGAACCATTATTAAGAAATGGTGAATTCATCAAGAGGTTAAAGCACTTTCATTGAAATCAGGAGTAAAGCTAAGGATTTTATCATCTCAATTTTCCTTTTTGGAGACATATTCTATATTCACCACCTATATTCTTTTTTTGGTTTATATAAAACTATATGTATGCATTACATCATACTTAAATTCAAGTTATTTACTATCCTATCTTAGGTTTTCTCTTTCAATAGATTTTGATTTAAATGTTTCCAAAGTTGTAAAGGATTTCATTCCAATCTAAATTTGAATTCCAGACTGTCATGAATAAATTTTGATCTAGTAAAATTGTATGATATTTTTCTCTAAAACCAACAATATTTTATAGATATCCTTGTCTCTAATTATATTATCTCTTAAGGTATTTTTAAATGTACTTTATTTCTTTATAGAATTAATATTATTTTAATGTTTTAATGTAGTTATTTTCCACTATGTTTGACTATCTTTAAAAAAGTGTGAATAATATATTTTTTTAAAACTTTATACATGAATTTATATTCTGGATTTTATATCTATTTTTCATAATGATGCATCCAATCCAAGTTTTCATGGGTTTTCAAAAAAATATAAACTTCCATTAATTGGGGAATTTTTCATTTTTAAATAAATTTTATAAAATGAAAATTATTTTTATCCTAATTTTTCAAAAAAATGATCTAATGATCTAATAAAAGGGATTTTCACCTATAGATACATACTTTGTTATTTCCTATTCTTCATTGAGTATATTCTATAATGATATATTCAACCATCATATTGGACTAAAATGTGTATGAATACAGAAAACTAAAGGGGGGGGGGTGAGTTGTAAGTTTAAAGACTTTAATTTTTATCTCTACAAGAAAATTAGTTTAACAAAGTTAAACTAATTGAATTCACAATACGTCTTTAGTATTCAAATGATAATCAGACTTGGCATGGGGGTATTATGAAACAAATATCATAATTAGGTATATTCTGATATGTAAATATAAAGTTCTTAATGAGATTTTATCTTTAAAATATATAGAATCGTAATTAGTAAGCTGTGGTAACGTATTAAAAAAATAATCATATTCACAGATAAAAACAATTTATTAGAGTATTCAAAAAAGAATAGTAATCAAAATATTTATGCTAAATTAGAGTATACAATAGAAATGATTCCATCTTAAAGCATATAGAATTGTAATCAAATTAAATGTATCATAATCAAATATATTTTGACAAAAACGATACAAATAGAAAGATAAATATAAAAGAATTAACTTTATATAACAGTTTCAGATAAAATGAATTTTTTTAATAAAATGAGTAATACAAAAGAATAAAATTCTTTTAACCTAAAGAGAATGGTATACAATAACCCAGGATAAAGGTCCCTTGTTTTATACTTACAATAAATTATATCTTTCCTTTACTAGATAAATCCCTCTATACGATTATTGGGTTGTCACACTATCCCCATGAACCATCGATATAATGATTAGATTTTCCATGTCTACCTATCCCCAGAATCCCTCAACACAATGATCAAATTTTATCTTTCTACCTATCCCCAACAACCCTTTATATGATGATCGTATTCTTTCTTTCCATCCCTATAATCCCTCAATATTTTTCACAATCAGATTCATAAAGCATTGTACAAAAACAAAATCAAGAAGGTTACAAGTACAAAGAACAAGCAATGAACTCTTGTATGCTTCAGAGCTCTCACATAGTAAAAAAATCAACAGAGTGTTCTCATGATGTCTCAAAATTATTATTCTTGTGTTTTGAACTCTTCAAATGACCAGGTATTTATAGGTAATCCTCTAGTGGTCATCTTGGTCCTCCAATGACTATGTGTTCTTCGAGATTTTTGCAACAAATTGGACACCTGACACTCTAATGGTCATATTATATCAGAATTCATGAAATCATTTTTGAATACACCATTTATAGTGTAAAATATATTCCATTATAATAGAATATGTTTTCCTATATTTATAATTTAAACTTAGTTAAATATGATGAATTTCCTAAAAAACTGGAATTACGGATTTTATTATGAGTACAAATCCAATGCTATCTATTCTGATGTTAAGTCTAGTTATAAAACTTTTTCCAGTACATAGAAAAGACAAAAAGTCTTTAAATCTGATTTGATAAGGTGAATCTAATAATTATAGGATCCTTACTCATTACAATAATTATAATAAATAGGGTATGTTTTTATTTTGGAATACTTTAAAACTATTTCTAAGTATAGTAAAATGATTAAAACACTTTGGCCATGAAAGAATTATTTAATTATGTATTTAAGAATGAATTTGTGATTTCCAAAACAAAAGTATTGTAAAAGTTAAAATGAAACTTTTGAGTCAACAATTTCCACCTTTTTGGAAATCACAAACTATAAGACATAAATAGAAACATAAATTTGATAAACTTAAGTCCATTTTCTTTTAGGTACATAATATTTAAGAATAAACACTAAAAATTATATCCCCCTGAGTTTATAACTTTTCTCAATCCAATAGTGAATACAAATAACTCTACGTTAGGATAAGAGCTTCCCCAAAGGATTATATTATCTTCTTTATAAGTATTTCTACCCCTTACATAAATCATATCCCCCTTACATAAGATTCTCCCCCATTGTATAAACTTATCCCACTTTTTTATTTTTAAAAAGTAACATGAAAAATTATTGGAATACCTAAAAAGGGTTATAAAAAAAATTATACAAAATATAATAGTAAATTATTTGATTATCAAAAAAAATGAAAAAAAATCAACAAAATAAGAATTGGAAAATATTCAAACATATTTCATTTATATAAAAAGTATTTAATTTAATTTCCATTTAAAAAAATTACAACAAGAGTTTTAATAAATCAATATTTCATTGGAATCAATAATTTTTCCATTATCATCAATTTCTTAAACTCTTTCCAGTCTTCTTCAACCATGGCCATCATGTCTTCTTGAGATTTTTTTATTTTCCCTCTCCTATATCCTTTCATCTAGAATCTAAATCCATTCATCTTTCACCTTAAAATTTTCTTCTTGAGACTGAATATTTTCTTATAGAAGTTTATTTTTTACCACTTGAGATTTAATCATTTCTAAGAAAACATCATTACAATTATTCAAAGAAATAATTTTATCTTTATAAACCATGAATATAGACACCTGATTGTGTAAAAAATTTAAGTTTCTGTCTAATTCTAGGATGTATTGAGTCTATTTATTGGATGTATCTTTGAAATGCTTAAGTTATTTTACTCTTTTGGATATAACCTTTTCAAGACTACTGAAAGAAACACTGATTTCATCTGAAGACTTCTTGAACATCAAAAAATTATTTTCCTGAAATTTGATATCTGTATCAATAACATTAGACCATTTTACCATCTTATTATGACTATTCCTCTGAGCTTTGACACTTTCTTTGAAACCCTTGTAATCCAATTCTAGATGTATCAACCTATCTATTAACGATTTCACTAAATCCAAATTTTTATTTTGATTTTCAATAACAAAATTAACCTTAGTTTCCAATATTTGAATTTTGGGAATTATTTTCTCCAAAATTCTTGACATATGAAAAATGAAATAAAGACCCTGAGATATGATTGTATTTAGAGATTCTGAATCTAACGATTATTTTTGTGACTGGTTTCAATCTATTCTCAAACTGATTTTATTTTTTTCCTTTCTTAGAATTTTATTTTTTCTTAGAATGATAAATTTCTATTTCATAAACAACAACTCTTTTACTTCTTTATAACTTTTGGTTTTGATCATTTCCATCCCTCTTGGTTGAAGATACAACTTCTTGAAATGATGGAGACTTTTTTCCTTAATTAATAGAATTCTCCTTACAATTTCCCAAAGAGGATAATTCTTTTGATGAATCTTGATAAGTACTTATATAAATCGTATCAGAATGGATCTTATCATATTTTTCTATAGAGTCTACTTTCTCTTCACTTACATATTATTTTTAACATTATTGACCCTATTATCCTTATTGATCTTCTTCAATTTCATACTCTTATATTTCTATGAACACACTGCCTTCTTTAATACCTTCTCTCACTTTTTCTAGAAGATCTAATTCTATAGAACCATATTCAATTTTTTGAAACATTTAAGGAAGTTGTCATTCCAGTCCTAAATAAATTTTTCTAGCTGGAATCAATTCTTTCTCTACCATAACATCCTTTCCTTTAATAATAGTAGGAAAATTATCATTAACAACTTCCTATTCTTAAAAATATAAATTAGCATCAGGAGGTAATGCATGTTTTGAAGAGGCATCCTAAACTCTTTTCAACAAATATCTAATTAAAGTTTCACATTGAATTTTATTTTTCATCTTCTTTTATTTTCCCTCATTTTCTAATACATCAATACCTTGAATTATTAGGGATAAAAATTTTCAGGGTTGAGACGAAATTAAGGACCTACTTCTTTTTTTCAACTTATTTCATTCTCCATTATTTTAAAACTTCATCTCAAAACATTCTTCTTTTTAGTTTCCTTTATCCATGTAATTGAATCATCTTTTCTATTCATAAAACTTTCCAAGATTTCATTGTTTTTGAAAAGGGTTCTTCTTCCAAATGAGAAAGATGAGTATTATTAAAAAAAATTATTCTTACTCAAAAACATACTTCATACACTTTATCAAATCATCAATGATAAATGAAATATTTTATCTGATAAGATCGAACTTGATTTCAATATTGAACTGTCTCATACATGATTCAATCATCTTACTAATCCTACCCTGAAACAATAAAATCTATGATTTCATTAATTCAAAGTTTATATTCTTGATTATCAAAATAATAAATCCTACTAAATTGATTTTACTCATATTTATGAGATAATCCCAAATAAATATATCTGATACTTTTAGAGTATCTCGATCACCCTTTCCTGGAACAATAAAACCTTGCATCCAAATATTTAAAACACTATGATATGAAATTAGATGAGTTACTTTCCTCAGGTCATCATCTAATACATTCTTAAACAAATATTCTTTATCCATTTATTTTACAAACGTACCCTTAGAGTTCGATAGTTTATTAGAGGGAAAAAATACATCTTCTTCATTAGGAATTCATAATAAACCCACTGTTTCCCTAGGTGTCATCTTATTCTTATTCTCATAGATTCAGAAAGAAAACATTTATTTTATATATTCTTGGAAAAAATTTATAGAATAATAAAAATATTTAACCATATACAAATAAAACAAATCATAGTCTATATTTTTCTATTCCACACATAAGTATTTCCAACCTTGTTAATTCATAACCTTTCTCAAATATCAATCATACTGATTATAAAATATCCTGAAACTAAACTTTCATGAAAAACAAACCAATTTTTATAATCCTTCACATGCACCATTGTATTTGGAGAAGTAACTAAGGATTTGGACATGAAGAGAGAATTAGATCAGGGAACTTAATCGAGGCATCACTTCACAAGAAGAATTATGAGAAATCCAATGTGGGGCATGAGTGGGGGGTCGCCTTTATATTGACCATTTTGAGCGATGTTTGAGCTTCCAAATAAGTTCTAATGGACAAGATTTGATCCACATGATCTAACAGTTGATATAATATCCAAAGAAAGATATTTTATTTTTTTATAAAATTAAACTCTTGAGGTTTTGTAAAATCATTATCATATTGGGTGAATATGAAAAAAACTGAAAACTAGACATGCACATCACAACAGACAAGGATAAAACTAATCATAATGTAACAGTGATAAATTATAAAAGAAATAAGATCACCTTTAGAAGTAGAATAATTAATATAATTTTTTTTATTCTTTGATTTTTAACAGAACATATTATGATAGTTGAAATAAAAAAAATTAAATGAACTAAAGAAGATTAAATATGATTGTTTTAGAAATAAAGAATCTAATTACGAAAACAATTTAAAATAGAGACCCAAATATGGAAAATATTTTAATTATATTTGAATTAGACTCAAGTATAGAAAATAATTTTAAATCCTGAGTCTGAAACGTTCGGTTCCAAAAAATTATAAGGTAATATGAGTATGATAAAACCATTACGATAAAAGTTTTGTGAAAACTTAAATTTTGAAAACCTAAAAGCTTTTTAAAACAATAATCATATGTACTCCCCCTATGAAAAAGAGTAACCTAATATAAAGAGATGGATTAAGAAATAATTAGATATTAATGATTAATTTATAGTGATAATTGCTAGATTTTGTTTAATATACGAAAATATATTGGAATATAATAGTTTTGTAAAAATATTAGCAAGTTTTTCTTACATTACGATGAATTGTAAAATGATATCTCATTTAGAATTATCTCCAATGGTAACATTTCCACCTTTTTTCTTTATAATATTTTCAATGAAATCTTTGTTACCAATAATATCCCAGGAAAAACCGTTATCTATGTATGATGTATTCTTATTTTGTTACATTAATTATTTTCAGGAAAATAGAAACATTTGGTTTTCACTACCCAAGACTTATTGGGTCAGTAAATGATTGAAAAAAATTTAGGAATCCACATTTGTTTTAAAAAATAATCATTCTGAAACCCTAAGTATTGAATTTTATTTAGAAAAAATTATTTTCCCAAGGTCCTTCACTTTTACATTTAGTAAAAAAGGGGCATTTTTAGGAATAAAGAAGTTGTTACTAAAAAAAGGTTTTTAACAAGTATATCCCATTTCTGAACTAGTACAATGTGGATGAATGTTTTATAAATTTCATCAAAACCTTCCTTTACAGAATTAAAGTTTTATAAATTGTTTGTTATTAAATAGATTTCATATTTTTGATTTAAATCTAAATTCTTATCCACATCTTTATTAGTTTTAGAATTGAGTATCTCAAAACTATTTTTTAGAAAATTATTTTCCAAAATTATTTATTCTATTTATTTATAAATAATATATTTTTCAAAATTTTATTTATAAAGATATTTTGATAAATTCAATATTTCATTTGTTAAAACATAAATTCTTGAATCACCTTTTTCATGTTCTTCATTTTCCTTATTAATTTTTTTACATACCTAACAATTTTCATTTTCTAAAAGTTTAAAAAATAAAGGAACTTCTTAATAAGAAGGTAAAGTATTATCATCACCAACTGAGGATGATTCTTCATCAAAAAATATAGAATTATTATCATTAAGATAATTTTCATTTAATTACATATTATTTAAATAATTGGTTGTGTGTACCTTGGCTATAAAACCTTGATTTGTAATAGGTACTCTCATAAAAAGACCAATATTCTTCTAATATGTACTTTCATTATCTAAGGAATTGTATGAAGAATCACCTCCACTGGAACTCCAAGTGTCAATAGATTTATGAACTTTATTTCTTTTTTAATTTTTTTTTATTTTTATCATAATGTCTATCCTACTTATCTTTTCTTTTCATCTTGGGATATTCAGGTCAGATATGTACAACTCTTTTTTATTCATAAAAAGTAATATCTAAGTCTTTATTTTTCTTCATATCCTTATTAATTTTCTTTTAAGGATACTAAAAATAATTTTTACCAACAATATTATTCATTCTTTGATCAAGATTGTCCAAATCATTATCAAAATTTGTGAAACCACATGAGTTGGATTGAACAATAAATTTTTCCTTTCTAGAATACTTTATAACCTGATCTTTTATTGGATTTGAATTAGTAGTAAAGGAAACTTTGAAATTATTCATCTTTTCTTTCTCATCAAATATTTTTAATATAACTTTCTATTTCAAAAGGGTTCCAAATAAATCTTCTAGAGTAAGATTTTTTATCTTCTTGATTCATCAATAGTTTTCCTCTTATATCCCCACACTTTGGGTATAATACCAATTATCTTTTCAATAAGGATTTCATCTTCTAATCCTTTATCTCCCATATATTTTAGACTATTGACTATTGTTATAAACCTTTGTTGTGATTTTGTAACAAGTTCACCAAAAGGGAATCCAAATGCCTTATAGTCATCTCTAAGCATTTCTATTCTAGTTTCAATAAAATTTGATATTCCAAAATGATTAATCTTTAGATTCTTCCAAATTGTCTTGGATGCTCCACAAGTTGAAATCTGGATATATATTTTTCTAGTCATGGAACATAATAAAGTAATCCTTACCTTGTAATTCAACTCATATTCCAGCTTTTCTTGATTGGTAAAATTTACGATCTCTTTATCAAGAATTTTATAATATCTAGTAAGCATTACAAAATTGTCAACTCCAGTGTTCATTACAAATGTCTTCATTCTATCCCTAAATTATTCATAATCAACACAATAAAAAATTGGTGGTCTAGTGCGATTGATGTTATCAACGAATCTGACATTTAATCATTCCATCTTTAAAAAAATAGAAACAAAATTATTTTTACACAATAGATGTTAGTGTAACAAGTATTTATAAACCAAAAGTTTTTAAAAAAATTTAATCAGACTTTCAAAAGTAAAGAAGCTTAAAATATAAGAAAGAATTAAGCAGTGGAAACATCCTTTCATACAAAGTGTGGATATTTTTTTTACAAAGACTTGGATCTGATACCATTTTTTGGATCAAAATGTATATGAAGATAAAAACTATAAGGGGGGGGGGGTGAATTTTAAGTTTAAAAACTTTTTTTATTATACTTAAAATAAAATTAGTTTAATAAATTTAAATTAATCATATTCACAATACCACTTTAGTATTTAAATGATAATCAGACATAGACCTGGGGTCCAATGAAATAAATATAATAATCAGGTAGATTAAGATATTTAAATCCACATGTTATAATGATAATCTATCTTTACAGTGTATATAATTATAATTGGTAAGTAGTGGTAATGTATTAAAATTTTAATCTTATTCCTAGATGAAAATAATTTATCAGAGTATTCAAAAAAGAATCATAATCAAAATAGTTATGATAAATCAGAGTATTACAAAAGTAATGATTCTATATTAAAGTCTATAGAATCATAATCATAGTAAATGTATCATAATCAAACCTATTATGATAAATGAGAAACAAATATAAATATTAATATAAAAATAATTAACTTTATTTTACAATTTCAAGTTAAATTAAAAAAACTTGTAATAAAACAAGTAATAAAAAAGAATAAAATTATTTTAACCCAAAGAGAAGGGTATCAAATAGCCCAGGATAAAGGTACTTTATTTTATTCTTATAAAAAATATCTCTTCCCCTTACCAGGGAAAGACTTCTATATGATGGTTAGTCTTTCTCTTTATCCCCATGATCCCTCGATATGATGATTGTATTTTCTCTATAAACATATCCCCAACATACCTCGATATAATGATCGAATTTTCTCCGTCTACCTATCCCTGATAGACCTCAATACATTGATCGGAATCTATCTTGCTATCCTTGCAATCCCTAGATCATATTCACAATTGTATGCACAAAGAAATTACAAAAATGAAATAAAGAAGGTTAAAAGTAAAAAAGAACAAGTTGTTGACTATTGTAAGATTCATAACTCTCACATAGTAGTAAAACCAGAACAATGTTCGTACAACATCTCACACTTCTTCATCTTGTGTTGTGAACTCTTCAAATGACCAGGTATTTATAGGAAGCCTCCAATGGACATCTTGATCCTCAAATGGTCATATTTTCTACAAGATTTTTACAAGGACTTGGACACCTGGAACTTTAATGGTCATATTATAAGAGAATGCATGACATCATTTTTGAATACACCATTATCAATGTAAATTTTATTCCATTACAATAGAATATATTTTTTCATATTCAAATTTTAAACTTATTTAAATCTAATGGATTTCCTAATATAATTTAATTGTGATTTTCTTTGTAAGTATGACTCAGATGTTATCAGTCCTGATGTTATTTTCGATTATAAAACTTTTTTCAGTAAATAGACAAGACAGAAAGTCTTTAAATCTGATTTGATAAAGGTGAATCCAATCATTATCAGATCCATAATCATTAAGATAATTTCAATGAATAAGTTATGTTAATATTCATTAATACATTAATAATATTTATAAGTATGGTGAAACAATTAAAACAATTTGAACATGAAAGAAATAGTTAATTATGTATTTAAGAAAGAGTTTGTGATTTCTCAAACAAAAGGAATTAAAACATCAAAAGGAAAATTTTGACTCCACTCTTCATTCTCTTGTTGGTTTATGATCATTTATGTAAATTTTTTCATGATACCTATTTATTTTTCAATGTTTAATTAAGATATGATGGAATTGTAAATGTTTTTATGATCTTGCATCACACATATGTATGGTTTATCATTATGTAATGAATGGGTATGGTATAGACCTCCAATTAATTGGGTAATTTTTTATACCTCATGAGATAAAAAAGGTTCACAGGTGGTTAACCCATGAAAAAGGGTATATGGGTGGTTAGCCCAAAACCAAGGGTACATGGGTGGTCAGACCAATCCCTAGGGTACATGGGTAGTTATCCAAATCCCAAGGGTACACGGGTGGTAATCCCAAGAACAAAATGGTATATGGTTGGCTATCTAAACCCTAGTATATTCTGAGAAGATCAGTAGACTAGTTCTTTATGGTATTGATTCCCTTATGGTTTACCTATATACATGGTACTAGTTCCATGCTCATATTTATGCCATATTCTTATATTATGCATTATGTCTATGTTGTGATCATATATTATTTAATCATGACTCATGTTTTATGTTGTCCCTAAAACCTTATATCAAAATCCATGAATTATGATGCATGGTTAACTAGGTATGATTTCCATTATGACATGTTCATTTACTTTAACTATGTTAGCATACCCTTGTGCTTATCTTATGCACAATTATGATATTCGATTGATGAAACTCATATTTACCCTTACTGAGTATTTAATCTCACCCATTTATTATGTATACTTTCAACGGGTTATGAAGAATAGTATTAGGTTTGAAATTTATAGAAGGATATCATGTGTGGAGAATTCCACAGGAAATATGGAAGACATATTCTAAAATCATAAGATCATGTAGCTAATCTTCAAAGACACTAAACCTTTGGGTTTTGGGATTGTGTGAATTTATAAGATGAAAATTTAGAAATATAGAAATGATGTAAAATATATATGCGTTATGCTTGAGTAATCTCAGTTTGTATCAGACCAAATGTGTATATATGTTTTTCTAGCACTAGATCTAGGAGTACCGATCTATGGATCTTTTTAATTAATTATCAGGAACAAACCATAGCTAAGTGACCTTCACTTTATCATGTTTTACACCAACTCAAATATCTATGTGGTTTATAACACCACAACTTGGATTATTCCACCACATAATAGTCACTACTAGAATTTGGGTTTTTCCCAACGACAGTATACCAACGGTTCAATTAAACTGTTGGTATACTCATCCTTTGCCAACGGTTTACTGAAACCGTTGGCAAAGGGTATTCCAGTGACCCATTTCCCAACGGTTCTATAGAACCATTGGGAAAGGGGTGCTAAACTTATCCCTTTCCCAACGGTTTATTGAAACCATCGGGAAAGGTTTCCTTTGCCAACTGTTTTTACGAACCGTTGGCAAAGGTTTTGCCCAAATAGCAACCCCGGTCTGCTCTCCCTCATTCGATACAGAGCCCTAATTATCCTCCGCTCCCGTGCTCTCGCGAACCCCCCATCCGAACATCATCGACTCCCGTCCGAATAGGTACACCCCCCATCCGAACAGGTAAAAATTGATCTCAATCAAGTTGTTGTAGTTGTTTTAATGAATTGATTTTTCCATTAATTAAAACATAAACACTATGGTTCCATTTTTATAGAATCTTACATGCCAATGGTGGACAATTTTATAATGCATATAGATTCTATTATTTTTAGATTTCTTATCTTATGGATATGTGTTGGTTTTCCACATGTAATGCCTTGACTATCTACATAGCATGATAGAGGGTTTCTTTTAGAAATTTCCAATGGAAATTACATGATCCTATAAACATTTTGATGAATTTTCCTAACCTAGATGGATTTTCTGATGTTTCTCTAATGATCAAGGACAGAATGTTTGGAGGACATCATAAGTTATGACTGGTTGATCCTAGAAGCAATTTCATGATAATGGATGTAATGCCTATAGGGAATCTCTTGATTTTGGTGATCTTCTCCATTTTCATCAAAAGACATGTTTGACACACTGGGAGGGAAACTCTAGAGTCAGTGTGACATGTCTTGAAGGGTGATTTATGTCCATAGTGACATGATTTGAGGACATCACATGACCTAGTTGGTGTGCCTAGAGGGTGTTAAGGGAGCCATCTAACATTCCTGACATTTAATATGAGACTGAGATAATATGTATTGATTACCCTATATAGAAGGAGATACATATCTATTGGAAAACATGTAGTCTGTATGGTGAGAATTAAAGGCTTTTCATTATAAGGGTGGCATATTCATGGGTGCCATCTGATTTTATTTGACATGTCAAGGGGACATCAAATGATCAAAATAGGTTTCCAATGGAATGTACTGTGAACAGGATGAAATTTACTAGTGCAATAAAATTTCATAGGTGATGCATGTTATGAACATTAGGGTCAACATATATTTCCTTCAACTTAGTCTCCCATATTTTAGTATTTCATCCATCCTTTTCCCAAATTCCATATATTTATACATTATTTTATTATATTATGTCTCAAATTATCTAAAATATGTGTTTGATGTTCTTCACGTGACCTATCATAATTCCTTCTCATAATCTATAGTGATCATGGGAAGATCCCATCCATGATTCATGATCACTCAAATTATTCTGCAGATCATACATAATGGAAGCCTTACAGGATGTGAGATGATTATATCTATGAAATCTACTCAGGTACCTGGTGAGGAAGTGCATATTAATTCAAAAAGGTAAATTGCATATGAGGATACCCTACTAATATGGTTATGGGATGAGGCATGCTCTGATGTGATAACACATTAAGTTCTTGATGGTTTTACATTTTTTCAATAACACATTAGTATGTTTTTTTCACATGTGTAGTTGATACCATGATTATTTTCTTCCTTTATCGTTTACTTAAATTTATTTTCTATTAATGTTCAATCCTATTGAATTGTTTATGACAAAATGACTTATTTGAATTCTTTTTACAGAATGGATAGAAGTTGGATGTATGAAACTGATCGTATCTCAAGCGATTTTTAAAACAATTTGGAGAGCTTTATAGATTTTGCATTTCACAATGCTTCAGATAGTGGTCGCATACACTGCCCATGTTCCAATAGTGTTGGTAGACCTTGGTTGAGTCCTGAAGAAGTCAGCTACCACATAACCAAAAATGGTTTTCAAGCAAACTACTTTTTGTGGTATCACAATGGGGAGAAAATGAAATCTCAAATTGGTGATGATTGAAATGAAAGGACTGGAATGGATAATTTGTTAGATGATCGGTTTCCATTTATTTGTCATCATGAAAAAGAAAGGATTTCGACTCAAGAAGACGTCGATATGAGGACAACTGATGCATCTAGTGAAAATGATGATATTGATAGGTGAAAAAATTGAATGATGCTGCCACGACTCTAGTATATCGACAATGCGATAAAATGAAAAAGATGGAATTTTTAATCCGATTGTTTCATGGAAAAACTATGTATGGGATTTCTAATACAGCAATCGATTACATTCTTACCCTCTTGAAGGATTTACTTCCAGATGATGCAGATATTCCCTCAAACCACTATATGGCATGGAAGTTAGTTGAAGAACATGGATTTTCCAGAAACAAAATTCATACTTTCCCGAAAGATTGCAGTTTATTCTGGGAAGAAACCGCTGAACGAAATGAATGTATAAAATGTGGCACATCCCGCTGGAAGTCAAAATCTGATGGAACACCATCCCGCGTTCCACAGAAAGTAATGTGACACTTTCCATTGATCCCCAGACTCTAGAATCTTTTTATGTCTGATGATATATCAATAAAAATGAGATGGCATGATACCGAGAGAAAGAAGACTAATGATGAGTTGGTTCATCCTGAAGATGGATTTGCATGGCAGAGATTTGATGCTCGACATCCTGATTTTGCAGCTGACGTGCGTAATGTGAGGCTGGGTCTTTCATGCGACGGTTTTAATCCGTTTGGGCAGATGCTTACTTCGCACAACACATGGCCAGTTTTTATACACATTTATAATCTTCCCCCATGGATGTGTATGAAAAAATCTTTCACTTTCATGAGTATACTCATATCTGGTCCTTCTGATCCCGACATTGATATTGATGTATACATGCAACCTTTAATAAAAGAGTTGAAACTTCTTTGGGATGTGGGTGTGCGCACATACGATGCATGTTCGAAAGACATATTTCAGATGCGTGCTGCGCTTATGTGGATGATCAATGATTTTCCGGCTTATGCAATGATGTCTGGATGGAGCATGAAGGGAAAACTATCATGTCCAGTTTGTATGAAGAATGCATGATCCAGAAGACTGAAACATCGTTGTAGTTTCAGTTTTATGGGACATCGATGATTTTTGCCAAAGTATCATCCATATAGAATGAATCATCGAAGATTTGATAACACTATAGAGACTGATGATCCACCTCAGCGTATGTCTAGAACTGATGTGCTTAATGAATTGAAAGATTTCAGTTTTTCGTTTGGGAAGGGTCAAATGAAATCTGGAAAGAGAAAGAATGTTTCCACAGAAACCTGTTACAATTGGAGGAAGAGGAGTATCTTTTTTGATTTGCCTTATTGGTCAACCAATTTGCTACGTCATTGCTTAGATGTAATGCATATTGAAAAGAATATATGTGAAATTTTTCTTTCAGTTCTTCTAAATGTCAAGGGGAAGACAAAAGATGATTTACAATCTCGACGTGACTTGGTGGATTGGGGCATCAGACCAGAATTCCATCCTGTGCGTATCAGTGAAAATAAATGGCAACTTCCATGTGCTTCTTATGTGATGACACCTACTGAAAAAAAAACAATTTCTGGAAGTATTAGAGACTATTAGAGTTCCTGATGGATATTCAAGCAACATATCTAAACGGGTCAACAGAAGAGAGTTGAAGCTAAAATCTTTGAAGACTCATGATTATCACGTTCTACTGCATGAGTTGCTTCCAATAGCAATCTGTCATCTTTTGTCCAATAATGTAAGGGTGGGTGTTATTCGGTTGTGCCATTTGTTTAGAGATCTTTGTTCTAAGAAGTTTTCCAAGTCTCTCTTGCAAAAAATGTTGACATATGCCCCATTAATTTTGTGTGAGTTGGAGAAAATATTTCCCCCATCATTTTTCACATGCATGTTGTATCTGACTGTCCATATTCCAACTAAAATACTTCTCGGAGGACCTGTTTCTTTTCGTTGGATGTATCCAACTGAAAGAAATATGTTCACATTAAAGTCTTATGTTCGAAACAAGAATCATCCCGAAGGTTCTATCGTGAACGGTTACTTAGCTCAAGAATGTATGGATTTCTGTTCGATGTATTTGTCTGATCTTACTAAAAAAATGAACAGACCAATGAGAAATGAACAAGAGCAATATGAGCAAATTGAACCCAGTTTTCCATCACTTCCTCAAACAGGAGGAATTTTTGGATCATATACATTGAAGATATTAATCCATGAAGAGCGGGAGATGGCACATCGCATAGTTTTGTTCAACTGTGATTTGTTCGATGACTATATCAGGTAAAAAAATTGAATATGTATATCTTACATATATATATCTGTTAAACTATTGATATTTTTTTATCTACAGGGAACATAAAACAATGATAAATAGGAAGCATCGTTCTTTATCTTTGAGAAGGATAGAGACTTTTCATAGCAAAGAGTTTTCTGCTTGGTTAAAATTGAAGGTAAAAATATTACTGTTTAAATTAATTATTTCAATATTTACTTAAATTTAACTGTCATTTATATTGCAGGTATTGAGTTTGTCTGCTGACTCTGTCTCTGAGGAAATAAGAGCTTTGGCTTTTGGTCCTAATACCTTGGTTCGTGGCTGTAAATCAATTGTTATCAATGGGTACAGATTTATTGTCACTGAACGAGCCAAAAACATGAGAACACAACATGATGGTATTATGGTTACTGCCACAACAGATTGTTATTCCAGTGCATTAGATAGTAGACCACGACTTGAAAATGTTGGTTATTATGGAGTCGTTGAGAAAATAATAATATTGGATTATTACTCTCATGGACAAGTCACAATGATGAAATGCCATTGGTTTGATTCGATGATGAGACATGACACATTTATTGATGATTGTGGATTTTGAGTAATTAATATGACCTGCACTCTTGCTACCGAAGAACCATATGTGTTGGCATCAATGGATAAACAAGTTTTTTATGTCAAAGATCAACTTCAACCTGAATTTGGTGTCATAGTTGATGTAATTCCAAGACATATTTTTGATGATGCTGATGATGGAATTGACACTGTCCCTATTTCCATTAGAACCAATCCATTTATTTCTTTTGATGACTCCAATAGCTCAATTGTCAGAGTTGATTATGAACCTGAAGTTGTGGTTGGAAATATATAGAATCATTCATCCATGTTCTCAATTCTTTTGGTTTACCTCGAGTTGGGCTGTTAAGGTTGGTAATATTCATATTTATTTAGTATTGATCACAAATATGTTTTAGCTGACTTGACCGTTATGTGAATTTTCATTGTTTATTGGTTGCTGTTTTATTTGAATTGCATTTTCTAATTTGGAATTGAACTGTATTCAAACCAAATCAAACAATATTTCTAACTTGGTGAACATTACAACTTGTATGTTTTATTAAATTCATTCAAGCTCTTCTAAAACAATTGATATATAAATTACCAATGAATCCCTTCATTCCCTCATATATTTAGTTTTTTGGTTTACACATTAATTTCCTTTTTCTAATTAATTACATATTTGTTTTCAAATGCAGGAAATGCAGCCAATTGAAGAGAGACGAACAAAAAAAATGGCGGAGAACAATCATCGGATGGAGGAGCTGGGCATTCCACCATTAGTGCCTACAGTGAGTACTTTATTTCAAATATATATATATATATATATATATTTACAGAATATATAATGTCATGTGATTAATTTTTTTGTAATATTTTTTGTAGGATCCACCGTTACGTCGACAGTTATTCGACGAGGAGCCTAGTACTGGTCCTAGTACTCAGGTCGATGGTACGAGGAGGGTTCGTACCAGAGGTGGACATAGAGCTGCGCATGCCCGACTAGACCCTGCCCCTCCCACTGACATTTCATCCTTCCCACATTTTGATCCCGGTGTGTCGTTAGGGACACACGGGGTATTTAGGCCTCCCAAGTTTTCGCTACCTTCTGCATCTTCTGCCCCATCATTTTCACATCCCATGATGATTCCCACTCCCCAGTCAGCATCAGGTCATACAACTATTCCATCTTCTTTTCCTTCCACTTCTGTCTCTCCGAGCTTTTATATTCCATCGTCTTCGACTCCTGTTCCACCAGAGGGTGTTCCATCAGGTTCTGTGGATCTAACGCCACTCATTGATCAGACTAGCGCAGGTATATTTATAAAACCCTAACAAATTTTTATAGAAATATTTATTTTCATTATAACATGTTTTGATAAAATATTTGTTTTTATTTCATGATAGATACATCTATTGATAGGAGGCGGGGGCGGGGCCGTACACGCATGCGTTCGGTGTGGAACCGTCGCACACAGGTTATGGTGGAATATAATGAAGACAATCAGATGGTTGAGAAAACATGGCAGCAATGTCGGAGTTTTCTGGCGACGCTTGCCAAATACTCCGACATCATTCCCGTCAGCCCGCTGTCGTGGAGACATTTGCCACATGAGGTCAAAGATAGAGCTTGGGCAGAGATATGGGTAAAACATTATGTTGTATTTAATTCCATGAATTATTTTTGTATTTATATGAATTAATATTTTGATTGCAGCTTCGATTTAATTTTCCTGATGGTGAGGGTGCACGACTGGAACGTCTAAAGGATTTAGGCGAGCTTTGGAGAGCCTACAAGCATGAGTTGTATATTGGCTGGCGTGCTAGAGTTGGCACTGAGTTAGAGGCAGTACCAGTCGTGGATGATTGTCCTATAGAGCAGTATCGTTAGTTGATTACTCATTGGACGAGTACCCAATTTAAGGTATGAATTACATTTGAGGTATTTAAATAATAACTTTCAAGTTTTTCATTAATATTATCCTTTGAATTATTGAATTTTATTTAGGAATCATCTGGAAAAAATAAAAAAAGCATTGATTCAAAAAAATACCTCCATACACTAGGACGCACGACGATGCTGGATCATGAGAGGCAGCAGGTATGACAATTGTTTATAAGTTTTCTTTACGACTTAAATTTTATTTTATTTCCTCAATTATTTAATCATTTTCTAAAGTTTTTATATAACTTTTGTTTTCAATGTCATTGTATAGGAAAGTACAAAATATTGAAGGACGTGTGCCTCGAGCAAAACTGTTTTGCTCGAGTAGAAGAAAAAAGAATGGAAGTGCTGTCAACGAAGCGACTCAGCATCAGATTGTAAGTTTTAATCTATTGATTTTATATTTTAATATATATTTTTTAACTTAATAATATATTTATATTTGTAACAGGATGCTTTAGAGTCCCTCGATGCCCAAGAAGCAGACAATTTTGGGCCATCTGATCACTTACATCAGGTGTTGGGAGAGGATCATTCTGGAAGAGTACGCTGCCGACCAAGGATAGCCCCGACGAGGTATTGGCCTGCCTCAGGTACGAGTTGTAGTGACACCGAGCTGCAGCAAGTTAGGGCACAAGCAGAACAGTCTGAGAAAAGGGCCACAGAGACAGCAGAATAGTCTGCTAGGGTAAACAGAGCATTTATGAAATTTATTGAAGTTCTACGTCCAACACTTCCAGTAGAGGCCAGCCCAGCGATTGATGAATACATGTCATCGATACATTCTATATATGGTGCACCAGGTGGCAGTTCCAGTGGTGGTCAGGCCGATGTCCAGCATGAAGATGATGATGGCGAGGAGTTTGATGCGGAATAGGAGGGAGATGAGGAGGGCGAGGAGGAGGTCGAAGGCGAGGAGGAGGGCACTGTGGAGGGTGAGGATGATGAGGAGGACGATGAAGAGGGTGATGATGATGATGATGATGATGGTGATGGTGATGCTGATGTGGGACATATTGATCCGTTACATTTTTGACTTATATTACTGAGATTTTATGTTTAATCTATTCTAGTTGTTGGTTTTATCTAGACTCGTAGTATAGTATTGGAGTTGAGTTATTTTTATATATTGTCTGTTTTTATGGATGTTGTTGTCTTTTAGTGGTTGTGTGTTTGAGAACTCCCTGGACAACCCCCCTCATTCTTGGACCCTGGACAAACCCCCCTCCCCCTTGGACCCCGAACACCCCCCAAACACCCCCCGGACAGCCCCGCTGACAGCCCCCCGTACAGCCCCCACCCTCCACCCTGGACCCCGGATAGCCACCCGGACAGCCCCCCCGGACAACCCCCCCACCCGCCCCCTTGGACCCCGGACAACCCCCCAAACACCCCCCAGACAGCCCCCCGGACAGCCCCCTGAACAACCCCGGACAACCCCCTGAACAACCCCTGAACAACCCCTGAACAACCCCTGAACAACCCCTGAACAACCCCCTGAAAAACCCCCGGACAACCCCCTGAACAACCCCGGACAGCCCCCTGAACAACCCCCAAACACCCCCGGACAGACCCTGCACAGCCCCCCACCCTCCTCCTTGGTCCCCGGACAGCCCCCCGGACACCCACCGGACAGCCCCCCCGGACAGCCCCTCCACCTTCCTTAATTTCATTAGCTCTAAAATGTTTCATAGCACGATCAACTAAAATCTAATCCATACTAAATATGATATAAAAATATTCTATATGAATTTCCATAAGATTTTAAGTGAAAACAAAAAGTGAAATACGAAAAACTGACCAAACACATTCGAAATGTGTTGATGCTTTAGGACAACGATCCATGGGTCATATGTGACGTGTACGAATCAACCCCGCCTCAATCCGAGGCGCGGTGTGGCCGGAACAACTCAAACTGTATGTCTTTTGTTTCAAAAGGACATCATTTTAAGTGAAAAACATCAACTGGCATACGGAAAACCGGCCAAACGCATTCAGAATGTGTTGATACTTTAAGACAACAATCCATGGGTCATTTGAGACGTGTACGAGTCAACCCCTCCTAAATCTGATATGCGGTGTGGTCGGGACCACTCTAAGTGACTTTCTTTTGTTTAAAATGGACAGTATTTTAAGTACATACGGAAAACCAACCAAAAGCATTCGGTTTCTGTTGAAACTTTAGGAGAACGATCCATGGGTCATATGTGACGTGTATGTGTCAACTCCACCTCAATCCGATGCGCGGTGTGACCGACACCACTCAAAGTGTATCTATTTTGTTTAAAAGGGACTTCATTTTTAGTGAAAACAACAAATGACATACGGAAAACCGACCAAACGGATTCTGATTGTGTTGATACATTAGAACAATGATCCATGGGTCATATGTGACGTGTACTAGTCAACCCCGCCTCAATCCGAGGTGCGGTGTGGCCGGAACAACTCAAAGTGTATGTCTTTTGTTTCAAAAGGACATCATTTTAAGTGAAAAACATCAACTGGCATACGGAAAACCGACCAAACGCATTCGGTTTCTGTTGAAACTTTAGGAGAACGATCCATGGGTCATATGTGATGTGTACGAGTCAACTCCACCTCAATACGAGGCACGGTGTGGCCGACACCACTCAAAGTGTCTCTATTTTGTTTAAAATGGACTTCATTTTTAGTGAAAACAACAAATGACATACGGAAAACTGACCGAATGGATTCTGATTGTGTTGATACTTTATCACAATTATCCATGGGTCATATGTGACGTGTACGAGTCAACCCCACCTCAATACGAGGCGCGTTGTGGCCGGCACAACTCAAAGTGTATGTCTTTTGTTTCAAAAGGACGTCATTTTAAGTGAAAAACATCAACTGGCATACGTAAAACCGGCCAAACGCATTCGGATTGTGTTGATACTTTAGAAAAACGATCCATGGTTCATTTGAGACGTGTACGAGTCAACCCCGCCTAAATCCGAGACGCGGTGTGTCCGGTACCACTCTAATTGTGTCTCTTTTGTTTCAAACGGACAAGATTATAAGTGAAATAAACAACTGGCAGACGAAAAACTGACCAAACGCATTCGGAATTTGTTGAAATTTTAGGACAACGATCCATGGGTCATATGTGACATGTAGGAGCCAACCCGGGCTCAATCCGAGTTACGGTGTGGTCGGGACCACTCTAAGTGACTTTCTTTTGTTTAAAATGGACAGTATTTTAAGTACATACGGAAAACCGACCAAACGCATTCGGTTTCTGTTAAAACTTTAGGAGAACGATCCATGGGTCATATGTGATGTGTACGAGTCAACGACACCTAGATCCAAGTCGCGGTGTGGCTGACACCACTCAAAGTGTCTCTATTTTGTTTAAAATGGACTTCATTTTTAGTGAAAACAAAAAATGACATACGGAAAACTGACCAAACGGATTCTGATTGTGTTGATACTTTAGCACAATGATCCATGGTTCATATGTGATGTGTACGAGTCAACCCCGCCTCAATACGAGGCGTGGTGTGGCCGGAACAACTCAAAGTGTATGTCTTTTGTTTCAAAAGGATGTCATTTTAAGTGAAAAACATCAACTAACATACGGAAAACCGACCAAACACATTCAGATTGTGTTGATACTTTAGGACAAAGATTCATGGGTAATTTGAGATGTGTACGAGTCAACCCTGTCTAAATCCGAAACGTGATGTGGCCGGTCTCACTCTAACTGCATCTCAATTGTTTAAAAGGGACAAGATTATAAGTAAAATAAACAACTGACATACGAAAAACCAACCAAACGCATTCAGAATCTGTTGAAATTTTAGTACAACGATCCATGGGTCATATGTTACGTGTACGAGTCAACCGCGCCTCAATCCGAGTCACGGTTTGGACGAGACCACTCTAAGTGTAACTATTTTCTTTAAAATGGACTACATTTTAAATACATATGGAAAACCAACCAAACGCATTCTGATTGTGTTTATATTTTGGCACAACAATGCATGGGTCATGTGTGATGTGTACGAGTCAACCCCACGTCAATCCGAGGCACGGTGTGGCCGGCACCATTCAAAGTGTCTCTCTTTTATTTAAAAAACACTTCATTTTAAGTGAAAACAACAACTGGCATACGGAAAACTGACCAAACAATTTCAGAATATGTTGATACTTTAGGACAACGATCAATGAGTCATTTGTGACGTGTACGAGTTAACCTCGCCTCAATCTGAGGCATGATGTGACCGATATCATTCTAGGTGTATGTATTTTGTTTAAAATGTATATGATTTCGAGTAAAAATATATGGTGTACAAAAAACCAATCAAATTATGAATTGAATTCCGGATTCCACATATGATTGTCATCTAAATTTTAAATTGAATTCTAAATGAATTATGTATGTTTATAATTATGTTATGAATTATAATTTAATTATTGATGAGTATATTTCTAGGATGCATTATATGTGTTGGTTGGTTGGTTTTCATTATTTAAATGTTGAAGTGCCCAGATCAGTGTGAATCACTGAGAGGGGGAGGGGGTGAATCAGTGATCCCTTAAAACTTTTTACTAATTGATTCCTTAATCAATTAAACCTCTATGGCTGGTTAAAGCCTCGATCCACTCTTCTTGTATCTCTCACCTTTCCACGAATGATGCAGTAAATGTAAAGGCACTGGACACAAGGATTTACAAGGTTCGGCACCAAAGGCCTACATCCTTGCCATGCTCTCCCAGCATGGATTCTCCATTATAACCTGTTAAATTTACAATAGTCGATACAGAGTCCCACTGTATCTCTCCTGAGTCCCACAGGAGGGTCTTTATACTGCGTCCCACAGTGTTACCAGAGTCCCACTGGCCTGCTCCAGAATCCCACTGAAGACTTCTTCTCCCTGAGTCCCACAGGGTCTTCTCTTGGCTCCTCGAGTCACACGAGTAGCTCTTCTTCACTTTAAGTTTTTCAAGTATCTTCAGCAGCCTGGGATAAAGGCTGCTGGCCTTGCTCTTCTCTTCTGATCACTTGTGGTTGATCAGGGCTTCTCTTCTAGCTCAGGCTTTATCTCCTTCTTCAGGATGACCTGGCTTCTCTCCAATTACTGAATACTCAGACAATTGATGTCTTTAACTTCAGTCTGGTCCAGTCTCACTTCAGAACAACTTCATGCACTGAATGCATGGAAACACTGGTTCCTCATGCACTGACTGCATGGCCTTCTCAAATCTCTTCAAGATCTTCAAGTCTTGGACTCCTCAGATGCACACCACTGATTTAGCACTGTTCACGTGTGCACGTGCATGCATGCATGCATGAACTCCCCTTCTTCTCTTCTTGGTGCAGTAAACCCTTAGAGGGTGTAGTCAACTATAGCACACACCTCCTTCACAATCTTCACACACTATATTCAAATTTCTCACACACTCAGAAGTGTGTTTTACTTTAGTGTGAGGGTCTCCTCTTTCTTCCTTCTTCTAAGTGTGTTCACTTCACTTAGTGCACACACACTAGGTTCGGCCTCCTTATCTCATTGCACACAAAACTTCTTCACTTTGGCAAACACTTGAGCTTGGCCTACTTCACTTGCAAAGCACACTCACTTCCTTGTTCTTTTAATCTTCTTCAAAGTGTGCACTTCTCTTATGCACACACTTGGTTCTTCATTTTTCACACACAAGGGCTACGACCTTCTTCTTCAAATGCACACACAAAGTATGGCCTTGTCTTGCTCACACCCACTGCCCGTAGGGTACTTAGCACACACAAGATGTGTTCTTCAGTTTGTCACACACACAAGGGCTACGGCCACTTGTTTAAAGGCCTCGGGTATTTCTCTTCTCCTCTTACCACACACACGAGGCAAGGCCTCGGCCTACTTTGGCACACACACAATGTGTGTAGAACACAACCCGAACTCCCTGTCTCAAATGAAGGCGCGCAAGGGATGCTTGAGCCGTGGCCAACTTCTTCTCCAACAGCTGCACAAGGTATGAGCCGCGGCCTCTCTTCCTCAACACTGCCGCGCAAGCCTCAACAAAGGACAAGGCGTGCAGGTCTCAACAAACCTCGAGGGCGCGCAAGGTGCTTGCGGCCTCGGGTACTTCCTGTCGCACAAAAGAAAGACGCGCAGGGAACTCCTCCAACTTCTTTTGCACAAATATGCGCAAAAGGTACTTCACGAAGCCAAGGGTGGCTTTGGGCTGCTTCATCGCGCAAGTGGGTTGCGCGGAGCTCCAAACTTCGTGAGGCACAGAGGCACACTCACGGGACTTCTGTCAAGTTTTTCAGCAAGCAAAACCATCGCCTCGGGTGATCCTTTTATAGGCAGAGGCGGCTCAGTCATCCGCGGAGAGATACAACTCAAATCCCCGAGTTATTCGGGTTTTCAAGATTCTGTGAATCTTGTTTTTCTTTTTATTTCACGCGGGTTTCATTTTTATTTTCCTTCGATCTTCTTCACGTGCATGCGACTTAGAACGCATGCACGGCCTTCCTTCAATCCATTCCATGCAGAACATCAACACCGAATGGCCTCGCACCTTCGGTTTGCTTCGGCCTTCATCGAATTTCCCCATCCATCGTGTGCATGCATATTTTATTGCATGTATATGTTCAGTATGGCCATACGAGCCGAATGGAGGTCTCGGTTTCGAAAATGGTGGCCGGGAACTCAAAAACTGTCGTCGGGTTGCTCCTGGTTCGACGGAGGCTCGCAGGGAGGCTTCGGCATGGCTCGAGGTTGAGGACGAAGCCGGGGCCATCGGATCAGATCTTCAACGGCCTGGATTAGATCGCGGCGCCGCGGATGGATCGTGCGGCGCAGATCAAGCGCGCGATGAGACGGACGGCTCAGATCTGTCCCGGGTGAAAAATGCGCGTCCCACATCGAAGTCTCTCACGGAATTTCCGCGGTATATCAAATAAGCGCTCCCCCAACCAGATCAGTTGAATTCTCTCCCTCCACGGTGCCGCCCCGCACCGTGTTCTCCCTGCGGGCGCGCTCTGCGCCCACTCTGCTCTTACGGGCACGCTCCTAGCGCCCACTATGCATCTCCTGACACTCGCGGGTGCGCTCATGCGTCCCTGCCGCGCTCCTCCGGGCGTGCCCCAGGCACCCATGCGGTGTCCTGCGGGTGCGCTCTGCCGCCCTGGCTCGCCCCACGGGTTCCCCTATGGGCGTGGTGCCTTAGTGCCCATGCCTTGGGGTTGAACCCCCAAGGTGCCTTGGCTGGCCAATTTTTTGGCTAAGGCAAAGAATAATACTTTGTCAAATACAAAGTTCTTCCATAAGTTCAAGCCAAATGCCACATTCCAAGCCATCTTCTTCATAATTCTTCTTCTTCTTAGGAATTACCCATCTCCTCCTCATGTTCTTAATAACTTTTCAACATTTCACAACTTAGGAGGGAATTCTGAAGGTTCTTCATCAACCGAAGCTCCTGAATCAAATAATTCTTCAATGTTCTTCAATGATCCAATTAGAGGTCAAGTTGGATCACATTCACATTGTCATGCACTAAGAATTAGTACATGGTCTTCTTCAGCTCACTTCATCCACTTAGAAGTTGTAGATGGCTCTCTTCATCTCCTCATGCATTGTCAGTACAATGCATGGTCTTCTAAATCTTGTTGTGACTTTGTATCATCTTGATACAAGTTCTATGAACTTAAAGAACAGCTCTACAATCGTCAGATGTCCATGGAGAATGTTTCAACCATATTCTCCTATGTCACTTAGAGAATCTCCTAAGTGACATGCATCTTAGTACCATGGCCATTCTCCTTCATCACCATCACCATCACATCCTTTGACATTCACATCTTGACTCCTTGACATCCATTCATTCCAAGACAACTTCATGCCTCATTGACAACAAATGCAACACAATGCACTTCAATCTCCCCCTTTGTATTTGTTGTCAATACACCACTTCAGCACATATGAATGGGTCAATATGTGTGCCAATATTTTCTCCCCCTTATTGGCAATCAAATGCAAAGGTGTGGTGTGGTTCTCTTCCACAATATCTCTTCCTCCCTTTGAAAAGTATTTTCTTGAAAAACACTGAGAGAGGGATGATGTCACATGTTCTTCTTTAGCAAGGAACCTTTAGTAGATCAACTCTAAGTCTACTTGGGCTAACCCGGTGTAGAAAACAAGAGTGATGTAACCAAGGAACTCAATGCTGTCCATAACTCTCTACACATGTGAGATCATGGTTAGGGGTTTGAAATTTTTCATATATAACAATGAATTGCTAAATCCTGCACATACTCCACAAAACTCATTAGAAAGTTCAGTGCAAAGATAAAGATCCCCCTTTCATCCATTTGTCTTCAATCAATACTCCCCCTTAATTGTCATGATGAATGCAATTAAGAATCAAGGGATGAAAGTATGATTGGAATACCTTCACTTTTCTCAAGATGATATTAATCTCAGAACATCATCTTCTTCAGATTTGCTCCCCCTCAAGGGGTGCACTCCATTCTGTCCAAACCATCCTCCAGTTGAGAATGATCATCATTTTCAATTCCCTGTAATGTTAGCACATGTAAACACCAATAGTATAAGGGAATAAGATGGAACCTCCTTGGTTCATTAATGTGAACAACAAGGTTGGGAAGATTCTCTCAACCGAGATGTCCCATTTTCACCAGTCTTCACACTTGCACATTTGATCTTCAATGATGTTTGTGCTGGTGTGGATCTCAATACATCTTCATGTGAAATCTTCTTCTTCCTTTTTGCCTTAGCAATTTCCAGAACTTCATCTTCAGCTCTCTGGAGATCTTTGGCAAGTTGCAACTGATTTGGCCATATGACTAAAGAGTCATTTGGAAGTGTGGCCTCAGTTCTGGAAGTTTCACATGGTTCCTTTGATGCTGTCAAGCTACCTCTCTTAGGCAACTTGTTTTCAATCAATCCCTTATTCTTCTTCTGGATTGATTGTCTTTTTGAGTCCAGTCTACTTCTATTTAATTTCATGGCTTCTTTACAAAGATCCATGATATGTCCTTTCTTTCCACAGTAGAAGCATTTCTTGGTGGTCCTTCTGGATGCATCACCCTTCTTGGACTCAGACTCCAAGGACTTCTCTTTATTTCTCAAGCACTTCTTGGGAGCATTTTCTACTTTCTTATTGCTTCCCAAGGAATCTTTTTGAGCCAGGTTCTGTGATCTTTTCTTCTTTTGAGCTCTGGATACAGTTGGAGACTGACATGTATCTTTTTGACCACATTTGCAATCATCCCAGATGTTGTCAAGTAATCCAAATCTATTTGCAGTAAACAGATGTCTCTGGACCTGTGGATGCTGCTTCTTTTCTTCTGGCTTGCTCCCCCTTGGCATGATCTTCCTTTGTGCTTTAACATTTAGTGGATTGTACCAACAATCCTTTGCACAGTGCCCATACTTATTACAACACCAACATTGACCCACAAATCTTGACTTCTTCAGTCCTTCTGATTTTAGGGTACTTGTCTTGAATTGTTGTGCTGCTTCAGGAGAGCTTTCTTTCTCCATTGTCTTCATCCATACTTGTTTGGAATTATTTTTCCATCCTGCACTTTTTGTGGAAACACAATTAGAAGCATCAGTACAAGATGGTATGGATGGTACCTTCTTTCTAGAAGATGTTGCACTTTTATTAGAGGATGTCTTTCTCTTAGAATCATCCTGCTCAAAGCTCACTTGAGTAGCAACATTTCTTCTTTCAGCTGACTGGGAGGCTTTGGCTTTGGGTGATTGCTGATTTTTCAATATCACCTCCAGTTCTATGCATTTCATATTGAGGGAGTTCTTCTCATCCTCAACAGCTCTTAGCTTTCCTTCCCCACTTTCTTTCAGCTGATTCCTCTGGTCATCATGCACCTGCTTCATTTCAAGCAATGAGTTGTCAAGCTCCTTAACCCTTTTGACTTTGTCTTCTAGTTGAGCATCTCTGACAACCATTGACACTTTGTGCCTCTTTTCCAGTGCATGGACAACTTCTTTGATCATTATCATAAATATTTCTTTCTCAGAAAGGCTTCTTTGCAATTCTTCAACAGTGTCTTCATATCTTTCATTGCAAAGAGAAACTGTTTCATCTTTAGCCTTCACCAGCTTTCTGAGAGTGTTGGTTATGCCAACCCTTTTTGCCAGCTGATCTTCCATAGCATTGGCTTATTCTTCTAACTGTGATTTTTCTTCATGAAGATCATGGATGCCTGTAGCTATACACTTTGCCACTTCCATGGGGACAGTCTTCTGAAGATATTTGAGTGCACTCTGAAGATCATTCATTGTTTCAACTTCATCACAGCTAGGATAGGCTTTCTTCATCTTCTTGGCCTGTTTCTTCTTTCTATTTTTCTGAGTCTTGGCAGATATCTCCATTTGAGGCTGGTCACTCATTTCCTCAAATCTGCACTTCATAAAGACTCCCTTGGATCTTTTAGAGGCAACCTCCCTTTGATACCAATTGAAGTGCCCAGATCAGTGTGAATCACTGAGAGGGGGAGGGGGTGAATCAGTGATCCCTTAAAACTTTTTACTAATTGATTCCTTAATCAATTAAACCTCTATGGCTGGTTAAAGCCTCGATCCACTCTTCTTGTATCTCTCACCTTTCCACGAATGATGCAGTAAATGTAAAGGCACTGGACACAAGGATTTACAAGGTTCGGCACCAAAGGCCTACATCCTTGCCATGCTCTCCCAGCATGGATTCTCCATTATAACCTGTTAAAATTACAATGGTCGATACAGAGTCCCACTGTATCTCTCCTGAGTCCCACAGGAGGGTCTTTATACTGCGTCCCACAGTGTTACCAGAGTCCCACTGGCCTGCTCCAGAATCCCACTGAAGACTTCTTCTCCCTGAGTCCCACAGGGTCTTCTCTTGGCTCCTCGAGTCACACAAGTAGCTCTTCTTCACTTTAAGTTCTTCAAGTATCTTCAGCAGCCTGGGATAAAGGCTGCTGGCCTTGCTCTTCTCTTCTGATCACTTGTGGTTGATCAGGGCTTCTCTTCTAGCTCAGGCTTTATCTCCTTCTTCAGGATGACCTGGCTTCTCTCCAATTACTGAATACTCAGACAATTGATGTCTTTAACTTCAGTCTGGTCCAGTCTCACTTCAGAACAACTTCATGCACTGAATGCATGGCAACACTGGTTCCTCATGCACTGACTGCATGGCCTTCTCAAATCTCTTCAAGATCTTCAAGTCTTGGACTCCTCAGATGCACACCACTGATTTAGCACTGTTCACGTGTGCACGTGCATGCATGCATGCATGCACTCCCCTTCTTCTCTTCTTGGTTCAGTAAACCCTTAGAGGGTGTAGTCAACTATAGCACACACCTCCTTCACAATCTTCACACACTATATTCAAATTGCTCACACACTCAGAAGTGTGTTTTACTTTAGTGTGAGGGTCTCCTCTTTCTTCCTTCTTCTAAGTGTGTTCACTTCACTTAGTGCACACACACTAGGTTCGGCCTCCTTATCTCATTGCACACAAAACTTCTTCACTTTGGCAAACACTTGAGCTTGGCTTACTTCACTTGCAAAGCACACTCACTTCCTTGTTCTTTTAATCTTCTTCAAAGTGTGCACTTCTCTTATGCACACACTTGGTTCTTCATTTTTCACACACAAGGGCTACTGCCTTCTTCTACAAATGCACACACAAAGTATGGCCTTGTCTTGCTCACACCCACTGCCCGTAGGGTACTTAGCACACACAAGATGTGTTCTTCAGTTTGGAACACACACAAGGGCTACGGTCACTTGTTTAAAGGCCTAGGGTATTTCTCTTCTCCTCTTACCACACACATGAGGCAAGGCCTCAGCCTACTTTGGCACACACACAATGTGTGTAGAACACAACCCGAACTCCCTGTCTCAAATGAAGGCGCGCAAGGGATGCTTGAGCCGCGGCCAACTTCTTCTCCAACAGCTGCACAAGGTATGAGCCGCGGCCTCTCTTCCTCAACACTGCCGCGCAAGCCTCAACAAAGGACAAGGCGCGCAAGTCTCAACAAACCTCGAGGGCGCGCAAGGTGCTTGCGGCCTCGGGTACTTCCTGTCGCACAAAAGAAAGACACGCAGGGAACTCCTCCAACTTATTTTGCACAAATATGCGCAAAAGGTACTTCACGAAGCCAAGGGTGGCTTCGGGCTGCTTCGTCGCGCAAGTGGGTTGCGCGGAGCTCCAAACTTCGTGAGGCACAGAGGCACACTCACGGGACTTCTGTCAAGTTTTTCAGCAAGCAAAACCATCGCCTCGGGTGATCCTTTTATAGGCAGAGGCGGCTCAGTCATCCGCGGAGAGATACAACTCAAATCCCTGAGTTATTCGGGTTTTCAAGATTCTGTGAATCTTGTTTTTCTTTTTATTTCACGCGGGTTGCATTTTTATTTTCCTTCGATCTTCTTCACGTGCATGCGACTTAGAACGCATGCACGACCTTCCTTCAATCCATTCCATGCAGAACATCAACACCGAATGGCCTCGCACCTTCGGTTTGCTTTGGCCTTCATCGAATTTCCCCATCCATCGTGTGCATGCATATTGTATTTCATGTATATGTTCAGTATGGCCATACGAGCCGAATGGAGGTCTCGGTTTCGAAAATGGTGGCCGGGAACTCAAAAACTGTCGTCGGGTTGCTCCTGGTTCGACGGAGGCTCGCGGGGAGGCTTCGGCATGGCTCGAGGTTGAGGACGAAGCCGGGGCCGTCGGATCAGATCTTCAACGGCCTGGATTAGATCGCGGCGCCGCGGATGGATCGTGCGGCGCAGATCAAGCGCGCGATGAGACGGACGGCTCAGATCTGTCCCGGGTGAAAAATGCACGTCCCACATCGAAGTCTCTCGCGGAATTTCCGCGGTATATCAAATAAGCGCTCCCCCAACCGGCTCAGTTGAATTCTCTCCCTCCACGGTGCCGCCCCGCACCATGTTCTCCCTGCGGGCGCGCTCTGTGCCCCCTCTGCTCCTGCGGGCGCGCTCCTAGCGCCCACTATGCATCTCCTGACACTCGCGGGTGCGCTCATGCGTCCCTGCCGCGCTCCTTCGGGCGTGCCCCAGGCACCCATGCAGTGTCCTGCGGGTGCGCTCTGCCGCCCTGGCTCGCCCCACGGGTTCCCCTATGGGCGTGGTGCCTTAGTGCCCATGCCTTGGGGTTGAACCCCCAAGGTGCCTTGGCTGGCCAATTTTTTGGCTAAGGCAAAGAATAATACTTTGTCAAATACAAAGTTCTTCCATAAGTTCAAGCCAAATGCCACATTCCAAGCCATCTTCTTCATAATTCTTCTTCTTCTTAAGAATTACCCATCTCTTCATCATGTTCTTAATAACTTTTCAACATTTCACAACTTAGGAGGGAATTCCGAAGGTTCTTCATCAACCGAAGCTCCTGAATCAAATAATTCTTCAATGTTCTTCAATGATCCAATTAGAGGTCAAGTTGGATCACATTCACATTGTCATGCACTAAGAATTAGTACATGGTCTTCTTCAGCTCACTTCATCCACTTAGAAGTTGTGGATGGCTCTCTTCATCTCCTCATGCATTGTCAGTACAATGCATGGTCTTCTAAAGCTTGTTGTGACTTTGTATCATCTTGATACAAGTTCTATGAACTTAAAGAACAGCTCTACAATCGTCAGATGTCCATGGAGAATGTTTCAACCATATTCTCATATGTCACTTAGAGAATCTCCTAAGTGACATGCATCTTAGTACCATGGCCATTCTCCTTCATCACCATCACCATCACATCCTTTGACATTCACATCTTGACTCCTTGACATCCATTCATTCCAAGACAACTTCATGCCTCATTGACAACAAATGCAACACAATGCACTTCAAATGTGTTGGTTTGTTCCCTATATGTATGCATTGTATATGTGTTACAGTTATAATAATTGGATTGAAAATTGAATTGAAAATGAAAATTGAATTGAAAATGAGCCCAAAAAAGACATGCTGTGCCAAAATGAGCCCAAAACAGACCTACTGTGCAAATTGCAGGCTGTTGTGCAATTTACACAGCAAAGCCTATGCCAATGATTTCAAACCGTTGGCATAGCCCATATAGAGCTGTTTTTACCAACGGTTCATTAAACTGTTGGTAAAAACAGACTATTACAATGGTTCAAACCGTTGGGATAGCTTTTGGAATTAGTGTTTTTACCAACGGTTGGTAGAACCGTTGGTAAAAATCTTTCCCAACGGTTTTCAAACCGTTGGGAAAGAAAATATTCATGGGATTCCCCAACGGGCCAAACCATTGGGAAAGGCTTTTCCCAATGGTTTGCCACAACCGTTGGGGTAGGTTGATTTTTTCTAACCTATCCCAACGGTTTCTTGTAAACCGTTGGGAAAATCCTTTCCCAACGGCTTAATTCCCCACGGTTGGCAGAACCGTTGGTATAACATATACCAATGGTTCTGCAGCATTTCCCAACGGTTCAGAACCGTTGGGAAAGGATGGATTTCCAGTAGTGAGTTTATGCCACCATGTCATGGTTTAGTATTTGGTGAATATTTCTAATATAGTTTATAATACAAGGAAATGTAAGGTATTATCATTGTATGAAATTTAAGAAAAAGTAGTGTAGTTAATTTTAGTTTTTAATAAATGTCATTTATTAGTTATAAGAGAGAAGATAGTATAAATACTGAATTACAAGTGTTTTTTAGAATACCTTATAATTTATGACATAATAACTGTATCTATAATTTTCCAACTCATTTTATTAATTTGTATAAAATATTTTATTATATATATATTTTTTATTTGAATGTAATATATTAGTTTTATTGTTTGTATCTCCGGTGGAAAAAATATCATATATAATCCTAAAATTGTGAAAACATTGATTTTGAGTTGATTTTATATATAATATACATTTTTTATAATAATATTATTTTATGTTACACTTATTTAAAATCATTATGAATACAAAAACAACTATTAACTTATTTTATTAGAATCTATTAATCAATGATCCTTGTAATGAACAACACTCATTTGACAATGTTTATAAGACTTTTATATCCTCATTATATAATTCACACTATATGGTTTCATTAGTTGTAATAATCAAAATCCACATATTTAAAACTATGGAATTGGATAAAGGATAAAACTAGCGAGGAAACACATCAAACAATAGTACCATGTTGAAAAAATATTTTTAGTAATAATAGCCAACAACCAAATTTCATTTCTCAATATGATTCCACTCAATAGAAAATTACATCCCTTAAATATCAAATACTAGTTGTCTCTATAATTGGGCCATCAAATACATATCACGACTTTTGATATACATTCATATTCTATTTTTTCTTTCAAAATGGTCCATATAATTCATGAATTATGATAATTCCTATATCCTCTTGCAATATAAATCAAGTCGAACAACTAAAACTAGGTATTTTTTAAATTAGTTTAAACTATAAACATAATACATATTAGGATGCTTCAAAAAATTCCCTGGAGAAACAAGAATGATAAAAAAGGTTAGACATCCACACATAAAGTCAAACCAATATGAAAACCCCTTAAAATTATTTCATAACCTTACTTTGTCTTCTTATATTTGCACATGTTTCCTCATATTCACATGCATTTTTATTATTATTAAAAATCAACTTAAAATGAAAATTTTCTAATAGGGTCATATGGAAAACATAAAATACTATTAACCCTTACTTGAAAATTATATATATATGTTTTTCAACTAAATAGAGGGCACCATATGACCCTCACTTAAAAAAACTATTCAAAATAAATGAAATTCCTGAATTATATGGCATATATTGAGTCTATGATATATTACACAATATGGGATTTGACTCATTAACTCATATTAAAACCAATTTTTCATTACATCCCTCTATTACGCACACAAAAAACTATGCTTCCATAAAAAATAGATCACATATACACTAATACTATTTAAACCATCATTCTCTAATCAATATAACAGTTTCATAAAAAATTAATCTAAATATAATATTTTCTCACTTAATTTCCACTACATTCAATAAAAAATTTCTCAATTCTTCACCACCACCACCAGTCAATAATTTATTACTTTTCTTCTACCTATTTTGAACCTCAAATATTATCACATTCCAAATACTGATATCACTATGGGAATCACTAGGGGAAATACCCAAAGAGGGGATGTAAATCGGGGTATATGAATTTAAACTTTCCTATTCAAAGATATAATTTTATAGTTATAAACTCCTTTATATTTATCTCCACATATGAATCAAATAAAAACAAAAGATACATGATTTTACATGGTTCATCCATACTAGGATACATATAAGGAGTATAAAAAAAATTTATTAAAGTAGAAAATTAAAAAAATGGTTTTTTAAAATTATATATTGAATGTGATATCATTATAAGTTTAAAACCTCACATATTTGGAAATATTTCTACTCTCATTCATGATTTTTGGTACTCTTTCAAACAAGAGGATTAATTGATATCAAAAATAAAAAACAAATTACAAATTTTTTGTTAGTATATAAATCATCTTTATCTTAATCATGATAACAAACTCCTGACGCTTATTTATTCTTTAAAAAAGTATCTTAATGAATGTCAATATTATCATCTTCTTTTTCAAAGTATACTAGTCTTTATAATTCCAATCCTTCTTCTTTTTATCCCTCTTCCTATATATCATCAATTCAATCTCAAGTATATGTAATAAATTTTTCAGATCTCTCTCTATTATTTATACCTCCTCTTATTATGATATCTCTTATTACACCTTGATGAATAGTCAAATATTCCCCTTTGAATAAAATAAGATGACCATATTTTATATCATGGTTTTAAAATTCAAAAGATATTAAACTATAACAAATAAATAAATATCTTATAAAATAAGGTGTATTGGTCTCTAATGTGTTGTGTCTTTATTTTAACAACAGATAGTCTAAAAATCATTGCATAAAGATTAACATTATCCGATAAATCATATCGTTTTCATATCTATAAAATACTTTATATTTTTTCATATTTTTTTAAAAATAATCATGATATATTTATTTCCATTTTATAAAACAAACATGGCTTCAAACCATGTCATGTTTCTTCACCCATGTTATATATCTTCTTTAAAAATATGCCTCTTCCAAATCACAAATTTTGAACACACTAAATTGAGAAAAATATATTATCTCAAGAAAATAAAAATAAAAAGAAACTTAAAAACACCATGTGTTATTCATGTTATGTCATCCAGTAATATTACCTATAATTTTTCTTTTTTAATCTCCCTATTTTCACAAAAACCAAAAAATAAAATTGATGTGTTTTTATATCAAAAAATATAGTTTTTTTATTCATCTAAAACCATTCAACATTCTTCAAAACTTTATGAATATCCATATAATTATTACCAAATGTAAACAAGATTTTTTTGAAGGGTTTCCACAATAATTTGTTAAAAAACTAAAAAATATTCTCTTGGGTTTTTTCTAAAAATATTTCACTTTAAATTTGTTGAAAACTATAAGAAAACCCAAAAAACATAATTAAACCACTTAAATCATTTAGTTAAAATCTATAACATTATAATAATTTTTTTCAAATTTTATTAAATTAATTAATAATTATTCATCCTAAGAATATATGGGTCATGAATGTTGTGTGAAACAATAATAAAATGATTTTTTTTCCTGAGTAATCACTTCACTTACATAATGATCATTCAAAATAACACCACTAGTTTAAGGAATACCTTGGACTTCTCTAAATAGTATTTTCAAATTTTCAACTCACTATGAGATTTTATCTCATTTAGGTACAAATATTGTAACCATTTTTTATTATAATTAAATCCTTTATTTTATTTTTATTTTTAAGATATTTTATGGAAAAAATTAATAAATTTTAAGTTCATTCTTACCCTTATTCAAGGTGTATGGAATACATAAGCGTGAATACTGTCTATACTTAAATATGATGGTTTTTAGAAGTTACATAAGGGTAACTCATTATTTATTTGAGTTTTATAAGGGTAAGGGTTTTGTTTATAAATGTTTAGTAAAGGTTATAAGTCATTTCCTTTAGTTGTGTGAGGATAAACTGCTTTAAATATGACTTATGTAAGGGAAAATGGATGCTAAATAAGTGTAAGGCCATCTTTCTATGGGATATGTAAAGGTTATCCCTTTTTATTTTGAAATGTGTAAGGGTAATGTAGGCTATACATAAAGGTAGTCCCTTATTTTCAAAGGGTGTGTAAAGGTAACTGTAATTCCATGTATGGGTATCCAGAGCACTGTATAAGGGTAGTCCCTTGATGTCTAAGGGTAAGAACCTTTTTACATGAGTTTTATAAGGGTACTATGTAAGGGTACCAAATTACATAAGTGTACCAATTAATGGTACTGAATCACATAAGGGTACCACATAAGTGTATTTTATGTATCACATAAGGCTTTCCATGTATTTATAAAAGCTACATAAGGGCGTCCTGGAGTTGTGTAAAGGTAATGTTGTGTTTCCAAAGGCTGCATAACGGTAAAAATGGAGCTAAATCATGGTAGTATAGGGTTTATCTACTGTATAAGGGTAAAATCTTTACCCTAATGATATATATATGAATTTTGTAATGGTAAACCATGTTAACCATATAAAATATCCTTTTTGAGAAAAATATTTTTGAAAACCCTCTTTTTCATTTCTTCTTCTTCTAGTATGACCTGTAAGGCCATGTTAACCTTTTTTAATGCTTAAAATTATGTAAAAAGATTACTTAACCCATTAAAAAGGTTTTAATTTGTATATTAAATAATTTTAAGCCCTTATCATTAAATACTTGAGTGAAAAAATAAATTACTATTTTAATTATATATTTTTATTGTTATTAATTACTGGTGTTTTTATTTAAACAAAATATACTTGAATCTTCACTAAAATAGAATTTATGGAATCATTTTGAGAGTATTTTGGGTTTTTTGATACCAAGGAAGAAGATACAGTTCCTTTACTTTTTTCCTTTAGATGTTTTGATTTGTCAAGAAATTCAGAGGTAGGTGTTTCTGTACAGTTCCTTCACTGTTTAATTTGTTATTGCTAGAAAATTAATAGATATATGTTATTTATTTTCTAACACATGTTCAATGAATGTTTACCTTGAAAACCAAATTCTTTGATCCTATTATTTATTAATTACACATGGAATGGACAATAATTTTATGATCTATATTTTATCTCATCGTTATATATATATATGAATTATATGTCAGGATCAATTCTTTTTCTAAGATATTTCAAGGGATGTTTTGGTATAAGTGAGAGTTTTGGGAAAAGTTTTGATATATAAATTATAATTTGATTATTTAAATTAAAGGTATGATTTATAAAATTTTCTACACATGGTTTTGAAAACATTATTTATTGAAATATCAAAAAAAACTTTTTTGATTGATTATTCTCCTTATTTAAAAAATGGACAATTTTTTGGTGGTTTTTAATGAATGATTTGTTCATGTACAAAAGGGTGTTGACCCATGTTTTAAAATTACTTCAAACCTTTAATATTTTAATACATACTTTTTATTCCTTAGGACATTATTTGAAATAAATTCTTTGTTTAAAGGCCTATTTTTTATTTTAATTATGATTTTTAAAAGGAAGGAGGTATAATTACCATTTTGAATATTGATTTTGAAATTAAATCTTGATTTGGAATTAATGATTCTTTATAACTTGGATGGAACTTTATCATGATCCTATACCAAGATAATACCTTAATATGACTTATTTGGTTTTTGTAATTTTCATTGATGGGTGTTGAAAAAGGGATTATTTCACTTTGAGAGAGTTTGAGGGTTAGAGTGAGATATGAACTGAGAATGATTGAAATATCAAGGGAATGAGCCCATATTAACACTGAAGGGGGTTTACTTTTTAATCATCATAACTTGATTATATCACTCAACTTCTCTAACTTGTCATGAGAACCTGGGTAGTAATATTATATGAACTAGATTTAGGATTCAATGGTGTACTTACACAGAATTTAGTTGATCTGTAGAGAATATGAATAAATTAAGTTATATTCATATGAGTAGGAAAGCAAGAGTGTGTGGACCTGGCCTGCTTGAGAACTTATGAAACTTTACATATGAATAAAAGTAATACATTATTGATGATATATTGGCTTGAATATGGTGGAATCCATACCTTATCTTGGATTTACCCATAACATCCTTATACTTAATACTTGATACATGATAGTGTTCATTGTCACCACATCACACTGTAGTTTCCCACCTTAATTGATTAACATTATTGCTCAAACTTCTTATTAGTTTGTTTCACCTTGAAACTATTTTATTGAATCTTGTATAACTTATTGACATCTGGTTAATGCTCTTACTTTTTCTTAATTAATCTAAATTTGTCCTACGAAATAGTTTTCAATGATGTTCAAGATTTTTTTTTGGTTTTTAAATGATGAAATGGAATATTTTACATCATTGGATTGATAAATGATTTTGAGATATTTATACTTATATTTTAAACCTAGATCTGTTGCAAATTTTTTCCTTTGGATTTATTTTACCATTCTAAAATGTAAACCCTTGTACTCTCTTAATAGTACTCATCTTTTAGAATATTTGTATTACCTTATGAAGTAACTACATAGTCTCTATAGTGAAATTATATAAGGTTGTGTAGATTATACCGAGCTTATAATATTTGGTGTTTAAAACATTTATAATATTATATCAGGTTCTCATGTTCTCTTCATCTTTCATTGTGGGTCCTTCCTTGGTTGATCAAGGGTGGGTGAAATGGGTCAGGGTGGTTGGTTGAGGGCCACCCAGAGTTAGGTTTTCATTAATTTATTATACATGCTGTTTTATAGTGTCTCTTTGTATCCAAATTTTCTTGTATTGTTTTATTTATATGACGAATGTTTCATAGTGTAATTTTAATTTTATTTTTCAATTTTTGGTGAAATCATTAATTATGTATTATTATAGATGCTCACACACTTTTTTTTCAACCTATGGTAATTTAAAATGCTCTTCATGTTTGTGGAAAATAAATTCAGATGCTAGTTTGGATGGTATTTTGGGTTAGTTCATTACAAATGGTATCAAAGGAGGTTATTTATTAAAATAAAGTATATTTACTTCAACACCCTTATGTTATTTGGGGTGAGTTATGGTATAAAGGAGACTAATAATGTTTTAGGAATCAAGAGGTAGTTCATGAGAAGGTTCTTGATCACCACCATTTCACAATGAGAATTTAGTTACTAGGGAATGTAGGTTCTTGATACTTTCTTTTGAGTTATTATTTTTTCGATGATAAAGAATATTTAGATTCCTGATAAGGCTATCTCAGATTTTTGGAATCTCTTATGAGTTTTGGGTTGGAATAGAAAGATCACCAGAGTTTCACTATGCCTTCATAGTCTGGTAAACTATAACGAATTAGTGTGACTAATTTAGAAGTCAATATAGGAATAGTTTTGAGGTTAGTGTGTGGTTTACCAGCCCATGTGACCAAGCCATCCATAATTATACTCTAACCTAAACTTGATTCCATGTACATTTGTTTCCAAATTGATTTCACTCATATGAGGTTATTTTTGAGTATTCTTATTTTTTAATGGACATTTTGGGTGTAGTTTTTTATGCTATTAGTTTATCATTTCAATATTAAATCCCTTTATCTATGATTTTAATTCCTCTGTGAAAACCAAATCAAGGCTTAAAAAAATTTAATTTACTTCTATGGAAATTGGTTTCAATTACAAAAAGTTGGTTTTATGGAAATTTTCGTTCCGTTTTTCTTAAAATAATATTTTGTGATGTTATAAAAGAATTTTTAAGAAGAAATATTGGTTTTTAATGGATTCAAGATAGTAATGGGTTTTTAAAAAGGTATTAATGTTTTTGAAAACCTGGATGAATTTACATGTGTTCTTAATGGATTTTTTGAAACTGTAATAGATTTATATCAATATTTCACATTTTAATGAAATTTGTAATGTTTTATAAATAGGGAAATATTTTTAACTTTTAAATAAATGAGGACATGATAAATTGGTTTTTGAATTTTTTTAATGCTTTGGTTTTGTTTATATTTTTTAGGTATTTTTTCCTGAGTTGATGGGTCTATATTTCGGGATTTCTAGATCCTAGAAAATTTTCCACAAAAGACAGAAAGTTCATTCACTTTTCTAATCTTATAAGTAGTCCTTTTTGTTTTCCATAAGTGGAATCTCGAGTTGATGCATCTACCCATACTCAAAATCTAGTGGTGGAGCCAGATCTATTCCAGTATTTGGACCCCATCTTGATTTTATTATATCATTGACCACCTTCTTAAAGAGGTGAGTGGGGTTATCTAGAAACAATGAAGTGGATCAAATATGTTGAAGGGATATTTCATTATCTTAGGACTCCTGATTCTTTTAAGGTTAAGTTTTTATCTTTTTTATTTTAGGGACCTAGACAGGAGTTCTGGGAAGTTATAGTCCCTTCCAACTTGTATGAAAGAATTATTTGGGAATTCTTCAAGCTAGCCTTTATTTTTTGGTGGTATCCTATGGATGTAAATAAATATAGAGTTTCAAATCTCATGGTATTTGGTCAATGTGAGATATCAATTACAAATTATGCTAATAATTTATCAAGTTTGGTATATTTGTTACATGATATTTTTATTGATGACTCCCTTAAGGCTATCTGTTTTAGAAATGGTTTTCACCCAAACCTTAGAACATTAATCTTATTACATTTTCTAAACTTTTATCTATTTTTTCTTGGAAGGACCTCATATGCTGAATTGGATATAGATAAACAATAAGATGGAAATAATTCCTCATTTATGGTTGTCTTAGTAAAAGATGTCCCATCAGGTGGACCAAAATATTATGTTAATCAATGATTGTATTCTTTGTGAAAGAAGAGGATTTTTCATGTGTTTCCAGTGTGTTGTACCTATTCATTATAATAATAATTATTTTAAATTAAATTATATTTTTTAAATGGTGTATTCTCTTAAGTCATTTTAAGAGGTTTTTTAATATGGACTACTAAAAGGGAATGTTTCGTTTAGTGAGAATAATATCCTAACTGTGTGAAAACTAATGATTCAAGATAATAGGGATCCATCCATAAGGATCAGAGTTAGTCTCTTCACACATTGGAGGAGTTATCAGATGTGGTGGATGTGATACAACTTTTCTTTTTCTGATTTTGGAGTGGAAATCGTTTGAGTTTTCATTTTTTAACATCATCGGTCTTTGCAGACTTTCTTATTCAAGGGATCTTTTATGTCTTTCTTTAGGACCTCTACGGATGTTCTATTTTAGACCATGGTTGTGATCATAATTATGTTTTTTTGAGATCTATGTTTTTGTTCCTTATAGATGTGCACGTTTTAATTTTCAGCCTTTTTCTTGAATGTTTTTAGTCCTTTTGGGTTTTTTGTTCTCTTGTGTATGGTATAAAATCTTACTATGAGAACCTCTTGTTCGATGGGGATGTTATTATTTTGATGTCCCTCCTATTGTTTCCTTCCATTGGTGCCACACTATAGTCAGTGTTGGATACTATTGGGTAGGTTAATGTTCCTTGATATCCTTTTGTTTTTACATTAATGGTTAGAGACCAATCTTGATACAATGGACAATATACCTCATGAGAATGTTTGTTCTTAGTTTGTGCATGGGATTTATTGTTTTAATATATTTCTAGTAAGATATGTATATAAATTGGGGTTGTAATTGGGTAATTAGGACTATATTTATTCTTGAAGGGATATGCATTAAAAGTCCTAGTGAGTGATTCAATGAACACATCAAGGCATGATACTTGGGGTTGAAAATCCTAGGTTAACGATGAGTACATGCTCGAGGTAAAAATCCTTGTCCATTATATACCTTTTTTGACTATGGTTAAATCAATAATGTATCTTTAGAACATTGTCTCTTTTCATAATTGTTAAGGAGTTTCATATGTACCATTCCTTGAGGTTTTAGTTTTAGAACATTGATGTAATGTTGTGATGTGTGATTGATGTCACTTTTTGAGTTGAAGAGATGTGTTTTGAGGGATTTTGTTTTCTAATGTTTCACCATTTAGGTGAATATTTAATTTGATGGAGGCCTATAATATGTCTTTGGTTCTTTTTAGTTATTTTATGGTTCCTCTAGGTATTGTTGAGTTTTTTTTGGAGACATGTATTGATATTGGAGTTGTTCTTGATAGAAATTTTTCAGGAAAGTCTTTATTCTATTTCATGGATCTTCCACCTCATATATTGAGTGTGGGACTTCTCTAATCTTTTCATTTTATATCTTTTTGACCGAAAGAATTATAGGGGTAGAAATCCTTTTGGTGGGGATAATTATAACATCTACTTTTTTATGATAATTAAAATCCTTTTTTGGTTTTATGGTGAAATCCTTTTTTTGAAAAAATTAAAAAAAATTAAGTTGAATCTTACCCTTATGCATGGTATAAGGTCTATGTAGGGTCAGTACCTTATACCCTTAAAGAGGGTGGGTTTTAAGAGTTATATAATGGAAATTCCTTATTTTCTAGAGTTGTGTGTTGGTAAGCCTTTATTTATAAAGGCTGTGTAAAGGTAATAGGGTTTTTACCTTAGTTGTGTAAGGGTTAACCCCTTCAAATATAACTTGTGTAAGAGAAAATGGACAATATGTGAGTGTAAGGATATTTTTTATATGGGCAATGTAATCGTAATACCATTTAATTATACACTGTATAAGGGTAATTAATGTGTTATATAAGGGTAATCCCTTATTTTCAAAGTGTATATAAAGGTAACCCTAGCGAGATATAAGGATGAATTGAGAATTTTTTAAGGGTAATTACTCACTACATAAGGGTAAGCCCATTTTTATTTGAGTTACATAAGGGTTCCACATAAGAGTTCCTAATTATATAAGGGTAACATATAAGGCCCCGGCCTTAAACCTTACTTAATCTTGAGTTAATACAAGATTACACATTGAGGATCTTTTCAGGTTTAGAGTTTTAGAGAATTAGATCATAAACTTGCATTACATTCCACATTTAAACAAAGTGGTTACATAAAAGATAGTATTCATTTTTTCCCATCAACAGAAACATATTTAAAATAAAACATGGATTCTTTCTTGACACTTCCTTGACACTATCATCATATCATGTAACTTTCCCTTGACCTGTGAAAAACATTTAAAAAACTTGGGATGAGCATAAAAAGCTCAGTAAGGGATATAAAAATATATGGAAAGGAAACATGAGTACATGTACACATAAGAATCAACGAAATCATACTTTACTCATAAAACATAAGCACTTTAACATACCTCATCAAATCGTGAATAAATCATAGAAATCATAATACATAAAGGTAAATTGAGGCATTCATAACATTCTTACGTAGGGAGTAACCCTCTTGGTTACGTTTGGAATACCCACCACAGTATATTCCCTAAATCTCTTCGAAGAAACCTTAACATTTCACTCCTTCAAATTACCCAATGCATTGGAGAGCTATATCGGGCTCACCCGCCCTTAGTTTATCACAGAACCACCCGTCTTCATAACAATTCCCAAGAACCATAACATAATTGTATCTCATAAAACATACATAAAGGAAACATAACATTTACACATTTCAATCACAAGATATCAATAACACAGTGATATAATAAAAACATTATCAAAACCATTTTAAATACCAAAACAAAAGAAAAGTAAAACATGGTATGTATTTTTCTTTAAAAAAAAGGTATGGCTTGTAGAGGATTCCGAAACTCAAATAATGGTCACAGCGGCAGAGAAGTCGTTGTCGCCACATACGTATGACAAAAACATTCCCTTTTGTCATTTTGTAAAATGCTTCATATAAAAAATATTCCTTTTGGATAAATATAAATGTAAAAGTGGTTTATACACCGTATAAAAGAAGTTTGTGTATAAAATAAAATATGCCTCAATGAAAGGATATTGAGACGAAGTCCCATACAAAGACGGTATCCTTGGATTAAGGATAAATCAGTTACATAATTGTGTGTGACAAATGAATACATGAAATATAAGTGGGTATTAAGTGTAAAACAATCATAGGACATTTACACTTAATCCTATAATGACATATTCAAGGTGTACAAGTTTATCCCAAAGAATCAAAATTGGGTTAAGAAGTTCCCTTGCAAAAACTCGACAGCCTAACAGCGTCACTTCAAAATTCAGAAAAAGAGTTGATGAGAGATAAAAAGGGTATCTAATCACTTGGTCATAAAATTTACATCAATAAGGATATATAATAATATATCCCAACATAATAGTATTTGAATGAAAATACATAACAAAATAAGTCTTTTAAAAAGAGGAGGGTGAAAGCTTCCCTTACCGACATGGGTATCTTTCGAAATATACACCCTGTGAAAGGAGGACAATACAACATTGATGTAAATACTCATAAATAAAATTACATTACACAATGAGTAAAATAATGGGCAGTACATACACCACTCAAAGGAAATTGTGTAAAATGTAGCATAAATCTCACAGGAATAAAAGTGAGATGAAAAATCCCTTACGAAAACTCGGCAGCCTAACGACGCCACTTAAAACTTACAAAAATGGATTGATGAGATCAAATAGGGTCTCTCATCATATTAACATAAAGTTTACAGAAATATGAATATAAAAGAACATCCCCCAAAATAGAAAATATGAGCTTAAAAGAAGTGACATAAATGAGAGTACTTAAAAAGAAAGAGAGAGGTTAGATCTCTCACGAAAATTCGGCAGCCAAACGGCGCCACTCAAAACTTCCAAAATGGATTGATGAGAGAGAATAGGGACTCTCATCATATGAACAATAAAAATTATAGTAAGAGTAATATAAAATAAAATCCCAATAATAAGAAAGATGAGCTTTAAAAGGAATGGCATAAAAGAGTGTACTTAAAAACAAAGAGAGGAGTATGATACCTTACCTCAAGTCCAACTTGTCTTGTTCCTTTCTTTATATTCATGAATAATAAACTTTGGTCAATTTATAATTGATTAATGACCTCCTATAAATATTATTATTCATTTCATATCACATATTTTAATGTTATAATAATTGGTTAATAATATGAGTTCTTATCAGACGTTTTTGTCGATGTTTGGTACATGAGTCAAAAATTGAATTTGTTGGAAAATAATTTTCCATGTAGTTATAGGTATATCATATCCAGAATAGTCTTGATGTTTTAAATATCATATATATCCAGTATATATTCATTTTATACTATTCCATAGCATTTTGAGATAAAAATTAAAAGCACCGTTCATGGAGATGGTAGCCCGTACGTACGCATGAACGCTACTTTCATTTTTTGTCATATTAATGGAATTAAAACAAAATGAGAGAGATATATATATATATGTTATAATTACAGAATGATATCCATAATTTATATTTAATAAATTACATATATATCCATTATATAAATGTACTTATAATAGTACATAACATTTTGAGATAAGAAATGAAATGTACCGTTCATGGAGATGGTAAGCCGTACGTACGCATGAACGCTACTTCCATTTATATTTCATATTTAATGGAATTAAAACATAATGATACATAATAGTATTTTAATTCCATTATGGTATCATATATAATATCATTAAATATATCCTTTATATGTACCACATATGGTATTAACGAATCAAATCACTTTGAGGGGGCGGTAGTCCGCACTTCCTTAAATGAAGATATCGTGTTTACCCATAATGGAAACCATAAAGGTATTCCATAAATGAAAAATACAGAAGCTTAAGTAAAACATAAACATATTATATATCATATATAAATATAGTGTCATCTCAATGGCCACCTTTGAAGGTGTTATAAGAATGTTGAACAATCATCGTTTCATGAGGCAGAAATTCGCCATCCACAGAAACAGTATGTTCTTTAACCATTAGATGTAGGTGTGTGTATGTGTAGCTCGAATACTTCTTATAACAACATCATAGTATATTTAAGATACTGTATTTGTTACAAAATAAATGATTAAAAAGAGTTTAGGGGGTTGGAGAAGCAAAATAAAACAAAAGGACACAAGTGAAGACAGTACCTTAAAATCGGGTAACTCCCTTTGGTTTGAGCTCAAAGGCTTCCTTGGGAAACCTTCTACCCAAAGTGAGGCTTCAAGGAGTTATAGAGGGAGGTGTAGAGACAAAATGGGGAGTGGTTGGTCGAGCCAAAGGCTTTGGAAGTGTGGGTAAGGAGGTAGAGGTGGGGGCCGTTTATAAGAGGAGTGGAGGGGCACTCTTGGAATGTAAAGAAATGTTACTTTATTTTAGAATGAGTTTCGGATTTTAATGGTCCCAAATTGATTTGTTTTGAGGATAAGGTAATAAGGGTTCGAACTCCACCCATCCAATAGGTTTCGGAAATGTGTAGGTCTTATATTTTACATTATCTTTCCATTTTATTTAAATCGTTAAATAATGAGGTCATCGCTGCATCATCATTATGTCATAAACAATTTAATTTATTTAATGTCTAAAAACTATAAAAAAAATACTATGATGTAGGAAATATTTTCATCTTTCCAATGAATATTTATAGTAAAAAATATGACTTGTATAACCCCATGTAAATGTTTTTTAGTAAAACATCTCATGTTTGTGTCATTTTTACTTTAACATTAAATAAAAAGGTATTTATGTCATTTTCCAAACCAAGTGGCTCCATGGGGTCCCCAAGTTGACCCATGGATTTTCTTGGTCGGCCATGACACATACAATGGGTGTATGACATGTTTCTAGGTCATTTCATTTTATTAAAACATTATTCTTACCTTAAACTACACTAATTACCTCTAATCGCGATTAAAAACATAATAAGTTACTATTCACCAAAAAATTATTTTAATACCATTGAACCACATTTTACTTCTTAATGACAACCATGTATGTCGGATTTTTGAAATTCAAAACACAGAGGTGGTAAAATTTCATTTAAACATAAAATTAGTTTTTATAAGTACCACTTAGTGGTTTCACTATTCATCAAAAATTGAAGTTTTTCAGAAAAATACCAAAACTTCACCCTAAGATATATTTGATATTCTGAATTCAAAAATTATGTCTATTTTAAAAAATTCAAAACATATTAGCTGCATTAATTAATTTAATAAATAATTCCCGCTGTCAGAGCAAATAGCGTGTTTTTATGGAACAATAAGTATCAAATGATTGACACTAGTTTAAGTCCAATTTCAAAGTGAAATTAATTCCAATGACCACTATTGGATTAAATGGTAAAAATATATTCTAATTTTAATTTAAAAACAATTAATAAGATAATCTAATCATATAAATAAATTATATTAAAAAGAGGTTTTGAATTAAAATACAACATTTTTCACTATTCATTAAAAATTGAACTTTTTCGGAAAAATACCAAAAATTTACACAAAGTAAATTTTGATGTCCCGATTCAAAAGAAGAATTTTATTTTGTCAAATATAACACATAAAATTGTCAAAAAGTGGATTTAAAAGAGGTTCTCCATCAAAAGTCGGTTAATCGACCTTTTAAAGAATATTAGAATGTTTAAGCTTAAAATAGGATTCATTCGCATTTTTAATCCTCTAACATTTATTGTAAAAAGTAAAAATATTTGACAAAAATATATAATAATTTTTTAGTTAGTTCTGTTCATTCCTGCCATTACAACGACTAGGTGTTAACTACTATTTAAAATAATATTATTTTATTATTATAGTGCAACGTAAGATTCCCATGAAACTCGTTTTTGCTTGTTGGGTACGCCATCGAGCATAGAGTCCCCTTTAAAGTCATATTAAATTTTTTTTCACAAATATGGATAAATGTGAAAATGTCATACTCTTTATTTACCTGGGGTGTTACATCCTTCCCCCCTTTTGGGAATTGCGTCCTTGCAATTTTAAAATTGAGCTTGGAAACATCCTTTAAAGTCCCACATCGGAACAAGAGTCGGTAAAACAATCACTTTAAAATAAAGGAAGATAAGTACAGAGGTCACCCGAGTTAACCCATACTAGGATTCCATGTAGGAAAACATGGACATAGAGGAGAAAACATAGGGTCATGTTTTGATGGAGATTGATAGAAAACATGTTTAGGAGAAAGTTAACCACAAGAAAATCACAAACTTGTGATGGGTTAAACGGTATTTGATTCCCCAGTAGGAAAAGTTAATAGAAAACATTTTTGTTTTAAGTTACTTTTTATTGAGGAATTTATTCATAAGAAAACATAATCATTTATCATGATGACTTTCAAATTTTATTAGATTCCTTACAAAAACTCATATTTTCTCCAAAAGATGAGTATTTAGGAAGACTTGTTCACATTAAGAGTACTATAATAAACTTCTAGAGAATCACCTAATCCACGAAAGAAAACTATATACTTCCCATGCATTTAAACTTTAACCAAAACCAAAACAAAAAAGGTTAGTACAAGATCAGATAATCTAGAAAAGGATAACCCTTTATAAAAAGAAAATCTATTCTTAATCTCCAAAATTTGTCCAACAAAACCCAAAGTTCAATGAGGACCATTCGATAAACAATTTGTCCATAAAATTATTCAAAGTAAACCAAACTAAGATTGAAACCCAAATATTTTAAGGATTTAGTCACATAGTCTTCCAAGTTAAATCTTAACATTTACCTCCAAACAACATCAGTTTCTCTTAAATTCTCATATTGAAAAGTAATTAACCTAATCACATATCCTCCATGATAGGTTAATCATTTCCATAGATAACCCAAAATCAACATACTCGTAATTCATAAAATCATCTAACTAAAAAGAATTAGTCAAATTAACCAGGGACTTCACGTAGTCTAGTGGTAGGCGATAAATACAAGTCACACTTTTATTGTGGGTTCGATTCCCACAGCTTTGTCTGGCGCGACAGGTTGTCACAAGGTCTGCGTGTTTTCCTTCTTCCAAAACTATATAATTCTTAAAACATTACCCAAAATGAGATAAAATCTTCAAAAAATAATCATAAAATATTTTAACCTCAAGTTTATCTCATGCCTTTCATTTTCCATCATAACATATAATAACCCATAATTACCTCAAAAGTAAGGATCATATAAACCCTAATGGTTACCTTTATAATTATTACCTGAACTTCCACATCGATTGGTCATCTCATACATGATTCATTACAGAACATATCAAGGTTCAAGTGGATGATCATGACTCCTTGATATTTGGTTTAGAACAACTATTAGTTTCCTCATTGAATACCCCATTTCATCCAGTCTCTTAATCAGAGAACCACCACAGTTTCCTTCAAACCTATTGTCACTTTGGGGCCTGCTAGATCTATCCATTCACTAAAAACAGAAATTTCAGTGTGAGTATATCAAAAAAACCATCATGTAATAATGAGGAAGATATACTTACTCATTCACTTTATCTAAAACTAGGACTCTTTCTGAAATCCTAACCATTATGGTAATGTCACTTATGCTTAGAGGATACCCTAACCTCTAAAGTTATCTAAACCGAACTCTGATACCAACTATAAGAACCCAGCCTTAAACCTTACTTAATCTTTAGTTAATACAAGATTACACATTGAGGATATTTTTAGGTGTATAGTTTTAGAGAATTAGATCATAAACTTTCATTACATTCCACATTTAAACAAAGTGGTTACATAAAAGATAGTATTCATTTTTTCCCATCAATGGAAACATATTTAAAATAAAAAAAGGATTTTTTCTTGACACTTCTTTGACACTATCATCATATCATGTACCTTTCCCTTGACCTGTGAAAAACATTTCAAAAACTTGGGATGAGCATAAAAATCTCAGTAAGGGATATAAAAATATATGGAAAGGAAACACGAGTACATGTACACATAAGAATCAATGAAATCATAATTTACTCATAAAACATAAGAACTTTAACATACCTGATCAAATCATGAATAAATCATAGAAATCATAAGACATTAAAGTAACTTGAGGCATTCATAACATTATTACATAGGGAGTAACCCTCTTGGTTACGTTCGGAATAACCACCACAGTATATTCCCTAAATCTCTTCGGAGAAACCTTAACGTTTCACTCCTCCGCGTTACCCAATGCATTGAAGAGCTATATCGGACTCACCCACCCTTATTTTATCACGAAACCACCCGTCTTCATAACAATGCCCAAGAACCATAACATAATCGTATCTCATAAAACATACATAAAGGAAACATAACATTTCCACATTTCAATCACAAGATATCAATAACGCAGTGATATAATAAAAACATTATCAAAACCATTTTAAATACCAAAATAAAAGAAAAGTAAAACATGGTATTTATTTTTCTTTTAAAAAAAGGTATGGCTTGTAGAGGAAGCCGAAACTCAGATAATGGTCATGGCGGCGGAGAAGTCGTTGTCGCCGCATACGTATGAAAAAAACATTCAATTTTTTCGTTTTGTAAAACGCTTAGTATAAAAAATATTCCTTTTGGATAAACATAAAAGTCAAAGGGGTTTATACACCGTATAAAAGAAGGTTGTGTATAAAATAAAATATGCCTCAATGAAAGGAGATTGAGACGAAGTCCCATACAAAGACGATATCCTTGGATTAAGGATAAATCAGTTACATAATTATGTTTGACAAATGAATACACGAAATATAAGTGGGTATTAAGTGTAAAACAATCCTAGGACATTCACACATAATCATAGAATGACATATTAAAGGTGTACAAGTTTATCCCAAAGAATCAAAATTGGGTTAAGAAGTTCCCTTGCAAAAACTCGACAGCCTAACGGCGTCACTTCAAAATTCAGAAAAAGAGTTGATGAGAGATAAAAAGGGTATCTCATCACTTGGTAATAAAATTTACATCAATAAGGATATATAAGAACATATCACAACATAATATTATGTAAATTAAAATACATAACAAAATAAGTCTTTTAAAAAGAGGAGGGTGACAGGTTCCCTTACCGACATGGGTATCTTTCGAAACATACACCCCGTGAAAGGAGGACAATACAACATTGATGGAAATACTCATAAATGAAAGTATATTACACAATGAGTTAAATAATGGGCAGTACATACACCACTCAAAGGAAATTTTGGCAAATGTAGCATAAATCTCACGGGAATAAAAGTGAGATGAAAAATCCCTTACGAAAACTTGGCAGCCTAACGGCGCCACTTAAAACTTAAAAAAATGGATTGATGAGATCAAATAGGGTCTCTAATTATATTAACATAAAGTTTATAGAAATTGGAATATAAAATAACAACCCCCAACATAACAAATAGGAGCTTAAAATAAGTGACATAAAGGAGAGTACTTAAAAAGAAAGAGAGAGGTTAGATCTCTCACGAAAATTCGGCAGCCTAACGGCGCCACTCAAAACATCCAAAATGGATTGATGAAAAAGAATAGGGTCTCTCATCATATTAAAAATAAAAATTAATGTAAGAGTAATATAAAATAACATCCCAATAATAATAAAGATGAGCTTTAAAAGGAATGACATAAAAGAGTGTACTTAAAAAGAAAGAGAGGAGTAGGATCCCTTACCTCAAGTCCAACTTGTCTTGTTCGTTTCTTTATATTCCTAAATAATAAACTTTGGTCAATTTATAATTTCTTAAGGAACTCCTATAAATATTATTATTCAGTTCATATCACATATTTTAATTTTATAATAATTGGTTAATAATATGAGTTCATATCAGACGTTTTTGTCGATATTTGGTACATGAGTCAAAAATTGAATTTGTTGGAATATAATTTTCCATGTAGTTATAGGTACATCATATACAGAATAGTATTGATGTTTTAAATATAATATATATCCAGTATATATTAATTTTATACTATTCCATAGCATTTGGAGATAAAAATTAAAAGCACCGTTCATGGAGACGGTAGGCCGTACGTATGCATGAATGCTACTTTCATTTTTTGTCATATTAATGGAATTAAAACAAAATGAGATATATATATATATATGTTATAATTCTAGAATGATATCCATAATTTATATGTAATATATTACATATATATCCATTATATATATGTACTTATAATAGTACATAACATTTTGAGATAAGAAATGAAATGTACCGTTCATGGAGATGGTAAGCCGTACGTACGCATGGACGCTACTTCCACTTCTATTTCATATTTAATGGAATTAAAACATAATGATAAATAATATTATTTTAATTCCATTATTTTATAATATATAATATCATTAAATATATCCTTTATGCGTACCACATATGGTATTAACGAATCAAATCACTTTGAGGGGGCGGTAGTCTGCACTTCCTTAAATGAAGATATCGTGTTTACCCATAATGGAAACCATAAAGGTATGCCATAAATGAAAAATAAAGAAGCTTAAGTAAAACATAAACATATTATATATCATATATAAATATATTTTCATCTTAATGGCCACCTTTGAAGGTGTTAGAATAATGTTGAACAATCATCATTTCGTGAGGCAGAAATTCTCCATCCACAGAAACAGTATGTTCTTTAACCATTAGATGTAGGTGTGTGTAAGTGTAGCTAGAATAATTCTTATAAAAACATCCTAGTATATTTAATATACTGTATTGTTTACAAAATAAATGAATAAAAATAGTTTAGGGGGTTGGAGAAGAAAAATAAAACAAAAGGACACAAGTGAAGACATTACCTTAAAATCGGGTAACTCCCTTTGGTTTGAGCTCAAAAGATTCCTTGGGAAGACTTATGCCCAAAGTGAGGCTTCAAGGAGTTATAGAGGGATTTAGTGAGACAAAATGGGAAGGGGTTGGCCGAGCCAAAGGCTTTGGAAGTGTGGGTAAGGATGTAGAGGTGGGGGCCTTTTATAAGAGGAGTGGAAGGGCACTCTTGGAATGTAAAGAAATGTTACATTATTTTAGAATGATTATCGGATTTTAATGGTTCCACATTGATGTTTTTCGAGGATAAGGTTCTAAGGGTTCGAAATCCACCCATAAAATAGGTTTTGGACATGTTTAGGTCTTATATTTTACATTATCTTTCCATTTTATTTTAAATCGTTAAATAATGAGGTCATCGCTGCATCATCATGATGGCATAAATAATTTAATTTATTTAATGTCTAAAAATTATAAAAAAAATAATATGATGTAAGAAATATTTTCAGATTTCCAATTAATATTTATAGTAAAAAATATGACTTGTATAACCCCATGTAAAAATTGTTTTAGTAAAACATCTCATGTTTGTGTCATTTTTACTTTAACATTAAACAAAAAGGTATTTATGTCATTTTCCAACCAAAGTGGCTTCATGGTGTCCCCAAGTTGACCCATGGATTTTCTTGGTCGTCCATGACAAATCCAATGAGGGTAGGACATGTTTCTAGGTCATTTCATTTTATTAAAACATTATTCTTACCTTAAACTACACTAATTACCTCTAATCGCGATTAAAAACATAATAAGTTACTATTCACCAAAAAATTATTTTAATACCATTGAACCGCATTTTACTTCTTAATGAAAACCATTTATGTAGGATTTTTGAAATTCAAAACACAGAGGTGGTAAAATTTCATTTAAACGGAAAATCAGTTTTTATAAGTACCACTTAGTGGTTTCACTATTCATCAAAAATTGAAGTATTTCAAAAAAATACCAAAACTTCACCCTAAGCTATATTTGATATTCCGAATTCAAAAAGGATCTCTATTTTAAAAAATTCAAAACATATTAGCTGCATTAATTAATTTAATAATTAATTCCCACTGTCAGAGCAAATAATGTTTTTTTTATGGAACAATAAGTATCAAAAGATTGACACTAGTTTAAGTCCAATTTCAAAGTGAAATTAATTCCAACGACCACTATTGGATTAAATGGTAAAAATATATTCTAATTTTACTTTAAAAACAATTCAAAAGATAATCTAATCATATAAATAAATTAGATTAAAAAGGTTTTGAATTAAAACACAACATTTTTCACTTTTCATTAAAAATTGAACTTTTTCGAACAAATACCAAAAATTTACACAAAGTAAATTTTGATGTCCCGATTCTAAAGAAGAATTTTATTTTTTCAAATATAACACATAAAATTTTCAAAAAGTGGATTTAAAATAGGTTCTCCATCAAAAGGCGGTTAATCGACCTTTTAAAGAATATTAGAATGTTTACGCTTAAAATTGGATTCATTCGCATTTTTAATCCTCTAACATTTATTGTAAAAAGTAAAAATATTTGACAAAAATATATAATACTTTTGTATTTAGTTATGTTCATTCCCGCCATTACAGCGGCTATGCGTTAACTACTATTTAAAATAATATTATTTTATTATTAGAGTGCAACGTAAGATTACCATGAAACTCATTGTTGCGTGTTGGGTACGCCATCAAGCATAGCGTCCCCTTTAAATTCATATTAAAATTTTATTCACAAATATGGATAAATGTGAAAATTTCATACTCTTTATTTACCTGGGGTGTTACATAACATGTAAGGGTACCGACTCACATATGGGTACCGCATAAGGGTACTGTATGCCTTTCATAAGGGTAGACCTATTTTGTAATGGTCATGTAAGGTTAGCTTGGAGTTGAGTAAAGGAAGTGTTGTGTTTCTACATTCTACATAAGGTTAAAAGAGAAGATACATAAGGGAAGTCTGTGGGTCATCCACTATGTAAGGGTAAAATCCTTACCCATATGTGAGACATATGAGCTGTATAAGGGTAAACTGTGTTACCTTTGTGGAGTTACCTTTTTGAATAATCTATTTTTTAAATCCCTATTTTTCATTTATTCTTTCTCCAACTCAACAATTGACACCATTTTAACCCTTTTAAATGATTAAAATTATTGAAATTAATTATTTAACACATTTTAAAACTTTTAACTCCTATATTAAATGATTTTAAACCCATCACATTCATGATTTTAGTGAAATAATAAATACAATGGTTTTTTTAATTATTGGTTTTTATTTCTATGAATGAATTGTGTTTTTGTTTTAAAAAATATACCTGAACATTCACTAATATTTATTTTTTGGTATCCTCTTGGGAGTATTTTGGGCATTCTGCTACCAAATAAGATGATCTATTTCCTTTTCTTTTTCTTTTTGGTGCTTTGAGTTTCTAGGAAATTCTAAGGTAAGGGTTTATATAAAGTTCCTTCATTTTATAATTTTTTGTATCTCAAAATTTCATGGATATGCATTTTTTATTTTCTAAAACATGTTTTTTGAATGTTCACCCAGAAATACCTCTTCTTTTATCCTATTCTCTATGAATTAAACATGGCATGGAATGAATTTTTATGATCTAGATTTCATTTTTTATGATATGTGTTTCCACTCACTTATATATATATATATATATTAATAACATATTGATTTTGATTATTTTTCAAAGATAATTTAAGGGTTATTTTGTTAAAATTGAGGGATTATGCTAATTTTGGATTTCTAAATTGAAATGCCTTAATTTAATTGAAATGGTTAATTTTTGAATTTTTTCCACATTGTTTTAAAAGAATTAATTCATGAAATAACCAAGGACCATTTTTTTCATTATTATCCTTATTTATAAAATGTAAATTCATGAGTAGTTTCAAATTAATGACTTGTACATGTGATAAGGGTGTTGAGCCATGTTTTGAAATGAATTCAATCCTTTAAAATTGAAACACTTCCTTTGAATTACTTAAGGGTTTTTTTAAATAAATTCTAAATTTAAAGTAATGTTTGGTATTTTGATGATGATTTGTGATAGGAAGTTGGTATGATTACCCTTTTGAATGATTATTTTTAAATAAAGTATTGATTGGGAATTGATAATTCTTGATATCCTCATTGGAACTATATAATGACCCTCTTTTATTATAATCCCTTATTATGACATATTTTATTCTTGTACTTTACATTTATGGGTGTTAGAAAAGGGATAATATCAAATCGAGGAATTTTGGGGGTGGGAGTGAGATATAAACTAAGAATGATTGAAATTTTGATGGCATGATCCCATGTTGATACTGAGGGGGGTTTCCTTTGTAATCCTCATTCCTTGATTATCTCACTCACTGTATTTCACTAGTCATGGTAACCTCGGTAGTTAGATGGGATGAAATATATTTATTCTTTACTAGATGACTCACACACCAAGCAGTGGATCCATAAAAATTATGAATAAATTCAAGCACAGACATGAAAATAAGAATGTAGGTGCTCACTAACCTTGTTTTCTTGAGAACCTGTGAAGCATGATATGAGCCTAACAACAAGACATGATTGATTGATTGATTAACTAGACTACATTAGACTCAATATCTTATCTATTTCATACCCATGACATCATTATACTTGATAATAGATACATAATAGTGTTTATTATCACCACATGGAAATGGATTTTTCTTCATTAATTGATTATAATTCTTGTACAATCTATTTATCAGTGTATTAAAACTTTAATATATTATATTAAATCTTGTACAAATTATTGATATTAGATTCATGTTCTTACCTTTTTCTGATTTATCTTACTTTAGCTTATGAAATGGATTTCATTGGTTTTTAAGAAAAGGTTTCATTTTTAAATGATGAAATTGAATATTTTCAAGATTTGGATTTATAAATGACTTTGATAAGTTAAAATTTTATTTTAAACCTAGTTCCATTGTAAATTGATTCTAATGGATATATTTTCCTATTATGAAATGTAATTTCTTGTACTCTATTTATTTCACTACTCTTTTATTATATTTGTAATACCTAAGGAGGTAACTGCAAATAATATTTATTGAAATCCAAAAGGGCTCTGTAACTCACATGTTGCATGTAAAGTTTTCTTTTTTCAGACTTTATGATATTATAACTGGTGATCATGTTATTATCATACTACTCTATGAGTTTGTTCTTGGGTTTTTTAGGGTAGGTTACATGTTTCATAATGGGAGGTTTTTAGAACATGAATTTTGGTATATTTGTTCTACTTTCTGTTTTGTATTTTCTCTTTGTACCATGTTATGGTTGTATTGTGTTATTTATATGATGAATTTTTCATAGTGTACTTTGAATTTTATTCTTATGTTTTGGGTTAAATTTTTCACAAGGGATGTCTGTGGATGATCAGAGGATTACTGGTAGTTAATGGGGACTAAGAGTTATCTTGGTGTTAGTGGAAAATTAGTTAAGATACTGGTTTGTATGGTATTCTGGGTCAATTTATTACACATTTCTTATATAATTTTCAATACCATTTTTATAAAAAATTAATTTATTACTCTTAAGATATCCCCCCATGAAGATAAACATTAATTTATTTCTCCCCCTCTGAAAAAAATACCTAAGGATAACTTCTTCAAGGATTTGTGAGAATTAATAACTTAAGGATGAAACTTTTTAAAGGACCACTTTTTGGGGATATACCTTATAATTTTCACAAATTAATTGGGTTCAATTTTTGAAATCCCAAATGGTTTGGAAATAAAAAAACATTCATGTTGTTTAAATGAATGAAAAACATTTTTATTGTACTAAATAACCTTCCTAAACAAAATTAGCTGGGGGTGTATGGGTTCTTCTCTATAGCATGATGTAGATTGAGATATTTGAACTCCTAAGATACAATTAATGCTTCTTGAAACCCTCCTTTTATATTTACTTTATCATAATATCTACATATTGATATTATTTTAGAATATATTCAAATTTTTATACATTGTGATCTCCATTATCCTAGAACAAGTGATACTTTATTTCTTTGTTCTTAACTGACTGTCAGGTGCCATTAATTCCCTATTGTATCCAATAGTTTATAAATATATGATTCTTATCCATAAAATTAACTTTTATGGTACAGTATAGATTAATGTAAATTTTAAACCTCTATGAATCTTAATCAACCAAATATCCAAAATTAAATAAACTCATTGATTAATGAATCATCAAATTTTTTTTTGAAAACATAAAAAAACAATTCAAAACTCAAAAACTATTACTTCTTATAAAAAAACAAAGGTAAAAAGATTAAATTTGAAGGATTATTTTTTAAAAATTATAATACCATTCACTTGTGAATAAATTTAAATTAGTAAAATATAATATTTTGTAGATAATTGAATTCCATTGGATCAATTTCACTCAATACTATCTTAACTATTTCAATTCACTATATCCAAAAGAATATACATAAAATAATTCCTTAAATATCAATATTATAAGAAAATGAAATAACAAAATTACTTATATAACTAAAATAATGGTTTATAATATTTTCATTCCTCCCCTAATAATACTTTTCTAAATGAATCAATAGGTAATTTGATGAAAAAATTAATCTTGATACAATTCTTAACCAAAAAACCATTCACATGAGAAATACATCTTCAATTATATTATCATACATCTACTGTTAATTTAATACCCCTAAATGTGAATACTCACTAATTATTGATCGATAATTTACCTTGAATGAATAATTCATCTCAAAATAATTATAAATAATAATAAATAGAGATAGATAAATAAAATTACCCAATAAAATAATGAAAATCCATATATTGAAAAACCATGATCCAAGTATTCCATAATCATATTCCCATTGTTCTAACTCTCCCTACAAGATTAAAAGTTATAAAATTAAATAATTATCACCATTGAATTTAAAAATATAGTAAAAATAAATATAATAAAAAATTATTCCGTAATGATAGTAATTGTTTCTAAAAGATTGAATCCCCTAAAAATCTTATATCTTTTCTCCGTCGGCCTTCTCTTATCCATTATTTTCAAAATATTCTTAATGTGTATGATTTATTTATAATATTCATGAATCTCAAAATATTTATTAAATTATACCTTATCTTAAAATAGGTTATTCCCCTTAAAAATTTACCATATTCAAACCACTGTGTTATAATGGTTTAGGCATTGAAACATGGTTTTTTTCTATTGTAGTATCCATTATCTCCTATTTATTTCACCATAGGTGGTTCCTTTTCTTCCTAGGGTACAATGTTACTTAAAATACATGGCTCAATGGTTTGGTCATCAAGGAACAATAACTGTTTTCTAAGATCTATAATGTTTTACAAGATTTAATGATTATGGATTGATAAATGCCCATCATGTTGTAATATTTTATAATAAATCCAAATATAATAACAATGTAGTAAAAAATTACAAAATGATTTTTTATCACATTAAAAATCATTCAAAATCTTACAAAATTTATCCACAATGTCTATTTTTATCAAAAATCATGAAGAAAGCACTTAATTATATAGTGAATTCATTTTACTAAGAAATTAATGAATAATATTTATATAAAAATTAGGGTTATTAAATAACCCCACACATGAAATTTTTATTGTCCCCAAAAAAATCAACATCCAATAATAGTGAAATAATATTTTATAGGGAAATTAATAATTCATCGTTCCAAAAAATTAATATTATATAAATTAAAATTTTAAAGGAATAAAAATGAATCTAAGTAAAGTGTTAAATAATATTGCATACATGACTCCAATTCATTAAATTTTCTTGAATTTCACTCAAATCTTTAAATATTTCATTAATATTCATGCTAACATTTGATCTAACATACAAAAAACCATTTCACTCATCACTCAGGGATAATTTACTTGTTCTATAATCAATACTCAATTACATGTACTCTAATAATAAACTTTAAGTGTTTCTAAATCTATACCTTAAAGACAAAAAATCGCACAAATCATAAGGAATTTCATCATGATTATCTTTGAGGTAATGGGTTAGTAGGTATTTATGTGAATTATCAAAAGGATTCAATGAGTATGATTTTCTCTTGAGTGTAATTTATGAATTATAATTCAAATTTCATTTAAAAGACCTCACCCTTTCCACTTTAGAAGAATAAATCACCCATATTAACTATTTTTCCTCTAATATTCATCCCAAAGAAATAGAAATAAAATTATGAAAACAATAAATTATTTTTCCAATTTTTCCTATATTTTTATTTTTTTCTATATGGAATCCAATAAAATACATTATGAAATAACTATTGACCTATTTCCTTCGAAACCAATGATAATTATTCACATCATCCCCTTTTAATATCCTTGTTCATAAAAATCATTAAATAATATACCTCTTCTAGTTACATTATTTTATTCATAAAAAATACAAATATATAGTTAGGAAAGATAAAATAAGTTACTAAAGTGGATATACTAACTATTTTTCCTTGTTTTTAATGGCATAAATAAGGGTAAAATGATGTGGTGGCCTGTTTCTAATGCGCCTTTTTTCCCATAATCTCTTTGAGTCGACACTAACCTACTATTAAATAGTAGCCAACCACTATTAATTTTTCAAATATGCTTTGGGTTATGAATTGGTTTAGAGGATGGGGTATTAGGATTATATCACCATTGTGAGGGAATTATTTCATACTCCATGACTATATAATAAATTTAAGACATGTTCAAGTATCTTTGTTAATAATAATATTACTAATGCTCACCATCATTAAAGAAATTTGATCTAATCCATCCTTTGATGTGAACATATTTATGTGTTAGAGGTTATCTTTATTCTTTGGTGATTACACTAGTTTAAAGTTTCATTGCTCAGTGCTCTAGAATTTATCATCATCATGGAAGGAGATAAATGTTGTGGAGTTTGGATCAGGATAATGAGAGGAGATTTCTAAATATACACATGAAATGAATTAGAACACATATAGTTTAGTACCATGTAATGGGATATGTAATATTGTTTTAAGGTTAGGTGATAGTGACCAATGTGGTGCCTTTTAAATTTATATAGTCATGACCAAGTGAAGTTCCTTTAAAGGTCATGCATTGAGGACCTAGAGAAATTAATTTCATGATCATGTGTCTAAGACCCATCAGGTATTAGTATTGAACCTTAGATGGGTGTTATGTGTATCTTGGTTAATTGGAATCAAGCCCATGTAGTTTTAACTGCACTATTTAAGGCCATGTTATAGGAATTGTCCATACAGTTTAACATCATACGGTAAGGATGTTATTCTATAAATTATAAAGTCATGCATCAAATAATTCTAAATGAAATTGACCTAGAAATGGGTTTCATGGGACTTATGTATATATGTATCATTCTTTTTCATCATGTATTTTTTTAACAAAATTTGAGATACTTTGCTTAGTCTAGCATGGAATATGGCCCTTTGATGAATGATGTCACTCATTTAGAATATAACATACTGATTTAGGTTTTCTCACTAATAATATGGCTATTTGCGGAAGGATGATCTATAGAGAAAATTTTCTTATTAATTATTGGATTACTAGTAAGAAATATTTCCCATTGATGGTCTCATAGGAGATATGGCCTCATGAGGAGGAGTTATTCTTATACATTGGTAGAACATATGTGTATATGAATAATTAATGGATCAAATTGGTGAAATTAATAATTATGGAATGATATAATATTATGCTTATATCTAATTGAGTAGACCAGGGAGGCCAACTCGACACTTAGGAATCCTAAATGAGAAACATGATCTAGGGGAGGTTCCACCAGAATCCCCATGATAGGAACTCTCATTTTCAATGGAAAACGTGACATGATTACCCCAAGGATCCCATCAGTATAAGAGGAAAACCCAATATAGACCTTTTATTAAGGGAATACATGGTCAATGGGGTGCATGTTGATGGGTGCAACTATATCATGTGAGTTTGAAAACTTTGGAAGGGCATATACAGGTTAGTTCCTAGGCGGAGGACCTAAGAAGGAGGGTCTCCTATATATGGGACTTGGGTGAAGTGGAACCCAAGTATGAGAACATGGAAGAGGGTGGTGACTATGTATGTGTCATGGTAAAAGGTACACCAAACCATGTAGCTATGTGTAATATATATTCCCTGGTAATCGATCGAGGGAAGGATTAACCTAGTATGTGGAAAGGTGAGGCCTCACCCTTTAACGGAGTATGGAGAAGTGTCACCCTAGTTAGAGTATTGGGTGAATTGCCTCCCTAGTATATAGGATTAGGGTGAATTGTCTACCTAGTTGATCTCCCATATGGATTTGGTGCACTATTCCTTAGTACTATACTCTCGCTATGAGATAGGCATCTGGCACCTTAGTATAGTTTATCCAAGATGGTTTCCTCACCCTAGTCCTTAGGGATCATAAGGGGAATGGTATTTCCTAACTTTTTATATATCAAACTCTTTATATGACACAATTACCCAAAATTATCATTAATTTACTTAGGTTTTATATTTAATTAGTAAACTAGATCGGGTTTATTGTTCTAGGCATGTGAAAGTGTATTCTAGGGAGGAATTTGTGATCAGTTTGAAGACAACCATGCCATGAATTATATTACCTATGAATGGGGTGTGCACTAAGTCCTTGGTATGAGACATGATAGGACTTGGGGATGGCATGTGACCTCATATACAAATATTATGGGACCACCTTACTTACATGCATCATCATTTCACATTGACACTATAAGAAAATTGCTGAGTAGCGGTGGCTTTTTGTATTTGGGAACTGTTTAAACCATCGCTAAAGTTGGTGTTAGTATCTAATACATGGTGGTTCTATCCATTTAGCAGCGGTTTCTAGTAAGTGTCACATAAATAATATTTAGTAGTGGTTTTCTTAGTTTTAGTGGTGGTTTTATAGAAACAAAATGACTATAATTTAGAAGCGGTTAAAAGTGCTGCTAAAATAATAGTCTATCATATCTCAAAGTGGTTTAACCACTTTTGATAAAAAACCATTATCATATAGTGGAAATTTCAAATAAAAGTAAAAAATTATTCCATATTTTGTGGCTATTTATACTTCTTCTATATGTTGATTTACAGAAAAACTATCAGTAGAGTTGGAAACCCCAAAACTACCTAGAAAAAAAATGCACAGACTAGGTGTATCACCTATCATAAGCATACAAAATCACACACATGAAATAACAAATATGGAATGAATCCAATCACATATCCCACCAATTATAATTACCTATTGTGATAAATATAACTTATTCAGTTCTTAAGAGGCCCAAACAATCCTATATATATCTTATAGTTTTCTTTGATTATATTCATCTACACAGTCCCCTAAAACATTAATAAAGAAAAGTAATCATATATAAAAAACTATATTATTTTACACAAACCATAAATGGTTTCAAACTCTTCAAACATGAGAACCCATGAAAATTTAATGTGAATACACTGTGCCATAAATGATACATGAACAAAACCTCCTTTTCTATATTAGTCAAAGACATCAAAAATACCACTAATCACTAACCAATGATGAACAATTCTTGTCACCCTCTCCATATTCGTCTCTAATTACTTCTAATGGAACCTGTAACAAAATTATATTGAAATCAAACAATGTTGTATATTTATATTTAAACTTAAAACCAATAAATTTTTTGAACTAAATGATTTGATGTTTTGTGATTTAACTGATCACCACCAATCATCGATGCAATATCACCAGGTATAGATCTTTGCATCTTCTGATATAAATCAACCAACGCTTTCTACAAAGAAGATATATGAGCCCCCTATTACTAAACTTATATTTTCATATAAACAAACTCCCTCTAAGAATATTTGGGTAGGGTGTGACTACAACCAAAAGTAGATACAAATATAATCCCTGATGGCATGCCAAAGGCCTCAGATGGTATTGGTCCCAAAGCCATCCCGTGCACTCGATCAAGATACCCCCTAAAAAATTACCAATTGGGTCATCTTGGGAGACTGAGTATGAGTACATGGGATTTTAATCACATAGTTCTTTAATTTGTACCTATAAATCAAATATGAATAAAATTTTAGGAAATAAAAATTAACATAGTGACAACTAATAATAAATTATTATAATGAAAAAATAATTCATACCCCAACTTATTTGGAATTCTCATTAATAATACTCCCATCAGATTTTTTATGAACATCCAACCACAGTTCTATTTGAAAGGATTGGTGCCCTAAATTCTGTGACTTCATTAAACAAATATGAATAAAAAATTTAATATATGGAACAAATAATATTGTGTTATAAATATTTAAACTAATGAAAATATTACCAGAGTCGATCGACTTCTAGAAAAAATCTTTGACATGACAGTGTGAGGGATGATTTTCTTAGCCCGACTCAATGCATTCTTCCCTGAAACATCCTGAAATAAATAAAACGTAATTAAATAGTAATGTATGTAATGTCATATCCTTTTCATATGCATGTATAAATGTAAAATGATATTAATATAATAATATATATTTAAATACCATGTGCTTATCATCAGGGTATCTTTTTATAAAAACTTTAAATTGCTCTCTAGGCACACTTTTGGATACCTTATCATAGAGTTTATGGGTGTTAAATGAAGTATCATTGAATTCATTCCATAATCTCCATTTAAAATCATTCCATTTCTTTCTAATGTTTTCAATGTCTACTTTTGTGCTATAAGATCCACAATAAGAAAGTGGAAAAAATATCTATAAAAAGAGATTTATTTTGAAAATATTATAATTTAATAACATAATTACATTAAATTACACCATAATGTATTAAAATTACCTGTATCTATGAATCAAATACATAATTTTACAAGATGAAGGCATATGCCACTAATCATCATACGTAATTAGATGGGTAACCAGATCCACTACCAGCTAGCATATAATCTGAACAAATAATCATGTAGTGTCATCTATAGGGAACCTATAATAGTCAAATGGGACAACCGTGTTTAGTCTTTTCAGATTCTAGACATCTAAAATTTTCATATTTTTTTCCATAGTAGCATTGTTTTTATATTTTATGAAAAAATAATTAGTAGTATAAAAAAGTGTAATAACATTAATCATATTAAAATTTGTTACAATAACAGTCACCCTCCATTATCTACTTAAAGAACCAAGAGTGAAGAAATGATGCCCCACTACTAAGGTTACTGAATGGGGAGGCATCTACTAAGCCGCTAATGGGACACTAATGAAGGGTGTGAAATATGGTGTAGGGGGAAAGTAGATGGCGTCTTAGATGATTTAGGGAAGGATATAGATAGATCATTATCTCTCGGTATGGTTGATGGAATGTCAACTGAGAGTCAACTAGCATCAGTATAATGCTTCCTCCTTGTCATTCCTGTCATTTAGTCAAATAAAATCAACTTTAGAACATAGTTATCAAAAAAATAAGATATAAAAAATAGAAATGATAACAAATTAACAGTACTGACAAAAAATATATACATAATTATGATAATGAATGACTTCGAAAATGACATAAGTGGTTGAAAAATGAATAGATGACTACACATACAATCATTTTATCCATCAATCAAGTAATTTTCCTACCCCATAATTACTTAATATATATCATCCACCCTTACAGAACTATTATTTTCAATATCATGATGGAAAAATAAGTTCTATTATTGTTTTTGATGGGATTTAATGGTAGAGGTCAAATATTCCACTTCATCACCCATATCATACAAGTCTCTTTGTTTTACATGAGTAACTATACTCCACCCTTCATCCATGACATCTTCCACATAATATACCATTTTTTATTATGATGATAAGACATAAAGATCATGTAATTCATAGTTACTAACATCCGTCAAGCGATAGAATTTCACAAAAGTAAATTGAAAGTAATCTCTTTTAACACCCCTGATAATATTGACCTAATTGAATTTGAATAAAACAATTTAAAAATGCTCATGGTAGTTTAATTCAATAATATAAATCAGATTTCCATAGTATCCCACTTCATAAATTGTAAATATACCACTATTATATTTTTTAAAACCCTCTTCTCGGTCGACTGTATAAAATTTAAAGCCATTTACATTGTAAGCGTCGAACTTTCAAGCCTATTTTAGAGGACCTCAGGCTAGATACATTAAATATTATGAAAAATCAGATCAAGAATCAGTATTCATGATCTAAAAAAAATAATATATATTATCAGATTTACAAAATATATGTTTCAATCTAATATATGTATTTATTGAAATATTTACAAACTTGCACGTCATGAAAACCATTATAAAAGATCTTTGTTAACATCTTTTGTTATATCTTTCTCATTTCTTATTAAGCCTCTCATTAATCTTTTTTTTGTATCCTCATCTCTTAAATAAATGGATCTATAATTTCATTATTCAAAAGCACATATCTACAAGCCTATAATAATTCAATTTCTATTAATGTAACATTTGAGCTTCTACTAACTGATCAGCCAATAGTATGAAATATTTTTGATTTCCCATGATGTTGGGATTGATCTGGTGTGTCATCAACACATCCAAATGATTGAATCTTGTCTCAATATCATCCATGTATCTAGAAAAAAAATTAAGACACTCTTTTTCCAAATAGCCTTTAGAAATAGAGCCATTATTTTGAGCTTTAATTTTCACGTGTGACTTTAAATTCCCAAGATATCTATGAAATAAAATAAAAAACATAATTTTGTATTTAATTAAATTCCACGAATTTTTTACTTAAATTAAAAAAAATATAAATAAAGTACCTCTCAATTGGATACATCCATCAATAATGTATGAGACCTCCTAATTTATCTTCCTCAACCAAATGTATAGTTAAATACAACATGATAGTAAAAAACCGTGGAGAAAAGATCATCTACATTGAACAAAGTGTTAATAAAAATCTCTCCTAAAGGTTTTCAAGATCAAATGGATGTAGAGTTTTCTCATATAGTTTTCTGAAGAATGTATAAAATTAGACTACAATAGCAGTAACCTTTTTAGGTAATAATGTACACAATACCAATGGTATTAACTACTGTAACAAAATATGTGAATTGTGACTTTTCAATCCATGTAACCTATAATTATTTAAGTCAACAAACCTTGAGATGTTACTTGAATACCCTTCAAATATGTTCACATGTTTTAAAATTCAAATGAATGTATCTTTATCCATATTTTTCATTGCAAAAATTATCAGAGCATATTTTCCATTATCATTTGTCCAGATATCACACTTTATGTTCATTTAATGTAAGTCTTTCTGAGAATTGAGATGATCCTTCAATTTTCCATACTTATTAAGCAATGTGAAGATCAAATTTTCACACAAATTCTTCTCAATATGAATCACACCAAGACTATACCACAAAAAATTAAATTCTGTATACATAAGTTTGAATAATATACTTTTTTCGTCCATTGTTGTGTTCCGATTTCACTTAATGATGCACTTAGAACTAATTTCCCACTATCATTAAAATGATGCCCCTTCCCAAATTATATTACAAAATTTCTAATTTGGGTCAATATTTCTAAACCAATTAGCAACTTTGGAGGTGGTCTATGATCAATAAAACAATTGAATTTTGACTTGTTCAACCAAAATATATGAGATGCATCGATAAATCTTTGATGACACAATAAGAACCATTTTATACTATGAGGTAGTCATTCAGGACCAAAATAAAAGTAAAAAATATGATAATCCAAACCTGTTTAAGTATTTCAACAAGCTAAATCCCCAAGTCCATGGAATTCAATAATGGTTCACATTAGAGAATCCTTCATTTTGAACATTATTCTAGAAGAAGCATCATATGTCTCAACGCCATTTCTCTATAACTCCTGTAATTATTCAATTGGAGGCTATAATTATACATCAATATCATTTTTAGGAATTATTTTCCAAGAATAATCATCAAAATTATAAAATATGTTTTTTTCATACACATCCACAAAGGTAGATTTTAAGGGATCAAAACAACTAGACAAATGCTATAACCGATGATCAATGTCCCAAATGGGTTGAATCTATTAGTATCCAATCCCAATAGAACATTGATATGATCAGATGATAAATATGGTTGTAATGAATCAGATGTCTTCCATGGTTATGAATCTCTAGGATGTCACATTAACCCATCATTTTTATTATCTATATAATGGTACTTCATGTGTTTTGGAAGTTTTCAATGACATGAATAATCTTTGTAATCATGGATTTAAAGAAAGATAACACAAAACCTTTGTAGGTGTGTTACTTTTATTCTTTTTCATAGTATTATGTTGATTCAGACTTCCAACATTACCCACTAACTTCTATATAAAATAAAAACATTTTTTATAATATGGTCATTTTTAATCCTCTCCCCAATATAGAATACAATCATTGAGACACACATGTTTTTTTTGTATAATGCATACCAATATTCTTAATAAAATTTTTAATTTAATAAAAATATTCAGGGATATATGCTTCAATAAATTCATCTTTCAAAAATACTAATATCATGTACATATCATTATTTGTAATTCCACATAAGTATTTGATATAGTGAATCTTTAGTAGAATATAAAGTTTTGGATATTTCAAACAACCACTATAAAACTATTGATTTCCATCATCATCTTAACCATAAAATGAATTTCCCTTCTCAATGGGGTTTTCTCTTACATTATAATCCACATAATCAAGAGGAGGATCCAATTATATGTTACAATCAGGACCTGGTTGTCCTATAGTCTCAAAAACATCACTTCTAGAGTTGTTATTTGTATCACCCTCAATTGTTTGTTCTGATATGTTTTAATGTTGATGTTGGTGTCTTGAAATACTTAATTCATCATTTATAAGGTTTTTAATTTCATTTTACATTGTTTAATAAGTCGGGAGATCATTCTTTCGATTGACATCAATGCTCCAAATTTTTGTAATGTTTGATTCTCCATGCCAAATACAACACAAATATTGAATAGGGAATTGATTTAATATCAATTGTTCATAAACTTGATCTCTCTTAAACCATATTCTAAATTTACATTTACAACATGTACATCTTATTCTCCCATAAATGGATCTATTTGAAATTTCAAAATCTAAAAACTCTTCCGAACCCTTAGCATACCTAGCTGCGTTCCTTCGTAATTTGATCCAAATTTTAACCATATCACAATGTTCCTAATTTATTAATAAAATTAAAATACATAAGTATTACTAAGTAGGAAAATAGATAAATGAAAATGAAAATAACTAAACCTAATTACTTTTAAGAAGAGTCATATAAGTACTAAAAATGTAAAATTAAAAAAGGAAATCAATCATGGATATTATTATATAAAATAGACAAAAAAGAAAACCCATAAATTCATTAATTTAAAACACACTTCATGAGAGAAACACCCTAGGGTCACTAAGTCTAGGTTAACCTAGTAATTATCTATCACCATAGTAGTGTATTTAGAGTTCTAACATATCAATATATAGAGGGGATTTCACATATTGCTTCATTAGCATTGATAATGGTGATCTAATAGATTCTATTAATGTATGTGACATTCTATTTTTCCTTATTTACAATTGGTACATCTCAAACATAATATTGTGGTTTTAAAATCACCAAATAGATTGACTAAATTCTAAGTGAGAGTTTTTGAAGATATTTTATTTGGAGTGAATAATTTGATCTTCCTTGCTGATTTTTATGTTTTTATCATAGAGGAGGACAAGACCTCTGCTCAGTCACCAATAATCTTGGATAAACCTTTCCTAGAAATATAATATTCAATCATAAATATCCATGAAGGTACAATAATAATTGAGTTTGGTTAAAAAAATTTCCACTTTAATATTTTTGATTCCATCATGTAACCATAATAAGAGAACACATTTTTTTACATTGTCACATTTTGATGAGTATAATCCATGTGAATAAAGTTCTTTGATATAATAAAATTTTCATTTTGAAAATAAATCAAGATCTGAATATTTAACAAAATATTTGGAAAAAACATAAATATTTTATCCAACAATTTGAAAAATGAAATAACTTTGGACTTATTTGATGCATTTTACTATTTATTCAATGAAAAAGTGTTTTATACTTCATCTCTTGCATAGGAAGTGTAAACCATTGAGTTAAGTAACCCAAATATATTTTTATCTTTACTCCAGCCTCTAGATCTATAATTAAAACCCATTCTTACTAATTTAACATATATATTTATAATATAGAGAAAAAATAAACCAATGGTAATAAAAAAATTACATGGGCTCATTAAATCATTAGGGGATGATTCTCCCTTAAAACAAACACAACATGTCAAGATAATAAAAAAGCACTAAACCCAAACTATATTTTCCATGAAATGAAAAAAAATATAACCCAAAAAAAGATAAATAACCAAAAAAATATTTGAGTGGTAAGAAAATATGAAATTAGAAAATGAGACCCCATAATAAATCATTACTCGGGGAAAAAAATTGGAACCACTTCAGACTATAAGGACATGACCAACTCCATAGTTCTGATGACAGGAAACTATATTAAGAGAAACAAAAGAGAAATAAAAAATATTTCCTTTTTCCAATATCATGGAAAAATCATCTAAATTCAAACCAATGTTCATGTGTATGGGTTTAGTAATCATAACCAGTAAGAAATCCAACCATAATTGTACCACACACCCCACTAGGAAGAGAATATATTAGCTCACAATTAAAAATATAAATAAAAATATAGGGAGAAAACCCAAAACAACATACTAATTTATTTCAATTAAATATATACATAAGAAATAATTTATCCATTTTATCAACTTGTAATAACTATTACACATTCATAACCACAAAAAAAAATCATGCGTCAAACTAGAAGAATTACTAAATCATGATAAGAATCCCATCCTACTAGTCAAGTCATCACATGTACATAAATCCAAGGTTACCTTATCCAGAATAGACCGATGCTCAAACCCAAACATTATATAAAATAAAAAATATATAATAAGAGGGTGAATTAACTCAAATTGGGGAGTGACATTTCGGTGGATTAGGGTGTTAAGGTGGAAATGGGGAAGGGGGCTTGTGGTGAAGGGGAGAAGGGGGCCAACAGTGAGGAGATATGGTTCGATGAGGTTGGGGGTTGGCGACAAGGATCTAGGGTTTGATGGGGATTGATGGGGTCGGGGACTGGAAGTGAGGTCTAGGGTTCAATTGGGTTTTGGGATAGTGGTGAGGGGATAGGGTTCAATACGGTTCAATGGGTACGGGGTCTGGTGGAAAGGGGTTTGATGAGGTCTGGGGTAAGTGATGAGGGGTTTGATGAGGCCGGGGGAAGGGGGTGGAGGTGTTGGGCTTGGGGTGGGGGTGGGGGAGGGGGGAGGGGAAGAAGTTTCGAGTGTAAAAAAAAGTTTTAGCGGATTTTTTTTTAAAAACCACCTCTATATTTTGAAATTTCTTTAGTGTCAGTTTCTTAAATCGCCGCTAATTACTGAATTTTTGTAGTGTGGGAAAATATTGATGTTCCATGCTCTCTATTTTAGCAATTCATTCTCTCTACTTATGGTACGCACTCCCCCACTCCACTCTCTCTAGTCTTATCTTGTTTAGTTGGGAGCATTCACCTAATAACTCTTGGATTGGCCCAACACCTTCCCCAAGGCAAGATGACTAGCTCAAAAAGGGTTGAGTGAAGGCACCTGGGATAAATTTCATACATTACCTAAAATATTACTGGTTCATTTTACACTGATTTACCTTTATTATAATTTCCTTTATTTCAAACCAAGGTCAATCTCAATGACTTATCCCATATAAAATGGATAGATCCTCAAATAGAATTTCTAAAATGGTTACTACTACACAAATCAATGGGATAACTAATAACATTCAGCCTATTTCATAACATTCCATCAATTCGTGTCATTATGTACTTCCAATTATCCTTGGGTTGTCTCTACTCAACTACCCACTATTAGATAAACTTATACTATACGAGTTTTCCCTTCCTATTGAAACATCAATTCTAGATCAAGACATTGATATTTCAGTTATATTAATATTTTCATCATGTATATCATTTGAGTGAACATATTCCTGCTTGACTAGATCATCCATGAAGAAATAAATGGGAGAATTAATTAAATTGAACTAATGTTGATTTTATTATGGTTACCTAAACCAATATCATCTTCTTGGTGACATGTGTGTTGAGTTTCTCTCCAATAATAGTTTCGAGGAAAACATTAAGCATAGTCTAGTTCTGGAAATGGATTTACTGAAATTGGATGAGAATTAATTGAAGAGAGAAGTCCTCTTATCTCTCAACATACCTTTTTGTTATAGTTGGTTCCCTAAAAACAACTTATGTGTACATTATTATAACATTTATTCATTGTTTTTAATATCAATAAAATTCTTATCACATAATTAGTGTTATTCTATGTAACATAGTTTGTGATAATATCCTAAGAGTGGATTTCTCACTAAAAGGTCATAGAAGATCCCAACTAAGATGAGATATTAGAAGTTCCATGATAATATTTATATATATATATATATGTATATATATTATATTTTTATGAAATAATTTTACAGACATAGTTGATTCAGGAAATCAGGTGTGGAAACTCATAGGACTTTGAGACACCTTCTAATGGAGTACGCCCATGGTAATATCCATTATAGAATATTATGTAAATGAGACCCACTAAGAGAAAATATAAATTTATATGTGCCATTGGATGTTCTTATCTATGAAAATATGTGTTAATCAATATAATATAATAATATTATTAATGAGTGTTATAAGTCACTTACTTTGAAGTATTGATGAAAACCATGATAGAAAATGTGCATTTTGAGCTAGGATATGTTGGGTACTTTATGAGAAATATTTCATTAATGAAAAATTTGAGAAAGGATATATTGATTCTATTATTCAATGGAAGTTGATATCTCAAGTCATTTTATGTAAATTATATATCCTAAATAAATTCATTTCCACAATGTTCTATTGGAATGTTTGATTTCTAGAAAGTCAAATAAAGATCCATAGAGCATACATGTTAATGGCCCTATCATGCAACCTACTTGATTAGATATATCAGGATAAAGGGATTATATTACACAGTGAGAATATGTATGAGGTATTATGTCATTACGATATTAACTACTTTCACTAGCGGTGCCTTGGAATGTTGGTAGTTGGTAAATTTGTATTTTGGCTGCTTCGCCAAATGCCACTGAGAAAGCGGCCTAGAGGGTCACACACTAAGTGTGTCCAGAATTTAATTTAAATAATATATTATTATTTATTATTTAACAAATTGATTAAATATTATTCTTTCACTTGGTTTCATAATTATTAATGTTTTCTTGATCGCAAATATTCCATCACCAGTTACTCAAGAGAACATTATGTGAGAGGAATATTTAATAAATATTTATTTTCTATTTAGTGAATAAAATATTTATTTATTTATTGGATAATAATGTAGTGATATTTATTTGATAAATAAATATTCATTATTAAAGGATTGAAAAATATTTTTGTAGATATAGAAGACTAATTTTATATGTTCGGTGAGAAATAATATTTATATTGAACATTATATTATTGAATAATATTTAATTTTATTCAAAACATTTGCGCATGTTGAGAAATAATAATAATATTATGATAATAGACATGGGGTTCCATGTAAATTAAATAAATAATAAAGGTCACTTGTGTAATTATGTATTTCTAACCCTAGCAGTATATGACCCCAATTATTTTTTTTTTCAAGAGATCCAATTCGATTCTTTTATTGTGCAGAATGAAACATGGAGAATCCTCCCTAAGCCTAAGAGAGATCCGTTATCCAATAACATTCCCAAGAATGGAGAGAAATATTCCTCTAACTTCCACTCTCAAGTAAAGGGAGATCAAATTCAATTCAATTAAATTGATTCTTAGGGTGATCAAAGGATAACATTGCAAGAAATATGATCTACCATGCTAGCACCCAAAGATTCCTACAATGACATTCAAAGATTGGTGGAAAATGTGTGGATCAACAGAAAAGGGAATATATTCTTCATTTGTAAAATTAAATGAGGGTACGATGTACATCTATTTTCAGATCCATCAATGGATATATAATTATTTTAAAGGTAATTCTTTAATTTTTTAAATTAATTATAAATAATACGTGATGATCCCTCATTTTGGTTGCAGTGTTTTATCCAGTGTATATATTCTTTGATTCAATTCCATTGATCATGGAATTTATCATCATGTAAATCATGGATTTATCATCAATCATAACAAATGGAAAAGTTTGGAGCGACCCATCACAAACTTATGCTGCACCTGGAACCTTCACTTTTAACACCTAAATTAAGGTATTCTTATACTCTTTTGAACTAAAACCCAATGTGAAGTGTCCAAGGACCTATACAACTAATTTTTCTAGTATGACCTTTAATACTACTGGTTTAGATAATGTTCGATACATGACATGGGTATACTTGGACTGGTTGAGCCTAAGTCATAACCTTTAATTTGTGGGACTCCAAGTGATGTTCCTCGATAGGTGGTCATTGTCAGTTCGAGATACTCATACCGAGGTGAGGGTGGAATCTTTTATAATGGTCACATGAGTTCTCTTAGGGATAAAAGTTCACCTCGATGCACTAAATTTGGGTAGAATTTATCCAGTGTTGGGTTATGTAAAATAGTCATAGGACCCTCACTGAACCTGAAACCCAATCCAATTCTTACATGGATGGATAGCATTTTATATCGGCAGTTACATCGCATGGAACACAGTACTAGATCATAAATTAACCAATAGACTCGCATTATTGGATATTAAATGCATATAAAAAATAAATATAGATGCCCAAACTTTATACCACATCATAGGGTGCCAATCACAATTTACTTTTTCACCCTATGATGCTCCTATTAGAATACTAGAGACAAATGTTAATGTTTCAACAAACAACTTATCATATAAAATCAAACCATAGGATAGATCACTCAAAACAAGATTCCACATGGTTTTATCTTAAAATCCTTGAATTTCATTCAGGTTTGGGTGACAATTATGGTGAATACAAGAGGTTAACTTGTGTCCCTTTAATGGGAATTGTGGCAAACAACACCTGATGATCCTACATAAATTTTGGAAAATGGTAATTCAAATGTGTATCAATTCTCCAATTGATGTACTACCATTAAAATATCCAATTGGTCTTTCCTTGGAGTATGCTCGTGCTAGGTCTTTGTTAATATTGAAAAAATTTCTAGAGTGGGGTAAATAGAAATTTTTTAAAATTTTCATAGAAAATAATTAAATATGTAATATATTTAAAGTTAGCGTTATTTATAAAAGATAATCATGAAATAAGATTAAGTAGTGTAAATTTAAAGTAAATAAAACAAGTAATTTTTATAGTAGTTCAGATCAATTTGATCCTACATATAATATTTATACCCATTTACTACTTAATAGGTATGGTATGCACTAAATAACCTAATTTTTTAGTGGGAGTCACAACATGATTAAAACATACCTTTTCTATTAGAGGTATATCCACTCAACAACACTATTTTTAATGGGGAGTCACAACCAAATTAAAACAATTATTTTTTCCATGCCTAATAATAAAAAATGAACTTTTTAAAGAGGTATAACAAAAAAACAAATAATGTGTTTGGAAGAGAAAAGTATAAAAAAAGAAACTTTTAGGAACTGATAAAGAAGATATAAAAAATTAAGTATAGACTCAAGGAAATTTGATAATAGTATTCATATAGTAAGTTGAATCATAGAAACAAGTAATAAACCAATGGATATGATTACATCCCCATGGTAGTAATGATCATATAGGTTCATTTCTTTTTTAAGAGTTGTCCAAAAGTTTAAAAAATTGTTTTCCCATGATTAGAAAATTCTTTCAGTGATTTAGTGAGTTAAAAAAATTGTCTATTTCTATATCAATTTCTAGGTTACTCGTTTTCATTATAGTAAATTTTTTCCCTTTAAATAAATTATAAAACATCTATACAATAGATTAAAATATTTAAAATAATTCAACCAAATATTAAAATCAATAGTAGAATTATCTCTATGATTATCACACAATAAATCATTCCTGTAATTTTTGAGTGAAAGATAACAAACTAATTTAGAGTTTATTAATTTATAAAGTGATATTTATGAATGTTGAGAAGCCTTGAAATATCCTCCAATATAGTAGATTAATGAAATCCTATAAACCTCACAATATATTTTACTTTAATAATATATGAAAATCGAAATACTTTTCAAAAACATGAAAATGATGTGTAAAAATTTAGGAAAATATAAAAACAACATTAAACATTTTTAAAACAACTTTAAAACAACATTTAATGTGATCATTAGATATAAAAAAGTAATTCAGAATCAAATAAATCAGTGTAATAATAAATAAATAATTCAAAATAAAAATCTAAATAACTAATATAGAAAATATAAAGAACTCATATGGTTCATGGAAGCTGTTAAGATTCCTCATCATAAAGTTCAACTGTTCTAATAATGTTGATCTCATAAATATTAGATAATATTGGATGAGCACATGATGATCATATCATAATGTTAAAAAAATGATATTCTATTAAGTTTTATGTATTAATGTTCTACTATGTCCTTGTAATGTTATATCATAGGGTTTAGACAATACATTTGTAAGTTTAATACATACACACATACAGTTTAAATAGTCACATAAAAGATTAAATAATATAATAACACTGTGAATTCATAATCCTTTATATATCAATGTTATACTTAGAAACTGATCATAGAAAATATGATTAAGCAACAAATAATCAATTCTATGAGAAATTATAATTATCTATAAATAAAAGTAATATTAATGTCACTCTTTACTTTTATAAGAAATGAAATCTATAAAAAATGAAATCCTTTATACTTTAAAAATAATAATGTAATAGGTAATAATATATGGAGTTTTATAATAATGATTTTTTAATTATTAAAACATAAATAAATAGAGTGGTGAGGAACCTCTCAATAATATTTCCCTTTTTGATAATTTGAAAATCAAATGTAATTTCAAAACCATCTCTCCTTTTCTAGAAATATTCAACAGTTTAAATAATTAAATAATAAAACATTCCTCACAATTTTTAAAAATATAAAAAAGATTAGATTTTGAAAATAATATTAATTTTGACACTAATATTAGTAAAAAATGAATTTAAAATAATCCATTATTACCCTGTATCAAGTTTAAACTAATTTTAGCTATTTAATAATAGCTGAAAAAATTATTCTAAAATAAAATTATTTAAATAGATTTAGCATTTAAAAAAAATTGATTTTCTTTAAAATTATAGATTCCCTTAAATTTAAAAATTCTAAATATAAAAAGCACACATATATATAAATATTTAATAATAATGTTTCTTATTAATTTAAAAATTATAATAATCAAACTAGATTATAGAGATTTGAAATTATGACCCAATAATATGGTGATAAATCCTTCTAATAAAAACTTTATAAAGATATGAGGATCTACAAATTAAGTTAAGATATTTAAAGATTAATGTAAATCTTTTTAACGAATTTTAATATTTATCAAGTGATTAAGTATATAATGTTTATAAGGGTGGTTAAATCACTATGGGGTTGAATTTGTGATTTTATTTTTATAAATTTCAATATTAAGAAACTAAACTCCTATAACATGTTGAATTTTATTATTTATTATCTTTTTTTAAGCTCAAATGTTTGAAAAATTAGGAAAGTAAACAAGAAAAATAAGTTTTAGAAGGTTTTTCCTTAGTGTGAGAACCTACATCCTTACTATAGTCACTCTCATGGGTCTATAGAAATTGACTATAATGAATAAATGATTAAAAATTTTGGGAAAAATCTTGTTGGACACCTTTTATCTCTTGATAGGAATGATTATACAAAATTACATTGTTTAAAAAAATCTTACAAAATTAAATCCACAACCAAAAATGTAACTTTGATCAAACTGGTCCATAGGGGGTTTATTTGGAATCTCTCTCCAATATACCCTCTGTATGATCTTCTACATCCAGAAATATCTATCCATTTCACATTTTCAGAAACTTCACCTGAAAAACAATATGTTCTGGCCAATTAACAAAATTTGGCATCTCATAAACTCTAATAAAAACTTTTTATGATATGTTCTATCTATTTCTCACTATTAGATAAGCTGAACTTTATACTATCTGATCTCCTACTCAAGGAATCTATCTGAAAACCCCTTTTTACACAAAAATTTCAACATTTCCCTTTTTTATCTCCCTAAACAGTGATATGTATGATGTACTTTCCACCTATATGTATTGTTTCTCTCAAAAATAGTAGAGGTTAGAAACCTAAAAATTATTCCTTATCACCCAAATTCATTGATCATAATTTATCAAATATTTTAACTTCATTTAAATGCTTCTCAAACCTTCTCAACTATTATAGAGTCTTCTTGAATCTTCTTGTATTATATAGAACATCATAATTCTCAACATTAATTAAATTATAACTTTACAAAGTTCTACCAAAATTCATATTCTTAAATAGATTTTATGTATCTTTCTTCATCTATATGATTCTCTTGACCTAAATTAAATTCAAAACATTGATTAATTCCAGTAAATGTTTCTTAGTTCAAACTCTCAAAATAGTTTTTTTAATTGAAATTCTTATATAACATTCATTCAAATTAATTTATTATGAAAATATCATCTAATGGACCTTATTAATGATATCTTCAAAACTTTACAACTTTTACTTCAGTATTAATATGTCATATTTTCTTTACCCACTAAATTAATAACACTCTCAAAATAAACAATGGAAGATTTTATTTATTTTTTTCTCCAATCCAATTGAATTTGGTTAACTAATTTGTCATAACTTTTCAATACTTTATTTTTCAGAACCATCTCTATCTGATAGAAACTTCAATACATCTATATTTTTATCTAACTGGATACTCCGTTCACTCAACTACATCCAGTCATTTAGTAATATTTCATCCGACCTTGTTTTTTCAGAGAATAGTGTCTGATTACAAACTTTATCGCCCATATTTTATTTTCTTAGATATTCAAATCTATTTCTTCGAGTCATTTTTCATTTCTTCCACATTTTTCAAAACTGGGAAAACTCATTAAAAAATCTATTAACTTATCATAAACATCATCTTTAAATATTCTAGTCTATTCGTTCTAATATATTAGTCCAATCAAGTCTATCTGATAAGAAAAAATGGAATGTATAAGATTCTTATAAAAACTCCCAACTATAATTCTAACTAAAAACCAACATCTTAGTCTTCTCACATTTTTCTTGAACTCTATGATTTTCACAAACTCAAACATGCCACCAAAATATTTGTCTAAAATTTCTATCTAAAAGGTTGTGTATATTTAGGAATATTGAAATTTATAAAATTTTAACACGTTCATACTTCCAAATTTCTAGTAGTTTCTATATCTAGAGAAATATGTTCAGAAATCCGAGTCTCGAAACATCAAATTTGGAAAATAAAACTCTATTTAAAGTGGTTATGTCTGACAATATGTATTCAAATTGACTCACACCTAACCCAGGGTATGAAAAAATAAAATTTTAATTTCCTAATATAGCACATAGGTTCACCAGGGTCATCTCTCTTAAGGATCTTTCTCAGTTTTTCACTTACTTAATATAATGCATATAAACTACTTATTTTTCTTTTTTTTATTATTTTATGAAAACAATGATGTTTAATAAAAAAAATAAATGAAAAAATAAGATGAAACTATCATTCAATTATAAATTACCATGAAATGGTAAACATATTTAAGTTAAGGAGATAAATGAATTGTATTTGGGTTCAATCATTATTCTCCTCTATATGATTGATTTTGGTTTGATAATATAGATATTAAATCTCATGTTTGAATTACTATTAATTATTTAGTAATTGGGGAAATCATTGAATTCTTAAGAACTCTCAATTCCACCTCCTCCATTAATAAAGGTTAATGAGACTCCTTGTTCTAGGATGTCACGTCTTCTAGGACTCAGATCTATCGATTTCATTTCATTCATTGAATAGATCAACTCCATCATGTGAATAAATAACCACTGGAGAGAGGGAAATGATATCAAATAAAATAAAATAAATAGAATGAGTTGCATGTCATTGGGTGTAGTCCGCATCAGGGACATTCACCTAACCCATGCATAATACTCACATCTTCCTACAAACATAAAATAAAATTTAAAGAAAATTAAAGAATACCTTGACCTAACCCCAAGAAAATCCTTGGGGTTATATACTCGTTTATGATGGTAAGATATTATAATGGTGGAAATATGGAAGATAAGAAGAAGAGATTAAAAATAAAGTAATAGAATGAAAATAAAAATATAAAGAGAATAATAAATAGAATGAGAATAAAAATGAAAATAAGAATGGTGATGGGAGAAATAAAATAAAAGAATAAAATAATATAGAATTGTGATGAGATAGATAGAGAGAGAATAAAATAAAATATAAGGGGGAGAAATGAAGAATACAAATAAAATAGAAGAGAAAGATGGATATTAAAGAATAAGATAATAAATAAAATAATAATGTAATAATAATAATAATAAGAGAAGAATAATTAAAATAATAATAGAGGATAGTGAAAAAAATAAAAACAAATATGAATTAATTTATTTAACAAAAAAAATGAATTAAAATTAAGAGAAAACTACAATAAAAGAAATAAAAAAACACAAATGAATCATCTTGGACTCCGCCTTAGTGGGTTCCCTCCTTGGGGAATCAAGAGATATCCTTTATCATGGATGAACTCCTCCTTTTATAGGCTAAGGGGGTGCTATCCTTCAATACTGAAAATCATGATCTTCTAAATCTCTCTTCAAGATCTCATTCAAATTCTTTGATCCAAAGGTTTTCTCATGTTTTACCCCTTTAATGACTTAATTTGGGAAATATTTATTCTTGAATGATGCTCTAAATTAAGTTTTCTATTGACCATTCTAATTTAAAACAATTTTAATGTGTATATATGATGTTATGAAACAATTACTAAGTTATGTTCTGTATGGATGAATGTTTCCTAAATATTCATGCAATTTATATCATCTAATACCCATATTAATTAATAAATATCTTTATAATATATAATGATAGAATGAGACACTGAATTTTATTTCAAATCCAATTGGAATCACATTAATTATAGGTGTGTATCCTAATTTATAACTCAATTACCATGTTGGGGTCCACACTATCATCCCGAATTTTTTTTTCAAATTTATTGATTTTTTGGTCCCTTTGATGTTCAAATCAGATCCTGGTCTAGAATAAAGAGAATTTAAATCCCACAAATCAAGGAATCCTATAATAAAGGAATTACTAAAATTGGATCAATATTTTAAAATCTATGATCAATATACCAAAGTGATTAAAATCTGTAAAAATTTTATAATTAAGAAATTTTCACATTTTTGAACATTTTCATTATATAATTCAAATTACCCATTATTTAATAAAACACTGAAATAAATGGGTTTAGTCATTGAAAAACACTTAAATCCATTTAAATATGAATAAAAATATGCACTTAATTTTTGTCTGTCTCGAAGCTATGCATTTAGAAAATTGTGTCTGGATATTCTCTGTCAGATAATATGTGTCCTAAAAACATAAAGATCCTCCTTTATTGAAAAGATATTATCATGGAGTTTTCCATGATGTTTATATCTTTGATATGGGAAAAGATTCATTTGAATTGATTTGGAATGTTTTATATCTTCCCTACTTTCCTAAATTATGAACTTTAGAACTTTCATTTTCTCCAGCAACTCAGCAAACTTTGTCAACTTGATTTCTAGAAACTTTACAACAAACACATTTATGAACTTTTTTTGTTTTAAAAAGAAATTCTTTCTCAAAAAAAATATAATTTTTTTTATAAAACATCTAAATAGATCTCCATTCTCCCCCATCAGATTTTCTGACAACTTTCATTAACAACTTTACAACTCATTATTATTCAACACTTAGAATTTTCCACAACTCAATTTTTACTTCTAATAAATAGGCATTTAACAGTGATGATAAAGGTAGCCTTTATCAGTGCTAAAACAAGCACTGATAAAGGGTTCGTTTTATTAGCGCTTTTTTTTTCTTGCACTGGTTATTGTTTAATTTTTAGCACTGAAAAAAGGCAACCTTTATCAGTGCTATATGTTTAGCGTTGATAAAGGACACCCTCTATTAGTGCTTTATTTGTAGCGCCCATAAAGGAATATTTTACTATTACTATTTTAGCACTCATAAAAGTACAAATAAAACGATATAATTAAATAAATAAGAAATAAAAATGATTTTATCAAAATTTTATTTAAAACTTTATTAATTAAATAATTATTGATAAAATGAATAAATTTATTATACTATATATAAATTTGAAATAGTATATATTAAATATATACATATATGTAAAATAAAAATAAAAAAATAAAAAATAAAAATAAATAAATTGAAAAAAATATGAAACATTTTATTAATTAAATAATTAATGATAATGTTAATAAATAGTATATATTAAATAAATAGATATATATGAATGTATATAAATAGTATTTATATAATACAAAAAAAATATTATTTATTCTTTACATTAAATATTAATATATTTAGTGAATAATGGATTATAATTACAAATTAATATGAATTAAAAATACTGACTAATTGCATCCAGTAATGGATATAATAGAATGTTGTTTGATTTTTTAATTTAACATAGACCAAACATATTATATTTATTTCACATATACATTATTAATACATTTTATGTATATATATACACACACACACTAATATTTTTTTAGGAAATTTAATCATTTTATATTATTTATTTTATATATATTTATTAACTATGTTTTAATATTTTCAATATGTATTCATATTTATTTCAATATATATCAATTTTTTTATGATTTTTACTAATCAGATTTATCCAAATTTCCAATATTGTACTCATTTTTTATTAATCAATTTTACCCATTTTTAACATGCATGCACTTAAGATAAAATATTCATTAATAGTCTTAAAAATACATTTGTAAGAAAATATTTATAAATAAATGTATTGATAAATGTATATTTACTATTTTTATACATTTATAATTACAAATAAATAAATAATTATTATTTAAAAAGTATTTATCTAATTATAAATAAATAATTATAAATTTTTTATAAATTTATTTAAATAATAAATATATCCAATATATATATAATTATATTAATATATATAATGATATTTTTATATTTTTTAAATTTATTTATATAATTATATATATATATATATATATAAGTTCAAATAATTGTAAAATTATTATTTTATAAAAATTTTTAATATATGTATTATAATTATATATAATAATTATACTTTTTTAAAAAAATTGTTTTTTACAAAGTATTATAAGTATATATTAGCACTTATTAACTTAGCGTTGATAAAAGTTATATTTATTAGTTCTTTTTTGGAACCCCTGATAAAAGTGTCACGAACTATTTTAAGAACCCTAAGCATCATGAACCAGTTCATGATATCTGAAGCTCTCCACAAAAGTGAACTACTATGTGAACTTCTTTTTATCAAATCCAAGCATTAATCTAGGCTAGAATCAAGGCTCCAACTATTCCAAAGTTGGAATCCAAGACTCGAGCGATTCAAGGGTTCAACAAACCCAAGGCTCAAACAAAATATTGGTTTTTTGATATCTCTAATTTCCCTTGGTTATCCACTGAATCCACTCATACCACAAATTTATATCCCAAGAAGTCTAGTTTCGCTACCCTATAACAAACAACCCAAAATTCATTTTTTTTATTTTGAATGAGTTTTTAGTTTCCTGAATAAGCCTCTGTTGTTTAGATTAAAACAAAGTTTAAAATATTTACACGTTCAATTGATATTTTTATATAGTTTGATCTCTATTTTATTTTCTTCTTTGTTTCTATTCTGTAAATGTCAATGAAAAATAAAATTTCATATAAGTGGACCCAATACCAGCTTTCTCGGTAGGGTTCATACTGAATGAATGAATAAAACATAGTACATTTTATTATCAGAAGGCTATAAATTGGAGTCTTGCTCAATGGTTTGTCTTGGCCTTCCTCATTCTTTTAAGTTCTTCATGTCCTAATTTCATCTCATTGGTTTGATGCACATAAATATCAATGAGAGTGAGTGAGTTTTTCTACTGATTTTTTCTCTCTAGAAGAAGGAGAAAAATATTTTTCAATCAAGTATGGTATATTATCCATTTTAGTATTATTTTCATATTCTAATAGTAAAAATATTTATTTTTATACTAAGGATTTATTTTGAAGATGATATTTTTTAGAATTAAAATATTTGAAATAGATTAATTATTTATTTATTTTAACATTATTTTTTTTGAAGGAAATTTATATTCATTTATCAAATTTTTATTCTAAGAATTTTTCTTATAAAATTTATATTTATTTTTAATTATAATAATTATCTTTGATTAGTTATTTATTCATATTTATTTATTTCATGTGACTATTTTTTCATTATATAAAGACTAATATTTTTGAACAACTATTACAATATCATATAGATATATTTATATGAAATTATTCTCAAGTAATTCAAATTTTTAAATCATGTTTTATTTTCATTCAAGTACTTCTATTTTTAAAATACAATATAAAACAACACCAAAGACTTGCTTGTTATTGTTAAGTGGATTTTATTTTATCAAAATATATGTTTTAAATTTCAAACAAGAAATGTTACTATTTTATGCCGCTACAATAAATAAAATTTATTATCATTTTATATTTATTATTGATAGTAATTTTTAAATAATTAAAACTATCATTTCAAGTGTGTAAAATGCATATATAATGTTAAACTTCGTTTGTAATATAATATATGATCATCGTCTTAATTCATGAAATAACATACATGCACTAGTTTTATTATTCATGTACGTGTATATGTTTTGAATGAATTATCTACATATGCCATCATCTTAGTCTACATACAGTAGTTTTATAATTAATATTGTTGTGAGGTATAATAGGCTCCCAATACCTATATTCATTGACATATATCTCTTTGCAATCATTAAATTTTGAAAAAATCATTTATATAGTGGTCAATATTTTCATTGGTTTGGAATATTCCATTTCAAATCACTTAGGAACCCCTTTTTCATATTTTTGATTGAGAAATTAATGTGTATGATTTCCTTGATTTTCATATAAACAGAGGAAAATATTTCACCAATCATAGATATCTCGATATCATAGCTCATATGATCCACAAAAAAAATGAGTTGTTATTTATCCAATCCTCAAAAATTATTTCTTCGACATATATGAGTTCCAACATCCTTTGATCATTCTCCTTCCTGATGCAGAGGGTGTGATCAACTCTACCTCTCTAAGAACCAATCATTATTAGGTATTGATCCTTCCTTAAATACCAGTTCCTCCGGGATTAATTTATCTTATAAAAATAATTTCTTAACTAACACACCTTTCTACCATTTTTATCCATAATAAACCCATCCATATTCTCAATTTATACTCCCCCTTAAGAAATCCATTGAGGAATATAGATTTTACATCCATTTGGTATACTTTTGACTATATTCTCACTGAAATAGCTAGAAAAATTAAAATAGTTTCCAATTGGGCTATGGGAGAGTAAATTTATCATAAATATTAATTCCTTTGATTTAGGATTTTCCCTTACACACAATCCATTATTTATTTTGATCCACTTTTCCATAGTCAATGAGTTTATTACTGAACACCCACTTGGTTCTGATAAAATTTTTTCATCCAGCCTTTGAACAATTTCCTAGGTCAGATTGTTCTTATTTGGATCAAGCTCCTCATGCATATATTTGAAATTATTTTCATCCTTTTTGTGCCTCTCCAAATTATTTAGTATCTACATGGGAAAAAATTCGTTTTTTTAGATTCTTACTCTTTTATGTTTTCACTAAAAATGTCTGATCACTAATGATATTTTATTCATTGATTTCATCCTTGCTTGTATTTATTGCATTTGATAATCCCTCTTCATTTTATTCACCATCAATGTATTATTTCGAGTCTACCTCGGCCTCCTGTTCTCCCCAATATACTACTCAATTCAATATTAATTTCCTCTAATGTTTCATAATTATTTTAGTTATTAACAATATCCCCATTATAATTTTTAAAAAATATAGATCAATTTTATCTTATCATCATAAAAATATCTCAATCCACCATTTTTAAGTCAATATTTAATTGTATCATTATCGAATATAATCAATTTTTCACTACAAAAAATCAATTTACTCTTTCAACAATGTTCTCATAGTAAAATCATTATCCATATAATTAATGTATTTTTTCATATTTAGGTTTAATTTATTAATTTTTAGTATTACTCATATAATAATTATTTTCTCGTAAAATTGGATTCTTTTTTTAATTTGGGGTGTTTTGTTAAAATCTAGTCATGCTTGTGAGGTACTGGACTTTGATCCTACAATTGAGATAAGGACAATAGGGAAATGCATCAATAATGTATACAACCATTAAGAAAAGATGAATTCCTACTACTTATTAAATTAATTTTGTCATCATTTTATCTAATATTTTTATGTTAATTTCATTATAATTTTTATCTAATATTTTTTTGTTTTTTTCATAAATATTTTGTGAATTAAAATTTTTATTTCAACTATTTATAAAAAGTCACAAAAGAGATACAATTATTCTTTCCGACAATGATTCCATTTTTCTATTTTCATGGAATTTCTTTGTCGACCTTACAAAACTATATATTTATTCGATATTATTAGCAAAAAATAATTTCTTGTTATTGAAATATAGAAGAGTAGAGGAAACTCATGTGCCCATTTTTCTAACTTCTCATGATATAATGGGCACATGATCTTCCTCTACTCTCCTACCTTTCAACAATGTGAATAGTTTTTTGACTAAGAACATCAACTTAAGATTCAATGTTGGAATTTATACATTAAAAGAAAATAGAAACGTGGTAACATTTGAATTTATAATTTTTTGAGACTTTGGGATTTGAATGAATCAACCACACCTCAATATAACACACAGTGTAACTGGTATGACTCTAAGTGCTTCTTTTTATTTAAAATTGGAATTAATTTTACTAAAAAGGACAAAAAAATTACTCAAAATCAATCAAACAAATTAATATTGTTTTGATACTTTATAAAAATTATCCATAAGTAATTTATTTTGTGTATGAATCATCCAAACCTCAATCTGATACAATATGTGTATAGTATGACATAATGTATCCGTTATCAGTTTAAAATTTACATTTTTGTTCAAAATGTGTCACTCATTGAAAACCAAAAAAATGCACTTGTATTGTCTTCATAAATTAGTAAAATGATTCATAAGTCATTTTTAATGTGTATTAATCGGTATCACGTCAAACCAATACATGATGTGACTGGTATGAGTCAAAGTGTGTGTTTCCAGTTTAAAATGACATTATAGTATAAAGGACAACTAACATACTCAAAACAGAGATAATGTATTCATATTGTTTTGATAATTTATTAAAAATATCCATATGTCATTTTTTTATGTGTTAAAATTAAACACACCTCAATCTGATACACGATGAGTCTGGTATGACTCAATATGTTCGTTATTAGTTTAAAATCAAAATTTTAGTTACAAAAGTATCACTCACTAAAAACTAAGAAACCATACATGGATTGTATGTATAATTTATTAAAATGATTCATAAGTCATTTTTGATGTGTAGGAATTGGTATCACATCAAACAGACACACAATGTGACCAGTATGAGTCAAAGTGCATGTTTCAAGTTTAAAATTATTTTTTAGTAAAAAGTAAATCTAAACTACTCAAAAACTAAGAAACATCATTCATATTATCTTCATAATTTATGAAAACAATCCATAAGTTAGTTTTGATGTGTAGAAATTATCCTCACCTCTATCTAAATCACAGTGTGTCCAGTATGACTAAATGTGTCTATTATTAGTTTAAAATCAAAATTTTAGTTCAAAAAGTTTCACTCATTAAAAAGTAAGAAAACACACTCTAATTACCTTCATAATTTAGGAAAATGATTTATATGTCATTTGTGATGTGTAAGAATTGGTATCATGTAAAACTGACACATGATGTGACCGACATGAGTCAAAGTGTGTGTTTTCAATTTAAAATGACGTTGAAGTAAAAAGGAAAAGTGACCTACACGAAACTAATAAAGCATATTAAGATTGTTTTTATAATTTTGTAAAATTATCAATAAGTCAGTTTTGATGTGTAAGAATCATATTCACCTCAAATCGACTCATGTTGTGTTCGGTATGACTCAATTTGTCCGTTATTAGTATAAAATTGATATTTTAGTTCAACAAGTGTCACCCACTAAAAACTAAGAAAACACACTTGGATTGCCTTTATAATTTAGTAAAAATATTCATAAGTCATTTGTAACAAGAAGGAATTAGTATCATGTCAAACCGAAACACTATGTGACCGGTATGTGTCAAAGTGCATGCTTCCAATTTAAAATGACAATTTAGTAAAAAGTAAAACTGGCCTACTCAAAATCGAAAAAATGCATTCAGATTGTTTCGATACTTTGGGAAAATGATTCATAAGTCATTTGTGACCTGTAGGAATCAGTTTTACATAAATTTGATGCATGGTGTGATCGTTATTCCTCAATGAGTCCGTTATTAGTTTAAAATTGACATTTTAGTTATAAAAGTGTTACTAACTAAAAATTGATAAAATGAACTCAAAATATCTTTATAATTTAATAAAACGATTCATAAGTCATTTTTGATGTGTATAAATCATTATAACATAAACTGATACACTATGTAACCGGTATGAGTCAAAGTGTGTGTTTCTAATTTAAAATGACATTTTAGAAGAAATGAAAACTGGTATACTCAAAACTAATAAATCATATTTGTATTGTTTTGATACTTTAGGAAAAAGATTCATACGTAATTTTTGAAATGTAGAAATCAGCATCACCTCACTCTGATGCACGGTGTGACCGATATGACTTCAAGTGTGTCTTTTCAATATATAAGTATCATTTTAGTTTAAAATGTGCATCACATCACCAAAAATGATAAAACTATCCTAGATTGTTCTCTCATAATTCTATTTTATATTACATAATTAATTTCATTATCATTATTATGTTATACTTATTTGGTTAATTTTCATAGAGATAGTTCTTGAAGACAAAAAAATGGCTTGAAGTGTAAGAATCAACCACAACTCAATCTGATACACAAAGTTCCTTGTATGACTCAGAGTTTAGTTTAAAATTATAACATTCTGTTACTTTATTTCATTATATTATTACTATTATAAGAATTGTTTTCTTATACAAGTGATTTTTTTTCTCGAACAGGGTTTGGGATCAAAAGACAAAGGAATAATGTTTTTTTTAATCAATGTAATAATTTTAATTATATAATTGTATAAACTGGTGTTTGAAATGTCTATAATATAGTTTTTTCTTGTATTTGTATTTTAAATTTTATTTCTTTTAAATTTTATATTTTTACTTGATTTTTCTGATTTCGGGGTGTATTTGGTGATGCGGTGCGCTGTTACAGCACACTGCATTGCTGCTATAATGTGCTGTTATAGCTCACTACATTATACCCCTTTATCAATGATTCTAAAATCACTAATAAAGGGAGCCTTTATCAACACTCAAAAAAGCACTGAAAAAGGTTTCATTTATCAGTACTTCTATAAGAACTGATAAAAGATAAGGTCATTTAATCTCACTCCAGTATTCAGCACTTCTTTAGTGCTGATAAAGGCAATTTTTAGCACTCTTAAAGGCCTATTTTATAGTAGTATTTGTTAAAACTGCGAATTTAACATTTACTAGAACACATACTTTGTCAAAAAATAGTGTCCTGGAACCACAGTACTAGCTAAAATAATTTTTTTAAGTAATTTATTCCCTCATTAACAATGAAAATTATGTCCATGTTATGATAAAATCCCATCACTTTTCCTCACTCTCACTTTTCATTCTATTCCCCATTTTATGATAAAAACAATTTTAGATTCGTTTAAGTATGAAAAGTACTTATCTCTCTCTTATAAGATTTTTTTACATATTCTCCTATATTTTTAACATAATCTATTGAACGGATGGGATTTTCCTTAAAAATTTGGGAATTATTTTGTTGAATATGAACATGAAGTTAAAGCCTCAACTATAAAAATATTTCTTTTGGATCAACTTTTGTAAGGAAATCAACAATATGATAATTCTTTAAAATATATTACGGTACAACATATATAATAAAAACATTCTATTTTATGAATTGAAACTTAATATCAATGTTCTTTGATCTTGAGTATTGTAAAGGATTTTTAGAAAGATCAATGTCACTCTAATTATCACAAAGTATCTTCAATGGTATAGAAACATTCATTTTAAAATCTTTCAGCTGACCATTCATCCACATAATATGAGTACAAACCTAGGTTACAATTACATTTTATGATTCATCTATTCTCAAAGTTATATAACACCATTTATTACTATGTTAACTCACACAAAATTCTCCTAAGTAAAATGTTCCTCCAGAAGTTAATTTTATATCATTTAAATCTCAAGCTCAATAATAATTAGTATAGATATGAAAGTTCATATCACAAATTCTTTTGTGTAACATCCCTTGTGAAATTATTATTTTAACATGTCTCAGTATTATCTTTGCTTCCAACAGATACTATTCATTCATATCACTCTGATATATGGAACACAAAGTCATAGAATATGAAATATCAGGTCTTGATGCTGTAAGGTAATAAAATTTAAAAAATATTTCTGATTCAAAATTTTCCCAGCCTCTTATTTACTCATATTTATCCCAATTAAAAAAATAAGTAGACGCTTCTTTAGAATATTTTATACTAAACTTCTGTAACAATTCTCTTTCATTTATTGAGAAATAAAATTTTATTTTCCATTTTCCATTTTTTTATACATGTAATCGAAGAAAGAATTTTAGTTCTCTTAACATTTCAATCTCAAAATTTTTAGTCATTTACTCAAAAAAATATTTAGATTTTTTTATCTAGAAGAAATATATAATCTATGTATACAATTACAATCAGGATTCTAGAGTTAACTTCTTTCACATAAAAATTTCTATTCACTTTTAATTTAGAAAAATTCAACACTCTAAAACAATTATAAATCTTGGAATACCAATCACATGGGGATTATTTGAACCCATACACATATTTATTAAATTACAAAGGTTTATGTTATCTGCATCAAGTAGAAACCCACAAGGTTGATCAATATAAACTTTTCCTTCAGTCTATCCATTAAAGAAATATGACTTTACATCCATTTCATAAACTTTGTAACTTTAATGTGTAGCCACGTCTAGAAAAATTATAATATTTTTTAATCACGAAATAAGGGAAAAAATTTCTTTGGAATACACACCTTAGACTTATGAATAGCATTTACAGACAAGTCCCTATTTTTTTCTTGCAACATCCCCATTTTTATTCAATTTTTTTATATACACCCACTTTATCCCAATAAAATGTTTATCTACTAAAAATGGAAAAAAAAATTTAAGTGTTATTTTTCTCAATTTTATCTTATTCTTCATTCATCACATCAACCCTCTCTTTTTGTTCGACTAATTTTGAAATTGATTATGGATCTATCTATGAAATGATAGAAGTATGATTATCTAATATCAACCTTCTTCTAGTCTAAATTAGAGATTTTTGGTTTCTAAGTATATTTTCTGTTTCAACCTATTTCTGTAAGGTAGGAAATTTCAAATTTTCTCTTTTAGGTTAACTTTATTTATCCAATTATTTCTTTATGTCATTATATATCTATTTTGGATTATATTCACTTTCATTGAAAATATTCAATATGTCTTCCTCAATATTTTCAACATCATTTGTGAAGGAATTTAGATTTTCATTATCTTTCACATGTTTATAATCAACAAAATTTTGTAAATGTATTTTCAAAATCTGTAACTAATTCTTTCAAGTTAATATCCCACGAAATTTCCTTCCTCATCTTTTTTATCAAACTTTACAAGATCTATATTTTATATTTTTAGTAAAAATGGAAATCCAAAAAATGTGAAATATTTTACTTAGTTTTTTTTGTTATACCATATTTCATAGAAATTATTGTTTGATTCTAACCTTAGAAAAATTCATTTTTCTACATCCATATAAGTACTAACGGTTTCTATCCAGTAGAACTTTGAAATTTTTTATTCCACAAACATGATTCTTCCCATTTCCACCAAAATCCTATTTTACCTACTGCTCTATTTGGGGGGTGTATGGAGTACTATAATGATGTTAGATTCCATGATTTTTTTAGTTAAGATATAAAATCATTTCATGTGAAATCTGTACCATTACCTATTTTCAACTTTTTTATATAAATCTCAATTTATCACTTAACATCTATTATAAAAAATCTAAACATTTCAACATCCTCTGATTTTTTGTTTCATTAACATGATATTGGTCATATAATTAAAATCATCAATAAAAGAGATAAATTAAGAAATATTATTTTTGTCGATTGATGTCTCATTATTCCAAAAATATCTGAATGAATAAGTTCAGGACTTCTTATAGACTGAATCACAACTTCCTTATGGATTTTACTAGTCATTTTCCTTTCTGAAAAGTTTTGAAAACATCATATTCTATTCTTTTAAAAGTTTTAAAATTTAAAATAAAATCAACTTTAGAATGTTTTTTCATGATTTTACTCCTAATATTTCCAAGGATATGATGACATAATTTATTTCCATCTTCATCTCTTAGATAATAGGAGTCACAATGTTCTACTCAATTAAAAGTATTTCCACTGATTCCTTCACCTTTAATTATAATTTTTCAATATTTTCTACTTTTGTTGATAGAATAATAATTTATGAAGATTGATTATTTACTATCACCACAAAGTTAAATTACACTAAGTAAGTTGTGTTTTAATCTATCGACAAATTTAACTTCCTTATATTTCAACTTTTTTTCTTCAATCTCAGCCGTTCCAATTCCTCTGATTTTTAATGAACAATTATTCTTGAAAGAAACTAATCCTCTATCTCATTTTTTTAAATCTTTTTAGATTTTATAATATATTATTCTTTTTGAAGAACAACCACTATTAAGAATACATGGCTTGTTTTTTTTAGTTTTTAAGGTTGTATCAACAAAAAATGTTCTTTCCGAAAATTTCGTATATCCAGATTCCTTTTATTTTTTAGCATAAGAGATTTTCCCTGGAATAGTTTTCAACTATTTTACATCATATAGACTAGTCTGATCACACCTTTCACATAATTCTTCTAAACAATAAAAAAAATTTATTAGAATTTTTCAAACATCACGAGATTTCACTTTTCTAACTTTATGTGTTATAGGAAAGTTACTCATTATGCTTCCAATATTGCTTCCCCTCAGTTGATTCCTTCTTCTTGTAAGTGAAAATTTATGCCAAAAGATATATTTTATATGCCCATAGATTCCCGAACACCAGAAAAAATCATCAGATCTTGGTTTTCTATTGATGTTTGATCTTTTCTATTAAATTTTTGTTAAGCTTTATAAGTTCTTTTTTCTTTAACATTCTCTGGGAAAGAACCATATTTCTTATGGATAGAACTATCATATTTCTTTAAAAGTGATAAAATTTTCACAATCCATGTCAATTCATGATTTACAAAACTTTTCTTATCGCCTAAAATTATAGAAAAAAACATAGGAAAATTTATTTTTGGAAGGTGGATATTTCACCTGATTCTTGGAATGTTTTTTTTCTATAGATTTCTATGATTCATATTTTATTTCAGAATTCTTGTTGATCTTTTCATTCAACTTTTTTAAGGTAGTTTCAGCCTAAAGTAGTTTTTATTGAGTTATGTTTACTTCATATTCCTTACCTTCTATCTTCTTACTAAGGTCTTTAACCATATTTCCCTATTCAGTAATTCTTAGTTAGTATCCTAAGATCTCCAGGATATATTCTTATTTCTACATAGAAACATTTATTCTTCCTTCAATCACTTTTCCACAATCATTCTTCATCATTCTAATTTTCTTCCTGAGAGTTATATTTTTCCCAATACATAAGAAAAGTTATTATCTGATCTTATTCTCTCTATATTTTTCTTCTCCTCCTTCTTATCTATTTAAAAAATATTCCTTTTTATCAACATTTGCAAAGAATGTTCTGATTAATTCAAAAAATTAATCTTCTAATGAATCAATCACATCTTATTTATATTATACTTTCTTACTTAGCATGCTTATTTTATTTCTAGTGAACATATTATTTCCACAAATGTACTTACTTGATTTCTTATAATTATTATCTAAATTCTTCAACCATGGTTTTTATTTAGGATGATCTTCAAATTTAACAACTTTATTTTTAAGGGAAATTCATAAAAAAGATACTATTTCCACCACACTCAAAATAATTGAGAGGAATTTTTCCTTTATACTTTCCTCTTCCTCTTTGATAATTCTTAGAGATAAGAGATGTGATTTTTTTATTAGACTCATTATCCTCCTTAACTTCATAATCAAAAGGATCAAAATATTTAACATCTTGAATTTTTATCTTTATCATAGTTTCAAATTCCATTTTATCATTGATCTTCCTTTTTAATTCTATAAATTTTATCATTTCAATGGAAAGAAAAAAGTTAAGTAGTTTATTAAGTGATAAATCTTGTATATCTTCTAAAGAAAATATTTTAGAATAAAACAAGAAATGGGAAGTTTCTAATGAGTTTCTTAACAATTATAGAATCTTGTAAGACATCTATAAAACCTATGATGTTGCAAAAAAACTTCATTTACTTTGTTAAAGTACTTATCAATAGTTTATTCTTATCTCATTATAATGTCTTCAAACATTTCATGCCAGATTTCTATCTTCACTTCCTTCACTTTAATATGTCCTTTGAAAATAATTTTGAGCTTGTACCATATCATCTTTGTGGATTTGAGAACCATGAACATCATATAAATGTTTTCTAAAAGAGATATAAGAATATAATTTCTATATTTTCAATCAAATTTAATGTTTTTATTTCAAGATAAATATATAGGATGACCTTTACCAATGGGTGGAAAAATAATTTTAGTCGCATAAACAACTTCTTAGAAAAATTAAAGAAGATAGAGAATCATTATAATTTTCCAATAATAATAATTTTTTTTCATAAAAGGTAGTAAGACCTCTATTGTTGATATAATTCTGATTTTCCATGATAATGATATAATCAGGGAACCTTCGCTCTAATATCACTAATAGTTAATAAGGATCATTGAATCACTAAGAAGAGGGGGGGGGGGTGAATTCGTGATTGTATTTTTTAAAAAATTTTGAATTTATGAAACTAAACCCCTGTAATTTTTTAGATTTTCTTCTTTACAAAATTTCATTAAACTAAAATTCATGATAACATATAAAATGAAACAAAGAATGCAATATTTTTATGGTTCGAACTCAATGTGAAAACCTATATCCTTTACATACCCTTTACCTTGGGTCTATGAAAATTCACTATAATAAATAATTGAATACAAAATTTGTGTCAAATCCTATTGGACACATTCTGTCTCCTGATAAGAATGATTATACTAACTCCCGTTAGTTTAAAAGCATTTCTTAAAAAAATTCATCCATGAGAAAATTTTTTACTTTGATAAAAATACTCCATAGGGGTTCTATCCATAATCTCTATCTGAACTAACCTCTATCCAATATTATATATCCAGAAATCCATTATTTAGTAATATTTTCCTATTTCACCTTTTCTCAAATGGTTCCTAAATAAAAAATTTAATATGACTAATTAAAACAACTTGGACCCTCAAAAAATATACTTATAACTCTATCTGATATTCTCTTTCCATTTATCTTTGTTTGGTAAGAAGAACTTTGTACAATTTGATCTTGTGATCAAATACATTATCTAGAAACCTCCTATTACAGAAAACTTTCATCATTTCATAGTTTTTATCTATGAATACTGATAAGTATAATTTACTTTCCACCTATATTTATAGGTTCTCTTAGAACGGTAAAAGGTTGGAAACTTGAGAAGTTTTCCTACTCAACTAAATTTATAGATCAAATTTATCATATATTTGAACTTCATTTGAACACTTCTGAAACCTTGTCAAATCTTATCAAGTATTTTCAAATATTCTTGTATTCTCTATAACTAAAAATTTAAAAACTTTTCTCAAATTGGAACTCTAGAAAGTTCTTCCAAATGTTCTATCTGTAAATTAATTGTCTAAAACATTGATTATGTGTCTAGTTCTCTTAACCCACATTAAATACAAAACATTGATTCAATCTGATCAATGATTATTAGTTCAAACTATAGAAGCAATTTTTTTCCAATTTTTATCCTTATGAAACATTTATTCATTGTAATTTATTTTAAAAAGATTATTTGATAGAATTTATGATCATATATATATAAATTTACAACATTTAACTTTATCCTTCTCTTGTTAGATTCTCTTTACCCACTTAAGTAAAAAACTATCTCAAAATAAACAATAAACACTTCTATCTTTTTGTTTCTCCAAGACAACTGGATATGGTTGACATCATTGTTTCAACTTCTCAAGACTTCAGTTTCCTATTCCATCTTTTTTTGGTAGAAACATCAGCACATTTTACTTTTTATTTTTCTGGAGACTCTGTAGGCTCAAATACATTCGGTCACCCAGTAATATTACATCCAATCTTGTTTTCCAAAATAATAGTGACCAATTAAAAACTTCATATCCCCCTTTATCTTTACTCAAATATTCAAATCTGATTCATTGAGTCACTTTTCATTTCTTCCGCATTTTTAAAAACATAAAAACTAAACAAAAAAAATATTTTTACTTATCACTAACATCAAATTTCCCTTTCCTAATACTGTCAGTCCACTATTTTAGTCAGATCATATCTATAAAAAATAAACATTGAAATGTCATAGCTTCTTATAAAAACTTTTGAAATATTGGTTTGACTAAAAATTAGCATCTTATTCTTAACACATTTTTCACGAACATAGAAATTTATACAAACTTAAAATTTTTACCAAAATATTCATCTTAACTTTCTTTGATAAAGGTTGTTCTTATTTAGGATAATTGAACAATATATAACATTAGAAAGTTCATACTTGTAAATTTCTTTTAGTTTCTTTGTCTGGAGAAATGTGTTCAAAAATATTATTTTGGAAACTTCAACTGTGAAAAAAAATCCATATGAAGTGGTTATTTCTATTAATCTATATATGAAGATCTACATTCATAAAACTATGTCAGGATGTTGTCTTTATGATAATTTGTTTCTTAGAAAACATCAACATCCTCCTATATTAAAAATATTATATTATGAGGTTTTCCATGATGTTTAGAGCTTTGAGATCATTAAAGCACCGCCTAACTTGATTTGGAAATCTCTACAACTTCCCAACTTTATTAACTTCCATAATTTACAATTTTTTATTTTCTATAAATATATAAAACTTTCTCAACATTATTTGTAGTAACTTTACAATAAACATATTTAATATATTTCACCAGTTTTTTTATAATATTTTTAAAAAAATTTATTATTCAACAATAAAAAAAATTAGAACAAAAAATCACAAAGGGTCTTCAGTATATCAAATAATAAAATAGATTTTACATGGTTTCTGGCCAAAAATGGAACATAACAAATATTTTGACATGTTAACTTGTAGTATTTCACATTAATGATGAATTCTAAACTTATATAGTTGAAATGAATTTAGATTATAAAGGTAAAATTATTTTAGACATTAAGAAGGACCCTAAACTCAATATTAAGAAATAGTGGCCATAAATAGGTTCTTCAAAGAATGAAAAATATTTCATTCTCCTTTGAATATATAAAAATCATATTTACATCATACTAAGTCCAAAATCAATTTTAACAAATTTAGAACCATCTAAAGGTTTAGTAAAGATATTATCCAATTGATTATTAGTTGAAAACAATTCCAAAAAAATATCACCTTTATTAATATGATCTCCAAAAAAATTAAATCCAACATTAATATTTCTAGTTCAAGAGAGTTTTAAGGGGTTACTAGAAATAGAAATTATAGATAGTTATTATAATAAATAGTTATATTATTCAAATAAATATTAAAACAATACAATGTTTTATTAATCCAAAAACATTGATCATAAAAACTATCATTAGTTATAAATTCATCTTCAACTGTTTATAAATAAAGTGATAATTACTTTAAAGTCTAATAAATTAATCATTTTCCCAAAAAATGACACAAACTTGCTGTATTTTATATCTAAATTTTACAACCTCTAAAATCATGATAATAATAACTAAAAAATCAATATAGTTTTGATTTTATTAAAATAATCATAAATATACAATTCCTTTAATATATTAAATAATATACAATTCATTTAATATCCTTTAAATATTTTATAATAATTTAAAAAAAAAATAAAGAATAGAAGAGTTGTCATAGAAATTAAAAACATATATCAATGTTTTTATTCCATAATAGATATTATCAAAATAATTATCAATAGGGTGATCATTATAAGTTCATAAAAAAATAGGATTATAATGAGAAGGACAATTATCCCCCATAAAATATATAGTATTTTTTTATTTATCTTCTCAAAAATTTAATTCTCTATGTTATTATTTAATTTTATATAAGTATAAATTCTATTTAAAATTATTTTCATCAACTTTAACATGAGAATATTATAAAAAAATCATATTTATTTTATTAAAAACTTTATAATAATTACAAATATTAAAATATTCAAGGAAAATTCCTTCATCAAATTTTTTATCAAACTTATCTAAATTATATATAGTATTAAGAATAAAAAAAATTCCAACCAAAGACTCTAAAATGAAAAAATTTAGATTTATTTTCTTTATATATTTTCTAAGGAGTGTTTTTAGAAAAAATCCCATATAATAATTCTATTAGAAATATAATAATCATTTAAATTATCTCATCCTAATAATATTTATTTATATTATGTTTAATTAACCTATTTGTAGACATTTAAATTAAGGTATAATTAATTACTTAAATAATTTAATTTTTATGGGGTTTCTAAGATGCTAAATAATTATTAAAATAACCATTCTGTTCACAAAATTTTATTAATTATGAATTTCAAAATTCACATCCTCTATCACAATGAATAGTAGTAATCATGAAAGATTTTTATTTTTTTATTAAATTCAAAAAGAAGTAAAACTTGATAATGTTTCATTTTCTTGAGAGAGAAATTAGTATCAAGTAAATCTACTAAAATCATCTACAATAACTAATATAAACCTATTTCTACCAAGACTATAATATTTGGTATGACTAAACAAATAAATACATTCTAATTGAAATGGTTTTTTAGAGCTCATCTGATTAGTTGATCTAAAAGAATCTCTATGACATTCCACTTTCAAAAAAGAGTCACACACATGAATCTTATCTTTATTAAAATTATTTAACTACATAAATGTCTCTTTCTTAGACATATTATGTAATATTCTAAAACTCACATATTATAATGTTATCTATCCCTTATTTCATGATTATAAAATATTATAATGTTTCTAGCCATGGTTTCACATCAAAGTTACAATGTTTATCAAATGGATGTAAAACAAGATTTCCTTAATGGATAGACCTAAGGAGAAGTTTACATTGATCAACCTTGTGGGTTTTTACTCAAAGCAGATAACATAAAGGTTTGTAAATTGAATAAATCCTTTTATGGGTTCAAACAAACCCCATGTGATTGGTATTCCAAGATTTAAATTTTTTTAGAGTGTTGAATTTTTCTAAAGGAAAAGTCAATAGACATTTATATGTGAAATAAGTTAACTGTAGCATCCAAATTGTAATTTTATACATAGATTATATATTTTTTTCTAGATAAGAAAAAGTTCTAAAGAATTATTTGAGGAAATGAATAATAATTTTGAGATTTCAATGTTAAGAGAACTAACATTCTTCCTTGGTTTACATGTATAGAAAAATGGAAAATGAAAAATAAAAATTTATTTCTCAAAAAATTCAAGAGAATTTTTACAAAATTTTGGTATGGAAGATTATAAAGAAGAATCTACTTATTTTTTTAGTTGGGATTAAGATGAGTAAATATGAGGCTTGGAAAATTTTTAATCAGAAATACTTTTGAAATTTTATTACCTAACAGCCTCAAGGCATGATATTTCTTATTATGGGACTTTGTGTTCTACATATCAGAGAGATATGATAGAATATCATTTGTTGGAAGAAAATAGAATAAAGAGATATGATAAAATAATAATTCCACAAGGAATTTTATACACAATAATTTGTGATATGAACATTCATTGTTATACTAATTATTATTGAGCTAGAGATTTATATGATATAAAATAAACTTCTGGAGGAAAATTTTACTTTGGAGAATGTTGTGTGAGTTTACATCATAATAAATTGGTTTCCATAAATTTGAGAATAGATGAATAACAATATTTCATTGTTACCTAGGCTGGTACTCATATTATGTGGATGAATTCTCAATTTAAATATTTGAAAATGATAGTTTCTACACCATTGAAGATACTTTGTGAAACCCACATAACTTTTTCTTTCTTATATATCTTATGTAAAACTCACGAGTTCCTCCCTACACACTAGAGGCTTTAAGTAGGATAAAATGTCCTAAAATGGCCATAGGGAGACTATTCGATATAAAAATAACCCTTTAGGTCATGCATAAATTCAACCAAAAATTCAGAATTACCCATCCATATATAGAATATCCTAAAATACCTATAGACATAAAAAAGGGAAGAAAAAAGGCTCAAAAAGTTATAAAATAGAAGGAAGTAAATCTAAAAATATTATTCATTAAACATAATAGAGTGACAACATGAATAAAAAATAAATATGGAATCCTATATAAATAAAATTTATACTGGCTAGTACATATCTTAAATAATAACTAGATGTAAAAACATTGGCCTCTAGTATAACTCATGTAATCATCCTGGATAATCATCAAACTCTATAAATTTTTATAGTTGTACTACATGTTTAACTCCTAACGATACCAGTGACATGAGATAAAATAATAAGGTCTACCCACATACATTAAACCCATTCCATATATACAATAGGGGTGATTCTAATAACCCAATTGTATTCCCCAGTGCCTCAATAATACTATGTTCCATTGTGATAAAGTGAATGTGCATGATATATATATATATAGTGTGGTAATCATTGTGAAGCTCACCCACCAAAAAACATAACATAGAATACACATCAAACATACATGTTGGGTCTTCAGATGTTATCTAGGATACAAAAAATCCAACTATACCTACTTAAGTTAATGTTATAGAGTATCTAAACATGTTACTCTAATCACTCAAGATCATTGAGTCCTACCTTGAAACCAATATCTAAATATCATATCTTCTTTGGCCAATGTTATATTATGGCTGATATTATTGTATAATCATGCCAACCAGTATAATCTTCGAGAGCTAGGGCATAATTTCACCCTACTAGGAAACCCTCATTTGAAACTCAGGTGGATTCCTTATGATGAATACCTCACCAAGAGATAGAGGTGTGTATCTCCCCTACCAGGAATCCCTCACCAAGATAGAGGGAATCCAAAACTGGGAATCCATCACATAGAGTCAGGTGTGTGTCTCTCACCTACCATACATCCTATCATCTTGAGCCAGTGCGTACCCTACTAGAAATACATCACATCAACTAATTCCAGGGGTCTACACTACTAGGAATTACATCATCCAATTCCATGGGTTTGATATGAGGATCGTGTCCAAGGAATCCCAAAACAATGAAATTCAAGATCCATGGAGTGTGTACAAGGCATCCAATATCAAAGAACATCTGGATCTAAGGAGCATGTACAAAGTATCCTAAATCATCATATATATACATCTTGGTGGGGGTTTCACTCCTTCTAAACTCGCATTGTATCTTGCATCCTAGTGGATTTGAAAATATACCTAAAACCATCTCAAAAAACATGGGTCCTTCAGTAAATTTCATAACATTAACTATCACCATAACCATATAGCCTCAAATGTATGATTTTGGTTCTAAAGAAACACCCATAATCATCACTAAACAGGTACATTTTTAGTATCCCGACCACTACCCTAAAAAAGGATCCTACCTAGTATGGTTCATGAAATGAATGAAGAGTAAACATAATGGAGACTCCTAGATAGATTCCTCTAGCCCCTACCCAAAAACATCCAAGGTGTGAAGGACTAATTAATAGAATGAAAGCTATATAAGGATCCCTAGTCACCCATGTGAGGGTAACCTTCACAACATGAATCCCTACATCATGATGTGAATTTCCACTTAAGGGTATTATTCCCCATATAATGGTCATATATGACATTAAAATAACATGTCACACCATGAGTGGCACAATATTGTAATTTTTTAGTATCCCAACCATTACTTCCACATGCTTCCAAACACCCGAGACACCACTAGAGCCAAAAAAACCCATCAAAAAAACATTCTAAGGACATCCAAACAATCAAAATTATATTCTGATTTTTGGTTCTCAAAATGAACCCCTCAACTAATTAAAAATTCAATCTCCTTAGGAATTCAAAAACTATATTAGCACGAGGAATTACTAACTCCCCTTCATTGTTCCTATCATCATCAAAAAGTTATGGTAGTCTTCCAAACATTAAATCCAACCTATTTTTGTTCTTCAATTCACCATCAATCAACCATGTTCTATCTCTAAATTCCCAATACACTTTCTATACACAACTGCAAAACAACAATCCTAGACACTCAATATTTTCACCAAAAATCTTAATCTAGTCCTCAAACCACCTCACCCATAACCTAAATGATTCCCCTGATATAGTTTCCACCTCAGCACAATCAATTCTACACTAAAGCTCCAAAAGTTTCTCCCCATTAATACCTACCCAAAAAATGCTCAGCTTCAACCATGGATGCACTAATAATTCCTAGATCATGATAATTTTAAACCTGGATACATTATGAAAAAGACCAAATCACAAACCAAGATCTAAATATGACACTAAGTGTAATTCCAAGGACAAATCTTCTATCATCCTCAATCGTTAATACACTCTATTTATGAGAACATTCATATTGAAGAACTAACTCATGCTTAGATCCCATTAAAACCACATTAATTCTGTTGTCAATACATAGACTCTGGCCAAAAACATACCTGTATCCCCAAATTGGGTCTACCCACTAATTGATTTTCCACATCCATATCAACGATCCACTAACCAAGTCCATTGTGCCTACAACTCTTTTGACATGAGGGTTTTAAAACTATGACTTATTTGATTCTCCCTGTCCTAGGAGTATTCTAATAATTTCCTCTCTGAATCAAAAACTTAATCTCTAGGGTCCACATCTCATATATTTCCATTCATAACATTTGGATATGAACACTCCTCTCACACTTTAGAACAAATCATGTAACACAATCACCAAGAGCTAAGATAGTGTCCAGCTACATCCACTGATATCAAACACTGAATTGTCAAAATTTTATTTTTCCTGAGTCTTATAGTGATCCCCACCATAAGAATCCAGTAAATAGGGTTTATTCCCTATAATGGTTCCCCCCACCATAATAATCGCCTATAGTAAACACACACCAAGTGGTCCAACCCACAAAATCATCAAAATACAGGTCAGGATTCTAAATCCTAAATACGCTAATGTATATCTAGATTCTCAATTCCAACCCCATCGTCCATCTCATGAGGACAACACACAAAAATATCTTAAAAATTATGGCATACCTAAAAAATACATAATAAATAATCTCAGATCAATTCTAATACATCATTGAAAACTAAGAAAACTCGATCTACCAAGAACCAATCACCATTTCCCCATCACATAACCCAATCAAATCCAACCCACACAATCTCATCTATTTCTTTCTAAATAAACTTAGCCTATTAGCCAAGAACACAATTAAAGAATCCAGGTCACTCCCAACCAAAACAAAAAACCCATGAAACCTAATTTACACTACACTGACCACTTATTTAATACCCATTCATAATATTTTACACACACAAAAAATCACCTGATTTTTCAAAACACCCATTTCAATCTAAGGGTTTTCAAAAAAAATGCAATCGCTGAAAAGTTGTGACATATCTAGTCACATTCTCAAAAAGAATTTTTTTTTGAAATACATATGGAAATCCAATTTCAAAGCCCACAAGGAATCTAGTTTCCAAAACCATTTCAAAATTCAATGTAAAAAATATTTTTCATAAATATTTTTTACAAAACCCAGAAAAACATTAATTTAAAAATTACTACCTATATGATCAATTTTTTTTAAAACTATATCACAAAAAAATCTATCAAAACCTCATCCCACCGCATGAGTTTTCTTTTCAAAACTAGGTTTTTCTAAAAAATACCATATTTGAAAAACTATTTTACTATAGAGGAAAAACATTCATAATCAAAATCAATGATACATGTCCCTCATATTTATATTAATCTAATCACCCCTTATAATATATGTGAGAAAATATTGTTTATATTATAAATTAATAATGGATTCTTACAAAGAGTAATTTCTAATAACACAACCCATAGGTGTGTGTATCAATCCCTAAGAATAACATTATAATGATATATGAACAAATAATTGGTTCCCAACTAATCCCTATAACTCATCCTAAGTCTCATTCATTATGCATTGCGATTCTTAGTCAAATCCATCTCTCTATCATCATAAATTTCATAGTACCAATATCGTAAATCCCCTTACAACATGGTTTTCAACCGATGTCATGTTGGCCAGGAATAAGCTCGATCTACCATCTGAGTCTTAACAACCTAACTCCACTACTGAATACACTACTATTTCACATGATATTCTATGATACCACTTTGTAACACCCAATCCATAACATCCAAACAACACACAATTGGAGTCATTAGGTGACCTTAGACACACCTCTCTATATGCAAGAGGCTGCCAACTAATAGAAAGTGCCTAACACAGTCTTAGGGAGACTATTCCCTCTAAAAAGAATCTTTTAGGTCATGCCCAAATTCTGCCAAAAAATCAACATGAATCATCTGTACATAAAACATCACAAAATGCCTGAAAATTTAAAATAAGGAGACAAACAGAAGACAAAATTTTAAAAATATCATTTTTAATTAATTATGTTAAGGATTTTTGGAATATGGGATGGATGAACACCAGATAATTTTGTTCTCTTTCCCTTTTTAAAAGAAATATTTTAATTTTAATTTTTTGTTATATATATACAGATATATATATATATATATACATATTGAATTTAAAATACTATTTTCTAATTTTTATTGTCATTTTTGTCATGTTTTATTTTTTTTTTGTATATATATATACAATTAAATAATATTTATAATACAAAGATTTTTTCCAGAATTATTATCATTTAAGTAATTCCAAAATATAACTAAATACTCATCCCATGTCTCCATTTTATAGGGCAAGGGACCTTGAAAACCCTTATGGATTTTCCATATGGGATTTGGTTTCACATTTTCAACATTATAATAAAATATACTAATAACTAGATATAAATAATAAAATATAATTAAAAATGAAACTAATTAAAATAAAATATATTTAATATAAATAATAAAAAACAAAAATATAATTAATAATTAATTTGAAAAATAATAATTAATAATATATTTATTTTTTAATAATATAAATTATTATTTTTAATTATATTATTACTTATTAATAATATATTACATAATTATTATTATTAATTATTATTAAAAATTAAAAATTAAAAATTAATAATATCAATAATAATAAGTAATAAATACCATCACTCGCTTGCGCTCCCCTTGACCTCCATGGAATAAGTCATGATCGCACTGCCACCTCCCCTCCTCGGTCCCCTTAGGCCGGGGAGGGAGGATGATGCTCCTTCTCCGCTATCATTTCCCTCTCTCGCCCCGTCCTTTTCCCCTTTCGCGGACCCATCTTCCCTTCCCAGCTTTCTATCTATCGAAGTGAGCCCTAAAGTTCATGCCTGTGTGGATGGCAAGCCTTCCCTTATGATATCTTCCCTGGAGTTCACGAATGCCTCGGCGCTGCTAGATCTCACACTGGTTGCTCACTTTGGGAAGAAACGACCCTCCGTTGACGCCTTCAGTAGGTTTGTCTTCTCATCTTGGCACTTGTAGGACCGGGTGGTTATTGGTCTTCTGGATTCTAGACATTTTATGTTACGCTTTTCAAATGAGGAGTATCTGATCTATGCTTGGGCTAATGCTCTGTATGCTATCGATGGTTTTGTCTTCTGCTTATTTCTGTGGTCTTTCAAGTTTCATGTGTTACGCGAATCTCCAACCACGATGATATTTCTCCCTCCCTGGTCTCCCGTTACCATTCCAGAATCCATCCATTCTACAGCTGATTGGAAATATGATTGGTCGGTACCTTTGTTTGGACTCCCGTACCCTCATGTTTTTCCATCCGTTTTCTCCTAGAATTTGCATTGAAGTGGATGTATCAAATAGAACTTTGGACTCCATAAGAATCAATATTGAAGGGGAACTTCGCTGGCACCAGAAGGTCTTCTATGATTCTTGGGCTCATTTCTGTTTGAGTTGTAATCCCTTGGGTCATGAAGCTGGAAGATTCCGTCAGGGCTCCTCTGTTTTACCTAGGAGAGCTTCTCCTCATGTTCTAAATGAAGATGTTGTTGTTGTAGCATGAAAGGCCTCTGAGTTGGTTCAGTAGACTACTAGAGATCCTAGATTTTCTTCTGTCTCATAAAATGTTTTCAAATCGGTGATGCCAGAGCCGAGAGTGGTGGATGTCTTTGATAGGCTGAAAATGATCTGGGTTTAAGTAATGTTGTTCCAAGTGGGAACCATGAGGAATGTAAGGAGAAGATTGTAGCGGATCAGTGGGCTCTTGCCTGGGCTCCCTCCTCCTTTGCTGAGGTAGGGAAATCGTTAGCCAATGCTACCCTAGTGAAGGCTGTGGAGAATCAAAGGGTTGGGATGGGCGGTGTGACCCTGGAAAATTCAGGAGAGGTCAAACAGGTCGATCCACTACCAGCTGGTGACAAATTAATTCCCATCGGTAGTAATCCTCAAAATCAGTTTGCAGTGCTAGGAGAAGATTGGCATGCTTTTGAGGAAGGGAATGAAGTGGAGGTTTTCTATGAATAGGAACCCCTTATGAGGGTGGAAGTTTCTCACGAGTATTCAGATTCTTCCTCAGACTCTCCTACTGAGTCAAAGGAAGCGAACACAGTGGAGTACTATCTTAGATCCTCTTCAAGGAAGGAAAAGAATACTATCATAGATTCCGATGGATTTATAAAACACACTCAGAAGCCACGAAGGAGAAAAGACTATTCGGATTTACCTAGTCCTTCTATTACTAGATCCTCAAGTAAAGGTAAACTCCCTCCAAAGGCTCCCAAAATTTAAGACAATATGTCCTCGAGCAAGTATTAAGGCTCCGGAAAAGATATCACTAAGGAGTTGGAAACACAAGAAGGGGAATCTCCTATAATTGATCCGGTGAATACGGAAAATGAAGTTGTTGAATCTGATATCCCTCCAAGAGGGAGGGAAATGATGGAGTGTGATGATTGGGACCCCATCATCAATTGCAATGAAGAATTTTTAGAGAAGGAATTAAAGGTCAATGCCAACCAAGAGGAGTTTGATAGGATGGTGGGATGACATATTCAGGTTTACTTTAACAAAGAGTCGGGTTTCTGGATCCAAAAACATTTTGGCATTTTGGTGCATGGATATAACAGAAATAAGATTACGGTGGAAGATTTCATCCAAACTTGGGACAGGATCGCTTACAATATTGAATACCTCCTCAAAGATGATCCAAACAGAAAGGCCAACAATCTACAATGGAGTCTTCATAGAGGGAAGGTTTCAAAAAGGCTTAAACTACAATTTAAATATTCTGCGATTACTTATGATGCTGGTTGATTGTCCATTTTTTTTACTTTTATGGTTTCCCACTTTTCCCTTAAAAGTGCTTCTCTTATTAAAAGCATATATTTTGGGGGTGGTAAAAAAAGTAATAATAAAATTAAAAATTAAAAATTAATATATTATTAACAATTAATAGTTAAAAATATAATAATTACATCATAATGATAAGAAATATTTAATAAGTAATAAAATTATTAATAATTATTGTTTAATATGTGATTAATTATATATAATATATAAATTATTAATTATATTGTAAATTATTAATTATAATTTATTTACACATTGATAATAATAAGTAGTAATGGATTAATATTTTGCTAATTATTAATATATTAATCATAATAAGTGGTAATTAATCATTATATTATTAATTATTAATATATTATTTATAAGTATATTATTAAATAATATATTATTATTTAAATTATTAATTATTAAAAATATATTTTTTATTAATTATATTAATACAAATTACTATTTAAATTATTAATTGTTAATTACTAATGTCATATTAATTATTAATTATATTATAACTTATTACTTTTTAGATTAATAATATTTAATTATTAATATTGTATTATTTTTTAATTTTTAATAAAAATGATAATAAAAAGTAATAATTGATATATTATTAACAAGTAATAATGTAATTAATTAACAATAATGAATATTAATAATAATTAATTATATTATTAATTATTATTTGTTATATAAATTATTAATTATTATTTATGAAATAAATTAGTAAATATTTTATTATTTTTTATTATTTATATTAATTATATTTTATTTTAATTAGTTTTATTTGTAATTATATTTTATTATTTATGCATTATTATTATTTTAATCTTGGAAAAGTGAAGTTGAATCTCCCATGAAAAATCCCTAAGGGATGTTAAGGTCCTTTCCCCTAAAAAGGGAGTCATGGGTTATGTTTTTAGTCATATTTTGCAATCAATTAAATGTTGATAATTCCAAATAAAAAAAGCAATATATTAAAAACTGTTTAAATTTTTTTATACATATTAAAAAAAATTAAAAAATTAAAAAACTAAAAATAAAGAATTTTAAATAATGTGTGTATATATATATTTGTATATATGTATAATAAAATTTATCTGATTTTTTTTAAACAAGCGGAATGATCACCAAATAATCTTGTTATCTCACCCTGAATGGTAAAGTTCCAATTCATTTGACTTGTGATGATCCCATTTTCAAAAATATTAAAACCCTAACCTCATTTAAAAAAAACATTTTACAAAATATTTCTCAAACGGGGCCCCAATAGTCTAGAATAAAAAGTCATAAATATACACATATGATGCATCAACAATAACAGTGTAATAGTAGTAATAAAAAATAAAATGGGCATCATATATAAATAAAAGGAACATTAGCCATTACACTTGTTGAACAATAACTTAAAGTAAAAAAACTAGCCTTTGGCCCAACTCACATAATCATCCTTCCAAATCCTCAGTTTCAGTAGCCTGCTAGACCTGTATCATCTATCTATCTCTGAGCGACACCTATGACCTGTGAGAAAACATAAGGATTTATTCACGTATATCAAAAGGCATGTCGTCTTCACAGTTAGGGGTGAGTCCAATGACCCATTAGAAATCCCCATTGCCTCAAAAATATTTTTGTGTTGTTGTGATCAAGTGGATATGCATGAAATACATATATAGGGTTTAGACATGCTTGTGAAACTCACCCACCCTGGAACATAACATCCAATGCACATAAAACATACATCTGAGGTCATCAAATTTCAATTAAGCCACCTCTAACCCAACCATACCTTCTTTGAACAGTGTTGTAGTGTATCCAAAAATGTTACCCCAACCACTAAGAGATATTGAGTCCTACACTGAAACCATTATATGAAAATCATGCTTTCTTTGGATAGTTTCATAGTGTGTCTAATCATTCCATGTGATCATTCCAACCAGTATCATCACTTGGGGCCAGGGTGTAGCTACACACTTCTAAGAAAACCTCACATGGAACTCAGGGGGATGCCCTGCCTAGAATCCATCACCTAGATTTATGGGTGTGTATCTACATGTCTAGAAATCCCTCACTTGGATATAGGCCATACCCTGGGATGAATCAATCAACTAGATCTATTGGTGTATCGATCCCTTTCCATGAATCACATCATCTAGATCCAGGTTTTATACTTCTAGAAACCCATCACATCATCTGATTCTAGGGGTGTAACTCTTCCCTATTGGACATCACATCATCTGAACCATGGGTGTAACTCTCCCTTTCTAGACATCATATCATCTAGATCTAAGGTGAATGTCCAAGAAATCCAAAATCATAGAACATCTGAATCCAATGAGTGCCTTCAATGCATCCAAAACTGTACAATATCCAGATCCAAATAGCATGTATAAAGAATCCCAAACTATAAAATATTTAGATATAAGGATTGTGTGTAAGGCATCTTAAACTATAGAATATCTAGATCTATCAAGTGTTCCTGATGAATCAAAAAGTGTCATATATATACATCTATTAGGATTGTATGACCCACACAAACTCATCTCATATCTGACGTCATAGTGGGTTCATCTATCTTCCTGAAATCATCTCAAAAAACATGGGTCGGCCTCTCAGGTGCACAATAAGTCATTATAACCACAACCATATATGATCCCACATCTAATCTTGGTTTTTGGGTGACACCCACAATCACCACTAATCTTAAATCACACAACCTCTCAAGGTTCAACATACTACCAAGTTGCTCATAGTAAGAACCCTAAGTCACATCACTACACAGACACCCTTTATAGGTTTTTCAAACATATTTCCATCCCTCATCCATAATCCCTCATTATAGTCGTAATGTCTCTCCACAACTTTAAGGTCCTTTAAACCCATCCCTACACTCTCAAGATTCTTTCACATATCTCAAGATCATCCTACCAGTTTTATATTAAAAATAGTTCTCATGGGTCTATACACACAACACACATCATAATGTATCAACATACATCAACATAATTGACATATGACCACAAAAATAGAACACAATAAGCATATAGAATTTGGAAAATAGTTCTCCTCCTCACTAGTTCAAATACACTAGAGTAAATCTAATAATCCCTTATATATTTCCCTTTAAAACCATATAAAATACTCTTTACAAATAATTTTAAAAGGCACCATGTTCCAAATTACTCAAGCAAGGAACTTGGAATAAACACATCAAAACTTTCTTTAGAAGACCAATTTTTCCATTTTAAAACATCATTTCAAAACCAATTTCTCAAATAAATTATTTTTATTTGAAGTTAATTTTGTATAAAACCCTATTTTTAAACACATTTAAAAAGGAAAACCTTTTCTCTTTGAAAACCAATACATACTACCAAGAAAACCAAAAAGGGGGCCATTGACAGTTGTTTGAATAAAAAACTTACGTTGAACCATTTAATAAGATATACAGTCCATGTTGGCTATTAAGTCAATGTGATATCATCTTAGTTTATGAAGAAGTCACATAAGTCAATTCAATATACATGAAATATATTAATTAATGCACACAAACATAAAATCATCCATCGATCATTAGAAATAGGAAGGATAAGTCCACTTACTTCAATAATGATCACAAATCCATCCTAAAATTATACCAACATATTTTGAGTTTTTGAGAACCAATCTCATCAATAAACTCCATAAAATTAATTAATTGACCATGTATAACTAGAAACCTAAATTGGAATAATCAATGTTGAACTCACTGGGTGACCTAACAATGCTAAAGCCATAAGAAATGAGGTGAGTTCCACCCCTGACACACACCTGGACCTAATCCAAAAAAAATACCCAAATTTCATTATTGATTAAATGGATAATTTCACCCAAAAGCATCCAAAAAACTACAAAAACTCACTAAGAAACATACCCTACATCAAATGAAAAAAAATATATTAATGTCTAACTTTTGAGAAATCATCTAACTATAAGAAAATATACATATAGTAATAGTTTTTTCTGGTATAAATGGTGGTTAAAACTACCATTAATATATTTATATCAGTTCTAAAAACCATCATGTTAATTGTTATCAATAACTGAAACATGGTGTTTTTTTATCAATGGTGGTTTTCAATAACCATTGTTGAAAAAATATTTGACTATAGTTCATAGTCAATGTTCAATAAAAAATATTTCATAGAGGTAAGAACTACCACTTATTATTAGTAAATAATCATAATATTCATTGATAATTAGTGGTGGTTTGAACTGTCATTAATTATTTTCATGAACATTACAAATAAAAATAATATTTTGAAATATTTATAAGGGGTTCCAAATAATGCTAAATATTTTATAATAAATTAATTTGAGATAATTTATTAGTGGTTTTAAAATATTCAAAATACGTTTTAATGGCCTTGATTTATTATTTGGACATTTACCAAGATTAGCAGTAGTTTAGTCTGCTCCTAACTATGATAAAAAAAAGTCTTCACCTAAAATTCAGCTAATTTACCAAACATTCAAATTACAAAATTACTAAAAGAATATGAAAAAATAAATGAAATTATCATTATAAAAACAACTCAGACTACATTTCAACATTTATTACACATAAATAATTTTATATTGGTCATATGGTAATTAAAACAACATATCATTACAATAAAATTTCCTAAAATGAAAGGACACATATATATAACTAAAATAAATAAATTACAGACCATTTGACATTACACCTGCATCACTATGGATTTCTCCAGATTATACATGCTCGTCATCCTAATGACATATATCCTTTGGTGCCTAAAATTACAATTTTATAAAATGTAAATCATATTTTATTAAAAATAATAAAAATATAATATTAAAAATGTGTACTCACTTCTCATGTGTGACTCTTGTTCCTATACTTTGGTATCTAATATCACAATTTTTTTGGTGATACTACATTATAAATAGTACTAGAACCTAGGGAAAGATAAGGAATCACAATGAATGATTTTAGGGACCTCACATATACGTATAATAGAGATGGTCTAGAGCTCACCATCCCCACAATACCTATAAGTTAATTACATAGAACCTGTGAAATAATATCTCTTTGGGAGATCAATTCTGACTATGATGGATTCACATTGCATGTCTCGTTAATTTTAGCTTCTATATTGACGAATATAAAATTATAAATTAATTTAGAAAGTTAAATTATTAATTAAACTATTTTACCAATATGAACTAATATGATTCATCCATGTAACTCCCGTATGACTTTTTATGCACATCAAAACACATCTTGGCCTACCCAACATGATAACCAACCTCCAAAGCCTATATCATTAAAGTAAAAAATAGAAAAATTATACTATGTTAATAACTTAAAAGTGAAGACATATATACTTTATAATAAATAAAATATTACCTTTCTTAATCTTCTCTATTCAAAAATCATCTACTATTCTATGTTTGGGATAATCTTCTTCTCTCAACTTGCTTCATTTTTCTTAGAAATTTCCTAAAAAATCAAAGATATATTAGTAATAAATATAATATTATAAAACAAATATGATTAGAAAATTCATAGAAAGATAATATCACATTATAAAATTATTTTTATGAATAAGTGGACAATGTATCAACTGAATACTTAAACTAATATCTAGGTATCACTTCTAATACCTTATCATACATCTATCAAAGGATTAATGAGATGTCATCAGAATCTCACAATAATTAATACATGAAATTATTTCATTTTTTTAATAATATTTTCAAAGTACAATGATGAAAAATGGAGTTATACACATCATAATAAAAATAAAATTGAAATTAAGAAATGTAAAAATTATTAGAACAATAATATTTATATTAATATAATATTAATAAATAGTTTATCAATATTCATTTTTGTTTAACTTGATTTGATTATCAAATATTTTCTTCTTCTATTTTATTGGAACATGCCTCTAATCATGATATATGATGGGAAGGGTCATCAAATCAGATCCTATATGACTTAAAAACTGCCCATATATGCCTCTCGTATTACTTATAGGCACTTCAAAATAGTCAATAAGAACAAAAAACTTTAAAATTTTCAGTCTCCAAATATATTAGTTTTCAATATTTGTTTTTTTATATCTATTAAATAAACATATTCAATAGTTATTATAACTATGAAATAAATAATTTTTTCACCAATAACATGCATACTAAACTAGGATCACCATTAAATACCCTAATGATGTTATGGGTGAAAAAATAAGTGTAGTTGATTCATGTTTATATACTGGTTGACAATGTGTCCCAACATTCAGTTCCAGCATCCCTGTATCAGTGGGAAGTGTACATGTAGTAGTGGGTAGCATACCTGATAGAGTTGGGATCATCATTGGTGGTGTACTATCATCGAAGTGTGTAAACCATGTGCGATCTACATACCTTTTTCCCTTGTAATTTTCCATAAAAAAATAAACAGTGAAAGTAGTTATAACTTCTAAAAATGATACCAGATAATAATAATTTTTAAAATTATATAATAAAAAATTAAAATCATTTATAGGTACATAAAAAAGTTGATTTTATATTTAAAGTTGTTGATTTATTTTATAAATATCTCAATATTCTTATATATAATAAAAAATACATGACTTTTTTATTTTACCCTCATACAATTATTTTATACTCATTAAAGAATATATGAAATTAATTTACCCCCATACCATTCATATCAATGTTGACATTTTTATTTTTCAAGAATAACTATTATGCACTGTATTGAATATCAATATTTTTAAAGTTAATGTGAAAAAATATAGGTGTCATTCATAATTGATTATCATCATCCACTATTGACATGATGACCTCATCTTCATCCACTCTTATAAGGTTTATATCTTAAATACCATCATTGAAACATAATTTCTATTTATAGGCTTCAATTTAAATAAACCATTCTTCAACATCATCACCCATATCATAAACTTTTCCTGACATCATATGGACTACAACACTCCACCCATCATTGATTCCATCATCAACATAATAGATATTTCTAAATTGTGAAGCCAAAATATATGGATCATGTTATTTATGCTCATTGGTATCAATCAAAAAATTTATGTTTACATAAGTAAAGTAAAAATAGTCTTTTTTATACATATTTGAATATTTACCCACTTGCGTTTGAATAACATAATGGAAATGTGTTCATCATAATTTATTTTGATAATGTAATTTAACTTCCCATAATATCCCAACTATGAAAATTTTCTAAATATGTCACTTTATTTTGTTTTGAAAAATTATTTTTTATAAGACTTATAAAACAAGAAACCATTAATACTATGGGAATAAAATCTTCTAGACCGACTCAAAGGTCCTCGAGCAAAATATTTCAAATCATCAGAAAGTTCAAATCAATTATCAACATTAATGATCAATAAAAAGGAATTCAAAATATTTGTATTTATAAAATAAAATTATCAACATATTATAAATATAAAACTCATTATGAACTTACATGATGTGAAAACCAATCAATAATATATTTTTTCACATCTTTTGTTACTTATTTCTCATTTTGAGTTTGACTCTAAAGTTTTCTATTTGTTTGTGTGTTTAGTTCTTTAATAAAAGGTTTTATCATATCACTATTTAGAAACACAAATCTTGATTCTTGTATTAACTCCATATGTGTTAGTTAAAATGAAAAATATTTACAATTGGATGACCAAACATTGCAAAGATTACTGATTTATGGTACGACATAAAATAATTTGACTTATTTTCACCATTTACAACTTGATTGAATCTTGTCTCAATTCTATCCAAATACATCAAACATAATTTGAGGCACTCTTCAGCTAAGTAACATTCAATAATAGAGCCTTGTAGTTGAGCTTTGTTCCTCACATAAGACTTAAAATGACCAATGTTTCTAATTAATCAAAACATAATAATCTTATATGATACATTTTTGAAAAACATAATTTAGTAGTGAGGAAAGTTAAAAAATAAAATACCTCTCTATATGATACATCCAACCATAGTGTATGGGTCCTCCAAAATTAGCTTCTTCAGACAAATGAATTGTCAAATAAATCATTACAATGGAAAATAATTGGGGGGATATAATATCCAGATAAAAAAGTGACCTTATAATTTATTTAGATAATTTTTAAGCTCATCGGGGTTTTAATATTTCTCACAGATTTGTCTGAAGACCATGAAAAATTCAATTATGATTTTTGTTGTTTTATCATTTAATAGGTTATGAGAATCCAATGGTAGAAACCAATCCATTAAAATACGTGAGTTGTAAATTTTTACTCCATTTATATTCTTATATTTTAAGTCAACACATCATGAAATATTACCATAAAATCCATAAGGTACTTTTATATTTTTAAGTCTTTAAAGGAACAGAAATTTTTAATGGTTTTTAATTACAAAAATTACTACAGGATAATTCTCATTCCCATTTTCCCATATATCATACTTTATATTCATTTATTCTAAATATTTTCATGAATTAATATGATCTTTAATTTTTCCCTACTCATTAAGAGTGATAGAAATCACATTATCATGCATATTTTTTTAAATTTTCTTCACATTAAGATTATGACATAACATCTATAGTTCCCAATACTGATGGTTAAAAAATATACCTTTTCCATTTATTTTTATGTTCCAATTCTATTTGATGTGGGGTGAACTCTTTTTCCACCATTGGTCAACTAATATTCTTTCCCAAATTCTACAATAATAGATAATAATTATGTTAAATTTTCTAACCAAGATAAAAAATTTAGAGGGGGAATTAAATATGTTTTTCTATAAAATCATGAAATATTAAAAAAAATGAGATACATCCAAGTATCAATGATGATGCATAAAATCCCATTTTATCTTATAAGGTATCCATTGAAATTCAAAATCAATGTTTCAAAATATACATGGTAGGAAAGTGTAGGTATTCCATATAGAAAAAATCACAAGTTCAAGATAGTCACTGATGGTCCACATGAGAACAACATGTAGTTTAAACAATTTTTTAGTTGATGCATAATATGCATTAAAACCATTTCCTATAATTATATTAATTTCTATATAATAGGTTTTAGGTTTACATCAATATCATTTATAGTCATTTTTTTCCTGGAATAATCATTGAAATAATAAAATAAGTTTATTGTATATAAAACCATGGAGTAAAATTATAAGGGATCAAAATAACTAGTTATATTCTATAACTGGTACATAAAGTCCCAAATGAATTAAATATATCAATGGAAAATCCTAAATTCTCATTTCTAGGGTCTATAGAGAAATTTGGATATACAAGATAAAAATATTTCTTTTTTTGAATTTATTGGATAAAAAATCACCCCATCACTATTTTTCCATAAGATGTTATGTCATCCACTTTGTAGTTTTAGATTAAGTGAATAACATTTATAATTTTGGGATCATATGAAAGTAACATAAAACCTTCATAGAACTATTATTTATATTCTTCATTGAAGTATCATGTCAATTCAACCTTAATTCAGTATTTATTGATTTATATCTATTTTTATGATATCTTATACACTCCTCTATATATGAATATTCACCCCAATATAACAAACATTCATTGGGAAATGTATCTATCCATATATAATTTAAAAATAAATTGTCAATAACTTTTTTCATCTCATAAAATTATTCAAGGACATTATAACTATCAAAAGAATCATACAATAACTCTAATACCATGGGAATTACATTATTTTTAATTCTATATAAACACTTGATATGGTGTAATTTCAGTAGAAAAGGAAACATTGAATATTTTTTACACCCCACATATATAACTCTTTAATTCCATCTTCTAGAAGTTCATAAAATGCACTTGATTTCTCAGTTAGGGTTTTCCCTATATTAATCTCCAAAAAATAATATTTGAGTCTATTTAAATGTTATGATCTTTTTCTTGTTTTTCTATTATTCCAAAAGAATGAATAATTAAGTTTTTTATTTCATTATACATTATTAGATTAGTAACTTGATGATTATAATAATGAAAAAAATTGAGCTTTTTGGACTATTTTTTTCTCTATGAAAAATTCATCACACATATCCAATTAGAAATTTTTTTTAATATAAAGTTTCCATAAACTTAATTTCCTTTAAACCATTATCTAAAATTAAAATTTGGACATGGAAATTTAATTATTCTATCCAAAGATTCATTTTCATATGTAAAATATAAAAATTTCACAAACACTTTAATATGTTGAGGTATATTTCAAAGTATAGTAATACAATTTTTATCCATTTTTATATTCTTACAAATAACTATAAAAAATATATACAATATATTAGTGAAATGAAATCATGTTTGAAATATAACATATGATTAATATAACACCTATATGAAATAAATAATAAAAATATAAAATCAAAATATTTTGTAAATAGTAATAAAATTTGTCCATGGTATATGTTATGTTTTAAAAATGTACTGCACAAAATCAAATATTAAGTAACAAAAATAATACAATAATTTTAGATTCAATTATATCATTTAAAAACAAAAAAAATAAAAACCTAAACCAAAAAATAGGGATCCTATTATGGTTAAATTTTATTTTAATATACTTCGAAATTTTTTGATAATGATGAAAATATAAAAATAAAATTAAAAATATACATTAATGAAAATGATTCAAAACATTTGTGAATGAATATATAATAAGTGAAAAATTTACATGAGGAGTTGATAATGGCATAATACAAAAAAATAATCTTGCAAGATATTTTCACTAAACTAAAAAAAACTAGATATGATGAATCATATAAATATAATCAATATTATGATAATTTTTTTTATAGATTTTGGAATACATAACTATAAATTTATGATCATGTACTAACATATATATGAGTTGGTAGTTGATATCAATTCCCAAAATTGGAACCATCAGCTATAAAACCAAGCAAGAATTTTATACACTATGTATTCAATTGAGGGGAGGGGAAAACATCCTCATGAGATGGGGTTTGGATCAAAGGGATGGGATGGACACAATAAGGCTATGATCAAGGTGAGGGAAAGGTGTAATCATATCCAGGGGTTCAGATTGAGTGGTGGGGATGGTGACTCTAGGACTAGGATTTAGGAGAGGGGAGGGAGTTATCAAAGAGAGGAAGTCATCATGCTATGGGATTGAGGTGAGGGGGTTCAACAGATCAAAGTAAGGGGTGTGGTGGGAAATTGGATCGAGGGTATTTAGAGGCACAATGGGATGATATCGATGGAAAGTAGGGAGGAGGGAAAACTAGGTGTGAATTTAGGGATTTATTAGTGTCAATTTTAATTAACCATTACTAATCATTGATTCAGTAGTGGTTTACATAAAAACCACCACTAATAATTAAAATATCTAAGTTTCATATAAATAAATAGAAATAAATCAATTAATATATGTTATTTGGAATGTCATGGTGGTTATTTAGAGCCAATATAAATAAAATTCTAAAAATATATAGTTTTCTCATAGTGTCTATGATCCACACATGAAACCACTAACCAACACGATGATTTCTCCATGATCTTCTAAAATCATCTCTTAAAAATCTAGAAAAATAGAACCTAAATAAAACGAGAGGGAAGGTGGAAGAACAAGGATAGGGGACGAGGGTATATTAACTTGAATCCATGCAATGAAAAAAAAACCAAACCACCCGAATCAAAGTCACCAAAGGGAGGGGAGAGGTGATCCCAAGAGAGATCTCCATCTGTGTCTAATGAAAAAAATGAAGGAACCCCAAGGGGGTTCCTAAAATAATAACCTAAAAAAATTACCAAAATAACTAAAAAAGAGCCTACCTAGTATGGTTCATGGTGTGAATATAGGTTTCACATTATGAAGGCCCTAAGTAGAGGTCCTCATCTCCAGTCCTGCTAATTTTATGGTCTGAAGTGTTGCTTCATGATGTGATTGTTGTGTAAGGTCCCCTTCTCACCCATGGAAGTGTAACCTTTATGATCTGAAACCTCGATTTAAAATGTGAATTACTATATAAGGATTATTTTCCCCACATAAGGTTCATTCATGAAGTAACCTCCAACTTTCACACTATGAATAGTCTAATGCTGTAATTTTTCCACAGCCAGACCACCTAAATACTTCTCTGACTCCCTTCTAAACACCTGAGACACCACTTTTGCCTTAAACCTTATCCAAAGAAAGGTATACAGATTTTGAAACACTTATAATTCTATTCTAATCCTTGGACCTCAAAATAAACACCTCATGAGATAAAGAATTAAAAAAAAATCATAAACTCACAACCTTGAACAACATTCATTGTTACCGGTTGATATTTTCATCATCACCTATCTTGAAATCATTATATTTACCATGAATAATAACAATATGAATTCTTATCAAATTATTTGATCCAAAATGAGTAACTTTATAAATTATCAAAATTTTATGAGTATTTTTACAAAACAAAACATGACTAAAAACACTTATTTTTAAAGAAAAATAAATAATATTTATAACTTTTAAATTTAAAGCATATTTAGAACCATCACCTCCTATAAGAGAATCAGGTTTAGAATTAGTTAATTTAAAAAAATTTACCATAGTATTTCAATGATATAATTTCTTAATATATATTTTTATTTTATTTTTCTAATATACATAGTTTATACAATCAAAGTGAGATGTTTTTTATGGAATTCATATATCATTTTAACTATGTTAGTCATATTTAATATATCACTCTTTAATAGTTAATTATAATAAAAAGGTTTTTAAAAATATATATAATAATAAATCTTAATATCTAGATATACTAGTCCTTGATACCAATTTTTAGGTCATAGTTAAGATGGTAAAAGGTCTATAGGGGAGAATATACGAGTTTTAAAATTTTAATATATATAATTAAATATTAAAGTTAATTAAAGTTAAATTTATTAATCATATTTAGCCATGAAAGAGATTATGTGGTGAAAAATTAAAGTAAAAAAGCATTGTCCATTTTTATGATAATTTGGATCAAAGTGATCCTACATATACTCTTCACACCCCTCTACTCATTAAGAGGTTTTTTATACACTAAATGAATTAAATTTTAAAAGAGATTCAAAATGAGACTAAAACCTATCATTTCTAGTGGAGACACAAGCACATAACAACACTAAATTTTAATGGGGTGTTATAACCTGATTACAACACCAGATTTTTTTCTATAGTCCCATCCAAAAACCTATATTTTTAAGGTTGTATAACCCAAAAATAATAATTTTTTAGAAGGTAAAAGTATAATCAAGAAATATTTAAGAAAGTTTTAAGAGGATACAATGAGTTATGTATAGACTCGAAGAAACTAGACAATAGAATTTGATGGTGTAAAGTTGACTAACAACAAATGATTCTTAATAAATGAATCAACTTGTATCTATATGTTAGAAAATTTTTATAGGTTTAATTATTTCTAAATAATTTCTAATAATTTGAAAAAATGTTCACACAAGATCAAAAAATTCCTTAAGTTATTTATAAATATACCACCATTGTGTATTTCTTGTACTAATATCTAGGTTACTTTTTTTATAACTTGTAGATTTAGTTAGCTTTAAATAAAATCTTCAACAATTATACAATAGTCTACAAATATTATAATAATTCAAAAGAAAAATAATATTGATACCATAATTATCACCATGATTATCACATAGTAAAATATACCAATAATTCTTGATTAATGATAATGAAATTATTTGGAGTTTCCCTATTCATAAAATGATATTTATAAATGTTGAAAAACTTGGTAATATCCTTAAAAATAACTGTTTAAAGAAATATCATAAATCACATAATACAATTTTCTTATATAAAATTTTAAAATCAAAATACATTACGAAAACATGTAGTAGATACATAAAAATATAAATACATCATTATATACATTTAAAATAGCATTAAATGTGATGATTAGATATAAAAATTTATTTAAAATAAAATAAATTAGTGTAATAATAAATAAATAATAAGATAAATAAATAAAAACACATATAGAAGATCGTATACATAACTAATAAGGTTCAATAAAAATAATAATGTTCATCTTTTTAATATTCAAATAAACTCTTAAGTATAATATCATAAGGTTTATAAAATATAATATAATATTATAAGGTTTCGGTCATGAGGTTCTAACAAACATAGTGAGCTCATAAATTTTTTAATAGGTAGGGGAAGTCCCTATTTTATTGAAATTCAAGCACCCTCTTGTTATTCTAGATATAGGGATCCCATTACATGACCATCATAGGCCTAATTGTCTATAAGAAGCATATTTCCCCAGACCCATTTTTTTAGGTCAGTAGTACTGAATGAAATCCCAAGTAGCACACAACTGGTTGTTCACAGTGGGTATTCTACCTTTAAACCTACTCAACCTTTGATACACCATGGAGGTAGATCTCCCTCACAAGAACTGTCATCCAACCATGTCACTGAGCATCCAATCTCCATACGATCAACCAAATACTGATGACCCTCGTCGAATAGTGGTCTACTGTAAGTCTTTTTTCCTTTTCCTGTATCCAACTTCGATAGACCATAGAATAATATCTTGTCATCCATCCAATCCAGAAAGTGTTTACAATCACCTTAACTTAACTAACAGTCATTTCCTCATAGAGTCCATCCATTACTTGGAATTTTCACCACCATTTTCCATAGCCTTTCATGTCTGACATCATTTGAAAAGGAGAAATCCATGGCCCAATAAGTATTTCACCTAATTCCTAAAAATTTTATGACATATACATATAAGGAAGAAATAGTTATGCATAATGTTAACCAATACAATAACACTAATATTCTAGAATTATTTTTTAACAAAATTATACTCACAAAAAAATTTCAGAAAATATATTTATGAAATAACTAAATAAAGTTGTGAGAAATTATAATTATCCAATGAATGAATGTAATATTAATATAAATATTTTCTTAAATAATTATTAAAATAATTAAAACAAATATATCCTTTATACTTTTTTAAAAAAACTTGTATGAGGAGATAAGTTAAGTAATTTTATAATAATGAGGTTTTTTAATTATTAAAACATAAATAATTATAATGGTGAGTATCCACCCAATAACTCAATCATCTATTGAATGTTACAAAGTCATGTTTTTAATAGGAGTTACTCCATGAACATATGGACAACCCTACCAAGCTAAGAGATAATCTCAAAAAGAGATAGAGTGGGATGATGATATCTTCATGATTGGATCTGCTATATATGAAGGGAATTCCCCTGATATTAGATGTGGAATTTTAATTTATGAAACTTTAAGAAAATATGCCCATATAATCTACTTGTAGGTACTTGTTTCCTCTAATGTTAAAAAAATCTATGCTAGCCAGACTCTCCTACATCAAACCCCTTTTGATATATAATTCTTAATCGCATCCTCATCCGTTGTGTGGAACATAACAACAAGAAAAAATATCTAAAATTATATTCTAGTTCCATAGGATTAAGTAAATATAGTGTTGAATCCTCTTTTATGAACCAACTAATGCATGAAAGGGAATGAAAAAATATTTATGTTATAATCACTCAGATCTTGATTTATGATATGAGTTGAAAATATATAACATTTTCTAAATTTTTACGGGTATGGGGGTATATGAATTTAACCATCCATAATTATATAATATTGTTTGGGAAATATAATTTTCCCATGAACAATTAGGGATCCCAGTGATATAACTCTACATGTTTGAAAGTGTGAATCACTAAGAATAATATGTAGAATGGATTACTGAGGAGTTTAAGTATTAAACCTCAAGGGATTCATGACTAAAATATTTGGAATCCACTCTGAAAACAAAGAAATTTTTTTAATACCCACATAGTATGAATGAGATAACATTTTTCAAAAGTTTCAATTAACCTTTAGGCTTCCAAGAAGAGGAATTAATAAATGGAATTTCTGATTAAGGATACACATTTATTAGCGATAGATGAGGTTTCCGAGTGAATAAATATTTGGTGATCATTTGATGCTTTCAACTAGACTTTTAATAACTTGCAGTTCTTGGCTGGCCATATCCTATCATAACTACAATTTTCCTAGGAAGTATCCATCATGGGAATGATCCCTCCCACTTTTTTGAAAGTTCAAAAGATACTCTAATTTGGAGATTTTTTCCTTCTTTTTTCTTAAAGAATGAAAAATATTTCATATCAAATCATTATTAAATATCTAACACCTACCTTAACTTGACCATTGATTAAAAAAACCTATGAAACTTTCAAAGAATAATATTTCGATAATTGAATATAATTGAACATTGTATAGAAATGGATCAGGTAAATCATAATCTCAATCTACTTAAATCAATTATTAAATATAAATCAATCCATTGTCTCTTGGACAAGTTCCCTTAGAATTATATAAGAAGGCTATAAAAAGTGTCATATATATCATACCCTTAAGAAAAGGTGAAATTATTATATATAGGATCATGAAATTTAGTCTCCACTTAAGTGCATACACTTAGATGGATACAAAAAATCCATATATGGCATTATATAAATCATAACTATAAACTAAGGATAGATAATTTGGATGTGAGATTTGGTTTTATTATATATTGTTTCTCTCAAAATAGTATAAGAGGGATAGATATGGTTACACATATAATATCACCATATAAAAAATTTATTCAATTCAGATATGGGATAGGAGTCACTAAGATTGATTAAAATCATGAAGGGCGATTTTAGGTTAATGATTCCACTTTTTAAAAGGGAATTATTACCTTGAGAGTACATCTTCATGAATTTCTTATAGACTATTTAAAATTGTTTATGAGAGAAATAGAAAAGTAATTTAATAATTTCCTAGTTTAGGTGACCTAGTGATAAAGTCTTGAATTTTTATGGGGTCTTATGATAGACCCTAGAATATTTAGTCTTTTAACATTTATCATTAATTTTTTTAAACCTTGAATGGGAATGTTTAATGAACAGGAACTTAGATTTTCCACAATCTACCCTTTATAACTTTTCAACTTTAAATTTTTTTATGCTTATTCATATTCAGAAACTTTATTTTTTCCTAGGATATAGGAGTTTCATGCCTAAATATAAGAGACTTTACTTTTACTCACATGACTTTATGGTTTCTCAATATGGTTAGTGTTATGTCTCTTTCATTGGGTTGTTTAAGATCATGAAATTTACACCAAAGAATACTAGAGTTTAAGGCTACACAACTTTGAGAAAAAGAAGAGGCATTCTACCTAGTATAAATGAAATTATGTACCTAAAATGAAAGTGTTACCAATTCCATGAATTTTGATTTCTTCCAGGATAGTTGTATGGAATTTTTGTTCATGAATATTTTACCATAGGTTTCTAATGTTTTTGGTGTAAAATATTTGATTATAGGGTGAGATATTTTATCCCATAAGGTAAAGATAACACAATTTGAGTGAAGATTCCAATTCTAGTATAAATTATCCCATTGGTGGGTTCATGTAGTTTAATTTCATAGTGACCATACCATTATGTATTTCAGTTTAAGGCCTTGTGACAAGGAACAATAAAGTTTTAAGAATATCATTTCATATTATTTCTATGAAAATGTGCACAGTCTATGAATGTGTAACACTGAGTGAATTAAAATCCACTTGAATAATTTTATTATGGAATGTGTTAATCATAACATAAGATATTTTAATCAAGAAATTAAAGTATTAAACAATTATATAGGGGATTATTTTTTACAACATTCAAATAATAGGTTCCACTACAATGTTGTTTGAGGTGTATAGAATTTAGATTACCTTATCCTTATTATAAAATATACCTCCATTTGATAGTACTTGATATGGAATAATAAATATCATTAACAAATAGAGGTATCCCTTAGATATAAATTTTTTCATTATTGATATCCATTAAATTTTTCTAATATTAAAGAATTCTAGGGATAAAGTAGGATCATATAGAAAAAGTTATTCAAGAAGGGTTCAAGGACCATAAATTTTATTCCACCACATATTGAACACATGCTCAGGGTGATGGGATATAAAATGAAATATATTGAACATGCATGTTAGGGTGAGATTCATAAGGTCTAATCTAATTTTTTCCAATAATAAGTCTCCAGTGATCATAACTTTTCTTTTCTAAAGTCAATATGGTGTGCCACATAAGCTTTGTTCTTTCTTGTTTTTATTCTATAACTTTTTACTAATACATGAAAGTATATGTCCTTAAAAGGTGATGAATTGAATTTATCTCAGGTCTCCCATCATTAGTTTTCATCCAAAAATATTTTATGGCAATTTTACTTTGGCAGTTTATGGTTTTTTAGGTCAAACCAATTATTGTTTTTTTAGGTCATATATATTTAACCACATGTTGTTTGTGGTTATGTTTGTATAGTTTAGACCAAAGTGTGATAAAATTTTACTTGATAGGTCTGAATAACGACATTGTTAATGTAAAATACCATTATTAGTATGAACTCCCTCTCATGGAGGTTCAAATATATTAATGTCACAGTGCATAGACAGAAATGTTTTGGGATTTATGTTTGTGAAACATGGACCAAATAGTGAGATAGTCTATCTCAAAAGGGAAATGAAAAAAAAATCAACATGAATTGATATCCCATTTCTAAGATAGGCCATCTAGAAAAGGGGTACATTCACTTTAATATTTTAGTGGTTAGACCACAGATGGGGATGTGATATGACAAACCTAAATGGGGCTGAAGATCTAAGATCTTCCAACACAATTTTGAATAGTGAATGATGATGATGTAAATCATAACAAGAGGTATCTGAATAATAAATTGATAGGATGATTAAACTATATCATGGATGAATATTGAAAAATATTCAAATGATGGGTTCCATGAAAATGTTTTTAAGGGAACATGGGGTTAGATCACTTTCACCCCAAGATAAAAATATTCCTATGGTTACCAATTCTGAAATTAGTGGAATAAATATCATTACTTTGTCAAGGTTTCCTTTGGATATGAATACAATTGTTACTAGTTTAATTTTAGAAGATGAGGACCTTTATATAGGTCCTTTTCATAAATCCATCTCATGTGAAATATGGGACAACCATGTCTTAGTTATAGGAAATGAGAGAAAACCTGATGTGAATGTATAAATATTTAGACACAAAAACAGAGTAGCAATTGATTTGGATTTGTGGTCATACCCAAGATAATTGACCTGATAATCACTAAATATCCTATAATAATAGTAATCAAGCCACAATTATTTCTTATAATGTATTATTATAGGGTATAATGAAGGAAACCTGATGCGAATAGAGATTCCCATACAAGGATGATGTAAGGACCCAAACTTTTATTAATGAAAATTCCTCTTGATCTAATTAAATGCATTATTATGTAAAATGGTTATATAAAACATATGAACTTACTTTTTTTTATTTTAAAATACTATTAAGAATTTTTACTTTTTCTAATATAGTCATCGAACAATGATCACATGATTAGTATAAATATAAGACTTTAATAAATCCAATTTACTTAGAAAAAGGAAACGATGGAATCATCCAGTAGAATTTATCCATATGAAGCCCATTTATTAGATATCGGAAAGGAGGTAGCATCACTAGGCTTCTCTCTTGACCAAGCCCAATCCAGGCTTCAATATGTTAAGCTTTAACATAATGACCTTTGGGATAAGTGGAAGTTAATAGAGATTACCACCCGAGTGATGTTATCTGAGCTGCCCCAAGAGTTTTTCATCATCACACACCTTATCCTTAGGTATTATGTGGGTGTTATAAGGGGTTATGTAACAATACCCTAGCACTATTATTATGTACATTATTTTTTTATAAGTAACATCATTCATTTGATTATTGTTACTTTGTAAATGATTTTTAAAGCAAAAAATATTATTTTTAGTTAATATTTAAATTCAATTAAGAAATATATTTTGATGAATTAATGGATTTTTGAATTAAATAATATTTTCATAAAATATTATTACTAAATTAATTTTTATTAAATATAAATGATCGTATAATTTTTATGAATACAATTGTAAATTTTATTAAGGTTTGAAAGCTATTTTTTTCAAAACACATGAATTTTCGATAAATGTTGGTTTTTATTTTAAAAGTAAAAATTCACATATTTATAAAATTATTTAGATAAAATAAATATTATTTATTTATTCAGGATTTCAAAATTATCTAACAGTGAATTTTCATAATTTTCCGAGACAATCGAATTTTTGGGTAAAAATTAAATACCATTTAAATATATAATGTTTTTTTATGACATCATAATGACCCAATAGTGATGTAATATAATAATATAAAATATATTTTCAGAAAATATAGTTTTTAACTTTAAATAATGTTTTTTTATATTTTTTTGATTAATTTTATGATGCCTTAGCGGACCCTCCAAGACATATAAAATATTTTTACATTTTAAAATAATTTCCTTGAGAGTGTGAGTCACCTCCACATAAGCAAGGCTAATATTTTAATAATTTAGGAAATTTACCTTATAAATTTTTTTTCCACTCCCATTTGGCAAAAAAAATTGGAAAAAACATGTGATGATTTGTGTTTTTGATTAGTTTAATGTGTAGTGTCCAAAACCTAGATAACAAATAATTCCCTCTCATTTCCAATATAAACCCACTCAATATACCATTCCTCTTCACGAAAACCATTTTTATCTCAACCAAACCCTTAACTCATCTCTCTATAATCCTCCCAAGGTTATCCAAGATCCCAAGAAGCCTCTCTCAAGCCTCTCCCAATCCTTTGGGATCACACTCAAGTAAGGGATCCTCACATTCCTTTCCTCCTATCAAATTCCAGCATCTTATTTGAATGTATTTCTTGTAATATAGAATGGATATAATGTGATTATTTTATAATAAATCAATTAATTTCCATTTGATGTTATATTAATGAGGTATTATGTATCCTCCCTCATTTTTACCCTTTCATAATCCGTTACTATGCCAATATTTTGTAAGGGATTTCACTCTTCTCATTTCCATTCAAGCTACTCATTTACATTATGCTTCTTATGTTCCATATTTATATGTTGGGTTATGATGTTACATCACCCACATTATATTAATTTTACTTATATATGATTATATTTTCCTTTCACTCATATAAATCCATTCTACGATTCTTTAAGCACACCCGTTACTATGTCGAAATTCCGCAAGGGATCTTCCACCCTCCTCTTTTAGCAAGCATTCTTTTCATGCTTTATATTTTTTATATTTTCTTACTATATTGGGATAATTTATTATATGTCATAATTACTTCCCATATGATTTATAAATGATGATATCCCCTTTCACTCTTATTTACTCATCTTATGAACCCTTATGTGCACCCATTACCATGCCAAATATTCATAAGGGATTTCTTCCTTTCTCATTTTTGTCCAAGTTTCTTTATTTTTTATACACTTTTAGTTTCAATTAAAAATGGTGGGGTATGATTTAAAACCTCCCACATACTTCCATATTTATGTTTTAATGATGAGATACCTCTTTCTCTCTGATTAATCCCTCCCACTTACACCCGTTACCATGCCGAAATTTTGTAAGAGTTATTCCATTTCCCCTCTTTATTCAAGTTTCTTTATTATGTTACACCTTATATTTCCAAATTTAATGTGTTGGGAAATATATATTTATGACCCCATTACTTTACATTTCATATAAATAATATGATATACCCCTTTCTATCTTATCAGTCTTTTTATGAATTTTTATGTCACGTTGTTATGCTGTCGAAATTACACTGCGATTTTCCAAGCCAAAATAATTGTGTAGTGAATACCATACCCATTTCTCTATAAATGGTATTTAACTTTATAAATATATAAATATTTAAGGGAAATTACATGTATTTATTCAAAATTCATTTATCCTTGAATAAATGGTGATTTTGAATTATTCCATTTTATATGATCCATGTGGCACACTTAGGCATGAACTGAAATGTTTATGAAGGGTGTTCCCTGATAGTACTCAAATCCATTGGGTAAAGAATAGTATCCTTATATGTCATGTGAAATGAGTGTTTAATCGTGATAATTCATATGCAGTATGGGTTTAATCATGCTAATTCATGTGCAATGAGGGTTTACACATGCTCTATGTGCAATGAGCCCTGGCTCATGCTAATATCATGTCAACTGTTATAGCCACATCTCTATGTTATGATAATCATGATATGTCATGCCTTTATGTTAATATTTCTCTTATGCTTCATTAATATACCTATGGCCTAACATGAATTGTATTATTCATTTTATGCCTATTTTACTCCCTTATTGCGCTTTATAGCTCACCCATTTCTTATGTATGTCCTTATGTTATCGCAAGAAATGATAAGTATGGAGGAATTTTGTAGTCATGTAAAAGAATTTTTCAATAAAGATGTTGTATTTTATGTTCTAATTTGTTATGTAATGTTCCTAATTTCACAATACACTAGACCTCGCAATCCTCAAAGTTATATTAAGTGAAATTTTATGTAATAAATCATGTTTAAGTGTGTAATGAAGATCATGGTTTTTATAGTTGGTATCAAAGGATATGTTTAGTTGTTTTTGGGATTAGGATTATAAAACCCTAGTGAAAGCCTTAGGGATAGGAATAATTATAATAAAAACATATCTAAATTTTGGTGGGTATAGAGTAAGTGTTTTATCTAGAAAATGAATCCTTGTCTTGATACGATCAACTAAAGGTGGATCTCACACAGATGTATCTAAGGGTAAAAACTGAAAACACTCCTTTGAGATAGACTTGAACGAGAACTAGTGCACAAAAATCGAACTTTATTCACTCTTGTTTTGACACTCTCAGATGATATGATTTGGTAAATTCATAAGCTTAGTATGAACCATTATTAAGGGAATAAAAAATGCCACTAAGAATATATGTTGGGAAGTAGATCATTGATAAAATAGATTTATGCCTATAAATTCATAAGTTAATAAAATAAATGTAATTTATAAGATATCCCTTTTTTCATTGGATTACCCTTATGTGTTAACCCTAACATTCCTTTTATTCCATCCAATGACTAGTAATAGGAGGAATCAGGCTAACAACCGATGTGAAGATCAGTGTGATGATTGTTCTAATCAGATGTCCAATCTGATGGGAGTGGGAACTGCAAACATTGTCATGATAATCTCTTAGTTAACTCAATTTTTGAATAGAAACATGGGTTAAGAGATATGTTCAAACTCTCATAATAAATAAAAATACACAATCAAGATCTTCATGAGACAAAGGCATCCTACATTCAATAGATCATCTGATCTCTCAATCATCGAACAATGGATCAACTCCAATGATATGATCTTCTCTATCCTTCAATGTTCCCAACAATAAAAGGTTCTTCTGACTTATTATTATATGGAGGGTGAGTCTGATCAATGGTGGACATTGATCAAAAGTACAAAGCCCTAGGAAGAGAGTGAGGCATTGGAATGGAAGGATTTCCGGAAAATAAATTTCAATAAATATTTTCCTTACACCCTCTTACTTAAGATAGAAAGGGACTTCCTTTACCTCAAGAAAAAAGAAGATGAATCCATCAAAGTGTATGAGGAAAACATCACAAGGCTTTCACAATACTCCTATGTATTTATTGTTACCCCCGATTGAAAGGTTGACTGCTTATTTGGTGGGCTAAAACCTATCCTACAGAAAGCCCTTGCAATATGTGACATCAATAGCTATGAGGAAATTGTCTAATGTGCCATCAAAGTCAAAATAGAGATTAGATAATCTTAGGGGTATCTTAGGGATAAGATGTGGAATGTGGAATTTAATTTTGGTAGTCCGATGGATAAATCCAATGGTGCTATGAAATTTCAGCACCTGGCTTGCCAAAGGTGCGGAAAGAAGCACCCCTGAAATTTCCTAAAGGGGATAATGAAATGCTTTAGGTGTGGACGAGAATAGAACCTGACCATTAATTTCTGGTATGAAAACCCCAATAATATGATATAAAAGAGGAGTACTCGATTTGACCCTCAACACATTGTTCATTACTTCAACTACAAATAAATAGGGAAATTTTCAAACCAATTCACTAATTTAAGGGGTTTTGTAGGAAACCAACAACCTCCAAGACTGCAAGGGCGAGCTTTATCCTTCACTACCACTGAAGTTAACTCTAAAAATAAAGTGGTGATAGGTATGATAGTTATTTATTCAATAATAGTGAACTTACATTTTCATTTTGGTTTTATGCATTCTTTTATATCCTGAAATTTTAGTAGAACAATCCCAACACCACCACAAATCATGGAAGTAGAGATGTCGCTAAGAATATAAAATGGAGAAATTATTGCATCCCATGAATATAACTCCTCCTCTATCACAATTTAAAGATTTAACTTCTCAGTAAACCTCCTCATACTCCCTTCGGTGGAATTTGATGCAATTATTGGCATGGATTGTATTTCCCTATATAGATCCAACATAAATTACCATGAGGTGGAAATCACTCTCCATATGGATAATCGACCCATGATTCTATACAAGTGCAAGGAGGAGGATGAATAATATTTATCAACATCATCTCAAGTGTGGATATTACCACCCTATGATCACACATATCTTTCTCAGATGATGGTTTCTAAGGAAGTAACCATCCTTGAAGACATTCTTATTGTGAGCGAATTCTCTGAAGTGTTTCCTGAGTAATTTATTGGTCTTCCTCCTAGATGATATGTTGAATTCTCAATTGATCTTATACCTAGGTATTTTCCAATATCCAAGAATCTGTATAGAATAGATATTGTAGAGATTGAGGAGATAAATAAACAAATACAGAAGAATCTGTATAAAGGGTTTATATGCCCAAGTGCTATACCATGGGGTGAACTAGTCCTCTTCATCAAGAAGAAGGATGGGTTAATGTGCCTTTGCATTGATTATCCTGAGATAAAACAATTCACAATAAAGAACAAGTATCCTCTACCATGAATTTATGACTTGTTCGATCAGCTATGTGGAGCACAATAATTTTCCAAGGTGGATCTATGGTCAGGATATTACAAAGTAAGGGTGAAGGAGGATGTCCCCAAGACTGATTTTCGTACAAGATATGGGCACTATAAATTCTTATTAATGCCTTTTAAACTCACCAATTATCTATAAATATTCATGGACTTGATTAATAGAGTCTTTAGATATCACCTTGAAAAAATTGGTAGTCTTTATAGATGATATTCTAATATACTCCAAAACCAAGGAGGAGCATGAGGAGCATCTAAACATTGTTCTAGAGACCTTGTGAAAGGATAAGATCTATGAAAAGTATAGAAAGTGTGAGTTCTTGCTGAAGGTGTTATCATTCTTCAGTCTTATCATCACAAGAAATGGGATATCTATGGATCCCTCCAAGACAAATGTAATTGAGAGATGGTTGAGGAAAACATCTGTGAAAAATATTCGTAGCTTCCTTGGGCTAGCTGGATATTATTGCTGATTTGTGAGAAATTTCTCATGATTTTCAAACCCTCTTACAAAGATGACTCATAAGGGAGTCAAGTTTTCTTGGAGTGATGAATGCAGATATAGATTCAAGGAGTTGAAAAGGAGGCTTATCACTATGCTCGTGCTCACACTACTCGCAATTGGATAAATTTTTGTGGTATTCAATAATGCTTCAAAGAAGGGCATGGGCTGTGTGTTGATGCAAAATGACAAATTCATTGGCTATGCTTCAAGGAAATTGAACGTTCATGAGAAAAAATATCCAAAACAAGATCTTGAGTTGGCTAAATTAATCTTCGCATTAAAAATTTTATGATATTACCTCTTTGGGGAGAATTGTGAAATATATACGGATCACATAAGCAACAAGTATATATTCACACAGAAAGAGTTGAACATGCACCAATGAAGATGGTCAGATTTGATCAAAGAATATGACTTCTCAATCCATTACTTCCATGGTAAAGTGAATAAGGTGGAAGATCCTCTAAGTAGAAAGGACCGAGCGATTCTTTCATTTATAAGAATTGAAATGGATCCAATATTCTTAGATTTGATGAAGATGGACATGAGAATCATAAATAAGGGAACATCATCAATCCTTTCAAAAATGATTGCTCAACTGTATCTTTTGGAAAGGGTTAAGGATGATCAGAATAATTATTTGTGAATTCAAAAGAAAGTGGAAACTATCAGAAAAGGAAAATCATTGGAGTTCAATGTTAATGAAGAAATAATTATGAGATTTTGGTCAAGACTATGTGTTCCATCAAATCCTTAGTTAATGAATGAATTTTTGGATGATGCACATAGTTAGAATTTCTATATTCACCCAGGAAACCCAAATATGTATCAAGATATCTGAGAGCATTATTGGTGGGATAACATGAAGAAGGAGATCTCTGGGTATACATCAAAGTGCCTAGTATGTCAGAAAGTGAAGGCTGAGAGGCAGAAGTCTAAGGGGATGATGAAACCATTACCCATACCAACATGGAAATGGGAGAACATCACCATGCACTTTATCACCAAACATTTGAAGACATTCAAAGAAAACAATGTTATCTGTGTTGTTGTGGATTGTCCAACAAAGAATGAACACTTCATTACAATTTGAGAGGATTTATCATTGGATAAACAGGAACATATATACATTAGAAAATTGGTAAGATTTTCTGGAGTACCACTATCCATTATATCCGATCAAGATCCAAGATTCACCTCTATGTTCTAGATAAGTCTAAAAACATTCTTTGAATACTGAGCTAAACTTCAGTACGGCTTATCATCCTAAAAAATGATGGCCAAACTGAGTGGACTAGGTCATGTTGAGATCATTCCTAATGGACTTAAAAGTAGGATGGGATCAATTTATTTCTCTAGTTGAGTTCCCCTACAATAATAGTTTCCACTCAAGAATCCAAAAGGCTCCTTATGAAGCTCATTATGGGAAGAGGTGCAGAACACTAGCATGTTGGGATAATGTTGGGGAGTGAAAACTCCTAGGTGAGGAAGATGGTGGAAGAAATGGTGGATAACATTAAGAACATATAGAAGAACATTAAATCTACTGAGAGATGAAAAATGAGAATTGTTGATAACCATAAATGAGACCTAGATTTTGATGTTGGAGACATAGTATTCCACTTCTTAACAGAGTGTAAGAGAGTTATGAGATTTGGGAAGAAGTGAAAGCTTAGTCTAAGGTACATCGGTCCTTTTGAGATCCTTTGTCACATTGGAGTTGTGGCCTATCGACTAAAACTCCCACAAAACCTGTCTCAAGTACATGTCATATTCCATGTATCACTCTTGATGAAGTACATACTTGACCCATCACATGTACTCAATCTAGAGGTGGTACCATTGGAGAATGACCTCTCCTATAAAGAGAAGAAAGTGATGATCTTATATCTTAAGGAAAAAAGTTCTATGAAATATGACAATTCCCCTCGTCAAGTTTTTGTGGTGAAACCAAAAGTTTTAAGAAGTAACATGGGAATTGGAGGAAGTGATGAAGTAGAGTTACACTCATCTATTTTAGTGTGGAGAAAAGGAAATTTTGAGGGAGAAATTTCTTAAAGGGGGAATATTGTAATGACCCAAACTTTTTTTAATGAAAATTCCTCTTAATCTAATTAAATGTATTACTATGTAAAATGGTTATATAAAACAAAGGAAATTCCTTGGTTTTATGTTTTTTCATTTTAAAATATCTTTAAGAATTTTTACCATTTCTAATATATCTGTTGAACAGTGATCACATGATTATTATAAATATAGGGCTTTAACAAATCCAGTTTACTTAAACAATGGAAGCAATGACCTAATCTAGTATAATTTCTCTATATGAAGCCCATTTATTGGATCTTGGAAAAGAGGTAGCATCAATGAACTTCAATCTTGACCAATAACAAGTCGAGATTCAACATGTTAATCTTGAACGGAATATCCTATGCGAGAAGTGGAAGTTAATAGAGATTACCACCCGAGCGATGTTATCTGAGTCGGTCAAAGAGTCTGTCACCATCACACACCTTACACTTAGGTATTATGGGGCTGTTAGAATGGGTTATTTAATAAGACCCTATCACTATGATTATGTGCATTATTTTTTTATAAAGAATATACATTCATTCAATTATTGTTACTTTGTAAATGGGTTTAAACCACAAATAGTATATTTAGTTAATATTTAAATTCAATTAAGAAATATATTTTGATGAATTAATGGATTTTTTAATTAAATAATATTTTAATAAAATATTATTTCTAAATTAATTTTTATTAAATATAAATTATCTTATAATTTTTATAAATACAATTGTAATTTTTATTAATGTTTGAAAACAGTTTTTGTCAAAACCCATGATTTTTTATAAATGTTGGTTTTTATTTTTAAAGTAAAAATTCACATGTTTATAGAATTATTTAGTTAAAATACATTTTATTTTTGGATTCATGATGTTGAAATTATCTAATGGTGAATTTTTCATAATTTTCCGAGGCAGTCAAATATTTAGGTAAAAATTAAATACCATTTAAATATATAATTTGTTTTATGACATCATAATGACCCAATAGTGATGTAATATAATATAATAAAAGGTATATTCGTCCAATATATGTTTTAACTTTAACATAATGTGATTTTATATTTTTTTTGTTAATTTTAGTATGCCTTTGTGGACCCTCTAAGACTTATAAAATATTTTACCATTTCAAAATGATTTCCTTAAGAGTGTGACTCACCTCCACATAATCAAGCTTAATATTTTTATATTTTCAGACATTGGAATTATAAAATAATTTTTTCCACTCCCCTTTCTCAAAAACCATGGGAAAAACCATCATATGGTTTGTGTTTTTGATTATTTTAATGTGTAGTGTCCAAAACCTAAATAACAAAGAATTCCCTCTCATTTCTTATATAAACCTACAAAATCTCTCATTCATCTTCACTAAAACCATTTGGATCTAGACCATCGCCTAACCTCCTCTCTATATAATCCACCCAAGGCTCCCCAAGATCCCAATAATCCTCTCTCAAGCCTCTCCCAAGCTTTTGGGATCACACTCAGGTAAGGGATCCTCGCTTTCCTTTCCTTCTTTCAAATTCAAGCATCTTATTTGAAATTAGTTCTTGTAATTTTTAATGGTTATAATGTGAAAATTTTAGAATAATTCAATTAATATCCATTTGATGTTATTTTAATGAGTTATTATTTATCCTCCCCCATTTGTACCCTCACTTAATCTGTTACTATGCCAAAATTTCATAAGGGATTTCACTCTTCTCATTTCCATTCAAGATACTCTTTTACATTATGCTTTTTAAGTTCCATATTTATATGTTGTGTTATGATGTTCCATGACCCCCATAATTTAAATTTTATTTATATATGATTATATTTTCGTTTCGCTCACATCAATCCCCCTATTATCCTTTAAGCACACCCATTACTATGCCGAAATTCTTTAAGGGATCTTCCACCATCCTCTTTTAGCAAGCATTCTTTTCATGCTATGTATTTTAAAATCATTTATCACTATTTTAGGATATGTTATTAAATATCCAAATTACTTTACATATGATATATAAATTATTGGAGCCACCTTCAATCTCATTTACTCCTCTTATGAACTCTTATGTGCACCAATTACCATGCCGAATTTTCGTAAGGGATTTCTTCCTTTCTCATTTTTTCCAAGTTTATTTATGTTGTTATACCATTTTAATTTCAATTAAAAATGGTGGGGTATGATTTCAAAACTACCCCATACTTCCCTCATTATATTTTAATGATGAGAGTCCTCTTTCTCTCTCATTAATCTCTCCCATGTACACATGTTACCATGCTGAAATTTCATAAGAGTTGTTCCATTTCTACTCTTTCTTCAAGTTTCTTTATTATTTTACACATTTTATTTCCAAATTCCATGTGTTAGTAAATATATCTAAAAAACCCCCTGAATTTACATTTAATGTACATATTATGAGATACCCCTTTCTCTCTCATAAACCTTTTTGTGAATTTTTATGTCACACTGTTATATTGTCGAAATTACACCATGATTTTCCATGTTCCAGGATGATGGTGCTAGGGCGACGGGGCCAGGGCGATGGTTCCAGGGAAACAGTGCCATGGAAATGGTGCCAGTGCGACAGTGTCAAGGAAACGGTGCTAGGGCAACAATTCCAGGGCAATAGTGAGTCACCTAATAGTGATTCCTTCCTTGTTTTTATGGACCTTCTAGTTTTTCCCCAGTAACATAATTTTTGACATAAAAGTGTTTCAATACCATTTACAAAGCCATTTAAATCTAGTAAAAGTTTTTTAAAACCCCATTAATTGGTAGACCCTTGTTTTATCAAAATGTGTGGCCCTTTTTCCTCAGTGCCGCACCTTGTCGTGTTTTACAGTTTGCCCATGTTACGTGTTTTCCTTCTTTTAAAGGAAACTCTTAAAATCACAGTTGTTATCATCACCTCTCTAAGGAAAATTTTTAAATAACAATTAATCCCATAATGTGTAACCCCCCAACTATGTGGAGGAACCAAGATCCACATTTAAATCCATTAAACATTTCATATCTTGTAACTCTGGGATCATGCCTTTTATCACCCGAGATCTTCTCCTTCCCTGGTATCATTCCTTTCCTTGGTGCATTTGGTGTCCCTCTACCAGAGATGAATCGTGCTCCCATACTGGATCCCTTCTCTCTTAGCTTTGGAGTCCTTAGATATTTTTCCCTCTAGAAGTCGCACAACCCCAGTTCTTGGTGTGAAAAGGGAACTTTGATCATTGATCATCCAGGTAGGGTTTTCATGTGTCTCTCTTTGATGCATATCATGCGGTGTGGGTATGATAATGTTTCCTCAGGATGTGGATTAAACCAAACCTTAACAAAGATAATAAATGGAATATAAGGAATGAAGGGGTGTGTTTGTTGATGATGATGTTGTATTTATTTTATCTTTATTTTTATGTTGTTAATTATATGGGCTTATGTCCACTAAAAATAGTGGTCATTAGTGGCCCTTCTTGGGCACTAATAAACCTCTGTTCTTCTGGATAATCTTGTGATTGAATGGATGTAACATGGAAACTAGTTAGTCATGTAAACTCAGTTGAATAAATGGATTCCCAATGAATAATAATCCTTCTTTGATCACCTCGGTTAACCAAACTGGAAGAAGGAACGTGATAAACCGTGTGGTTAAATTAGGAAACTTTTTTTGCTCTGTTGTGGTAATATATGTGGTTGATCCCATTGATTCTTGTGGGTGACATGGATGAGGATGGGATCCCCTGTTGTTTAGTTTTTGGTTTGTGGATCTTAGGCAGTGTGGGGTTGTATGTTGGGGCTTGGTTTGGTTCCAGTACTTCAAGGGACATCAGGGATCCATTTTCTTGTTGTAACTTTAAAAGAGAACCGGGTGTGAATGCTTAAATTATTTCTATTTGTCTTCTCCTTCAGAGTTTTAGTGACTTGTGGATTTGTCTGTTAGTTTCTCGGTAGTGAAAAATTAATTTCTAAAAATCTACTTGAACATGATAACGAGAATGGGTGGTTCTCTGTTTGTGGCTATTATTGTAACGACCCAAAGTTTCATTAATGGAAATTCCTCTTGATCTAGTTAAATGTCTATTTATGTAAAACATTTATATAAAATGTAAACTTCTTTAGTTTTATGTTAAGAGTTGTGACTTTTACTTTTATATCTGTTGAACAGCGATCACATGATTAGTATAAATATAAGGCTTTAACGAACCCAATTTACTCAGACAAAAGAAGTGATGGCATCATCCAGAAGAATTGCTCCATATGAAGCCCATTTTTTTGGAGCTCATAAAAGAGGTGGCGTCTTTAAGCTTCGCTCTTGACTAATTCCAAGCTGAGCTTCACCATGTCAAGCTCGAACAAGACCGTCTATGGGAAAAGCGGAAGTTGATAGAGATTACCACTTGAGTGATGTTATTCAAGCCACCCCAAGAGTCTGTCACCATCGCACACCTTACCTTTAGGTCTTATGCGGCTATTTTAAGGGGTTATGTAACAAATCTCTAAGTACTATGTTCATGTACATTATTTTTTTATATAATAAGGAATATACTTTCTTGTCATTATTGATACATTGTAAATAGTTTGTAAAGTACAAATAGTGTTTTTAGTTATTATTTAATTAAGAACTCTATTTTATTAAATTAAGGGATTTTTGAATTAAATAATATTTTAATAAAATATTATTATTATTAAATTAATTTTTATTAAATATAAATGATCGTATAATTTTATGAATGCAATTGTAATTTTTATTAAGGTTTGAAAGCCATTTTTGTCAAAACCCGTGAATTATTTATAAATATCGGTTTTTATTTTAAAATTGAAAATTGACATATTTAGAAAACTATTTAGATAAAATAAATTTTATTTCTGGAATCAGGACATCGAAATTATCAAACGGTGAATTTTTCATAATTTTCTGAGACAGTCAAATATTTGTGTAAAAATTAAATACCGTTTAAATATATAATGTGTTTTATGACATCATAATGACCCAATAGTTATGTAATAAAATACTATAAGCTTTATGTTCGGCCAATATATGTTTTACCATTAAAATAATGTTATTTTGGGTTTGTTTGACTTATTTTACAAAGCATTAATGGACCCCTCAAGACTTATTATACATCTAGTCTTTTTAAATTATTTTCCATGGGAGTGTGACTCACCTCCACATAAGCAACCCCATTATTTTAAGAATTTCGGACATTGGCCTTCTAAAATATTTTTTTCCTCTCCCCTTTTCCAAAAACCATGGGCAAAAACCATGAGCTGATTTGTGGTTTGGATTAGTTTAATGTAAGGGGTCCCAAACCTAAATAATAAACAATTCACTCACCTTTCCTATATAAACCCACCCAAGCTCCCACTTCCTCCTCACTCAAATACTTTGGAGTTCATCCAACCTCTGCCTTAATTTCTCTAGAATCCTCCCAAGGTGCCCTAAGCTCCCATGAAGCCTCTCTCAACCCTCTCTTAAGCCTTCGGAGGCACACTTCCAAGTAAGGGGTTTTTCTTCTTTTCTCATTTTTTTTCTAATTTTCTTTAAGTTGTTTTGACCTTTTAATTTCAATTATTAATTTTGGGGTATGATTTTTCACCTCCCTTATACTTCTATCTTTATGTTTGAATGATGGGAAACCCTTTCTCTCTCATTAAATGCCTCCCATGTACACCTGTTACTATGTCAAAATTCTGAAAGGAACTTCTCTCTCCTCATTTACATTCAAGCAATACTTTTGTATCATGAATCTAAATTCCATTAGAATTGTTGGTACATGTATATATATGACCTAATTACTGTAAATTACATGTAAATATGATGAGGAACCATTTTCTCTCTCATAAACTATTTTTATGAATTCTTATGTCACGCCATTACGCTGCCGAAATCGCACCGATTTTCTAAGCCAATGCCATTGTGTAGTGAATACCATGCCCATTTCTCCATCAAGGGTATTCACCTTTATGAACATTTACTTATTAATTATAATGATTCATGTATGAATTACATATTCCCTTATTGTGGAATAAATGATTGTGTTTTATGAATCCATGTTTTATGATCCATGTGGCACACTTATGCATGAAATGAAATGTTTAAGAAGGGTGCGCCCTTATAGTGCTCCAATGCATTGGGTAAAGTATAGTATCATGATACATCATGTGCAATGATTGTTGACTCATGATAATTCAAGTGAAATGAGGGTTTACTCGTGCTTCATGTGCAATGAGAATTTACCCATGCTCCATGTGCAATGAGCCTTGGCTCATGCTAATTCCATGTTAAGTGTTGTTGCCACATTTCCATGTTATGATTATCATGCTTTATCATGCCTTTATGTTCATCTTTCTCTTGTGCTCTATTGATATTCCTATTGTCTAACATGTATTTTAATCCTCATTTATTCCATGTTTATTCCCTTACTGGGCTTTATAGATCACCCTTTTCTTATGCATGTCCTCAGGTTATCCCTTGCAATGTTAAATACGAGTGAATATAGTGGTCATGTAAAGGAAGTTTTCAATAAAGATGTGGTATTTCATGATTTAAGTTGTTATATAATTATACTAATACCCAAATACACTAGACCTCTTGATCTTCCATGTTGTATTAAGTGAATAGTTTATGTAATAAATCATGTTTAAGTTTGTAATAAAAGCAGGGTTGTCATAGTTGGTATCAAAGGACAGGTTTAGTTATTTTTGGGATTAGGATTAGAAAACCCTAGTAAAGCCTTAGAGACAAGACTAAGTATAATAAAATCATCCCTAAGTTTTGGTAAGTAATGAGTAAGTGGTTTATCAAGAAAATATATCCCTGTCTGGATACGATCATGTAGAGGCAGCTCTGGTGCAGATGTATCCTAGGGGTAAAACCCGAAAACACCGCTTTGAGCTAGACTCGAACAGGAACTGGTGCACGACAACGGGCCTTGCTGTACTCTTGGTTACGACACTCCCAGGGGATATGTTTTGATAAATTCACAAGCTTAGTATGAACCCTTATTAAGGGAATTAAAAAAAAAAATCCCCTAAGAATATATGTTAGAAAGTAGATCATGAAAATCCTAGATTGAAGCCTATAGACTCATGAGTTAAAGAAATAAAACATTATTTATAAGTCATCAACTTTTTTCTTTAGATTACACTTTATGTGTTACCCCATAACTTTCCTTTTATTCCATCCAATGGCCGATAATAGGAGGACTCGGGCTAACAACCGATGTGAAGATCAGTGTGATGACTGTACTAATGAGATGCCCAATCCAATGGGAGCGGGAATCACGAACTTTGTCACGCTTCTCTCTCCGCTAACTCAAGATTTTAATAGAAACATGGGTTAAGAGGAACGTTCAACCCCCCTAATAAAGAAAAAGTCGCTATCGAGAGCTTCATGAGACAAAGACCTCCTACTTTTAGTGGATCATCTGATCCCACGATCGCTGAACAATGGATCAATTCCAATGAAAAGATCTCCTCCATCCTTCAGTTTTATGAACAAGAGAAGGTTATCTTGGCAGCTTATCATATGGAGGGTGAAGCTGATCAATGGTGGACATTGATCAAAAATACAAAGCCTGAGGAAGATATCGAGGCATTGGAATGGAAGGATTTCCGGAAGATGTTTTTTGATGAATATTTTACACGCACCCTCCGGCTTAAGATGGAAAGGTACTTTCTTTCCCTCAAGAAAAAAGATGAAGAATATATTAGAACGTACGAGGAAAACTTCAAAAGGCTTTCACGATATGCTTCTGGCTTTGTCGTTACCCCTGAATGAAAGGTTGACCACTTCTTTGGTGGGCTGAAGCCTAGCCTACAGAAAGCATTAGCGATCCGTGACTTCGACAGCTATGAAGAAATTGTCTGATATGCCCTCAAGGTCAAAATGAAGATCGGGGAATCATAGGGGTATCATGGGGACAAGAAGCGTAAGGTGGACTTCAATGATGGTGGTCCGATGGATAAATCCAATGGTGCTAAGAAGATCCAGCACCCCACTTGCCAAGTGTGGAAAGAAGAACCTTGGAAATTGCCTCAAGAGGACAAGGAAATACTTTAGGTGTGGAAGAGAAGGGCACCTAGCTTTTAACTGTTGTCAAGAAAGACCTGCGACTGTGATAGAGGAGAGGAACGCTCCGTTCGAACCTCAACGTGTTTTCCATTGCTACAACTAAAAATAAACGGGGCATTTGGAAAATCAGTGCCCTAATGAAAGGGTTTTTGGAGGCAACCAACAACCTCCAAGGCAGCAATGAAGAGATTTTGACATCACTTTTGTCAAAGTGAGCCCCAAAAACGAATTGGTGATAGGTACGCTAGTTATTCATTCAAGAATAGAGAACTTAATTCATGATTCAGGTTCTACGCATTCTTTTATATCTCTAAAGTTTAGTAGAACAATCCCAGCACCACCACAAATCATGGAAGTGAAGATGTCAGTGAGTACGGAAAATGGGGAAATCATTGCATACCATGAATATAAGTCCTCCCCTGTTATAATACGTGGATTGAATTTCTTGGAAAACCTCTTCATACTCCCTCTGGTGGATTTTGATGCAATTCTAGGCATGGATTGGATTTCCTTATATAGAGCCAACATAAATTGTTGAGAGAGGGAAATCACACTCCATATAGAGAATCGACCCCCGATTCCTTACAAGTGTAAAGCGGAAGATGATTCTCCTTTAGCTCCATCATCTCAAGCATGGATATTACTACCCTATGAGCACGCATATCTGGCTCAGATGATTGAGTCCAAGGAAGAAACCACCCTTGAGGAAATTCCTATTGTGAGAGAATTTGCTAAAGTGTTTCCCGAGGAACTGTCAGGTCTTCCTCCTAAAAGAGACGTTGAATTCTCAATTGAACTTATACCAGGGGCTCTACCAATATCCAAGACTCCATATAGAATGGCTGTCGTGGAGCTTGAAGATCTGAAGAAACAACTACAGGTGAATCTGGGTAAAGGGTTTATACGCCCAAGTGCTTCACCATGGGGTGCACCAGTCCTCTTCGTTAAGAAGAAGGATGGTTCAATGCGTCTTTGCATCGATTATCATGAACATAAAAAAATCACGATAATAAACAAGTATCATCTACCATAGATCGATGACTTGTTCGATCATCTGTGCGGAGCACAATACTTCTCCAAGGTAGATTTTTGGTCGGGATATTATCAAGTAAGGGTGAAGAAGGAAGATGTCCCCAAGACTACTTTGCATACAAGATACGTGCACTATGAATTCATAGTAATACCTTTCAGACTCACTAATTCTCCATAAATCTTCATGGACTTGATGAATAGAGTCTTTAGAGATTACCTTGACAAATTTGTGGTAGTCTTTATAGATGATATTCTAATATACTCTAAAACCAAGGAGGATCATGAGGAGAATTTAAGAACTGTACTAGAGACTTTGTGCAAGGAGAAGCTCTATGAAAAGTATAGAAAGTGTGAGTTCTGGTTGAAGGAGGTCTCATTCTTGGGCCATATCATCACAATAAATGGGATATCTTTGGATCCCTCCAAAACAGATGCAATTGAGGGATGGGTGAGGCCAACATCGGTAATGGATATCCGTAGCTTCTTGGGGTTAGCTGGATATTATCGATGATTTGTGAGAAATTTCTCACGATTTTACAACCCTCTTACCAAGATAACTTGAAAGGGAGTAAAGTTTTCTTGGAGTGATGAATGTGAAGAAAGCTTCGAGGATTTTAAAAGGAGGCTTATCACTGCGCTCGTGCTCACTTTACCCACAAGTGGGGACATTTGTGTGGTATTCAGTGATGCTTCTAATAAGGGCTTAGGTTGTGTGCTGATGCAGAATGATAAAGTGATATCCTATTCCTCAAGGTAGTTGAAAATCCATGAGTGAAACTATCCAACGCATGATCTAGAGTTGGCAGTGGTGATCTTTTCCATGAAAATCTGGCGGTATTATCTCTATGGGGAGAAATGTGAGATATATACTGACCATAAGAGTCTTAAGTATATATTCACACAGAAAGAGATTAATATGCGCCAGAGAAGATGGATAGAGCTCATCAAGGATTATGACTGTTCAATACATTACCACCCTGGGAAAGCAAACAAGGTTACAGGTGCCCTAAGTAGAAAGGACCCAGCGATTCTATCAATGATGAGAATTGAGAAGTATACAATCTTCTTAGACTTGATGAAGATGGACATGTGAATCATAAAGAAGGGAACATCATCAATCCTTTCACAAATAATTTCTCAACCATCTCTTTTGGAAAGGTTAAAGGATGCTCAAAAGGATGATGTGGGAATTCAGGAAAAAGTTGAAGATATCGAAAAAGGGAAATCTTCAAGGTTTAATGTTAATGAAGAAGGAATTGTGCGATTTGGGAAAAGACTATGTGTTCCATCAAGTCCAGAGATGAAGAAGGAACTTTTGGATGATGCACATAGTTCAAATTTTTCTATTCACCCAGGGAGCACAAAGATGTATCTAGATCTCCGAGAAAATATTTGGTGGGATAATATGAAGAAGGAGATTGCTTAATATACATCATAGTGCTTGGTGTGCCAGCAAGTGAAGGAAGAGAGGAAAAGTATAAGGGGATGATTCAACCATTGCCTATACCAGAATGGAAATGGGAGAACATCACCATGGACTTTGTCACTGGAATTCCGAGGAAAACTAAAGGCAATAATGCAATCTGGGTTGTGGTGGATCGTCTTACAAAGACTGCATACTTCATTGCTATTCGGGAGGATTTATCATTGGATCAACTGGCACTTATGTGTATCCGGGAAGTGGTAAGGTTGCATGGAGTACCACTAATTATTGTGTCTGACCGAGATCCAAGATTCACCTCTATGTTTTGGAAGAGTCTTCAACATGCTCTGAATACTGAACTGAACTTCAGTACAGCCTATCATCCTCAAACTAATGGCCAATCCGAACGGACTATCCAAACACTTGAGGACATTTTGAGAGCATACTCAATGGAATTTAAAGGAGGATGGGATCAATATCTTCCTCTGGTTGAGTTATCTTATAATAATAGTTTCCACTCGAGCATCCAAATGGAACCTTATGAAGCCCTGTATGGGAAAAGGTGAAAAACACAGACATGTTGGGATGAGGTCGGTGAACGTAAGCTTCTTGGACCAGAAATGGTCGAGGAAATGGTAGAGAATGTTAAAACCATTCAGCAGCATATCAAGGCAGCCCAGAGTCGACAGAAGAGTTATGCAGATAATCATCGACGAGAACTTGAGTTTAAAGTTGGAGACATGGTTTTTCTACGCATATCTCCATGGAAGAAGGTCATGTGGTTTGGAAATAAAGGGAAGTTAAGTCCAAGGTACATCGGTCCCTTCGATATTCTTGATCGTGTTGGGGTTATGGCCTATCGACTAGCACTTCAACCTACAATGGCCAAACTACATGATGTCTTTCATGTATCCCTCTTAAGGAAGTACATACTGGGCCCTTCACATGTACTCTCTTATGAGGTGGTATAGTTGGAGGATGATCTTTCTTATGAGGAGAAACCATTGAAGGTCTTAGATCATAGAGAAAAAGTTCTATGAAATAAGATAATTCCCCTCGTCAAGGTGTTGTGGGGAAACCACAAGTTTGAAGAAGCGACTTGGGAATCAGAAGAAATGATGAAGCTGAGTTACCCACATCTATTTTAGTGTTGTAAAAGTAAATTTCTAGGGTGAAATTTCTTAAGGGGGGAATATTGTAACGACTCAAAGTTTCATTAATGGAAATTCCTCTTGATCTAGTTAAATGTCTCTTTATGTAAAACGTTTATATAAAATTTCAACTTCTTTAGTTTTATGTTAAGATTTTTGACTGTTACTTTTATAGTCATTGAACAGTGATCACATGATTAGTATAAATATAAGGCTTTAACGAACCCAATTTACTCAGACAAAACAAGCGATGGCCTTATCCGGTAGAATTGCTCCATACGAAGCCCATTTTTCAGAGCTCGGAAAAGAGGTGGCATCTTGGGGATTCACTCTTGACCAAGCCCAAGATGAGCTTCACCATGTCAAGCTCGAATGAGACCATCTATGGGAAAAGTGAAAGTTGATAGAGATTACCAATCGAGCGATGTTATCCGAGCCACCCCAAGAGTCTGTCAACATCGCACACCTTACCCTTAGGGCTTATGCGGCTGTTTTAAGGGGTTATGTAACAAATCACTAAGTACTATGTTCATGTACATTATTTTTGTTTATAATAATAAATATACTTTCTTGTCATTATTGATACATTGTAAATAGTTTTAAAAGTACAAATAGTGTTTTTAGTTATTATTTAATTAAGAATTCTATTTTATTAAATTAAGGGAGTTTTGAATTAAATAATATTTTAATAAAATATTATTATTATTATTAAATTATTTTTTATTAAATATAAATTATCTTATAATTTTATGAATGTAGTTGTAATTTTTATTAAGGTTTGAAATCCATTTTTGTCAAAACCCGTGAATTTTCGATAAATGTCAATTTTTATTTTAAAAGTGAAAATTAACATATTTAAAAAATTATTTAGATAAAATAAATTTTATTTCTGGAATGAGGATTTTGAAATTATCAAATGGTGAATTTTTTATAATTTTCTGAGAGAGTCAAATTTTTGGGTAAAAATTAAATACCGTTTAAATATATAATGTGTTTTATGACATCATAATGACCCAATAGTGATGTAATAAAATACTATAATATTTATGTTCGGCCAATATATTTTTTTCCATTTAAATAATGTGATTTTGGTTTTGTTTTACTTATTTTACAAAGCATTAATGGACCCCTCAAGACTTATTAAACATCTTGTCTTTTTAAATTATTTTCCATGGGATTGTGACTCACCTCCATATAAGCAACCCCATTATTTTACGAATTTCAGACTTTGGACTTATAAAATATTGTTTTACTATCCCCTTTTCCAAAAACCATGGGAAAAAACCATGATCTTATTTGTGGTTTGGATTAGTTTAATGTAAGGGGTCCCAAACCTAAATAATAAATAATTCACTCACCTTTCCTATATAAACCCACTGAATCTCCCACTTACTCCTCACTAAAAGCCTTTGGAGTTCATCCAACCTCTACCCTACTTTCTCTGGAATCCTCCCAAGGTTCCCCAAGCTCCCAAGAAGCCTCTCTCAATCCTCTCTCCAGCCTTTGGAAGCACACTTCCAAGTAAGGGTTTTTTCTTCCTTTCTCATTTTGTCCAATTTTTTTAAGTTGTTTTTCCCTTTTAATTTCAATTATGAATGTTTGGGTATGGTTTCGCACCTCCCTCATACTGAACTCTTTATGTTTGAATGATGGGAGACCCTTTGTCTCTCATTAAATGCCTCCCATGTACACCAGTTACTATGCTGAAATTTCGAGAGGAACTTCTCTCTCCTCATTTACATTCAAGCAATACTTTTGTATCATGAATCTAAATTCCATTACAATTTTTGAGACATGTATCTATATGACCTCCTTAATTTCCATTATATGTAAATATTATGAGGAACCCCTTTCTCTCTCATCAACTGTTTTTATGAATTCTTATGTCACGCCGTTATGATGCCGAAATCGCACCGATTTTCTAAGCCAATGCCATTTTGTAGTGAATACCATGCCCATTTCTCCATCAAGGGTATTAAACATTATGCACATTTTCTTATTGATTATAATGTTTCATGTATGAATTCCATATTACTTTATCGTGGAACAAATGATTAGGTTTTATGAATCCATGTTTTATGATCCATGTGGCACACTTATGCATGAAATGAAATATTTAAGAAGCGTGCGCCCTTATAGCACTCCAATGCATTGGGTAAATTATAGAAAATGCATTATTATTTTCTCAATGCACTCTATTATTCATTACAATGATAAAAGTGCAGTACTCTATAATCTCCCCATCCTATAATATACATTTCAGGTGGAGAATCAATTATTATATAGCAGGGAACCTTCATGTTACTAAGGTAGTCCTATTATAAGGAATCATGCCTCTTCACTTAGGGATTTTTTCCACTAAGAAGGTATAAAAATAAACTTGAGAGAGAAAACCACTCATCTCCTTAATATGGTTAGAATAATCCCCATAGGATAGATGTTTTTCCTCGCAATGGTAAATTCCCTTGATGATTTTGGAAAAAATAATGTACTTATTTCTCTTTTAATAATTATAGAATTTCTTACTAGGGAGTGGACATGGGATAAATCATGAATGATATTTTTCCCTCATACTTTTCCTTCCACATGTCCATGTAATTTTGTTTATACTATAATAGTTATTCCTCTACTATATATAACCACAATGGTAATTTTCCCATAACTTTTTCAACTGGAGAAAAGTCATTTGAGATCTCATTCATTAGATCAAAGGGTAAGTGATTTAATAGATTTTTATATGATGATTATTGTCTTGTAACATCTCTAAATTGGAATGAGTTTTCACAAGTTAGTGATGATATGATTAGTGTTTCCATCACAAACTTCTCAAGTTCCTCTACGTATGAATTCAACAACAGGATGTTTTTAGCTTGGGGTGGAAATTCATTCCAAGATGATATATCATTATAGGGAGGATCTTCACAAAGAGGATCATGAAAAGGTACTTAATGATTTCTGTCTTTGATTACATGAGGATATATTTGAGTTTAACAAATATAGATGGATTGGATAGGGGAGGGACTTATTTATTATTGATCTTCATGCTGTGATGAAGGCCTCTATAGCTCAAACTATAGGGAGGAACTCCAAGGTTGATTTTCATGTTTCCATGGGGAGTAATTTTTTCTTGGTACTTCAGGGAGGACCTATGGAGTTACTAATATCTATATTATAGTGATTACCTAAATATATATTGATAATTTCATTTAACTATGAAGAGTTTTTATATTATTAGGATTTTTTTTAAATATATTGAATGGCCTCAAGAATATAATCATTGATTGATAATAGAATATGATCCTACTATTAAGTAATATGATTTCCATGATGAGACCTTATGGATATATATGGTCAGGAGATCGGTGTTAGAACCTCAATCATGATTGTATTCTTGTAGTTTAGGATAGAAATATGGGTATTCTCCTGAATATGTTCCACTGGGATATGTCTATGAGATTTATATATGTGGTAAGGGATATAAGACTGACCATGAACTATATCTAGTATATAAATTTAATCTTCTCCAGTGGGAATTACGGTAGGATCCTATCACTAAGTAATGTATGGGATATTCCGGTAAACTCTAATGGTGGGGGAAGGGATATAAGCTTGAACCACTATTGTCATTGATACATGTTGATGATAATATATTTTGGGAATTAGAATATAGGCCTATACCTGAGTGATCTCCAATATAAGAAAATGGGATCCTATAGTGGGGTAGGGATATAAGTCATTCTCTATATAACTATTGAGATATGTTGGCAAACTCTGGTAGTGAAATTAGGGATATAATTCTATATATGAGTGGATATTAAGATAAGTTAATGAACTCTAGTGGTGTGGTAAAGGATATGTGTCTATCCATGAGAAAATATCAAGATATGTTAGTGAAATCCTATGATGGATGAAAAGATATGTTATTATTATTAAGTGAATGTTTAGATATATTGTGAAATCCTATGATGGAGGTAAGGATATGAGCTCGTCCATAAGTGACTTGTAGTGTATTTCAGATAAATTTGACATGAATGCAGATAAAATCCAACCCTTATTATTAATTATTAACTAGATATAATGATGATACCTTAGAATATGAGTGGGAATATAGTCTTACTTCTTAGTATCTTTCAATATATTCCAATGATATACCTTGATGTTATTGGGAATAGGAAAATGGGTTATTCCCCAGATGGCTATCAGATTATGTTGATGGTGTATTCTATTATTTTTTGGATATTCTAACAGACCTGGAAGGTTTTAATAAGTATATAAGACAACTATTAAACTAATTCCAAGATATATTTATGGGATTACATTGTAAGGATGGGGATATAAACTCATTCGTATTATTCATTTACCAAAAATATTTACTAACAAGATTCGTATGCAAGAGGAATAATATGGGCTTTCTCCCTATTTACCATTAACCTATTCTAGAAGAATTCACTAATGGGAACATGAATATGGATTTCTTCCCAAGTTTTAGACATCTACCACCCCAATAAATACCTCCTTACTAGTTGCCGATTCTAAAATAATATGGCTAATATCTCATGGATATCCTCCTCACCATGTTTTTATAGTATTGGGTCCACATAGAATTTGTTTTGGTGAGTGGAAGGATCCATCCTAATAATGCTGTGGGAAGTAGTGGGGAAGATAATTTCATCCCCCTCTGCCTTCCCAAGATAAGGGAGATATGAATTTTAATGCTTTACGGAAAGGCACCTAAAGCAGATAAATGTGGAAGTAGTGTCCACATTCCCTTCCATGGCCTGTCATTGATAAAAAAAATTGTGTGGGATTTTTCTCATAGATAATTTCATGTGATGACTACAATTTTTTGGATGTATCCATTGATATGGTTCTCCTAAATTAACAAATTTATCATATATTTTTAGATTCAATGAGTTGGTGAAAACATCCTACTATACTGTGATGTCATGAACCTTGTCTTGATAGAGGAATATACTTATCCAAAAAATTAAACATTATCCAGTGAATTATATAAGGTTACCATTTCGATTAAAGGGAACATTGAGTTGTTTTTTGAATGTCATAAAAGGACCACTAACCACAAATAATAAATATATCAATGTAGCATCTCAAGTAAGATCGTGATCACTTGATCGCTCTTATAGGTAAAATATTCAAATTATGTCCACCATTTTGTTTCTAACATGAAATATGAGTTATATGGTAAACATAATTCCCATCACTTAATATTAATTAACAGCTTAAAGTTAAAGGATTTCAATTTTGGTACAACATGATTTTTTCAATGTTCCACCATGACTCCACACATTTTGAGTCGATGTGAAACTATTTTCTAAAGGTAGGAAGTCATTGGGACTTTACCAGTGACACTTTGGGATATGTATTGGTCAATATGATGGGTTGAAAGGCTCTTTTCTCAATTTTATGGGAATTATTTCTTACTTTGAGAATCTCTTATAGATTTAATATATATTCATGAATTCTTCATAGAAAAAGTATTACTATCGGTTACCACCACGCATATATTTGATTGAAACCATGCATAAATATGAAAAAAATTAGATATAAGTGGTTCTCACTCTTTCTTTCCATGGTGATTACACTATTTTCTAAATCTACATAATACATTGATTTGGGATTTTTTTCATCCAAGGATGTGGTATGTGTTTTAGAGTTTGGATTAAGCCCATTAGAGGGATATTATATGTATCTCAATGATGGGAATAAAAACCCTTGTAGTTTTTTGAAATTTAATAGGAAAAATAATATTTCTATAAGGTCATGTCATAAGAATAAATGTGTTTAATTTTAAGTTCATGGGACCATGATCCACTGAAGTTCCTTTTATGGTCACAAATTGATGATAGAAAAAGTTTATTTTAATGTCATGTATCTAGGAACTATGGGATTTTGTGATTAAACCTCATAGAGTAATCCTATATATCCTAGTTATCATTAATCAAAGCCCATGTATTTTTGGTTCAACAATTTAAGGTTAAGTGAAAGGATCATTCCCTTCCATTTAACATTGTGTGGTAAGGATGTTATACTAGGCATAAGTAATACAACTTGGACTTTTATTTGAAATTTTCCCAGTAATTGAAGGTCTAAGACATAAATAAGGACACATTTTTTATCTTGTTTTTTAGAAACTAAATAGTAGATAGTGTGGTCAGAATCATAGTTATTAGGTCCCTTTACGGTATTATTTCACTCGTCCAGAATATAAAATTTTAGGAAGGTTTTCTTACTAGGAATATAGACCATTAAGGAAGGATGACTTTCAGATAATATAAAAAGTTGAGGATAGGATGACTCACAAGGAATATGTATCACTGAGGATGGTCTTATAGGGGATATGGTCCCATGGGGATGAGTTGGGGCTTACACATGGGTGGTTTGTAAGTGTACATGGATCACTAATGGTCACAAGGGTGAGATGAACAATTAGTGAATTACCAGGGATTACACCTAAAGACGAGGATCTTTTTTATGACTTTGTATCATTGAGTAAATAATGGAGTCCAACTTGAAACATGGGTTTCTCAGATGATCATCATGATCTAGGAGAGGTTCCACTAGAATCCTTATAAAAGGAACAATCATTAGAAATGGAACACATGATCATGATTACCCTAAGGACCCAATCGATCTGTGTGGAAAACCAAGAGTGTTCCTTTTACCATGGTAATACATGATTGATAGGTTTCACATGAATGTGCATAGAAAGGTCATGCGATTTTTGTAACTTTAAAGGGGGATAGGAAGGTATGTTCTCAAGTGGAGGATATCGGTAATAGGGTTGCACATATATGGGACCTGGGTGAAGTTGCACCTGAGTATGAGGTCTTAGGTGAAGTAGGAAGTCAGGTAGGTGACCTCAGTGTACATGTACTCCTCCATGGAGCTAGAAGAATATGCACACCATAGTAGGGTATTGAGTGAAGGCTCACCTTGGTATGGAGTAAGGTGATGGATTTCCATTGTAAGGGGTAGGGAAATGTTTCACTATAACTGGAATCCTAGAAGAAGTGTTTCCTCATATATAGTGGTTGTATTAAGTGTCTCCCTAGTTTGACCTCACAAAGTGATTTAGTCATGTGGTACCTTAGTACTATGCTCTTGGGGTGAGATGGGCATGTGATGCCCTAGTGTAGTTCATCCAGGATGGGGTCCTTCTGCCTAGTCCTCAAGAATTATAAGGGGTTATTCTTTAATAATTATTTTTGTATTTAACTCTTCAATACAATTAACCCTAATTAATATTAATTGGGATCACACTAGCCAAATACATGGGTGTGAAAGACTAGCGTGCACAAGTTTGTTTTGAAGGGGAGTTGTACAGGTGAACCAAGCACATAAGTGGTTTTTATGAAGTGTAGTTTATGCTTGAATATAACAAAAAAATGGTGTGTGAAAAGTGAAACTTTGTGCACAAACATAAACCTGGGTGAATAGAATTGTTTTTATATATCAAAGTTTATATTATGAATCTCCTCAAGAATTATCTCTACTGGATGACCGTGAAGTTCCCTTGGGACTTGATTATGATTGAATTTTATTTTTTCAACTATAACTATTAAATGATTAGGTAAATTTATTAATAGATCTTGGGATATGGATCATAGAATCCACTCATCACATTGATATAGAAGGTGCTACCCATATAGTTTAGGTAAAGACAAAAATTTGGTGCTGCCATTGGAAATACAAAGGGAGCCTCACATATTAGAAAAGGATGTTGGATCTGTTGGATGGCTTGGAACATCTAGAAGGAAAGGTTCTAAGGGAACCCCCATAAATTAGATAATTTTATGCGTTTTACTTCATGGATATACATGAAAATAAATAAAGGAGGAGTTACACTATTGTCCACAATAGTATGAAATAAATGAATTGTTGGATGTAGTAATCAACTTAATGATATGTAAGTATTAGTGTTAAATGGACAGAAAATTGGAGAGTTTTGAAGACCCACAAATTAGGATAATTCCATCCCGGTGTATTATTACATATGAATACTATAATAAGTGTAATCAAACACTTCGATGAGGTTTTATGATGGATGGATGTTACATGAAGTGATGTTTTTGAAGATATTATCATGTGATTATACATGATGCATAAGTACCTAGGTATGGAAATAAAGAGTTTAAGGAAGTCTCATAAACTCCCTAAAATTTATTTTGAGTTTTAATAAGTTATTTATCATGGTTTGATGTAGTTTGATAAATCCCTATAGTTTCTTGAAGAAATTTTGGGTTTTGGCTAAGTCTGGAAGTTCATAGTCGATCCACTACATGAATTCAAATCACTACCCCACGGTCAACCAGAACCCTATTTTTATGGTCAATTGACCTATTAAAAAGTCATAAGACCAATCTATTACCCATGTGTTTGATCAGTTCATCATACAGTCGATCAATTTTCATCTCATCAATCCATCCATTGTCATTGTCTAATTCATGTGGTCGATATGCATGGTTGATGGATGTAATGGATACTCTTTTCATATAATCGATTTATATACGGTCTCTTGTCTTCTTATTTCTCACTATGGATCATAATGGTAATTTTTTTGATGTATGGAGTAAACATCACTACCGATCTAATACTAAAATTGAATTATTCCATATTTAATTATATGAAGATTTACCTCAAATGTGATTATATAATCATTGTTCCTTATGGATTTAAACAACATAAAAACCAACATGGGTGTGTGTTTCAAGAATGATAAATATAAAATATCATCCTGAATCTTATATGAAAAGGGTCAAAGTGATGGATAATTTTTGGAACATTTCAAAAATATAGAAATAAAAAAATTCCAAAATTAATTGAGAAATATATTTGTTGTTGTTAGAACAATTATAACATGATAAAAATATCATGATGTTAGTATGATCCATTATCTAAGATTGTTTGAATTAAATCATAGAGAAGGATGAATATATTGGAAATAAATCAAGTCTAACACTTTTCTTCTAGATTTATCAAAATCAGAAATAAAGAAAAACATGAAGATACATGTGTTCTGTTGTAATTTTGTAGACATCGCAAGGAGAGTTGTGATTCAAGCCTTAGATGACAATATATGATTGAACAAGAGATGTTATCGAAATGTGAATATAACCATAATTTCTACACTAGTATTCACTAATGATCCTAATATTGTAAGGGTTTAGTTTATCTAAAACTGAAATGATGTATAATTACTATAAAACAGGTGATTTTAAAGTGCAGTGAGTGTGGATATTTAGAGCTGTAGAGTCTATGTGTTCTCTGTCATAGATAAGATCATCATTCCATAATATGGAGCTCACATGTAATTTCAAATAATCCACACTATAAAAACATCTATTGAGTTGTGAGATGTTTAGGTGTATGTTTTATCTACAACCATGTAAAATAAATCAATTTTTGGATTTTGGTGATAGTTTTAGAAGAATATGAGTAAGACTCAAGGGAAACTGGAAGAATGTGTAAGAATCTGGAATAATGTATTCAGATAAGAGAAAAATGAGATTTAAATAGTGAATACTAATGGAATTTATGCAATTATATTGGATATAGTTGTTGGAAGCAGAGAGAATATTGAGTTCATGGAGGAAACCTATATATAAAAAGTGATAACACTTAATTGAGGATAATGGGAACCAAATTATATGGGGATATTCTATATTTCAAAATGAAAAATTCGATTTCCTAGTGACCTGTGTGAATAATGAAAAATAATGATATAGGAGTTGTCTTCATGAGTTAATAATAGATCAAGGAGAAGATATAAAATACTACATCTATAAAAAAATTGGAACAAGAAGGAGGATTTGAGCATGTAGTAAGGATTTTAATCATCTAAGAATTGAATACAAATAATAATATAATTTCATACCCCATTCAATGATATGTTTTTCAAAGTTCAGAATAATAATAAGGAATATGAATCTGAGTGATAGACTGAATGTGATACTATTCATATTATTTGTGTCAAGTATTTCTAAAAACAAGGAGCTTCTTGTTTTGAAGATCACAATATCTCATTAAGTTATGGACGATAGTGAAAAAGTTCTGAAGAAGAGTTATAAAACTATGCTACAAGAAATGGCCGAGTTAGAAGATTTATTCTTAGAGATCTGTTGTCAAATGAAGACATTGTTGTGAGTGGAGAGATATATTTTATTGTGGATACATAATAATCATATACTAAATAGTTTATCTAATTCTAAGAAGAGCTTAAATAAAAACTTTCATATACATGGTGGGGATCAATAAAACCTAAGTGACCTAGTGAATATAGGTAAATCAAGGAGGAAAGTTGTGACAATAGTCTGAACCTACAAAGAAGGCCTATGGGAAGTAGGTAGTTGTAAACATAGTGTGAATTTGTGTTGGTTTGGGATGAACCAGTCGGTTATGATGATAATTTCCCACACTCAACTTGTTTTTATGATAAGATTATTGTATATAATATACTCCATGGTTATTCCAACTATTATAATGAGTGGTTATTTATACCAAACCTTGTAAATATGATGTATTACTTTTACTTTAAATGCTTCATAGAATATTGGAATTACTTACTGGGATAAAATACTAAAAGATCCATTTTCACAAACTAGAACCAGAGGATAAATTTTAATGTGGGTTAAATTTTCTAGAAGAATTTGAAATCTGTAACAGGTATTAAATATTTAATTCACTCCAACCCCTTAGGTTTCTACACAAATCTCATTCATCATTTCAACTAGGATCAGAGAGAGGGTTTCCCTTTGGTTGGAGATATTTCTAATAACCACTTAATTTCAATTGATTTAGCGAAGTTCATATTTAATAAGCTTAAAGAGCCTCAGATATAAAGATCAAATATCTCATGTTTCAAAAATTGGTGAAGTTTCTTCCAAGAAATTAAAAAACAAGATGAATAAAAAGGCTAAGAAAGTGAGAAAAAACATAAAGGAGATATATGGTCACCCACTAGATGATAGTAGCAAGATTTTTTTGTGTTTCATTAAACATGGTGATAGATATTCCTTAGATGAATTTAGTTAAAGTTTGTAGAGATTAAAAATGGTAAATCACTAAATGATATCTATTATAAAATTAAATAGTATCTTTTAATAGTCCTTATTTAGTTTTTAATACACATACTTACATATATTAAGGGACTATAAAATGAAAATTCATATACAGACCAAGATGCTGATGTAATGGGAGATACTTTGTCTAAGTAGGTTAGTAAATGTTTCCAATGAAAAAAAAAACACATGGTTTCACTCAATAGTTGATTATGAGGGTTTTAATGTTTGGTCAATAGTTTACATTAGGCTCACCACTTTAATATTTAATAGAAACTCCAAATAGTTCCCCCAACCGTAACTGAGTACTAACCTTCTTTCCAAAGGTAGGTGAACAATTAGGTTTTCAGGGCTAATGGCACTTAGGAATACACATTGATTGAGAGGATGGGAGGTCAGGCTCATCACACCCATTTGGGGAGAAATTTTTCCTACACTGGGAATCACTTATAGACTTAAGATATGTTTGTAAATATCATACTAGTACCAATACAAGATAAGCTACCCTAAAAATGATCAAGTGTTGAATCATTCAATGTGTAAATATGGGTATATTAATGAGTCCATCTATATATATCTATGATTATTCATCCATTACTCATTATTTATTATAAACAAGAAACTAATTATATTTTGAATCTATATAACTAGGTACTATAGAGTTTACTTCCATATAGGAAGGAAATTTATAATTAATAGATGAGATTGAACCTTTACGTGGTGTCCTATGTATCCTGTTTATAGCATGAATCAATCTGCATGTAGTTCATTGAGACTATTATGTTTAACATCATACAGAAAGGAAATATAGGTGGGAACTTTGGCATCATGTATTAATCTTGATCCTCAAGAAGGAATCCTACATATCATGTTTATAGTAGGAATTAGAGTCATTGTAGTTTGATCGTTCCCTTAGGACTTACCCCAAGGTGGATGCCCTTTCATGGGAGAAGTCATACCCTACCATTGAATGGGATTACAAACTAAGGTTTCCCTGTCTAGTAGAGATTCATGATGTGAATGATATGATGATTTAAAATCCCTAACCCCATGTTAGTCATGCTTGATGTGAGAAATAAGGGGTACAAAGTAATTAGTCTCGTTGTATATGGATGTGGGACTTATGCACTAGGGTGGACCTTATGGGGTGTTTGATGTGGAGCTCAGGACTTTGGAAGGTATATATTGGTAATGGTAGGAATCAAAGTCACTGTAGTTCAATTTGGTCCTCAATCTACAGATGGATAAAAAATAATGATAAACCCATAGGGGAGTTTGGGTCTTGTGGGTTTGAATGCCGGAGACATGTAGGGGTTACACAAATGAAGTTTCCCCTTAGATATCATTCCATAGAAAGGTTTACTATGTATCCTTTTTGTACAAAAATAAAATTTCTTTTAATTTAGTTTGGTGTATTATAGAATATTTCCACTTGACAAGGTAATCATGTACAAGGTGTCTTTATGATATGTATGATGATTCCTATACATTTTCTGGTTGACTAGAGGACATGTCTAAAGACAAGTACATGATCTAATTGAATTTTCTGAAGGACGTCACATGATCTAAATGAAATATCTGGGGGACATAGCATGACTATAAATGACATGTCTGGAGGGTGTCGCATGACTTCGTTGCTTGTTTGGAGGAAACTACAAGATCTAGATGAATTTAATGGAGGGAATCACAAGATCTATCTAACTTGTCTAGCAGAACCACTTGATATTATTGACATTTATTGTGGGATGTCACATGATATGGATGACTTGTATGGGGGACATCATGAGACCTAGATGAATTGTTTAAAGGGATCTGTGAGAATTAGGTGACATTACATAATGCAACCATATGACTTGGGAGACATGTCTGGAGGATGTCTCAAGATTTGGCTGGCAAGCCTGTAGGATTTTGAAAGACTCGGGTAGCATTCTCAAAGGGCATCGCATGACTTTATTAACATTTCCAAGGGGCATCACATGATCCAAATGGAATTTCCTAGGGGTGTCTCATGACTTGGGTGACATGCCTTGGTGTTGTCACATGATCTCGGTAAGCTATGTGAATAACATAAATATCAGTGTATACATATTCACATAATCCTTTTTTCTTTTTAGTAATATTCTATCCATTATTTCATATGTTCCTCAAGGTTTTTCAAATGTTAGATTATTTTAGGTTTCACATGACCCATTCTGAATGTGGGAACTCCTTTTCATACTCTGGATGACACGCCAAAAGTACATTGCCTGATCTATAGAGTGATCATGTGAAGCACATATGTGTTCTATGTGATCCCTTATGTCACTAACCATATTTTACTTGGCAGAAGACCTTTTCAATAGTGTGACCTTCTACTATGTGAATTCTACTCCTATGCTCTTGTGTAGTATTCATTGCCATGTGTATTTTTTTTGATGTGGTTGATGGATATATAGGCCTAGATACATTGGTTATATGACACATTGCGTGTCATGTATCTCAAAAATATGACATAGATTCAGTGGAGGGATTTTTGTATCACGTGCTTCACTTGATCCTTTCATGGGTCATCCATGAATCTTCATTATGATGGCAACCTTGAGAATTTTCTACCATCAACATATTTATTATACCATGGATGTTCAAAGGGATTTCACCTAACCATGTTGACATGTCAAATAGATTTCACAATTTTTGGAAAACATGTATAGGAGTCTTCATGATATTAGGATTCTCATTGAAAGTATTTTTCATGATCAAATATTACCTGTATGGGATCCTCCATGTGACAAATAAATCTTGTTAAGGGGGGATTTGAGTGATCATGTAGAAAATTTGTGGGGTCTTCACATGAACAGTGGTGATCACCTAGGGTAAATAACCTATTTTTCATGAAGGTAATCATATATTTCCTTCATGATAAGCTTCCTCATTTGGTTTATTTATTTATTTCTTTATTTTACAAGATCTCACGATGTCATGTGAGTTTTTTTGGGTACAATCAATCGCCTTGGATGTGATGCATCAAGTGATAATTGATGGATCTTAGAATGATACATGATAATTTCCACATTCAATCCCTCTTATTGTTTGTGGAGTTCTATTGTCATCATATTCTTGAATGGATGTGTCTGATCTCCTTCACATGATGACGGTAAAACACCAAAATGATCTTTCATGACAATGTGGACATACTGCTAGGGTATCTATAAGTTCCTATGAATCACATGAGTACAACACATGAATATTAATGTAAAACTTTAAAGCGTGAAGATTCTACCTTTATCAACCTTTATTTTATAAGGTTTTTGGATGATTTTCAAAATTTCATCGATTGAAAAGTTGTATGATCAGAGCAATTAATTTGGTAGTTATCATATTATCATTGGTGCTTGATAGGACACCTTTTTAAGAATAGTATGGCTTGTTAAAGTTTATTTATATGATCATAATAAGATCATACACTATTAATGATCCATTTTCATGGCCTTTCAAAGGTCATGTGATCATGTGTCCTTTTGAAGGCTATGTGACCCTTGTAATTCAGCCAACTTCCCTTCCTTTGTTTTATAGAGAAAATAATATCCATGTTTCGAGTATTTTTTCAATTACAGATTTTCCGATGCTCATTTGGAAGGTTTAAACAAATTCCCCCCCCCCCCCTATAAGAAGTGTCCACAATAATAAGGAATTAGTTCCATGGAAAGAAATTTCCCACCTGATTCCTTGGGGTTTCTACCGATCAGTGTCTCGAGCGATGTTTAGTCTTGCGGGTGACCTTTAGAATTACATAGATTAGTATATAAATAGGGGAGAAGGATTAGATAATTTAACCAGTGGCTATGAATCTCCATATCCATTTTGGTTTCTTCCATTACATGATCTCATTTCAAGACCTCGTCATAAGATCCCTTTCATAATACCTCCTTACAATAACATATCATGAGACCTGTTTCACAAAAATATTTTGGGGGAATTATTTCGCAGGATCTCATTGCATTCTCACACTACATGGATTATTTTTCCTATAACTTTTTGTAAAAAATCATGAATCAATTCTTGGTAATTCCTTGAACCTTAACCCATTTCATTGTCTATATAGATGTCTTGTGAAATTTTTATGATCATCTAGTTCAATCGATTGATTTTTTACCATCATGTGGTTCACATGACCATATTAGGATCACACAATCTTAATTATCCTGAAAAACTACACAATATGAAGTTACCCCCACAGATTATGTGATTATTGAGTCTTCTATGGGTCATGCGGTTCATGAGACCTATATAAGGTCATGCAATCATGAATCCATTCATTATTCAAGTGATTTTCATGATGTTGTTAGTGTCATGCATCTCTTCTAGTAGGATTTCTCACTCACTTTACATGTTTTCCTTTTTTCATAGATGGATTCTATTACCCTCCATAATTATCATAATAATTCAAAGAATGAGGCCACATCAGATGTGTATCATTAGAACGACATTATTGTAAGCATGTATGCTGGCTTTTTTAAGGTCTTTCTAAATAGACCATTGTTGTCTTTTAGTTTTAGGTCTCTCAACTCATACCTTCTATTGATGTTAGTTTAAATTATTCTAGATCATACTTAATATTTCTATAGTTTAGGTTCTTTTAGATCATACCATCTATTGTAGGTTTTTTAGAGTCTTATATCTCAGACATTCTATTGTTGTAGTTTATGGTATTACATCTTTGATATTTTATTACTGGTAAAATACCTTTCATGAAATAATGTTCTCCATGCATTTTAACAATATCTGGTAAGGAAACATGACATGATGTTTAACATCATGTTTTAAGTAAGTCTTCTATGCTGTTTAACATCATCCATTAAGGACATATTCCATCCATTTAACATCATGTTGTAAGGAAATTTTCTATGCAGTTTAACATCATGCAGTATAGATATCTACCTTGAAGTTCCACATCATGCAGTAAGGGTGTGAATATTATAAGAAATTTAAAGTCTCACTACTATTACATAAAATACTATGATGTTTAAAGAATTAAATCCAATACATGATTGATGAATATGTAATATGTGGCAGACATGATATGGATGAACCTAAACACCCTAAGGTGATGAGTTCTTTTGAGGTGTTTCCAAGGTTCATAAGGATTGGATTTCATTTCCCATAAGGAGAATATTCTACTATTTGGTAGGTCAAATACCTTATGTGTCACTATCATGGTCAATCAATGGTGTCCTCACTCTTTTCCAAGGGTGATGAAAGATTTTTTAGATGGTATGGGTGGATGATAAAATATTAGTGAAGTCAAGTCCACCTGGATAGGTGGGGTATGGGTTGAGTAAGTCATAACCCAAAATTTCGAATTGATAAAAATGAAATGAGGAAGACATGATATGGATGACCCACAACACCCTAAGGTTCCAGGTTCTACCATGGTGTTATTGGGGTTCATGGGGATTGGAGTTCCTAAATTTTAATGAGGAGATTCCTCTAGTTGGTTGGTAAAAGTTCTTATGAATGAGCTCATAGGGATTACATGCATAGTTATGTAAAGGATATCCCCACTATTTTTCTAGGATCATGAAATATCTGAGCATACTCAAATTTCTAGATGATAAAGTTGGGTATAGAGGAAATGACTATCCAAGAAGGGTTCTTGCACCCTATAGAAGTTTATATCTTAAATGGGATGCTCAGATCCTATTCCTCATGTTTTCATGTCACATGGTGTGTGACATCAAAAGGTTCAAGAATTGAGTCTCACATACCTACTATGAGAAAGGGTACAATATATAGTGATTTAACATCGAGGATGTCTAATCTTCATGAACATGTTTTTATGAGTATTGTAAATCATGGTCTAAAGTTCTCGGGCCATGAGGATGATATGGGAAAATCATATTGATGATGACCCAAAACACCCTAAGATATTTCATTCCACCTTGGTGATATAAAATATCACAAGGATCAGAAATGCCTTTTTTCAAGATAATGAAACATTTGGTTGACGGTTGAGAGCTCACATATAGGAACTGGAGGAATACATGCATAGTCATAAAAGGGTCTCTTGAATGCAGGTATTTTATTTTAAGGGACATGGATGGTTTTCAATGATCCGAGGTGCTCAAATAATGAAGTTTGATTTATGGAAAACATAATATTTGAAGGGTTTGAGAACCCTAAAACTTTTGGCACTGCCTAGTGAACACATTATCATGGAGATGATATGTAAAAAACCAATGATCTAACATTTTACTAGATTATAGGGTCCAACAATCATGGCTTGGTTTTTAATAGCTCTACCAAGTGTTCCCTATTTAATTTATGCCTTATTAATTTATGCTCTAATTATTTACTAATCTCTAGAGATAAATATTTTAGAGATCAAAGACTGACTTTTACTCAGGATTCCTTTTGTGGGTTTTAACCTAACAAGTTTGGTGTCTATTCTACTAGAATTTTAAGGTCTTGTGATTTGGACCATCAAAGGGTAAATATTAAGGTTGTACAGATTTGACCAAAGTTCATACATTTTAATTTCATGATGCACATGGACCTCGTATGAGGGGAATGTTGTAAAATAGGCTAATTAAGATACATGGGGTAAATAGAACTATAACATCCTTCTGATTAGGAGATTAAAATGTTTTAAATCATGGATTGATGTTCTCAACATGTGAGTAATGATATCGTAAAATTATATTGGGGTGGAACAGAACACCCTTAGGTATTTAGTTCTACTACAGTGATTTCGGGTTTATGAGGATTAGAAATCACTTCCTGCGAAGCCAAGATATCCCTGATTGGTCAGTCGAAGCCCTTATGAATCGATGGCATGGTAAAATAAAGTTTCATATTTTTATTTTCAAGGGATATAAAAGAATTATGGAAACCCAAGGTTCTCAACACATTGAGTGTGATTTATGGGTTGAGGTTCTTAAAAAGATAATGGAAGATCCATGTTCTCTAGTTGACCGGGGTCAGGCTCTTGTGATCCTTTGATAATAAATGATGATGGGTGATGGATTGCACATTTTAATGTCCTATAGTGGGGATTTATTTATCATACAGTTTAATTTCATATCATAAGGACATTTTCCATTCCTTTTATTTTAACGACATGCAGTAAGGATATGGGAACTGATGTGAAAATTGTGTAAGATTTTCTGGGGGATACTTTGCACTGGTTGAGAGTATTTAGATGCAGGGAGAATATTTTATCCACACAAAGGATTGTTAGTGGGTGTCCAAATTCCCATTCACTTATTTTATATATTTATCACACGTAAAAGTGATCCATACGTAGATCTGGCTCATGTGTAGGTAGAATGAGCTTTTATGACTTCCCATCTTTTAAAAGATGTATTTGGTAATTTTAGGGTTTGTTCAATGTGAAGAATTTTTATTGTGAATTTTAATGTCATCCAACTAGTACATGGTTCCCAATATTATTTTTTTCTCAGTCATGTTACTCAAAATAACTTTCCAGGTCCCCTAAGCTCAAATGATCCATGCTCGGTGTGATAAACAAGGTAAAACTAGGCAGTAGACTAAGCTGCATGAGAGTGGGTCTAAGATACTTCACTACATAGTTCCATCCAAAATAATGTCAAGGGTTTATTTTTATCATTCTATATGTTGTGGATAAATAGAGGATTGGGTATATGAGCATCATAACATATCATGTGATGACTGTAGTGACTCCATATGTAGTTCTTGCAATAAATTTCCATGATCAGGTTTGACCCATATGTGGGGAGGGGTGCATTTTTTTTATGTTTCAACTGGATCCGGGATTGGAGATCTTGGTGTCACAATGTATCCTACAGTAATAGTAATCAATACACGTGTAGTTCTTGAATGAGAAACTCCCTATACATTTCTGATCTATATGTGGAGGGTGAATTCTTCCTATTGATTGTTATAGCTAGACCCAGGATTAGAGATCTGGGTGTCACTGTGTATCATGTGATGATAATAATCAGGACACATATAGTTTTTGAATTGAAAACTCTCTATTAAGGTCTGTCCCATACACAGAGAGGTTTATTTTTCCCGTTGATTTTTGTATCTAGACCCATGATTAGATATCCTCGCATCACTACATATCATATAGTGATAGGAATCATGCCACATATAGTTTCATGAGAAATCATATAATTAAATGTCATGCGGTAAGGATTTAGGTTCCCCAATTTGAAAATTAAATATAGTAGTTAGACCCAATACTAGAGATCTAGGTGTCACTATATATACTACACTAATAGTAATCAAGCCACATTTTGTTATTAAATAGAGGTATGGTGTGAGACAAACACCAAGGATATCAGTCCTCTAAGGTGAGGTCCAGAATAATTCACAGTTTTATGTCATTCAAGTGAAAACAACATTTTATTTTAACATCATGTGGAAATGACTCGGGGTGTGAATTTTAATATCTTACGTCTAGGACCATGCGAAAAATGTCATGGACTAATATTTCTTGATCATGCGGGGAAGTCCTGACCAAAATTCCTAAGCCTATGCGAGCTATGCTTGGTGTGAGAAACAAGGAATGGAAAAGGGTTCTCTAACCACACAGAGGTAGATAAAGGAAATTTTAAATTTTTATCATGTTGTTCCTAGGCCAATAAATAGGATTTGGGTATCCTTAAATATATCATTGGAATGAGAATCAAGACTTAGGTAGTTATTAAAAAACCATGAAGTTTAACATCATGCATAAAGGACATCATACACGAAGTTTAACAATATGTAGCAAGGGAGAAAGTGACTTGAAATGAATAAATATCACAGCTAGGCCAAACAATAGAAATTTTTTCATCGCTAGGTATCCTATAAACGTAGGAATAAATCCACATGTAGCTATAAAAGAACATTGTAGTTTAACATCTTGTGGTATGGATGTATTTGGTACATTTTAGCATCATGCGATGAGGATAAAGGTTACCTGATGTGAAAAATAAGTCTTGAATGATGTCTCACAGTCTGATGTCTTGTGATCAAAATGGATATATTGTGGATGGATCTAGGATTTGGGATCTGGTCATCATTATTTATCCTATGATGGAAGGAATCAATCCAAATGTAGTTATTTTTTTGGATATTTTCTATGTGGATCTAACTCACACACAAGGAAGGGGAACTTCATTTCACTTTTTCAATTGTTAGTGAGATGATGTTTCCTATGCAGTTTAATGTCATAATATAAGGACATATCGTGCAGTATAAAATCATGTGACCTGGATGAGAGATATTGTGCAGTTTAACTTCTTGATTCCAAGACTTCTATTGTTTAGTTTAACATCATTTGGTTAAAACATGTTCCATACATTTTAACATCATGTGGACAGGATTTGTTCTATACAATTTAACATCATGTGGTTAGGACATGTTCCTTAATATTTAACATCACATGGTTAGGACGTGTTCCATACAGTTTAATTTCATGTGATCAGTATGTGTTCCTTATAGTTTAATGTCGTTTATTTAGGATGTTGGAGTATTTTATGATGGCTATGAAATGTATTTCTTAAGAAACCTCACATTGTTGGGGGGGGGGGACATGTTCCCCATCCAATGTGGTCAATGAGTAAACTCCATTGTGATAGACCATATGTACGATATAAGTCCCTTCCCATTTGGTTTCTATCTTTTTATTCTTCTTTCATGGTATCATTGGGGTTCTAATGTGCAATACCAGTTCTCCTTAAAGGAATGAACAAAGGTAATCCTTTTTATTGAAGGCATGTGAATCAGATTTTGGTGGACCTCAAGGTTGTTTAGTGTATTCACCCTTTTCTAATTAAGCAATTCCAATTAATCCAACCACTTTTTGAATTTATCATCATCTGAGAGTTGTCTAAAGATAGTAATTCAAATAGAGGGAAATTATACTTCTATGGTAAACACTTCGTTGGTTTCGTACACCAATGAATACATAGTTTCTTATGTAATAGTATGCATGGTGGTACGGTAGGCCCATAAAGCATTGAGGATCTTTTCTATCCAATAAATCTTGTCCTTATTCACCATATTCAGGATTATATTTGATACAGTTTTATTAAAAGTCTAAAATTTTCCATTTTCCACTATATGATGTTGGGATGGATAGTTAGACTCAATGTTTTACTCCTTGTATAATTTATTCAACTTAGTGTAATAGAAGATGTTGTTGTTGTTTGTAAATATTATGTGAGGGACATCAAATTTGGTGATGATATTGTAATTAATTAAGATAATTATATTCTTCATCTAGAATTCCTTTGGGGGTATTTCCTTAACAAATTTGGGAAAGAAGACGGTATTAGTAAAGATGCACTTAAACTATATAGATGTGGTTGGGGGATACAGCCCCACAAACTCCATTCCCCGAATGGAAAATGGAAAAGAATATTTAGTTGTATTTAGAATTTCTAGGGGATGAAGGATGAAGTTTTCATGGATTTGGAATGCATGAAATTTCCTGGTGAATTTCACATAGACTTATATCATTGTTTTATAGTAGTAACAAAGCCTCCTGATTTGGTGTGAGAGACTGGTCCCAGAATGATGAGGGCCACATGATCCTTCATGGAATTCTTCCATGACTATGAGAATATCTCTTTTTTTAATGAATCTGAGAAGGATTACATTGAATAATTTCTTGTAGAGAGATTTTTTATCATTTGGACCATGCAGAAGGGTAAATTTCATTTCTCAGCCTTGGTTTTGTTCCAATCCATCTCATTTTGTTAGGAGAGTTCCATTTTTGTGATAATAAATTATTAGATCCATCCATATGTAGGTGGAAATTAGTTTATCGTTCTCTTTAGTGGTGTTTATTTGATTGATTTGTTATATGTCACAAATGATTACCGGTGAGACTATCCTTCAGTGTGTGATGTAGAAGATTACTTCATACTGATTAGGGTCATCCAGAACTATGGATACATTATCTAGTGCATCAGTATGAGAATTCTATGATCGGGGGACATTATGTAATGTTGGTCCAAAAGGAAACTCTTCCATTAGTCATCTAACATAGCTAAGAATAGGGTCAAAATATTCATTTTTTTGGGAATATTTTCCATTGATCTACTTTATCACTAAATCCAAATCCCCTTTGATGATCATGTAGTCTATTTACATCTTTAGGTATTGGTACATGGCCTCATTATTCATGCATCCTTCAGACAGTGAGAAAGAGTTGAGAAAAATCGCTTCATCTATAAAAAAAATACAATCCCTAGACAAACCTAATGTAGTTTTTTATTTTCCATACTTGTACTGATAGGACTTCAAGAGGATCCGTAAAAATAAATCTCTCATTTATGGGGAGTGTTATAGGCATAAAAACCTCATAATAAAGAAGTTTGGTGTCCACTGGTGTACTTAATGGGGTGGGATGTTCCATAAAGAAATCATCTAGGGAAATCCCTTTCACTAACTTTTGTAATACAAACTAAATTTCATACTATTATAGAATAATAACCCATCAAGACAAACACCCGGTCAGTATAGGATAACCAAGTATATACTAGAGTGGGTCGATACAAGTGAACAAGTGTACCTTACAATTCTAAATGTAGTGGCTCAACATTTTCAATGAAAATATGAGTATGAGGATGTTATTCTAGACATCAGAATATTATTACTTAGTTCCTAGTATCATTTGACTAATGTAGTAGACACTATTCTCATTCCCCACATTTTTTTTCTTTACAAGGATAGTACAAAATGATTGTTCCATGGTGTCCACATATAGGATGAGTGGATTTAATTCCAATGGTGGAATTAGGACTAGTGGGAGAAGTATGTACTTATTTATACTTTTAAAGGATTCTTGTTAGTACTAAACCCATTGGTAGAAGACTCCCTTCTTAAATAGATTGGTGATGGGGAGATATTTCTAGACCAGGGCAGTTATAAAATTCTTAAAGTAAGGGAGGTTCCCTTGGATCCCCATTGGTTCGATGAGATTTTGAGTGGGTGAAATTGTTATAATTGAACTAGTATTTTTGGTGATGAACTCAATGGTGTGGTGGTGAATAAAAAATCCAAGTAATTTTCTTGACATTACCCCAAAGGTAAATTTCAGTGGCTTCATCTTCAGAATACGTTGTCACAACATGTCAAATACAGTTTCAATGTCCATGAGGTGATCACATTTCTATTGATATATGACTACCAATCATCAACATAACATTTCTATATTCATCCCAAGAAGGGATTAAATATTTTATCTATTGTGAATTGATAAGTAGTGCCATCATTCTTTAATATAAAGGGAATGACCTAATATAAAAAGATCCCCTGAGGTGCTCTGAAGTTTTTTTGGTCCCCATATTTAGGATCCATCTTTATCTAATTATACCTTCAATAACCATCCATTAAGGAAAGATCTTGGAAGATAGCAGTTACATCAATCAATAGTTTGGTGATCGGCATTGAGAAATCATCATTTCGGTAGTGTTGATTAAGGTATCTGAAATTGCTGAAGAACCTAATTTTCCCATTATTTTTCTTGAAAGGGATGATGTTGGTGATACATATTAGTTATTTCAATTCTAAGAAAAATTTTCCTTTAAATGTTTTCTCAGATTCCAACTATACATTTGTATCATGAGAGGGGTGAATCCCCCTCGCTTCCTGCATGAACCCTTGTTGGTCATCGAGTAATCCTAGCTGGTGCATATCCACATCAGGGTTTAGTCCAAGCATTTATATATAATTCTAATAGAACACATAAAGATGTTATTTTAGAAACTAAATGTACATATCTTTCTCCTCGAGTGGCATGGAGGAACTAATTAATGTAGTCAACATTTATTCTTCTATTTTTAGATTTACTTGCATAATCTCATCAATGGTGGTGGAGATTCCCTCCTCAAATATGGGAGGGGTGTTCTAGAGGTCAACCTCTTCTTCTCACACTTATGTGTCTATGGAGTAATTTTCATTCATGGTAGATATTTTGAGGGAATCTCTATCATTTTTAGGATGAGAAAGGTCATGGGAAGAGACATTTTCGTCCCCTACTACCAATTCCATTATAGAGAAATTCCAAATTTTATTTTAATTTACACTATTTCTGGGGAAAGATAGATATCATACATATAAGATTAAGTCTATTGACTCAATCAGATTTATGGGAATCATTTAATCATCATCAAGAATACTATTGGGGTTCTCAAGGGTGTTCCCCAAGACATTGGTGGCTACAACCTACATTTTTTTATCCACAATTGGTTGTTTTCCTTCCCATATGTAAAAACCTACCTCATCATACATGGATTTTCAATACTCAAAGTATAAGGCCCCAGCCTTAAACCTTACTTAATGTTGAATTAAATGAATAATTCACATTGAGGATCTTTTCAGGTTTAGAGTTTTAGAGAAATAGATCATAAATCATGAATTACATTCCACATTTAAACAAAGTGGTTACATAAAAGATAGTATTGGTTTTTCCCTATCCACAGAAACATATTTAAAATAAAACATGGTTTCTTTCATGAAACAACTTTGACACTATCATCATATCATAAACCTTTCCCTTGACCTGTGAAAAACATTTCAAAAACTTGGGATGAGCAGAAAAGGCTCAGTAAGGGATATAAAAGTACGAAAAGAAAACATTAGACCATGTATGAAATCATACTTTACTCATAAAACATAATCATTTTAACATACCTCATCAAATCAATAATAAATCATAGAAATCATAAGGCATAAAGGTAACTTGAGGCATTCATAACATTCTTACCTAGGGAGTAACCCTCTTGGTTACGTTTGGAATACCCATCACAGTATATTCCCTAAATCTCTTCGGAGAAACCTTAACATTTAACTCCTTCGCGTTACCCAATGCATTAGAGAGCTATATCGGGCTCACCTGCCCTTAGTTTATCACGGAACCACCCATCCTCATAATAATGACCAAGAACCATAACATAATCGTATCACATAAAACATGCATAAAGGAAACATAACATTTCCACATTTTAATCACAAGATATAAATACAACCCATTGATATAAAAACATTATAAAAACCATTTTCAATACCAAAATAAAAGAAAAGTAAAAAGTGATATTTATTTTTCATTTTAAAAAAAATGTATGGCATGTAGAGGAAGCTGAAACTTAAATAATGGTCACGACGTCAGAGAAGTCGTTGTCGCCGCATATGTTCGAAAAAAAAACATTCCCTTTTTTCATTTAGTAAACGCTTCGTATAAAAATATTCCCTTTGAATAAACGTAAAAGTCAAAGGGGTTTATACACCGTATAAAAGAAAGTTGTGTATAAAACAAAATATGGCTCAATGAAAGGAGATTGAGACGGAGTCCGTTACAAAGACGGTATCCTTGGATTAAGGATAAATCAATTACATAATTATGTGTTACAAACGAATACACAAAATATAAGTGGATATTAAGTGTAAAACAATCAGATGTTATTCACACATATTCATAGAACGACATATTCAAGGAGTACAAGTTTATCCCAAAGAATCCAAATTGGGTTAAGAAGTTCCCTTGAAAAAATTTGACAGCCTAACGGCGTCACTACAAAATTCAGAAAATGAGTTGATGAGAGATAAAAAGGGTATCTCATCACTTGGACATAAAATTTACATTAATAAGGATATTTAAGAACATATCCCAACTTAATAGTTTGTGAATTAAAAGACATAACAAAAGAAGTCTTTTAAAAAGAGGAGGGTGAAAGGTTCCCTTACCGACTTGGGTATCTTTCAAAACAAACACCCCATGAAAGAAGAAAAATACAACATTTATGTAAATACTCATAAACAAATTTATATTACACAAAGAGTAGAATAATGTGCAGCACATATACCACTCAAAGGAAATGGTGGAAAATGTAGCATAAATCTCATGGGAATAAAAGTGAGATGAAAAATCCCTTACGAAAACTCAGCAGCCTAACGGCGCAACTTAAAAATTATAAAAAAATAATTTATGAGAGTAAGAGGGGGTGTCTCATAATATAAAAATAAAAATTAGAGTATGGTTAATATAAAATAACATCCTCCATCATAATAACATGGAGCATAAATGAGATGACATAAAAGAGGGTACTTGAAAAGAAAGTGAGAGGTCAGATCCCTTACCTCAAGTCCGACTTGTCTTGTTCATTTCTTTATATTCCTGAATAATAATCTTTGGTCAATTTATAATTGCTTAAGGAACTCCTTTAAAGATTATTATTCATTTCATATCACATATTATAATGTTATAATAATTGTTTAATAATGTTAGTTCATATCAGATTTTTTTGCTGATGTTTGGTACATGAGTAAAAACATTAAGTGTTTGAAAATGATTTCCCATGTAGTTATAAGTAAATAATTTACAGAATAGTATTAGTGATTAAAATATCATATATATCCATTACATATTTATTTTATACTATTCCATAACATTTGGAGATAAAAAATGAAAAGCACCGTTCATGGAGACGGTAGACTGTACGTACGCTTGAACGCTACTTTTTTTCATATTAATGGAATTAAAAATAAATGAGATATATATATATATATATTATAATTTAATTATAATATATATTTTATATAGGTCACATATGTTCATTAATTTCGTTCTTTATACATTTCATGTATTGCATTAACGAGTCACATCACTTAAGGGGGCGGTAGTCCACACTTCCTCATATGAAATTATCGCATTTACACAAAATGAAAAGAATAAAGTTATGTTTTAAATATAAAAAATAGAAGCATATAGTAAACATAAATACCATATATATCTTATATAAAATATAGTTACATCATAATTTCCACCTTTAAAGGTGTTAAAAGAATATCGAACAATCATCGTTTCGTGAGGCAGAAAATCGCCAACCACAGAAACAGTATGTTCTTTAACCATTAGATGAAGGTGTGTGTAAGTGTATCTCGAATAATTCACATAACAACATCCTAGTATATTGAAGATACTGGTGTTTTTACAAAAGAAAATAATAAAAAGAGTTTAGGGGGTTGGAGAAGCAAAATAAAACATAATAACACAAGAGAAAACACTGCCTTTAAAACGGGTAACTCTCTTTGATTTAAGCTCAAAGGCTTCCTTGGATAGGTTTCTTCCAAAAGTGAGGCTTCAATGATGAATATAGGGATGTGGAGAGATGAAATGGGCAGGTTTTTGCCGAGCCAAAGGCTTGAGAGGTGTGTGTATGGTGGTAGAGGTGAGGGCCTTTTATAATAGGAGAAGAGGGGCACTCTTGGAAAGTTATAAAATATTACTTTATTATAAAATGATTTTCGGATTTTAAAGGACCCACAATTATATATTTAGAGGATAAGGTGATTATAGTTCGAAATCCACACATCCAATAGGTTTTTGACAAGTGTAGGTTTTAGATTTTACATTATCATTTCATTTTATTTAAATCGTTCATTTATGAGGTAATCACTGCATCATCACGGTGTCATAAATAAATTAATTTATTTAATGTCTAAAAATTATAAAAAAATATAATGATGTAGGAAATATTTTTATCTTTCTAATGAATATTTATAGTAAAAAATATGACTTATATAACCCCATGTAAAATTTGTTTTAGTAAAACAACACATGTTTGTGACATTATAATTATAACTTTAAATAAAGAGGTATTAATGTCATTTTCCAAACAAAGTGGCTCCATGGGGTCCCCAAGTTGACCCATGGATTTTCTTGCTCGGACATGACACATATAACAAGGGTAGGACATGTTTCAAGTTCATTTCATATTATTAAAACATTATTTTTACCTTAAATTACACTAATTATCTCTAATCGCGATTAAAAATATAAAATCTACTATTCACCAAAAAATTATTTTAATCTCATTGAACCAAATTTTAATTCCTAATTACAACCATGTATGTCGGATTTTTGAAATTCAAAACACATAAGTGGTAAAGTTTCATTTAAACGGAAAATCAGTTTTTTAAGTACCACTTAGTGGTTTCACTATTCATCAAAAATTGAAGTTTTTCAGAAAAATACCAAAACTTCACCCTAAGCTATATTTGATATTCCAAATTCCAAAATGATGTCTATTTTAAAAAATTCAAATCATATAAGTTACATTAATTAATTTAATAATTAATTCCCGCTGTCATGACAAATAGTGTGTTTTTATGAAACAATATATATCAAAAGATTGACACTAGTTTAAGTCCAATTTCAAAGTGAAATTAATTCCAACGACCACTATTGGATTAAATGGTAAAAATATATTCTAATTTCACTTTAAAAACAATTCAAAATATAATCTAATCATATAAATAAATTATATTAAAAAGAGGTTTTGAATTAAAATACAACATTTTTCACTATTCATTAAAAAAATGAACTTTATCAGAAAAATACCAAAAATTTACACAAAGTAAATTTTGATGTCCCGATTATAAAGAAGAATTTCATTTTGTCAAATATAACACATAAAATTGTCAAAAAGTGGATTTAAAATAGGTTTTCCATCAAAAGGCGATTAATCGACCTTTTAAAGAATATTAGAATGTTTACGCTTAAAATTGGATTCATTCACATTTTTAATCCTATAACATTTATTGTAAAGAGTAAAAATATTTTACAAACATATATAATCATTTTGTAGTTAGTTCTATTCATTCCTGCCATTACAATGGCTAGGCGTTATCTACCATTTAAAATAATATTATTTTATTATTAGAGTGCAACGTAAGATTCCCAAGAAACTCGTTGTTGCGTATTGGGTACGCCATTGAGCATTGTGTTCCCTTTAAATTAATATTAATATTTTATTCACAAATATGGATAAATGTGAAAATTTCATATTCTTTATTTACCTGGGGTGTTACATCCTTCCCCCCTTTTTGGAATTGAATCCTCGCAATTTTAAAATTGGGCTTGGAAACTTCATTGAAAATCCAACATCGGAACAAGAGTTAGTAAAACAATCACTTCAAAATAAATAAATAGAAGTACAAAGGTCACCCGAGTTAACCCATAATAGGATTCCATGTAGGTAAACATGGATATGGAGGAAAAAACAAAGGGTCATGTTCTGAGGGAGAGTGATAGAAAACATGTTTAGGAGAAAGTTAACCACAAGAAAATCACATACTTGTGGTGGGTTAAATAGTATTCGATTCCCCCGTATGAAAAGTTAATAGATAACATTTTTTTAAGTTACTTTTCATTGAAGAATTTATTTTTTATCTTAAGGAAACATACTTAATTGTCATGTTGACTTTCAAATTTTACTATATTTCTTACACAAACTCGTACTTTCCCCAAATGATGAGTATTTAGGAAGACTTGTTTACATTAAGAGAGCTATAATCAACTACTAGAGAGTCACCTAATCCAAAAAAGATAACTATATACTTTCCATGTATTTAGACCTTAACCAAAACTAAAACCTAAAAGGTTAGTATGAGATCATATAATACCCAAAAAGGATAAAAAATCTATTCTTAATCTCCAAAATTATTCAAACAATACCCAAAGTTCAACAAAGACCATTCAATAAACAATTTGTCAAAAATTCTTCAAAGTAAACCAAACTAAGATTGAAACCCAAATATTTGAAGGATTTAATCACATAGTCTTCCAAGGTATAAATTAACACTTATCTCCAAATAACATCAGTTGCTCTTAAAGTCTCATATTGAAAAGTAATTAACCTAATCACATATCCCCCATGATAGGTTAATAATTTCCATAGATAACCCAAAATCAACTTACTCTTAATTCATAAAATCATCTAACTAAAAATAATAAGTCATACTAACCAGGGACTTCACGTAGTCCAGTGGTAAGTGATAAATACCAGTCACACTTTGGTTATGGGTTTGATTCCCGCAGCTTTGTCCGACGCGACAGGTTGTCACACAGTCTGCATGTTGTCCTTTTTATAAAACTCCAAAAACAACCCTAACATGTTTTAACCTCAATAGTTTCATTATACCTCTCATTTTCATCCAAATTCATTACGATCTCAACATCTTAATTCTTGAAGTCTTATTTCACCACCATAAGATAAAATAAAACGATTCCCAAAATGAATAACATCATACCTTGATCATGGCATCCACTCGGTTTCATCGTCATCTTTCTAACGTAGGTAGAAGTCCCATTCATTACAACAATGATTTAGAGATCCTTCAAAATCATTTGCTTCCTCCATCCAAATACACCTTGTACAACTTGGTTCATATGGGTGTTCATAGAAAAACAGTTTTGGAAAATAATCATGTATGACATATAATTCCAAAACATCTGATAAAACATGATTTCTATAAAATAGTCGGGTAGAATTTGAGTTGAAACTTTATATTATTGATTCTTTTAAAATACCATAAGTATGTTCTGAGAGACTATATTTTAAAATCAAATATAAATAGGTTGCGCAAGGGTCTCCTTCCTCAGCACCATTTTTAAAATCATAATATGCTTCAAATTATTGTGATAAGGTAAAATATTTGAAAATACCTTGAGAATATTTACCTTTCTTGAAAATATGAGAATATTGTGAAAATAGTATTTGTCTAAATACAACCCATGATCCACGATGATAACGAGGTATAGTGGAGGTGTTTGATATCTCAAATAACTGCTATCAAGTGAGTTGTATGCTAGAAAAAGTTTCACAATCATCCGAACATGACTTTGCAATAATTATTGCAAGCATGTCATCAGGAAGAGATAGGAATGTCGTTTGAGATCCTTCTCCTTCCATTCGTAACTGACTTTATTTGACCTGAAAAATGTTATAAAACAAGGATTTAACTGAAATAATAGATATAGGGACTAATCATGTGTCTAACAAAAACTCATAATCCCTAAAGTTGTCTAAACCGACCTCTGATACCAACTATAAGGCCCAAGCCTTAAACCTTACTTAATGTTGAATTAAATGAATAATTCACATTGAGGATCTTTTCAGGTTTAGATTTTTAGAGAATTAGATAATAAATCATGAATTACATTCCACATTTAAACAAAGTGGTTACATAAAATATAGTATTGGTTTTTCCCTATCAATAGAAACATATTTAAAATAAAACATGGTTTCTTTCTTGACACATCCTTGAAACTATCATCATATCATGCACCTTTCCCTTGACCTGTGAAAAACATTTCAAAAACATGGGATGAGCATAAAAAGCTCATTAAGGGATATAAAAGTATGAAAAGAAAACATTAGTCCATGTATAAAATCATACTTTACTCATAAAACATAATCATTTTAACATACCTCATCAAATCACGAATAAATCATAGAAATCATAAGGCATAAAAGTAACTTGAGGCATTCATAACATTCTTACCTAGGGAGTAACCCTCTTGGTTACGTTTGGAATACCCACCACAGTATATTCCCTAAATCTCTTTGGAGAAACCTTAACGTTTAACTCCTTCAAGTTACCCAATGCATTGGAGAGCTATATCGGGCTCACCCGCCCTTAGTTTATCACGGAACCACCCATCCTCATAATAATGCCCAAGAACCATAACATAATTGTATCACATAAAACATTCATAAAGGAAACATAACATTTCCACATTTCAATCACAAGATATCAATACAACCCATTGATATAAAAACATTATGAAAACCATTTTCAATACCAAAATAAAAGAAAAGTAAAACATGGTATTTATTTTTCATTTAAAAAATGGTATGGTTTTTAGAGGAAGCCAAAACTCAAATAATGGTCATGGCGGCATAGAAGTCGTTGTCGCCGCATACATACGACAAAAAAACATTCCCTTTTGTCGTTTAGTAAACGCTTCGTATAAAAATATTCCCTTTGAATAAACGTAAAATTCAAAGGGGTTTATACACCGTATAAAATAAAGTTGTGTATAAAACAAAATATGCCTCAATGAAAGGAGATTGAGACGAAGTCCCTTACAAAGACGGTATCTTTGGATTAAGGATAAATCGATTACATAATTATGTGTTACAAACGAATACACCAAATATAAGTTGATATTAAGTGTAAAACAATCAGAGGTTATTCACACATATTCATAGAATCACATATTCAAGGAGTACAAGTTTATCCCAAAGAATCCAAATTGGGTTAAGAAGTTCCCTTGCAAAAATTTGACAGCCTAACGGCGTCACTACAAAATTTAGAAAATGAGTTGATGAGAGATAAAAAGGGTATCTCATCACTTGGACATAAAATTTACATTAATAAGGATATAGAAGAACATATCCCAACTTAATATTATGTGAATTAAAATACATCACAAAAGATGTCTTTTAAAAAGAGTAGGGTGAAAGGTTCCCTTACCAACTTGGGTATCTTTCAAAACATACACCCCATAAAAAAGGACAATACAAAATTGATGTAAATACTCATAAACAAAAGTATATTACACAAAGAGTAGAATAATGGGCAGTACATATACCACTCAAAGGAAATGGTGGAAAATGTAGCATAAATCTCACGAGAATAAAGGTGAGATGAAAAATCCCTTATGAAAACTCAGCAGCCTAACAGTGCCACCTAAAAATTATAAAAAAAGAATTGATGAGAGTAAGAGGGGGTATATCATCATATAAAAATACAAATTACAGTATGGTTAATATAAAATAACATCCTCCAACATAATAACATGGAGCATAAATGAAATGACATAAAAGATGGTACTTGAAAAGAAAGCGAGAGGTCGGATCCCTTACCTCAAGTCTGACTTGTCTTGTTCATTTCTTTATATTCCTGAATAATAAACTTTGTTCAATTTATAATGGCTTAAGGACCTTCTTTAAAGATTATTATTCAGTTCATATCACATATTATAATGTTATAATAATTGTTTAATAATGTTAGTTCATATCAGATGTTTTTGTTGATGTTTGGTACATGAGTAAAAAAATGAACTTGTTTGAAAATGATTGCCCATGTAGTTATAAGTAAATCATTTAAAGAACTATATTAATTATTAAAATATCATATATATCCAGTAAATATTCATTTTATACTATTCCATAACATTTGGAGATAAAAAATGAAAAGCACCGTTCATGGAGACGGTAGGTTGTACGTACGCATGAACGCTACTTTCATTTTTTTGTCATATTAATGGAATTAAAAATAAATAAGATATATATATTATAATTCAATTATAATATATATTTTATATAGGTCACATATGTTCATTAATTTCATTCTTTATACATTCCATGTATTGCATTAACGAGTCACATCACTTGAGGGGGCGGTAGTCCACACTTCCTTATATGAAATTATCGCATTGGCACAACATGAAAAGAATAAAGGTATATTTTAAATATAAAATACAGAAGCATATAGTAAACATAAATACCATATATATCATATATTAAATACAGTGACATCATAATGGCCACCTTTAAAGGTGTTAAAAGAATATTGAACAATCATCGTTTCATGAGGCAGAAAATCTCCAACCACAGAAACAGTATGTTCTTTAACCATTAGACGAAGGTGTGTGTAAGTGTAGCTCGAATACTTCACATAAAAAAAATCCTATTATATTGAATATACTTTTGTTGTTACAAAATAAAATAATAAAAAGATTTTAGGGGGCTGGAGAAGCAAAATAAAACATAAGAACACAAGAGAAAACACTGCCTTTAAAACGGGTAACTCTATTTCATTTAAGCTCAAAGTATTCCTTGGATAGGATTCTGCCCAAAGTGAGGATTTAATGATGAAGATAGGGATGTGGAGAGATGAAATGGGCAGGGGTTGGCCGAGCCAAAGGCTTGAGAGGTGTGTGTAAGGTGGTAGAGGTGGGGGCCTTTTATAAGAGGAGAAGAGGGGCCCTCTTGGAAAGTTATAAAATATTACTTTATTATAAAATGATTTTCGGATTTTAAAGGTCCCAAAATTATATATTTAGAGTATAATGTGATTTAAGTTTGAAATACACACATCCAATAGGTTTTTTACAAGTGTAGGTTTTAGATTTTACATTATCTTTTCATTTTATTTAAATCATTCATTTATGAGGTAATCAGTGCATCATCACGGTGTCATAAATAAATTAATTTATTTAATGTATAAAAATTATAAAAAAATAATGATGTAGGAAATAGTTTTAGCTTTCTAATGAATATTTATAGTCAAAAATATGACTTATATAACCCCATGTAAAATTTATTTTAGTAAAACAACACATGTTTGTGACATTATAATTTTAACTGTAAATAAAAAGGTATTAATGTCATTTTCCAAACAAAGTGGCTCCATGGGGTCCCAAAGTTGACCCATGGATTTTCGTGGTTGGCCATGACACATCCAATAAGGGTAGGACATGTGTCAAGTTCATTTCATATTATTAAAACATTATTTTTACCTTAAATTACACTAATTACCTCTAATCGCGATTAAAAAGATAAAAGTTACTATTCACCAAAAAATTATTTTAATCCCATTGAACCACATTTTACTTCCTAATGACAACCATGTATGTTAGATTTTTGAAATTCAAAACACAGAAGTGGTAAAGTTTCATTTAAACGAAAAATCAGTTTTTTAAGTACCACTTGGTGGTTTCACTATTCATCAAAAATTGAAGTTTTTCATAAAAATACCAAAACATCACCCTAAGATATATTTGATATTATGAATTAAAAAATGATGTCTATTTTACAAAATTCAAATCATATAAGTTACATTAATTAATTTAATAATTAATTCCCGCTGTCATGACAAATAGCGTGTTTTTATGAAACAATATATATCAAAAGATTGACACTAGTTTAAGTCCAATTTCAAAGTGAAATTAATTCCAATGACCACTATTGTATTAAATGGTAAAAATATATTCTAATTTCACTTTAAACCCAATTCAAAATATAATCTAATCATATAAATAAATTAGGTTAAAAAGATGTTTTGAATTAAAATACAACATTTTTCACTATTCATTAAAAAAATGAACTTTATCAGAAAAATACCAAAAATTTACACAAAGTAAATTTTGATGTCCCGATTCTAAAGAAGAATTTTATTTTGTCAAATATAACACATAAAATTGTCAAAAAGCAGATTTAAAAGAGGTTCTCCATCAAAAGGCGGTTAATCAACCTTTTAAAGAATATTAGAATGTTTACGCTTAAAATTGGATTCATTCGCATTTTTAATCCTCTAACATTTATTTTAAAGAGTAAAAATATTTGACAAACATATATAATAATTTTGTAGTTAGTTCTGTTCATTCCCTCCATTACAACGGCCAGGCTTTAACTACCATTTAAAATAAAATTATTTTTTTATTAGAGTGCAACGTAAGATTCCCAAAAAACTTGTTGTTGCATATTGGGTACGCCATCGAGCATTGCATCCTCTTTAAAGTAATATTAATATTTTATTCACAAATATGGATAAATGTGAAGATGTCATATTCTTTATTTACCTGGGGTGTTACACAAAGGGGGAACTATCACCAAGTAGTGTGAAGAAATTTTCGTTGATGGGGTATTTAAATCATTGATGAAACAAGATGGTGATGTGGAATTATTCCTGGTCCTTCTCCATGGTTCTTGAATACATATATATCCTTTGTGGGGATGTGACTATGATAGCGGGTTTAACCACCCCCAGGTTTTCCCTTATATCCTTGTCCCATGTGTCTATGACCTCTGACTCATTGGTCAGGTATGTGGAACTCATACATGGAGGCATATTAATCATCGGGGAAATGATATACCAATTTTATTACATTGAAAAAACTAAATATGAACTCTTCATACAATGAGGGTTCTTTTGGGTGGGTTAGTGCCCATGCTTTAGATGTTGCATGAAATAAATCTACAAGATTCAGATCTTTCATCAAAGCTAAATATAACTATTCATCTTCTATCTCTTCCTATGTCTGATGATTATGTCCACCTTAGAGAGGAATATTTTTATGTCACCCCCTATGTGAAAGAACAGTTTTGGTTTTGGGAAGATATTCCCTTAGAGTGGAATGATCTCGATCAGAATTATTTTGATTCATCTATTTATCAAGATTCTTCTCACACCTGGATACAACTTTTTTCCAATCACCCTCTTCCTCTGGTTGGGATACGGTCACACAAGTCATTTATGGTAGGGATTTGAAAATAATCACTAGTCTATAATAAAACATTATTTGGAGGATGTAGTTAAAGATGAAGAAATATTGGATGGTGTGACCTATCCTCCAATAAATAGGGAATTAGTCAAGATGATCAGTGAGGTTGAACTCATTATGTTTCCTAGTCTATAGAATATTTAGAAGGTTTCTTCCACGGATTTATGGAAATAACTAGGAACTTTCTCTTTTTGGAAGGAGTATAATTTATTCATCCATTCCATGAATCCCATGAAACCCTGATCTATTTTCACTTATGGTTGAGGAATATTTTATAGATTCTACCACTCAAAAAAGGCATTGGGTGGTTTGGGACGTTCCGAGGTGCTTGAATGGGTACTGATACTGGTTTGAGGCTAACAACGGTAATATATCCTTTGCTGAGCCTTTTCCCCTATGTGGAGGACATTTTTCATGATTTATCTTAGGTCAAATGAATGACATCTTAAAAATGTTGTTCCATTTCTAAAAATTCATGGAATCTTCCTGGGTACTTCATCGATATTAGGGGTTTTTGAAGCTCATCCTAAATATTTTCAGCATATAGTTCTAGAAATTTCTCCTATGAGTGAGGGATGTCGTGTGAATAGGTTAAAACTTTTCATTTGTCTATGAACTAATACACCCTCTCATTTTTCATTTATTTTAATTTTTCAGGTCCAAAATTGTCATTTTTCGTATAATAGAGCTAAATTGATAAAGGAATTGATGATGAATGTCTACACATCTTGAAACATATCCCATTAGAATGATGTTGTACCAAAAAATGATTAACCTATCTAAGTCTGTATAAAACAAATCATCTTGGTTGTCCCTTACTGATCTCGATGGACCATCATCAAACAACATCAAGAAACAAAGTGCGTGAGATTATGTTCTAGATCTCCCTTGTAGTCAAATTTTGAGAATGTTATATTTCAAAAATTGGGTGGGTGTAAAGTAGCATCCACCCATTCAGGATACAGATTCTTCTCAAGTTGTACAGGTGTGTGTCTCCCTTTAAAATATTCCATTCATGAAGCTATGTAATTAATGGAATTAAGCAGTTCATGAGGTACAACTATCAAATTCATTACTCGTCTGTAGGGATCATGTGGGGTTTGATGAGGTTTCTTCATTTTCATCTCCTGATGATTCTCAATGTGTGGTAATATTGAATTTTTTCCCTAGAAGGGGAGTGGTTATCACCATAATGGAGGGAAGCCTTTATCATCTCCGACTTCCTCATTTATATAGACTAGATGCCTAGGTTTTTAGATGGTTTGATTCTTAGATGCTATTATTCCAGGAAAATAATCTCTTTCCTGATGTATATGAAGAGGGATATTTTTTTAAGCTGGAATACAATACCTATTGGGAATGTTTCCCCTAATTAGATCCTCATTGAGTTTTCTAAAATTTTGGATCCCATCCTCATGCAGTGCCAAATGATCCTCTGTGGAAATAATTTCAACTTTTCTGAGTGATGAGTGGGATATAACCACTTCTTTCCCATTATCATTAGAAGTTTTCAAACATAGTGGTGGAAACTCAATATTTGAGGATTCCAGGTTTCGGATTCACCTATGGTTCCACATGTGTATAGCCTTAGTTAGTGCATTCAAATCACCCTCCTCATAAGGTATATTTTCTATATTGTGCCCCTTTAATTTTTCATCCTGATCTTCATCATCTACTGTGTTGATGGTGATGAAATTCACTAAGGTGTATCATGAAATGGCAGTTATCCCATTACTCTCAATGCAATAGGGTGATTCTGAACTTCTTACATCTGGGTTGTTTTTCTAACCCCTACCTATATTGGATATTTTTGAATTATAACCCCTATGGGGTTTTATTTCCTTCACCATACGTTACTCCCATCTTGTCCTGTGAGTAGTGAACTTAAGGGAGTTTTTTGGATTACTTTCTGAATGGGCCTTGAATATTAGTGGTTTATCTTATGGTAGGAGGAGTTTATAGTATTCCAACCATTAATATGTACCTCCCAAACTGGAGAATAGTGATTCCCCCCATGGTTATTATGGTGATGATGATGAAAATTACCCATACCAATGGGTTAGGTACCATTTGGGGATACCACTAGAGCTTTTTGATCTTGCTATTGAGGATTTGAGGAGTTTAGTTGAGTATTTTATGACACTTGGGATGGGAAATGAGATATAAATTCCCCCATTATTATGGGGATGGGGTTGATCCGGAACCACCGTTGATTTCCCTTGGACCCTCTCAGGGTGTTATGAACCTATTGATGGTGATTGAGATAAAAATTCCCCTATCCCAATATATTGGGGTTGGTTTGCAGCTACTAATAACATGTCCTAAATACTACTAGGGATTGATGATCTAAGGGGTGGAGGTGGTATTAAATATTCCCCTATCCTCATGGGATGATTTCACTCTTGGATGTATTTTATGGAAGCTGCTATTGTGACCTATTTTATTTAGCGCAGCTATGCTCTTGTATGAGATGGGTGCAATGGCAGCCCATGATGGGAGTCTTTTTCTATAGGAAGTTGTATTTTTGGACCGAACTTATTATTATATCTCTGATTTGTGTTCCCATTTTTTATGGGGTGAATTTAAAGATCTATTTCTGGACCTCCCCCTACGTTTGTGATGTATTTTCATAATTAAGGTGGGGTCATTCCATTGTAGTGACAAACTGGGTTGCGCATTACCTGGTTCCCTGATCTTGCCAGAGACTATGATGTTATAGGATGACAAATTTGAGGGGTCTTTCAATTCTAGGGGTTAGGTGGGTTATAATTCTCCATAATTTAACCATCCTCAAATACAGATACACGACAAGGCTTTAGAGATCATTTGTCAAAGAGTTTTGATGCAATGACAGCAAGCATGTTGAAGATTTGCATTGTGATTTTATAGTTTCAGGTCCCAGGACATGGAGATAGAATCCATGTATAGAAAAAAATAGATTATATTTATGGTCTGAAGGTGAACCTAATATCCTTGATAAGTTAGGTGTCTATCCTTCAATCATTTATGAGTTTCCCACATATTTTGGAATATTTAAGGCATGTATTCCTTATCTAGATCATCTCAAATCTCATAGTCAGAAGTGGTGAGGGATAAAAACATGGTTGGGAGGATATTTCAGGATAACTCTCTCCATATGTCAATGTAATCTTCCCCTTCATTAGACATACATGCCTCCAACTGGTCATACAGCATAGTTTTCTTCTCTAAGTCGCCTGCTAACTGTAGGGAAGGGATGATTGTAGTTTATGGGGAACTATATAAGGTTAACCCTGGTGTTTCCAGAACCTCTCTATACAAATGTGTCCTAGTTTTGAGCACCTCTCTATACATAGGTTTCTAGGTAAGGGAAGTAGTTTCTTCTTTAAGGTACATATCTCTGTGGGTAGGTTGACTACAACATATGTCATGAGTAGTCCCTACGATCCATCCTCACACTGCCACTTGGAGGACTATAACAATAATGATTGAATTATAATTTCATTGAAAAGTCGATATAACCTTGAGATGTTTCATATTTGAACATCCTTAAGGACACTGGCATTATGTATGTCAAGGATATGAACCTCACTCTATGTCATGGTCAGAATATGCCGACCTATCTTTTGGGTTTGTGTAGGGATATAAGCCATCCATATTAAAGTTGTTAAAAATTTTGATAACTATATAGTTTTGTGGGAATATGAGCTCACTGTTGGGAATTATTTGGAATATATGACTAAGATTCTGTATTTTTAATAAGAGTATGAGCCTACCTATGGGTGGATTTCAAAATATGCTAGTCAACCCTAGATGAATATGGGATATAAGCTTAGTCCAAATATGCCTCCCCTACCATAATATTTCTATGGACCTCTATAATGGGATAAGGGATATGATCCTCCTCCTATATAGCCTCTAGAGTATTATGGTGTAGTCATTCATTAGAAATGGTAGGGCTATGATCCTAACTTACATGAGCTACTTGAATATTAAAAGTATCATTATTGGTAGAAATATGAACCTATCCCAAGGAGTGTGATTCTCTCACCTAGTGGGCCCTGATTAGAGTAGGGATATGAGCCTGATCTTGTGCCTTTTGTGTATGTCTCTGGTCATTTTTTATTGGGATATGAGCATGTCCCAAGTCATGTGCCTCTCTCACTTGGTGAGCCCTGAATAAAACAAGAATATGATCCCAATCTAGTGTCATTAGAGTATGCAAATGTTCATTATAAAAGATAATGTGTTCATGTACTAAGGCATGTGATTCTATTACTTAGTTAGACTTAGTTGGAATGAGAATATGATCCTGATCTGGTGTCTCTTCCTTTATCAGAATATGCCAATAATCATCCTAAATGGGAGCAGGAATGTGTGCTTTCTCCATAGCAGCCACTTTTTCAAGATGATTAGTGTGGTTTTCTATCCTAACTATTTGTATGGTAATATACAGATATCCCTATATGTTTACTAGTGATGGAATATAATGATGGAGTTCTTCACCTATTTCTAGAATGTAGTGACATTTTAGCAAAGTTTGCACAAGAATGTAGGCCTACACATTTTATTTCTCCAATATATACTAGAATATATCTTCAATTAAAGTGGGGATATAATCCCACTTCTATCCTCATTTTTTCATTGGAATATTCTTATGGGCTTCATGCATGGGGGGTAGGGATATATGCCTCCCCCATACATGCTATAGTAATATGCCTGAAAACTTACTATGAGTGAAAAAGTATATGAGCTTGCTCACAGGATACCACTAGAATATTTTGGTGGGCTTCATTTTTGGAAACAGGGATATGAGTCCACTCTCAGTTATCCAAATATTTATACACCCAATGTGACTTCCTTGGTGCTCGTGAATTTTCATCAGAGGTGGCAATGTGTTTGGTGGTTCCCTCAGTAAGTGACTGAGGGGTAGCAGTAGGATGGTGCTGGTGATGGAGGTTAATAGGATCTCTCCTTGGAGGAACCTAAACTAGAATGGATTTGTAGTTTACTCCTTATTCAACCTTCATCAGAAACATAAGTTGGTGATTATCGTGATATAGGGATAATATTCTGAAGTGATTGACGGTGGCAATGAGAACCACTAGTTTCAATGAATCTTTTGTTGGATCATGTGGACTCATTGATTCAACATCTGGATACCCTTACGTGGAGAATCAAGTGTCGATATTGTACCATGTTTATGTTATTTTTGAACCATTGTGTTTTGCACCATACACTAAAGGTGTCAGGTGGGTGAGGTCATTTTTCATCTCATAGGGTTTATAGCCGTAGATAATTTTACAAAACTATTACTAAATGGAGACATGATCTAGGGTCAGGTGTTATTTTTGACACTAGTATCTGCAATCATGAAGAAAAAAAGGAACAATTTCACCGATCAATTCATCATCATATCCATGATACATGCTCAATTAGATATGAACAGGTAACAAAATTGACCTTTCTTATTCATGGGTTTTCCATTTTTCTCGCATACAATTTTCATGAAGAGAATGGCCTATTTCATGAGAACCCCATTTACATAGGATTGGACATCAGGTGTGAAATTGTTTTTCTATAAGAGGAATAAAATTAAATAGTGTGTTGCATGGACAACCAGTTATTTTTATTATTTGAGTGCTTCACTTCGGGATCATCATTTTTGCTTCTAAAGAAAAACACATGCATGGTTTTACTTGATAGTTTATTGTGGGGATTTTAATGTATGTAAAACCATTTACCTAGAGCTAACCACATTTATCTATAATAGAAACTCCAAATAATTCCCACACCAATAACTAAGTATAGACATACTTTCCAACGATAGGTTTTCAATGGGGGTTTCCAACATAGTGGCTATTAGGAACCCACACTGGTCAAGAGGATAGGAGGTAGGACTCATCACATCATTTTGGGGGGAATTTTTTCTACTATTGGACTCTATTGTAGATTTAAGATGTGTTCATGAATATCTTCCTAACTTTGATAGAGGACCTATTACCCTAACAAAATGATCAAGTCTTGAACCCATCCATGTGTAAATAGGGTTCTATTATTGAGTACATATTTATGTATCTGATGTTTCTCATCCGTTCCTCTAAATTACTTATAAATTTGTAGCTGCTTATATTTTGAAGCCATATAACTAGGAACTCTAGGGTTTACTACCATCCTGGGTGGAAATTGATATTTCTAGGATGGGATTGAATTTTTAAGATGTTTCCTACATATCTTATTTATAATAGGAATCAAAACCCAAATAGTTCATTGAAACCGTGCATCATAACACAGAAAGGACATATATGAGAGAACTTAGGCACTGGGTATTGTGTTCGAGCCTATAGAAGGAATCTTACATATCCTGATTATATAAGGAATCTGAGTCATTATATTTCTATCATTCCCTCAATGCATACCCTAAGGTGGATTCCCTTTTATGGGGGTAGTCATATCGTACTTCTCAATGGTGAATACACAACAAGGTCGCCCTGGATGGTGGAGATTAATGATTTGAATGATAAGATCATTGAAAATCCATAATCTCATGTGATCTATGCTTTTTTTGATAAACAAGGGATATCAAGTGATCAGTCTCACCACATATGGATAAATGACTTACACACTGGGGAAACCCTTATGGTGTGTTTTATTTTGAGATCAGATCTTAGGAAGGGGTCATATATATCCTAGTTATGGTTGTAATCAGAGTCATAAAAGTTCAGTTGTGTCATCAATTTTCTAATGGATAAGGGATAATGATGAACCCATAGGTGAGTTTGGATCTTTTGGGTTTTAATGACGAAGACATAGATGGGATTACATAGAAGTGGGTTCCTCTTGGAGATTGGGTCTTAAGAAGGAATCCTGCATATCCTGTTTGGATAGGAATCAGAGTTCTCAAAGTTTAGTTGGGTGTATTCTAAAATATGTTCACTAGACAAGGTTATCATATCACGGGACGTCTGCCTTATATGTTCGGGGTGTCTTTCTGACATGTTTGAGGATGCCCGAACATGTCCCAGTTTCCTAGAGGACATGTCTAATGAAAACCACATAATTAAGTTGAATTTTAAAAAGGATATAACATAATATAAAAGGAACATCTGTAATACATCACATGATCATTTTTGACATGTCTGGAGGGTTTTTCCTGGCCTAGAAGACATCTCTGGAGGACATCGCATGATTTGGATGACTTGTCCGGAGGACATCGCATGATTTGGAAGAATTGTCCAAAGTAAATTGCACGATCTAGATGATTCTCTGGAGGACATATCTTGATCTATCTAACTTTTCTGGAGGAATTACAAGACCTAGATGGCTCATCAAAAGGGCTATGTGGGACTTGGGTGTCATGCCCTGATGTTGCCACATGTCTTAGGTGATGTGTCTATAGGATGTCGCTTAATTTGGCTGGAAATCCCAGTGGTCTTTGAAAGACTCAGTTGTCATTCCTAGAGGGAGTCACACAAATTTCTTGACATATCCAAGGGACATCGCATGATCTAAATGGCATGTATGTGGTGTGTTTCATGACTTGAGAAACATCACCCGATGCTTCCACATGATCTGGGTAGGTCATGAGAAGCACATAAATATTATCATATATGTCTTTGAATAATCCATCTATGTTTTTAGTATTCTTCTATCCTTTACTACAAAAATTCCTCACAGTTTTTCAATCGTTAGCTTATTTTAGGTTTAACATGACACATTCGACATATGGGAACTACTTCGTATACTCTAGTTGACATGTCGGAAGTCTTTCACATGATCTATAGACTAATCACATGAAGCACATATGTTTTACATGTGATCCATTAGGCCATTCTCTATATTTTACCTAGAGGAATACCTTTTCAATCATGTGATCTACCACTCTAGCAATTCCACTCCTATACTCCCATGTAACAGTCACTGTCGTCTGTGTTTTTTTATTCCAAGGGGAACCGATTTATAGGCATCACTTCCCTGGTTATATGCCACCTTTCATGGTGAGTATATAGTAAATATTATATGGATTTGGTGTAGGTATTGTTTTACCATGTCCTTTTCATGATACTGCCTTGGGTCATCCATAGCACTGCATGATGACAATGATCGTGATAACATTACACTATCACCATGTTTATTAACCCCTGTCTAATCAAATGGATTTATCCAAACCATTTTAACATGTCAAGAGTTTTCACAAGGTTAGGGAGACATGTATATGAGTCTTCCTGATAATATAACAGTTGTGGAATGGATTTTTCATGATCAAAGATTACATTTTTGGGGTCCTCTGTGAGACTAAGGCATCTTTTTAAGGGGGATTCGCAGGATTAGGATGACATTTTGAGGGGTCCTTACATGATTAATGGGGATCTTCTAGTTTGTATAAAACCTTTTATTTGAAGTTCAATTTATCTTCCCTTTATGATAAGATTCCTATGTTTCCCTTTTTTTATTTCCTTCCTTATTTTACAAGGAAATGAGATCTCATGACATCGTACAAGTTTCATTGGGGACAATCACTCTCCTTGTATGTGATGTGTCATGTGATCAATGATGTATATTACAATAACATGTGAGAGTTTCCACACAAAAAAACCCTATTCTTTTCTATGGATCTATAGAGGCATCATATGATTGAATGGACGTGCCCGAGTTACTTCACATGGTAAAATTGACAATCCAAAATGCTCTTCTGAAACAAGGTGGACTTGCCTCTAGGGGATCCATGGGATCTTGAGAATTGTATGAGTGCGTCTCTTGAATATCAATGTAACTATCCATTTCATGAAGATTCCTCCTTTCTCTACTTTTTTTTATATGTTTTTTTGGATTATTTCTAGGTGTACATTTATTATCAAGATACATGATTGTAGGAACATGTCTAGAAGCCTCTATATGATCATCAACACATGATAGGGAGACTTCAGATGAATAGGAGGTAATGTCAAGGGGGATTCATGTGATCATAAGTAGATCATATTTTTTTCATGATTCATTCTCATGACCCTTATAAATTCATGGATTGTATTTCATTTTCAAGGTTACATGATCCACATAATTCAGCTGCCTTCCCTTTATTTTATAGAAAACATAATTCCCATGTTTCAGGCATTTCTTTATTTTTAGATTTGTAAATTCTCATTTGGTTGATGTCAATAATAAATCCAACACACTCTCAAGAATGATTAAATAAAAAAATAAATCAATTTTCAATTTTCAATTAAATTATTTCTTTGATAGATGAAGGATTGAATATAACTACTATTGTGGAATTTTTTATTGAAGAAGTGATTCGTGCACTTGATTCGATACATAGAATTTCCATGAATGTCAAATAAATTCACTTATATGTGAAATAAAAGAGAGTTAAATTGATAGATATTTACATGGTGGATAAAATCAATTTTCATAAAGAAATTTTGTAAAAGATGAAGATTCAATGGGAGAACAGGTTGTGCTCAGTCATTACTAAAAAGAATTCAGTTAGTTTAAATTTTCTTATGCTGGATTTGAAACTAAAGAATCTAGAAATTTTTAATCCCAAAACATCCAATGTTTTTCAGAGGAGAAGTTATTTCACTCAAGTTTCAAAGATATACTTTCCCACAAAAGTGTCCGAAATTGTTAGGCCTTTCTCTTGATTCATATACTTCTAGGAAGGATCAATATCTTGGTGGGATGAAATATCTATTCATACTCATTTACAATTGGTATCATTTTAAACATTTATAATAATTTCATGGATCATATTTATGAAATAAAACCACCTTAGTGTTGAATTATGGAATAAAACCTTTTAGGGGGAGCTATCAGAGAACTAAAGGCTTCTTGGAATCTATAATTTCCTTTAAATCTATAAATCTCGACATCCCAAGTAATGTTGAAGTGTGAGGTATGATATTCAATTTATTTTCCTTGTTATGGTGTATACTTGATATATTTATCATGTGTCATTGTTTATCTAATATAATGGGGAAAAATTGTGTGAACTTTACTTTTTAATGTGTTTTGTGAATATAAGTGCAAGTTTAAAAATGTTATTTAAAATATGATTTATACATCCCCTTATAAATGATATTCTAAGTTACAAAACATTGAGAGATATATATGGATATATTTTTTTTTGGTAAACTTGCTCTTTTTTATAAATTTGGATACTCAATATAGAAATATGTTTGAATTACTCATTTCTCATTGCTAAGAACATTGTGGTTCCTTCTTTTTCTATAGATAATGTAAGATCATGGGGAGAAGAAGTTGGTATTTTAAGTGGATGAGATAACCCATATATTAAGGGGGATAAAGTATTTATACACTTTTTATCTATTTACAAACAAGGGGGAGTAAAATAATATTGAATTTATATGAAATGGATGTTGATAAAAATCCAAAGAGAGAGATTAAGATTCCCTTCAGCCTAGATAATGACTATTTTTTATTTTTTATCATCTATCAATTTAAAATGTATAAGTCAATGTATACTTTGAGATTGGGTGATGGATTGGATAATCCAACGATAATATAGATATTTAAGGTACTTCCATATGTTTCTATTAATTAAAAAATGTTGAGCTACCATTATAGATACAAATGGAATCTTACATGTTGGAAAATGATGTTGCATGTTTTTGTTTCCATAGAATATTTAACTAGATGAGTTCTAAGTGAATCTCCATAAATCATATGATTTTCTGTATTATACTTCATGGATAAACATAAAATGTTATGAATAATGAGTTCTGGTGTTTTCTCTAATTGTTTGTAATAGAAGAATCTCTGGATATCTTGAAGTGTTATAAGTATCAGTGTTAAATTGCTAGTTGATTGGAAATTTTTGAAAAACCATAATTTGAGATAATTCCCTCCTAGTGTGTTGTTCTATATCACTATTTTAATAATTGTTATCCAACATTTGGATTATTTTTTTATAATTTATCAAGGTTACATGTTGTATATGTACTTGGGGATAGAGATAAAGAGTTTGGGGAAGTTTTAGAAACTCCCTAAAGGTGATTTAGAGTGTTCATAAGTTTTTAAGTATTGATAGAGGTAGTTTGGAAAATCTTTATATTTTATTAAATAAATTATGGATTTCATCAATGTCTAGAAGTTCATGATTATTCCACCATGTTCGTTCAATCTACAACCTCATGACCAGTCAACAACTTGTATGTGTGGTCGATCAACCTACTACAAAGTCATATGGTTGATAAGTTACATATGTAGTTGATCAGATGGTCATGTGGTTGATTGTTTTTTCATGTGGTAGATGCATATAATCTATGTACATGGTTAGTACTTAATTCATGTGTTCAATTGATATATAGTTACTTGTCTACTTATGCCTCATTGTTTATTAAAATGGTCATTCAATTGATCCATGGAGTGGAGATCATGTCTGATCTAATAATTAGAGAAAAATGTGATAAAGCTACAAAATAAAAGTGAATTATTCCAGATATAATTATCTAAAAATTTAACTTATTATGATAATTCATGGACAACTCCTTGTGGATGTAAACATCTCAAACACCAAGGGTGTATGGCATGAAAGAACTTTCTGAGGTATAATGACATCCAAGGGTGTATGGAAGGAAGAACATGCATAGAAAAAAGTTTTGAGGGGATAAAAGGGGACATTGAAAGACTATAGGAACATCTTAAAATAAATTGGGATGATGATATTTATTGTCTTTGATAGAGAAAAAATTTCTATAATAAAAATCCATGCTATTGAAAGAGTGTGGAGGGAAAAATCCATAAATATTTGGCTCATGTAGGGGGGCAAGAACACATATTTATTTTAGGTGTAAATGAAATATAGGAAGGTTTCTTAGAAATTGAACCTTAAATTGGAATATGGTTTCTACACTGAGGATATTGAAGTGTCCAAGAAGCTATCTTTTGATCACATCATGTAGATTTTGGTTGGTGACATATAACAACCCTGTTAATTATTACACTTTAATTAATGATTTATTAGTTAAGATTACACTTAATAAAAAAAGTACGATCAAGAAGTTTAGTGTATTTTGGAATTATGTACATTACATAACAACTTATAATAGGGACTAAATCAACTTTATTTAAAACTTCTTTAACATGTTCGAAATATTCTTTTATACTTAACAATGCATGGGATAACTTGGGGACAAACATAAGAAAGGGGGGAACTATAAAGACTGGTAAAGGAATAAAAAAGTAATAACATGAAGAAAGTAATACATGTTAGAAAATAGGTACATCAATGGGTCATAAAAGAGTTAATAACCATAATCATGAACAATGATGAATGATATAGAACGATAACATAAATAAAACATGGAAAATGTTGAAACAACTAAAAAAATACATCATAAACATAGGTTAATGCTAGCTTCTAAGAAATCATGATGGAAAAATTCCCATAAATGAATCAGGTTTACTCCATGTCCCAATTTTACATCTCATGATACTAAACATTACTCAATGTATTAGAGTGCTATATAATTCTGGGTGTACCCATCACTTTCATTTAATTCTCATGATTATGCGTGGCACATAGATCATACAACATAGATTCATTCATAATCATATTTTAATCCATGAACAAATAGTTTGGAATAAATATAGGTAATTTCTAAGTAATATATGTATAAGTGTATAAAGGGGAACACCTTTGATTGGAAATAGGTATGATATTCTCTACAAAATTTTTTTTTCATGGAAAATCATAGTGAAATTTCGACAACATAACAACATCACTTAAAAATTCATAGAATGTGTTGGTGAGAGAGAAAGTGGTATATAATCATTTGGAAATAAAATGGGAAGTAATAGGTACATGTAAATAAATATCCCAACATTAGTTATTAGAAATTGAATGGATAATATAATAAAAAAAATTTAATAAATAGAAGAATAAGAGGATCCATTACTATGAAAGTGTGAGTAAAAATTCTTGGGAGGGGCTTCTTGAGAGATTGGGGGCACCTTAGTAGGGCTCTAGATAATTGAGGAAAGAGTAAGGAATTGATACAAGGATTTTGAGTGAATAGAAATGGTAGATTGGGTGGGTTTATATAGTAAATTAGTGGGGAATTCTTTATTATTTCTCAAACATAGGTTTTGGAATCTATATAATAAAATAACCAAAAACACAAACATTCCCATGATTTTTCCCATGATTTATGAAAAAAACGGAAGTGATTTTCATTATTAACTGACTTGTAAAATTATGAAAAATTCACCACTATATAATTTCCACATTATGATTCCAAAAATAATATTTATTTTAACCAAATAATTTTATAAATATATGAATTTTTACTTTTAAAATAATATTGACATTTATTGAGAAATGATGGGTTTTTTTGACAATAACAGTTTTCAAACCCTTATAAATATGACATTGGACTTCACAGAAATTATATGATCATCAATATTTAATAAAATTTATTTAATAATAATATTTTTTAACATATTATTTATTTCAAAAAAACATTAATTCATTAAAATAAATTCCATTAATTGAATTTGAATATTACCCAAAAATACACTTTGTGTTTTAATGAATCAAAATCAAAAACATGTATAAAGTAATAATAATAAGAATTAAATATAACCATTAAAATAATGTACATACTCATATTGCAAGGTTCTTGATACATATTCATTTAATACACCAGAAAACATCCTAAGGATAATGTGTGTGATGGTGATACTTTCATGGGGTGGTTCGACGTACATGGTTTGGGTCTTGATCTTAATGAGCCTGAAATTATCTTGTAAATAGTTTCACTTCTTCTTAAATTGTTGGATCTTAGCTTGGACTTGGCCAAGGGAAAATACTAGTGATGTTATATCCCTTGTAAGCTTTGATAAATGGAATTCATAGGGTATTATCCTACTAGTTGAGGCTATCAATTCCTTTGTCTATGTCAATTAGATTTATTAAAATCCTATATTTACACTAATCAAGTGACCATTGTTCAAAAACTATATAATCAAGGGTAATTATTCTTAATGGTATTTTAAATATGATATAATATAATTAAACCAAATATGTGCATGTGTTTTCTATAACTATAATATATAATGATTCATTTAATTAAAACCAAAGAGGAATTTTATTTATAATAGTTTTGGTCATTACAATATTCCCCCCTTTAAATATGTCATCATCAAATTTTTTTTCTAGAATTAAAACTAATGAGGGTAATTTTGTTTCATCACTTCCTCTGGTTCCCACATTTCTTCTTAAAAATTTTGGTTTCTCCATAATACTTTGAATAGGTTCATTTTCTTATTTAGTATAACTTTGTCTCCCTGATCTAAGATATTTACTAGTCGCTCCTCATATGAGAGATCGTTCTCCAATGGTACCGCATATGGATTGAGTACATGTGATGGGTTTAGTATGTACTTATTCAATAGAGATTTAGGGAATACATTATGTAATTGAGATAGGTTAGCTGGGAGTGTCCATTGGTAATCCACCACTCCAATGTGATGAAGGATCTCAAAGGTACAGATGTATCTTGGACTAATATTCCCCTTATTCCCAAATCTCATGAATTTATTTCATGTATACATATAGAGGAATACTATGTCTCCAACATCAAAATCTATGTATCATCTATGATTTTCAGTATATATCTTTTGTTGATTCTAAGTATCCTTGATGTGATATTGAAAGGTCTTAACCTTTTCCAGCATTTCCCCAACCATTTCCAGACCTAGTAGTTTTCATTCCCCAAAATCATCCCAACATTCAAGTTTTCATCCCATCTTCCCATGAATGTATTCATAGGGAGTCATTTGAATGCTTGTGTAGAAATTTTTATTGTATGAGAACTAAACCATAGGAATATGTTGATCCCATTCTCCTTTGAAGTCGATTGATCATGCTCACAACGTGTCCTCAAGTGTCTAGATAGTCCGATCTTATTGGCCCTCAGTTTGAGGGTGATAAGTTGTGATGAAGTTAAACTTGTTATTTAGAGTGTGTTGGAGACTCTTCCAGAATGTAGATGTAAATATTAGATCTTGATTAGATACAATTTATAGTGGTTTTTCTTATAGCCTCATCAATTCTTTAATGTATATCCTTACAAGTTGATTGAGTGATAAGTACTATCAAATTGCAATGAATTAATAACTCTTCATAAGACAATCCACAATAACCCATATAAAATTATTTCTTCTAGATATATTCAGAAGAACAGTGAAAAAATACATGGTGATGTTTTCCTATTTCCATGTAGGTATGGGTAATGATTTCATGGTCCACTTAGATTTTTTCCTTTCCTTCTTCACTTAATGACATACAAGACATCTTGATGTATATTCTATGATTTCCTTCTTCATACCATCCCACTAATAGTTCTCTCAGAGATCTCGATACATCTTTTTGCATCATGGGTGGATGGAGAAGGTCAAACTATGTGCATCATCCAACAACTCCTTTAACTTAGGATTTTATGGAACATATAGTCATGACCCAAATCTTATATCTCCTTCTTCATTAACATTAAACTCTAAGTATTTCCATTTTCTATAGTTTCCACTTTTTTCTTAATTCACACATCAACTCTTTTAACATCATTTATCTTCTCCAAAATGGATGGTTGATTAATCATTTGTGAAAGATTTGATGATGTTTCTTATTTTATGATTCCCATGTCCATCCTTTTTAAGTCGAAGAAGATCAGATCCTTCTAAATTCATATCAATGATAAAATTTCTAGATCTTCTCTACTTATGTAATGGCTCAGATTTTTTGTGTATTATTTTTGGATATTATATAGATTATCTTCAAGACCAGGTGCTGAGATAGCGTGTGATTTCAAGGCTTGTGTGCCCAGAATAAATGTTTGAAATATGTTAAATATATTAAATAGAACACACATGAATTTTTCATGGAAAAGTGGAATAACTCTCGAACAGATGATAGGATCAGAAATATGAGGGCACCATTGAGTTTAGAATGCAGTTTTTACCCTAGGAATGATATAATCTTTGTCGGCATGGTCCGTTTATGAAAAATTCATCATGGGAATAATTAAATAAAATAAATAAAATATTTAATTTATTTTGTTTATTTTTTGATTCAGTGAATGGTTCTTCTTTAAATTCATGCTTATAAGTTTTTCTTTAGTGATTTACACTCAAACCCTAGAGGTTCAAAAAAAATATTTTAGATATTTTCTTATTGTAAAATGATGAATTAGGATTGGATCATGGATCCTAACACCAACAGAGTCCATAGATATCTTTAATGATGGAAACACAACTGTTATTCCTCAACGATGATCCAAACTCTAGGTATAATGTTGTGCTTTGTGATTTTCCATCACATTCATTAATTTTGAGTGAACATGGATTAATTCCATGAAGGGAATTGATTCACTTATCACCGGTATATTTAATTTGATAGAATTTTTTTTGTTCATTTTGATTATTTCCCCTTCATTCGTCCTCTTCTACGACAACGAATCGAGTCCAAATGAAAAATAATTGAGGTTCATTCCTCATATTTTCTGTCTTATGAATTTCATCCCAAATTATTCATTTGATCATTGTTGATAATCCTTTTGTACAATAGTTTGACAAATACCCTGTTACTAATAGTTTCACTACCATTCTTCAGTGAAAAGGATTGAAACTATGGGTACAGAACATGATAGTGGCTATAGATCAAGGATCGATGATGAAGGTGGGTAGATTAGAGGATAAAGGAATGGATTGAGGTTTCTTCATATTCCCAGGGTAGCACGCAGCAAACGTACATTAGAGGTGGTGTTTCCCGATGCGTTTTGAGGTTGAATTCCGGCGAGTGAGCAGCTATGAGGCTTGGTTTCCCTAGATCCAAGATCTATGGAGTGATTTATAGTGTAAATCATGGCCGAAGTGGTGTGCATGGAGGAGCAAAAGAGAAACCTCTAGATTTTAAATAACTTGAGAAACACAGTTTGTAAACTGGGGTTTCACACAATTTATGGATCATTAGGCAATGGAAAGGGGTTTTGATATGAAGATAAGGATAACATGGCTTGTGACCCCTATCACATGATGTGTGGCCCTTTCCAGATAGCTGAATGTGTACTTCAAATAGTACATGGGAATGGGAAAAAGTACATGGCCATAAGGAATGCCCTTTAATTGTACACAAACACAAATTGACATACACGTGCCAATAAATGGACATGGATACCATGCACGGACATAGAAAGGTGACATGGGTAGGATAACATGTGTATCTAAACATCAATTACTCCTTCTACACTCAGTGTATATAGAGACTACATATCGTATGAGGATCTTCTACACATGAAGACATGGGGATAACTGGACATGTCATGTACTCCTAGTATACTTTGTGTACCCCCTTCAAGAGTGATTTCGGCTCTTCATTTTCTTAGTATGGACTAGTATAGGTTGAGTGTGTTATCATTGATCCTTTACCTCAAGGGTACAATGTGTAATTATAACCATGTCACTAGATTGTGATCCTCTCTATAGGAAGAGTCTCAGATAGAGTTGTGGTGTCCCTCCATGAGACTTGAGTGTGATCATCTATCATCCTTTTTTCCCTAAGTGTAGTTTGTGGAATCAATTTTACCTCCCTAATTAGGGTTTTGATCATCCATCTACCAAACCATATCATCAGGGTTTTTGGTTTTGTTGACATGTGATTCACTACATAGCGGGTTGATCTAGATTGGGTTCGTGGTGTCACCCAATGGTTTTAGGTGTAACCCCCTATCTATGTATCAGAGTATTCTTAGACTAGTGAGATTTAATTATGTGGGGCCTAATGATCTAGAACTCTACTTCGAGTGTCTCTGATGATAGTATGGCTCGTGGAGTGGATTTACCGGAATTAGGTTCTTTTGAGTAGAATCATGTGGCTGGTAGTTGGTAATGACTGCCTGGTGGCATGTTGTCTTTCCTATGTATATCAGGGTGTTTATATTATACATTGATTTTTATATCTTGTATTGAGATGACAATACATAGTGCATCATTTTTAGTGTTCTTAGGTTATACTATAGAGTATTTTTATACTTACACCTGTATAGGATTTTCCCACACATGTTATGTCTTTTACAGATGAATTCCCTTTTTATGGAATCTTAAGAGGACAGGGAGTAGGTGTAGCATAGTTGGATCTTAAAAAACTAAGGTTTTTACCAAGATCATGATTTTTTTACTTAGTCCTTTCCCTTAGAGCAAGTTGGACTTTGATAATTTTTGGTTGGGATTTTATTTTGCCCATTTTTTGTTTTTAGTGCTTTTATTATCTTACTCTATTGTGGGATCATAGATATATGCATGCATTATTTTAGTTGTTTTAAATTTCATCATTGTGTGGGCTTAGAGATGTGTTAGTGTGTACATGCACATTATTCTAATGCCTCTCATTTGTTGGATATGCCTACTCAGTGCTGGTTTCCATCCCCTAGTCTATTAGATGTGGGCTTGGGGTAGTCACGATTCAGACCTTGGTGGATTAGGTCATGACAAAGTGGAATCTGAGGAAATGGTTCTTTCTTAGGATCGAAGTCTACGAGATTGGTTTGGGAAACAGTGTTTACTATTTAGAGTGGGTCTTTTAGGCTAGGGACTCTAGTATTGGCGTTATGCCCAACATATCAATACACTAGGACTATGTTCACCTACCTTTCAACTCAATATAAGTAAACATTGGTTTTAGGGAAATTTTCAGTACATGCATCATATAGTAATGTTTTTGTTTTTCATATCCTTCTTCAATCATCTTCCCAGATATATTATTTTTTCTATGGTGTATCTTGTTTTATTTTAAGATGCTTCCACACAGAAATCCAACCAGGATTATACTTTTTGATCCGGAGGATGATCTACCTAGTGATGAGACATCGATATATGGGTTTGTACCAGAGATAGCACCTTCATTTTGTTCACCAGCTACACCACCACTAATTGATTAGTAGTTAGAGCTGGTAGTACCAGGTGAAGATTCATGCAAGTTGAGTGTATCTCATGAGTTCCATAGGAAGATACCAACCCTGTTTTAGGGTGAGCCAAACCTTCAGGTGTATGAGGACTCGCTAGAGGTAGTCACTTGTGTTTTCTAAATTATGAGGATTCCCAATGATTATATGGTAGTCCTTATGGCGTGTTTTCTTTGGGGATATTATGGGCGATGGTGGATCTTGGTGAAACAATCACATTATTAGATAACTCTCTACTGAAAATACTTTTATAATAACATTAGATAGGATTTATATCTGGTCACATTGTGATTAGTATGTATACAATAGATTTTGTATCTACAGTAGGGAAGTATGATCATAGAATAGTACTCAATGGGGTTTACTGATCTCTCATGTTACTCCTTGGATATGGAATGGGACGAATTCTTCAGATCATGAACCTTTTATCTAGGATTTCATCGAGAAATCAAGGCCTCATTAGTATCCCTTTTCATTCCCACCTATTATGGGGTGCTTGAGAGAGCCTTGTTGGTGGATAGATTTCTTATAGAGTAGACATCGGTAGTGGGAGCTATCATTGAGAACCTAATAGATGAGACCTCATAAGTAGGTGACCATCAATAGTAAAACTGATCCAAGAGTGTTAGATGCTTTTGGTGGTGATTGAGGACTCATGGATAGTGGTGCATGGCTCTTGGGGAGTCCTAAATCAGCAAATGGATAGGCGATGTTTCTCCTATGATGGTCAGTGACATATGTCTTGACATTGTTCGACCTATTGTATAGCTGATTGTGAGATGGTCCAGGGACCAAAAAGGCAGAGAAAGAGGTAGGGTAAGGGTAGTATATGAGGCAATAGACATAGAATAGTGGTTGTCAGGGTAGCAGGTGGTTGGAAAAGGTTCGACCTATTACCACCACCACCCCCAGGTGGTCCGTGCCAAGCTAATGGAGCTAGTGGATAGGGACAAGACTAGCAACAGACTATGGAGGCCTATAACCCTGAGTCTCTAAGGATGATACATGGTACAATATTAGGTAAAATATATGAATTCTATATTTTAGCTACAGTATTGATAGATATAGGTGACAGTCATTCTTTCATTTACACTACTATTGTTTAAGACTTATAGATTTCGGTGGAGCCATTGGCTAGACCATTGCTGTTGGAGACTCCAACAAGTGGTGACCCAATGATTGTGAACTTATACTGATAATGTGATCTGACTCATGGAGGTAGGAGTTTTGTATGGGATCTATTTGTTGCAAAAATGAGGCCTTACGATGTCATCTTTGGTATATACTATCTATTCAAAGTACATTCCCATATTAACGTTTTTCGGTGGAGGATTTGGTGTGTCCACATTGAACGAATGTTTTTTTCCTTTATGGGTGAAAATGAGACCTTAGAAAGGTAATATGAGCTCATTCATAGGAGAGTATATCCAATTACTCACTAATTATATAGATTGACTATTGGATTAGTGGATGATTTGGGCTATCAGTTTTTTATAGTGGTTGCAGAATATGAGGATGTCTTATTTGAGGACGTGCTAAGTTTACCTCCCTGCTAAGAGATGGAATTTTGCATCAATATGCATCTCAGGATGGAACTGATATCTACACAAGTATATTGGATGGTTCCCATAGAGTTTCCCTATATGAGTATGTATTTAGAGGACTTGAAAGAGTAGGTATTTTTGAGACCCAGTGTTTCCCCTAGGCAGCCTCAGTGTTATTTTCCAAGAAGACATATGGAAGATTGAGGCTATTTTTGGATTACTGACACTTGAATCAGGTGATCGCGAAGAATAAGTATCCACTATCAAGGATCGATGATATTTTTGATTAGTTGAAAGGAAATGATGGTTCTCAAAGATTGACCTCAAGTCATGCTATCACCAGTTGTGAGTACGGGACAAGGATATACATTAGATGAAACTCAGGTGTCACTACAGTCACTGTAAGTACTTGGTGATGTTGTTTAGCATAACAAACCACCTAAAATTGTTCCAGGGAATCATGAACCAGATATGTTAGCCTTTCTTGAACCATTTTTTTGTGGTCCTCATCGATGAAACCCTAGTTTATTCGGTGTCCAAGGATGAGCATGCGAGACAGTTGAGGATTTTCCTGGACACACTCTAAGAGCACCAGGTTTACAGGTTGCTCTAAAAGTTTCAATTTTGTATTAGAGAGGTCCAATTGCTGGGACATTTCATCTCAAAGGCTGGAGTATCATGGGACCTATAAAAGGTTGAGGTAGTTATTTCTTGGGAGATACCCAAGAGTGTTACTAAGGTGTGGAGTTTCCTTTTGTTCATAGGGTACCATCGAATGTTTATACTTGACTTCTCCATAGTATTTAAACCCTTGAAGGCATTTACATGAAAGGGTTATCCTTTAATGTAGATATAAAGGTGTTAGCAGTTCTTTCAAGAACTAAGACAATGGTTGATGAGTGCTCTTATCCTAATATTTCCAAAGGGGGTGTTGAGTATGCAGTGTTATGTGATTCATTGGGGGAAAGGACTTAATTGTGTTCTGATGTAGAGGAATGTGGTTTAGCCTACGATTCATTTTAGCTAAGACAACATGAGCAGAACTACATGACCCATGATCTTGAATTAGAAATATTATTTTTCTCTTTGAATATGTGGTGACACTACTTGATGGTAAAGTGGTTTATCATTTACTTGGACCAAAAAATTATCAATTATATCTTATCTCAGAAATATTTTAAATTGAGATAGAGGTGATGGCTGGAGTTCCTCCTAGAATATGAATTTGAGAGTTTCTATACTGCTAGGAAGGGGAATGTGGTGGAAAATTATCTCAGTAGGAAATATTATTCTTATCTGTTGGCTAAAGTGTCAAAGAAGTTGGTCTCATTTTAGTTTTCCTTCATGGAATAGGATAGTGCTTCATATCTTCATTCGATAGTTTTTTCCCACTTCTTTTATAGCATGTTAGGGATTCTCAGTGTGGATATTCTGAAGGTGAGACCTCACATCCTCAGATATCCACCAAACATGCTTCTGAAGGATATTATTAAGGTGGGGATAATGTTATATTTTTCATAGGATGGCATATGGTACCCTTTAAATTATAAGAGGAAGTGTTTTAAGAGTTTCATACATCCCCTTTGGTGGTAAATCCAGGTGTGGAAATGATTTACCAAGACCTCCAATGTCAGTTTTGGTAGCCAGGTATAAGGAAGGGAGTTGCAAAGTTTGTCTCATGATCCCTTAATTGATAGTAAGTTAAGGATGATCACCATGTTCCAGTGGGTTTAGCTCAACCCCTTGAGGTTACAGAGTGGAAGTGGGATGGGATATACATGGACTTTATGATGAGATTTCCACATACATTCAGGGAACACGATTCCATATGGTTAATCATAGACTGGCACACCAACTTGAACTACATACTAACTATCTGAGAGTATAATTTAATAGATATATTGGGATGCCTCTATGTTTAGAATATAGTTTTAATACAATGAGTTCCCTCTATGATCATCTCTGGCAATGATTCTCACTATACATCTCGGTTATAGAGGGGATTTGAGGGGGCTTTCAGGACTCAGTTTCACTTGAGCTTAGTGTTTCACCCCCAAACTAATCACCACACAGAGCGGACCATTTAGGTCTTGGAGGAAATTTTTTATTCTTTATTATTTGAATTTATCAATTGTAGGGATTATCACCAACCCTTGATGGATTTTTGTGTGCAAAAACTGTTATCATTCCACTATTGGTATGGAACCACTCATGGATTTTTATGGGATACCCTTCAGGTCACCACTTGGTTGGAGCGATCCTGGTGTGTCAGTACTCATGGGCCTCAAGTTAGTGAGAGCTACTATAGAGAATGTGTAGATCATCCTGGAGAAGAGGAAAACTACACAGAGTTGTCATAAGTCTTATGTAGGATGATGAAGGAAACCTCTAGAGTTTGAGGAAAGAGACCATGAGTTCTTGAGAGTCTCACCTCGATGTAAATTGAGGATATTTGGCCTTGGCAGTAATTTATCTTATAGATTAATTGTTCCCTAATAGATACTATGTATAGTTGGTGAGGTGGTTCAACTATTACCACTATCATCATAGTTGGACTGGGTACACGATGTCTTTCGCATGTCGTAGCTAAGGAAGTATGTGTATAACCCATTGCACATTATTGACTAGGTTGATTTGGACTTCGAGGATGGATATACATTTTCATAGAACCTGGTGGAGATTTAGGATCAGTATGAGTGGATCCTTCATGGAAATTTGATCCCCCTTATTCATGTCTAGTGGCGGCACAAGAATCTTTAAGAGAGAATATGAGAGTGGGAGACCCAGATGTGAGCCTAGTACCATAATCTTTCTTATTAGGTTTTTCTATTTTTGAGACAAAAGGACCTTTGGTGGGGAGAATATAACATCTCATATTTTCCTTGTATTATTTTTGGAAATTATATTGATTATTTTCAAGACCAAGCACAGAGAAGACATGTGATTCTAAGGCTCGGTGTGCCCAAAATAAATGTTTAAAATATATTAAATATATTAAATATCATGTCCATGCATTTTTTTTCCAAAAAAAAAGTTGAATAACTCTTGAACAGAATCTAAAATCATAAATCTGACTGAATCATTGAGTTTAGGATGAAGTTTTTACCCTAGGAAAGACATAATCATTGTCAATAAAGACCATTTGGGAAAAAAGGCATTGTGGGCATAATTAAATGAAATAAATAATTAATTTATTATTTTATTTCATTTTTTATGCACTGGCTATTTATTACATAAATGTATGGTAATAGGTTTTTCCTAAGAGTTGGCCACTCAAACCCTAGAGGTTCCGACAACCAATGGAGTGCTTTTCTTAGTGGATGATGGTAGATTAAGATTGGATTGCGGATCATCACGCCAACAGAGTCATTCTAACTTTCCAACAAAGGAAACACAACCCTTCTTAGGTGGATCAGTCTATACATTGAAGAGTACACAGACATGGGAAAAAGTACACGACCAGAGGGAACACCGTGTACTTGTACACAAACACGGCTTCACATACATGGGTCGGTACATGCACATGACCATCGTACATGGACATTACAAGGATACATGGGTAGGATTTCGTGTTTCTATACACATCATGTACACCTTCTACACACTATGTATATGGAGACTACATGCCATGTGAGGCTCTTCCACATGGGTAGACATGGGGATAGTCAGACAAGCTATGTACCCCCTTAAATTGTTCTTGTGGCTCTTCATTTTCTTAATTTGGACCAGTATAGGATGATTGTGTTTCCCGTATTCCTTTCCCTCAAGGTTACAATGCGAAATTACATTCATATCACTGTATTGTGAACCCATCTATAGGTCAAGTCTCAGATAGAGTTGTGGAGTCCCTCTGTGAGACTGGAGTATGATCCTCTATCATCCTTTGTTTCCTAGGTGGAGTTTTTAGAATCCACGTGTCCTCCTTGAGCGGGTTGATGATACTCCATCTAGAATTCCATATCGATAGGGTTTGTGGTATCATTGACATATGATCCCCTATATAGTGGGTTAATCTAGATTGGGCTCGTGGTGTCTCCTAGCAGTTCTGGGCATGACCCCCTATCGGTGTATCAGAGTCTTCTTAGACCATTGAGCTTTCATTGGGTGGGTACTAATGAGATATACCACTTCATTGAGTGTCTTAGATGATATAATGGCTCGTGGAGTGAATTCTCTTGGAATGATCATGGCTTTGAGTAGAATATCAAGGCTAGAAGTTGGTTATGACCGCTTGGTGGTGTGGTGTCTTTCCTAAGAATATATGGGTGTTTCTATTATAAATTAATTTTTATTTCTTTTATTTATCAGACTATACCTGGTGCTTCATGTTTAGTGTTTTTTTTTATTTTCCTACTTAGTAGTTTTATACACACCCCTGCATGGGATTTGACCACACGTGTCGTGTATTATGCAAATGATGACCCTCTTAATGGTGTCCTAGGAGGACATGAAGAGGGTGGATAATAGGTGGAGCTTGATAGAATGAGGTGTTTAACCTGGACATTCATTTTTGACTTAGTCCTCACCCTTGGAGTAGTTTGAACTTTTATAGTTTTTAGTTGGGCTTGTATTTGGCCCCTTTTTAAATTTTCTGTACTTTTACCATCGTACTCTGTTATGGGATATTAGATGTATTAATGCATTGTTTCAGTGTTGTTAAATTTTAGAATTGTGTGGGATTGGAGATATATACATTTGTATAGGTACTTTAAGATAATTCCTCCCATTTTTGGGATATTCCTACTTAGCACTGGTCACCATACCCTAGCCTATTGAAGGTGGGATTTGGGTAGTCACGGGTCAGACCTCGGTGGATAGAGTCATGATAACATAAATCATCTTCCACTTTTTTCAATTTCCCAAGATGGTAGTGAATTGTCCAATCATATTACTTTATTATCTCTAACCATATACATTGGTGCATATTTATCTCTTTCTGTGTCAATATATACATGAGGATTTTTGTGATACATACATATTTCACACTTATCCTCAAAGAGATAATGCTGACATATTTTTAAATCAAAGATCACTATAGCCAAATATAGATCTTGTGTTGTATAGTTATAATGGATAACTTTAAACCACATTCAAATATAGGCTATCAATTTTTCATTGGGAATTAACACGCAGCCCAATCCCTTCTTTGAAACATTGCTGAATACTACCAAATGTTATCCACTTATTGGTAGTGTGGGTACAGGTGAAATGATGAGCCTCCTTTTTAACTCCTTGAATATCTATTCACATTCATAATTCCAATAATAATTGACTCCCATTCAATTTATCCTGGTTATAGGGTTTGATAATCTAGAGAAGTTTCCCACAAATCGACGATAGTACCCAGATAATCTGAGGAAAGTATGGATATGTGTCATAGATTTTGTCCCCATCCATCTATAAATTTCTTCTATATTTGATGAATATTCATATATCTAATTTATTTTTATGATATTCCCAAATAATGATACTTCCTTGAACCAAAACATTCATTTTCTATACTTGACATAAAGCTTCTCCTTTCTTAAGGACTTTAGCATAGTGCTCAGATGCTCCTCATGCTACTCCTTACTTTTAGAGTATATTAGAATATAATCTATATAGAATAACAAAATATTATTGAGGAAATCTATAAAGACTCTATTAATCAATTCCATAAATATTGATAGAGCATTAGTGAGTCTTAGTGGCCTTACCATGAATTCATAGTGCCCAAACCTTATAGAAAAAGTAGTTTTGGGGATATCCTCTTTCTTCACACTAACATAATAATATCTCAACCACAAATCCACCTTGGAGAAGTATTTTCATCCATGTAGTTGATTGAACAAGACATTAATTTGAGGTAGAGGATACTTGTTATTTATCATTATCTTATTGAGCTTACGATAATCAATACAAAGGCACATTGACTAATCCTTCTTCTTGACAAAGAGAACTAGTGCACCCCGTAGTGAATCACTTGGGCGTATGAACCCTTTATCTAGATTATCTTATATTTGTTATTAAGATCCTCAAGTTATATAATATCCATTCTATATAGATTCCTACATAATGGTAATTCCCCAAGTATAAGATCGATTGAAAATTAAACCTCTCGATTAGGAGGAAGACTAGGCAATTCTTCAGAAAACACATTAGTGTATTCCTTGACAATAGGCATGTCTTCAAGGATTATTATTTACAAAGACTCAATAATTTGATCTATATTTGATTTAACTTATGGAAATAAAATCCATGGTTGAGATTTTGGTTCTAAATAAGATGCATCCTCTTCCTTTCACTTATACATAATTTAGGGTCGATTCATGATACAAAGAGTGATTTCTTTCTCTTAGCAATTTATGTTTTCTCTATATAGGGAAATGCAATCCATACCCATAATTTCAAAAAAAAATCCACCAAAGAGAGTATAAAAATGTTCACTTGGATGTTCATCCCACAAATTTTGACAGGGGAGGAGTTATATACTTGGGAAGTAATAATTTCCTAATTTTTTTTCTCACCTATAGCTCTACTTCCATGCTTTGTGGTGGTATTTGAATAGTTATACTAAAATTTCATGATATGAAGGAATTTGTATGAGTATAATAAAAAAGTATCCTCATTATTCTTTATTTAATAACTAGTGTACTTATCACCACTTCATTATAGGGATCCAACTCAGCAGTTGTGATGGAAAACGATCTCCCTTGTAGCCTTGGAGGTTGTTGGTTGTATCTAAAAACACTTGAATTAGTGCATTGATTTTTAAAGTTCTCTAGTTCCATGAAGTTGAATTAATGAACAGTGTTCTGAGGGTTAACTGGAACATTACTTTACTCCATTTCTTTGGTGGGTTTATCCTATCATAAATCTCTATCTAGGTGTCCTTCATTCCCATACCTAAAGCATTTCTTTTTTCCCCTTAAGAAATATCCAATGTGATTCTTTCCATACTTATGACTAGTGGGGTATGGAAATTTTTTATCACCATTAGATTTATCCATCAGAATTCCAGAATTAAACTTCACTTTCCACTTCTTATCCCCGTGATACCCTTGAGATTCATCAAAATCCATTTTGACATTGAGGGTTCATTGAACAATTTCCTCATAGCTATCAAAGTCTTGGATCTCTAGGGATTTTCATTTACTAGGTTTTATCCTACAAAATAAGTGTTCAAACTTGAATTCAGGGGTAACGAAAAAGCTATAGGCATGTCATGAAAATATTTTGAAGTTTGAATCATTCTCCTTGATAGATTAATTTCCTTTTTCTTAAGGTAAAAGAAATAATTTTCTATTTTAATTCTGAGAGTTCAAGGAAAATATTTATCAAAAAACATTTTCTATAATTCCTTCCACCCCAACTCTTCGATCTCTTTCTCAGGTTTTGTATTATTGATCAATGTCCACCATAGATCTATTTCTCCCTCTATATGATAAAAACCCAGTATAACATTCTCTTTCTCATAACATTGAAGGATGGAGAAGGTATTCTCAATGGAGTTGATCCATTGTTCCGTGATTAAGGGATCATATGATCCATTGAAATTTAAGGGCCTTTGTCACATAAAGGTCTCAATTGTAGCTTATTATTTTTTTGGGGATTTGGATACTCCCCTTAATCTAGGATTATATTTAGAACATAAGTTAGCTGAGAGATTATCATCACAATGTTTTTCAGTGTCTCTATCATCGGGTTGGACATCTCATTGGGGTAGTCATCACATTTCCTGTTGCATTGATTTTTTACCTAATTCCTCATATTTTTTGCCATTTTCTATAATAAATGGAAAATTAGGGATGATTATTTTTAAACAATTAAACAAATATAATGGAATATAATGAAGTTAAAGGGATAACATATAAATAGCATGTATTTCCTCAACTAATTAATTTCAACGATTCAATCTATGTTATCCATGATCTATTTCATAACATATATTCTTATATGTTTTTTTGTTCCCTTAATAATGGTTCAAAGTGAAATTATAAATTTACCAAATAATATCCCCCAAGAATATCAAACCAGGTTTGTAGAAAGGCCAGTTTTGGTGCACCAATTCTTGATCAAGTCTAGCATAACACAATATTTTCAGGTTTTATTCCTATGTATACTTATGCCAGATCCACATCCACTTATAGTATCTTGAAAAGGATTTATTTTATTAATAAACCACTTACTATATACTTACAAAAATTTAGAAATGTTTTATTACACTTATTCTTATCCCTAAGGTTTTTTCTAGAGTTTTTTAATCTTAATTCTAGAAATAACTAAAATTTTCCTTTGATACCAACTATAACAACCTTATACTTTATTACAATTTAATTCATGATTTATTACATTATATTACACTTAATAAAACCTAAGAGATATATTCATTTAGTGATAATGGTTATTAGTTACATTACATAAAAACTTAAATAGGGAATACAACATCTTTATTGAAGACTTATTTAACATGATCAAAATATTCCTTCGTACTTAACACTGCATGAGATAACCTAAGGATTTACATAAGAAAAGGGTGATTTTTAAATCCTAGTGAGGGGATAAACATGGAATACCATGAATAATGTAATAAATTTTAGACAATACACATATCAGTGGGACATAAAGGGGTCATAACTATAAACATGAAAAATGAGGCATGATATAGCATGATAACATAATGGAACCATGGAAAATGTGGAAACAACATAAAACACTGCATCATAGACATAGGTTAAGGGTAACTTCTAAGAAATCATAAAGGAAAAATTAACATAAAAGAATAAGGTTTACTACCTATCCTAATGTGACATCTCATGTGACTAAACACTATCCATTTCGTTAGAGCGCTACATAATTATGGGCACACTCATCACTTTTATTTCATTCTCATTTTTAAGTGTGCCACATAGATCACACAAAAAGGATTCATTCATCATCATATTTTATTCCATAAAAATGAGGGTCTAATAAATACATGTAAGTCCCAATTGAAATAATTATAAGTTTCTAATTTTGAACACCCTTGATATGAAATGGGTATGGTATTCACTGTAAAAACAATTTGGCATGGAAAATCTCAATGAAATTTTGGTAGCATAATGGCGTCACTTAAATATTCATAAAATTGGTTAATGATAAAGAAATGGTTATCTCATAATTTGGTAATAAAATGGGTAGTAATAGGGATAAGAAAAAATATATCCCAAAATTAGGAGTTTGAAATAGAAGGCATAATATAATATGGAAATTTTAATTAAGAGAAGAATGATAGGATCACTTACCTTGAGAGTGTGGCACCAAATGATTTAGAGGGGATTATTAAGATATTGGGGTCACCTTGGAAGGAATCTAAATAGGGTAGGTCAGAGTAAGGACATGATTAAAATATTCTAAGTGAAGATAAATGGTATATTTGGTGTTTTTATATAGGAAATGAGTGGGGAATTCATTATTATTTCTCAAACTTTGGTTATATACTTTATATAAAAAAATAAAAAACCAAAAACATACCTATGTTTTATACCAATTGGTATTGGTTTTCATTTTTTATAATTAAAGGTGTCTAAATTAACAAAATAATACCCTTTTTGATGTGGAAGTGATTCATACTCTAAAAGAAATGATTTTAAAACATTAAAATATTTTAATGGTTTTGGAGGATTCATAAAGGCATTATAAAATTAATAAAATAAACAGAAAATTACATTATTTTAAAGTTAAAACATATATTTAGTCATGGATACCCTTTATATTATTTATTACAACACTTTTGAATCATTATGATTTCATAATACACACCATATATTTATACAGTATTTAAATTTTAACCAAAAATTCCATTATCTTAGAAAAATATGAAAACTTCACCATTTTATAATCTCAATTTTATAATTACAAATATAATATTTATTTAAAAATAATAATTTTCTAAATATTTGAATTTTCAATTTAAAAATAAAATTGAAATTTATTTCTAAATTTTGGGTTTTTTGACAATAACAATTTCTGAACCCTTACAAAAATTATATTTGACTTCATAAAAATTATATGGACATTTATATTTAATAAAAAATATTTAATGATAAAATTTTATTAAAATATTTTTTATTTCAAAAATCTATTAATTCGTTAAAATAAATTCCTTAATTGAATTTGAATATTATCCAAAAATACACTTTGTGTTTTATTGAATCAAAATCAAAATCATTTAAAGAGTAATAATAATAAAAAGTAAATATAACCATTATTATACATTAAATAATGTATATACTCATATCTGTAGGTTCTCAATACATAAACCTTTAATACACTAGTAAAATCTATAAAGGTAAGGTGTGCGACTCTGAGACTTTCATGGGGTGGTTCGGCATACATGGTTTGGCCCATGATCTCAACAAGAATCAACTTCTCCCATAAATGGTTTCTCTCATGCTTAGGTTGTAGGATATTAACTTGGTATTGGAAAAGGTAAAATCTCATTGATTCTATATCCCTTAAAATATCTAATAAATGGGATTCATAGGGTGTGATCCTACTAGTTGAGGCCATCAATTCTTTTGTGTGTCAATTGGATTTGTTAAAACCCTATATTTATATTAATAAAGTGATTATTGTTTAATATCTATATTATCAAATGTAATGATGTTTAACAGTATTATAGATATGATAGGATATAATAAAACCAAATGAGTGCATTTGTTTTCTACAACCATAATCAAATAATGCATTTAATTAAAACACAAGTGAAATTTTATTTATAATAGTTTGGGTTGTTACATGAAAAAAACCTCAATGGTGGAAGGTTTTCTAGGGAAGGTGGGGAGGAAAACTTCATGAATTGTATTCCAAGACTAGGTGATGACTATGACAAAGACCTATTTGAGGAATTAATGGATGATAAGGAGATCAAAGAGGCAGTGTGCAGTATGAATCTAGAGAGTTCACCTAGGCCGGATGGTTTTCCAGGATCATTTTATGTGGTCTATTTATAGATTATTGAAAATGGGTTCTGGATGTGGTGAGGGACTACTTAAAAGGTGGTAGTCTTAATAGGAAAATGTGTTCATCTAAGGTGGTTCTCATCCCAAAAGTTAACGAATCCAATTCTATCAACTTGTATAGGCATCTCTTCCCATATGATTTTTTCAACAAAATCATTCCATTCCTTATCAATAGATGGATCAATCATGTTATTCAAAGTCTCATCTTAGGGGTGTATTAGGGATTTGTTGAAGGTAGGAGAAACCAAGGGGAAATTGGTATATCCAAGGATATGGTCAATGACATCAATATTAAAAATCTTGGATTGAACATTGTTGTCAAAGTGGATATAGAAAAATCATATGGATAACTAGAATGGAGATTTATTGTTTGAATTATGAGATGGTTCATATTTAGGTAGTGGGTTTGTGACTTATGTTTTTGATGTTTTGCTTCTCCATGGCTAACTATATCAATGATGGGGAGGGCCTTGAATTCTTCAAAAGTGTTATAGGATTAAGATAGGGTGATCCCATGTACCCCAACCTTTTTATCCCTTATTATAATGTTATCTCTAGTAACATCAAGCTTAGACTAGATGAGGAAATGATAATGATTTTTAGAAAAAGTTATGGTAATGGTTACATATCTCATCCCATGTTTGTTGATAATATAATTGTTTTCATCAATGGTAGGCGAAAATCTATAAGTAGATTAAACAAGGTAATGGAATCCTATGGAAAATGGAGTGGTCAGTGGGTCAACAAAAGGAAAATCAATGACTTTATATCTAATAGGTTCTCAAAGAGGCATAGTAATACTATTGAAGATAAATTAGGTATGAATAGGATCTCCCTACTAATGGTGTATCTAGGAGCACCCATATCAAATGAAATAATTTAAAAAAAATTGTTTGAACACATTATTGATCATATTGAGGGGAGAATTTTCTATTGGAATTTTTTTTCTATCCTTTGGAGAAATAATAATGTAATTGGATAGTATTTTATCACATATTACAACACACATCATATCAAAAGTCAAGTCCTCTAAGGGAACTATTTAGAGGATCAAAAAAATTAACTGGAATCATGTAGGATGAAAACCAAGCTATGAAGAGCGTTTGGGAGTCTTGGAAGATAACGGTATGAAAAATTATGGAAGCTAGATAAAATATTAGATGCATTTTAGACACCGTGAACACTATATAGGAAAGGTTGTCATGGGAAATTATTGATTGTAATACTTTATATGATAAGTTTTTGAGGATTAGTTATAGAGACTATTGGAATCATTGGGAGGAGCATAATAGGGGAATCTCTATCCTAGATAAAATAATGAAAATCATTTGGAGGTTCAAAAAGATGAGGTTACATGTGTAGTGGGATGTAGAGATATCATCTACTATGAATAAAATTGGGTAGGAAAAGATCTTCACTTTATAGGCTAACCTATTCTAGGTATATCATTCAAGAAATTGATCTGGTTCCCAAATTTTATCAATGCCACTATAGATTTAAAAAAATTCTCCACAATAGTATTATCTTGAATGAAGAACCTAATGTATGTATTTTTTTCAAAATCATCTAACGGTCACTTCAATATACGGAGCTTTTAGTCGTCAATACTCAATAACCACGTGCATGATGAATGGGAAGAAAAACATGATGCAAGTGGATCCTGATGATGATGAATTTTATTGTGTGGTGGATAAAGAATCATGTGATCCCCACTAATGAAAATGTTCAATGAAAATGCATCTCCATTCCCTCTCATTACAGATCATTCTCAACTATGAGTCCTGAAACTGTTTGACATGTGTTCTTCAAAACTTAATGGGAAACTGGGATCTATAATTTTGTGGGAAAACAGGTAGGTGTAAATGGATTTGGGGATTCAATTTCACAATTTATGGAATATTGGTTTCAAGGGGCTGTAAAACAAGTGGTGTTATTCAAGGATTGTGGATTGATTTTCATTGTGGTGTGGTCAGTTCTATAGGAGGTGGGGAACATGGTTGGTGAAGGTAAAAAGTGCTCGACTCTTTTCTTTAGGATATGAGTGAAGTCCTATTTGGTGGATCTATGGTCCCTTTTAAACGGTGGGTAATTTTTGGAATTTATCAAAAAAATTATTCCAATAACTCTATCTTTTATGGGGAGAATGTTTTTAGAGGAACCCAGGAATATGGGTCAAATGGGTTCTTCCTTACATGCGGTTAAAGTTGAATATTGATAGATCCTTCTTATATGTGGAAATGAGGGGTGGTGGGATAGTATGGGATAACATAGGATCAATTATCAGGGGTATTAGTTCTTAATACAGTTCTACAAATGAATTTGTAGTAGAGGTGAGACCCAATAACATGGGTCACTCACTCTGTAATCATTATCTCATCAATCTAGAAAAGGTGGAATCAGATTCTAGTGCGTTGATTGAGCTTATCTAGTGAAAGGTTAGTGTCCATAGGACCTGATATATTTATATAGAAGGTGTAAATCTCTCATCATACCAGGTATCAGTTCTAATCATGCATATAAGGAAGGGAGCTGTGTTATAGAAGCCTTGTCCATCAAAGGGAGTCCTAGTAAAGGTATCATTGTGTATCATTGTACTGATTCTTTAACAATTGAATATTGCCTTGTTATTAGGGAGGATGTACTTGGGGTTCACCATTTATGGACCCCTTAACATCGAGAATATTTTTTTAACTTTTTATAATAATAAAAAATAAAATTTAAGTGAGATTTTTTATTAAATATTTTTATATTGATAGATGAGTGAAGAAAATATGTTATCTGAATGTTAAATCATTTTAATGTCTACACTTGTATTCCCTAAATCTATCAATATACAAAAGGTTGATTTGAGATACTATTAAAATGTTGTATAATTCCTTTAGACTTGGGGAAATTGAAGTGTATTGATTGGGTATATTTTTGGATTTTGATTCTGTGATTTCTTCACAGTGGAAAATATCACCATACAACAAGTTAGAACTCACAATAAATATCATAGATCCCACATTGTAATAAGTGTTGATCTACAAGATTGTTTTCTATATGATTTATTTACAACCATGTAAAATGATTCAATATATGTATTTTAGTGATAATTTTAGAGGAATTTGATGAAGTCTCAAGAAAAATTTTAAGAAGCTGGAGGAATCTATAATATTGCTTTTAGAAAAGAGAAAAATGATATTGAAATGATAAAGATAAATTAAGGGAATTATTGTCACTATATAGAAGAAAAAAGTTGAAAACTATTAGAATATTATGATTATGGAGGAACCCATAAATAAAAAAGTTAAATAAATTAATTTAAGATCATAGTTACCATATTATTCAGTTTTATTCTATATTATGAAATGCAATAGTAAATTTCCTAGTAACTTATGTGTATAAAGAAAAATAAGGATAGGGGAGCTGTGTTCCTAAGTTCATCTAAGACCATGGAAAATTGGGAAAACAATAAAAATATAAAATAATAATAACAATAATAAGGATCCAAGATCATGTTGAGGAGTTTAATCATATAGGTATCAGATATGAAGAAAAAGATAATGTTGGTCACTATTCAGTGATATGTATATTGAAGTTGAGAAGAAGAAAAAGGAAAAGGTTGAGTTAGAGACTAACTACAATTTTATTCTTATCATTTTTTTGATCATTTCTGAAAATGAGTAGATAATGGGTTTCATGATCATAGGAGATCATTAATTTGAGGAATCTAATGAATAATTTTTAAATAAGACCTGTGAAACTATGATACAAGTAGTGACCAAATGGGAAGCATTGTTTTTGGTGATATACTGTAATACGAATACATTATTTTGAGTTAAATAAGATCATATATTATGGATATAGAAGCATCATGTACTGAATATTTGATCTAATTAAAATAAGAGATAAAATAAAAACTTTCATATACATGGTGGGATTCCATTGATCCTAAGGGATTTAGGGTATGCAAGGAGATCATAGTTGGAAGATGTGATTATAGTGTGAGTCTAAAAAGAATTCTTATGGTAATTATTCTATTATAAACATTATAAGAAGATATTTTGGTGTTGGATACACTAGTGGGTTTGTCTAAGAACTTCCCATAGTACTTTACTTTTATTAATGATAAGATTATAGTGTATAATATATGCCTTAGAAATTTCAAGTATAGAATAGAGTATGTCTTTGTACCAAACCATGTAAATCATGTGTAACGCATTTAATTTACATACTGCATAACATATAGAAATTAAATTCCAAGTTAAAATATAAAATAACTATTTCACTAACTGTAAATAGAGTCAAAATTCTAAAATGGGATTAATGTTTCTAGAATAAGTTAAAATTGGTAAAAACTTGTCAAAAATTGATTCACCCACTCATGTTTCTTCAGAGATCCAGTTGGGAATTTCATCTCATGGAAAAGGGAGAATCGATGTAATCTCAAAGGTTTATGATCAAATAAAATTGATAATAATGGACTGAACCATTTCAATATGAATTTATTTATTTATTTTTTAAAAGAAATAAATAAAATTATTCATAGTTTTCAAGTTATAATATTCTCTCTATGAAGAGTCTATTGGGTAGAATATTTAAAAAAATTAGAATATATCTTAGGAATAAGAATCTAATCATTGTTAAATAACTCAATAAAAAAGGGAGAAATAATTATCTATTTAATTTTAATTTCTAATAATTAATTTTTAAAAAAAATAATAAAACATATCAATAATCATTTTAATTTTAAAATTAAAACTTAAATTAAGAATATTGTTTTAAAATAATTTCCCTAATATATGTAAAATTTATTCATGTATTCCTTTATAATTTCCCAAATATGGTGTATCCTAGATAATCAAAGATACAAAATAAATAAGAGGTGTCCATATATATTTCACCCATATCTAAATTTTAACATTTTCCATAATGTTTGTCCAAGGTAGTAGAGATAAAATTATTGAAAAAGAAATTTAGTAATAGAATATATTAAGAATAATTTAAAGAATAAAAAAATCCCTATTCAATTAGGCTTTTTTTCCTTGATCTTTATATCAAAGGAATTGAATTATATATGAAGTCCTTATGAAAATTATTTCATCCCATGAAATTAATTTTTTTCTTGTTTCAAAACCCTATAAAGTAGTGGGACAACTATTTTGTTACGTTTAATGGTGACTATTCATTGGTATCATTAAAAATGATTGCATACAACTAGCCCACACTATGTTGGATTTCCCATTTTTCTATCCAAGAATGAGAAGGGGTTCTATGAAGTATATCAAGAATTAATATTTTCAAGTGACTACTTCATTCTTATCTAGATCATGATAAATAATAGGTTTATTTTTCAAGTTAACATTTTGTCAAAAGGGAAATATCTCCTCGATTTAATGATCAACTATGAATACGCATTTGTTTTAACAAAATTAGAGTTATATTATCCAAGGCCTATAAAAAACCCTTCTAGCTGATTATTACAATATTTTTTACATAAATGAAACTGAACATTACCATGACCAAACTCAAAATTGGTGTGACACTCAAGATACAACTCCATATAGGATTTCTCCCATACCACCAAGATATACTCTATATGAAAATCTTTAAGTGAAAAAGTATTCTCTCATCCATCGAGATCTAGGAAAAGGTTATTATATACAATATAGTATTGGATTAAATTTTTGTATCCACATTATTCATTTATCCCTTGTTTGAATTGGATTTAAATATAAGGCATGGTTAATGTCATGAAATACATTTTTCCTCATTGGATGAATATTGAGGGAATATTGGTTGGGTTTGTGCCTTCCATGTAACTTTGTAGGGATAAATCAATGATTGGTTTTTTTGTTAGTTTTTTTATTTGGTTTTGGAAATGGAAATAAAAGAGGCATCTTAAAATATGTTTTCTTCCAGGAGGTGGAGTTTCCTGATTATTTCATCCCTATAGGGTTAGTATACATATTTATAGTGTTAAGGTGTAGGTTTTAAAGGTTTAAAATTATGAGAGTGAAAAGTGCTTTAAATTGAGTAAAAAATAGGATAAATTAGTGATGGTAAGGGAAATATGGTGATGTTTTGGATGAATCTGTATAGTATAGGGTTCAGATAAATGAAAGAAAAATGGTGGGGAAGGGTTACATTACTGATTGAAGGGTTATTGAGAGTTTGTAAAGAGTTTGAATCTTGGGAGTGATAAATTAATCTTCATCCCCTAGAGAAGATCATGTAAAAATTGGGGTTTGGGGACTAGATTTTTAATGGGGTATACAACATTATTGTGCAATATTATCAGTTACATCATGATTCATATTAGGTAATAAACCATAGGGTTTTTTAAATTATAACTAAAATGAGAATCATTTCTTAGTATTCCATTCATGCCATAATTTTTCATGATGAATGTTTTTCACATTTTTTACCTAAAATTTTATATAAATGTTAGAAGTAATAATAAAAGGTCAACTTTTGGCTTTTAAGGATTTTAGTTGTATGGTTGTTCCTTGCAATATAGGGACTATAATGTAAGCTAATACTGTGATTCCTTGGTTGACGTTTTTTACTTAGTTTTAAGGAGTATTTGTGATGTAATATGCACCCCATAATTTCCTCCAAATATGGATATGCCTTGTGTCCATTTGTTCAAGATTTGATTTAAGGTCATAATTAGTCCATTATCAATATAAATTAGGATTTTCATCATGTCCCAATAATTATTGTATAATTTCAATCTATGATTCTAATTGAGAAATTAATTTCATATTTATCCCTTATCCATTTATTATTTTTGGAATGCCTTGTATTTTTGTTCTATATAAATTGAGAATTTTTTGCAATATTTTTTTAAGTTTTTTTAGTTTTGTGACTTGCTTGGAAGAAGTATTGGGATCTTCTAGATGGTTTTTTAGATTTTTTTATTCAATGTGGTGTATACCACACCATAATGCAAACCATGTTGGGTCTGATGAGCTCTTATGTAAAATGGGAAGGAGAAACACAACTATGGTAGGGTTTGGCCTTGGGTAAGGATATTTTTTATTCTTCCTGTGGACTATGGAAAAAGCGGCCTCACTATGTCATGGTGGAATTCATTATGATTCCAAAAATGGGAAAGGAATCTACACCACACCACGGAGGGTTGTTATATTGGGATAAAATATTTTTTATGATCAATACCACCATGGATATAGTGGTCATTACCAATACATGGTGAAATCCATTCTAGATTCTGGAAAATGTAGAATCTAGTGATGATATTTAGTGGTTTTGTGCATTTCAAAGGGGAAATTGCATGAAATTATTTGAGGGAGTTATTAACTTAGTTTTTTACTCAATTTATTCCATGGAATAACTCATTCTCTTCCTCTACTTACTTGTAGAACAATATAGATAAATAAAAGATGATGTTTTGGAATGATGTACCCACCTCACTTGGGTGTGTGAATAATATGATTCTAGGGAAGGTAATCAAGTTGACCTCTCTTCATTAAAATGGGTTCTAGGAAGATCATACACATATCTTTGATATTTATATGTTTTTTTGTGATTTTTGATTGAGCTTGAGGTATTAAGTCCTTATCATAGAGTCCCTATGCATACTTCTACTTGCCATTATTGGGTTGTCTGTGTGTGTTTTCCCATGAGACCTATGCTTGATATGATTCACATGTGGTGTGAGTGTGTATCCCTACGAGACCTATTATTAATATAACTTTCATGCGGTGAGTGTGTGTGTGTGTGTGTATCCCTGTGAGAGTTATTCTTGTTATAATTCACATGTGGTGTACATACCTATCCACATGAGACAAATATTTGATATGATTTTCATTTTAATGTTTATTGGATATATTAATCTCATTTGACATGACATTATTATGAATTAAATTATTATATAATTTTTTGTTACATGTTTCATTTCTCGATCTCTGCAATTGAGTGACCAAGTTGAGATTTATGGGCTCGTCTCTCCCTTAGAAGAGGAATGTGGATGATGTAATAGTTTTCCCTAGATCCGGGATATTGGAAAAATGCATAGTAGGAGGCTTACCCCAGATCCATGATATTAGGTCCACATCTGATTTTTGGGTTTCCCTAGAACTAAGAATTGGGTAAACATGAGTCTTTCCCTTGAAAGAGAGCATTATTATCCTTTAAAGGAGGATATGGACTGATGATTGGTTGTCAAAGTATGTCAATACGATCTGTGAAATTCTCTCTAGTATGGAGATGATGTAGGTAGAGGTGGTCTTTAAGAACTCATTGTTTTTGTAAACATATGAACTTAATTGTTGCTTATTTTTTCATTGTAAATTTTAATGGCATAAACCTATGTATATTGTAAAATTTTGTTAATTACTATTGCAGGTGTCCTACTGTGTTTTATACTCACTCCCTATATATTCATATCTTTGCACGTATAGACTTTATGATCATAGGTCTAGTTAAGGGAAATGTATTGGCAGTGGGAAGTTGAGTAGGAGTAGTAGGATTTTGTTAGGTGATGTTGGGTTGAAATATGGGTCTTATATGTTTTTCAACATAATACTTATTTTTATTTATCTACTTTAGTAAATCGATCTACTACGTGTGGGGATCCTTTATTTTTATTTGGATATTATGATTGGCATGTAATATTGTTATGGAATGGGTTGATTATTCCATTTTATTATTGATTCCCTCAATATTGTTATTATTATTATTTAAGCTTATATATATTTATTTAATTTTTTTCTATTATCATGGGAAAAATTTCACATGATGCCTCTCAGGTAATCACCAATAGTCTGAATAATCTTGCACAAATAGAGGTGGAAATTAGGTTATGTGGTACTATATCTAGACCCAATGATTCTGGTCAAGGTGTTACAAAATAATATAAAATCCATTTCCTATTTCATCAGATGTTTTCTTCTTTTACATTGATTTTGGATATGATAAATAGTTTATAAGATGATTGATATGTAGGTATGGGGACTATGTCTTTATATGGATATCACTATACCATGGGCTTCTGATTTTCTAGGAAAGTGGGACTAATGTTATTATTATTCAATGTAACTATTTATTTATTTCACATTAAGTGATTCACATTATGTTCATATTATGATTTATGGGATTTGGGGTGAATTCATGCATCATGAATATGCATGTATAATGACATTTCACATTCTTATTGTATACATTATATAGTGTTCAATTAAATAAATTAATATTTAAATTATAACTTTGTCTTGTTGGTATGATATTTCTTAAATTTAATTATTATAACATGATAACATTATGTTTGTTTTGTATATGAATTTGAGACTAATTCACAGGAACTAGTGACTTGGTTTGGCCTTAGTTATTGCTAGGGGTTGTGTCTTTTGTTTGTGGGTATACTCTTAGGATAGATCTATTATATAAATCCATTATTATGCCTAAAAATTTCATATGGTCTTATCTTTATAGGGTTTTTATTGGTGTTATAAACATTAATTTTGGAATTTTGGATAATTCAACCTGAAATAAGTTTGATGGGACTACCTGGTGAAGCAAACAAAAAGGCTTCTAAAAGGGGAAATTCCCCTATTACACCACTTGTTGTATAGGAGGGTGCATCTACGCATGCTCATATAGTAGCTCCAATAGTTCAGGATATAAAACCAATCCAACCCAGACTCTTAAAACAAGTTCATTCTTAGGTATGAGGATCACAATCGTCTCTATTTAAATATTCTCGTGACTTTAAACTCCAAGATCCTCCAGCCTTCTAGGTCTTTGGAGGCCCCTAGGATGTTAAAGACTCGATAAATGTCATTGATAAGATATTTGACATAGTTGAAAATCTAAAGGATTAGAAGGTGAAACTTGATGCGTTTATCTTTCAGGTGTAAACCCAAAAAATTTTAATATTATATTACCATTAAATAATTCAATGTGTTCAATATGTTTCTCTACATACAACACTGAACTAAAAGAAAAATGCAACATATTTTAATAAAAGTATAAATAATTAGTATGAACATTAAAAACGATCTATTGAATTAGAGGGATTTAATATGAGTGACCTATTTATGAAATATTTATATAATTAAAATAAGGGAAATTTATAATAGTAATTAAATTCAATTATTATTTCTAATACAACTAAGAAAATCATTTTATGCTTAAAAATATTTTTCTACTAAAATCATGGTTTTATTTCAAGAAAATAATTATATTATGATTTAATAATAATAAAATATATTTATAATACAAACTATATATTAAAAATAAAATAAGTATTCATTTATAGTAAATAAGAATAAATAATAGTTAACATTTTATAAAACAATTTTCCAATATGAATAGTTTTCCACTATATTTTGGGATTTTATTTTTATATTGAACTACTAAATTTTGAAAAATAAGTTTTAAAAAATGAACATATTTTTTTTTATTTTCATAATAATATAATCTTAAGATATATTTTTTTAATGTTTTAAAAAAAATGATTTTTATGTGAATTGTGAAAAAAGCTTTTTTTATAAATACCATGACTTTTAAGAAATTTCTAATATATAATTATGAATAAAAAATTAATGAAAAAAATTTATAGGACAAAATATTTATTTTATAAGTTACTTTATTTTTTAAAAAAGATATTTTTATCTACAAAACCGTATTTTATATTTTAAAATATAAGTAATATTTTCTCAAAAATTGTTTTTTAAAAAATTGTACAATTTTATTTTAAAATTAATTTTTATCACTTTTATAAATTGAATAAAATTAAATTTATTTCAAATTTATAATCATTGAGTCCAAATTATCTAATAAGTAACACTTTATTTTTCAGTATAAAGGACAAGTTACTATCGATAAAAACTAGTTACTGCAGTAAAATCTAAAGGGGTAAAATTAATAATTCAAAGGGTATAGGGCATTAAAAAGAAATAAATATGCCTATAATTGATTTTATGAGGTTTTTATTGACATTATCTATTCACTAATAATTTATTTCACAATTATTTAACCACTTGACATGTTTAACATGTTCTCCCTTTATCTAATGTTAAAATATTTACAAAAATGACATCCTCAGCACTTATAAAAGGGGCCTCTCACCACCACTTCAAGTAACTCTTAGAAATTATGTTTTCTCCTAAAACCCTTCACTATTATACTTTCACTATATTTATATTTCACTATATTGAGATTCCAATCATAATAGATTATCCAAATCCACCTATTTCTAATGGATCTTCTAAGGAAATCTCAAAGTGATCAACGTGAGTAATCATTTTTACTTAAATTATTTATTTTCTATCATTATTTTAAAATTATAATTTTAAAATACCTATTTAATTACATAATTATTGGTCATGTTATTAATTTTATTATTCAATGGCTATAATTATTACTCACCTTTTCCATTTTATATTAAGAAAAATGAAACTTGATTTCATGAGTTTTGCATATTATCACCACCATGACACAACACGTTTCATTTTCCTTCACCACCTTAAATGGTGAGTATTAAAATGAAATTTAATAAATAATTATGATATTTATATAATTTTTAATATTATTAAACAATAAACCATATTTCATATCTATCATGTTCTATGGAAAATGAAATTTTAAACCATGCTTATGTGTGGACTAACGCCTCTATAAAATGATTGTTTTTTACTTTTCTTTTCATCATGCCTTACTTGGATAGTCATGAGGATGGCACTAAAGAATAAATATAATGTTTATTATATAATTAAGGTAATTTTATGTCAAATTTTAGAAACTATTAATGATATGACCAATAATTTTTTTTTAATTCAGCCGTCTAAAATGAGTGAACTAAGAGGAAAATAATCTATTATTTCTAAGTAATGACTCCATATAAATTATATTTTATTTATAATTATTTCAAATTATAATGTATCATAATAATAAAAAACAAATAAAATCACTATTATTTAGGTATAATGATATTAAAACTAAACCATCTCGTAATCATCCATAGATTATGGTAGGTTCAGGTTTTGGTCGGTTTAACAACCCACTTAAACAATCTTATCCATGTATATGGATGAATATGAGAAATTATTTACCGGTGTAATATGTTATAAATATGTAAATTATGTTATGTTTTTTGATTAGGTAATTTTATATCAACATTTTACTAACTAATTACGAAAACATATTTTTTCATTAAGAATCAATGAAACCCGATCATTATCGATTTCAGCTTCATGATTTGTAAGAAAAACTACCATGGAATGAATTGTAAACTCTTGAAATTTAATTTAACATATATTCCAGAAGATTTCATTATATTTTAATCATTATGTTTTTTTACAATAATGAATACCAACACTATTTTTTAAAAACTAGTTCAAAATGATAAATATTACTTACACCAAAAAATTGATAATAGTTAAAAACTAACTAATATTAATAGATATAGAATGATTATAGATGAGGATTATAATTTTTTATACTTATGAATAATGTTTTTGGATATTTATTTAATAAAATTAAATTAATTACTCATGATTTTTTGTGAAAGGGAAAATAATTATGGATTGAGGTAAGGGTTTTCGTCTCAATTTCCTCTCTTTCAGACAAGTTAGGTATTGTGAACCAAATTTCATTTTTGTGTTATATATACTTACTATTTTAAGATAGAATTTAATAAATAATATTTTAATCATCGTATTTTAAGTTCAAATAAAATCCCTATATTTCAAGGTGTTTTCATTAAAATTTTACTCATACTGCAAGGGTTTTTTGGGTCTCAATTATGATTCTTTGAGACATGTTACATGTTTTGAACCATGTTTCTTTTATATGGTGTTATATTGAGTTATTAACTCATGAAGTCTCTGTACAATATTTCCTTGTAATTCATGGGATAATGGTACAACCATGACTCTAGTAACCCAGAGCTAAAATCTGCATAATTACATTGGCATAGATATAAGGGATTAAATCCCAAAGGACTAATCAATTTAACTATTTTTGAGAACCAGATATATACATGATAGGTGACCATCATTTCATTGGGAAAATAGGTATTTCGAATAAAATCATGTCATTTGTAATAATATAGGGTAAATAAGTTATATATTAAAAAATTATTATAAAAGATTTTTATTTTTAAATCCATTGAAAATTTGTAGAAAAATGTGTATTTTGTAAAACAGTTACTGGGGTGAGGAAGTTTGTTATCACCTTATAAATTTAAAAAACATTCCATTATAATTTTTTATCAAAAAAACCTTTTGAAAAAAATTATAAATATTCCTTCCAAAACATTTTTAAAAGTAAAGGATATCTTATAATGTCTTTAATAAATCATTTGATTAAATAAAATGACTTTTGTAAAATAATTTTGGTAAAATGGATATGGAATAAAAATTTATTTGATTAAAAGGGAAATACAATCTGTATTTATTTTAAACATTTTTTTCTCAATAAAAGTAATAAAGAGAGTAAATGTTGGGAAAATGTATAGAATACTAAAATTTCTATAGGATAAGAAAATTGTGATGGGTTATTAAGGATAAAATATAATATTCCTTCAACAAGTGTAAAATAAATCCCAAATGAAAGTTATATTGTAAAATAGATTCTTACCACTTTTATAACATTAAAATTGTAACCCATTAAAATAATAAACTTGTATTGAAACATTTAAAATCATTAATAAATATGTATCCAAGTGAAATAAATAAAATGGGTAGTATATACACCATATAAAAAAAATAGGTGTATATTAACAAATATGTATCAATGAAATGGAAATTGAGATGAAATTTCATACCTCGCAATTTACATTAGTTTAATATGCTTTAAAATATTTTATAATGGTTTCAATAATGTTATTAATTTATAATATAACCATATTCATATTTATAATATCATATATGATCCTATAATAAAATTTTACCACCCATTTTTTAAATATATTTCATTATTTTCATTGTTTTGGGTGTTAATTGCCTTATTTTATCATCCATATTTTGTCATTACATTTAAGGTTATTGTGAATAAAATATAAATAAATCATCTCTATAATTATAATAATAATTTAGATATTATATTTACTCATTATATACATTATTATAACCATTCTTGAAATTTATACATGAAAAATGAATTGTATCGCTTTGTGGAGATTGTAGGTCGTATGTACGCATGAGCAACAATATCATTCCATTAATGAGTGAAAGGATAATAAATTGTTTGGTATATTAAGTTTACATAATAAATATCATGTCATATATATCACATATATTCATAAAATTTATTCTTAACTTCCATGTAAATCATTAGTGAAAAATGAATCACATCGCTTTATAAAGTGATAGTTCGCCATACACACGATTGACATTATCGTATCTCCCACAGAATATAAAGTAATAAGATATATGTTATACTATAATAACATAAGTATAATTATATTAAATATATATATATATATATATATATATTAAAACCATCATTATATCCAACCATGAGATGTGGTGATGGAATAAAAAATACATCGGTTCGTGAGGCAGTAGTATGTCGTAAACACGATTGATAGTTTTGTTTCCGATTTTATGGAAAAGAATATGGATATAGGTTATGAAATTAACATAATAACATATTATGAATTCTTAAGTACTGGGGTTATTATATCAGTATTATTTAATAATATTTGAAGGAGGTGGAAGAGGAAATAGAATAAAAATTCTCTTTTAAGAATGTTGCCTGTTCTTCAGATAACTTCATTAAGTTTGCGCCAAAATCCTTCCAATGAAGGATTTATGATCAAAAAAAGTCCTCTAGGATGTTTTTATATATGTAATTAAGGTATTTGGGTATTTATTTTCCTAATAAAATGACATTGGAAGTGTTAAGAGGGTAGGGGACCTTTTATAATTGGGGGAGAATACATACTTAGAATTTTTGAAAAGAATGAATTACACCCATGTTTTTTACAAGATAAAAGGCCCTAAAATGAATCATTATTGAATATTGGATGATATAAGTACTAAATATTTCTATAAAATTATAATTATACAAGTTTTAGGCCATTTTTAACCATTATCTTCTTAGTGTAACCCCCTGGTAAACCCATTTTCACCTTAACCGTAATAATTAATTTTTAAAATTTTAAATATTCATTATAGTCAAAAATTATGTTGAAATTATTATATACTACTAATTATTCTGATTAAAATTATGGAATAAATTATATCAAATTTAAATCACAAAAGTGCATGAATTTAATTTAAAATAAAACCCACGGACGCGATGAAAAAACTATTTTCCAAAGGAAAGGTTTTCAAAACTAAAAAACGTTTTTATATAAAATAATAACATATAATTAATTATAATGAATTAAATTGGATTTATATAATATAATTGAACTAAATTTTCTTTTAAAATAATTTATAAACAAAATAGAACTTGTAAATGCTTTAAAATAAAAGACATCTTTTAATAAAAAATAATATTTCTCTTTATTCATAGAAAAATGAAACATTTTATATTAATACCAAAAAATCACCCTAAGATAATTTTTATTTGATTATTTCAAAAATAAAATTAATTTTTTCAAATAAATTTTATAAGTGTCAAAACATTATTTTAACATAAGTGTAAAAGATGCAATGAAACTGTTTTATATAAAATATTTCTTTTTCTTTCAAATGTTTTTTGTTTTTATTTTTGATCAATATATACCCAATGAAAATTTGTAAACCTTATATTTTTTATAATTTAGTTAGTCTTATTCATACCCTCTAACTTAAAATCTAGGTTATAATAGTCATGTTTAAATAATAATATTTTAATAGAGTATTGCGTTTTGTTTAAAACTGGCATTGTTTATATCATAAGGTATCAATGAATTTAAATTTATTCTAAAAAATATATAATTTAAAGTCTAGAGGCGTTACATTCTTCCCTATAAAAAATAATTGTAAAAATTTCATGGATATTACCTTCTAAAAAATGAGGTTAGTTCATATTCATAGCATGCTTTTGTTCCTATGTTTCTTCCTTCCTTTTATGATTTCTCCAAAGTACCTTTACGAATCAAGTCATATAATTACTCAATACTCACTCTCTGGTATCAAAAATAGGGATGGGTTATTCATAGTAAGATAGATTAAGTTCTAATTATATTTCTTAATATGTGAGAACATGATTTAGGTCTGGAATGTACTTACTTAACAATGATATATAGAACACATAATGTACTTTAAAGAGTGTTGGTTCCATTTAAAATCAGTAAGCTACAAATTCAATTATTTTAGTAATTTGAAAGGGTTTGATGCACCTATGGATCAGATTTACTTTCTTACCAAACTGTAGGACACCCTTCCATTTAGATACATTTAATAAAATGTGATCTCCCACTAGAAATTCCAAATCTTTTCTCTAATTTTCTATATAACTATTTTTCCCACTTTAAGATTCTTTAATATAATCCTAAATAGTATTTAGATTTTTCATTGTATCTTCAACAAGTTATAGTCCTATAAGTTTCATTTCACCAATTGTATCCCAACAAGTTAGAGTATGATACCTCTTTCCATGTAATGCTTCATATAATGCCATTTAAATATTTGAATGGATATTATTGTTATAGTAAAACTCTACCAAAGGTAAATACTAATCCCAAGTACATTGAAATTCAATTTATCATGGAATTAACATGTCTTAAAATGTTTGAACATGTATTTTATACTATCCATCAATTTGAGGATGGAAGGCGATGCTCAAATAAATATCACTATCATGAACCTTCTAAATACTCTTCCACAATTTTGAAGTAAAACAGGGATCACAATCAGACACAATTGAAAGTGGTGTGTCAAAAAGTTGTAATTCATTATTAAAATAAATCCTTGTGTGCTTCTCAAGAGGTAAATCTTCTCTTAATGTAAGTAAATGTACATATTTGGTAAGGTGATCAACAATAACCCATATTGCATTATTCTTTCATGGATTATTTTGTAGTCCTATGAAATAGTCCATAGTAATGTAAACCCATTTCCACAAATCCATAGGAAGAGGATTTACGACTCCTCTAGGATACTATCTCTCATCATTCACTTACTGACAAACCCAATATTTGGACACATAATTATAAATTTACATCTTTATGTTATCCCTATAAATTTTTTCCCTCAAATCCCTATACATATTGGTACTACTAGGGTGTATAAAAAAATATGAGTTGTTAGAATTATCCAAAAAATTCCTTTTTATACTAGGTATAGGTGAAAAACATAATATCTTTCCAAATTTCATAATTTCATCTTCACAAATGAAGTATGTCTACTTCCCATCATTCACATATTTAATATTCTTTTGAAGATACTCATCATTATATTGAGAATAATTTACCTTTTAAAATAAATATATTTTCACACACATTTGAAAAGGAAGAGATGTCTCTCTTTCCTTAATAATTTACATATCTATATTTACTATATTTAGGACCATAATATCCCTCTCAATCCTCATTTGGGTCAAAACTCCATGACCATTCCTGCTCAATGCATTTTCAACCTTATATACTTTCTCCACGTGGTAGTGTATTGAAAAATAATAATCATTGAGTAGATTAATCCATCAAATTTTCCTCAGGTCAAGATATTTATGTGAAAATATGTATTTGAGGCTCTTCTGGTCTATGTATATCTCACATATTTCACCATACAGATTATGTATCCATATCATCCAATAAAAGATTAAAAATGGAAACTCATAATCATGGGTTTTATAGTTATTTTTGTTAGTCTTCAATATCCTTGATTTATATGTAATAACTTTATCATTTTTCATAAGGACACAACACAGTCCTTTCTTAGATGAATAATTATATATCACAACCCCATAATTTCCTGATGGTAAAGAAAAAATTGGAACATTGACTAATGTCCACCTAAATTCTTCAAAAAATTCCTAATACTCTTTTATCTATATGAACATAACCATTTTACATATAATCTTGGTTAATGGGTTATCCAATCAGGAAAATTTATGAACAAATCACTGATAGTAACCTAACAAACTAATTAAACTACATACCTCAGTTATGTTCATTTATGTAGGCCATTATCTGACTACCTTTTTCTTCAATAGATCAACTGGGATTCTATCCTTATAGATAATATGGATAAGAATATAAACTTTTTGAAACCGTAAATAAAACTTACTAAATTTACCATATAAATCTTTCCTTTTAAGTGTCTATAGAATGATATACAAGTGATTTTTATAGTCCTCATAGCTTTTATAATAAACTAATATATCATTAATGAATAAGAAAAAAATATCAATATATTCTTTGAATACTCTATTCATTGGGTATATAAAAATATATGGTCTATTAGCCAATCCAAATGGAATTACTGTGTAATAGTAATCTCCATGCCTCATTTTGAATTTTATCTTTGGAATGTCTTATTTATTTACTCACAATTGATGATACCTAGAAAGAATTTCAATCTATAAAAAATATTTATCTTCATGAATTTGATCGAACCAGACATCAATGTTAGACATAAGATACTTTTTCTTTATCCTAATAGCATATGTTTATCTATAATCAGTCTATAGCCTCATGGACCTATCTTTTATATTAATGAAGAGAATATGGGATCCCTATGCTGAAACACTAGGTTGAATAAATCTATTATTAAAAAAATCCTCAAGTTGTTTCTTTAACCCCACTAATTACATAGTAGAAATTATATAGGGAGTCTTTAATGTTGTTCTTGCATTAGAGATTAAATCAATGTAAAACATAACTTAAATATCTTATGGATATCGAATTAATTCATTAGTAAATAAATCAATGTAGTAGTATATAATAGGAACATATTCAATTTGAAGATTACCTTCTCCACCCACAAATTTGTTTCTCTTATTCCTCAAGAATATCATTCATAAGAGCTACTGAGGGTTGATCTAGACATGACTCAGATAATGAAGTATCTACTCTAAAGATGATAAATTACACATATTAATCACAAATAATAATTTCATTCTCCTTATAATAAACATTTTCATTATATTTTGAAAGTCAGTACATACCAATGATTATATAAATGTTATCCATTTTTATAATAATAAATTTCAAAAATATAGAATTTTTATGTTTTGTAATGGGGAATACATGACACATCCATCTTTTAGTGAGACTTCCACTACGATTTTTTGTTGAAAAATTCCTTATTAAGGTGAAAGGGAAATATCTAATTTTTATAGAAAACATAGAAGATATGAAATAGTGTTAAGATCAGGATTAAAATAAAATATTGGATAAATATGAGGCTATGATTAAAGTACCTTACACCACTTTATTGGGTACTTTCACCTTAGCTATAGTGATCACATAATCTTGACCTCCTACGTTTGGACTCTTTTATGGTATATCCCCTTTATTATTGGGAAATTGGTTTGAATAATTCCTCATTTGTTTATATTTTATGTATTATATAGTAGTGATTTTTCTTCCCTTTACATTATTTTTCCTGATGACCCTTATCTCCACACTCATAATAAATTCTTGTTCCCTTCAATAATTTCCCAGGATGATTCTTTCCACAATTTTCACAAGATGAAAATTTCTTCTTTTTCTTCTTAGACACATTTAATTTTTCTTAGTGCATATTAAACCTCTAATTTTCTTTATTTCCTTTGAACATATATGATCTATAAAATTACTTCTATATTTTGATAGCACATAAAACTATTTCATAATATGATGAAAAATCTTCAGAGACCAGCACCATTTAGAGACTTAGATTAATAACTTCAATGAAATTGGTAATATTTCATTATGGGTTGCATAAGTAATCTATGGAATGATTTGATAGTCTTTTAAAGGTACCATCATACTCTAAGAAACATTATTCATACTTTTTTTAGGATATGTAACTTTCTCTTCATTTTAGTTCATTGTTTATGAGGTATATATTTATTGAATAATCTCTCATTAAAATATTCCCATTTCATGTGTTGTATTTCCTCTTCCTCCCTATTATTTTGGATAAATGACCAATATATATTATAATCACCTTTGAGATAGTAAACTTCAGGTGTAACCTTTTCCTTTTCATTGAATCTCAAGGCTGGAAATATATTCTCAATGGAATTAACATATTTCTCAGCTACCACATGATTAGTACCCCCACTAAATGATGGGGGATTATATCACAAGAAATGATCCAACATAGGATAATCACATAATTTTACAATGGGTTTCTCTATTTTAGGAATGGTTATTTTTCATAACCTAATTCATATTCCCTGGTATATCCATGATATTCATAGTTCCAATACTAGATGTATTGGTTTTCTCAGTGGGGAAATATCAACATTTTCCATGAGTATAAATACCCTTATTTCTTCTTAGATTAATTTATAAACAATGTAATACACTGGAATATCTTATAAAATTATGAATTTTAAATCATAAAGTTTAATTATAAATCTATTTTAACACTTAACCTAAATTGAAAATTTATGCATTTTTAATCTTAGAATCTTAAATTTTCTTTCTCTGGGGATTTTTTTTAATCCTTTATAATGGTTTATAAAAAAATGATAATTATCCTAAGAATATCGCTTATGAGTTCCAAATGTGATGCATAGTAAGGCCCATTTTCAGGTACCATGTAACACTCATGTCAATCATCATGCCACTTTCATGGATTTATTATCCCTAAGTACATCTATTCGAAAACCACATCCATTTTTAGTATCTTGATTGGGATGTATTTATAGAAAAAAGAACATAATATATTAATTAACAAAAATTTAGGATTCTCTTATATACTTTTCCTCAAATTTTATCATAGGTTTATGTTCCCTTATCTATGTTTTCATTAATCTAGTTCCCAAGGTTTCAACTAAAATTGATATAATACCAATTGTACAAACCATTACTCTAGTAACCCAGAGCCAATATCTACTTTGTTACATTGGCATAGATATAACTGGTCAAATACCAAAGGACCATTCAATTTAGTAGTTTTGGAAAACAAGATATATACATGATACCCATTTTACATTGGGAATAGAAAATAAAACATTTTAATGGAAAACATTTATCATCCTTGAACTCATTCAATGAATTCTTCTTTGTATCCTAGGGAAAGAGAAAAATAAGGGTGATCTCAAATACTTAATAAGGGTTACTTATATTAGAAGTTATCATGAATTAGTAAGGTATAATCAATAAGGTAAGTTAGATAATTGACCACAAATTCCATTTTATCAGTAACTTAAATATCATTATTATATAAGGATAAATATATATGGAAAGATAAATAACTGAAAAAATATTCAATTTAATCAACGAAATGATGAAATTCATCTATAGATAATATCAATGTGAAAATCCCATATATAATAATAACAACAACAAAATTATCAATGATTGAAATGCTTAATTATTAGATTTCATGATCTCAAGAATCATGATACCACTATTGACAATACCTTTTACAAGATAGTTTAAAACTATTAGTAAAACCCCATTTAATTTGACCAAATGATTTGTCTCATCAAACCTATTAATTCATTAAGGGTCTATGTAATTCATGGCCCAACCCATCACTGCATGTCCAAATCATTCCACATATATTGAATAATAAATTTAATTCATGAATAACATGTCTTATCATCAAGTATATGTATTGATTAAAGAATATATATTTATCAATATTTAATTATTTAATCAAATAAATTTTAAAGTAAACAACATACATACCAATGGTATATGTTTTGGGAAATAATCCTCTCAATGATATAAATAATATATATATTTAAGATAAATTTAATGTCTAATGAAAACAAATAAAAAGAAATTTATTGTCTTGAGAGAAAGTTTACAATCCAAAAATAAATCCATAAATGAGAGGCGACCATCGGTTCATAGGTAATATAGGTTTTTTCAATTAAATATTACCATTTGGAAGAATAAAGGGAATGAAAGTGAGATATTAAAATAATCTTTCATAAAAAAGTTTTTAATTTTTTATTAAAAATGTACCATTTGAAAAATATTAAAAATATTCGATTAAATCCATTTTTAAAAGTAAAGTATAACTTGAAATTTATTTATTAAATCACATTATTAAATAAAAGGACTTTTTTAAAAAAATTAAAACATGGATATTGAAGAAAAATATACCTTATTTAAAGGGAAATACAATTAGTTTTTCTTTTAGACATTTATTTTCCTGATACAAGTACCAAAGAGATAAAATTTTGAAAAAAATATATATATCCTTAAATATATATATTATAAGAAAATTATTTGGTCTTATGAAGGGTATTCGATAATATTTCATCAACAAGAGTAAAAGAAATCCCAAAAGAAAGTGATATTTTAAAATAGATTCTTACCTCCTTGGTAACCTTCAAATTGTAACCCCTTTAAATAATACACTTGTATTGAAACATTTAACATCAATAATAAAAAGTTATTCATATTAAATACATCAAAGGGTTATTATATACACCCCATAAAAATGAATTGGTTCATATTAATAGATATGTCTCAATGAAATGAAAATTGAGATGAAATCACTTACCTCATTCTTTTTATTAGTTGAACGTGATTTAACCTCAATTATAATTCTTCTAAGAATATTATTAATTTATATAAGAAGTATATTTATATTTATAATATCATATATAATCCTATTATTACATTTTTCCACTCATTTATTAATATTATTTTCATTGTTTTTGGTGTTAATTTACTAGTTTTTTCATGTGTTTTTTGTCGTGAAAGTTTTGGTTCTGGTATATAGGATATAAATACATCATATAAAAATTATAATAATTTTATAAATATCATATTTACTCATTCTATACATTATTATAACTATTCTTGAAATTTTTACATAAAAAAATTAAATGCATCACGTCGTGGAGACGGTAGGTCGTATGTATGCACATGTGACGATATTTTTCCCTTAATGAGTGAAAGGGTAAGGAATTTTATGGTATATTAATTTTATATAATCAATAAAATGTAAAATATATCCCATATATTCATAAAATTTATCTTTTGTTACCTTCCATGTAAATCATTATTGAAATAATAATCATTTCTCTTTATGAGGTGGTATTTTGTTGTACACACGATTGATGTTATCGTATCAGCCACAAAATGGAAAGTAAGAAGTTATTTTTGATAATATGATACTAGAAGTATAATTATACTAAAAATAATATATTTATATATATATATATTAAATCCATAATTATATCTAATCATGAGAGGTGGTGATGGAAAATGAATTACATTGGTTCATGAGGAAGTAGTCCACCGTACACACAATAGACGATTTAATTTCCAATTTTATATAAAAAGATATGGATATAGGTTAGTCCATTAACATAATAAAATATCAATACAATTGAGATATTGGTGTTATTATATCAGTATGATTGAATAATATTTATAGGATGTAGAAGAAGAAACAAAATTAAAACTCTCATTTAAGATCGTAACCTCTTATTCAGAAAAATTATTTAGGTTTTCACTAAATCCTTACTAGGTTAGATTTATCAAAAAAATACTCTAGTATTATGGGAGTTAATTAATTAAGGGTTATGTTTTTTTATTGGCTAAAAAATGGCGTTGGAAGTGTGAAGTGTGGGAGAGTGGGTGTCTCTTTATAAGTGTGGGAGAGGACGCACATGGAATTTTTGAAAACAATGAATTAAGCCTATGTTATTTCACAATAACAAATACTCCAAAATGGACCATTCTAGAAGATTTTAAGATCTTATGTATAAATATTTCTAGAATTTTATAATTTGAAAAGTTTTATGTCATTTTTAACCCTTATCTTCTTAGTTTAACCCCTGGAAAACCCATTTCACCATAACTATGATAACTAATACTGGTTGGAGTGAGTATATCAATATGGGGTGAATTTAGAACCCAATAAAAATTTTTGTCTCAAAAGTGATTATTTTGAAATCCTTAAAATGTTTAAATATGTCTTAGTTTATCAAAATAAGTAGTATGATAGAGAGCTTGGTTTTTGAAATATTTATCTAAATATTGATTAGGTATCAGATGAATAATATAGAATATTATTTGATCATTTGAAATCAGTTTACTTTACCGAAATACTATGTGAACCTGAATTAAGATAGACTATCAAAGTATATATATATATATTATTGTTAAAATAATTTCCAGTTTTAAAGTGGAAATAAAGTAAAACAAAATTAAATCACAAGTTAGAAAGAATGAATACAAGAGGTTCAATCTCAAGTCAATACCTAGTCCTCTACCCTTGGTGATCACCTACCACCAAGCAGTTTATATAAAAAATATGATTTGTGACCTAGATCGGGTTTTACAATAGTTTACAAACTATCTAGGTCAAACATGACCCCTTCCATAGTTATACATGGAAGAAAAAATAAAAAGTTCACACAAGGACCTCTACCACTCTTATCTGTGGGATCAATAAATATCAAAATATCTTAAGAAGATATCAAGTATCTTCTAGTTTAGAATAGAATCGTGTGTGCATATTTAAAATAGAGTATAGCACACACTACTCAAAAAGTAATAAAATAAAATAAGAAAGATAAATATATAAGAGTAGATTTTAGAAGTTCTAGGTCTGTTGAAATGCACCTTGTGACTCTTGATTTGATTTAGTAGTGAAGCTTGAGTTGGTTTATCTTGAAAACATCATGAAAATAGAGTGTCAAGGACACTTATTCGTTGAATGGAGGAAAGAAGCAAATGTGAATGTGAAGTTAAAATTATCATTCGTGTGTTTTTTATATGTGATATATACTTGCTTTCAACTAGGTTAAATTCTATGTGTGTTTAGGAATATCGAGATTTCATCTTATTATCAGTTCACTACATCAATTGTTTCATCTCTTTTCCTATTTTTTTCATGAGGGAGTGTGATGCACTTTTATCAGTTGAATTAAGAAAAATATATGGATCAGCTTCCTCGTACTGTATATCCAGACACTCTCTTCAATTATTTCTATAGGGAATTTAAGAGACAATAATTAAAATAGTAAATTGAATTCACTTCAATAAATATATTTGTTATAATAATATGACTCAAAAAGAAAAGATAAGTTAAGGGAAACAATGGTGGTGTCTTAGACTAGCGGTGTCTCTCTCTTGCAGTATGTTGATCTGGAAGTATGATACTAGTGGTATCTTGGACTTATCCAATATCAACTACATTGGAAGTATCACAACTATAGGTGTCTATTCTGGTGGTGTGTGTTTTGACAGTGTCTTAGACTTTGCAGAAATTCCATATTGGCGGTATGATATTGGGGGTGCTTCATCTAGAGGTATCTCGTACTTATCCAAATTTTCATTCTATATGGTGTTTCAACTGATGGTATCTCATAATTTTTCAATTTTTTAGTCCAACGGTAAAACATTCTGGTGGTGTTATATCATAGCAGTGTCTCATACTTAGTGGGATTTTTATTCATGGACAATGGTGTCCTAAGTTGGAAGTTCCAATATCAATGGTATCTCATTCTTAGATAATTTTTTCACCAAGTTCAGAATACATATTACTTATATAGAAACATGAAACACATTAATAAAATCAGAATCATGATTTTGTGATCATTAAAACCAGAAGTTCAATAATATCCACCTTTTTATGATAAAAATAATGGCATTAAAAATCATACAAAAGTTTAAACATGGTATCCAAGGTAGTATAAACCAAAACATATCATTTATAGTAAGTAAAAATGGTAGAAAAATAAAATAAGAAAATAGAAGGTATCGAAGGTAATTATCATGAGTAAAAAGATTAAAAACATATATTATCAAAGATAAGATAGAGAAAATATTATAATAAATCATAAATTCCATAAGGAATTATAAAATTCCCGAATTCTCTCCATTTTGGGATTATAAAAAATCTAAATAAAAGAAATATAAAAACAAGGATAAAAAAATATAAAAAGAAATATCAGAGGCATTGAAAATGATTAAAAAAAATTTATTACATCCCAAGTACCATCATATACAAACTTTTTAAGACAAAAAAATCAAGATTTAGGAATTAATATAGGGGTCCATTGGTGCATTTCCTATAGCCTGGGCTTTCTCTTTCTCTCTGTATAAAGAAGCTGGATCAGTTCATGACAAGATAGAGGGAACACAAAAGGAGATTCTTTCTATAGTCTAAGGATGATATTACATAATTAAAAATAGCCTGATTTATCTCATGGATTTATAAGGAGACATTGGAAAAGGCTATAATTAGGTAGGAAAGATTTCTAAAGGATCTCAAGAAACTCCTGATCTAAGAGACAACTGAGGAGTAATTGGAACAGATTCCCAAGCAACAACTGCTTGGACATGAACATGAAGAAATTGATTCATGAGATTTATGAAATCCATTATGATTTTCCCACCCCTTTCCATTGAACTAAAGAAATTTTTCTTCTCTTCCATAAAATGGTCCAACAGTTGGGTCGTCTCCTTGATATGTCTTACTTTTTCTTTGACAAGTTAAGTTACAAGTGGAATTCTTAAGTTTTAATCCAATAATTTTAAATTGGAGTCCATTGTCTTCTTGTTATAAATATGAGATATATGGTACTTAATAGCCTTGGTTATAGTTTCCCAATCAGCTTTCATGTCATGGGAATATTTTTTAATCATCTTGAGAACATGATCAGAGTTATACCAAATTCTGCTCAAAGTCTCTTAGGGATGATCAATGACACTTATCGAAGCACAGGTTGGAGTAGCTCTTAGTTCATCACTAAAAACTATATTTAACTATTCAACATGAAACACTACATGAGGAGGAGGAGAAACAACAAAATTATCGAAAGATTTATCATCAAGGATTTTAAGGATTCCATTCAGATAATCTTTAAAACTAGACATCATTTTTTTCAACCAAAGACATAAGAGATTTTAGTTTACCTCTTATCTTCTTATTTTCAATCTCTATCTCATAAATGTAATGCATAATCTTTGGTTGTACATACTAAATAACCAAATAAAATATGTATCTTACATCTTTCTCAAATATGAAATTCTCTTTAGGAGGTAGATTCTTTAACTTCAAAGAAAAATAAACCATCAACATTTTACCAAAATCATCCAAGTCCATTTTAGTGAATGCATCAACTGGAACAAAAATAGGTTTTGGAGCAGGTTAAGGTGATTATGTTCTAAAAGAATTGAATTTTTCCAATATACCATCAATATTTACTTGAAATATCAAGGATTTCTTAGGATCTCCTTCAATTGGAACCTCAAGTCTATCATGCTTAAGAGCAGTCTAGTTGAATTTTTTCCATTATTCAAACAGGGTATCAATCCATCTCCCATAAACCTAATAAAATACTAGAGAAGTGGTAGGAGGGACCACAATAATAGGTACAACCAAGGATTTCTCAACATTCCCAAGAATAGTTCAACTCTGTCCACCTAAAAATTGTACAATGGTCATAGGGATTTCTTTTAAATTTTGTATATCTGAGCTCTATGCAGCAGCCCTGGAAGACTAGGCTTCTAACTGTGTACCAACAGTAGGTGCATATATATTCTCAACATCCTTTTTTTAACAACAATAGTGGATTCACCTTCCACATTCTCATCCATAGGATGCTTATGAAAATTTAAATCAACTAACAGTTCATCCCCAAATTCTTCCTCAATATGATCCTTTTTTTCTTGTTCAGCTACATGTTATTATACATTAGCTATAACTCCCATTTTCTTAGCCATATAAGAATCAAATATTGATTGACCAGTGGAAAAAATAACTACTTGACTTCATCAATAGGTGTAACTTCATGAAATATTTCAACAGATGTGTATTTCTCTCTCCCAAAAAGTGCATCCTAAAGCTCTAGGGGCATATTCATTTCCTTTATTTTGATTCGGCCACTAGAACCAATTTGGTCAAAGTATTCAGATTCACTTCAATTCCCATATTCTTCTTCTTTTCTTCATCCTCATTATCATCATCATCATCATCTTTAGTCAATTTGGAACTTTTATATTGCTCCTATCCAGATACCTTAGTCTCTTCTTTGTCTCTTTTTATTAACTTTTCTCTTTTTTTAAACCTCCAAGGATGACTTGTTTCTCTAAAAGTAATAGTAGAGGCTTTGGGAGACAAATAAGGTTCACTCCTTACATCAACAAATGGTTCCTTTTACGGTTATTCAGAAATAACTTCTTCCTTATCCTCATCAGATTATTCAACCACTTCATCAGGCTCCAATCCTGAATCAAATTCATCCTTTGGTCTGGTTGGATGAACAACTGAATTATACTCACCATATAACATCTCATAATCTCTAACCCAATATTTCTTCTAGTGTTTCTAGCTGATCATTACTCTTTATTAGGAATCACTTGTAAGATATAAACCACTATAGTATATAGTTGACTCATCATTCTTATCTACAAGGCCATTGACCTTCAACATGGTAGAAACAATCTTCAGTTAGATCAAGTAATTAGATCTTGATAATGGTTTGTTCATATCACATATATGCACCCTAAGATAAATACAAAGATTAATTTATTGACCTTATATCATTAGATGTAGAATATACACATCTTGGTACCTTAGTGTAGAGAAGACACCCTTCCTAGGGAAAGCATGTGCTGCAAAAACTTCAAAAGAAGCCTATATTCTTCATCCAGTTAAGAAGAAATAGTACTTCTAGTTTTTCCATATATTATTAGAATATAAATAGAATCTACATACCTAAACAAGTCACTTAATTCTAGAATTCTACCTTGGTAGTCATCATAAATTCTATCAAGAGGTACACCTAAACATTTAACCCATTTAGTTGAAGAAAAACCAAACACATGTCCTTTCACATGACTTATGATCCAATTGCCACCATCTTCATCAAACACAAACTCTACATGTTGATAAAACTCATAAACCATCTTAGGGTAGAATGGTATTTTATTTGAGTAAAACCACTATAACCATCCTTGATGTTGAAGCACTTTTAGTACTAAATACTTATTAGAAAACATCCACTTCGATTCAACTTTTTTTCCAGTAAAACAACTCAGCTGGAAAGCTCATGGTTGAATGGATCTGTTGCAATAAGAGAACTTGACACTTTCTTCTAAATTTTATAAGACTTTGACTTATAAAGAGAAATCTGAAAATCAAACATCATTCTCAGTATTCAGATTGGCTAAGAAAGCTTGGTTGAGGGTAAGAGAAGATTTGAAATGCAAGAGGTGAAAGGGTTGCACTAGGCTTGAGAGAGATACAAGATTATCGTTTAGGGATCAAGGTATATTGGGAATAGACATATTGTCATTTTAATATCTTTTGGGATATTATGTATTCTAAATTCAAAATAACACTTGAAATTAAAATCAAAATTCAAGGGAAAAAATGCATCGGGTTACAAGAAATAATATAAACCAGGAAATTAAATAGAGATTCAAAATATATTGAGAAATAGAACAATCTAAAATGGAATGACATAGAAATAGTATGAAAACGAATAGTATTACAACCAATGGTGTGTCAATCCAACAATATGACAAGACAACGGTGTGACAAGCCAATGGCATGATAAGCCAACAACATGTCATCACAATGGTATGTTAATTACAAAGGTATGTCACAAAAAATTAAAATTAACCAAATTTTATCATCCCTAACTAATGTTTGATATAATTCATTCCTTCATAATTCAAAGGTTTAGTAAAAATATCAGTTTATTGATGTGTTGTTCCAATAAACTCAAGAGTGATATCTCCATTTTTGAAATCAGTCTCTCAAAAATTGATGTCTTATATCAATATGTTTTTTCCTAGAATGTGAAACATGATTATTATAAATGTTAATAGAAATTTTTTTTTCATAGATTATGGTGACATGTTGGAATTTATATCCATAGTCTTGTAAAGTGTGTTTCATCGACAAAATTTGTGCACTGAAACTACCTCAACTATGTACTCATCTTCAGCAGTAGACAATTAAACCGAATTTTTTTTTTTTACTACACCGTGAAACTATAGACTTGCCTAAAAATTGAAATGTTCTAGAGGTGATTTTTCTATCTAACATGAATCCACCAAAACCAGAATCAGAATAATTTACTAAATCAAATATCTTTCCTCTTGTGTAAAACAATCTTAAGTTGGCAGTATACTTGAGATATATGAAATTTTTTCTAACAACAACATGGTGTGAATCTTTTGGGTTTTCTCAAAAATGAGAACACATATACACACTAAACATTATATCTGGTTGGATAGTAGTAAATTAGAGAAGACTTACAATAATACCTCTATAACTCGTAGAATCAGATGGTTTCCTAGATTCATCAAGATCCAATTTATAGGTGGTAGGCATAGGAGTATCACTACTCTTAGTGCTATCCAAGTTAAAAAAATTAAAATATCTATGTGTATTTACTTTGATTTAAAATAATTTTGTCTTTGTTTTGAGAAAATATGAAACCCAAGAAATAATTTGAGTTCACACATTAAACTCATTTCAAATTCATTTTGCATCATTTTAGAAAAGTCGGTACATTTATAATTTTTTGAAGATCCAAAAATAATATCATCAACACAGATTTTTATTACCAATAAATATTTTGAAATTATCTTTATAAAAAAGGTAGGATAAGATATTCCTTTGGATAATCATTTTAAAATCAAAAAATTTGTGAGCATATCATACCAATATCTAATATATTGTCTTAAACCATATAATGGTTTGGTTAATTTAAAAAATTGATTTGTAAAAAGAGGTTTTTGAAAACTAGGGGTTGTTCAACAAAAACATACTCAACTATTAAACCATTTAAAAATGCACTCTTAACATCCATTTGATAAATCTTGATATCTAAATGTGCTGCATAATTATGTAGGATTCTTATAGATTCAAGTCTGGATATAGGTGAAATGGTTTCCCCAAATTCTATCCCTTCTTCCTAACTATATCCTTGTGAAACAAGTCTAGCCTTATTTCTAACATTAGTTCCTAGCTCATAACCTTTATTTATAAACACCCATTTAGGGCCAATAGTAAAGGTGTGATTTGTTCTATCTATAAGTTCCCACAATTTATTTATTTTAATCTGATTCAATTATTATTTCATATCTATTAACTAGAATCCATCATTAATATCCTCATTGAGGTTCTTAGGTTCATTTTGATATAAGAAAGCTTGATGTTCAAACTAATTTATAACAGAGGATCTAGCTTGTGTTCATATATTTATATCACTAAAAATAGAATCTAAAGGATGGTACTCAATGGTTCTAATAGCTCTATAGAAAGAGGGACTGGTCACTTCTATATTTTTAGGTGCAGGTTTTGAATGTTCTGGAAATTCCTCATAACTGGATGATTTTTCTTCTTGTTTTTCAATAGACTATAAAGGTTTAGAATTCAAATTCAGAGAAGATAAATCATCCTCATGGTTTTTTTATGGAGGTCTTAATCTCATGTGTATAAGTTTCATTGAGTTTAACATGGATTAAATCTTTAAAAAAATTCTTCTTATTGAAAACACTATATGATTTTGTATAGAATAAATAACCAAAGAAAATTCCTTCATCACTTTTGGAAGAAAAAAAATCATGATTATCATTAGTATTATTAATAAAGGCTTTGAAACTAAAAACTCTAAAATAATTAACCTTATATTTCCTATTATTTCAAATCTCATAATGGGTCTTCTTAAGTATAGGTCTAATCAAAAATCTATTGATGTTATACCATGTTATATTGATAGTTTCTTCACAAAAATAGATGGGTAGGTCATACTCATTCAATATAGTTTGATCTATCTCTTGTAAGGTTCTATTTACCCTTTCAAAAACTCAATTATGATAGGGTGTACTAGGAGCATAGAAGTTATGATTGTATCCATTCTGTGGGAAAAAGATTCAAAATCTTGATTTTCAAACTCACGACCATGATCACTCCATAAGGTTTTAATCCTAAGTCCACTAATATTTTCTAAAAACTTAACATACTTGATAAAGTAAGAGAAGTATTCACTTTTTTGAGATAGATAATATACCCAAGTATACCCAGAAAAATAATCTAAAAGAACATAAACTTAGTGCTTCCCATTAAGACTTGAAACTATATAAGGTCAAAAAAACTTCATGTGAAGAAAATCAATAGTTTGAGAAGTTGAAAATTCTTTCTTTAATATAAAAGAAAATTTGTGTTATTTCCCTTTTTGACAAGGGTTATAGAATTTATCAGTTGGTAACTCAAGAATAGGTAGATCCCTAACGAACTATTTCATACTTATCTTCCCAAGTGAGTGAATGTTGTAATGTCCTAGTCTCCTATTCCAAATCCATGAATATTTTTGAAAGGAACTTTAGTAATAAATATTTTGAGAAAGCAAATAAATCAAATATACATCATAAACATTGTCATTTCATAGAGTATTGAAAATTAAAGTATTTTTAGACTCATGAACATTGCAAGAATATTTCTAAAACTTTATATAAAAACCATCATCACAAAATTGTGAAATTCCAAGAAGATTATAATTTAAACCATCAATATATAAACCTTCAGAAATTAAAACAGAATTTTTGTTACCAATCTGGTCTAGGCCGATGTTTTTTCTTTTTTCATTGTCACTAAAGGTCACATGTCCACCGTCAACCTTTATGAGACTCTTGGAGAATGAATAATCTATTATAATTTGTCTTCAACAACCAATTTCTAAGTACCATCAACCACTATCCAAGTACCATATACTTCAACTGGAGGTCTTCAAGCATTGTTCCTACAAAAAAAAATTAAAAAAGAAATTATTTTGGTACCCAAATCTATTCGGATCTATAAATATCACTAATCAAGGATTTGGGATCACACCATTTTCTAATTGGTTTCCTCTAAATATATTTCAGACATTTAAAAATAAAAACCTTATTGGTTACTTTTAAAATGTTATTAATAGTATATCTTTTAAGTTTGTATTTAGGAACAAAAGTACTTTTAGATAATCTTCTCTATCGAGGCTCATAACCTATTACAGTAACATATTTGGGAGAAAATTTTTTCCCAAAATTTGTGTGAGTGTATCTCTACTATTTTTAAACTTTTATAGATATTTCTTCATTTTATAATTTTATAGTTTAAGTTTTGTGTTTTTTTGATTAGTTGAGCATTTTTTCTTTTCCTTCAGACAATTTAGATTTTATATTTACAGTTACAGCATACTACCTTTTATGACTTTTGTACTTATACTTTAACTAATTAAAGGTATCATCTAGCATGTTTAAGTATTCTAATAATTATTCATTTGACATACTAACATCATAATTTTGTTCATTGTCATAATTATCAGACACATGCATAGGAAAGTTTTTAGTAAAATTAGGTAAGTCAAGTACCTCACTGACTTTAGTCATGAAACACATATTTGGTTTGTCTGGATTATCTTTAGGTGATGAATCAAAGTCACTGGAGCTATCCTCTAAAGAACTCCAGGTGGATTTCATAGCCTTTTTTTATCTCTTATCCTTATCCCCATATTTATTTTTGTATTTAATCTTTATATAGTTAGATTTTATGTGACCTTTCTTTTTGTTTTCATAAAAAACAACTTCTTTTGGATCATCATAGTTCTTCCACTCTTTCTTCCAGTTTCCTCTACTGTCATACTTGAATTTATAGTTTGATTTTATGAAGAACTTTTTCTTTAGGTAATTTTTTATTGAATCTTATGGCTTGGTGAGCCATCTCCTCATCACTATTAAAAGGTGATTCACTATCACGGGAACTAGCAGTATGTACCTTCTCTTTCCCTTTTTCCTTTTGTTTCTAAGGGGTAGTTGTCTTGAAATAAATAAATTTATTTTCGGATCCTCATCTTCTTTATGTTTTACCTTTAATTTCACTTTGTCAATCATAAGTCTTCCAATCCACTCTTTCATAGGTAGTTTACTTATGTTGCATGATTCTCTGATTGAAACCGATGTGCCTCTCCATCTTTCTGGTCGGCATTTGAGAAGACTCATAATATAATCCTTGTCTGATATAGGTTTTCCAAGAGAGTTCACTAGGATAAAAATTTCATTAAACTGGAGATACATTTCATAAATAGGTTCATCATGATTCATTTTAAAATTATTATATTTAATAGTGTAAGTATTAATCCTGATTTCTTAAATATTTAAAGTTCCCTCATGGGAAATATATAGAGTGTCCCAAATTTCAAATTCTATTTTACATGTATAAATTAGATTAAATTCCCCGTCTTCTAAAGAATAGTAAAGGTAATTCATAGCTTTATAATTATTGTTATATACATCTTTAGTAGCTTCAACCAAAATATTTCTAGCGGCAGCAGGAAATGATATATTATCAATCTTAATGAACTAAATTTAGAAATGATAAAAATTTGATATCTTTATAGTACAACTAAAATCTTAGTTAAAATTATTTGAAAAAAAAATTATACCAAATAAAGTAAACCTTTTATACCAAATGTTAGTTGGAGTGAGTTTCTTAATAGGGGCTGAATTGAGTACCCAATAAAAATTTATTTCTAAAAATTGATTATTTGGAAATCCCCCAAATGTTTAAATAAAGAACATTTTATCAAAATAAGAAGTATGATATACATCTTGATCTTTATAAAGATTAATCCAAAGATTTATTAGGTCTCTGATGAATAATATAGAATATTATTTTGTCCTTTGAAATTGGTTTACTTGATCAAAATACTATAAGAAAATTAATTAAGATAGACTATCAAAGAATATATATTTTTTATAGTTAAAAAAATTATTATTAATGTGGAAATAAAATAATAAAAAATTAAATTACATTTCAGAAATAATGAATACAAGAGGTTTAGTCTCAAGTTGAGACTTAGTTCTCTCTACTTGGTGATCACCTACAACCAAACTGTTTATATAAAAAAAGATGATCCACAACCTAGATCATGTTTTACAATAGTTTAAAAACTATCCAGGTCACAGAAGACCTCTTCCACATTTATACGTGGGAGAAAAAATAAAAAGTCCCCATAAAGACCTCTACCACTCTTATCCATGGGAGAAAAAAATATGAAAATATATTAAGACTACATCGAGTATCATTCTGTTTAGCATAGGAGAAAATGTGTGTATATAAAACAGAGTACAGCACAAACTGCTGAAAAGGTAATAAAAGAAAATAGTATAGTGTAATCTATAATAGTATAGTTTAGAAGTGTTTGGTCTATTACAATACATATTTTTGACTCTTGATATGATTTAGCAGTGAAGCTTGAGTTGGGTTCTCTTGAAAACTTTAGGAAAATAGAGTGTCGGAGACTCTTGTTCTTTGACTGAAGGAAAGAAGAAAATGTGAATGTATAGTTAATCTTCCCAGTCTTGTGTTTTTCATAGGTGAACTCTTATTATTTACAACTAGGTTCAACTCTATGTGTTTTTAGGTAGTTCCAGATTTCAAATTGTTATCAGTTCACTACATCCATTATTGCATATCTTTTCCTCTTTTTTCATAAGGGAGTGTGCTACACTTTTATAAGCTGCAACAAGCATAATATCTAGATTAGATTCCTCATAATTCATATCCTAACACTCTATTTAATTATTTCATCGTTTAAGAGACAATAATTAATATAATTAATGTAATTAAATTAAATAAATATATCCATTAAAATAATATGATTCAAAAAGAAAAGATAATTTAAGGAAAAAATGGTGGTCTATTAGACTGGAATTGTCTAGATCTAGAGGTATGTTGATCTGGAAGTATGATACTAGAATTATCTTGGAATTAGCCAAATTCTACTATTCTAGTTGTGTCTCAATAAGCGGTGTTAGTTCTGGTAGTGTGTGTTCTGACGGTGTGTGTTCTGACAGTGTCATAGACTTAGCTGAAATTCCATGTTGGTGGTATGATATTTGTAGTGATTCATATGGAGGTATCTCATACTTGGCCAAATTTTTGTTCTAGCTTCATGACATCCTAATGGTGTGATTACTGACAGTGTCTTAGACTTTGTCAATTTTTCATTCCAACGGTACGACATTCTTGTGGTGTGATATCCTAGTGATGTCTCATACTTAGTGAGACTTTTAGTCAGGGAAAACGGTTTCCCAAGTTAGTAGTTCCAATATCAATAGTGTACCATCCTTCGATAACTTTTTCACCTAAATTTTTATATATCTTACTTATAGAAAAACATGAAACTCATTAATAACAGTTTAATCATGATTTTGGAATCATTAAAACTAGGAGGTCAATAATTAATTTTTATTGTTTTTAGTATTCATCATGGTCAAAAATTAATTTGAACTTATTTGAAAATATTAATTATTATAATTATAAATATGGAATCTATTTTATTAAATTCAACTTATAAAAGTGAAAAAAATTAATTTAAATTAAAACATGCAAACGCGACGAAAATATAGGTTTTCAAAGGAAATGTTTTCAAAAGTATAAAATGTTTTTATATAAAAATAGAATAATAATTTTATTACAAGTAACTGAATTGGATTAATTATAATATAATTTTACTATTTTTTTAGAATATTTTTTCTAAAAAATTTACTTTTAAATTCTTTAAATGAAAAAGTATATTTTTAATAAAAATCTTCAAAAAAATAAACTTTTTAGATTAATCTTTCAAATTAAACCTAATATAATTTTGATATAATAATTTCAAAAAATAAATTCATTTTATCCAATATATTTTATAAACATGTCAAAAATTAATTTTAATATAATTTCCCAAGACCCGACGAAACAATTTTTCAGAAGATATTTATTTTTATTTTAAATGATTTTTTTATTACTGATCAATAGATGCCCAATGAACATGTGTAAATCATATATTTATCATAATTAAGTTAGTACTACTCATACTCTTTAACTTAATATCTAGGTTATAATGGTCACATTTAAATAATTATATTTTAATAGAGTATTTTGATTCGTTTAAAATTGGGGTTGCATGTATCACAAGCTTTTGAATAAATAAAATTTATTCTAAAAGATATATAATGTAAGGATGTTAGAGATAAAATAAGAAAAAAAAGATATTTTCTTTAAATTTAATTTGACTCAAGTGTCCCTCTAGTCGTAAGAGTTTTTGGAAACTCAATTTTCATTCATTGAGTTAGGATCATTCCCTTGAACTTATTTCATATAATTTAGTTACATTTTGAACTTTGATTTTATCATGTGGTATTATCTCATTGTATACATTTTGACCACATTAACTCCTCTTGAAATGTTTCATGTTCATGAAGTATGTTTCCTATAAGGGATATTAATAACTCAAATCTATTTTCTATGAGTTATAATGTTTCACCTTGAACTTATTTTTTCCATTCTTGGGTTCCCCCACCATAATATTTTACTATATAGAATTTTATAGTCATATTTGTTAAAATAAGATTTTAATATAATTGAATTTTTTGTTACTCTTATTACAAAATGATTTTTAAAAAAGGAATTGTGAAAAATAATAAAAAGGTGTTTTCCTTTCAATTTCACATGTTTCGTCTTCCTTTTCACGTTTCTCAAAGATAAACTTTATTTATTTTAATAGAATGATTATTGGAGATTATTTTTGAAATTAAAGGTTTTTAAAGGATTTCACATCCCCTTTTAAAATTTACTGTTGAAAGTGACATGTAAATTTTATTTTAAATCAATGTTAAAAATGTTTTCTAAAATATATTTTAAGTTTTAATTTCCATTTACCTTATCATTTTCAAAATAATTCACCCTAATGGGGGTTCTTTTTCATGATTTATCCACTTATATATATATATATATATATTATCATTTGAGGGATTTAACTTGACGTATAAAATAGTTAAATTCTTTATCACTTCTTTTGTAATACCATTAAAAGCATTCTTTTCATGTGGTTGTTTTTCATTTATGTTAAAACCCTTTTATTTATATTATTTCACTAGGTATATATTATTTTAAAACTACCCACTTTATTTATATGGATGGTTTATGATCATTTTATTCCAGCGATTTCTTAACAATATACTCATTACCCTATACTGTGTGAACATTTCATTTTATAATTTCAGTTTCGAGGATGTTAACCTAGAGAATACATATATTTATTAAAATTAGGAGTGGTAATGGAATTATATATGTTGTTTTACCAATTTGGATGATTATTATAAAGATAAATATGTATCTTTTAACCATCCACCTTTTTTCTCTTGATTTGTTATGATCAAGTTATTCCTTTTATTTTCATAGGTGAAAGTATTGATATTCCTGATTATCTTTTACTACTAATGAAATTTGATTATGTATTGAAATTTTGTGTCTTGAATAATTTGGATAGATATTTTTTTATTCGGTAAGTGGTTCCTTTGGTAATGGAATGGAAAGTAATTTTGACTCTCATAGTGAATGCATCAGACTTAATTGGGTGATAGTTTGGTCTTGGAATTAGATAATACCTTGATCAATCGACAGGTCTCATTAGACAAAATAAGATGGGTTTTAGTTTATAACACTTCCCATAATAGGATAATGCCTTGGCACAAGACCACGATAGTAGGTTTTTTATGTCTATCATTATAAATTCCATCATTATGAGATTAATATTATTAATATACATGTTTTCATTTATTGTCAGGGATATTACATGATCTCAGTTTCAAGTTGATTATGGATTATTATTTTTTACGTATTCCTTCCGTAATATTAATTCCATGTTTCTTCCATGATTTATTCTGGTATATGTTTCCCTTACTCATTATTTGAGATCACACCTTTCTTATGTTTCCATTCCCTAGGTTATAAATAAAATTAGTACATGTGATATGTTTAGAAATATAACATGTATGGAATAATATATAGGTGATTTTGAATACATATCATGAATTAAGTAGTTTCGTATATCTAGTTGGAAAATGTACATTAGTTGAGAAATACATGGGATTTATAATTTTATGATCTATTTAAATTATTTAAAGATATAAACCAAAAAAAATTCTTCAGATATAATGATTCAATATTAATTATTGAATTGTAATTAATAATGGATATATCCTAGATTTTATAGATGGTATCAAAAAAATTATGTAAATTGTGTGTTTATGAGCACCAAATCTAAGAGTGAAGGTCATGGGAATCGCATTAGGGACCTTTTAGGTAGTGGTGGGTTGTTATAAATTAGTCAAAAAGATGTTATGGGATTATTGAGAAACTTTCTAGGACCACTTATTTGAGAAATTATTCCTTGATACACCAAATTTCGATCACGCTCAGGAGTTAATAGAACTTCAGTAGGGGAGGGAGTTGGTATCCTCTTATTCAAAATGATTCAGCAATATAATTTGTTTTTATACTCTGATTAGAATGACCCATACATTACATACATTGTTATTGCTTCAAAATTGAAATCACACTTATTACAACATATAACAAAACCATGAAAGGACTGTATAGGTATAGTGTCTTTAGAAACTGGGAAACATAAACAACTGGTTCATAAATCATCTACATTGTCTCCCATTTATTTCATCATATATAGAGTTCCTTTTTGGAATATCCTACTTAATATCCTTCTTCCTGACCTGGGTAAAAGAAAATATACAAAAAGGGTGAGTTCAAATGCTCAGTAAGGGTAAACAAAAGAAATATCAAACATATCATATTCATAAGAACATAACATTTTGAAAATCTTATCCTGCAAAAGAGATCATAACATGGCATAAATCATAGAAGTGAAACGTAATCCCAATAATCATAACTTAAAAAATAAATCTTTGTATCCTACACACATAATCATATAAAATCATTTCTTAGTAGTCAATACTCATTACCAAGACTATCTTAGCGGACCAACTCCATTTCTGAACTGAGTTCACTCCTCATTTCAGTCATGTTTCACTGTACTGGTTTAACCTGTTGTTCCAGCCATGTCTATATCATGAGATATAAATCTTTACCCAATGCATTGGAGGGAGATATAGGTCCCACCCATCTCATAATGATACCATTCTTATGTGTGCCACAAAATCATAAACCATACATCATAGCATAGCCCATGTAATAAAAATGGGATTCTTAAACATCACATCATCATAACATAATCCATAAAAGGATATAGTACAAATAATTACATCATAACATAATAAAATCTATAAAAATAGGGATATAAACAGAACCCTATATTATCTTAGATGGAAAATAATTTTGATAAAACACTTGAACTCCATTCTTGAGGAAAATATTCTTTCTACTTCAAAAACACTTTTCCTTTCTTAAAACATCATATAATTTTGAACTAAAAGAATTTTATTAAAAATAAACTTGAAAACTTGTAAAGTAATCTTCATGGAAATAATGTTCAAAAAAATCCATTCATGCCGTATAAGTTAAAAAAACATTCTTCCCGTACTTTGGACGGAAAAGTTAAAAAGTACCTCGTACGAAAAACGACAAAATATTCCTTTCATATCTTTTACTAAAAACTCACTGAAGGGTAAAATTGGATTTAAACAATTTTAGTTGGATTTAAGTAATATTAAATATTGAGGAAACATGGATTTGGATGATAAATATTCCCCAGTAAATTCTGAAGTATAAACAATCTCTGATAAAAATGAGATTGTGAGATTTTCCCTTACCTTAGGTCCGATTTGCTTCGTAAGTGTCTGAACCTCCTGTATAATGATTTAAATAATGTCATTTAATTATTCCATAGTCATAATTATTTTTATGATATCATATATGGTCATATTCTTAGCTTCTTATTAGTAATATTTCGTTGTTACTTGTTATTCGGGTGTTTATTGCTTTATGTTCGTATGTGTGTTTTGTCAAATAAATTCTTATTCCTCTTTTTAGGTTATAGACACCTCATTTATAGAATAGTATTAGTGTAATATATATCATATCTATTCATTAAATTCATTAAATTAATTTACATAATCATTATTCAATGAAGATCATGTATAACGAGTCACATCACATCGTGGAGACGGTATTCCGTACGTACGCACGAGCGATGATATCATTCCCATGATTGTGTAATTGTATTAGAGTGTATTTATACTATTTCATAATAAATATCACTTTACAATAATCATATATAGTTATTATTTACACCATTATACCCATCCATGTAAGGTGTTGGTGGAAAACCAGATTACACCATGGCGTGGAGATGGTATTCCGTACGTACGCATGCGAGGTGATTTTGTTTTCCGTAGGATGGATAGATGGTTAAATAGGGTTGTTTCATACTTATAATAACATATCAGTATATGAGTGATACTGATTTTATTCCTTAATAATTAAACAACTAAAGAAGAAGAAGTGGAAGAAGAAATAAAGTTGAAAGAATCGGTAACGGACATTACCTCTTCTTTGAAGCGCCTCTTTGAGACCTCCTCTTAGGGCACTAAAATTGGTCTTTGAAGAAGACCAGGACCTCTATGATGTTTATATGGAAGTGGAGAAGAGAATTTTGTAGGTTTTTTCCGAGCGTGAAGGTTCAAAGTGGTGTGAGGAAGAGAGGGAGGAGGCTCCCCTTTATAAGGGAGGAGAGGGGCACCTTTGAAATATAAGAAATATTAGTTTATATTAAATCCCAACCCCACTTAAAAACTTCCAAAATGACTTATATCCGAATATTAGATGATATAGGTTTGTAATATCATCAACCAATAAAATTTATACTTGTTAGGAATTTATTTTAAACATTATCAACTTGATTTATCCTTATTTATCAATTTAATTTTATTTGTGGTAATAATATTCTAAATTTTAAATTATTATAAATAATTACATAAGTGTTGTGAATTTTCCATAATTTGACACTTTATGAAATTTTAGACCATATAAATTTTAATTTATAATTTTTAAATATTTTTGTGATTTTTAAACAATTTTATAATATGTTATTTTTATAAAATAACAATAGTGTCAATTTTGACACTATTCATTTATTCGAATTTAAATAAAATATATACAGAATATATGTTCTAAATAAAAGATTTAATAGATTCATAAAATTTCATATGTATCTAAAAAATTAGTTCAGTACATTTAATAGTTCATATAATATTTATTTTAATATTTTTAAAACCATTTATTTGATATTTTAATTGATAAAATTATTTCAACATCACTATTGTGTCATAATTAATGAAAATTAGTTAATCCCTATAAATTATAAATAAATTCATATGATGTATATAATTGTATTATATTTCTGTAGACTACTCATTTTAGAAGTTTCATTAAGTTTATCACTAAATTAAAATTATTATACTTATAAGATTTAAGAAAGTGACATGTTGTCACTTTCTTTGGTTTTAATAATAATTAAATTCTTTTCTTGGAAAAAATTATATTAAATGAATCTAATCCGACCCATAGGTGATATGGGTCGACTTTTATTTATCCAATATTATTTTGGCAGGTGTTAGGGTAATTTTATAATCTTATATTTACCCTTAATTACCCGATTTACCTATAACTAGGGTAAATAAAATTTACCGTAGTTACTATTCATAATGCCCAAAAATAAAAAGTATCCTATTAACATAATTTGGACCCACTTATTACAAATATGGAATCCATTTTTCAAAATTCAAAACACAAAAGTTGCAGTAATAAATTTAAAATTTTTCTCTTTGTTAAGAAAACGGGTTTTAGAAGTTAAAACATTTCCAAAGATTGAAATGTTTTTACCTATGAATTCAATGTGAAATTAATGATAATGAAATATATTATATTAAATGGTAAAAATATATTCTATTTATACTTTAAAACCATTCAATATTATAATTTAACCATATAAATTATCTCAATGAAAAAAGTTGTTTTTAATTAAAAATTGGCGTATTTTTACTATCCATCAAAATATGAAAGTTATCAGAAAAATTTCTCCAAAGTAAATTTTTATATCCTGATTCCAAAGAATAATTTTATTTTTTCAAATTAAACTTATAAAAATGTCAACAACTAGATTTAATGTGGGTGCGCCATCAAAAGGCGGCAAAACTGCATTTTTCAAAAAATACTTATTTTACCCGAAAACTTTATTTTGTTCTCTTACCACGTTATAGAAAATGTGTAAGATGCATAATAATGTTATAAAATTAAAATTTTAGTTAATACTATTCATAACGGCTGGTCTATAATAATATATCGTTGTTTAGTGAAACCCGGTATTGCGTACTACACACGCTATCGAGGAAGGTCGTGATTGCGTATAATGCAAGACAAGTCAGTGTTGTGTGCAGTGAAAGATTCCTTTGAGTATAACATAATGCATAAAAAAATATACTTCTCATAAAATATCAGGGTGTTACACTGATGTTTGGGAATGAGGTGCAGAAAACAAAGAAGTTTGTGATTGGTCTTCAAGTTGAGTTGAAGTGTTGGGTCAGGAATTTTGATTTGACAACTTATATTGAGGTGCTTTATAAATATCTGACTATTGAGAAGGGATTGCAGGAAGATAAAGTATCAAGTATTCTTATAGGTTATATTAGACTAACTAATATATTTTTTAGTGTTTCTAATTCATGTAATAATTATTTGAAATTAGAGGAGATATTATACGATAGTAGATGACAGTCAGAGTAGAGAAAGGGTTCTTCACCTCACACTATGGGATATGGTTCTTCTATATGGTAAAATTATAGAAGGATAATTATCTCAAATATTGTATTAACAATCCAAAAAAATCACAAGTGTGGAATGGTAGTAAACCTTAATTTATTTTGTGTGAATTCCTTCTATATTTGCTTAGTGAGGTCAGGACAAGATGTGTCAGCATGTACAGAATCCACCAAGTTCTATGAATTAGATGACTCATGAGCCTCAAGGTTGCGGTCGCAAAGTTATCCTAAGAAGGTTTTATATAGTTTACTAGGTTCTAGATTATTTTGGAGAAGTACCTTTGATGGTTCTAGGTATATTTCTGATTACCTATACACTCTCTATTACCTTGTTTGAGACATGCACATCCTAATCATTTATATCTTCTCAAGTAATTTCCTTGTTATAGTTTCTAGTTGATTTTATTCTCTATTTATCTCTATTGATACACATTTAGGAAATAAATTGGACCATCTCTATATATTCTCATAAATTCCTCTAGTGATTGTTGTATATGAACATGTGTGAGATTTCACAATTCTAGATATGTATATAATTGATGTGATATTTGGAATGGATCAGTTGATTGGTTACTATGAATACATTGATTGTTATTAGAGACCACAATCCTTTATAATTCCTAAGAGAGTGAATTTTATGTTGACCGGTTAGTGGGAAATTAATATAGGTAGGGTGGGACCAGGACATGTCTAATTGGGTCTATTAAAACACATGTGGGTGTCATAATCGTTTCAATGAATCTAATAGTAACTCCCTCATCTTTTCCTCTTATGATAGACCTATACCAATATGTATTTCAATAAGATTTCATAGGATTACCTAAAAATAGGGTAATTGAGTTTAAAATTGGACTTGTTCCTGGTGAACAACCTATATCCATTCCAACTTTCCTTATGAAACCTACTGATTTTAAATATATTAAGGTGTAACTTGAGGATTTATAAGCAAAGGGTTTTATCAGACTGAGAACTTCCCTTGGGGTGCTATGGAATTATTCACTATGAAATAATACAATATTATTTGACTATGTGTAGTCTATAGTAAGTTAAATCAAGTTATTGTAAGGAATATGTATCTATTTCTAAGAATCTATGAACTGTTTGGAGCCCAATGGTTCTCAAATATTGATCAGTGTTCTGGCTATTGTCGCTCACCACCGCTTAAGTGGGAATTTATTAAAAATGGGTAAGACAAGTTCAGAAACCCTAATAAGTTAAAATGGTGTTATGGGGGTATAAAATAGTGTATACTAAGAGTTTCCCCTCTAACAATGTTCACAACTTCATGGGGAAGGGATCCCAAACTATAAAAGTAAGTAATCAAAGCATATCAAGGGTCCTTAGAAGCAAAAAAATAAGCTGCTTGGTTCTCCTGGAACCACATGTGGATGATGTCCATGTTTTTATCTATGAGGATATAATATTTAAATATTTTATGGGAGATGGTATAAGGAATGAGGTTGTGTCCATACAGGAAATTATGGACTATTTTGGAGTCTTTTTGTATCATATTAATCTTGATGTTTTCTCTTCTAAATAGCTCTAGGAATATTAATATGGAATTGGATTTAACTTTAAGAGAGTCACCATTATAGAAGAAAGATATGAAAGATATGATGATATAGTATATGTATTCACACATAATACCACCTCCCCACATGACTCCCACATGGAATGAACCATAAGTGTTAATCTTGAGCCCAGTGTTGTGGGGATGCTAGCAGATCCATCATCCTAGGGAAGGGATATGGGTAGTATAAAGAGGAATCCCAGTAACATAAAGGGATCTGAGAGAGGGGTTATATTAGTAGTTCTTGAGTAGATGAACCAGTTTTATCATCATGCTCCTAAATCTATAAATAATGGCCATCCTCAGGCAAGTGGTCCCCTCGATCGAAGCTTTATTTCTTTCCTACCAGATGCACTAATAACCTGATGCTAATTAAAAATCTCACATTTTTCTCTTTTTTGTTGTTCCCTATACCTTGAAACCAAAGATCAAGGATGTTAGTACTTTTAGGCTCCTATAAAGATACACTAGTGAAATGGTCAAAGGATTTATACACACTTCTTGCCCATTGGACCTCAAAGAACAGGTGCCTCAAGGTTTCTTTAGGAGGTTCATTATAGTTTTTTCATCTGAACACAAGTTTTTTACCAGTGCAGTCAACATTATCATCATTGGATATTTTAGGGTTCCTGAGTTTATATACAAGGAAATTTTATTTGGATGTGATATCCTTACACCAGAGTAACTCACCCTATTTTTCCATCCCATCTGACATTTGCACCACCATTTGGTAGTCCTTAACAGAGAAAACTCTCAAATAAGAACTAGTAAAAATACATTTATTAATGTCATAAAAAAACACAATTATAACAAATATACCTCACTGATATTTATCTAGGATGGCCTAGATGATGTCTGGGTAGCTTCTAGCTTACTGGAAGGACATATCCAAGGTAGAACACCCTAGAAAAATAAGCTTCTTACCACCCCAATTATGATACATAAAGTTGGTATCACCCAATTCGATGATCCACCATTTATGGATCTCAAGAAATGGGATGTGAGGTTGGATCATTTACTATAAAGTAGAAATTATTCTATATTTTGTCCCTGTATTAGTCCCACACTTATTTCTAATGATCCTTACCCATAAGGTCTAGCCCTTAATGACTTCCCATGCTAATTTTTCATGAAATCCATGAATCATTCTGTATATGCTCCTATCATTGATGTCACCCTCCATATCCAGCCTAGATATTCTTCCCTATGAACCCCAGTGATGTCTAAACTCATAGTAATAATCCCAAATTAATGTGTCTATAGTGTTTTTAATGCCTGATATGATAAACTTTGACGCTTTGAGAGAATACAAAATGTTAATGGGAATGGAGGTGAGGACACTGTTAACCAAGGTAATTATTCCTCTCAAAGAAAAGAAGTGGTTCTTCTAATTAGTTATGTGTATAGTAATATTATAAACCACCTTGTTAAAATGTTGAATATAAATCCTGCTCAAGGAGATCGAGGAACTCAAGTATTCCATGGGAAAGTTATTCCTATAAATACCCATATAGGTTTCCAAAACACTCACCCTCCTTTCCAGACACTAATTTGAAATAAATATGTTTATCTATTACTGGTTCACATGTGGTCCACTCCATTTATAGTACTCTTTTATGACCTTTTTTATTCTATAGATGGAACTCTTACTTATATTCACAAAATGATCATTTCATTTATAAACATGAGGTGGGATATTCCACGAAAATGAGGCATGCACTGAAATGGAATGAAACTTCCATTTTGGGGGTTCATATTGATATATTTGTTAATATTATCCTACATAAATATGAATAGGCTTAGAGATAGTGGGTATCCTTACCTTAACCCCTGAACATATTTTAGGAAACCAAAATCCTTCCCCATGAATGATATATACATCCAAGAAGAGATGAATCACCCAAAAAAAATATCAATGGCCCAGTCAAAGAAACCCATGAAAGAGAGTACCCTTAAGATAAAAGACCATTCAAGTCGATCATAGTATCTTTACATGTCTAAATTGATTGAAATATTTTAATCAATCACACTTTGGTTTAAGTCACTAATAATCTCTTAATACAAATCAATGGTACCGTAGATCAATATCCCCTTAACAAAACCATGTTGTTCTTATGAGATCCATCGATGATAGTACTGGGAAAAATAATTTTTGATCACACTATACAATACCTTATATGGGAAATTACATAATAGTATAGTAATGTAATGTTTCAAAGAATAAGGGTCTTTTATATGGGGAATAAGAACTAGGGAAGTGGAACTTTCCACACAAGGGATACTTCCACCATGAAAGGGATCCTACACCACTTCTTCTAGATCATTCCTAACCAACTCCCACTAGGTGACATAAAAGTAACCTAGAATAGTATTTGGTCCTAGAGGTATATTTTTTTGGTCATTTGATTCTAGAGGATGGAATTTCATTTGACCTGGAAAAGGTAGAGGTTGTGATGTATTGGGAACAACCTAGAAATTTATTCAGGATTTGAAGTTTAATAGGACTGGATAGGTACTATAGGTATTTCATTCAGGAATTTTCCCATTTTTAAGTTCCTATGACTATGATTACCGAGAAGGAGGGAATGTTTGAATGGATAGATCAGTGTAAGGAATCTTTTCTAGAGTTGAAGAGAATAATGAAATCAACTCTAATTCTTGTTTTACCTAAACCCAGAATTCATTACATGGTTTATTGTGATGCTTCTTGGTTTTTCATGGATGTTATATCAATATATAATGGTTAGTAATTTGATTATTAATATCACTAGTTATGACCCTTGAGCATAAATACCCTACTCATGACTTAGAGTTAGCTATTTTGCTTCATGCATTGAATTGTTGGGGATATTACCTCTTTGAAAAGTGATTTTTCATATATACAAGAAATAAGAGCTTATAATAAATATTATACCAAAAGGGAATTAATATTCATCAGATTAATTGGGTATATTACATATATAATTTAAACTTTGAAATAGTTTATACTCCAAGAAAAGTGAATTTTGTATCAATTATTTAGTAGGAAAATGCAGGAGCTTAGATACTGAACATCATAAGGTGAGTGGAAGTTATTTGTTTTACTAGAATACTAGCTGGTGGGAATGAATTATTATTAAAGAGTGGTGTATTTTTACCCTTGGTGATTTCACCCTCTTTGGTTTGTCAAATATAGGCCAATCAAGAGTGTGATCTAAATTTTCTCATGATGTGTGAAAGGTTGGTGATAAATGACTTTGTTCAGAGGTTTAATTTAGATAGAATTAATGTGATTTATGTTCATGAAAGAGTAATGGTTTCTTATTTTATGGTAGGGGAACTAATAAGGGACTATGATACTTCATAATTGGTGGTTCACCATGGTTAACCAAGATATATCATGATATCATATTAAAATTATGGTGGTCTGGCATGAAGAGGGAAATTGCAGGCTTTTTCTCTCATTATTTGACATGTTAGAGGTTCAAAGACTTGCATCAAGGACCTAATGGTTACTTCAACTACTTTTGGTGTATTTTTGGAAGTGGGATGAAGTGAAGATAGAATTAATCATGGTTTTTTTTTCAAAACCATGAGAGGATGAGATATTGTATGGGCCATAGTTGATCAGCTAACCAAAGTAGATCATATCATGATGATTCAAGAGACTCTTTCAATGGATGAGTTGTACAAGATCCATGTATGATAAATTTTTTCTCAACATGGAGTGACTTAAAGCATAGTTTTTGAAAGAGACACTCATTTTATTTCACTGTTTTGTCAAGGCTTATAGAAGGTGATGGGGAATCAGTTGAATTTGAGTATGCCTTATCTTCCATGGACTAATAAGAAGTTAGATAGAATAATACATACCTTAGAGGATAATATTTAGTAATGTTTTTTATATTTTATTAGAACATTATATGATCATTTATCCTGTAAATAATTCACTTAAAATAATAGTTTTCAATCATCAATTTCGATGGATCTGTTTTACCCTATCTATGGTTATCCATGTTGTTCACCACTATGTTGGTGTGTGGAAGGTGATCCCTTAATTTTTGGGCCAAGTATATTGTATAAGACCTAAGAATTGGTGTAGTTTATTCTTAAGTGTATGGTTAACTCTCAAAATAGGTAATGATTATATGTCTACTGAAGAAGATAACCTTTGGTGTTTGTTATAGGTGACTGAGTCTTCTTACAGGTGTCATCTCGGTTACAACAATGATAATTTTGAAGGTATAGAAAACTAAAACTGTGGTTTATTAGACCATTCTAGATCTTCAAACTCATCTAGATGATGTCCTATTAGTTGTTAATTCTTCTATGAAATCAATGTATTAATAATGTGTTTCATGTGTCATAGATTTGTTTGTATAAGGCTAATCTTATATTTATGATCAACTACAAGGATGTTGAGTTGGGTATAGATGCATCATATATGGAAAGACCAATTTGGAATGTCTACCAAAGAGAGAAGGTGTTGTGATGAAATATGGTTCCTCTTATTTAAGTACTATATAAGCACTGGTAAATCCAAGAAGTGACATGAGAATGAGAATCTGATGTTCATGCATAGTTATTTGAGTTGTTTGAGAAAAAAATCTAGATACACTTCATAAGGATAATAAGTCCTTAGAGGGGGAGATTTAAAAAACTTATATATTTGTTCCAAGTGTACTGATAATTATTTCCATGCCTTATTTACATTTTTCATGTGTTGATCCTTACATGGGAGAAGTATTGGGAGCTTCTGAGAGGTTCTATAGATTTTTGGGTTCAACACATCCTAGACCATGCCATGGTGTAAGCCGTGTTGGGTATGATGAGATCTTATATACCATGAACATGACCAACATGCTTGTGGTGGGGAATGAACTTTTGTATGGAGTGATGTGAGTCCTATTATTTACCATGGCTAGAGATGCCTCGCCACACTGTGGTGAATGGCGTGGTGACTCCAAAATGGGAAAGGTTTCTATACTACACCATGAAGGGTAGTCATGTAGGAATTTTAAGGCTTAGAATATTTGAGGCCACCTTGTCCATGGTGGGAATCACCATGTTTTGGTGAGATCCAATCAATATTTTTAAAATTTTTGAATAATCCACTAATATTTGGTTTTTTTTATTTCAAAGGGAAACCCATATTAAGTTATTTGGGATAGTTAATAAATTAATTTTTTACTTAATTTATTCCTATAATTAACTATTTATCTACATATCCTTGCTTGGAAAATGATATGGATGAATCTAGGGTTAATTTTTTGAATTATTTCCTCTCTTATGTCGGGAAAGTGAATCAAATGATTCAAGGGAAGGTGACTGGGGTGACCTATATTTTTTCCAACATGTGTTAGGATGATCATCCACATCCCTTAGATCTTCTCACATTGTTTTGTGTTATGTGATAGACCTTGAGGTATGAATAAATTATCATATAGTCCTTATACATACAAGGGTTTTTCATGGTTGTGTGGTGTGCATGTGTATCCTCATGGGACCTAAACCTGATATGATTTTCATGTGTTGTGTGTGTGTATCCTTGTGAGACCTGTACTTGATATGATTTTCATGTAGTGTGTGCATGTAGCTCAGTGATACCTATACTTGATATGATCTACATGTGGTGTTCATGCATAAATGCATGACACCATTTCTTAATATTATTCACATGTGGATGTGTATTGGATATAAGGCTCTTTCTTAACATGGAATGATTATGAACTTCCTTATTATAGCATTGTGTGTTACACGTGTAGTTTATCTAGATCTATAATTTAGTGACTAGTTTGTGTCGTACGGGCTAGCACTAGTGGAAAAAACATTTAACACATCGGCATTTTTCATGTTGGTTCTATATAACCGATGTGAAAAGCTATAAAAATAGATTTATCATGTCGATTATTGTATAACTGATGTGATAAATCGATAAGAATCCATTTTTTACGTCAGCTATAAAATAACCGACGTAAAAAATACTGAGATTAGCTTTATCACATCATTAATTTTATAACCTCTGTGAAAATCGAATTTGGGTGCTTTATCACATCGGTTATAAAATAACTGATGTGATAAAAGAAATCTCGGCCATTTATCACATCAGTTATCAAAAGAACCGACGTGATAAAATGCCATTTATCACGTCGGTTATAACCTAACCGACATGATAATTTATTTTCTACGTCGTTTATTAAATAACAAACTTTATAAACATAAAAAAAATATTTTATCATGTCGGTTATTTTATAACCGATGTGATAAAGCTGTTAAATGATATATCACACCCCATATTCAGTCATTCTGTTTTCTTCTATCGGGAGACCTGCGACTCGTCTCTCCCACGTGGAAAACCTAGAAAGGGTTCTTCAATGTTGTTCCCTCCAGCCTCGTTTTGCCAACATCCTTCCTCATCTTTATTGTCACTAGATATATCAGGTCGACTCGCAATACTAAATTAATCCTTACACGGCTCAGTTTCTGTTTTTATTTTTCTTGATGCCCTAAACTAATTTTTTTGAGATGTTATTTTTTCTATCTTTGTTATTTATATCATGGTAAGTTTCATAGTGTTAATTTATAATGTGCTAAATTCTTTTCTGGTAAAAGAAACCATGGAAGTGATATCATGAAACTTTATGTTTTTTGTGTGTTCCATCATGTGTGTGTGCGTGTACAGGGGGTGTCCAAGGGGGTGGGGGATGTCCAATTGGGTGGGGGTGTCCAGGGGGTGGGGGGTTTTCCAGGGGGTGGGGGTGTCCATGGGGTTTCAAAGGGGATGGGGTGGTGTCCAGGGGGGGATGTAAGGGTTGTCCAAGGGGGACGGGGTGTCCAAGGGGGTGGGGGTGGTGTATAGGGGGTGAGGAGGTTTTCCAATGGGGTAGGGGTGTCCAGGGGGTGGGGGAGGTGTCCATGGGGGTGAGTGGGTTGTTCAAGAAGGTAGGGGGGTTCCAAGGGGTGGGGGTGTCCAGGGGTGGGGGCTGTCTAGAGGGGTGGGGGTTGTCCAGAGGGGTGGGGGGCTGTCTAGAGGGGTGGGGGTGTCTATGGGTGTCAAAGGGGGTGGGGGTGGTGTCCAGGGGGGTGCGGGGGCTGTCTAAGGGGGTTGGGGTGTCCAAGCGGGTGGGGATGGTGTCCAAGGGTGAGGGGGCTATCCAAGGGTGTAGGGGTGTTTAGGGGTTGGGGTATTGTCCAGGGGTGAGTGGGTTGTCGAAGTGGGTAGGGAGTGTCCAGGAGTGTCCAGGGGTGGGGGGCTATACATAGGGGTGGGGGTGTTTAGGGGGTGTCAAAGGGGGTGGGGTGGTGTCTAGGGGGTGTGAGGGCTGTCCAAGGGGGTGGTGTGTCCAAGGGAGTGGGGTTTCCAAGGGGGTGGGGTTGTCCAGGGGGTGAGGGGGTTGTCCAAGTGGATAGGTGTGTCCTGGGGTTGGGGGTGGTGTTTAGGGGGTGAGTGGGCTATCCAAGGGGGTAGGGGTGTCCAGTGGGTGTGGGTGTCCAGGGGGTGGGGTTTGTCTAGAGTTGTGGGGGTCTGTCCAGAGGTGGGGGTGTCGAGGTGGTGTTAAGGGGGGTGGGGGTGGTGTCCAGGGGGTGCAGGGGTTGTCCAAGGGGGTTGGGGTGTCCAAGGGGGTGGGGGTGGTGTCTAGGGGGGTGAGGGGGATATCCAAGGGGGTAAGGGTGTCTAGGGGTGGGGGTGTTTTCTAGGGGTTAGTGGGCTATCCAAGGGGGTATGGGTGTCTAGGGGTGGGGGTTTCCAGGGGATGGGGGCTATCTAGAGGGGTGGGGGCTGTCTGAGGGGGGCTTTTCATAGGGTTGGGGGTGTCCAGGGGGTGTCAAAGGGGGTGAGGGTGGTGTCCATGGGGTGTGGGGACTATACAAGGGGGTGGGGTGTCCAAGGGGGTGGTGGTGGTGTCCAGGGGTTGAGGGGGCTATCCAAGGGGGTAGGGGTGTCCAAGGGTGGGGTGGTGTCCAATGGGGTAGGGGTTGGACAACCCCCTCACCCACTGGACACCACTCCCCCACCCCCCTGGACACCCCCACCCCCATGGACAGCCCCCCAGCCCCTGGACAGGCCCTCACCCCCTGGACACCCCCTACCCCCTTGGTCACCCTAGACAGCCTCTACCCCCATGGATAGCCCCTACCCGCTTGGACGGCCCCCCTGGATAGCCCCCAACCCCCTTGTACACCCTCTTAGTATATATATATCCTAACAGCTTTATTGAAACCGTTGTAATATTTTAACTTCAGGTATTCTATACCAATGGTTCCTGTAGAATCGTTGGTATAGGGCTATTGTAATGACCATCATGCCAACGGTGTGTGAAACCATTGGGGTATTCTATCCCAATGGTTTCAGGGGCTATCCAAATGGTTTCAAATCATTGGTATCTGTGTAATTTTCAGTAGTGAATGTATACATATTTTAATATTTATACTTCATATTTCTTTTTTATGTAAGGGTGAATTTGGTATCCAATTTCACAAGGATGTATTTCATGTGTACATTAAGAAGAAAGGATCAAAGATGAATTTAAAACTTTTATATCTATATATATTTTCTTTTTGAAATCATTTTCATGCATATTTTTTTCAAATACGCGTAGATTATTTTTATATTTCAAATTTTTTTACATTCAAATTATGATATTTTTCACATAAATATATATTTGTCTTATCTTAACAAGATATATAATTTTAATATTTATAATAGGTTAATAATTAGTTGAAGTTGGATTACGGCACATAGAATGAGTAATTAATATGAGGATAGTGTTGATTCCTTTTTGGAATTTGCTAAACGGAATGTTCCAAGTAGTGGCATTTTTTTCTGTCCATGCCTGAAATGTTTGAATATGAAGAAGTTGAAAAGTAGAGAGATCAAAGATCAACTGATTTGTCATGGTTTTAATCCAGGTTATAGCCCTTGTATTTGGCATGGCGGAACTAGACAGAATGTCAGATCTACTGAATATGATGATTCGCAAGATGGTAACTCTGATGGAATTGAAGAAATGATTCGTGATATTATAGCAAAACAAATTGAGATAAAACTGACAGTTTCACGTCTATATGGTGATGCTGAAAAACCATTGTATCCTGGTTGTACGGATTTTACGATTTTTTCAGCATTGTTAAGATTCATTAACCTGAAGGAGAAACATGGATGGAGTGGTAGAAGTTTTACAGAGTGGCTATAATTGATGAAATGCATTCTTCAAAAAGATAACAATCTTCCAGATTCACATTATAAGGCCAAGAAATTATTATTCCTGATGGGATTGGGATATAATAAAATACATGACTGTATGAATGATTTTATGATATATAAGAAGGAATATGAATTTCTATCAGAGTTTTCAAAATGTGGGACATCACAGTATAATTTGAAAGAAACATCACAGGCTGATGTAGATATTACAAAGATCCATTCCAAGTTATTTTGGTATCTTTCTATAATTCATCATTTGAAACGTTTATTTTCTAATTCACATGATGCAAAAAGGTTAATATGGCATGCTGATGAGTGGATATGTGATGGAAAAATACATCATCCAGCTGATTGTCCACAATGGAAGAAAATGGATGAGAAGTATCCTACATTTGGAAATGAAATTAGAAATCTCAGACTAGGGTTATGCACAGATGGAATGAATCCATACCGAACTCTCAATAGCACACATAGTTCATGGCCTGTTTTATTGGTAATTTACAACCTCTCTCCAAAAGTTTATATGAAGTGAAAATATGTCATGTTAAGTATAATGATCTCTGGTCTAAAGCAACCCAGAAATGATATTGATGTTTTCCTGTCACCATTGATTGATGATTTGAAACTTTTATGGGAGGATGGTATTAGGGTGTATGATTATTATAAAATGGTATATTTTCAACTGCATGCAGTGCTTATTTTCACTATAAATAACTTCCCAGCATATGGAAATTTTTCTGGATAAAATTTTAAGGTTCATAAAGCATGTCTAATTTGTGAACAACATACTTCATATTGTCAGTTTCATCATGGGAGGAAAATAGTTTACATGGGTCATCGAAAGTTTTTTCCTATGGATCACTCTTATAGAAGACTAAAAAAGGAATTCAATGGATCACAAGAATTTGATATTCCTCTAAAACCTTTTTCCCCTAATGT